>OV656705.1:12250000-13716062 GCA_927399405.1 Agonopterix arenella | reverse complement strand
TTAGTTATTCTGGTTTACAGATGTAGATTCAGATGATGTTATGTAATTCTGAAGCTCATACACAGCAGAAATTGCTTATTAGATGGGAATTTCTCAACTCCGGATCTTGTTATAGAACTTAAGTAATTCCCGTCTTAGCTCATTACGGCTTATGGATTCTGAAGGAATAAGTATCTCCTTGAGATATAGGGTTATTATTATTTGCGTATGGCTTTATTTCCTCCAAAACGTACAAGAAACAAGATAACTAAATTTTTACTTCAACATAATAAATAAAACAAAACTACAAATTAACATCTAAATTTTGAAGCCAAACCCTAGCTTCCAGCGTTAGCCTCCATATGTCCCTAAGACCCCCCTCGAAACATCTTTTTGGACAGTCCTCCACGATATGCCTCACGGCCTGCTCCGGCGCTCCACAGTCGCACTCCGGGGACGCCCTGATACCCCATTTGTGCATGCTGCTGTTGCAACGAGCTACTCCCGTGCGGATCCTGTTAAGGGTAACCCAAAACTTGCGGTATTCCTTAAAACCCGGTAGCATCACCGAGGGCTCCGGGACGAGGTCGACAAGGGCGCATTCCTCACCATGCCATTTATCCCGCCACTCAGATGCAGTGTTCGGCGGGCTTCTCACCGATGGGTCAGACCATATAGGTTTTCGCGATGGAAGTCGTGAATTTGGCAGGTTATTTAAATAAAATAAAATAAATAAAAATGCACTTTATTGCCACACAAAATACAAAAAAGAAAAGGTACAGAAACAATAGACAGATTAATCAAATAGAAAAATCAAATATATATAAAAACACACATTGTGGTAATGGGTTAGGACTTAGTGTCCGCTGGCAGGACCTAATAAGATCTGCTGCTCAGCACTGGTACAATATACAATATTAATTTAATAATATTTTAGTACCTACTTTATCATAAAGGACAACAAGACAAAGTTATTCTACAGCTATCTTTGAAAAGAAACTAGATTAGGCCGCCCTTTTTGTAACATGGACGATCAAAGGTCTGATTTAGGTCTATTGGGACGCGAGCAATCAATCTCTCAATGTGTGGCAAATGGCAATCACGCTATAATTTTCTTGCCTTTTGTTCATCTTTTTTATACTGAGACGACATTGGGATCAATTGCCTAAAAAACGACTTGTAAAAACAAAAATTATAAAGCTTTGTTTTGTACACGATAAAGATATTCCAGAATAAATTGCATTGTCAACAAGTTCCTATTAGTTATTCCAAGTTTCAGCTCGATGGAATTACTAGAAGTGGGTCAAATTTTACTCGCAAGATTTATACGAAGCATATACGAGGTTAGTGAAATAAAAGCTTGTAGACAAAACAAACTATCTTAAAAATCATGTTTTAAAGGCGGTTTGCACTAAAAACATAAAGTATTTAGGATTAAAAATGATGTCACTCTCATCCGTAAGCTGTGTGAGAGCCAGAGCTATCACTAAATACATTACCTAATGTAAGTATCTACATCCACGCTAAGCACGCACACAATTTTAGTACCTATACAGGGTGAAATTGATATCATTAGCATCCTTTTAAACTAAGTGTCTACATAGATAGATGTGGCGAATGTTGAGATGGATGTCGGGTGTAACTAGAATGGACAAGATGACGGAAAAAGTCCAGGGTAAATGGTTATCGTGGTATAGGCATAATGCGGAGAGACGAGTGTCATGCTATGATGTGGATGGCTGCGGTAGGAGAAGAAGGCCGAAGAAAAGATGGATGAAGGAGTGGGTGCTGAAATGAAGATATAGAAGAGACGTGGCGCGGACGTGGCGCGGGCGGGGTGCGGAAATATAAACCTTATAGTACGTAGCATAGCGTCGTTTGGAGTATTGCGCCGACCCCAAATAATGGGAAATGAGAGAAAGAAAGAAAGAAAGATAAAGATGGTATCTGCTGACCTCAGTGTGACACATAGGCGGTACTTTCAAATCGACCTGTTTTTGGTTGAGTCTTAAGGTTGTTGCAGAGGGGTCAATTTTTTATAAAACTTTGACGCACAATACGTGTAGACGGTATTAATATAAGTATTTTTGTATATATGGAAAAATAGTATGGAAAATCAAGATGCCGCGTCACAAATAACATTTGCAATTTATAAAATAATTACGAAGATATAAAGCTTTGAAATTTTTCATACAAAATTTTAAAAGGAAAAGAAAATATTTTTCTATATATTTTTATTAACTCCGTCTACGCGTATATATTGTGCGTCAAACTTTTGTATGGACTAAAACCACCTTAAGGCGTTATTTTAATCCAGAAAAAATATATGTTGCTGTTCATGAACTTGTTCTTGATTATTCTTAGGCTAAATCACAATAGTTATTATATCTCTCGCTCATAAAACCATGCAAATATAGGTAAGTTTATGACCATTTTTCAAGTTTTACTGATTAGATGGCTAATTGCAAACTTATGATTGTAAGAAAGAGACGCTTGCATTAAGATAATGCCCAGTCATTTTACGGTTTGAGGCGGGACTAATTAGTAATTGACATTTTTTTTCGGTATAATATTGAAGAGCCAATTTTAGCCTAGAAATGTACCAAAGTAAAAAAAAAATCACGTCAGCATCAGCAACAGTTCCAATTTTAAAGTTTCTCGTTAGTTATCTCGTTCTAAAAAACCTGACGGAAAAATTTTTTTTGCACATATTTAAGGCTTTAACCCATTATACATACTACAAACATGGTGTGAATATTTTTGTCAACTTAGAAGGTTTTGAAAAATACATTCGTATTTTCTAATAAATACCTCCTTTTTTGAATTTCATTGCCTATTTTATTGCTCAAAAATAATTTATATTGTTAAATCTAAGTCAAATGAGTGCATTGGTGCCCTTTGTACATGTTTTCTCTACTTTGTGTATTATTATGTCCGTGTGTACAATAAAGTGTTATAATAATAATAATAAGATACTATTTAGATCAAATTGTCTGACGGGCCTCTACGTGTTGGCTTCGGCCCCACGCACGCCTCCCAAAGGTCCGGGACACTTATGTCCCGAGATAAGGAAAAGACATACAGTAATAATAATAATTGGTACTAATATTAATAATTTAAGATCCTTCTGGGACACATAATTTCGATTTCTATGTTGCGCAGCGATTTTTTTAATATGCTTTAGTAGATATATGATGATAGTCCTTTTGTCACTTAATGGTTCCGGTTACAGTTTAAAAGTCCAATTAGTAAGTACTCCTTACCCCGCCTACTAAAACGCAGTAAAATGACTGGGCTATAAATTGCCCTTAAACAGTCTTTGCATTTAAATTGAAATACTTATCTTATATTAGTTATTCTGGTTTACAGATGTAGATTCAGATGATGTTATGTAATTCTGAAGCTCATACACAGCAGAAATTGCTTATTAGATGGGAATTTCTCAACTCCGGATCTTGTTATAGAACTTAAGTAATTCCCGTCTTAGCTCATTACGGCTTATGGATTCTGAAGGAATAAGTATCTCCTTGAGATATAGGGTTATTATTATTTGCGTATGGCTTTATTTCCTCCAAAACGTACAAGAAACAAGATAACTAAATTTTTACTTCAACATAATAAATAAAACAAAACTACAAATTAACATCTAAATTTTGAAGCCAAACCCTAGCTTCCAGCGTTAGCCTCCATATGTCCCTAAGACCCCCCTCGAAACATCTTTTTGGACAGTCCTCCACGATATGCCTCACGGCCTGCTCCGGCGCTCCACAGTCGCACTCCGGGGACGCCCTGATACCCCATTTGTGCATGCTGCTGTTGCAACGAGCTACTCCCGTGCGGATCCTGTTAAGGGTAACCCAAAACTTGCGGTATTCCTTAAAACCCGGTAGCATCACCGAGGGCTCCGGGACGAGGTCGACAAGGGCGCATTCCTCACCATGCCATTTATCCCGCCACTCAGATGCAGTGTTCGGCGGGCTTCTCACCGATGGGTCAGACCATATAGGTTTTCGCGATGGAAGTCGTGAATTTGGCAGGTTATTTAAATAAAATAAAATAAATAAAAATGCACTTTATTGCCACACAAAATACAAAAAAGAAAAGGTACAGAAACAATAGACAGATTAATCAAATAGAAAAATCAAATATATATAAAAACACACATTGTGGTAATGGGTTAGGACTTAGTGTCCGCTGGCAGGACCTAATAAGATCTGCTGCTCAGCACTGGTACAATATACAATATTAATTTAATAATATTTTAGTACCTACTTTATCATAAAGGACAACAAGACAAAGTTATTCTACAGCTATCTTTGAAAAGAAACTAGATTAGGCCGCCCTTTTTGTAACATGGACGATCAAAGGTCTGATTTAGGTCTATTGGGACGCGAGCAATCAATCTCTCAATGTGTGGCAAATGGCAATCACGCTATAATTTTCTTGCCTTTTGTTCATCTTTTTTATACTGAGACGACATTGGGATCAATTGCCTAAAAAACGACTTGTAAAAACAAAAATTATAAAGCTTTGTTTTGTACACGATAAAGATATTCCAGAATAAATTGCATTGTCAACAAGTTCCTATTAGTTATTCCAAGTTTCAGCTCGATGGAATTACTAGAAGTGGGTCAAATTTTACTCGCAAGATTTATACTAAGCATATACGAGGTTAGTGAAATAAAAGCTTGTAGACAAAACAAACTATCTTAAAAATCATGTTTTAAAGGCGGTTTGCACTAAAAACATAAAGTATTTAGGATTAAAAATGATGTCACTCTCATCCGTAAGCTGTGTGAGAGCCAGAGCTATCACTAAATACATTACCTAATGTAAGTATCTACATCCACGCTAAGCACGCACACAATTTTAGTACCTATACAGGGTGAAATTGATATCATTAGCATCCTTTTAAACTAAGTGTCTACATAGATAGATGTGGCGAATGTTGAGATGGATGTCGGGTGTAACTAGAATGGACAAGATGACGGAAAAAGTCCAGGGTAAATGGTTATCGTGGTATAGGCATAATGCGGAGAGACGAGTGTCATGCTATGATGTGGATGGCTGCGGTAGGAGAAGAAGGCCGAAGAAAAGATGGATGAAGGAGTGGGTGCTGAAATGAAGATATAGAAGAGACGTGGCGCGGACGTGGCGCGGGCGGGGTGCGGAAATATAAACCTTATAGTACGTAGCATAGCGTCGTTTGGAGTATTGCGCCGACCCCAAATAATGGGAAATGAGAGAAAGAAAGAAAGAAAGATAAAGATGGTATCTGCTGACCTCAGTGTGACACATAGGCGGTACTTTCAAATCGACCTGTTTTTGGTTGAGTCTTAAGGTTGTTGCAGAGGGGTCAATTTTTTATAAAACTTTGACGCACAATACGTGTAGACGGTATTAATATAAGTATTTTTGTATATATGGAAAAATAGTATGGAAAATCAAGATGCCGCGTCACAAATAACATTTGCAATTTATAAAATAATTACGAAGATATAAAGCTTTGAAATTTTTCATACAAAATTTTAAAAGGAAAAGAAAATATTTTTCTATATATTTTTATTAACTCCGTCTACGCGTATATATTGTGCGTCAAACTTTTGTATGGACTAAAACCACCTTAAGGCGTTATTTTAATCCAGAAAAAATATATGTTGCTGTTCATGAACTTGTTCTTGATTATTCTTAGGCTAAATCACAATAGTTATTATATCTCTCGCTCATAAAACCATGCAAATATAGGTAAGTTTATGACCATTTTTCAAGTTTTACTGATTAGATGGCTAATTGCAAACTTATGATTGTAAGAAAGAGACGCTTGCATTAAGATAATGCCCAGTCATTTTACGGTTTGAGGCGGGACTAATTAGTAATTGACATTTTTTTTCGGTATAATATTGAAGAGCCAATTTTAGCCTAGAAATGTACCAAAGTAAAAAAAAAATCACGTCAGCATCAGCAACAGTTCCAATTTTAAAGTTTCTCGTTAGTTATCTCGTTCTAAAAAACCTGACGGAAAAATTTTTTTTGCACATATTTAAGGCTTTAACCCATTATACATACTACAAACATGGTGTGAATATTTTTGTCAACTTAGAAGGTTTTGAAAAATACATTCGTATTTTCTAATAAATACCTCCTTTTTTGAATTTCATTGCCTATTTTATTGCTCAAAAATAATTTATATTGTTAAATCTAAGTCAAATGAGTGCATTGGTGCCCTTTGTACATGTTTTCTCTACTTTGTGTATTATTATGTCCGTGTGTACAATAAAGTGTTATAATAATAATAATAAGATACTATTTAGATCAAATTGTCTGACGGGCCTCTACGTGTTGGCTTCGGCCCCACGCACGCCTCCCAAAGGTCCGGGACACTTATGTCCCGAGATAAGGAAAAGACATACAGTAATAATAATAATTGGTACTAATATTAATAATTTAAGATCCTTCTGGGACACATAATTTCGATTTCTATGTTGCGCAGCGATTTTTTTAATATGCTTTAGTAGATATATGATGATAGTCCTTTTGTCACTTAATGGTTCCGGTTACAGTTTAAAAGTCCAATTAGTAAGTACTCCTTACCCCGCCTACTAAAACGCAGTAAAATGACTGGGCTATAAATTGCCCTTAAACAGTCTTTGCATTTAAATTGAAATACTTATCTTATATTAGTTATTCTGGTTTACAGATGTAGATTCAGATGATGTTATGTAATTCTGAAGCTCATACACAGCAGAAATTGCTTATTAGATGGGAATTTCTCAACTCCGGATCTTGTTATAGAACTTAAGTAATTCCCGTCTTAGCTCATTACGGCTTATGGATTCTGAAGGAATAAGTATCTCCTTGAGATATAGGGTTATTATTATTTGCGTATGGCTTTATTTCCTCCAAAACGTACAAGAAACAAGATAACTAAATTTTTACTTCAACATAATAAATAAAACAAAACTACAAATTAACATCTAAATTTTGAAGCCAAACCCTAGCTTCCAGCGTTAGCCTCCATATGTCCCTAAGACCCCCCTCGAAACATCTTTTTGGACAGTCCTCCACGATATGCCTCACGGCCTGCTCCGGCGCTCCACAGTCGCACTCCGGGGACGCCCTGATACCCCATTTGTGCATGCTGCTGTTGCAACGAGCTACTCCCGTGCGGATCCTGTTAAGGGTAACCCAAAACTTGCGGTATTCCTTAAAACCCGGTAGCATCACCGAGGGCTCCGGGACGAGGTCGACAAGGGCGCATTCCTCACCATGCCATTTATCCCGCCACTCAGATGCAGTGTTCGGCGGGCTTCTCACCGATGGGTCAGACCATATAGGTTTTCGCGATGGAAGTCGTGAATTTGGCAGGTTATTTAAATAAAATAAAATAAATAAAAATGCACTTTATTGCCACACAAAATACAAAAAAGAAAAGGTACAGAAACAATAGACAGATTAATCAAATAGAAAAATCAAATATATATAAAAACACACATTGTGGTAATGGGTTAGGACTTAGTGTCCGCTGGCAGGACCTAATAAGATCTGCTGCTCAGCACTGGTACAATATACAATATTAATTTAATAATATTTTAGTACCTACTTTATCATAAAGGACAACAAGACAAAGTTATTCTACAGCTATCTTTGAAAAGAAACTAGATTAGGCCGCCCTTTTTGTAACATGGACGATCAAAGGTCTGATTTAGGTCTATTGGGACGCGAGCAATCAATCTCTCAATGTGTGGCAAATGGCAATCACGCTATAATTTTCTTGCCTTTTGTTCATCTTTTTTATACTGAGACGACATTGGGATCAATTGCCTAAAAAACGACTTGTAAAAACAAAAATTATAAAGCTTTGTTTTGTACACGATAAAGATATTCCAGAATAAATTGCATTGTCAACAAGTTCCTATTAGTTATTCCAAGTTTCAGCTCGATGGAATTACTAGAAGTGGGTCAAATTTTACTCGCAAGATTTATACTAAGCATATACGAGGTTAGTGAAATAAAAGCTTGTAGACAAAACAAACTATCTTAAAAATCATGTTTTAAAGGCGGTTTGCACTAAAAACATAAAGTATTTAGGATTAAAAATGATGTCACTCTCATCCGTAAGCTGTGTGAGAGCCAGAGCTATCACTAAATACATTACCTAATGTAAGTATCTACATCCACGCTAAGCACGCACACAATTTTAGTACCTATACAGGGTGAAATTGATATCATTAGCATCCTTTTAAACTAAGTGTCTACATAGATAGATGTGGCGAATGTTGAGATGGATGTCGGGTGTAACTAGAATGGACAAGATGACGGAAAAAGTCCAGGGTAAATGGTTATCGTGGTATAGGCATAATGCGGAGAGACGAGTGTCATGCTATGATGTGGATGGCTGCGGTAGGAGAAGAAGGCCGAAGAAAAGATGGATGAAGGAGTGGGTGCTGAAATGAAGATATAGAAGAGACGTGGCGCGGACGTGGCGCGGGCGGGGTGCGGAAATATAAACCTTATAGTACGTAGCATAGCGTCGTTTGGAGTATTGCGCCGACCCCAAATAATGGGAAATGAGAGAAAGAAAGAAAGAAAGATAAAGATGGTATCTGCTGACCTCAGTGTGACACATAGGCGGTACTTTCAAATCGACCTGTTTTTGGTTGAGTCTTAAGGTTGTTGCAGAGGGGTCAATTTTTTATAAAACTTTGACGCACAATACGTGTAGACGGTATTAATATAAGTATTTTTGTATATATGGAAAAATAGTATGGAAAATCAAGATGCCGCGTCACAAATAACATTTGCAATTTATAAAATAATTACGAAGATATAAAGCTTTGAAATTTTTCATACAAAATTTTAAAAGGAAAAGAAAATATTTTTCTATATATTTTTATTAACTCCGTCTACGCGTATATATTGTGCGTCAAACTTTTGTATGGACTAAAACCACCTTAAGGCGTTATTTTAATCCAGAAAAAATATATGTTGCTGTTCATGAACTTGTTCTTGATTATTCTTAGGCTAAATCACAATAGTTATTATATCTCTCGCTCATAAAACCATGCAAATATAGGTAAGTTTATGACCATTTTTCAAGTTTTACTGATTAGATGGCTAATTGCAAACTTATGATTGTAAGAAAGAGACGCTTGCATTAAGATAATGCCCAGTCATTTTACGGTTTGAGGCGGGACTAATTAGTAATTGACATTTTTTTTCGGTATAATATTGAAGAGCCAATTTTAGCCTAGAAATGTACCAAAGTAAAAAAAAAATCACGTCAGCATCAGCAACAGTTCCAATTTTAAAGTTTCTCGTTAGTTATCTCGTTCTAAAAAACCTGACGGAAAAATTTTTTTTGCACATATTTAAGGCTTTAACCCATTATACATACTACAAACATGGTGTGAATATTTTTGTCAACTTAGAAGGTTTTGAAAAATACATTCGTATTTTCTAATAAATACCTCCTTTTTTGAATTTCATTGCCTATTTTATTGCTCAAAAATAATTTATATTGTTAAATCTAAGTCAAATGAGTGCATTGGTGCCCTTTGTACATGTTTTCTCTACTTTGTGTATTATTATGTCCGTGTGTACAATAAAGTGTTATAATAATAATAATAAGATACTATTTAGATCAAATTGTCTGACGGGCCTCTACGTGTTGGCTTCGGCCCCACGCACGCCTCCCAAAGGTCCGGGACACTTATGTCCCGAGATAAGGAAAAGACATACAGTAATAATAATAATTGGTACTAATATTAATAATTTAAGATCCTTCTGGGACACATAATTTCGATTTCTATGTTGCGCAGCGATTTTTTTAATATGCTTTAGTAGATATATGATGATAGTCCTTTTGTCACTTAATGGTTCCGGTTACAGTTTAAAAGTCCAATTAGTAAGTACTCCTTACCCCGCCTACTAAAACGCAGTAAAATGACTGGGCTATAAATTGCCCTTAAACAGTCTTTGCATTTAAATTGAAATACTTATCTTATATTAGTTATTCTGGTTTACAGATGTAGATTCAGATGATGTTATGTAATTCTGAAGCTCATACACAGCAGAAATTGCTTATTAGATGGGAATTTCTCAACTCCGGATCTTGTTATAGAACTTAAGTAATTCCCGTCTTAGCTCATTACGGCTTATGGATTCTGAAGGAATAAGTATCTCCTTGAGATATAGGGTTATTATTATTTGCGTATGGCTTTATTTCCTCCAAAACGTACAAGAAACAAGATAACTAAATTTTTACTTCAACATAATAAATAAAACAAAACTACAAATTAACATCTAAATTTTGAAGCCAAACCCTAGCTTCCAGCGTTAGCCTCCATATGTCCCTAAGACCCCCCTCGAAACATCTTTTTGGACAGTCCTCCACGATATGCCTCACGGCCTGCTCCGGCGCTCCACAGTCGCACTCCGGGGACGCCCTGATACCCCATTTGTGCATGCTGCTGTTGCAACGAGCTACTCCCGTGCGGATCCTGTTAAGGGTAACCCAAAACTTGCGGTATTCCTTAAAACCCGGTAGCATCACCGAGGGCTCCGGGACGAGGTCGACAAGGGCGCATTCCTCACCATGCCATTTATCCCGCCACTCAGATGCAGTGTTCGGCGGGCTTCTCACCGATGGGTCAGACCATATAGGTTTTCGCGATGGAAGTCGTGAATTTGGCAGGTTATTTAAATAAAATAAAATAAATAAAAATGCACTTTATTGCCACACAAAATACAAAAAAGAAAAGGTACAGAAACAATAGACAGATTAATCAAATAGAAAAATCAAATATATATAAAAACACACATTGTGGTAATGGGTTAGGACTTAGTGTCCGCTGGCAGGACCTAATAAGATCTGCTGCTCAGCACTGGTACAATATACAATATTAATTTAATAATATTTTAGTACCTACTTTATCATAAAGGACAACAAGACAAAGTTATTCTACAGCTATCTTTGAAAAGAAACTAGATTAGGCCGCCCTTTTTGTAACATGGACGATCAAAGGTCTGATTTAGGTCTATTGGGACGCGAGCAATCAATCTCTCAATGTGTGGCAAATGGCAATCACGCTATAATTTTCTTGCCTTTTGTTCATCTTTTTTATACTGAGACGACATTGGGATCAATTGCCTAAAAAACGACTTGTAAAAACAAAAATTATAAAGCTTTGTTTTGTACACGATAAAGATATTCCAGAATAAATTGCATTGTCAACAAGTTCCTATTAGTTATTCCAAGTTTCAGCTCGATGGAATTACTAGAAGTGGGTCAAATTTTACTCGCAAGATTTATACTAAGCATATACGAGGTTAGTGAAATAAAAGCTTGTAGACAAAACAAACTATCTTAAAAATCATGTTTTAAAGGCGGTTTGCACTAAAAACATAAAGTATTTAGGATTAAAAATGATGTCACTCTCATCCGTAAGCTGTGTGAGAGCCAGAGCTATCACTAAATACATTACCTAATGTAAGTATCTACATCCACGCTAAGCACGCACACAATTTTAGTACCTATACAGGGTGAAATTGATATCATTAGCATCCTTTTAAACTAAGTGTCTACATAGATAGATGTGGCGAATGTTGAGATGGATGTCGGGTGTAACTAGAATGGACAAGATGACGGAAAAAGTCCAGGGTAAATGGTTATCGTGGTATAGGCATAATGCGGAGAGACGAGTGTCATGCTATGATGTGGATGGCTGCGGTAGGAGAAGAAGGCCGAAGAAAAGATGGATGAAGGAGTGGGTGCTGAAATGAAGATATAGAAGAGACGTGGCGCGGACGTGGCGCGGGCGGGGTGCGGAAATATAAACCTTATAGTACGTAGCATAGCGTCGTTTGGAGTATTGCGCCGACCCCAAATAATGGGAAATGAGAGAAAGAAAGAAAGAAAGATAAAGATGGTATCTGCTGACCTCAGTGTGACACATAGGCGGTACTTTCAAATCGACCTGTTTTTGGTTGAGTCTTAAGGTTGTTGCAGAGGGGTCAATTTTTTATAAAACTTTGACGCACAATACGTGTAGACGGTATTAATATAAGTATTTTTGTATATATGGAAAAATAGTATGGAAAATCAAGATGCCGCGTCACAAATAACATTTGCAATTTATAAAATAATTACGAAGATATAAAGCTTTGAAATTTTTCATACAAAATTTTAAAAGGAAAAGAAAATATTTTTCTATATATTTTTATTAACTCCGTCTACGCGTATATATTGTGCGTCAAACTTTTGTATGGACTAAAACCACCTTAAGGCGTTATTTTAATCCAGAAAAAATATATGTTGCTGTTCATGAACTTGTTCTTGATTATTCTTAGGCTAAATCACAATAGTTATTATATCTCTCGCTCATAAAACCATGCAAATATAGGTAAGTTTATGACCATTTTTCAAGTTTTACTGATTAGATGGCTAATTGCAAACTTATGATTGTAAGAAAGAGACGCTTGCATTAAGATAATGCCCAGTCATTTTACGGTTTGAGGCGGGACTAATTAGTAATTGACATTTTTTTTCGGTATAATATTGAAGAGCCAATTTTAGCCTAGAAATGTACCAAAGTAAAAAAAAAATCACGTCAGCATCAGCAACAGTTCCAATTTTAAAGTTTCTCGTTAGTTATCTCGTTCTAAAAAACCTGACGGAAAAATTTTTTTTGCACATATTTAAGGCTTTAACCCATTATACATACTACAAACATGGTGTGAATATTTTTGTCAACTTAGAAGGTTTTGAAAAATACATTCGTATTTTCTAATAAATACCTCCTTTTTTGAATTTCATTGCCTATTTTATTGCTCAAAAATAATTTATATTGTTAAATCTAAGTCAAATGAGTGCATTGGTGCCCTTTGTACATGTTTTCTCTACTTTGTGTATTATTATGTCCGTGTGTACAATAAAGTGTTATAATAATAATAATAAGATACTATTTAGATCAAATTGTCTGACGGGCCTCTACGTGTTGGCTTCGGCCCCACGCACGCCTCCCAAAGGTCCGGGACACTTATGTCCCGAGATAAGGAAAAGACATACAGTAATAATAATAATTGGTACTAATATTAATAATTTAAGATCCTTCTGGGACACATAATTTCGATTTCTATGTTGCGCAGCGATTTTTTTAATATGCTTTAGTAGATATATGATGATAGTCCTTTTGTCACTTAATGGTTCCGGTTACAGTTTAAAAGTCCAATTAGTAAGTACTCCTTACCCCGCCTACTAAAACGCAGTAAAATGACTGGGCTATAAATTGCCCTTAAACAGTCTTTGCATTTAAATTGAAATACTTATCTTATATTAGTTATTCTGGTTTACAGATGTAGATTCAGATGATGTTATGTAATTCTGAAGCTCATACACAGCAGAAATTGCTTATTAGATGGGAATTTCTCAACTCCGGATCTTGTTATAGAACTTAAGTAATTCCCGTCTTAGCTCATTACGGCTTATGGATTCTGAAGGAATAAGTATCTCCTTGAGATATAGGGTTATTATTATTTGCGTATGGCTTTATTTCCTCCAAAACGTACAAGAAACAAGATAACTAAATTTTTACTTCAACATAATAAATAAAACAAAACTACAAATTAACATCTAAATTTTGAAGCCAAACCCTAGCTTCCAGCGTTAGCCTCCATATGTCCCTAAGACCCCCCTCGAAACATCTTTTTGGACAGTCCTCCACGATATGCCTCACGGCCTGCTCCGGCGCTCCACAGTCGCACTCCGGGGACGCCCTGATACCCCATTTGTGCATGCTGCTGTTGCAACGAGCTACTCCCGTGCGGATCCTGTTAAGGGTAACCCAAAACTTGCGGTATTCCTTAAAACCCGGTAGCATCACCGAGGGCTCCGGGACGAGGTCGACAAGGGCGCATTCCTCACCATGCCATTTATCCCGCCACTCAGATGCAGTGTTCGGCGGGCTTCTCACCGATGGGTCAGACCATATAGGTTTTCGCGATGGAAGTCGTGAATTTGGCAGGTTATTTAAATAAAATAAAATAAATAAAAATGCACTTTATTGCCACACAAAATACAAAAAAGAAAAGGTACAGAAACAATAGACAGATTAATCAAATAGAAAAATCAAATATATATAAAAACACACATTGTGGTAATGGGTTAGGACTTAGTGTCCGCTGGCAGGACCTAATAAGATCTGCTGCTCAGCACTGATTTGCAGTCCCAACCTGCTCTTATATCAGCATACAGACATGGAGGGTACAAGGTAAGTAGGCACTACACAATTTTGTCTAAAGTTATACTATATCACATTACATTATCTTCATTATGGTATTTAGGTTATTATTATCATCTTAAAGTTAAACTAGGATTATAGGTTAAAAAGAGTGGTGTCAGTCGGGGTTTGTGTGTCGGATGTCCGGTGGCGCGATGTTAGATAGCACCGGCAGCCAGGGGGTAGGTGTAGCGTTGAGATATGGGGTGTAAACTTTTAACGGCCCTGTAATTCAGTTGGAATGGTAATGAATAAACCTGCCTGATGATCCGAGAGTCTCAGGTTCAAATCCCACAAGAGGCAAATATTTTTATGATGAACGAATATATGTTTACACCTCGTTGTGTGTTCACAAATAAAGCCCAGCCTAAAAACTGTTTCTACAAAATCGAGAATCATAGTACAGTACGACCAGGAAAATAATTCCGCTCGTCAATCTTCGTTTGCGCAGAGCAGTGCAAAATCGGGTATTCTCTTTTTCGCTCGAAATCGAATAGCAGACTTATGGATGCTTCGGCAACGAAAAGGGAACGAAAGCAAAAAGCCAATAGCGGCAATGTGTCACATCCTGATTGGTCAATATAATTTAGAACGCTTACTGCGCAGGTACATCGGAGAGACTTATAAACCTGGTACCACTGTATATCGTCGATGGTTTGTAGAAAGGGTGAATAAATCATTTTTTTGGCAAAAACGTTACCCCGTTTTTCTCTAGATTAGTATAAACGATAAAAGACCACGGGAACAGTGATATATTCAACAGAATAAAATAAGAACATAACCTCAATCGCACAATCCATGAGCAATGTGAGAGAGACCTTTATTTAAATAATACTACTCGTTGCCAGCCCTAAACAAGGTGTAAAATTAAATGGGACGCTTACTTAAAGGGGTGCTTCAGCCTATCAAACTTAACAACTTTTACTATGGGACCAACACTGAAATCGCGTAACAAAATTCCGCTGTCCGATACAAAACTGCAAACATAACTTGACTGAAATGTATGGAAAAGCAGATTTTTTTATCGCAATTTCAATATTGGTTCCATAGAGAATGTTGTTCAGTTTGATGGTCTGAAGCACCCCTTTAAGTAAACTTTATACAGGTTGTAAAATTAAATGGGACACATTTAATTTTACAACCTGTATAAAGTCTAACATTAAAAATTAGCTGAAACTATTTTAAGGGAATGATCTGACCATCAAACTGAATAACTTTATGGGACCAATATTGAAATCGCAAAAAAAAAAATCACAGATTTCGTGCCTCACACACATCGACACACAACCCAAACGACGACGACGCCCGCTCGCTCGTTGACTATCGAGCACATTGGAAATGAATCTACGGAATTCGAAAAAATATTGTCTCAAAATGGTAAGGCTACAGTGCAAACCTCGTCTTTGTTTTTGGCTCAAATTGTAGCTGACTAAATTGTGCGGAAGAGGTTTGCTCAAATTTTTGATTTCATTCCTCGTTTCCAAAATATCAAGCGCCAAAATGAAATATTCGGAAAAAAAATGTTTTTTCACTATTTAGGCCATAACTTTTGTCGTTTTTGACTTTCTCGAATAACTCTTTTTGCACCTTACAGTTCTCGTAAATACGCGTCTTTGAATATCATATCTTCACTACTATTCGAGATAAAAGGGGATCGCACTTTTTCGTGAAATCGGAGCCTTTACTGGAGCGAACGAAAAGACATTTCAAATGTCAAAAACAGCTGTCCCACACAAATATGCAAACATAACTCGACCGAAATGTATGGCACCAAATTTTTTTTGCGATTTCGATATTGGTCGTATATAGAAAGTTGTTCAGTTTGATGGTCTGATCATGTCCATAACATAGTTTTGGTTAATTTTGTTAGACCTTATTATTATAGTTGACCAAGAAGTTTCACTCTAGCCAGCCCTAGACTAGACACGTAAGATAGTGTATCTCATTAGAAGAACAACGAGGCAACTTGCTTATTTCACGTCTCGTTGCATCTGCCCAGGTGTTCAACTTTACATAATGCTGCCGAAGCAGATGCTGCTACGAGATTTGAATTCAAACCCAGTACAATTTTGTTTTTGTTTAACCAACATTATCGTTTCGTGTCAGTGGCGAATCGTGGGTTGCTGTCGCCCGAGGTACAGACAGTATTTGCCGCCCCCTTTTCTTTAATAAGAAGATCTATAGCAAAAATAAAGGTAAAACGATCTAGAAACTAACTACTTATTAATTAATTACTTATTCGGGTTGTGGTCAAACATCTTTTGGTGGTATCTCTATGCAAAAATAGAAACTTGGAGCGAGCGAAGCGAGGTCGATTTTTTTTCTCAATACTAATTGTTCTTATTATTTTATTGGTAGTGTCTTCAACACTGCCATATATGCATGTTTTTTTCTGTCTGCATGTCTTATTGTTGTCTCCCGTTTGCAATGGAGGGAAGTCGGATATTTCGTTTTCCTACTCCTCCTATCTTCTTTGATTAATTCATTGCAGGTTCCAAGACAGATTAGAGTCATCCCCGTGCTCGCTGGACTTCATTGTCCAGTGTTGTGAATGGTCGCCGCTGTTGATCTTGGCTTAAAGGAGTTACAGCGGTGGAAATGTGTGGTGGGCTACGCCCGAAAAAAAAACAAAAAAAAAATACTAATTGTTTGGAGCCAGAGCTTTTTAGGTACAAGACATGTGTAAAGTAACTTAAGTTAAACGGACGGACGGTAGGTACTTTGTACTGTCGTCAGGCGGGCCGGGCGCATCACGATGTTGCGCTGGTGCAATAGAACGCATATTTTGTGCTACTACTTACTAATTTGGATTTTGTTAATGTGTACTCTACTTATTAGGTATATGTGCGTTTAAAATTTAAGAACAATAGCGATGTCCTTCGTTTGCAGTTAAACTGTTCTCACAGTTTGGTAGAGCGTATTGTAACCGAACTTTTTTGTACTATTTTTGTCTAATAAATAAATTTAAAAAAAACTATGGATCGAGCGAAGCAAGCTCGAAATTTTTAATATAAATAGCTGTGGTCAGAACTCTTTAGGATTATGTGCAGACACGGTAATTAAGAGCCTATGTCGAAAAATAATTGAAGCGAAATGGGCGTGTGATAGCTTATATTACTGCCTGATGCGAGCGAAAGAGATGAGGCGGCGCGCGCGACTGAAACGACGCAAGCGTAAAACACACTTTATTTAATTGTGATTGTACTATTTATGTAAGTTCAATTCTGCTCTAATCAAAATTTGTAAAATATTAATCTCTTTTTTTTAAATCAAGTCTCGTGTTTCTATTATTCACCGTTTAGCAGTTCCAAGCGTTTATAAATAAAAACGGAGGCTACTTTGGTTTGTTTTTCTATCGAGAAAATGTGTCTTAATTGTGTTTTGGCTTTAATCAAAACTTAAATTATATGTTAAATTTACACATATCCGCAAATCATACTCCTACTGTTAGTACTTGAAGAATCCTATTTTTTTCACATATCCTCTTAAAACAGAAACTTAGAGCGAGCTCGACTCTTTCTTTGCTCCACGAATTGGTTATAGAGCTCAATCGATCGATGTTTTTCCCGAATTTGCCGTCCCTAGTAAAGTGCACCTAGTGCATTTGTCCCCCCCCCCCAGCCCCCCCTCGCTACGCTACTGTTTTGTGTCGAGCCTTGTCTTACGTAAAACTTTGTAACTTTTTCGATATTGGTTTCCGTTTCGTTAAACTCGCCGTTTCTTATCGAGGATGTTGAACGAGGCGTGTTTTTGTGGGCAGAAGGCTAGACGTCTTTAAAATTTATCATTTTGTTACGAAATTAAAATTTAAATTAAATTGTTTTCGTTTTTTTTTACAAAGTTATAGATGTAACATTAAAAAAGAGTTAATATTACGTAAATACTAAACTTAAAATTACTAGCAGGTTTAAACCACATTTCATTTGGCCCTTACTTCATTTATATTCATTGTATTTTCATAATTGTATCGCGAAATAATATAGTTTATTCATGCCTAAGTTAATCCTTGGCATTTAATATTAACTCAGGTAATGATAAAATGAATCGCATCCTACTTTAGATAAAACTACCTCTCTTTAATTAAAATACAGCGGCGAGTGCGGAAGAGAATTTAGTAAATACATTTAAATGCATTTCGGTTTAACCAGGTTTTGGTAATGTTTTACCCCATTTAATTTTGTCTAGTTTATCAAGAAATCGTAAAAATCCTGCCAAGATCGTGTCGGACTCGCCCATTTACTTGTACTTGTAAAAGTAGTACAACCCTGAAAAAAAAAGATTTTCCTTTTTAACAAAATTGAAGCGCGATAGTGACAGCGAGATTTAATTCATTTATATTTTTTGGGTTACCGTTATTCTGTTTTCCAAATTTCAATTCAACCGATACAAAAATGAGAGAGTCATTGAGGCGGGGCATACGGATAGACAGATTGGGATTTTAAGGGTTAAAAAAGATTTTTTTTAAAGTAGATTCAGTGCATCATCTTTTTGATTGACCTAAATCATCACACTGCGATATCTTTGTAGCTGGCATCGTACGTGCAGTCAACCCAATTGAAATGAGGGCCAGCAAAAAACCTTTATCACAACTTCACAGCCAATGATCACAGTAAACTGTTTACAATGAACAACAATTTCATTTTTAGAAAAGACTAGCGTTAACCCGCGACTTCGTCCGCACAAATTATATACTTTCCAGATTTTAAGTCAGATCATAAGCTATCAAACAAAAAAGTTTCATCAAAATCGGTTCAGTAGTTTTTGCGTGATGCTCGATCAAAAAAACAAACACACAAACAGGCAGACAGACAAAAAATCCAAAAATTGGTGATATGGAATTAGGGACACCTAAAAACCATATTGTAATTTTTTTTGATAATATCTCAGTATACAGACAATCTTCTGTTACAGTTTTATAATAGTACGAGCGTTAACCCGCGACTTTGTCCGCACAAATTTATATACCTACTAGATTTTAAGTCAGATATCTAATAATAATAGTCTAGATAGCTATTAAACAAAAAAAGTTTCATCAAAATCGGTCCAGTAGTTTTTGCGTGATACTCGTTCAAACAAACAAACACCCAAACAAACACCCAAACAAACACCCAAACAAACACACAAACAAACAAACAGACAGACAAAAATCCAAAAATTGGCGATATGGAATCAGGGATACCTAATACCATATCGTAACTTTTTTTTGTTAATATCTTCAATGTACAGACAAACCTTCTGTTACAGTTTTATAATAGTTTAGATATATGTATAGATACCAGAATTCGGAAACCATTTGGAGAATTATTCCATAAGTAAAAATTAACAGATTCTTCTACAGGGTGCTACTTCACTGGCCCATCTAAGCCAACCGAACAACCGGAAGTTGAAGCACCTACACAGACGAAGAGAAGAAAGCCAAAAAAAAAAAAAGAAACAGGAAAGAAGAAAAAAAAATTATGATGTAAGGATTTGTTGTATACAGGTATTTAGGGTAAACAGTTGCTGTTACAGTTGCCAGACTTCCCATACTAAATGCAATCAGCTGATCGATCTTTTGAATGGAAAGTCTAAAAAAATTGCGTATTTCCTAAGGGAAAGTTGTTCAGTATAAAGAGTACAATCGCCTTTAGGGTGAAGCCAAACGAGCTTTAATTTTGTGCGTTGTGAGTCGCGTATTTTGAGTCCGTTTCATATACAAATAGTACATATAGGTCATAGACATGCATTCCTGGATATAATATGAAACGGACTCAAAATACGCGACTCACAACTCACAAAATTACGCTCGTTTCCCCCCTAAAGTAATACAACTGTTAACTCTAACATCCTGTATTATACGGTACGATGAAATAATGGCAGTTTCTCTCGTAATACGAAATTAAAACTCATATTCTAAATCACCTCCGAATATGCACGGAACGATTCCCCCGTATTTCCATCTAAATATTCTGAGTGACAATTTTTTTTCGCCAAACAAAATTTTATTGGGCGTCGTATATTCCGAAACTGATGGGACTCATTCGCTTGGTTTAGTCGAATGCCAATTTTCCACTCATCTCACAACCGTAGCGGCTCACTATAATATCATGCGACATTTTCTTTTTAACCGACTTCAAAAAAAAGGATATGCTATCAACTCGTTTGTTTTCAAGGGGGGGGTGGAACCTATTTTGTCTGTTTTCGAACCGGCTTTAAAAACAAAAAGTTTCATCAAAATCGTTCCAGTAGTTTTTGCGTGATGTTCGAACAAACCCGGACTTTTAGTTTTACAATACTGTAGATAGATTATGAGATTGGAGTTTAGTTCCAAGATTGTGTTAATTTTTTAATAAAATAAAGCACATAAACTTTTTAGCAACTGGCTGCTTATAGTGAAAACTTTTAATAGAAGCGCCATTAAAATAAATTTTAAAAACGGTTTGTTTTTTTTTCGCCCAAATGGCTTTGTCGTAATTTTTTTCCAGGCTAATTGGCCAGCATTCATATTAGCTTATCAAAAAAAAGATTGTAAATCCAAAAAGATGTTAAAAACCGTACATAAAATCTCCTTGGTTTTAGAAATACTAGACCTTTGCCTTTCATCACATCACTTATTAAATGCTACCTATACCTAAAATTATTAAATTTTTGTTTTGTTTGTTTAGGTTTAACAACATAAAGTAAATGTAAAATGATGTGCTATAATACCTGATATTATTTAATTTTGTTTTGTTTGTTTAGGTTTATTAACATAGAGTAAAATTTATAATATTGTGCTGAACGTCAAACTTCAAAAGTTTATTGCTATGTGGAGTTGGTACAAGTAGTCGGTATGTGCAGGTGAAACTCGGAGGAGCTGATGATACTCTGAATAAATAATGCGTTACATGAGATATACACCAAATTAATTGATTCGCGTTTTGCGAAAGAAAAAATATTTCTGTTATTTTTGTGTCCGGTTCCGGCCAGGAAACACCGGAACGTTATAGGAAGCAAAGATGATGAAAGATTTCTATGATGATCTGATATGACATGATTCTGCTTTGATTGCTGAAGTCGGATACGGCTGAAAGAAATGAAACGGCTGAGATTTGCTTCTGTATCGACGTCTATTCAAACAATTATTTACATTGTAAGTATGTTCGAATGCAGTTGCAAGATGCTGCGAAATAACATCTACAGATCAACCTCAAGAAAAAAAAGGCCAAGAGCGAGTCGGACTCGCGCTCTGAATATTCCGTACAATCTTAATTATATATAAAAGATTAACATATAACTATGCAGTGGAAAAAAATGTTCTCTTGATCGGATTGTGTTGTTGGCTGATGTTATGCATCGGTCTACTAGGTACACGGTAGATAGGTCCAACTAAAAACGTAAGTTTCTAATAGAAAAAGAAATTTGTTTTTATTTGCTTATACCTGTAACTACTGTAAACGATTTTCAGATTTATTACTTGTGCTGCGAGACCTTGCCTCATGCCAAATTTCATGATTCCAGGTCAACGTGAAGTAGGTTTACTTGTACCATATAGCTTTAGGCTTGCTTGCGAGTATCAAAATATGGGACATAAAAGGCAGTACCTTTTTATTACGTGGACAAAGAAGCTTGAATTTTTACACCTCCAAGGGATCGTAGACTTTAGACTTGATATCCGTTCCTGAAAAAAGGATCTTGACAGACGGACAGACGGACGGACAGCAAAGTGATCCTTTGAGGGTTCGTTTCTTTTCGTTTTGCGGTGCGTAACTCTAAAAAGAAAACAATTTAGTAAAAGAAAGCAAAATGATTTCCCTATTGTTAGGTAAACAAAACACAGTGCATTAGCATAAGCATATGCCCATGACTATATTCCCCGAGGGGGTAGTCAGAGATATTCTGAAACCTCAGAACATCCACGACAGTAGTGCATTAGGTATGTCAAATTATAGCATCTATACCCTGTATAGATGCTATAATGTTACAAAAATACAAATAAACATTTAAGGGGGTTGTTAAGTCTTAAGACCATCAAACTGAACAACTTTCACTATGGGACCAATATCGAAATCGCGAAAAAGTAATCGGATGTTCCATCATCATCATCATCATATCAGCCGATAGACGTCCACTGCTGGACATAGGCCACTCCCAATAATCGCCATGATGCGATGCGTTTGCGATGTTCCATACTAAACTACAGATCTACTCGAGCCAAATGTATGGGACAAAAGATTTTTTTTTCGCGATTTCGATGTTGGTCCCATAGTAAAATTTGTTCAGTTTGATGGTCTCAACAACCCCCTTAAAAGTTTTAAATGTTTATTTTTACTTTTGTAACACCCTGTATAGGGTCCTTTGTTAATATGCTGACACACCTTTCACACAACTTTCTCTTGCCACCAACATCAAATCGCGAAAAAAATCTGCTGTTCCATACTGAACTGCAAACCTACTTGAGCCAAATGTATGAGACAGCTGTTTTTTTTTTTCGATTTCGATGTTGGTCCCATAAATAAATTTGTTCAGTTTGATGGTCTGATTTTCCCCTTAAAAAAGTGTCAGCGTATTAAGAAGGACCCTAGGATAGTGTCAATTGAAAGCATTTAGATTAAACACAAAAAAAGAAGTCAGCACAAGCGTCGTCAAAACAATGAAATACAAACTCAGTCAAATAACCCGCCCCTTGTCGATCCCGGCGCAAAGGAGCCCATAATGCCAGCAGCGTTGCCACGTTGAATTGCTATGGCTAGCCTCTGCACCAGAAACGACCCGGAACGGGGGTCACAATTTCTCTCCCTCAGTCGACGGCCAACCTCCGCAACGAAGGTCTTAGCCTTAGAGTCAATTTATATTATATTGTGTTCAGATCTACAAGGGTATTAGCAGGTTTATCTTGGCATTGGATTGGAACTAATTCAGTTCCGTCGGTGGCAGTTCAGATGGATGATGATAACACGATATTCAAGTACTTTGGTTAGCCCAGTCATTTTACGGAGTTTTGTTAGGAAAGGTGGGAAGTAATTATTAATTGGACATTTAAACTGAAAGAATATAAAAAAAGAAATCGTTACGCAACATAGAAATCAAAATTTTGAGTCCCAAAAGTCTTTTAAATTAATAATATTAATACCAATGCACTCATTTGAATTAGATTTAACAATATAAATGATTTTTGAGCAATAAAATAGGCATTGAAATTTAAAAAATGAGGTTTTTTATTATAAAATATGAATGTATTTTTCAAAACCTTCTAAGTAGACAAAAATATTTACACCATGTTTGAAGTATGTATAATGGTAATGCCTTAAATAAGTGCAAAAATAAATTTACATCAGGTTTTTTTATAACGAGTCAACGAGATAATAGCAAAATTTTAAATTTGGAAGTCTTGCTGACGGGATTTTTTTTTAATTTTGGATCATTTCAAAGCTCGAATTGGCTCTTAAATACTATACCGAAAGAAAATATCAATTATTAATTAGTGCCGGCTCAAACCGTATAATGACTGGGCTAGGTACTGTATTATTGACTTACGAGTAATTTAAATTTCGGAAACGTTTGGAGTTTGTCGTCTCTTTAGAAGTCTAATAACAACAACCCGAGTGGTTCGGAAGCTTGGAATTAAATTACATACATCTATCTATACTATTATAAAACTGTAACAGGAAGTTTGTCTGTACATTGAAGATATTAACAAAAAAAAAGTTACGATATGGTTTTTAGGTGTCCCTGATTCCATTTCACCAATTTTTGGATTTTTGTCTGTCTGTTTTATTTGTGTGTTTGTTTGGGTGTTTGTTTGTTTGTTTGAACGAGTATCACGCAATAACTACTGAACCGATTTTGATGAAACTTTTTTTGTTTGATAGCTTATGATCTGACTTAAAATCTGGTATATAATTTGTGCCGACGAAGTCGCGGGTTAACGCTCGTACTATTATAAAACTGTAACAGGAAGTTTGTCTGTACATTGAAGATATTAACAAAAAAAAAGTTACGATATGGTTTTTAGATGTCCCTGATTCCATTTCACCAATTTTTGGATTTTATGTCTGTCTGTTTGTTTGGGTGTTTGTTTGTTTGAACGAGTATCACGCAAAAACTACTAAACCGATTTTGATGAAGCTTTTTTTGTTTGATAGATTATGATCTGACTTAAAATCTGGTATATAATTTGTGCGCACGAAGTCGCGGGTTAACGCTCGTAATATATAAAGTCACGACTGGTGAAAGTCTGGTTAGGTAGGGTCCTTCTTAATATGCTGACACTTTTTTAAGGGGAAGATCAGACCATCAAACTGAACAACTTTCTATATGGCACCAACATCAAAATCGCGAAAAAAAATCAGCTCTTCCATACAAAGCTGCAAAAACCTACTCGAGCCAAATGTAATCGGATAGCTGAGTTTTTTTCGCGATTTCGATGTTGGTCCCATAGAGAAAGTTGTTCAGTTTGATGGTCTGATCATACCCTTAAAACCCTGTATTTTCAATACATTTTCAGAAACAATCCAAAAACTTATCTCTATGCTGGCTGGTATGTTGTCGGATTAGTCGAGTCGGATGTTAAAATAAACAGGTTCAATGCTTAAGATTTGTATGGAAACCTTTGAGGCACTGTAAATTTAAAAGTAAAGTTTCCGGGTGGAATGACGTGTCAAGTTGTGAGGCCAGCCTTCGACATCATAAACACAACAATAGTCACAACATATGATGCCCATATAAGAAGAATAGGGGGGTCCATTCTAATTATATAAAAAAGACAATTCAGTGGTTAACTGCTAATAGTCTCAAGGCCAATGTTAGTAAAACAAAGTATATCCAGTTTCATACGTTTCAAGGGAATCCACAAAACCTGCGTATTTGTTACCGGAATGAGCCCATTGAAGATAATTCTTCAATGGGCTCATTCCGGTACCCAAAAATTTAGTGTACCTTAATAGGTACACTAAATTTTTGGGTTTCACTCTTGACTGCCACTGTAACTGGAGAGATCATATAAACAATGTGTGTTCGAAAATCAACAGTTTTGTACATGCTCTCAGACGTGTCAGTCAAGTAGTGTCAAGACAGGCAGCCTTAACCGCATACAATGGCTACGTCGCCTCAGTAATACGGTACGGCATTATGTTATGAGGTAACGCTACAGACATGGATAGAGTTTTTATAATGCAGAATGCTATTTTCATGCTAAAACGAATTGATTCTTGTCGGCCGGTATTTAGAGAGTTCAATTTGCTGACTGTACCATGTTTATATATTGAATCGATATGTATCTTTGTTCACAAGAATCGACACATCTTTCAACCACTACAAGAGGTATGTATTCGACGACTAAGATCTCAGTACAAAAACAAACTATACATGCCCTCTACTAGACTAGCTTTTGCTTCAAAGAGTAGCTTCATAATGTGTATAAAAATATACAATCAACTCCCAGATTCCCTTAAGCAACTTAGGATGAACATATTTAAAAAAACTTTGAAAAAATGGTTAGTTGAACGATGTTTCTACAGTACGAAAGAATTCCTAGACTATAAGTAGGTATCTATGACTCATTTTGTAACTGATAATTTAGTTTTAATTCTTTTATTTTTATTTTAGTGTTTAGTAAATAATTTAATACCTGACTTGAACCTGACCTAGCTTTTTATAATTTTGACATTGTTATGAATGGATTATTTTTGTTGTACTTAACTAATTTCTTATTATCATTGTTGACATTGTAGTTATTTTCTTTATCATTTTCATTAATTTTAACTTTAGCTATTGTATTTATTGAATGTTGTTGACTTTTAATTTTGAAGATATTTAAACAAATATTATTAATTTTGTGTGTACGTCCGAAAGGGCAAGATTTGGCAGAACCCGATTTTCTGTAATAACACCTGCAAATTGTTAAACCTAAATGTATGCACAATAAAGATTAAATTATATTATATATTAAACTATTAAAATAGCATTTATAACAAATAATTTTCGCCGAGCTCACATCGTTGGCATCGAGTGTTTTACTGTACAACAAGAATTTCCGAATTTATCTGGCAGCCAGCATTTGTAGAAAATTCTTCACGTTTCTTTTCCATTCTAGCTCTAGCGAATGAAATGTTTCATTGCGCTAAGCTTGTATTAAGAGAGATTACATTCTTCGATTCGTCAGTTGTTTTTTTCTATTTGTTCTAAGGGCTTTGTGTTGTAACAAAAAACAATCGGAAAACGATTCTTAAGCCTCTGCCTAACTCGATGAGGAGTTATCGATTCTTACTTCGTTTAGTAATCGAATTTATAAAATAAAAACACTACATTATGTGATATTTACTTGTAAAACCTACTACTTTGCTGTGAAAGTTTTCCTTTTAACTTCGTTAGACAGGGTGTAAGTGACAGCAGCAAATACAGAACTAGAGAACTGGCAAATCCATTTGACTCTATCAACAATTTGCTTAAATGCTTAATATTTCGCAAACGGATCCCTGAATCGAAAAATGATTCTTTCACACCCACAATATTTTTGAACGACCCATCCAATGACTTACTATAAGAGACTAACATCGAAAGAGCGAAAAAAGGAAGCTGTTTCATACTGCCAGTGCTAGTCCCACTCTTGTTCCTCTTTCAACGACTATACCTGGGCAGATACTTCCATGCACTGCTAAAATATTATTGGTTGATTCTAAAACTTGCTAAGTCTAATATGAATGCAGTGTTTATTAAAGAATATGACTTTTGGCATTTTAACTGAAATAACTCGCCCTGGCTTTGAATACTATATTCCCCACCATGCGGTTATTCGGGAATCAAGTGAAACTACACGATTAAGAGTTGATTTCGACCCTTCCTGTAAAACCACTACTAACAAATCTCTAAATAACACCCAACTGGTGGGACCGGTAGTGTAAGAAGACGAAATTTTTCGATCATAAATGATTATAAGTATACAGATTTGTATTTAAGTTAAAAAAAAATTTGAACTATACTGTAATCGAATCTTGAATTAAAATCTTATTTATCTCCTTTTAACATCTATTACATAAAATCATATTGCATTAATTTAATATTATTTATAATTCAAATATTACTATGATAATCAGATAAAGTATATTCTAAGAAATATGTTATTATTTATTTGTTGTTCTAATTGATGTTTTAATAATTATTGTTAGTCATAAATGTTAATAATTCTTCGTTTCGTGTCCGCATGTGTTAATAATTCGTAATAATTGTGTTAATATTTTCTAATGTTCTAATTCTTGTATGATTTTAATTATAGATGTAAGTTCTGCAGTGACCTAGCAGGGTCCATATGTACTGTAATCACTATATAACATCTTATAAACCTATGGTTGCAATAAACGATTTGTATTTGTATTTAATGGCCATTCTACTGAGGTTTCGTCAACACGCTTATGTGGTGACAGGTGACGTTGAAAAAATGTATTGGCAAGTTTTGGTCGATAAGTCTCAACGTCATCTGCAACTGATATCAGTTATTTTGGAGGGACGATGAAAGTCATGCAACTGCTAAAAATTTGGATCGACTTCTTCTTCGGGTTCCTCTCCATTACAGGAAGTTGGATCGACTAGGTTTGCAGATTTTTTTCTCGTTTTTATTGATTTATTCATTCATTTAAAAAACTTTTCTTAATAGAATGATCCTAAACCATACTTATTCTTTTAATTATTATGAAAATAACGTTATTGCTCTCATGCATCGTTTTATAAAATTTTACCACCCAAACGTGTTTATAAAATATTTATATTCAAACAACCAGAATCTATTCAAATTCAAGACAATGCTTACTGAATTCACCAGTTTTCACTCTAAATTTTATTGTCAAGCAATCTTTTGTGGTGGATTTACTATTGTGCCTTCGCGTATTTCAAACAAAAAAACTTAATAAAGCGCCGTTCTCACCTGTATTATAATATAATAAAACCGGCCAAGTGCGAGTCGGGCTATTTGCGCACCGAGGGTTCCGTACCACACGACCACACAACATATTAACTAACAAAAATGTTTTGTTTTCTCAGGGACCTTTAGCGCGAGACCGACTCTCTCTTGGTCGGTTTTTCTTATTTGTTGTCCCATAAAGAAAAAAGTTCAGTTTGAATGATGGTTTGGTTATTCCCATAGAAAAATATCAGCATATTAAGAAAGATAGGTACCCTTCCTATATGCGGTCTATGGGCACCCAGGGGCGTGCGAGGGGGCACGAAAGTTTGAAACTCATCTTAAGGCTGCACCGAGCCTATTGTGCTGCCCCCACTCGTAGTTTTTTATTTCTTAATAATTAAACAATATTTCCAAAGAACAAGAATGTCACATTGTAGTCATTGCTCATTTTCAATTTATCGGGTCACTGCAGATTTGTTTTTATAATGTTTGTAGTTATTATTTTTAAAACCGCCAAAAGTGGCCACTTTTAACGATAATAGCTACAGGCATAAAACATAATAATCAGTAATATTTCTGTAAACTGGAAGCCAATCAGGACTACAATGTGACATTCTTGTTTTTTGAAAATGTTGTTTAATTGTTTAGAAACAAAAAAAAAAACGATTGAGGACAGCATAATAGGCTCGATAGGCTCTTAAGCAACAAGCACATGCCCAAACGAAAAATGTAAAAAGAAAAATACAAGAAAGAAACAAGCACTAAAAAGTTTTTATGGCCAAGATAAATAGTCCGAGCTTTAATCTTAACTGTGGTACCATTTGGGATAAAGTTTCCCTATTTGCTAGATTTGAGCAACAACTTTAATTAATTACCTAGGTATCTCAGGTCTTTCAGAACGAGAGGGCCAGTGATGCGTTGCAGGGAAGCGCGCAGAGATGATCTCCATAGCCTCTCAATGGAAAGTTTGGTATTTTGTAGTATTATGTTTATTCTGATCTATATATACATACTACTTATAAACTTACGATTAGCATTACTCAGCTCAAGTTAAAAAGTTACTGTTTAGATTCTATAGAACACTAGCGACCCGCCCTGGCTTCGCACGGATGCAATACTGATGTATTATATACATATAACCCTACCTCTTGAATCACTCTATCTATTTTAAAAAAAACCGCATCAAAATTCGTTGCGTAATATTAAAGATCTAAGCATATATAGGGACAGACAGCGGGAAGCGACTTTGTTTTATAGTATGTAGTGATACTGCACATTCAAAGTACCTATACCTACCTCCTGAATCACTCTATCTATTAAAAAAAACCGCATCAAAATTCGTTGCGTAATATTAAAGATCTAAGCATACATAGGGACAGACAGCGGGAAGCGACTTTGTTTTATAGTATGTAGTGATACTGCACATCCAAAGTACCAATATGTATATAGGTAACATAGCACATCTCTGTACAACTGTACTCTGTGGACTGTGATTTTGATACAAATCAGCTCAGCCGTCTCGATTTCTAACTTTACTTAGGTATATACAGGGTGAATATCATTAGCATCCTTTTAAACTGAGTCTACCCATCAAACTGAACAACTTTTACTATAGGAGCAAACCGATCAGAATAAAAAAAATCTGCTGTTCCGTACTGAACTGCACCCGCCGCCGCTGCCCATTCTCGACTCAAATGTATGCAACAGCAGATTTTTTTTTGCTCCGATTGGTTTTCTCCCATAGTAAAAGTTGTTCAGTTTGACACTTAGTTTAAAAGGATGCTAATGATATCAATTTCACTCTGTACAAGAAGTTGAAAAAACATTGTAAATAAAAAAAATACCTACCTATATTTATTAAAAAACGTAGAAGATACCGCCTTCTGTAGAAACGATTTTTTGTTTGATAACATCTTATACAGTATCAAATTAATAATTATTGTTTAAAGACAGAACTTTACTTGTATCCAAAGTCCCGAAGTTTTGCTTATGTACCTATCTTAACTAGCAATTTGCTCGCATGCGCGATTTTGAATGCTCACGATTTACAATCAATTTAACAATTTTCTTTTTTACCCTTTAGGTACATCTCAGCGTAAAGTTGTGGAATTTCCAAAAGAAAAACTATCATAAAAACTATAGCAATTTTAACCCATTTCTGTACCAGATAGAGTACACAATAAATATTATAATTTCGACCCTAAAGGTCGCTTGAAAAGTTTTGGGGAGGTCAGTATCAAACGGTTAAGGGAACCGTGATATTTACGTTAAACAAGCAATACAAACAAACGTGAATAAAGATTTTTATGGTTCAGAAGAGGGATCAAAAGAATTTCTTGACCAATGTTATTATTTGGAATGTAGGTATTAGATTCGAAACAATTTCAATTATTTGAAAAAAAATCTCCTAACACACATAACTCACAACTTCGGTACCACCTATAAGGATATAATCTCTTGCACACAATTTTCAACTCTATTTCAGTTGTCATTGAGTTAATGAAACCTGCTCGCGCATTTTTCCGCTAGATGCGCGCTGAGAGTAAGTATGGTCACGGAATATACATATAAGAGTAACTACAACAGAAGACTCACAATCTATGAACACTCGCTCCAAGCACGACTGACATGCTCACATTGACTCCCTGTACGTGAATGTCACGCACACATGGACTCTGGAGCAAGGGATGTCAGTCCTGCGTTCCGATCCCGAACGAAAGAATGTTAAATTCAACCGAGGAGGGAAAGTGGATCAGTCAATTAGTAAAATTTGCAACTTTTAATCGAACGTCAAAACGCGAGCAATGTATGAAAAATTTTACTAAATACCCACAAGTAACGTCGTCAACATTTCATTACTTTTTATAGTGCATCATGTTATTAAAAATAGTATTCTAGCTAAAAAAAAAACTAAAAATATATGTATAGCGTTATTTGTTGTTATTTGATGTTTTTTTTACTAAGAAAATAAAACTAAAATATATTTTGTGCAGTTCGCTCCCCTAATCCTGGTAACGACGCGACTACGATCGGGGGCCGGCGGCGGCGGCGGTCGTTGGCCACCTCCGTCACGGCGCGATTTAGAAGACATAGTCGTGAAAAAGAACACTACCTATGCTGCACTTAACTAAACTGAATTGAATTGTCATTTATTACATATATTACAATAAATATAATTCAATTCAATTCAACACATTTTGGTTCAGCCAAGTCATTAGAATAATTTCAAACAATGAAAAATACATGAAATTCAGGCCAGACAACCGATAATACTACACATACTACACTACATACATACTACAAAGGTCGTTCAGTGCGATACAATGAGCGCGTGACACTCGACTGAATTAGACCTCGACGTCGGGGCCCGGCCGCGTAGGTACATTTTTATACCTAAAGTGTGGAGTGAGCCAGGCTGGTAGGATAGAGAAGTGTGTCACCAACTTTCGTTGCCGATCGTACATGCTACAACTTAGTTAAGAAAGTCTAAAATCTAATAAATCACAAGGTAACATAGACTTTCTTCGTATAGCCTGAAGCCTGACCATTAAAAAGCTTACAACATTATCTAAGTTTTCCAAGGAAAGTTTGGTTTAACTTTTACAACTTCCTAATGAATCTCATGTTGTAACTTTAATTAATTAAATTAAATTAAATATCGTTTATTTGTCTCTTACATTTGTACACAAACAGAAAAACAGAACTAGGTATAGGTAATACTAGGCAAAAGGACATTAAAAATAAAAGTGTTGTTTTCTGTTGTTAGTATGATAATGATACCTCCCCAGGGCACCTATACACAAACAAGTTTGGTTGTGTACATATACTCCGAGGGAAGTACCACTAGAATAACAATTAATATAAAACTACATAAGACAAAAAGGTCCAAGGCTCAGCGACAGTTGAATAAATCAGCTGCCTCTGTTATTCTGCCATAGCCAGACATAAACTGCATGAAACACAATACCCAATACGAAAGTAGACTCCGCAGAACCTGGCGAGCAGAGCATTTTTAACTACCAAACCATTATCGACCTTGTTTACGTTGAAATAACATCGAAAAGACATACGATCCGTAAGATCTATTTTATTGAAATTTTTTTTGAATTACAATAAGTTACATCATCATCATTATCTCAGTTGGTAGACGTCCACTGCTGGACATAAGCCTCCCCCGCGGATCACCACAACGACTGGTCCAGCGCTGCCCTCATCCAACTGGTCTTGCCTTCACCAGGTCCTCGGTCCACCTCGGTCGCAACTCGACACTAGAAAACAGACATGAATTATTTTTATAACATGCATTTTTTACGTCTTATAAGTTTTTTACATAGATATGAATGTTATTGTTAGTGAGTTATCAAATAATGAGAAATGCTTTTCAGATATTTATTACAATATAATATATTATTTGTACAGGGTGTCCCGTAAATAATGGTCCAACGTTAAGGGGAAGACAGCTTACCTAATTACCTAAAACTTATTTAAATTGTTTTAAAAATCTAATCTTTTCTACCGGAATTTAAGTTTTTTGACGCTGTCCCTGCAAATGATAACATTTCCAAGATCTGATTTTTGTAAAATTATGCTATTCACCAATGTATCCAGGTAAGATTTTTATTACTTACTAACTTTTAAGAATAACTTGAAAAAAAAATCCCGACTTTAGTGACTATTAGTGAAATTCATAAATCTGAACACAAAATAGTATCCTTATTATCAATTCCGGCTCTTACATAACCATTTTAGATACCTACTACAACACGTTAAAAACACATTATAATTTTAATTATTTTTTTTAAATTAGCGCCTCGTTTCAGATTAATAGCAATAACTTTGTAAAGACAAAGCCTAGACGCAAGGTTTATACCAATTTACAAAGCTGATTAAGTGTACAAGTTTTTAAAATAATGGTCCAGTTCAGGGCCATACACTTTTTTTACAGTAGATTTTTTTCAAATTCGGTCATCGGAAGGGGAAGAAGAAAATGTTTTAACTCGGGATTTTTTCCCAAGACATTCTTAAAAGTTAGTAACAAAAATCTTACTTGGACACATTGGTGAACTATGCAGCATTATTTTACAAAATTCAGATCTTGAAATGTTATCATTTGCAGGGACAGCGTTGAAAACTTGAAGTCCGGTAGACGAAATCGAAAAAATCCCGAAATAAATTGTTTTCTTGGTAACCCTATGTATTTTTTTAAAACAATTTAAATAAGTTTTAGGTAATTAGGTAAGCTGTCTTCCCCTTAACGTTGGACCATAATTTACGGGACACCCTGTATATACTTATTTATACTGTTTGTTTGTACACAATAAGTTTGCCTTGTAATTGTTAACTGTGCCTAATGTGCGGTCCTGACTGAACTCTACCTACCCCAGAGAACATAGAATAAGTATAATTATTATTATCATACTCCGAAAGTATGTCATTGTTTATCTAAGAAACGGGTTGAAAGTGATACATTTCTTCCCTAGGGCGGAAAAGTAATTTAAAAAAAAAATCTACGTCTATTCTGAGCAAAGGCAGAAACCCATACAACCACACTTCGATAAAATTATATTAATTCTTATTTTTTTACAACTACTATATTTGAATTATAATAAAAGTTAGTTTAAATAACATTATTTTTTGTCATTTGGTCACTTTTGTAAAAATTATAAGAAGACAGAAAAATGTGATCCCGTTCAAAACCACCTCAAAACAGACTAAAAAAAAACGTTCTGGCTGGCTTAAAAAAATATAAAAGCCATATAGTTTCGCGAAAAAGAAAAAAGGGCTTAAGGTTAAAGCGAGATGTTCGTAGGGATCCGTCTTAAAACGCGTAAAAATCAATCGGGAAGTCTATCTGTCTCACTCTAACATAGGTACATATCTTCGTATGCCTTTTCTCTTTAGCATTGGCACTCCGAGTGATTTCAAATTTTTTCAATTGTTTTAAAACGTACCAAGTCTATAATTAATTTCATCAAGCGATTCAGAAATTTTGCATATCATATCTGGCTTTGGTTTACTTTCCTCGTATTCGAAATGAAAAGCAGAGTGTTTAACTCGGGTGAAAGTCACCCATTTCACACTCGAATTAAGGGCGGCCCTCACATTCGTTCGGGGCGCCAAACATCTCGTGTGAAATGGGTGACTTTCATCCCTTGGTTACCAATCTACTATTAAAACACCGAGACGAAGTACCTACTCCACAGTTTTGGTAGATTCTAGAAACATAGATAAGAATCTTTTTTTTAAAAAACTGCACAAATGATTGCTAATGAGAGAGTAATTTGGCGCGCGTTGGAAGATGCCTATAGGATATAGGAAGTACTAGCCGATGGTAGGCTGATGATGACGATGAATTGCTACTGAAAAGCCAGAAAGCCATCCAGCCAGCATAACAATTTCTTTCCTATTATGGAACTAAGTAAGTATCGTTAAGGGCCTATGTCGAACAATAATTGAAGCGAAATGGACGAGTGATAGCTTATATTACTGCCTGATGCAAGAGAAAGAGATGGGGCGGCGCGCGCGCCTGTAACGACCCAGGCGTAACACACTTTATTTGATTGTGATTGTACTATTTATGCAAGTTCAATTCTGCTCTAATCAAAATTTGTAAAATATCAATCTCTTTTTTTTTAAATCAAGTCTCGTGTTTCTATTATTCACCGTTTAGCAGTTCCAAGCGTTTATAAATAAAAACGGAGGCTACTTTGGTTTGTTTTTCTATCGAGAAAATGTGTCTTAATTGTGTTTTGGCTTTAATCAAAACTTAAATTATATGTTCAATTTACACATATCCGCAAATCATACACCTACTGTTAGTACTTCATGATATATGTCGTTTTGAAGAATCCTATTTTTTCACATATCCTCTTAAAACAGAAACTTAGAGCGAGCTCTACTCTTTCTTTGCTCCACGAATTGGTTATAGACGGAGCTCAATCGATCGATGTTTTTCCCGAATTTGCCGCCCCTAGTTTTTTTTTTAAATCAAATCTCGTGTTTCGTTTATTCACCGTTTAGCAGTTCCAAGCGTTTATAAGTAAAAATGGAGGCTACTTTGGCTTGTTTTTCTATCAAGAAAATGTGTCTTTATCGTGTTTTGGCTCTTGTCAAAACTTCAATTAGTATGTTTAATTAACACATATCCGCTAATCATACTTCATGATATATGACGCTTTGAAGAATCCAATTTTTTTCACATAGCCTCTTAAGAAAAATATTACAAAATTCCTGACGATCGAGACAGTGAAGTTTTATTATACGATGCTTTAGCCATGTTATTATTATTGCAGTGTCATCAAAATCTAATAAAAGGCTTGAAAAATATCTTTTGCTGAAAAACATGTTTTGCTAACGAGCTATTTTGTGTAACAAAGGAAAAGGATAACGGCATTTTGTGAAGTAAATGCTATGGTAATTACAATTTAACGACGCATAAGCATATGCTCACGACTATATTCCCCGAGGGGAAAATTTCGGTAACCTTTATTTAAATGTTACCTTTATCCAGGTAACAACCGATTTTAATACCGGTAACCTAAATATGACCTTCAATTAATGTTACCTCTAAAAATACCAGTAAAAAAAATAAGAGTTGTAAACTAAAAGTACCGGTATTATCGATACCGGTTTCGGTCCCTGCATGCAATCCATATAAGTAACGTTTCGTCAAATAAAAAAAGATAACACTGACCCCTTCGCTATAACTCGCAACCGGATTCATCACACTTGCAGCATTCCCACGCTGCTGGATGGATAGAGAAATCCTTTAACCCAGACCTTTGATTAAATCAAAATAGAAACATAGGTGACTAGCCTATAGCACATGGACTGCATAAATTAGGCCCCGTCGCCTAATTTACTTAGAGCGGAATTGCGAGATTGAGTTACTTTTTTTTATTTCAGGCGAGATAAAGGTACCACAATGCCTTCGCGTGCTTAAAACCGTTTTACAAATCATTCAAAAAGAAAAAAAAAACAAATCACACAGCATTACTTTTCACTCGTAAGTACATGAAAAGTAGGTCCATTTTTCGAATGCGTAAGGTGCGCCAAATACATCCGGAATAAACCTGATTCGGAATTAGATTCCGTATGGAGTGTTGCCGCTTTCAGATACTTTTTCTCTAGATCTAGTGATTTTTTGATGTCTTAGGTGGCATATTTTCAAGTGATTTTTAAACGTAGGCGTTGATGGAACGATACCGTATCGTGACGGTGCAGTTTCGAAAGTGCTGTTTAAAAATGCCTAAAATAAAAATGTATGAAACGCGATAAGAATGACAATTGCATTTTTAAGTATTTATTAAAACGAAACAAACAATTTCTATACATGATAATTACTATCATGTAATGAGGTCATGACGTTACGATGATGGTTTGTAAATTGTATTCCAATATTAATGCAACTATATCAAAAGACTATCGATAGTTTTAAAATTAGACATAATCTGCATACAAAGTGGCATGAACCATTATCACACAAGCGGGTTTTTGAGCGTAGGCGATTTCGCAACTATACCGCAACGACGTCGCAACTGCACCGTCACGATACGGTATCGTTCCATCAACGCCTACGCTCAAAAATCATTTTAAAATATGCCACCTAAGACATCAAATATCACTAGATGTAGTGAAAAAGTCTCTGAAAGCGGCAACACTCCATACGGACGGAATCTGATTCCGCTGAGAAACTGTCGCCCGACAGATTCGACAGTGCGTAGCGAATCTATTACTATTATAAAACTGTAACAGGATGTTTGTCTGTACATTGAAGATATTAACAAAAAAAAAGTTACGATATGGTTTTTAGGTGTCCCTGATTCCATTTCACCAATTTTTGGATTTATTGTCTGTCTGTTTGTTTGTGTGTTTGTTTGTTTGAACGAGTATCACGCAAAAACTACTGAACCGATTTTGATGAAAGTTTTTTTGTTTGATAGCTTATGATCTGATTTAAAATCTGGTATATAATTTGTGCGGACGAAGTCGCGGGTTAACGCTCATCTAAAATAATATTGTATTGACTTGCGCTATTGATGCGTTTATTGAATTTTCTGATTGAAATGTTTGAATGGAAACAGTACCCTAAATCATCGTAGTCTCAAACTAAATAGCAATTAAAATTTAAGTTTTTTTTCGGTATAGTATTTAAGAGCCAATTTGAGCTTAGAAATGTACCAAAATAAAAATAAAATCCGGTGAGCAACAGTTCCAAAATTAAATTTTGCTTTTAACTCGTTATAAAAAACCTTATGGAATTTTTTTTTTGCACATACTTAAGGCATTACCATTATACATACTTCAAACATGGTGTGAATATTTTTGGCTCCTTAGAAGGTTTTGAAAAATACATTCGTATTTTCTAATAAAAATCGCATTTTTAAATTTTAATGCCTATTTTATTGCTCAAAAATAATTTATATTGTTAAATCTAATTCATATGAGTGCATTGGTATTTATATCATTAATTTAAAAGCCTTGTGGGTCTCACCATTTTGATTTCTATGTGCGTTGCGATTTTTTTATATAACGTCTAACAAAACTAGGTGAAACTATTTTAAGGCGATGATCAGACCATAAAACCGAACAAATTTCTCTATGGGACCAACATCGAAATCGCCCAAAAAAATGCTGTTCCATACAAACCTACTCGACCCAAATGTTCCCACACATGGCAGGTTTTTTTTTCGTGATTTCGATTTTGGTCCCATGGAGAAAGTTGTTCAGTTTGATGGTCTGATCATCCCCTTAATATAGTTTCAGCTAGTTTTGTTAGACCTTATATATGTTTTTAGTTAGTATTTTTGTCACTAAATGTTGCCGCTTACAGTTTAAAAGTCCAATTAATAATTACTTCCCACCTCTCCTGACAAAACTTCGTAAAATGACTGGGCTACTGCGTTAATTAACTACATAAATATTATTATTGTATAACATTACTTTTGTGTATAGGCTGAATTAGGCTGGCGTACAAATCAGGTATTTGTAAACGGTCTCGACACTATCGTATATCGTTAGTTTCGGTAGATCTTTTTACGAATATTAAATAACGCACGGCAAAAGTACTATCTACCACAAAGTTCTAACATTAAAGACATTAGAGAATGGTCTAGAATACCAAATTTATTTCGTCGCCTTCATTGAAATAGTTGAGGTAAGGCTTAGTACAGATTGAAGTAAGAAAAAAAATTTTAAAATTTAAAATGGTTTGCCATAAATTCGATAGAAGAATTTAATTAATAAGAAAAATTACATATATAAGAGATAAAGCACATTACGGTGCACAAACTTGGTGTTTGACTGAACATCAGAAATAAATGGTGTAAAATTAACCGATCGAGTACGAAACACAGATCAGGAGTGCGATTTTTGAATCTCATACGTTGAACTCAGCAGTCGAAAATGTATGGAGATACGCATCTTTCTACTGCTGATTTGACTTTAAAAAATCGCACACCTGCAGTTTGATTTTTCAAAGTCAAATCAGCAGTAGAAAGATGCATATCTCCACAGCTATTTAGACATTTTCAACTGCTGAGCTCAGCGATGAATGAGATTCAAAAATCGCACTCCTGCACTCCAAAACTGGTATTGCTGACGTAGGCCTCTAAACAGCTTAGCTGAAGTGGGAATGGGCAGGGTGGGGCGTATCCGTCAGATATTTATATATTTATTATCAGGACATGTTGTAACGCTATTGCGGAAAATAACTATCATTCGCCCTGAACGATTCGGTCAAGAGCAAACCCATATATAATAAAAAAATAAATAAATAAAAGAACATCACGGTCAAAATTATAAATCTTAGTTTTCGGACTCCTCAGATTTAGTGGAAGTCCACAATTTGTTGGTCAAATTTGCAATTACGATGGCATGAAAATCACTGGCACAGGATATCAGTTTTTTTTTATTTTCTTTGTATGAAATTTACGGGGCTCCTATCTGAAAAATCTCAGACACTTTTTCGGCAATCTCTCATGACCCCCCTAGCCCCTCAACTATTCAATTTACGCCCTGAATATGAAAGCGTTCAAACCCTCTAACCTGCCGGTCCACTAGGTATGTGAGTATTTTTTTAAAGTACCTACCTATGTTGTGAATGTGAATACATTTTGACATTGGAAATGTCTTTTCGTTCGCCCAGTATAGGCTCCGATTTCGCGCGACGAATTGAAAGCCCGACCACCTGCGGCGATCAATTACACATATATTAATGGTGTACTCTCGTGTCCGCAATGTGCTTTTAACCTTTACTCACAAAATAGGCTTCGTGAGTCACATTCGAGCACATGAGCGCCAAAATCGGAGCTGGAGCAGTCGCCGTGGCAGAAATCGGTCAGGAGCTCATCAATATGCTCCGATTTCACGAAAAAGTGCGATCCTCTTATAACTCGGGGAGTTGTGAAGATATGATAGGTACTCAATTAGTTACGAGTGCTGTAAGGTGCAAAAAGAGTTATTCGAGAAAGTCAGAAACGAAAAAAGTTATGGCCGAAATAGTGAAAAAAAAAATCAATTTTTCCCCAATTTTTTATTTTGGCGCTCGATATTTTGGAAACGAGGAATGATATCAAAAATTTGAGAAAGTTTTCTCTGGACAATTTAGTCAGCTATCATTTGAGCCTAAAACAAAGACGATCGGGTAAAGGGTTTGCCCAGTAGCCTAAACTTTTTGAGACAATATTTTTTCGAATTCCGAAGATTCATTTCCAATGTGGTCTATAGTCGTGTGAGGCACGAAATCTGTGAATTTTTTTTGAGATGACTTACAGTTCTGCTCAGGGAGCAACTACTGTTTTTCTACTGCGGTCTATATAAGGGACCACGAAGGGTCTACCGAGCCAAATGAATGAACTTAAGCAACCGACCTAGGGGCACCCAGAGGGGTACGGACCTCGGCATAGCAAGGTGCTGGGGCTACGCGGTGGATTGGGTAGCGGGGATCGCTGAGCAATGTGAATACAGCTTAATGCAGTGACAGACAGACTCACGATTCGCTCACTCACGTAGAGTTTAACGTATTTGTGCATAGTTATGGATCTGACGAACTTCACATCTCGAAGGTCAATCCAACTTTCAACGCGTTCTCCTCATTTCCATTTAATGATGTGTGTGGACTGCCTTTTAATAAATATTTTTCCTAGCTTTTACCCGTGGCATTGTCTGCATGAAATAAGAATATCGACAAATCCTTTCTTAGAGCACCCCTTATACCTACTTAACATCAATTATGCTCGTTGGCGTAGTTGAGCTTCGGTATTGGAAACTATCACCGAAGTTAAGCAACGTCAGGCCTTGGATGGGTGACCGCCTGGAGGCATTTCATTTCGAGCGTCTCCGTTCTTCGGAAGGCACATTAAGCAGTAGATCCAGGATAGTTCCCTTACCCCCGTGGTGGAGTATCCCTATTCATAAGAGGAGGTTTTTGCCCTTTAGTGGGCTACAGGCTATTAATTAACAACACTAATAGCATATGGAATTTTGTTAAATGTAGATCAACATCATCATCATCTCTATACAGATAACGTACCCACTTCCATAAATTGTGTTATAATAATTTTGATTATCTACAAAATTGCATGATTTTTTTTTTTCCATGAGTTATCTAACAAAAAAACATTTCAGTGAATAAGTGATTGACCTTTTGCAACTAGATTAGAAACGTAAAACATGAGATAATGACTTCCACTTATATGCCATCATTACAAGTGGTCACGCGCCGTATTATGACCTAGGTATAATAATGTTATACAGGGTGTAAGTGACAGCTTAGCAAATACTGAAACAGTGAACTCAGACCATCAAACTGAACAACTTTCCCTATGGAGCCTACCTCAGAAAAACGCGAAAAAAAATCAGCTGTCCCATACATTTTAGTCAGTTTTGTATAATTTTTTTTTAAGGGATTAAAAAAGTTTTTGTCCTGAAACCTATCGTGTGAGGTATCAAATGAAAGGGCTCCATGAGCCGGTTCTAAAAATATACTACACTATTACCTTTCAGCCAATTGTTTTAAAAAAATCCAAAAATTATTTTCATGATGTTAGCTTACCGTGCATAACTCTTTCGAAAATTTTAGAAAATATAGGTATTAGAGTAATCGGACGGTAATTATTTACGTCAGATTTATCTCCTTTTTTATGTAAGGGCTTGACAATGGAGGTTTAATGAATAAATTTATAAAAAATAGTAAACATAAACATTTTTGAAATTGCTTTATTGACGCTAAATTTACTCAGCCGTATCCTACGTGGAGGAACCCAAACTTGATATGTTTTGAAAATACTTTTCGTATTTTTTTTAAAGTGGCCGACAGGTAATGGTGTAGTATATTTTTAGAACCGGCTCACGAAGCCCTTTCATTTGATACCCCACACGATAGGTTTCAGAACAATTTTTTTTAAATCCCATACAGACTGTCTTTCGGCAGTTTTGGGGTCTAGAGAACATACCTAACAACATACTAAAAATTTGGTGCTGGTATCCAAAAGTGAAATTTTTCAGCCTTTTTTAACCGTAAGGCAGTGCACTAAGGATCGAACTGCCGCTGAGGCTACTAACTACTAGATAACAACGGCTTCCACAATAATGCTGACAACTCTAAAGATTTGATCTAACGCGAGACTGATACTTCTCGGAATTTGTTTCATCTGCTGACACCGGATTAAATAATTATAAATCTCATTACCAAGAATTACTTATAACTATTTATGATTATTATACCAATAAATATTGGTGATAACACGGTCGAAGCATGTATAAAATGTCAGAGTGTAAAAGGAGAAATTATCAGACAGCAAGATGAAGCTCATTGTGATTGCTCTATCGACCCTGGCGCTCTTCCTGTGTGTCTACGCTAAGCCAAGTAGGTATTTAAACATTCATAACGACTGTAATATATAAGGTCTAACAAAATTAGGTGAAACTATTTTAAGAGGATGATCAGACCATCAAACTGAACAACTTTCTCTATGGGACCAATATTGAAATCGCGAAAAAAAATCAGCTGTTCCATACTAACCTACTCAACCTAAATGTATGGAGAGGCAGATTTTTTTTCGCGATTTCAATATTGGTCCAATAGAGAAAGTTCTTCAGTTTGATGGTCTGATCATCCCCTTAAAATAGTTTCACCTAATTTTGTTAGACCTTATATATTTACAAATATATTTTCAAAAACTGTTGTTTACTTTTTGGAGAATTTATATGAATTCTAGTCGAATTATCGAACTAAGTTCTTTGCTTCTGTGAAAACTCCATCCAAATCGGTTCAGTTTTTAAGTGATGTGTGCACAAACATACAGACAAAAATGATAAAAAATAGTTTGAATGCATTCCATTACGCATTCTAAACATCTCCAATGATTTTTTTTCTCAAATATTTATCTCTGATGTACGCCAAGTTTACAATTTTATTATTATGTAAAGATAATGTTACAACTGTAATAATATAAGGCACTATCATACATAAGGCACTGTCATAGGCAAATACTATACCCTAGATTGTTCCTTTATGTTACTGTGACTTGTGGTGTGGGATGGTGTGGTGTGACATTCGAATATAATATTATGCAGATGCATTATTATGCACGTAGACCAGTAGGCCTCGCATGCCACCCCCGAGAAAACGATAAAAATCGAGATGTGCCTCCATTCCTTATTATTTTACGCAAGAAAAAACGAGACGTTTTTCTCGTTTAAACGCTTTGTCGTGGGTGGCATGCTAGCTGTGCAGGTAGACAGAATTTATATATTACATCGATATGTCACTGAATATAGGTGGGTAAATCTACAGGGCGTTTTGAAAACCTTAATTTATCTGGCGATGAAAATTTCAAATGGTTACCTGTTACGGTTCAATAGATACAGCCCTTTAGGACAGACCATAGAGATCTAGAGAGATGCCATCCAACGCGCTGAGTACGAAACTTAGTGTCGCATCACCACCAGTACCACGCGATAGAAACTATTTTGTTAGATTGAATGTGCTCATTATCCATTGCGGTATCAGAACTCAACGTTCGAATAATCTTTAGTACTACGCAAGCATTGTAAACTATTTATACATAATATCTCGACTGGCTTTCAGCCTCATAATATATTGAATCCTTACTGTCGCGAGCAATGTGTTCCGTTTTTGCGCATATTGCTGCGACACTGGCCCCTTTTCACATCTCCCTTTAGTTTTTGTGATCTGTGGGACAGACAGACATACGTACGGACGACGTGGGCTTAATTCAGCAAAGTAATACGTAATTATATTACTGTGTGGTAATACGGTCCCATTGACACACTTTAGGTACCTATGCAACAATAGAAATGTCTTGTACATTAACTTAGATTTAATTTAACATAACATAACATAAATATGTATCTTTATTTACACACCAAAAAATACAGCAACAAAAACAGAAATTTATATTTTTTTTATTTCAGTGTACGTAATGAGTATTTATCCAGGCGATTTTGCCAACAATACCACAATAACAACATTTTTAGAAGACTTCAGTAATGAGTTTACAAGTTACACATCATTGAAAACTATAATCGTGAATCCCGCTCTTTGCCAGGTGGCGTTATGTTTCCAAATTCTGGGAACGATGACAACGGTGGAACAGACACGGATGGCCCTGACGGTGGACTTCATCGCGTAGTCAGATCGCGAACAGAAAATGGCACGGATGGCCCTGATGGTGGACTTCATCGCGTAGTCAGATCGCGAACAGAAAATGGCACGGATGGCCCTGATGGTGGACTTCATCGCTTGGTTCGGTCTCCAGGAGGAAACGATGACAACGGTGGAACAGACAAGGACGGCCCTGACGGTGGACTTCATCGTGTAGTCAGATCTCGAATGGAAAATGGCACAGATGGCCCTGATGGTGGACTTCATCGCTTCGTCAGACAAGATCGAATAGAGAATGGCACGGACGGCCCTGATGGTGGACTTCATCGCGTAGTCAGATCTCGAACAGAAAATGGCACGGATGGCCCTGATGGTGGACTTCATCGCTTAGTTCGGTCTCCAGGTGGAAACGATAACAACGGTGGAACAGACACGGACGGCCCTGACGGTGGACTTCATCGCTTAGTTCGGTCTCCAGGTGGAAACGATGACAACGGTGGAACAGACACGGACGGCCCTGACGGTGGACTTCATCGTGTAGTCAGACAAGATCGAAGAGATAATGACCCTCATCGATTAGTTCGTTCTCCAGGAGGAAACGATGATAACGGTGGAACAGACACGGACGGCCCTGACGGTGGACTTCATCGTGTAGTCAGACAAGATCGAAGAGATAATGACCCTCATCGATTAGTTCGTTCTCCAGGAGGAAACGATGACAACGGTGGAACAGACACGGACGGCCCTGACGGTGGACTTCATCGTGTAGTCAGATCTCGAATGGAAAATGGCACAGATGGCCCTGATGGTGGACTTCATCGCGTAGTCAGATCTCGAACAGAAAATGGCACGGATGGCCCTGATGGTGGACTTCATAGCTTAATTCGGTCTCCAGGTGGAAACGATGACAACGGTGGCACAGACACGGACGGCCCTGACGGTGGACTTCATCGTGTAGTCAGACAAGATAGAAGAGATAATGACCCTCATCGCTTAGTTAGGTCTCCAGGTGGGCACAATGACAACGGTGAAACAGACACGGACGGCCCTGACGGTGGACTTCATCGTGTAGTCAGACAATATAGAAGAGATAATGACCCTCATCGCTTAGTTCGGTCTCCAGGTGGAAACGATGACAACGGTGGAACAGACACGGACGGCCCTGACGGTGGACTTCATCGTGTAGTCAGACAATATAGAAGAGATAATGACCCTCATCGCTTAGTTCGGTCTCCAGGTGGAAACGATGACAACGGTGGAACAGACACGGACGGCCCTGACGGTGGACTTCATCGTGTAGTCAGACAATATAGAAGAGATAATGACCCTCATCGCTTAGTTCGGTCTCCAGGTGGAAATAATGACAACGGTGAAAATGACGGCAACGATGGAACTGAACCAGATAGAAGACTTCATCGGTTCGTCAGACAAGATCGAACAGAGAATGACAGGGATGGCCCTGATGGTGGTTTTCATCGTGTAGCTCGTTTAAGTACCAAACATCATAGTGATGGCTCCTATCCGGACTGTGGTGGAGCTCCATGCGATGAACAATATAGAACAACGTTGAAGAGCATAAATGCTAATAGACGTAAACGTTCTGCAGATGGAGTAAACCGCATTACAGATGACAATAACAAAGGTGATGGAGGGGACGGTGGTGATAGCGATTTCCATCGCATTGTTCGGTCTCCTGTCACATTTTATAAAAGCCCTGCAAATTCTGACGAGGATGTTATTATCTATCATGATGCAGGTCCACAATGAGTTCCACGGTAGTCTTTGGACAATGTAAGGTGTTTAACCCGCTACCTTTTTTTAAGTCGTCTGCCCAACTATATAAGGTCTAACAAACTTAGCTAAAACTATTTTAAGTGGATGTTCAGACCACCAAATTGAACAACTTTCTCTATGAGACCAATATAGAAATCGCGAAAAAAATCTGCTGTCCGATATATTTGAGTCGAGTTATGTTTGCAGTTTTGTATGGGACAGCTGTTTTTTTTTTCGCGTTTTCGATATTGGTTCCATAGAGAAAGTTGATCAGTTTGATGGTATGATCATCCCCTTAAAACAGTTTCAGCTAATTTTGTTAGACCTTATATTCAACTATCAGTGCGGACCAGTGATAGGAATGGGCACTCCACTTACTCACAATAGTGTTAAAACCGCGTACGTCTGCAAACATGACAGATGCGCTGCAGAAACACGGCAGCCTCAACAACATCCTGAAAGCGTTTTTGTACGTGGTTGTACCCACTGTGATATAGATTTTTAACAAAATTGGCTTCAGTATTTTGAGTTCGTTATCAGAACAATTGCCCATCTCTAGAACTATAAAGCCTACAACCCTGGATGTTTCCCTTGGCTTCTAGCAGCCCACTAAAAAAACCAAAGGTGGTTGCAGAGGGGTCAATTTTATTCAAAACTTTGACGCACAATACGCGTAGACGGTAATGTTATTTGTGACGCGGCAACTAGATTTTCTAAACTATTTTTCCATATATAAAATATTACTTTTATTAATTCCGTCTACGCGTATTGTGCGTCAAACTTTTGTATGGACTGAAACTACCTGAAGGTGTGAAAACGGGGCCGGAAGATTATGTGGTACTGTTTTGACCAGTTCCGATTAGTTCAAGCCGTGGTGATCCAGTGGCGTGTAACCTTGCCTGCCGTGCAGGAGGCGATATGGTACGATCCCCGTCCAAGCCGACTCGTACCAATGAGTTTTTCGGAATTTATGTACGATTTGTGAGTGAAAACCACTGGCTTTTCGGTGAAGGAAAACATAGCGAGGAAACCTGCATGCTTCAATTTAGAGGCATGTATTGTACCTACTGTCCATTACAAGTACCGACGGGCTCACTCTCCGTCACACTGGACAGAGTTTCGGTACTACTAGTGAAACGTGGATGTTCTTGGGTTTCAGAATATCTCTGACAGAGTCAAGTCTCGTGTTTATATTATTCACTGTTTAGCAGTTCCAAGCGTTTATCGATAAAGACGGAGGCTACTTTGGCTTGTTTTTCTATCAAGATGTCTTAATCGTGTTTTGGCTCTAATCAAAACTTCAATTATATGTTCAATTTACACATATCCGCTAATCATACTCCTACTGTTAGTACTTCATGATATTATGACGCTTTGAAGAATCCTATTTTTTTCACATAGCCTCTTAAACGACGATTTGAGGTATGTTTGCTCAACAACAACAATACCATTCAGAATATAGGTAGCTCACTAGTTTATCTGCAGCATGTTGACACGGCGCACCCCAATTAAATACCACTTAGACCCATTAGCTGAAAGCTTTGCTAGACTTACGGTAATGTCCGTACTAATTTGGACGAAAAGGGGACATTTGTTTCTGACGTCACTGGTTTGTTGGAAGAGTAATGGGACACGGACAGGGCAATTTCCTTTTGCGTATAAACACTCTTAGGTCTGTATCCGGACTATACAGGATGTTAATCTAGCGAATTTTGACCTTTTAGTAGAAGACCGGCACGCATAATTTGAAGATAAAGCCTGTATATGGTAATTTAACAGGGCAATTTAATTAGAATTGGCTTTCGTTTGACCTTAGTTTCTCCTGATGGTAAACGATGAAGATCCTTCATGTATTTACTGGAATGGACCATATTCCGGCAAATAAAAGATTTCATTTCAGACCAAAATGAACTCTGGAGAGCTATCTCACGAATCATTTTACCATTTAAAATATTAATGATTTCTTAATAACGAATCGAAAACCCAAGATGACAAAAGAATTCTAATCCAGCTTACTAAAGCCTAAATCTAAAAGCTATTTTTATAGAATAATTTTTAAGGTTCTAAATTTAGAACCAATAAAAGTATTCTGTGGAATTATATTATTGAAGAATATTGAAATAAAAGTAGTAGTGGCTGTTTTTGTCCTTTATAATTTGAATGTTTAAAGCTATAAAAGTATTGTATAAAAAATAGCTTTAAGGCTTTCGTTGTAAGTTACTTTTTTAATTTAAGTTTTCCTGCGCCACTGATCATAAGCAATAAAAGAGATTGTACTATAATAAAGTCGACAAAGAAATCAAAACTGAATAAGTAGTTCAGACATGATCCCAAAAGTTTTATTCCATTTCTTTTACCTGTTGTGGGGATACAAGACACCGTCATGTACTCGAGCTTTTCCATTAGGTATGCATTTGATCGCAGAGGTAGGTACGTTCTTTCCGCGATGGACCGCGATTTACCTTCAAACCAAAACATCTGATTCAAACGGATTATAGAATAGTTTTATAAAAACGATCATAATTCTTACAAACATGACTTTAAAATATAATTGCTTAAAAATAGGCACCTTACAAAAGACAGAATACTTATAAATAAACTAGAATTTATTATTTGGTTGGAAGGGCTTGGTCAAGTAACCAATAGCTACTGCGACCTGAATAGATCTATTGTAGTTTTAAAAACAAATAAATTAATAAGCTAGCGCTAACCCGCGACTTCGTCCGCACATAAGCTATCAAACAAAAAAAGTTATATCAAAATCGTTGTTTTTGCGTGATGCTCGTTCAAACAAACAAAGACACAAACAAAAAATCCAAAAGTTGGTGATATGGAATCAGGGACACCTAAAAACCATATCGTAACGTAGTTTTTTTTTTAATATCTTCAATGTACAAACACACTTCTGTTACAGTTTTATAATAGTATAGATTAGGCATCTTAAAAAACCTAATACGAAACAATACATTTCGAATAATTTCAATTATAAAGTAATCTATAAAACGGTAACAACGTGTTAATGAAAAAACGTGAAACCAGACAACAGTATGTTTGGAATCGAGTGCAGAATCTAATATTATGAAGGTTTCAATATAGGTAACATTTTTTTTAAAATACACACTCACCCTACTTACTACCAAAACAAGATTCTTAAGCTGGTTTCAGTCCATACAAAAGTTTGACGCACAATACGCGTAAACGGTATTAATATAAGTAACTTTGTATACAACGTGTTAATGAATAAGCGCAAAACCTCATACACCCCAACTGATTTACAACAAAATAATTAGAAAGAAACTATAATTTCATTATTTTGATAGCTAAAATTTAAAGTTTCTGCTCTCGATTCTAAACACACTACTTTCTAGTTTTACGTTAATTCATTAACACGTTGTATATGGAAAAATCGTTGTGGATGGTTGTATTCTGATGCGTGTGTGAAGTCTACCAATCCGCACTGGGCACGCGTGGTGGACTAATGCCCATACACCCTCCCTAAGGGTAGGCCTGTGCCCTGCAGTGGGACGTTTATAGGCTGATGATGATATGGAAAAATAGTTAAGAAAATCTAGATGCCGCGTCACAAATAAAATTTGCAATTTATAAAATAATTACGAAGATATAAAGCTTTGAAATTTTTCATACCAAATTTTAACTATTACGAAGATAATATAAAGCTTTTAAAATTTTGTACGAAAAATTTCAAAGCTTTATATCTTCGTAATTATTTTATAAATTGCAAATGTTATTTGTGACGCGGCATATACGCATCTATGTACTCACCCGCACACGTATACAAACACACAAACATCGCACCTCTAGCTTAATAATTAATATATATTAATATAATTTTCTAATACCTACTATAGTTGGGGGACTGGTGCCTGTCTAACAGGTTTTACAGCCGTTAAAGCCTTTTTCAGTCACCAGTCTCCACAAACATTATTCACTGTATGAACCTGTATAATTAGAATGATTGCTTGTATGTTTGTGGTGATAATAAATTTTTTTTTTTTTTATCTAGATTTTCTAGAAATTTTTTCCATATATACAAAGTTCCTTATATTAATACCGTCTATACGTGTATTGTACGTCAAAGTTTTGTATAAAATTGACCCCTCTGCAACCACCTTAAACTAACAGTCTCGGTACCAATAATTTTAGTATTTTAATGAAGCCATTACAATACCTACTATATGGAAATCTTGTCTGAAATAAATTATTCAAATTGAATTGAAATACCTGCTCTGAATAATTCAGTGCCTGATTGGGCATAGAGGTGATAGAAGCGACCAAAGCAGGTAATGGATGCTGAATCAGGTTCTGAATTCAGAGTAGTATAATAGTAGTGTAATGGCTGCTTGAGAGACCTATTACACAAGATATTGTTGAGCATAGGCGATGTTGTATATATCTATACTATTATAAAACTGTAACAGGAAGTTTGTCTGTACATTGAAGATATTAACAAAAAAAAAAGTTACGATATGGTTTTTAGGTGTCCCTGATTCCATTTCACCAATTTTTTGATTTTTTGTCTGTCTGTTTGTTTGTCTGTTTGTTTGTTTGTTTGAACGAGTATCACGCAAAAACTACTGAACCGATTTTGATGAAACTTTTTTTGTTTGATAGCTTATGATCTGACTTAAAATCTGGTATATAATTTGTGCGGACGAAGTCGCGGGTTAACGCTCGTATTTTATATTACAGTATGTTTGTATTTGTGTAACTTTATTTGTGTATGTTATCTATATTGTGTTATTGTGATCTACACCGCCTACCAATCTTCTTTCACTATTTCGTCTACCCTAAGGTTGTCTGGAAAAAATCACTAAGTAAGATAAGACCGCCTGTTTTTGTGCCTTTTGTATTTCCTGATTGATTGCTCTCTGTATACTCTGTTTTTTTGGTGTCAAATAAAGTATAATTGATTGATTGATTGATGTCGCAACTGCACCGCAATGATGTCGCAACAGCACCGCCGAGGATCACGATTTTTAAACACTGGCGTTGTCTAAGCGTTATCGCCTGCGACACTTATTGATGTCAGAAATATCGCGGCGATATCATTCCATCGATCGGTCAAAAATAAAAAAATTTAAATAAAAATTCTTTATTACATTTTGTGGTATACAAACGATTGAGTCCCTGACTCCCAAAGTCGGAAATCCTTGTATTGGGAATTGCTAGTGCGTATGCTCTAAGATGGCGTAGTAAAGTAGTAATAAGAAGTAAGCTTGCAAATGAAACCTTACACAGGGTCCTTTTAATAAGCTGAAGCTTTTTTAAGGGGTTGATCAGGATCAGACTTTCAAACTGAAAAACTTTTTATACGGGACCAACATCGAAATCGAAAAAAATTAAACTGCTTTCCGATGTGTTGATCTCTTAGAGAAATTGGTTTGATGGTCTGATCATCTCCTTAAGTTGTCAGCATTATTAAAAACGACCCTATATAAACGTATTCCATTTGACGTAATCAGGAAAATCCACGATGATCTAATGTTGTAAATAACATGCCATAAAGTCATAAGTTCATAACACAAACATCATTGAATAAGTTTGCAATAATAAATACATTAACCTAAAGATAATGATAAAGTTTAACAAAGTATTTAACCTATTGACCGATACTTCCGACAACATCGTGATTTTATTTGCGGAATTATAAATTCCATGCTTACTCTCGTACGCTGTTACATACAATCAATAAAAATTACTTATACTACTAGTATAGTATTATATTATCTGTGCTTATACATACGTGCACCAGTCACCAGTCTGAAACACTTCTTTCGCCTCATCCACATTCACACACCATTTCGAACACTTCCGTCAGCTGTGGGTGCTAATCACTTGCTCTTTTCGAAAAAATCATTAGTATATTTCATTCATCATCATCATCAGCCTATAAACGTCCCACTACAGGGCACAGGCCTACCCTCAAGGAGGGTGTATGGGCATTAGTCCACCACGCGTGCCCAATGCGGATTGGTAGACTTAACATACACATCAGAATTTCTTCTTCAGTGTATGCAGGTTTCCTCACGATGTTTTGCTTCACCGGTTGAGAGCAGTCGGTATTACGTAAATAAGTTCTCATTGGTACATGGCATGTTGTCCGTGCGGATTCGAACCCGGACCTATAACGACCTACGGAAAAATACTCGAGCAGTTGTCATAAATAGCGTGCAAGAGATATCGCGAACACACGCCACAGGGATTTATCTCTTGCCCGCTATATTCAACTTTATTCTTATTGTATTTAAGTAGGTAGGTACATAACCACGAAATATGTGGCATAATAATTATTAATCTCACTTTACGATTATGTAGGCAATCTGTCATACTGTGTTTTCACATTAACACACACGCACAGCACACACATACATATCTCTCTATAAGTACCTTCAGTGATGTTACTAAAAAATAAATAAAAATAAATATTTGTTTATTTTTCCCAGTCCACAAAACATAGGCAGGTATAGATTAGATAGTACTTATAAATAATTACAATGGTCTTATGTTTTTTGGGTGGGAACTGGTGCCCAATATGGGTTTTTTTAATTAAAAAACCTGTCAGTTACGATCATGAGTTTACTTAATTATTCATTTATCTTATCTTAACTTGTTGTGGGGGCTGGCAAGCCAGCAACACTTCGACCCAGTGGGATCTTTTGTGTTAGCCCCAATACTTTTTATTTTCTTCACCCTTCAAATACATGGTCAATGAAGGAGACGATACCATTGAGGGGAAGAAACCTAAGATCTTCCGGTTTTGGATATCCATTTCCGAGAAGGCTCATGCGTTTTGCCGCCAAGACATCACAGTCACAAAGGATATGTTCCATGGTCTCCTCATCCTCTCCGCACGCTGGGATCTAGGGTAAGTTTCATCTTGTGCATCACCGTGCCTGTGGCATAGCATTAATCATTTACTTACCTAATGGCACACCTTGGACACTTCATACGAATGGGCTCACACTGGCAAGAGGAGGTTAGCACATTTGTATACTGAGCGAGTGCGAATGAGAGTACTACACAACTACTGTCTGATTCCGTACCACGGAGCGGTGAGTTCAAAATGAGCGTTTTTCTTTTGGTTTACTAGGGGATAAATAGATGGCGCTGCGGTCTGTGCGAATAATAAAGAGGGAAAAGATGATCAAAAATACGCCAACGTATCTTTTGATTGAATATTTAATTATTTACGAATCATTTTAATCGAAAATATGATATTTTTTATATCTGACATGGTTGTATGGGCTCGATCCCTTGGCCTTTAAAAAAAGGCAGGCACAGTCTTGACATGATTTTGACAGAATCTCACGAACGTCTCTATGGAGCAATAAACATGCCATCTGTTGAGTTTTTTTTCTTGCCAGTTTTTTACGATTTTGATAAGCAATTAACATAGTGAGATTGAAGTTCTAATTAAGAATTTAAATAAGAGTGATACCTAATTAGATCTAGGGGATAGTAGGGTTTCCTCGCGCATGCTATTTACAACTCCATTTGAATGTAATAAGGACGAAATTGCTTGAACATGCTCAAGCTGTTTTTTTGCCTAAACTAGGCTGACTCTTATTCTACTCCACACTTATGAAATTTGGACAAAACTAGGCACTATTAAATATACTAGATATACCTTTTGATTGAAAGTGTAGGATATCTTCACTTCTTATACTATTTTCCTTATCAGAATCCACCGGGGTACAAGCCTGTTCTGCATTAGTTCATCCTTCCTTGTCCCATGCTAGTTTTATTCAAATATTACCAGTGATATTAGCAATGTCACCAGAAAACGTAGCTGCAGGACAATTTTACTCCTCTTTTGCCTGGTCTAAGGCAGTATCCAGACTGACGTCACACCCATTAAGCTTGCACTGACAAGGAGAGGTAAGCTTGTGCGATTGTCTGAGTGAAAGAGGGCTACACCATTATCTATTGTCGTCATCCACCGGTCTTTTACGGGGGGTTGAAGTAAACATTTTTGGGGGGAGTGTTCATACTTTCTTATACTGCGATGAAATCCTGATCCTTAGTTACTCAAGATCTTCTCACACTGTGTAAAAAATCTCATCGTCTATTGTTACATAATTATAATTTATGAAAATAACTAATCTATTTAAATCATTAGCTTAGGCAATGAATAATTGTGGATGGAAAAGTCGAAAGCAGAAAATTTGACTTAGGAACTTTGTTTGGACTAGTTAGGAAATAAACATACTAAAAGTCCTTACCCCTCCGAGGTGCGCGCGAAATCCAAAATGGCTGCCATGGAAATTTCAAACGCCAAAGCAGCATTTAAAGGTTCACCGAATGGACTGAAAATTTGTATCCGAGGGTTTTCGGGGTCGCTTATCAAGAATATTAAATCATTTTCTTTTTATCTTCAACTTTCATGAGGGTCGCCATACAAATGTCATAATTTTTAAAATGCTGTTACTTTTGCGGCCCTGTAGCTCTCAAAGGTTAAGTCCTATGACAAAAGTACATATAACTAGTTTTGTAGGAAATTTTATCAGGTTTAATTTGTACCTACAAACTTTTCGATTCGACTTATAAATTTCGAGTTGTAAGCGAAAAACCAATAAACGGGACCTTCTTTGCCCTCCCCCCCCTCGAGCGCACCTCAGAGGGGTGAGGACTTTTGATATGTTTGTCTCTTATCTAGTCCAAACAAAGTTCCGATGTCAAACTTTCTGCTTTCGACCTTTCCGTCTACACCCCCCTTGCGAACACTCATTTACTGAACTACATCTATTCTTTAAGAACTGCCATAGCCATTTCTTTTGATATGCTATCAGACATACTATTTCTTCTTTCTACATCTTTTTCATCGCTTGACCACCAACTTTCATCTTCATCTTGAATAAAGCATAAAAACAAATCATCTTCGTACGTTGAAAAATAATATTCAGGTTGATCCCATTTCTCTTTTGACAATTCTAAGTGTTTAGTTTCTTTGAAATGTTTTTCTAAGTTTTTTTGATCATCAAATGTAGTCTCACACGATAAGCATTGTTTTAAATGTACTTTACGACGAATGTAGTTCACTATTTTGATTTTATGATAGAAATCAAGACCGTTTGTGATATTTGTAAATGAAAATTCATGCTGCCGCTCCATATGGTCCAAAATATTGTCATAATCCATTTCTGTGTGGTCACAGAGTAGGCAAGTTATTTGTGGACCGTTTTCTTCAGTCCATTCTGACCATTCCGGATCACTGTCTACATTAGAATCATGTTCATGTTCCTCCGGTTTTCGCTTCGTTTGATTCTGATTCTTATGCGGCTTGTATTTTGGTTTATATTGTTGTGTATCTCCAACATAGTTGACAAGGAAGTATTTATCATATTCTTTGTTATCTGGATTGATTCTTTTATGGCCTTTTTTACGCATGTGCTCTTTCAATATAGTTCGGTCTTTGAAATGGCCTTCGCAGAATATGCATTGAAGTTTTTCTAATTTTGAAGCAACAAGGTCAACCAATTCGTCGATAAATATCAAGTTATCTGGTTTAGCGATGTGAAAATTGTGTTTCTCGTATAAGTGATTCAAATAATCCGATCTAGTGCTATTTGAAACGTGCCGGCAAAACAAACATTCTCTTTCATAATTCTTATCTTCTCGTTCAAACTGGTGTCTTTCTAATAATTTCTCTAGTTTAGTTTGTTGTAAATTCGATCTTAATTCTTTTTCTTCGGGTAGAATGTCGCTTAGCAAGTAGTATTCCTCATTCTTAGATTTTGTGCCATCCGGTTTACTGTCAAGTAGCATCGTAGTGCAGAAGAATGGCAGGTTTTGATCTGCAAAGGAAAATGAATAATCAAAATAAGTTAAATCTCCGGAGATATGTTAATTTATTTGTGTAAGGATACATGTCAATACTTTTAAGCATCATTTGAAATAATATGAAGACTTCAGAGGCGAACATAAAAATAATAAGATCTTTTCCAATAGGGTTGTCTACAGGGACTAACCTAAAACTAAAAATAACCATTGATTAACGATAGTAGATATTCTCTCTCTGTTATTTTAATACGGTTTGGTAGAATTTTGTGTTTGCATGTTGAAGACAGTTTTATATATTTTGGGAGACATTTCCTAAAGAATGTTTTATTCAGCTTTGAAAAAAACTCAAAATAGGTTCATGTCTCGGTTTGTTTTTGGATGCTGTACAAATACTATGGGGTTCTTGGTTATTTAAATATAAAACATAATTATAAATCTTACAAAGTACATAGCTATTCTATTCCAATTTTATATAAAACGAGCGCTTGACCTGCAACTTTGTCCTTGTGAATTACCCCTTTAGGGGTTGATTTTCAAAAAATCCTTTCTTAGAGCACCCCTACATCCTCTAACTAGAGAATATAAAGTGGTTTAGTCTGTTCGTTGTTTGTCTGTCAGTCAGTCACGGAACTCTTTTATAAATATAGATTGTGGCATCCATTTGGTGTTGATAATTTTGCCAATGTCTAATTGATATAGCAATTTAAGTGCTTGACATTGTACGGTTACAAATATTTGGTGACATCAAAGGTTGTTTTTCGAATAAAACACTTCCTTGAGCCAATTGATACTTTGTACAATTTGAGATGAGCTTCGTTGTAGGCCGGGAAGGGGACAACCAACATGACGCGCGACCACCCTATAGTAGACCCACAACACGACTCCGTACGAAGTTATGAGTTATATTATTCAAAACTAACCTTTAAATCTCAGCCTCCAATATCGAAGATATCCATTTAAATCTGCTATCTGGTTAACATCACCGATGACCAGTCTATGCTCCATGAACAAATGTGTCAATAGCTGCTTCTCTGATGCTGGTAAAGAGTATTTTTCATCGCACAAAACACAAAAACTTTCCTCCGATTCGTTGCTCTTGAAAATAGTCGGAGTTTCACTTTTTTGATGCAAAGTCAGTGGCCCGAAGAATTTGTTTTCACTTGTAGACATTTTTAGATCTGACTTTATTCGAAAACCCTGTTAAATTGAAGAAAATGTTGATAGAATTTCACTAACAATAAGCAGACCGAACACCTGATTTATTTTGACGTTTTAAATTGTCAGTCAAACTGACAATGACATTTCCATGAGTTGCGCTGTAGTCCAATCCACGCTAATCATTGCTAATACGTTTACAAAACGGGTATCTAATAGCACCTACAAATCATTTGAGAATGATTTCTGGTGTAAAATTCTTTTATTTTTTAAGTTTTATTTATTTAAATAAAATCAAATCCGTATTCATTTTTAAAGTCCACTGAATTCTCATTTTAATTTATTTAAATGGTTCTCAGGAAGCGTGATTCGGAACACTTCAAATAAACATTTCTGGATACAAGTGCTCAATATTTTCTATATTTCGAATACACGCAGAAAATAGTATGCCTCATCACGGAGAAGACCTATAAAAATATTATTAGGTACGATAGGTACCTAATAATTTTTAACTTTTTTTACCTAATTACAAAGTGATTAGAGTGAACTTATTCCACAGGTTCAAAGATTAATCGTCTACAGAAGCGGATTCATCGTCTACTACTTCTACCGGATATTTAACATACCTTCGTAGGTAGGTATTTAGACACGGAACAGGTTATTTGGCTAGGACAGAATAAAAGCGATAGCTGGCATCCCCGTCTGCCGTGCTGAGTCCTTAGCCTTTTTGTAATTGTAATAATAATAATGTAAGTATGTAAGGCTAACGCTCGAATACTGGAACGTCATTTAAAAATTTAAAGGCCCACTTAGCTTAAAGTCTAACTTTAAATCCAAAAATGGCATACCTGAAAGAACATTAATGTGACATTTAAATTTTAAGTATTTCCTTTAAGTGAATGCTTATGCTTATGCTCTACACTTATCCATAAAAGGACAATGGGCAAAAATGTATGAAATGTGGTACCCGCCCCAATAGACATAATATATATCAGATTTTAAAGGTTACTTTATGTACATCAATGTGTACTAGGACGCTTGTCATCATTCGCTGTGGGAACGGAGCTATTCGTGATGATTCTTTAATTATTTTTTTTGGTTTTTCGACATTATTAGGCAATTATTTTTTTAATGTCATTATTACAATTATATATACATATTATATACATAATATGCTTATTATATATTATTTTTTTAATGTATTTTATTTAATATATTAAAAATAATATGTTAAATGTGGAGATTTTTTAAATGGCGTTTAGATTTATATAAGAACGTTTATTAAAATGTAATGCTGTAAATCTTCCTAAAATAAATAAATAAATAAATGTACTATAATATTACACTAATTGCTACGAACTATTAATTAAACTACTATTTTTTTGTAAACTTATGTAATTAACCATGTAACGTCTATTGTCTGTTTTTACCAAATAAATAAAATAGAACTGCATATATTCTTAAAATAATTCCTATTATATTTATTACATTGACGACAACCGACGGTTATAAGAAGAGGAATGTGAGCGCGCGGCTATATCCCAGCTAGGAGTGGTGGGGAGCGATGCGCTTGGGCAGTTTAGCGCGTCATCGGATCGGCTCCTTCACTCCAGTCGTTCAATCGTACCGTACGAAAGACGACGTCCCGCTGCTGTTCATCAGAATACGTTCTCATCTCGCTTTTATCACCGACCCCTGCACCTCTTTTTGGACATTTTCTACCTGCTTTAAACGTTGACCTCGGCTTGTGAAGTGTTTTTGTGAATTTCGTTACCGATTTGGACTGTTGCAATGGAACAACATAGCAATTGTGTGGTGTGCCGGCGAGGCCTACATAATGCAAGATACCAGCGACATGTTTTGACCGATGACCTCCCAAGGACACGACCAGCGTTTGCGGCGTACATACAAGAACATGCTGAATTGGAGGTTAGTACCCACTTCGTTATACTATTTAAATGTGTCACAGGTGATTCTCCTTATTACGAAATTGTTAGCAGTGTTAGAAAATGACGCTCTTTTGAAAAGCGTGTGATTGTCATACCGCATTAATAACGAACGCCATAACATATCTTCTCTTAGCTTCACTTTTTCATGTTAGAAAATAGCGCTCTTTTGAAAAGCGTATGATTGTCAACTGTCATGCAGCTTGAATGTAATTGGTCTTAAACTACAAACGCCATACCATATCTTCTCTAAGCTTTACTTTTTCAATGTTTCTAAGCTACGTTTAGCAACATTAAATAACGGATTACAATAAGACTCATGAACATTTCACTGGATAAACACGTATTAACTATTAAGTTTTGGAAGTATGTTCTAGAGTGTTATCAAAAACGTTTCCTAATATAGTGTATGGATAGGGCAATCCGCCTGCGTACGAAACTCCAACCTCGTTTTATCAGTTCACGGAATTCAGGTGTTCTGTCCGTACCAGTAGTGATTCACTAAATAACAAAACATTTTGGCATTTATTGTGCACGTGGACAGTAAAACAAATGAAGGACGGAAATATGCGCCGACCGATGCGTGAACCGGTTCTGATAAGCACTAGAAGGGTCAACATTTTCTACCTGCTTACATTATTGTTTCGAATTATTACGATTATGTGGCATCGTTCTATACTATTATCTCGCTGGAAACTCGGTCATAAATCATCGGAGTATGCACCGAGTAAATAATCCTACTATAGATACCTACTGACCGGACCGAATTAGGTTTTTATGACAAAACGTTATCAAGCCAGAGTAAATAAAAAAACATCTACATCGTATTTTACCCTTTTCAGGTGGCGTTCAACAATACTCGATGTGTCTGTCATCGATGTTGGCAGAGAATTGAGAACGCTGTTAGACACAATGACGACGTGGTACCTGCTATACCAGAAGCAGAACCAAATGCCCAGGAACTTCAGGTTCCAGACTACGTTCGAGCCCCAAACACACCAAGGCATTGTATATTCAACGATTGCCGAAACCCAACCCGTAATCGCATACCTGAGACTATCAAACTTAATATGTTTTGTGAACATAAGTTATATATTCCTGAGGGCGCTAGAGTGTGCAGCCAACACCTTGAGAGCAACATCTGGGATGAACTGCCTCAATCTTGCAATGTCACTCATCATTTCAATGCACAACAATTTACAGACGTCTGTGACATGATGAGAAGGGCTTTAGAACGTGGACCTAGGCTCGACTTTAACACAAGAGGTTCATTGAGCAATGAAGAAATGCATTTTTGGACCGGACGTAATGGCGAACAGTTCGATGCCATACTGGATCAGGTGCCTTCTCTAAGTGAGAGATGCAAGGAACCAAGAACTGCATTAGGTATATACCTTACAAAACTACGTACCGGAGATTCCGATGAGAGATTGGCAACATTATTTAATGTGTCTCGAAGAAAACTGGAGCGTTTATTAGCTATTGTGCGTGAATGCCTAGCTAATGAATATGTAATATTACATTTGGGACTGGACCACATCAATAGAAATGAGGTATTAGAAAGAAACCTCACAATTCCTAAAGCTTTGTTTGGTAACGAAGAAAATGATAAAGTGATACTAATATATGATGGCACTTATATTTACATAAACAAAAGCTCGAACTTTTTATTTCAAAGACAATCATACAGTTTGCACAAATTCCAAAATCTTTTAAAACCTTTTTTGATAGTATGCACTGATGGATACATTCTTGACGTACTGGGTCCATACGCTGCAACAAAGACTGATGCAAATATAATGAGTGATATAATGAACAATGGAGAGAATCCTTTACATTTCTTCCTGCAAGCAAACGATGTGTTTATATTGGACCGAGGATTCAGAGATAGTTTGAACGATATTGAAGCATGTGGCTATGAATCATACATGCCTCCAACAAAAGATAGAAACGAGACACAGCTGACTACTGAGCAGGCCAATGAAGCTAGATCGGTGACGATATGTCGATGGGTTGTGGAAGTAGTGAATGGAAAGTTCAAGCGAGATTTTAAGCTCTTACGGCAAAAATATTTCAATAGAGCTCTTCCACACATGTTCACTGATTTTAAAATCGCCGCTGCTATTATAAATCATTTTCACGAACCCATCGCCGATAGTAATAATGTAGAATCCTATTTAAATATCATCCGAAACAAAATGGATTCCCCAAACCTTCTGCACAATTATGTAGAGAGGAAAAGATTAAACAACAGAAGAGCAGATTTTCTAAGAATAGAAGCAAATAATGTTCAGAATTTCCCACATCTAACAGAAGAGCATGTCATTTTGCTTTCTTTAGGTACATACCAATTAAAGCTTGCGAGATCATATTGCAGTGAGCATTTAAGGAATGGCTTATATTCAATCGAAATATACAGAGAAAACGCTCTGGAAGACTTGCCAGACTACGGCATTAACGAAGATGTTTGGCTGTTACGTGGGCGCGTACAGTCACGCCACAGGAGATCGAAAACGTACTATTGTTATGTTTTAGTAAAAAACAATAACACAAATAATGACAACGATATCGTGCAACATTATTGTACTTGCCTCACTGGACGACGTACAATGGGCACTTGTGCTCATATTATTTCAATTATCTGGTATCTTGGATATGCGAGACATGAAGGTTTTACTGCCCCTGCATCATTTCTAAATGATGTAATTGTAGATGGTCTTGAATGAAAATAAGTGTCATTTCGAATTAAATCTTTAGATTTTTTTTATTTTCAATAATATTACTCGAACATAGTACTGCAACGTATTATTTAGTGTACCACAACAACACGATAATACAATGTTGGTATACCACATAATTAATATATATTACTAGTGGACCCGTGCGGCTTCGCCCGCTGCCCAACTCCCTTTATAATATGTAGCCTATATTCCAAGTTTCATCGAAATCGGTCCAGCCGTTTTCGAGTTATAAGTGTTCGAACCAACCCGGCTGTTTTATATATATATATATATATAAATATATTGATTTTTTATTTTCAATAGTATTACTCGAGCATAGTATTGAGCATAGTATTGCAACGTATTATTTAGAGTACCACAACAACACAATAATACAATGTTAGTATACCACATAATTAATATATATTACTAGTGGACCCGTGCGGCTTCGCCCGCTACCCAGCTCTCTTTATAATATGTAGCCTATATGTTAATCCAGGTAATGAACTATCTATATTCCAAGTTTCATCGAAATCGGTTCAGCCGTTTTCGAGTTATAAGTGTTCGAACCAACCCGGCTGTTTTATATATATAATAGATTGTTATTAACTATTATTATATATTTTTTATTGTTATCATATTGTTTTATTATTATTATATAACATTCTGGCATAAAAGTATTTTATTACAAATATAAATAGCAATAATAGACACCATGTGCCATTTTAATTAATTTTTTTTTCTATAAAACTTGTCATTTTCATATTGGTATATCTCCGAACTCACAATGATTTGGATCAAGCGGTCTTATTAAACATTGGTGGTCATAAAAAGACCCATCGAACGTAACTACAGTCATTGCTATTGGAGCGGGTACCAAAATGCCCATTCTCCTTTCTATACTCGAAACCCACTTAGCGATAAATGTCACTTTAAAATAAAAAACCAACTACCAAATTTTAAGGGAGTGTCAGAGTTCGCTTAAGCGAACTTAACTTTTTTCCTTTCTGTACTACTACTTTCCGTAGGAAAATTTTGCATTTTCCTTGTTATTGTGTGAACTTTTTGTGTGAAAATGTCGATATCCTCATTATCTTCACTATCGGATCATGAGGATCATCACCGAAGACGATTTAATGAAAGGCAAGATCAATTCGAAAAATTCGACGATGACTCTTTCAAAAAACGTTTTCGTTTAAACAAAAGTACCATTGTTTACATCGTTTCTATTATCAAGGATAATATAGAGCCGTCCACGAAACGAAGCAATTCCTTGACTGCTCTGGAGCAGCTTTTAATTACCCTGAGATTCTATGCCACCGGTACATACCAGCGTGTAATTGGAGATATCTTCAGTGTAGAGCAGCCAACTGTGCACAGAGTGGTGAAACGAGTGACTGTAGAGTTGGCGAGACTGAAACCTATGTTCATTAATATGCCTGATGAGAGTGAGAGACTCCAAGTGGCTAACGACTTTTATATTCTTGCTGGATTCCCGAGAGTGCTTGGTGCCCTTGACTGCACACACATACAAATAACATCTCTTGGTGGACCAAATTCAGTGCTTTATAGAAGTCGCAAAGGACATTTCTCACTATACTGTCAAATGATATGTGATGCCCACCTACGGGTCAGACATATAATCGCTCGCTGGCCTGGTTGGTGAGGCAGGTGATTATGGAAGTTATCATTTGCTTGGTGACAGTGGTTATCCATGTCGTTCTTACCTTCTGACCCCTATCTTGAGACCTAATTCCGAGGCAGAGGAGAATTATAATAAAGCACAAATTACTACAAGAAACACAGTGGAACGGATGTTTGGAGTCATGAAAAACCGTTTCCCATGTTTAAAGATCGGCATGAATTTAAAATTAAATAATGTGCCACCAGTTATAATTGCATGTGCTGTTTTACATAATATTTGTATACAGGAGAATGACGAAGTACCATCAGACGCATCGGACGGAGGTGATGATGATGACTCTGACAATAACTCAGATGGTGATGGTTCAGGTGACGTAAGGTCACGAGCGACAGGGGGACTCAACACTGCTGTTAGGACAACAATAATAAACTCATATTTTTCTAAAAATGAAAAGTTTTATTTTTAGAATCAAGAACGTGTTTTATTTTCTTTTGTGCAGTAATTCTAGTCTTCTATTTGCTGTGTTTTTTGGTTTAAGGTTATCATACAGATGTTTTAACTGTAGGATACTTCTATGCCCTGATGTTGCCGAACTATTGTATTCGTTTCCAATCTTTTGCCATGTCTGAGCTTTGTATTTTATGGATGAACTATTTGTTCTCTTGTTCGCAACGATATGTTGGTATCTTTTTAAAATTTCTAGAAACATTTGTTTCTCTTGTTCTGTGTAGTTCTGCCCTCTTATTTTCAGTTTCTTTTTCTTCAGGTCTTCCTCCATTATTTGCGTTGAACAGCAAAATCAAAGAAAATTATTTACAGCAAAATTTTCTTTGGGTATGATTTTTTTAAAACAAACAAACCGGACATTGCATTGACATTTTCTTGATTTTCTTCGTCAATCACGCCGGTTTTTTGTCATGGAATTTACGCAACTTTTTTGTCACTACCTAGCATTACACCGCCATCATAGTTTATGGAAAAGACATGAAAAAGTACTTATAGGTTACGGCGGCGGTGTCATTACACTTTTACCATAAATAGTGCTAATAACTTGTGAAAAAAACGTGGGATAATCGGACGCGTTCCAGTGGCAAAATGTGAAAAATAGAAACAAAGACAGAAGTACTTTTTGTATAGCGCTGTTTCTTACGCCCACGCTTAAATGGATTCGGTAAATCCAGCTATAACAACACAACCTTCACTTGCCTAAAGAGATGTCATGAGACGTTAATTGTCGTTCAGGTATTCCGTTAGATTTTAAAGATATATTTAGTTTTAAGTGGCCGTTGCTTAAGTGAAAGACTTAAGGAACGTTCGAGTATTTGGCTGCAAGTGTGCTTAATACCAAGAATACCTAATATAAATGTTTATTTCACTCACTTACAGCCAAATACTCGAACGTTCCTTAAGTCTTTCACTTAAGCAACGGCCACTTAAAACTAAATATATCTTTAAAATCTAACGGAATACCTGAACGACAATTAACGTCTCATGACATCTCTTTAGGCAAGTGAAGGTTGTGTTGTTATAGCTGGATTTACCGAATCTATTTAAGCGTGGGCGTAAGAAACAGCGCTATACAAAAAGTACTTCTGTCTTTGTTTCTATTTTTCACATTTTGCCACTGGAACGCGTCCGATTATCCCACGTTTTTTTCACAAGTTATTAGCACTATTTATGGTAAAAGTGTAATGACACCGCCGCCGTAACCTATAAGTACTTTTTCATGTCTTTTCCATAAACTATGATGGCGGTGTAATGCTAGGTAGTGACAAAAAAGTTGCGTAAATTCCATGACAAAAAACCGGCGTGATTGACGAAGAAAATCAAGAAAATGTCAATGCAATGTCCGGTTTGTTTGTTTTAAAAAAATCATACCCAAAGAAAATTTTGCTGTAAATAATTTTCTTTGATTTTGCTGTTCAACGCAAATAATGGAGGAAGACCTGAAGAAAAAGAAACTGAAAATAAGAGGGCAGAACTACACAGAACAAGAGAAACAAATGTTTCTAGAAATTTTAAAAAGATACCAACATATCGTTGCGAACAAGAGAACAAATAGTTCATCCATAAAATACAAAGCTCAGACATGGCAAAAGATTGGAAACGAATACAATAGTTCGGCAACATCAGGGCATAGAAGTATCCTACAGTTGAAACATCTGTATGATAACCTTAAACCAAAAAACACAGCAAATAGAAGACTAGAATTACTGCACAAAAGAAAATAAAACACGTTCTTGATTCTAAAAATAAAACTTTTCATTTTTAGAAAAATATGAGTTTATTATTGTTGTCCTAACAGCAGTGTTGAGTCCCCCTGTCGCTCGTGACCTTACGTCACCAGAACCATCACCATCTGAGTTATTGTCAGAGTCATCATCATCACCTCCGTCCGATGCGTCTGATGGTACTTCGTCATTCTCCTGTATACAAATATTATGTAAAACAGCACATGCAATTATAAATGGTGGCACATTATTTAATTTTAAATTCATGCCGATCTTTAAACATGGGAACCGGTTTTTCATGACTCCAAACATCCGTTCCACTGTGTTTCTTGTAGTAATTTGTGCTTTATTATAATTCTCCTCTGCCTCGGAATTAGGTCTCAAGATAGGGGTCAGAAGGTAAGAACGACATGGATAACCACTGTCACCAAGCAAATGATAACTTCCATAATCACCTGCCTCACCAACCAGGCCAGCGAGCGATTATATGTCTGACCCGTAGGTGGGCATCACATATCATTTGACAGTTTAGTGAGAAATGTCCTTTGCGATTTCTATAAAGCACTGAATTTGGTCCACCAAGAGATGTTATTTGTATGTGTGTGCAGTCAAGGGCACCAAGCACTCTCGGGAATCCAGCAAGAATATAAAAGTCGTTAGCCACTTGGAGTCTCTCACTCTCATCAGGCATATTAATGAACATAGGTTTCAGTCTCGCCAACTCTACAGTCACTCGTTTCACCACTCTGTGCACAGTTGGCTGCTCTACACTGAAGATATCTCCAATTACACGCTGGTATGTACCGGTGGCATAGAATCTCAGGGTAATTAAAAGCTGCTCCAGAGCAGTCAAGGAATTGCTTCGTTTCGTGGACGGCTCTATATTATCCTTGATAATAGAAACGATGTAAACAATGGTACTTTTGTTTAAACGAAAACGTTTTTTGAAAGAGTCATCGTCGAATTTTTCGAATTGATCTTGCCTTTCATTAAATCGTCTTCGGTGATGATCCTCATGATCCGATAGTGAAGATAATGAGGATATCGACATTTTCACACAAAAAGTTCACACAATAACAAGGAAAATGCAAAATTTTCCTACGGAAAGTAGTAGTACAGAAAGGAAAAAAGTTTTAAGCGAACTCTGACACTCCCTTAAAATTTGGCAGTTGGTTTTTTATTTTAAAGTGACATTTATCGCTAAGTGGGTTTCGAGTATAGAAATTTTATGGATAAGTGTAGAGTTAAGCATTCACTTAAAGGAAATATTTAAAATTTAAATGTCACATTAATGTTCTTTCAGGTATGCCATTTTTGGATTTAAAGTTAGACTTTAAGCTAAGCGGGCCTTTAAATTTTTAAATGACGTTCCAGTATTCGAGCGTTGGTCTGTCATCTTGGTGTATAAGTACCTACCTACGTATGGTACGAGTAGGTACCTAAGTGTAAGCACCGCACTTCATAATAAACCATGTGGTTTCTGACAGTGTGGTTGATATTATTATAATCTATTTAAACTATTATAAAACTGTTACAGAAAGTGTGTCTGTACATTGAAGATATTAACAAAAAAAAAGTTACGATATGGTTTTTAGGTGTCCCTGATTCCATATCACCAATTTTTGGATTTTTTTATCTGTCTGTTTGTTTGTGTGTTTGTTTGTTTGATCGAGCATCACGCAAAAACTACTGAACCGATTTTGATGAAACTGTGATATTATTTTGAATAAAATTTTTTATTTGATTTGATTGCTATAGATATAAGTAAAGTAATGTATTGAATAAATAAATAAAAATAAAAAAAAGTATTTTGAACTATTAATATTTTTCTGGTTTAAAATGTTCGCCTACGGGCCGGCCCATACCTTTGGCTACAGAACCATTATCTATCTATCTATATCTATCTATACTATTATAAAACTGTAACAGGAAGTTTGTCTGTACATTGAAGATATTAACAAAAAAAAGTTACGATATGGTTTTTAGGTGTCCCTGATTCCATTTCACCAATTTTTGGATTTTTGTCTGTCTGTTTGTTTGTTTGTTTGTTTGTTTGAACGAGTATCACGCAAAAACTACTGAACCGATTTTGATGAAACTTTTTTTGTTTGATAGCTTATGATCTGACTTAAAATCTGGTATATAATTTGTGAATCAATCAAATAAATCTAATTTTAAAATCAATCAACCATCACAAAGCGAATGAAAATTGAATTGTTTTTCCGCAATTTTTAACTCTTCATGCTGAATATTTTTCGGTACCTACTCGCTTTGCTTTGCTCATTTAATTGTTTTATTAGGATGCCGCATTATAAATCTGAAAAACGCTAGCAAAATATATCAGTTGGTTTTTGCATAGAAACTAGAAAAAAGAATAGATATTGAAATAATTACTTAAAATGTTGTATTACTATATACAATGTTCTTGTAATTACTCTTGCGAATAGTTTGCTTGTTTTTTAAAGAAGTTTGGCGGACGGCCATGGTATTTGAGACCCAGACTTAGAGGTCCCATGAATGAAACTTAGTAATACGTGTGTCAAACAAAACAAATTTGTGCGGACGAAGTCGCGGGTTAACGCTCGTATAAAGTAGTATATTAAATAAATTAATAAAAATAAAAAAAAGTATTTTGAATACTTATCAAACCTGAAAAAATATTAAGTCATGACAGGTAGTGTCATGACTTAATATTTTTTCTGGTTTGATACCTCATATGGCTACTGAACCATCATAGGCCATAAATATATGTCGGACACCGACATGCAGTTGGCCGGTTTCTTATAACCCTTCCATTCCATGGGTGTTTATTTGTTACATCGACCAATTAAAATTAAGGCATAAATGAGAGAAAACATTAAACAGTAATTTAGTTGACACAAATACCTACTCTAATCTTCAATTAATTGAACAGAAGTGTCATTGAAGACCAAAGGAAGCATTATTGAAACTTAATTACGTAGATAATACAACCGCGTATTATAAGTGGTTTATTGGAACACTGGTATATACCTAACTAATAGCTACCTACCTACTTATCTATTATAAGCAGTTAGTACGCAAGTTAATAGTGATGTGAACCGGTTTCAAGAAATCCTTTAAATAGCCGGTTTTGTTATAAACTTAAAAACACCGGTTTTTATTTTAAAAAACCGATTACACTCATTAATATGGTCGAGTCACTTTATTCAAAATAGGCAGCGAAAAGCTTATTTTTAGCAAGATGTTATATCAGTTGCATATTTAATTACACGAAACTCAATATTGTTGTGTAGCTATCCTGAGTTTTTTAATCATTCTCTCCTGGACAAAGGCCTCCCACCAAGGATTGCCAGTGTTTGATAGTGATAGTTAAAGATTTATTTAAGTAGTAAAACTCGGCGAAGATGCAGAGCAATATGGAATTCATTTTAATCTGACCATGTGCCTTTTTAGTAATATTTTAGTACAATTTACGGTCTAAACTTACTTATTTTGGACTTCTTCTTCTTATCGATTCCTTCTTTCTTCTTGATTTTGAGCTTATTTTAGTTTATTATCATTGTCTCTTAATAAGATGAAAATAACCTAAAATTTATCAGTGAAAACCGGTTCTTTGTCAAAGGTATTTAAAAAAAAAACGGTGCTGAAAATTGTAATCGGTTCACATCACTACAAGTTAACTAGGTACCTACCTAAGTCTTCACAGATATATCTAGGTATCGTATACTCGTATCTAATTGAAAATTGACTGTCTGTATGTAGGTAGGTATATTATAATAGGTTGAATAAATTAGCAGAAGGTACCTAATATTAATATTTATTACCTCTAAAGGATGTTAGGGCACAGTTAGGGTATACAGTTGCATTATTACGCCGGACTGCCAAATCAGGGTCCGGGGTTCGAATCCCGGTTCGGTCATGGATGTTTATATGTTTTTGCTGTTGTTGTATAGTTTCCATATTAAACAGCCTATAGTGCTTGCATGGAATCATTACAATGTATGTGCCTGTGAGCGTTATTTATTTATTTATTTTAAGGGGTGATTGTATGTACCCATAATACTGGGGGGTATATACAAATATTGCGCCCCTGGGCAAATATATTTGGCCGCCGCTATAACGGCAGCTTTTTCGCGGCGGGCGGGCTCGTATGTAGCACAGCCAAGATTCGTACCATCAAAAGATCATCGTTTTTAAAAGATAAAAGTTGTCTTTTTCATATTGGCAAGAGTCATATCCAGAGCGACCGAAGCGAGTTCAAAATTTTAAAAAACTTTGATCAGAATTGTTTTTTGCGTAAACGTAGCAACTAAAATATGGAGGGAGCGAAGCGAGCTCGAGATTTTTTCGTTATATACGAATTGGTTATGCTAGAACTCCTTATATCAGTCTATGTATGCAGTGCCGAACTCTAAATTTCTCAACTATCTGTATTTTTAGCACTGCTACTGTTCGCAGCACTGTATGTGCTGAAAGTACAGAACGAAGCGAGCGCGATATTTTTCGCAATACGGCTTGGCTATGATTGTAACCATGGGCCAAACTCATTGATAATGCTATCGACTCGACAAAACAAGATCCTACATACCTAGTAATCATACTGGGGATTAAAAGGACACAACAAATAAATTCAATTTCATTTTTATTATTCAATACTGATAAATAATTTTGATTGATTGATTGATTGAACAAAAACCACAATAAGTACACCAAATAGGCAATTTTGGGGAGAAAATCACGAAATTGATACTAGATTGGGCCAGTCACGTCCGTCTGTCTAATTAAAAGATGGGCTAATGTTTGGATCCCGGAGAATGGGGGAAAGATGGAGGATATGCTATACCTAGTGATTGGATGAAGCTAGCCCAAGATATGGAGGATGATGGTGGTCTTGGCCCTACAGTGGGATAATAACAGGTACAGAAAAAAACATCAGTAAAGTATTAATGATAGTTCTTTTTATAGAGTAAAACCTGGTGGCGGATTAGCTACTGGTAGGTTATATATCTACTACTTAACTGTAAGTATACCGACACGTGTCACCTTGTGAGAAGAGTGTCTTGTTTTCGCACTAATCAATCATGTGCTTATGCAATTGACATAAACACGTGAACTCAACATAAAGTACGTTACATAAACGAACTTGTCATCGCTCCATATAAATAGCGTATAGAGTGCGTATACATTATAATCCAGTTGACAGCTTACACCCATTACATTACGTATATTCAGTAAACGGTTCCAACCATTTGGGATACATTTTAAGATGGATTTTAACGGAAAAGTCGTAATTGTGACAGGCTCAAGTTCAGGTATAGGAGCAGCTACCGCCTTGCACTTTGCTAAATTATCAGCTACCCTGGTCCTTGTTGGGAGAAATGAAGAAAAACTGAAGAACGTCGCAAAGAAAGTCGCAGAAACTAAAGGTATCAAACCATTAATAATAAAGGCTGATTTGGAAAAGGATGCTGAAGTCAAAAAGATTATTGATGAAACGGTGAAACAATTTGGTCGTATCGATGTTCTGGTAAACAACGCAGGAGCGGGAGTCATAGCTGGAATAAAAGATGGGATCGAGCACTTCGATAAAATGATATCAACAAATCTTCGAAGCGTTTATTTACTAACCCATCTTGCTCTTCCACATCTAATAAAGACTAAAGGTAACATTGTGAATGTTTCAAGCATTGTCAGTCAGAAACCTATTCCAGACTTCATGCCTTATTGCGTCTCTAAAGCTGGATTGGACATGTTTACTAAATGTGTCGCAAAAGATTTGGCTGCTCATAGAATTCGAGTCAATTCTGTTAATCCTGGTCCGGTGGAATCTGAATTCCATAATCGTTTGGGATTGGGTAAAGCAGAAACAGATGCTTTGATGAAAGATCGTGAAAATATGAGTCCATTGGGTAAGATTGCTCCAAGTGAAGATGTGGCTGAGTTGATTGTCTTCTTGGCAAGTGGAAAGGCAGATAGTATCACTGGTAGCATCAATATTATTGACAATGGATTTATACTGTAAATGATGGCTAAAAGAAAAGTCGTTTTGGAATCATTTTAAGCTACACAACTGGTAATTATGCGTAGATATATTATATGAATTTAAATAATTATATAATTTTAAAATGAGTTGAAACCGAAGTTATGCTCATAGACAATACTTTGATCGACTTCATACATTTATAGGTATATTATTATTTTGCTTGGTTTCGATTGTAGAATATCTTATGTTTTTTTAAACTCACACAAGGCTTTTAGAGGGGATGTGTAGGTAATGTTACTTCTTCATTTTCATCTGCTTAATTTGGGGATAGTCCGTTTGAAATAAAATTAATGTTATTTGGATTACATTTTAATGTTTCTTAAAGAGTAATGTTTATTTACATAAAAGTAATAGGAACTTACAATTCTGTTTAACTATTGTTTTTTAAATGCTATAACACTTTAAAATAAGTAAAGTTGTTTAGAGTCAATATTTATAAATGCTTAAAGGTACGATATTGTATTTAATAAATAATGTAATAAATGTTTTTGTTTATATACCGTTGTTTTATTTATTTACAAGTTTATAGGATAACATATTGTTTGGGATAAATATTATCACTCAATATTAAATCACTTATATGAAATCTGATATGAATTTAGGTTTACTTACAAAATTATTACAAATACAGATTTTAACTAAAACATTGTGGTGTCCGATTTTTATTGACTTAAAACTTCTCAAGATTTCGTTTTTATTAATTTTTGAACCTGGATCACTAAACTCGCATTCTTAGATAATAGTAGGACTACTAATGTGCTAATTTTCTAATTTTATTATCTATACCTGAATATGGACCACAACACTAATAAACTTCCTTTGGAAATTATAAAAACAAACATTTAAAAAGTGAAAAATAATTCGGTCACGGTTATTTTTGATTTAAGCAAATGTATATTTTACTTCTTAAATCTCTTTAAGATATTTTAGGTCAATTAATGCGTAGGGGATCGCTATAAAATGACCATTGATTTTATTACAATCACTTGCCTCCTCCTTTTTTGAAGTTGGTTAAAAATAACCGTGACCAAATTATCCTTCACTTTTTAAATTTTGTTTTTAGCGTAGGGGGTTTTTATTTAAATTTGTAATATAATTTTTTTTCCTAATTTTTAATGTTGAAAAAAAAGTGTGAAATCTACTGAACCAATTTTCATGAAACAAAACTAAGAACACTCTCGCAAAAATTAGCTTTCTATTAAAAACAAAACGCATCGAAATCGGTCCAGCCGTTTGGGCGCTACGATGCCACAGACAAAAATACTGACAGACAGACAGACCGACATAGGCATCAAACTTATAACACCACTCTTTTTGCGTCGGGGGTTAAAATAGCACTCATCACAAAATTTACTGCAAAAGCTACAACTACAACTTAAAGTAACTTCTAAGACTAAAAGTTTAATAATAATACTGTTAATGTAATTCTTCTTGCACCTCATTCGTCTTTACAGGATATGTTAGTGTCTGCATATAATACTGTGTAAGGCACTGAGCTTCCTTTACTTGAAGCTGTGACTTGAATAGCGTATTTTCTTCCTGGTCTCAATCCACCCACTTTTTGTACTATCACCCTCGATCTGAAAACAAAGTAATAATTGGGTCATTTACCTACCCTAAGTAATATTTTAATATTTGATTCTATTGTGAGTCTGCTTGAATTGTCTGCATTAGATAGAAAGGCCTACGATGTTTACAGGTTCACATTTTGTGTGTTCATTATTTGTAAACACCTTGACTCAGACGTCTTGTGACATAAAGGCACCATGGGCAAGAGCACGGGACAGAGCATCTGAGTATATTATTCTGTCAGGATTTAGTAAAAGATTTCTAAATATTACTTATTTGTGATATAAATCCTGAAATTAGTAGGAAATGACTGAGAAAGTTAAAGGAGTTTAAAATTTGTCCCTCGGCCTAAACCATACATATAACCTAAACATTGATGGATTTGAAATTTTATTGGTTCTAGTTTCCACTAGAGCAAAGAGGAGATTGCCTATGTACCCACTAGCTATTCAGAAATAACATAATCCATTTTATTTTATTGTAATGGCTATTCACTGTACAACTAATTGACAGCTACACTGTATAGCTAGTCTGCTAACTGGAGTGCGATTTTTGAAACTCGTTCGCTGAGCTCAGCAGTTTAAAATGTCAAAATATTTATGGAGATACGCATCCTTCTACTGCTGATTTTACTTTCAAAAATCGCACTCCTGAAAGTCAAATCAGCAGTAGAAAGATGCATATCTCCATAGTTATTTTTACATTTTCAACTGCTGAGCTCAGCGAATGAGATTCAAAAATCGCGCTCCTGGGATATATTAGTGAGTGCAATAAAGTGTTATTATTATAATGGGTATGAGTAAAATTATTGTCATTTTTTTTAACAGTCGGGGCCATCAATGAAAATATTGTATAATTAATAATTATAGTCATATAAAAACAAAAATATTTTGTTATTTAACACTTATCTCTCTTATAGCTCGCATCGGAGCTGATATATTTGACTCTAAAGGATCATGAAAAAGTAAGCAAAACCCTTAAGAATCAGCTCATTTTCAATCAATCAATCGTAACATATTACCTACACAGCAAAATATACCGTAAAAAAGAAATACAGAAGATACAAAACAAGGCGGTCTTAGCCCTAAAAAGCGATTTCTTCTATATAAGGTCTAACAAAATTAGGTGAAACTATTTTAAGGGGGTGATCAGACCATCGAACTGAACAACTTTCTCTATGGGACCAATATGGAAATCGCGAAAAAAAATCAGCTGTTCCATACAAACCTACTCCACCTAAATGTATGGGACAGTTGATTTTTTTTTCGCGATTTCAATATATGTCCCATAGAGAAAGTTGTTCAGTTTGTTGGTCTGATCATCCCCTTAAAATAGTTTCACCTAATTTTGTTAGACCTTATATAACCATAGAAGTTATTGTACCTTAATAGCACAGCTACGATGCGGCCTAGCAATGAATGTGATCTTTTTAAATGTATTTTAAAAGGTCCTATATAAAAACCTTTGTAAGTTTTATTACTGGCCGCTCAACAAAATAAAAATATAAATTTTTCTCATACCTACTCATTTAAAATATATACTTACGGTGGTCGCTGCAAATGACTGATGCATTGAGACCTTGTTGAAGATCTCTTAGATGAAGAGCATACGTAGTTTTCTCTGCCTATATTCTCACTAGCTGTTATACAGTATCTGTAAAATTAGACGTTCCATCATGGCGTGACGTGAACATGACAGCACCATATTTTGGGATGGACTGAGGGTCGGGTTCATGGACTTATTTCAGTGAATCAGCCTCAATTCTAGATTCTGTTTTTCTGTCACCTTATTGTTTGGGGGCATCCGCCTCTCAAATTATTCGTCGTGTAGATAATGACGACGAAATAGATCTACTTTCCGACAGGCCAGTGGGCCTAACATTCCACCCCTTGGAAAAAGACAAAAGTCGAGATCTATCTTTGTTACTTTGCGTATGAAAAACCCAGCACGCATGGAGGTTATTATTATTTGGTTTTAAGGTGGTTTCCAGACCATACAAAAGTTTAACGCACAATACGCGTAGACGGAATTTATAAAAGTAAAATATTTTATATATGGAAAAATAGTTTAGAAAATCTAGTGTGCGCGTCACAAGTAACATTTGCAATTTATAATATAATTACGAAGATATAAAGCTTTTAAAATGCTGTATGAAAAATTTCAAAGCTTTATATCTTCGTAATTATTTTATAAATTGCAAATGTTATTTGTTACGCGGCATCTAGATTTTCTAAACTATTTTTCCATATACACAAAGTTACTTATATTAATACCGTCTACGCGTATTGTGCGTCAAAGTTTTGTATAAAACTGACCCCTTTGCAACCGCCTTAAGGACTTGGTCAATGACCAATAGCTACTGCGACTTGGACAGATCTATTGTAGCTGTCACCCTAGACCTATAGGTCATTTACTCGGTCCACGGACTTCATGAACCGTGTTATGCTTTTGGAGGGGAGGTCCCTAATGTTATTATATTTTATTACGTGCCCACTTAGATGGCGACTCCTGAGCAGAGACTCCTGAATGAGCACTTCGCATTCACAGAGGTGTATGGACGTTGAAGGTTTTCTTGCTTTGTCGTTTTATCGTGCGTGGCATGCTAGCCTAGGCTAAACAAAAAATAGTAACCCAGGTATAAAGATAATATCGCCTCTCATGACATTTACCTTATAACATCAGTAGCGTTATGCATAGCAGGCAAGAAAGCAACGTCGACGGATCTACATGACCGTCTGGGCCTCAGTTCTCGTACTGTTGACCCATCTTCAAGTAGTTCTGGAGTATTCACACCCCATCGTGTCGTTGACGCTGTGATCTGAAATGTTATATTTATAAAATATTATAATTTATGTATGCAAGCAATTATTCGCGATTTTGTTTGGGCGGTCTGGTCTTCCTTCGGTAAAGAAGTTTAGACTTGAAAAGGCAAGTAGCACAAAAAAGATACTGTAGGTTGGTAACCAGGTAACTACAAATTTTTATTTTTTTGTTAAAAAACCTTTCAAATAGAGGAAAACAAAAATAATGGGATTCCTTAATTAAGCTCCCCAGATAAGGTGCCCAAAATGCTCAGTTTTCGTAGAAATCGGCTCTCCTAATGATTGATAATTTAAAAAATATTTTATCCTTTCGTTTTTCTATAAAATAAATGCTAGGTACTTCCAAAACATTCTTGAAAATTAATAATTAAAGTGGGTTAGAGTAAACAGCCAGCCAGTATCAGATACTTGTTGCTGTATGTGTACTTATAATGGATTTTTGTTTGTAATGTTACGCACAGCAAACTGCTTATTACTGCGGGCAATGGAGTTAGTAATCATAACACACGAGCGATGAAGCGCCCATCAGGGCCAATCAAACCTATGTATAAGGGTTAATCAACCCTATCAATTCATCAAAACTATCAAGGTTAATCAAACCAATGAACTGAAAGAAAATGCTGAGACAAGGGCAAACCTTGGCATAGGGCAATGCTGGGACTACGAGGCAGATGGAGTAGCGCGGGATCGGTGGAGCACTGAACATAATTTAGGGTTCAGAAGGTCAATCGGAAGGATTCTCTTCATGCATATACTACAAATCACAAGAATCTCTATACAAACCGAAAGCTTCACGTAAGAAAGCTTTCTTTCTAAGCTTTGGTAAAAACAGCTAAAAACAAAAGGAAATCAAACCTCAACTCCCACTGTACCACCGTCTGCCCTCGGTATGACTCTGATGACGTATCTCATCTTCATCTCTTCGGAACTTGAGTCGAACTGGACTGAGCCTTCGTCGCTCGTCTCTTGTATCGACGACGATGGAATAGGAGCTGGCACGAAGAACTTGGAGTGAGGTTCTGCTTGACAGAAAGTTTGAAATGTGATAGTGGAATAGTATAAATAATAAATAACGCTAACAGGCACATACATTGTAATGATCCCAAGCCAGCACTATATAGGCTGTTTATTATGGAAACCATACAACAACGGACAAACATATATAAACATCTATGACCGAAACCAGGACCCAAGTTTGGCAGTCCGGCGTGGTAACCATTACACCAACCGGGTCGTCATACACCCTGTGTAGTAAGTAGATAATGTATTTAGCAAGCTTGACAATAGGTGAAACAAAAACATCATCATTAGCATCAACTGCAAGGCCTCATCATCATCAGCCTTTAGACGTGTAACTGCAGGCACAGGCCTAAATGAAGGCCCTTAATGAGGGTGTTTGGACGTTAGCCCTCCACGCCCTATGCAGATTGGTAGACTTCGCATAAACGCGATGCGTGTAGTCTACCTACCAATCCTCAATGGGCACGTGGTGGACTGACACCCAATAACCCTCCCTGAGAGTAGGCTTGTGCCCTGTAGTGGAGATGTATACAAGGTGTTATGAATGGTATGGTTTCTTAGGGAAAGTTGTTCAATATCACTACAACCATCCCTTAAAAAGTAATGCAACTGCGTAGGCCCTTACCCTATCACCCTGTATAGGCTGATAATGATGGACTGAAACCTTGCCTCAAGGTATCTCTACCGAGTTCAATATCCAGAAAAATCGGCGGTTTGAAAAATCTGACATCAGAGCTTGCTGCCCACATGAGAAGAAGAAGAATATCCAGTTTTAAATCCCAAAAATAAATCAAAAAATTACTAGGTTACCTATATTTTTAGCCTGATGCAGCCTTTTTCCTCTGACCATCACTTCGACGTCCACAGCACCGCCACAAGTGGTCACAGCCATCCAGAGACCATTTGAGCCCAATGTAGCCTGTCAAACGAATGATGCCAGTATAAAACGGAGAAAAGACATACATTTAGGTATTCATAATATAGGCAAGTCAACCAACTTATGTGGCAAATAGTAAAACGGCGAGTGCATGCAACGACATGCATGTAATGAAGCATAGACCAATCCATCTCACGCATCAGAGCAGTTTTGGCTGAAGTGGGACGTATTATAGTCTGATCTCAGAGGAAAGGTCTGATTATAATATTGTGATGATGATACATTGCGGCCAGTTTCACATTCAGCAATTCGATTTTCAGACAGGTATCTTTTCCCCTAAATTAACGTAAATTTTATATTATTTTAATGTCACATGATTTTTTTCACCTTGTCGAAATTTTCAGGGGTGGTTCAGATAGCGCTATTAAGGTACTTAAGTAGTAGCGGTATAAGTATCTCTGACTACCCTACTCTTAGGGCATATAGTCGTGAGCATAATAACCTATGCTATTAAGTACTATATTATATATTTTGTACCTTGAAATAATAAACAGTTTTGCTTCTAACTTCTGTTTTTGAAGGCACATTTTCTCGCAATCTCTTAGCAGTTGATGTTTTTGGTCGGACGTTTCCAGAAGCCAGGAGAGAGCCGGCTCGTCGGTCCTTGGCCACTCCAAAAACGCTTACAAAATATGTCTAAAAATTATACAAGAAAGCTTAATTAGTCGAGTTTTTATGTAAAACATTTTTATTCTCAACTGTCACATTTACTTGAAATCAACGATTAGATAACAACAAAAAATATGAATTATCAGAAAAATACATAAGTAGATCTGAAATAGTATTCATATTTATACAGTTACTAAGTACGAATCTTGTACTAAGGTGTGAATATATTATGGTCTTGAAATTAGTGGATCTTATATTTTAGGTCCAAGATATAGAAACCCTGTCAGGGCACTGCAATAGTAATATTAGCCAATCGAAATGATATACAATATCGAGTGCTTTGTTTCTGTCTGCGTGATAGAATATGTTTTAATACTTATTTATAATATTATTCAAATTCTTTTTACACTTTCTTCCATGATTATATATCATTTGAACTTACACTTACTTATTTATTATCACTCATTTCATTGGTTGCTGCGTCTGACTACTACTTAAAAGGTTTCATCTGAAAATCAACACCCTGCTTTCGGGCAAGGTCTATGTTGAGCTGGGACCTATTTGCTGCTGTAGCATACAATAAATTACAAGTGGTTCTATTGATGTTTCATTGTATTCTTGTTTTGTAAACTTGTTGTGAACTGTAATATTATGTGTGTGGTACTCATGCAAATAAATTGGTTATCTATCTATCTATCTAAGTATTGGGAATTCGCGAACATAAAGATCGCAGCTCATCAAAAAAAATCCCAGTTTATTTTTATTGAAAACTGGCTAAAAGAAATTAAAAATCAACAAATAATGGTCGTTTTGGTTCTAAATTAAACATCAACAATATAACATTTAATGTGATACAGTCACCTCTTCTTTAAAGCCACAAGATACGAATGATAAATATGTACATACGGCGACACACTAGGCAACATAACCAGCATAAAGCTGGCCACGCGTAGGCCGGATTACGTATAAAGTAGCCATTTTACAAGCACGTATCCAGGGAGTTGGATAGGTGGGATTTACCCAATTTTGTGTAGCTAGCATATCACCGTGTACGTGCAACCGGTGTGAAAGATAAAAATATATATTTACCATGCCAGGATCGAGGTTTTCAATCAGATGGTGAGTTCTGTCACCGACACACGCTATTACTGGATCCCCGTCGCTTGCTTTAGTACTGCGACCTGTCAAAATGTACCTCAACATGAAAATTGTAAAATATGCAGGGTTGTATACCTAGTAAATATTATTGATTTTGAAACATGTTACAGCCATGTTGTGCTTTTTCGAATCAAATTAAAGATTGAAAAATTTGTCTCGGGCGGAACTTGAACCCGCACTCTTCCAAACCGGGGAACTGCGTTATCCAATTTCGCCACCGAGCCCACTAACCAGGGAACGAAAAAAAAAAATTTCAATCTTTAATTTGTATACCTAGTTGCCTACCTACGTGAAACACTTAAAATTTTCACGAAATTCATAAAAGTCCATTACCTATAAGTGGCGACGACGGGGTCATCACTCTGGACAGATTTTCGGTAATAAGTGAAACGTGGATGTTCTGAATTTTCTGAATATTTCTGACCTACCTCCGCAATACAGGGAATATAGTTTTGTGCATTTGTTTATGCTTATGCATGCTCATGAAAGTTTAAATACGGAGTGAAATGTAACTGAATGCACCCTTGAAGAGAGGGTCTCTTCAAGGGTGCATTCAGACACTGAAACCAAACAACTTTCCCTAAGGAACATGGGTCGAAAATAGAATAAAAAATTTGGACCTCACATAGAAATAGATCGGCTGATCCGCACTTTCGTACGGAAGGTCCAACGTTTTTTATTTTTTTCCGACCCATCTTCCTTAGGGAAAGTTGTTTGGTTTCATTGTCTGAATGCACCCTTGAAGGGAAGGTCCCTCGTTACGTTTCACCCAGTATATCGAAAAAGCTTTTTCATAAGCCAGTTACTTCTAAATCGCTAACTTAGGTTTCCAGGACATCCGAGAAGAATTTTAATAAAATAAAGGAAAAGAAAAATATTTTTTTCAGGAATTAGATAATTCTTGGAAGAAACGCTAAGGTATTATTAAAATGTTTTCATGGAATTCAGAATTAGCTATCTAGCAAGTTATTTGTAATGGAAGTGATCCGTATTACCTAGAGAGTTAGAGTTAATTAAGATGGGTACGTAAATAAATAAAAGAAGATAAGATTAGTAAGGTTAATAGTAACTAAGTACCTATTATTAATAGTATGGCTTTTTTTCTTTTCATTCCAGCGGAAACTACAAATTGGTGTCTATGGTTTCAAGATTTGACTACTTATAGGGACTAGTTACGCGTGTAATTCTACTAACAAACATTTCTGCCACTTTTTGCGGCGGGCGAGGTAACTTGATATCCGCAACTTTGGATTTTATTCCCATAACTATAGATTCTAATTTTGAACGTTAAAAATCATGAAAAGTAGTTTCGTGTGAACCCCAAACGTTCTAAGTTCGAAATTATTGTTTCGCAATTATAGGCTGTCTCGTTTAGTGATAAGGTATAAAATTGAATGTAAATACACATAATTAATTGATCTTATACCGTGGCAGAGGGGAAATGCTACCGCAAGGCTAGTCCTTATACTAAAAAGTCAAAGGCTTCAAGCCATAGTTTGGCTAACTTAACCTAACCTAACCTAACCCCGGGAGGGTTAACTCGTTTAACACCCGGATTCCGCCTTCGAATCTTCTGCCAGGGCACTCGTTAACAATGTGCTCGACAGTCTGTTCCGGAGCACTGCAATATACAGGATGTAATATAAAATGGGACAATCACTTTAAAGGGGTGCTTCAGACCATCAAACTGAACAACTTTTACTATGAGGCCAGCACTGAAATAGCAAAAAAAAATCCGCTGTCCCATACAAAACTGCAAACATAACTCGACTGAAATGTATGGGACAGCGGATTTTTTGTCGCGATTTCAATATTGGTCCCGTAGAGAAAGTTGTTCAGTTTGATATTCTGAAGCACCCCTTTAAGTGACTGTACCATTTTATCTTACACCCCGTATAGATTACGGTAGTAACTTTTATATAATCTGTGCTATAGGGTCCTTCCTAATACGCTGACGGTTTTTTCAGTGGATGACCAGACCATCGAACTAGACACGTTTTTGTTCCATACAAAACTACAAACTCGTACTCGACCCAGTAGTGACAGCTGATATTTTTTTACATTTTCGATATATGTCCCATGCTATGTTACCTTAGTACAAACTAAGTGGAACGCTGATTTTCCATAGACAGCTTCCGCCATCTATCGGTTATGTTTCGAAGCACTATGTGTTGAATTAGGGTTCATATCGGAGTAACAGCGCACTACACCTCACGCGCTGCGCTGTAGTAGTGAAAGATTTCGCCCATATCAATCACTGTCTTGTTGGTCTAGCGGTCTAGACAACCGGCTTACGATCCGGGTAGCTAAGGTTCGATCCTCGTGTCGGCCGATCATCTTTTTCAATTTATTTCATAATGTGGCGCCCCCTTGTGCTAATAAGCGGCAACGCAATTAGGACGTCCTAAAATTCAAGGCGAGTTACCTATCTATATCCAATATACATATTAATCTATGGTAGGTCCTATAGAGAAAGTTTGATGGTCTGATAATCCCCTTAAACATGCCTCAGCATAAAAGGCCTTCGTATCTTACTTACCAAACTTTTTTCTTCTGTAAACACTCTTAAAATTTCCCTCATAAATATTGAAAGCGTCAACTTCTATCTTGTTATCGATTTCGATCGAATCGGTTTTGTTGAAACGATCGGTCGGTTTCAAACGAGCGATGTCCGGGTTCAAACGATTGGCTTTATCCAAACGATTTGTCTTCAGATCGTACTGGGCAGCACAGAGTGATGTGTAGTTCCTTCTATGTGATGCTACCACGCAATATGTTGTTGCTTGTGGATCTATTGGACTGAAACAAAGAGGATTTTATTCATAGTTTATTGCTTTAACACTTTATACAGATATTCAGAATAGACATGTATAGGATCAGGTGCCCGATGCGCTAAGTTAAAACATCGAAGTTCTATTCTTATCCAATTTCAGTTCAAATCACATTGCAATCCAATTACTATTCAACTGTGCTTAATTCCGCATCGCGCTAAACTCTATGTAACTGACAGCTAATAACGTCTGAGCGATCTATCAAAACGGCTCTAACGGCTGTACCGCGATTAGCGCAATACCAAATGTGTCAAAAGTTATGGTTCGTACGTAGTCCAATCACCAAATATTTACCGCGATTGCAGCCCAGGAGTCTTATTGTGTAACTACCCGATCAAATTGGTATCAAATCGACATGGATTTTTTGGCAGTTCTTAGCGATTCTGCTTCTTTATAATTTAGTTCATTCATATTCATTTATAGACAATGAATAGTGATGGTCACAGACCCCAAATTTTAGGTACTTAAAAATTGTCTGCTACAGTAAGTTTTCCATTTTGTAAACTATAGAAACGGAGACATACAAAATGGCCCTACAGATTTCATATTATTTAGGTATTAGGTACTAACGTAGGTTTAAACTTAAATGTATTTCATATTTTAGGGGTTGCTTCAGGCTATCAAACTGAACAACTTTCCCTAAAGAAAATTAGGCACTTATTTATAAATTCATTATTAAAAAATAAGACAGCGTTTTCGTGCGAAACGGCTTATAAATATGTAATTTGTTTAAAAATAAATATGTTATTTTTATTACAATTTATGAAAATTGAATTACGATTGAAATTCAACTATCCGTCATTTTTGAAAGTTTTCTCGAAAGAATCTTAACGAAGAAAGCCTTAATTGTTACACATAATAATAAATAAATAAATAAATATCGTGGACATTGTCACACAAATTATCTAGTCACATTATAAAGTACCTGGACTTGTATTATGATGACTAGACAAGGATATAGAATACATTATATAGATACAAACACCCATGACTCGGGTACAAATATTCATATTCATCATATAAATATTTGTCCCTTACCGGATTCGAACCCGCGACCCTCGGCACAGCAGGCACAACATTTGTTACAAGAGTAAAGAAAATAGATCCAAGATAAAAAAAAGGGCCGCCAAAGTAACAATCCAACACGCCTAGAAGTTCCAAACAACTTTTTTTAGCTCTAAAAGGTATCAATTATAAGTTAAATGGACGTGTCTATAGTGAAATAGAAAAATCCTATTGAATTACTTTAATGGTAAGATCAGTCTTACAACCTAGCTCCTACTTAATAGTGTTGAAAAAGTTGTTTGTTGCTCTATGGTACCTTATTCTCAACTCCAATAAGTATGTATATAATGTTTCTATAATTCGACTAGCACAGTAGTACCAGATTTATAAGTCTTACCGATGTACCTGCGCAGTTGACAAATTTTAACAGCGCGCGAAATTATATTGGCCAATCAGGATGTGTCACCCGCAATCCGTTCACGCTATTGGCTAATTTCTTTGACTACTTATATAGGAACTAATTACGCGTGTCATTCTAGTAACAAACATTTCTGCCACTTCTTGCGGGGGGCGAGGTAACACGAAATCCGCAACTTTGGATTTTATTCTCATAATTTTAGATTCTAATTTTGAACGTTAAAAATCATGAAAATTAGTCTCGCGTGAACCCCAAACGTTATAAGTTCGAAATTATTGTTTCGCAATTAAATGCACATTATTAATTGATCTTATACCGTGGTAGAGGGGAAATGCTACCGCAAGGCTAGTCCTTATAATAAATAGTCAAAGACTAATTTTCTTTCGCGCCCTTTTCGCTGCTCTCCGACTTTACACCCTTTGATTACTAAATGACTTCGGGTTTTGTCGGGGACTCTGTCCCTAGCTAGCATGCCACCCACGACAAAGCGTTTAAACGAGAAAAACGTCATGCGCGCTCTTTCTGGCCTACGTAAAATAATAAAGATGGAAGCACATCTCGATTTTTGTCGTTATCTCGGGGGTGGCATGCTAGCTAGGCTGCTCTGCGCAAACGAAGATTGACGAAGGGAATTATTTTCCTGGTCGTACTGTAGGCGACTTCGTCCGCATGGGTTTCCGTCGCCGTATAGCGAGATCCTAAGTGATACCAGATTGTAAGCCTAATCATAATCTTTCAAAAACAAAAAGTTTTATCAAAATCGGTCCAGCAGTTTTCGCGTGATACGCGAACAAACTGACAGAAAAAATGCGTAAATGGTGGTACGGAGTTAGGGACACCTAAACACCATATAATTATCGTAACTTTTTTTGTAAATATCTTCACTGTACAGACATACACCAGTAAAAGTTTTATAATAGTAGACATAAATAGATAAATCTATTTCCGTGATGTAAAACTTAAGTTTCTGCAAAAAAAAAATAGTATCGTTATATGCAAATATACAGCTATATAACAATCAAAAATAAAATCAATGCTACGTAAGCTAAAATACAGCACTTTAACAGCACTTAAAAATGTGGATTTTCTAGCGTGAATGCCAATTCGATAATGAAATCAATCAATCACTTGAAATGTAATGGTTGAAGTATTCTATCCTACGGTGAAGAGCTAGCACTTTTTATCGAGCCATAAAGGTTTTAAGAGCCGTTTCACATAGCCATATTTTTTATTCGCGTGGAATCACCGAACAAATCTTTATTTTGGAAAGACAGTTTACGAAAGGTTGACGATAACCGTGACATAGAATCTTACTATCTCTATGCATAGAATAGGTATCCGATCTGTAGCATTAAGGGCAGATTATCCCAGTACAAGCGTCTCTTTCTTACAAGCATACGTTTGCATTTAGCCATCACACTTCAATTGAAAGCAGGATCGCAAAGAAACGTATTTTTCATCAATATCTATTTTCTTTGGAGTTTGGGGTAAAAACTAGCCTCAGAATAATGTAGACAATGTCATTTCCTATTCTTCAGTGTATTTTATTATTATTATTTTGGTAGTTTCATTTTCTCAGCTTGCGCTGGTAATTTTTAAATGCCATTTACGGGCCAGAACCAAGTAAATGACATATTAGGAAATACTTCTATATTCTTAGATCACTTACGATTCGACATGTATTCAGTATGGCAGCTTTTTGGAGTTGTATATAAGTGCTAGGTTTCAAATCAATGAGCTTTAAACTATGGTGGAGGTGTTTTGGTATTACGCCGGTGGTTGATAGAACTATAGGGACAATGTAGACTTTCTCCTGATTCCAGATTCTAGTGACTTCATCTTGGAGATCTGTGTATTTATGTATTTTTTCAGCTATTGTTTTTTGCAGATTGTGGGTGTTGGGTACAGCGATGTCAATGAGGTAAGTAACTTTGTTTGTTTTATCCTGAAGTGTTATGTCAGGGCGGTTGTAGTGGGTAGTCCTATCTGTCAATATATTATTATTATTTTTTTTTTTTATTACTTATGGGTTTGCTCTTGACCTCAATCTAGTCCTCAGGACGAAGATGGGGTCGAAGATGTAGCGAGCTCACCCAGAAGAAGCCTATTCACTCGTACTTTAAAGGAATTCGGGTTGTAAGCACTCGGAAATACTGACGCAGGCAGGGCGTTCCACTCCTTGGCTGTGCGCATTATAAAAGATTCAGAAAGGCGCTTGGTGCAGATATGTGGTATGTCAACCAAAAAGGGGTGATATCCCGCGGTGCGTCTGGAAGTCCGATAGTAGAAAGGGGAAGGCGGGATGAGCTCATGTAGCTCTTGGGCACACTCACCGAAGTACAATCTGCAATTTACAGTGTTAATAATCTTTAAGTACTTACTTATCTATGCAAAGATATATTTCTATTAATTTTATGATCGAGAGAAGTTATAAATATCGTGTTTTGAGCCTAAAAATAATCAAGGACAGTTCATGAACAACAAAATATATTTTTTCTGGATTAAAACAATGACTATTTCATGCCTTAAGACTCAACCAGGTCGATTTGAAAGAACCTTCCCTTAAAGACGTATACGAGTTCTTTCTCACGTTTACAGAATAGCACCCCATTCAGGTCCAGTTAACTAAATGGTTAAGTTATCACCATCTAGATTCTAGGCTGTACTGTGTGACGGCTTCCAGATAATTGCCTGTTAAAAAAACCGAAACGATGCCGCATCTGTTTTAATTACTTCTGTCAATCCCTATACATACCAACATCATAAAAATACATCCTCGTCTGTTTTCTATAGCTTATTAACTAATTATTTTTTTTTGCTTCTACTACTGTCCATTAAAAGTGAAAAACCTCTGAAAACCCCTGGAGAATATAATAGATAGCATAATAATTATGGGATTAGGTGGCACCCAGGGTTTAAGCACACCAAAAACCTATTTTCATGTTTATAGCAATGATTTTTTCTCCGGGAGCGAGCTAAGCGAGCTCGAGATTTTACTGCAATATGCAAAGTAATTATTCAGGTCGTCGCAAAGTACGATCTATAATATAGAGCTAGAGCGAGCGAACGTCGGGCTCGTCATTTAACTACAATATGGTTAGATCGTTGCAAGACAATCTAAAACGTGGAGCGAGCGAAACGGGTTCGAAGATTTTACTGCAATGTAAAATACTAAATAAATCCTGGGGCGAGCGAAGCTAGCTCGAGATTTGGCAACATCCACATTGCTGATTACTAGCTGTAGTATTATGCACTTATATTTGTACGAAGCATGTGCTGACTGCTTGATTTTTGTAGACATATTTTTTTTATACCATCACAATGCTATTATTATGAATTAACCAATTGCTCCCTACAATTAGGGAATCGAGAAAAACAGGCTGACACCTAAGTTTTAAAGATTGTTACTTTATTGTAAGTAACCAAAGATTTTATTTGATGGTGATTAAAATCTTTTATTGTAACCTAAATTTTAATCCGATTTCACAGAGTATAATATAATTGCCATTCTACCAGTATCATTGAAAAAAATATATATTTAAGACGCCTCTTTGCAATTGTTTTTATTAACCTATACAGACTGCATTCCGACTGCAAAATTGCAGTTCAGATTCAGTTTGAATGCAGTTGAATGCAGTTGACACGACTGCAATAGAACTGCAAACCAAACGCGCAGTCCGATTGCAGTTTAATTGCAGTCGTGTCAACTGCACACCGACTGCATTCAAACTGCACCACTGCAGCGTGCGGGCGGGTGGGTAGTTTGAATGCAGTCGGTCTGTCTAGAGCCTAAGGCAAAGGTCTTCCCCAAGCTTTTCCAGCCTTCCAGGTGACGGATTGACGTACCGTGTGTGCTTCTACGTGCCGTTTCATACAACTTCTCGCTTCACAAATGACGGACTGACGTCTGCCGCTCCGTCATGCGTCATCGTATGTGATTCCATATAATCACCTACAAGCTATAACATTAAAAACGGAGTCGCGCTGCAAGTCTGGGGGAGGTCAGACGCGTGCGTATTGGCATCTGTTAGGCTTGCACGTGGCTCCGCCATTTTGTAAACTCTTTTGTGTTTTAACTATAAAACGTTAACTTGAGATTATAATAAACTACTTGACATTGGCAGAAATGCTACTAATCATTTTCCTACGTGTACTCTCCACATAACGGGACATTGGCACAATTGTGATAACGCATCGGACGCCATTAAATAAAAATAGAATAGTATAGAAAATTAAAAACCGTCAAATTAAGGGCCAGTATATTAAATTAAATTAAATTAAAAAGTATTTATTTGTCTCTTATTTACACAAAAGTACATAATAAATATAGCACGGTTTTAAAAATAACAGAGACAAAATGGTAAAGGACTCAGTATAACAGTCGGGGTTGCCGACTGCCACTGCTGTTCTGTCCCTCCCTTAAACATAATAAATAAATAAATAATATATTCTTAATAACTACAAACAAACATTCAATATTGACATTTTAGAACAATAAAAATTTTAATTTAAAACACATGAAAAAATATACAATTACAGTTTTATTTGTAGGCATTTAGGCTACATGGTCCTAAGGAGGGATGCCAGCCGCTATTATTTGCTGCTTCATAAGCCATTCTCTACATTTTGTACGGAATGTTGAGAGCGTAAATCGCAGTCGTATAATAGATCAATAGACAATCGTATAATAGATACTAATAATTTTTCTATCTATGCTAGAGAACGTTGGGGACGACAATTCTTCTGAACGACTAGCTACGGTCGACTAAAAAAAGGCCAAGGAATGAGGTTTGCCTTAAGGTAACTCTTTATTCTATTTACACTATACCGTCTTCGGTACCGTAGTATAGTACTAATGATGCTGTGTATTGGTCGCTGATAAGAGCTTCTAATTAGGCACAGTGGGGATTAGAAACCGATCCCTAGTTCTGGATGTTGTCGAGGCAACTAATGAAATAGGTCTATCATGGAATGGTATTTGCATTATTTTGTGTTCTATACACAATTTGACTGCGATTATTGTGTATAGGGAAGGCTAATGTCTTTTTTTAGGGTTCCGTATTCAATGGGTAGTAATGGAGGAACCTTGTTACTAAGTATACGCTGTCCGTCCGGCCATCTATCCGTCTGTCCTATCTATAAAAGATATTTTTGAACCGTAATAGCTAAATCATTTAATTTTTTAAAGAATATGCGTTATTATAGCGGATTTACTAACAGAAAATAATAAAAACAAAAAGGTAATAAATTATAAGAGGGGTCCTAGTACAAGAAATAAGTTGTTTGTACGTTTTTTGTTTTTTTTCTGTCGTTAAAATGACATAAAAATACATACAAGCATCATTGGTATATAGTGCAACAAATACTAAAAACCGGTGGTACGGAACCCTCCGTGCGCGAGTCCGACTCGCACTTGACCGTCTTTTTTATATAGATACACGTACAGATTACAGTCAGGTTGGAACCATTTCACAATGCAACAAGTAAATAAAAGAACTAGATTGTAAATAAATCACAGTCTAGCTGATGACTTATCGTGTGGCTGATAGAGATTGTGAGACAGCCTTATTTGCACCTAAATGTATGTGTGTAATGTTTATCCCAATATATATATATATATTTTTTACATAAATGAATGTTTCTTATTTTCTTCTCACACATAATATTTGTTCACAAGGATGACAATGTAGGATAATAGACTTAAATATAATATTATGTGAAAGACTGGTTCCTGCCATAGATTTATTAACACAATATTTATAGATTTGGGTGACGGGTCACCATCACCAGGCTCTCACCCCACGGAGTCGGAAATTAACATACTTTGACCATGATTAGGAACTTTAGTATAATGAGCTTAGAACTATTGTTAATAAGTGGGTGTGTGCGTGTGTGTTTGGGGGTGTGAGTGGGGGTGGATGGGGGGATTTGATAAGCAATAAAGTATATACGTATGTTATTCAATTCAGTATAATTATACTGAAGGAGTCCTGTAGCGAATAGAAGTCCCAAGTAAACAACGTAAAGACTTACTAAATAATACACGCCAAAAATATGTAAATCTTGAGGAGAAGAGAAGATCTGCCCTTTCCTTAAAAAATGATGATCTTCCCTCCACAAGCCACTGACCAATTTCAACAAGGCAAACTATAAAACGGAATGCTTACAAAGGTGCTTGATCCATGATCTATACAATTAAAACTCACGGATTGACTTTGTTGCAATGTTGTAAGAATTATTTATACCAGGAACGACCTTGCATGTTCGCGCCAATAACCTAGGGATTGAATTACTTTCTATAGGTTTCTTTTTTCTGCTGTGTGTTGGAACTATTGGAAGTGATTTTGAATTTAAATGGTATTGTTTCTGTGATTGGCTTGATTACGGTTGGTGTATTGAATCGAGTTCGTAAATAACTCATTGTATTAGTGGAGCGTTGGTATTGGAACCGAACACTGAAGTAAAGCAACGTCAGATCTGGTCAGTCTTTGAATGGGTGACCGTTTAAGTGGACCTTTGCCCTGCAGTTGGAATGGGGTCCTAGAGGCTTTGTTACATACTTATTATTGGTTGAGGGCCTTAAGGGCCTATGCCGAAAAATAATTGAAGCGAAATGGGCGTGTGATAGCTTATATTACTGCCAGATGCGAGAGAAAAGGATGGGGCGGCGCGCGCGCCTGAAACGACGCATCTTTATTTAATTGTGATTCTATTATTTATGTAAGTTCAATTCTGCTCTAATCAAACTTTATAAAATATCAATCTCTTTTTTTTAAATCAAGTCTCGTGTTTCTATTATTCACCGTTTAGCAGTTCCAAGCGTTTATCGATAAAGACGGAGGCTATTTTGGCTTGTTTTTCTATCGAGAAAATGTTTCTTAATCGTTTTTCGGCTCTAATCAAAACTTCAATTATATGTTCAATTTACACATATCCTCAAATCATACTCCTACTGTTAGTACTTCATGATATATCACGCTAAGAATCCTATTTTTTTCACATAACCTCTTGACAGGCATGTGCCTGTGCTACTGCTACTATCGCTAGTCTTTTGTGAACGCCCCTTTTTATAGTTCCCTACTGCAGTCAAGAACTTGCAGCAGATTTCCAACACGGAGAGTTTGTATCTCATCTAGTGGCAAAACCTGTCTACCTAGATGGGTACTAGTATATCGTATGTACATGAGTGGGCCCACATCGCATAGCAGATGCAACGGAGTTTCCATCTCCTCCTTGCAAAATCAGTAGCTGATTGAGTAAATTTAGTTTCAGCGTTTGCATTTTTTTATTTAGTTTGCAGTGGCTGACCTTTAGCTATATGACAGCACAGAATGCAAAGATGCGTTAAGTGGATATAAGTAGCTTGCTTTTCACCCACAAACACAATACGTAAGAAACCCTATCCTTTTGTGTCACAATAAATGATGAGTGATGACACATCTGCCGAATTTATGGGGCGTAAAATAGGCGTGCAATGCTTTTCCCTATAGTACGCGCCCTTTTTTCCAGCATATGCATAAGCTCACGACTATATTCCCCGAGGGGTTAGTCAAAGATATTCTGAAACCCCACAACATCCACGTTTCACTAGTACCGAAACTCTGTACAGTGTGACTGGGACGGAGCCCGTCGCCACATAATTATAAATATAATGGACAGTGGGTACAATACATGCCTCGAATTTGAAGCTTGGAGATTTCCTTACAATATTTTCCTTCACCGAAAAGCCAGTGGTGTTACAAATCACCATATTTTCTAGTAGACACGTAAATTAAGTTGCGTAAATTCGACAGATGTATCATCTCATCACATTTAGTAGGATCAAACTTGATGATGCCTTGACGGAGTGGCAGACGTCCGTCATTTGTGAAGTAAGGAATTGTATAAAACCGCACGTAGAAGCACACACGGTTACAAATTGACGCACCGTGTGTGCTTCTACGTGCGGTTTGGTTCTAAATGACGGACTGACGTCTGCCGCTCCGTCAATGCGACATCGTGTGTGATCCCACCCTTGTTTGAAATCCACAAAAAGAAATTGGATAGGCTAGCCAAAGCCACAGAATAGAGATAATAGTATAGTTCTCCCAACCAAGAAATGGCCTATAAAAGGGGCGTTCAAAAAAGACGAGCTGTGGTCGCAATGGTACAGGTTGGGTACAGGCGCACGATCTATCAAGACGCCCAACTCCCAACTCCGGCTAATAGTTTAAATTATTTTCATTAGTCACAAGTCAAAACCAAGTATGTTTAATGGTCATGCACATGAAACATAGTCAATATTTCACCTAACTTTCCCGAGTAAAGTTGGTTGCAAGTGACAAGTGAGAGGTCTAACGCGGATGCGTTATAACAGCACAGAACCTTGTTGCAGAAAGTGGTTGACTGAAGCAATATTTTATAACTATGACTGGGTTAGGGTTAGTACAGAACTTTAGCTTAAATACGAGTATATAAAAACCGGCAAAGTGCGAGTCGGGTTCGCGCACCGAGGGTTCTGCACTACCATAATATTTATTAATTGGTCGAGGCTCGAGGAGGTCAACTAGCAGTCACAGAACTTTCAAACCGCTTTAAAATAAAACGACGTTGTTACGTATTTATGCTATGAGTCTCATTCGCTACCTATTCTATTTTTACCTCATCTTAATTTACATTGACATAACCGATGACATCTCGTTCTAAAAAACCTGATGGTACATTTTTTGTTCACATAAGGCTTAACCATTATTACATATTTCAAACATGGTGTAAATATTTTTGCCTACTTAGAAGGTTTTGAAAAATCCATTCGTATTCTCTAATAAATACCTTATTTTTTAAATTTCAATGCCTATTTTATTGCTAAAAAATAATGTATTTTGTTAAATCTAAGTCAAATGAGTGCATTGGTATTAATATTATTAATTAAAAAGCATTCTGGGAAACACAATTTTGATTTCTATGTTGCGTAGTGATTTTTATTTTAATGTTTTAAGATAGTCTTTTTGTCACTAAATGGTGCCGGTTACAGTTACTCGCTACCCCGCCTAACAAAACTCCGTGAAATGACTGGGCTAGGTGGTAGTCAAAAAATTACGTCAGAAAGCTTGAGTCAGAAAATTTTTAGTTTAATATTGAGTCTGACCACCCTAAAAAGGATGATATACTTTGTATATATAAGGTCTAACAAAATTAGGTAAAACTATTTTAAGTGGATGATCAGACCATCAAACTAAACAACTTTCTCTATGGGACCAATATCGAAATAGCGAAAAAAAAATCGTCTGTTCCATACAAACCTACTCGACTTAAATGTATGTGACAGCAGATATTTTTTTTTCGCGATATCAATATTGGTCCATAGAGAAAGTTGTTCCAATAATCAGTTAAAATAGTGTCACCTAATTTTGTTAGACCTTATATAGATGTATATGTAGATATTGTATGTATTGATGTATGAGTTTTTATTTGTAATCTATATCTATATACTATTATAAAACTGTAACAGGAAGTTTGTCTGTACATTGAAGATATTAACAAAAAAAAAGTTACGATATGGTTTTTAGGTGTCCCTGATTCCATTTCACAAATTTTTGGATTTTTTGTCTGTCTGTTTGTTTGTGTGTTTGTTTGTTTGTTTGTTTGGTTGTTTGTTTGTTTGAACGAGTATCACGCAAAAACTACTGAACCGATTTTGATGAAACTTTTTTTGTTTGATAGCTTATGATCTGACTTAAAATCTGGTTTATAATTTGTGCGGACGAAGTCGCGGGTTAACGCTCGTACTATTATAAAACTGTAACAGGAAGTTTGTCTGTACATTGAAGATATTAACAAAAAAAAAGTTACGATATGGTTTTTAGGTGTCCCTGATTCCATTTCACAAATTTTTGGATTTTTTGTCTGTCTGTTTGTTTGTGTGTTTGTTTGTTTGTTTGTTTGGTTGTTTGTTTGTTTGAACGAGTATCACGCAAAAACTACTGAACCGATTTTGATGAAACTTTTTTTGTTTGATAGCTTATGATCTGACTTAAAATCTGGTTTATAATTTGTGCGGACGAAGTCGCGGGTTAACGCTCGTAAGTAATAAACATGTGTGGAACACTAAAAAAACGTTTTTAAGTACCCTACTAAGGTCCAACACTACATCATTCTGCACCTATCCTAACTAACTCATATAGTACGCCGTACAAGGCTTGTATAATAAACGAGCGTTAACCCGCGACTTCGTCCGCACAAATTATATACCAGATTTTAAGTCAGATCATAAGCTATCAAACAAAAAAAGTTTCATCAAAATCGGTTCAGTAGTTTTTGCGTGATACTCGTTCAAACAAACAAACAAACAAACAAACAAACAAACAAACAAACACACAAACAAACAGACAGACAAAAAATCCAAAAATTTGTGAAATGGAATCAGGGATACCTAAAAACCATATCGTAACTTTTTTTTTGTTAATATCTTCAATGTACAGACAAACTTTCTGCTACAGCTTTATAATAGTATAGATTCATCTATACGTGTTCTTGTGACGATCGGACGGACAGATCGGATTTATGGGACATGAGAGCCAGGGCTGTTATGGTTATGACATTTTGGATACCGATATTGGTATTCTAATTTAATTATTTGGATTTCGGATTTATCAACTTTATTAGAGTCCTTCTTAATAATTATGCTGACAGTTTTTAAAGGGATGACCACACCATCAACCTTAATAACTTTTTCTATGGGACCAACATCGAAATCGCGAAAATAAAACCAGCTGTCCCATACATTTGGCTGGAGTATTATTATTTGAGGGGTTTTGGGCCTTGACAGGCTTGCTAAGCCTGTGCCACGTAGACCATCGCTGGTCCTTTGTGAACACTCTTTTTAAAACTGGCTGGAGTAGGTTTGCAGTTTTGTATGGAACAGCTGTTTTTTTTGCTATTTCGATGTTGGCGCCATAGAGAAAATGGTTCAGTTTGACGCTCTGATCACTCCCTTCAAAAGTTTCAGCATAAACAGAGTGTTATCAAGAGCTCATTGTATGCCGACAAACTGTTATGCAGTTTGGCGTAAAATGTATCTGTGTAATGTATTGTGTCTTGTGAGAAATAAATAATTAATTAATTAATTAAAAAAAAAAAAAATATACATTTAAGGAGGTGGTTAAGACCATCAAACTGAACAACTTTCACTATGGGACCAATATCGAAATCGCGAAAAAAACATCGGTTGTTCCATCATCATCATCATCATATCAGTCGATAGACGTCCACTGCTGGACATAGGCCTCCCCCAAAATGAGGAGATTTGCCATAATCGCCATGATGCGTTGCGTTTGCGATGTTCCATACTAAACCACAGATCTACTCGAGCTTCATCTTATCGTGTGGGCCTGGTGTCAGAGTTTTTTCAGACCGCCTATCCTTACTCGAGGTAAATGTATGGGACAAAAGATTTTTTTTTCGCGATTTCGATGTTGGTCTCATAGTGAAAGTTGTTCAGTTTGTTGGTCTAAACCACTCCCTTCAAAGTTTTCGTCCTACCTACTTCTGTAACACCCTGTAGAGTGGTAGCCAAGAGAGGGACAGAGAGCAGAACACCAGAAAGGCCACCAGAACGTTGGTCCGATGAGATTGTGAGAGTGACAGGTTGGTATTGGATACAATTTAGCACACACAGGAAAGTGAGGAATGGTTCAATTTATGGGAGGCCTAAGTCCAGCGGTGGGTTGATGTGGACTGATTTGATTGATTGATTAGGTTTGATGTTACAAGTTTGTTGTGCAATAGTTTATTGTATCAGAATATGAATCTTTAACATGAGACTTTATACTTTGACTATAGTATTATGTAAAACTTGTATGTATATAGTATTTTGTATTGATTCATCACAAAACTTTAAACGTGGTCAGTTAAAGTTAACAAGGAAAGGTAAAGATGCCGTGGTTGATTCTGACTGGGGTAATTATAATATAACGTCACTCGGTGAGGATGTCTACCTACTTTAAAGTGAGACATTACATAACATAACATAAATATTCTTTTTTTTTTGTAAAAGTAAAGTAAGTACCTGTTATTAATTTGGGTAACCATTGTTACAGTTTATTTATAAGTTAGGTTTAGATTTTGTAAACACTTTCCACCAGACTATCAAACTGATTTACTTTTACTATGGGACCAAACCTGAAATTGCAAAAAGAATCAACTGTTCCATACTAAACCCTTACTAGTCACTCTGTCGCACATACAGTTTTACAATAAATGTAATTTGCTTAGTTGCTCGACTGAAATGTATAAAACAGAAATTTTTTACGATTTCAGGTTCGCGGCCATAGTAAAATTTGTTTAGTTTCATTATTAGGGAGTGTGCAATTTCTCTGTGGTCTGAGCCAACCTTGGTTTCAAAATTAACCCAGTAAAATTGTTCATTAAATTTTCGGATTCGGAGTCCGTAACGGTAGTTTTGGATACGGATATGGACTTCTTTGACAACTCTAGTGAGAGCTATGGATAACGGTCGTATGGAGTAGGCAGGTTTTTATTGAGATATTTCGACGTGCGCCGGCGCCGCGGTGAAATAAAGAAGTAATTTAATGCTGTTTTACTAGAAATCGACAAGTGTTGCCTTCGTTATTTTATAAACTACATATTTTCATTTAATATATCATGTTCTGTCATATCTTTATCATCATCAGTTTATACAGGTTGTAACAGAAAGGTATTTCAAGTTGAACTAACTTTACAATCACAGATCACAAAAACTAAAGGGAGACGTGAAAAGGGGGCGGGGCCAGTGTCGCAGCAAAATGCGCAAAAACGGAACACATTGCTCGCGACAATAAGGATTCAATATATTATGCGGCTGAAAGCCTGTCGAGATATTATGTGTAAATCGTTTACAATGCTTGCGTAGTACTAAAGATTATTCGAACGTTGAGTTCTGATACCGCAATGGATAATGAGCACATTCAAGCTAACACAATAGTTTTTATCGCGTGGTACTGGTGGTGATGCGACACTAGGTTTCGTAAGCAGCGCGTTGGTTGGCATCTCTCTAGATCTCTATGTTTACAATGGTAGCCGAATCTATTCAACTGAAAGCTTCATTTTACATAAATAAATAGAGATACATTTTTCTCAACACGTATTTAGTGGGATAAGAAAGAAAGAAAGAAAAATTATTTATTTGGATCTCCGATACACATACAATCTTTTACATTATCACGGGATTACACACGATGACGCATGTCGGAGCGGCAGACGTCAGTCCGTCATTTGTGAAGCAAGGAGTTGTATGAAACCGCACGTAGAAGCACACACAGTGCGCCAATCCGTCACCGTGTGTGCTTCTTCATGCGGTTTCATACAACCCCTTGCTTCACAAATGACGGACTGACGTCTGCCGCTCCGTCAATGCGTCATGGTGTGTGATCCCACCGTCCGTAGTGGCCGGAATCTTTTGCTACAATACAATAATATGTAGTAACAGATACTCTTTTTTATACTGTGATACAACTATCAAACCACTTTTTAATAATTTCAGTAACGACATGTCACTCTATGATAGAAATGTTGAAGTAGAATAATAGTCTCTGAATCCTCACCCATGTGGTAAATGAGTGCACCTTGCGCCGTTTCCCCGGTGGAATTAAGGAATAGATTAATCCAGCAACGGAAGACTGGCTCAAACACCTTGACCTTGAAATTTAGACCTCCCCGAATCCAAGCAGGAAAATAAAAAGAAATGCCATACGATATGATGATGATAGTCTCCGAATTTGAAATTACAAGATCAAGATGCAGCTTAGGATGCAAGCAGCACCTTTTTCGTAATTTAAAATTCAGAGATTATTTACGTACGTGGTGAGAAAAATATATTTGTATTTATTTATGCTTAGGAAGCAGCTGTCGCTTAATACTGCTGGCAATGGAGGGAACACACCAGCGACGATGAAGCGCCCTGATAGGCAGTGGCATACCGTGGGTTTCTGCCGCCCTGGGCACAGACTGATTTTGCCGCCCCCTTATCTTACCAACACCAAAAATAACGGATCGAGCGAAGCGAGCTCGAAATTTTTTGCACATTGTTTCGGGTTGTGGTCAGACATAGGTATTTTGGTTGGTCCATGCAAAAATAGAAACCTAGAACGAGCGAAGCGAGCTCGACTTTTCTCGTATTCGTAGCCTACGTAAAAGCTTTGGACCGAGCGAAGCAAGCTAGCTGTGGTCAGAACTGTACACATAATCATGTGTAGGCACAGTAATTAAAACAGAAACTTAGAGCTAGCGAAGCGAGCTCGACTTTTCTCTGATCTACGAATTGTTTATATACAGAGCTCAATCAATCCCGATATTTTCCCCGAATTTGCTGCCCCTAGTAAAGTGTCCGCTCGGGAAATTGCCCCCCTTATCCCCCCTCGCTACTCTACTGCTGATAGGTTAACCGAAATCAGGCCTAAGGGCACCCAGAAATGGATCAAACCTCGGCGGCAACGCGGCGGATAAGTTAGCGGGTGAATCTCAAAGATAATTAAGTCTCACCTGGGTTCCCAATTGGCAGCTAATCTCCGTCTCGATCGAACACGCAGTCGCATGCGCACGGATCTGCTCGCTTCACCCCTCGCACTCACCACCCCTGCACCACCTTCCGATGATGATAGCTGTTAAAATTATATAAGCATAATTAGTCAAACATAATTCAGGTCTATTAGAATCAGCTGAAGCAATTTAAAGGGTATGATCAAACCATCGGAACGAATTTTTCTACTGTATACAATACAATACAGTCAATGACCTTTGATACGTTATATATCTATATAGACAGTCGAAGCTAAGAACGCGTCAAAAAAAGGGAACCAGTACAATTGCAAATAGCACTGGCCCCTAAACCCTATCCATATACACGCACATAGACATAATTTGTATAACTTACGCACACCAACCTAAGAAAGTTGGCCCCTTGTGTTTTATACGGTAGAAGGGTGAGGCTCATTCTAGACATATACTTTTTCTAAGCCAATGACACCTATGCCATTGAATACAGCTTCTTACCTGTAAAACGTATCTGGTGTGATGAGAAACAATAACTGAAAACACCGAGGGTTCGGCACTTGAATGTTCTTTCAGCAAACTGAGGTGGCCTGAAATAATTTCTCCTATTTAACTTTTATTTAACTCAATAACATTTATAAAATTCAATAATATGAAACTTCGTTCGCATAAATTATATAGAAACGGTGAACTTAGACCATCAAACTGAACAACTTTAACTATGGAGCCTACCTCAGGAATCGCAAAAAAAATCAGCTGTCCGATACATTTGAGTCGGGTAGGTACAACAGTTGAATGGGACAGCTGATTTTTTTTCGCGTTTCCTGAGGTAGGCTCCATAAGGAAAATTGTTCAGTTTGATGGTCTGAGTTCACCGTTAAAGTATATGCTGGGCTGTCACTAACGCCCTGTATACCAACCAGATTTTAAGTCAAATCATATGCTTTCAAACAAAAAAGTTTCATCCAAATTGGTTTAGTAGTTTTTGCGTGATGATAGAACAAACAAACAAACAGACAAAGAATCTAAAAATCGTTGATTTGGAGTCAAATACACCTAAAAACCATAATCTTCACCTTTTACATCTTCGTCACGCCTCTTTCCCAGTGGGGTAGGCAGAGACCAGGGCGCGCCACTTACTACGATCCTTACATACTTCTTTTGCCTCATGCACATCCATACATCTCTTCATACATGCCCGTCGGTTTCGAGTACTCCGCACCTCCCCTTTTTGTAGGACGCAACTGATTTGATCAGCATACGTCCTACGAGGGCGCCCTCTGCCGACGCTTTCACTCACATAAGCAACATAATTATATCTCTTTCGTACATCTGCTATCACTCATCCTCTCCACATGACCTCTTCGATATACATACATACTTCTTTTACAGTTTTTAACCGACTTCTGTAATAAGTAGTTATGATTGGGGGTCGCGTTTTGGGTCTGCTATTGGGTAGTCGAGTCGCGTGTCGGTCTTCGGTTGCCCCCTCACCGGCCTGCAACTAAGCTCCAGTGGTGGCTCAAGAAAAACCCTTGAAGTCACCAAAATAACTATATATAATCGTACAACGTCAAGCATTTTTGCTACAGACATTGGCAAAATCATCAAATACCTAGATGGACGCCATATTTCAAAATACACTGGCCTGCAAAACATCTTTAAAATTGCAATAACCTTTTAAGTACATAAAAAATACTTTCGAAACAAAAAGGACTGGAAAAAGAGTTTAATTTAAAAAGAATAGTTACAAAGAAAGCTGATAACATTTGCTATAAAACGTTTTTTATATTAAATCTCTATTTTATATGGTAAAAAAAAAAATTAAATGTTAAAAGTGTAATACTTAGTTTTGCAGGTCAGTGTAGAATAGAATAGTTAAGATTAGATAAGATAAATACTGTCCTGATAATGACTGTCTTACCATCACTCCGACTGCCATGATATAAAGCCCAGTGGAAGTCTCTCGAACACGGACTGATTGTAATGAACACAAGCCTCTGTGACAGTGATGTTGTGTTCAATTCCAAACTGAAAAATTAAATAAATAATAATAATAATAAAAGTGTCTCAAAGGGGCCTCTACGTGTTGGACCTGTGTCCCCACGCAAGCCTTCTAAAGGTCCGGGCTACGGCCCGAGAAATACCACAAGAGATATATAATAATAGATATAGAGAGATAAGATATATAATAATAATAATATAATTTATAAAATAATCATAATCACAAAAAAATATTACACATATCATGTTAAATTAAATTGATCCTAAGTATAATGGACGTCGCCGTTGGGGTAGACCCCGGAAGTTAAGTAGAGACGACCTGGATACCTTCGACGAAGGGTGGATGGAGCTGGCTCGGGATAGGGATGCATGGATGATAAGGGAGGCCTTTGCCCAGCAGTGGGATGAAATAGGCTAAGGAAAAAAAATATACAACTCTACTAACATTAGAATAAGGTATTCACTAGCAAAATTATGAAATTATATGAGTCAATGATACTTGAAATAAATAAATTATAGATTACCTATATCATACAACAATAGATTACCTAGATAGATTACCTGTCATTTATTATCATCGACAATAAAATCAAGAAATCAAACAGAAAAAGGCAATTTGTTTTCAAGGGCGATTTTTGAAATTTGGTTTTTATCTTCAGTTACGATTAAAACTATATACAACGATAATTTATCAATAAACGTCTAAAAAATAGTCTTACATTTTAGAAAAAAAAAGTAATAAAGGAATCTTTATCGCATGTCGCATTTATTTGCAAAACGTTCAACACAATAAATAAATAATTAACCACTACCAAGTATATTGAATAAAATAATCAGAAAAAATAAAAATATCCCATACGGGAGATAAACCTTCTTTGTTTTAAATTGTTTATTCACATTCTTTACTCCTTTTCCTTCAAATTTACTTTTCCATCGTTTTGTTTTCTTAGTCTAATGTAACTATGTTGTCTTAGATAAGACAAAAAAAGGCAGATGCGACGGACTCACTGCTCTTCTTTCAGCTTAAATGTGTTCAAATGGAATTATTGAGGGTGCCACTTTCCTTGCATGTCAAATTCACGCATAACCTGGCAAGACCGTTCTATATTTTGTACTAAAAGATATTATAGTTAAATATTTTAGTTCCTGCTATCACCATTTTCTATGCTTTCTGGCCAAGCTGTACATACTATTTTACTTCGCAATATACTTTCTTCTTATCATTTATTGTTATTTTAGCCTACCTACCTTCTGATAGGTTAGCTATTATTGTATAAGCTTTGCAAGCACTTTTCAAATAATTTTATAATATATTACAGGAATCCTCTAATATTAAATTACCATTAGAGGATTCCTGTAATTGGTCTATACTATGTTCATAGTTTGTAACCTTTTGTTTGTAATTTGACTGTTGGTTTCCCGAATAAAAATGTATTAAACAATTATTTATTTTCATAATCTTTTGCTACTGAAGCTCTTCCTTTTTATTTGTTTTATCTAAGTTTCGAGCACTCAAGTCAATGTATTTAGAATGAGAGAGGTTCAAAAGATAGCCTTATCCCGAACAAACATTTTCTTTTTCCCTCCTTTTATCTGCCTTAAGGATTATGCAATGTCCCTTGTCAAAAATGTTTTAACCTTGAAATTAGTGGCCGAGAAATTCGAAAAATCCGCCACTTTGTCCGCACAAATTATATACCAGATTTTAAGTCAGATCATAAGCTATCAAACAAAAAAGTTTCATCAAAATCGATTTAGTAGTTTTTGCGTGATGCTCGTTCAAACAAACAAACACACAAACAAACAGACATTGCTGATATGGAATCAGGGACACCTAAAACCATATCATAACTTTATTTTTGTTAATATCTTCAATGTACAGACACACTTCTGTTACAGTTTTATAATAGTATGATATACTATCTATATATTATATAGATGGATTTTATAATCGGGCTAATTTAACCTTTGATCTGCCGGAACGTTGATCTACACGACGTACAATTTGATTCTCTATTGTTTCTGGAATTGCAGCAGATGCCTAGTAATTTTAATTACGCGGAGAGAGATGACTTACCTATAGGTATCGATCCATCATCAGCCTATATAATGTCCCACTGCAGGGCAAAGGCCTCGGGGATTAGTCCACCACGTATATTCAATGCGGATTGATAGACTTCGCGTGCGCATCAGAACTTCTTCTTCAGCGTAAGCAGGTTTCCGCACGATGTTTTCCTTCAACGTTTGAGAGCAGTCGGTATTAAGTACATAAGATAGAAAAACTCATTGGTAGGTATATTGGCATGTCGCCGTGTAGTTTCGAACCTGGTCCTCCATGATTGCCTCCTCTCTGCACCGCGCAACCGACGTTTCTACCGCCGTTTATTCCCGAAAAATAGGACAACTCAAAAAAAAAAACCAAAATTACAAACCTTCTCCTCTCTCCCCCCTCCAACTTGTACAAGGTCTGGTTATCATTCGGCAGCCACTCCCTCACCCTGGTCACAGGCCTGGTCACCAGGACCGTTGGGGACGCTAGACCAGCCCCGGCAGCGTGGAGTACGAGAAGTGCCAGCCTGGTTGTGAAGGTGCCGAGTTGCCTGGTGAAGACGAACAAACAAGTAAGTATGATGATGTATGCCTGTATGATCCCGCTGCAGGGGAAAGAGCCCATCCATATTTCCACGGCGCCGTACCGTAGAAATTTACGGCGCCGCCGTGTCGTGAAAAGCTCCGGTACGATCGTGTTCTGTTTAGACTTTGATTTTAGATTAAGGGCCTTTCTGTGGAAGATCGAAATTTGTCTAAAACAACTCGATTGCATCGGAACTTTTCACGACATGGGATACATTTTATTTTTGAGCAATAAAATAGGCATTGAAATTTAAAAAATTAGGTATTTATTAGAAAATACGAATGGACTTTTCAAAACCTTCTAAGCAGCCAAAAATATTTACACCATGTTTGAAGTATGAAATAATGGTAAAGCCTAAACATGTGAAAAAAAATTTACCATCAGGTTTTTTAGAACGAGATAAAGGCAAAATTTTAAAATTGGAACTGTTGCGTGATTTTTTTTTATTTTGGTACATTTCTAGGCTTAAATTGGCTCTTCAATATTATACCGAAAAAAAATATCAATTATTAATTATTAGTCCCGGCTCAAACCGTAAAATAACTGGGCTACTAGGTAAGTAATTAATTGCCCCATACCTACGGGTAGAAATAGGGGAGAGCCGGAACGGGGCTACCAGACGACAGACATTTTCCTGATATGTCCGGAATGTTGGCCCTCTGTCAGGAAAAAAGGGGATTTTTTTTATAGATTTTGATTTATGATTTGAATTGTTAATAAATGTAACGGAATGTCTTGAAATTCACTGAAAAGTCAGGGATTTTGTCAGGAAATCTCATTTTTGGATCTGATAACCCTAGCCGGAACCAAAAGGATATACAAGGTGTAAAAGGTATGTGCTTCAATCAAACTGAACCACTTTCACTATAGAGTCAACATAGAAATCGCGTTGATGGTCGGAAAGCACCTCCTAAAATATGTAACTCATTTATGTTTACACCTTGTATAGCCTTATGATATTATTATGAATAAATTCTTTAATCCGATGAAGGAAGACAGTCAAAAATAAAATTGTCACTCGACATAACAACCAATAGACTAAACATGACGACATGATACGTGATTTACTTGGAAAAGACCACTCACAAAATACATAATTATAGCAATATTATCTTTATTTAAAATAGCAAATTGTTATTTATTGACATGAAATATCATCATCATCATCTTATTTAAGAGCTGCGCTCTTGTCGGTGGAGTGTTCGCCAATCCTGTCTCTTTTCCGCTAGTCTCTCGAGTTCTTGATACGATACGACATCAACCTTTTCCTTCACTTGGGCCAGATAACTCTGTCTAGGTCTTCCTCTGCCTCTCTTCCCCTCTATCTTCCCTTCCAGTTTGGTTTTAAAGAAATTGTCGTTTCGTATCAAGTGTCCGATCATTTTTCCCCTCCGTTTTTCGATTGTTTTTAAAATGTATCTCTTTTCTTTGACCATTCTTAACACCTCTTCATTTGTTATGCGTTCTGTCCAACTTATCCCCTCCATTCGCCTCCAACACCACATCTCAAAAGCTTCCAGCCTATCTCGATCTCGTTTAGTCAATGTCCACGTCTCGCTACCGTACAATGCAATGCTCCAGATGTACACTTTAATTAGTGGTTCTCGGATTTTGCTCGATATTTTTGCTTTCAGAAGGTGTTTTTTGTCGTTGAAAACTCTTTTTGCCATAGCAATCCTTGCAACGACGTCTGGGGTGCATCTGGAGTCATTTGTAATGAGACTACCCCAATACATGAAATATGTACACAGAATATTCAAATGCCTACATAATACCTGGATGATATTTTTAATAACTTTACAAATTTTCAGGAATGGTTCAGACCAGCGAACGAACTACATTAGTATTCTTTTCAACACACTTGCTCATAAAATGGCCCTTATTTCACCGCAATTAGGCACATAATGACACCTATAATCTAACTGTGACTTTTTCATTACTATTATTCACAAGGGAGTTATAGGTTTTTTATAGTTAGGTATCTAAACTTCTTGGTTGAGTTCTTGAGTTGCTTTGTTCTTAAAAAAGTTTCGATACAAAAAAGATCATATTCAATAGTACAAATAAATTCTCTAAATAAACTTTTTATTTACTAAATAAAATGATTTTTTATTATTATTTTCTTCACAAGTGTGTTGAAAACGTCGTATGATACACGTGTGTATTGATGATTACCGTCCTGGGCTCTCTTAAGACAATCAATCGCGCCTCAGCGGTAATCACCAACATTACACACTTGTACCATAATGTACTATTATTCGTAGGTTCAAACCATGAAAATTTTACAACGTTTACTATGTGAGCAAAGCTGAAACCGCAAATTTTTTTATTAAGTAGCATTGCTGTTCATTATGGAACAGCATCTAATAACTGCCTACGTGGTCTAATGGTTAAGAGCATTGGCTCTCGACACGGAGGTCGTGGGTTCGATTCCCACGGGGGACACCAAGTGATATGTCACTTTGTGCATTTTTCCCCAGTTGGTTACGACATTGCCGGCTGAATCACCTGATTGAAAGAAAAATGATTCCGTGCTTCGGATGGCACGTTAAGCCGTTGGTCCCGGCTACTATCTCTGGTGGTAGTAGCCGTTACATAAAAACCAAGTAAGAGGCCGTAAGGCGGTCTGAAAAAACTCTGACACCAGGGCTCTGCCCACACGATAAGAAGATGGAACAGCAGTTTGAACGAGCATCACGCAAAAACTACTTTTTTTGTTTGATAGCTTATGATCTGACTTAAAATCTGGTATATAATTTGTGCGGACGAAGTCGCAGGCCAACCTCGTAATAAATAAAATAAATAAAGATATATAAAGCTCCGGTCACACGAAACAATGAACTTTTGTGGTCAAACAAAATGTATTGGCCATTTCGCCGAGAGCTCATTGCAGCGTTGACTTATGCGACCGTGGAATTTTTAAATAATAACAAAGGCGATTGGGCACGCATATTTAGTATAAATAACATGTTTTGAAACACTTTTATTGGTATTAAAATTCTTATGGCCAAACAGTTTTAAACAAAGCCAAATCCATTGTGGTGTGATTAAGTCATTTTATTTTATTAGTGTACCGTACCAAAATTGTCAAAACGGATCACTAAGGTCCGCCACATACATACGGAATTACGATCCGGAATCCTGATACAGGATTCAGTGTTGTCAACTATGGTTTCAAAAATTACTGTTTAAAAAATGTCTATAATCAAAATGAATGAAATTTTCATTTCATTTCATTTATTTACGTCAAATTGTAGGTATTAAATTGTACGATACGGTATCGTTCCTTAAACGCCTACGCTCAAAAATCACTTTAAAATATGCCACCTAAGACATCAAAAAATCACTAGATCTAGTAAAAAGTCTTTAAAAGCGGCAACACTCCATACGGAATCTAATTCCGAATCAGGTTTATTCCGGATGTTTGTGGCGGACCTTATCGGAATCACCTCGGTGTCTGTTCATCCGTCCATCTGTCACAGGCATTTTTTTCGGAGACCGTAAGACATAGGAAGCTGAAACTTGGTACAGTTATAGCAATTAATGGCCCCATGACATAAATGAAGTCCACAAATTTTAATTTTTATATTTAGGGGCAGAAAAACACAGGAAAAATTTTTTTTCTTTTATATTTCGTGTGGGATGTCACATGAACCTTATAAAAATACGAATCTAAAAATTTTTTTTTTCCAATTTATCTTTGAAACTTTCATTTCAATAAACTTAGAAAAAATGTTGATATTTCAAAAACTAGAGCTACGTAAAATCTGAAAAAATCATGAACTAGAAGTAGGTAAGGTGCAGATGGCGGGAAAATATTATCAGGTTGGAACTAGCTTGAATGTTTTTACCATCCTGAAAAATTTTTTTTTACTACCTTTATACATGGTGTAACAAAATATATGGTGTAATATTTAAAGAGGTGGTGAAGACCATAAAGAACAACTTTCACTAGGGAGAAAATGTCGGACCAAAAAAATCACTATACATTTAGAGTCGAGTTGGTATTTCAAGGTAAGAATTCATGCAGTTTTGTATGAATAGGCAGATTTTTTTTCGATGTTTGCTCCATACAAAAAGTTGTTCAGCTCGATGGTCTAAGCCACCCCTTTAAATACTAGGGTATTTTGTTACACCCTGTAGACTATACAGTGTAGAGCGATGATAGCCCATACGGAAGAGAGCTAGCGCGTCAATCACGAGGCCGCGGTTCGATTCCTGGCCTGTATCACTAAGTTCTTCAGAATTTATGTACGGTTTTATTTATCATTTACTAGCTCGGCGTTGAAGGAAAACATCGTGAGGAAACCTGCATTCCCAAAAATGAAAAGAAAATACCATAAGTTCGGAGGTATGCGTAAAATATGGGTAAGCTTCGGGCGAACAGAAAAGACCAGCGTTGGTCGCAGTGTTACATAACGACCCTTGCTTGCAATAGCCCAACCACAAATAATAATACATCTGTATAAAACCATTAATATGTAGCATTGTCGAAACATAAGGGCATATAAAACTTGTAACGGGATCTCAGTCTACTAGTTGCACAGAATCAAACCCAGGACCACACTCATGAGATAAGATAAATTGCATCTAAAGTCATCGTCATTACGTTTAATTATCCATTACTTTTTCTATTAAAATTTTATAGGTCAATAAAAGCAGTGTAGAGTTCCTATAAAACTAGTAGGTAATGTAGATCCAGGCGCACGCAACATTTTTCAACACCGATCAAATTAGGAATACAACAAATTATGTATTAGCTTATCAGAAATTTTGAAACGTGTAGAATGTTTCGTGTTACGATACCCCACTATGTACAATTATTTTAGTAAAAAGACGACTAAGGAATAAAATAAATCTAAAATTATTAGGTGAACGTTTTGACTTGGTCAGTTTCAAGCTATTAATCGTAATATTAATTTAAATATTATTTTTGAAGCATGTTGCAGATACGGTCATTTTGCTATTTTGCGTTTTGAAGATTTGAAGTTTATTCTTTCTAATAAATAAATTATTTCTTTTAAAGTGGTTTCAGTCCAAACAAAAGTTTGACGCACGATACGCGTAGATGGAATTAATAAAAGTAATATTTTATATATGGAAAAATAGTTTAGAAAATCTAGTTGCCGCGTCACAAATAACATTTGCAATTTATAAAATAATTACGAAGATATAAAGCTTTGAAATTTTTGAAACAAAATTTTAAAAGCTTTATATCTTCGTAATTATATTATAAATTGCAAATGTTACTTGTGACGTGGCAACTAGATTTTCTAAACTGTTTTTCCCTATATACAAAGTTACTTATACAGGGTGACTGGTAATTCGACCTATTCCTTGAAAGGGGTTATACTAGAGTTCATTTGCAACAATTTTGCCCCAGTTAACTGGGGGTCGAAAATCGCTTGTTTTCGAGTTATCTCATTTTTAAGATTTTTTTGAAAAAATCCATTTTTCCACCTAAAACTGACAATTGTGAAAAAAATACTCCACTCTTCCACTAAGTAAGCATTTTTCTAATAGCTGATGAATGAGCGACTACATTAAACCAAAATACATGTGTAAAATACCCGAAACCACTGAAATAAAAGGTTATAAACCGCACGACAAAATTTTTTTATTTGGATTTCGTTTCAATCCAAAGAGGATTACTTAAAAAAAATGTATCACACTTGGCGTACAAATTACGGAAATAACTTCCTCAATTCCTAAACTTTCCAAAAAGGTGCAAATGTTGTCTACTTTGACAAGAGTTTGAAAAAAATTGTTAACAATGGCAGAGCAGGTAGCGGATTTCCTAGAAGCGAACCTTACAAGATGCCGATTTGCTTTTGTCTCTTTCATTTTATTGCTTACATTGTTTCTCTTTTGTAAGTATTCGGGAATGTTTGTACTAAGGTTCACAATCGAGGCCCACTCATTCGCTCAATTCATTAAGTAATCAGTTAGTTTCAACCATCTTGGAGTTCGGACGTGTCGTTGTTAACTAACTTAAATTCTGCGCTAAAACAGCTTCCTTTTCAAATGGCTGCTTACCAAAATGAAGAATACGCGGATATCATGTATTGTTACGGGTTTTGTGATGGTGACGCTGCTGCTGCTCGAAGAGACTATCAAAGACGTTTTCCTACCCGCCGTTTACCTGATGTCAGCGTGTTTGGTACGACATATCGGCGCATTCGAGAAACGGGATCGGTTCGACGTCGCCAAACCGACGCTGGTAGACCTAGCGTTAGTGATTCAATCGAAGAGGAGCAAATTTTGCAGTGTTTTCAAGCAGACGGCACTACTTCAACAAGAATTGTGGCTAGGCAGCTTGGTATGTCTCAGTGGAAAGTCTGGTTCACTCAGCACACAGCACGGCAGTATCCATTCCATTACACGCCAGTACAAGCTATCGAGGAGGGAGATCCTGTCAGAAGGATGGATTTCTGCAGATTTCTAATAAATGCAGACATTGAAGACCCTGAGTATCTAAAAACAATCTTGTGGACAGATGAATCGAACTTCGACCGTGATGGTATTACAAACTATCATAATCTGCATTTTTGGGCCCCTAAAGGTCAGAATCCGAGAAAATCTAACGAAGGAGCTCACCAGCACAGATTCTCACTTAATGTGTGGATGGGAATCGTGCACAATAATTTAATCGGGCCATTCTTTCTGCCGGCACGCCTAACCGGCATCGCCTATGAAAACTTTTTAAGAGAAGAGTTACGTCCGCTGCTGGAGGATGTGCCGCTTACCACAAGAACAGCTTTGGTGTATCAACATGATGGCTGCCCAGCCCACTATTACCGGGGCGTGCGACAGTGGATGGATGAGAACTATCCACTGAGATGGATTGGTCGAGGCGGCCCGATCCCTTGGCCGGCTAGGAGTCCCGATCTAACCCCATGCGACTTCTACATTTGGGGTCATATGAAGACATTGGTGTATCGTACACCTATCTCTTCTCAAGAAGAATTAAGAGAGAGGATTTTGGCAGCTGCCCAACAAATTAAAGACACGCTTTCAACTCGAGTGACAGTAAGCGAAGTACGTCGCAGGCTTCGTGCTTGCATACGTAACGGAGGAAGACAATTTGAGCAAGACTTGTGATTTTTAAATGTAAAACTTTAAAACAAAATTTGTAATTTCATATGATAAGGTACTAAACATTATTATTTTACTCTTTTTTTTATTTTCACCAAACCAATAACTTTTTGAATAAAATTCACATCTGCGTGTTTAATAAGGTTTATTTTCCAAACTTGAACTAAAGTACACAACTTTTGCATCTTTTTGGAAAGCTTAGGAATTGAGGAAGTTATTTCCGCAATTTGTACGCCAAGTGTCGTAAATTTTTTTTGAGTAATCCTCTTTGGATTGAAACAAAATCCAAATAAAAAATTGTTGTCTTGCGGTTTATAACCTTTTATTTCAGTGGTTTCGGGTATTTTACACATGTATTTTAGTTTAATGTAGTCGCTCATTCATCAGCTATTAGAAAAATGCTTACTTAGTGCAAAGAGTGGAGTATTTTTTTCACAATTGTCAGTTTTAGGTGGAAAAATGGATTTTTTCAAAAAAATCTTAAAAATGAGATAACTCGAAAACAAGCGATTTTCGACCCCCAGTTAACTGGGGCAAAATTGTTGCAAATGAACTCTAGTATAACCCCTTTCAAGGAATAGGTCGAATTACCAGTCACCCTGTATTAATACCGTCTACGCGTATTGTGCGTCAAAGTTTTGTATAAAATTGACCCCTCTGCAACCACCTTAATAGGACAACAAACGAACTTAACCTAGAATCCGTTTCCCAGAATAATAACTGAGCAAGATTTGATTTTCAGTCAATCAATCAAATATACTGTTACGAGCGACGGGTTTCGGGATTGGAGTGAAACGCTAAGTCCAATTTATTTACAGAGTTTATTGGGTTACACACTTACACACGGACCACCTCGCAGAGGTTCCTCTTTAAACAGTCCTCCTCGCAGGGGTTTCCCCTCTCACCACTTTTACTGTTCACTACGTCACGACGCGCGACACGCTATGACGTCACGACACACGGCACTATGACGTCACGACACGCGACACACACTACACTGCACTACACTGACACTTGTCTACTCACTGTTCCACTTTACTTTGCACTTTACTTTTCACTAGTACTTTTCCACTTTTACTTTTCTTCCTTTTTGTTCCGCACTTTTCACTGTGAAATCAATACTGACTTGCGTCCGCAAACTCGCGGCCTTATATACCCCTTAGAATTTTCTAGATGGCCGAATTTCGTTAGTCTTTTCTTTATTCCTTTGTTCCCTTCCGGATATTTCTTAATCCCGCCTTCTTTCTCGAATTTTCCTAAACACGCCCCCTTTTATTGTTTTTTTACAAATATTTCTTCTCTCTCTTTGTTCTAGAACATTCCTATTGTTTTTGGTTCTTTTCGAATATTCCTTCTCTCTCCGTTTTCTAGAACATTCCTAGACACGCCCATTTTTTTTTGTCTCTTTCCAAATATTCTTACTCCCTCTTACTTTTCTAGAACATTTCCAACAACAATAAAATCTATAATTATTTTCGACGAGTCTCGAACCATCGACCCCCGGCACGGAAGTCCATGCGTCGACCGCCGAGCTACGAAGCTTGTTGACAAACCGGCCGAATTTTTGAATGCCTTTCTATAGCTGCGTCATTTTACAGCATCCGTGACACTGCCCCTCCCTTAGTTCTGCTCGTCCCGAGCATCATTACTTCCGAAATAACGAGCTAACCGATCTACGTACACTATCTTCAACGGGCTCCTCGGCGATCGTTGGATTCGATATGTGACGTCATTTATTTTGGCCACTTCCTCAAACGGCCCTTCCCAACTTGCCTGTAACTTCGGGCCCTTCCCTTTCTTACGAACAGGATTATACAGCCAAACCGGTGTTCCTTCCTCCTTCTCACAAACAAACGGAATGTGCCCAGCTCGTTGCTTGGTTGGTGCCACATCTCCTGTATTAATCGTGAGCTTCACCAGGTCTTTTCTACCAATATCTGCGCCGTTCTTAGGGAGCCAGTTCTTCGCTATCTCAATCGGTGACTTAGTCAAGTCCTTGCTGGGGTCTTCCATAACTTCCGATACTACATCATCCTCATAGTGATCAACAACCTCCTCCTTCTCAATCGTCAGGTTCACATCTCCGACGTTAAGTATCGGGTTCGAAGTAGATGAAACTGATTCAACAACTTTCCTCGCCAGAATCCAACAAATTTCAGTTTTAACCTTTTCCATCACAGCACATCTCCGTGGTAATCTCCCATCGTTACTCTTGGGCAAAACAACAGGTACCAAGGTCTGTGATCTAGGCTGGCAAACTGTTCTTCTCACACAGTAGACCTTTCCCGATGATCCATCTTTCATCGGAACCTCCTCTGTGTTACACCGTAGCACTCCGTTTCCGTCCGATGTTTGTTTGACTCCAATGGTTGGATTTGCAACATAACCGCCCAGCGCCCTCCAGTTTTCCTGCTGCCCATCAGTCGAGACTCCTATATCCCGACGGCCTGCACGCTTCGGACAAGAGCTGCGAATATGCCCCAGTTCACCACACTCGTAGCACACATAACGACGGCATGTGCGCTTCGGGCAGGAGCTGCGAATATGTCCTCGTTCACCACACCCGTAGCACACATAATTGACACTTCGATTTCTCGGCGCTGATGCTCCAGTCGCCACAATCTCCCTAAGGCGAGCGGAATGAGGATCCTGACGTACGGCTTCCACTTCCAATGCATGAGCAACAGCGTCCCTGAGTGTAACATGGTGCCCAAGTCGCACTGCAGCTCGCACCTCCGGGTCCCGTATCCCATCCGTAAAGGTCTGCAGGAGCATGTTATCGATGGCTGCCGGTGACGACTGGAAAGCCTTTCGCACGAGCTTTTCCACTTCCACAGACCATTGTTGCAGACTCTCGTTAACATGTTGATTACGTTCCTTCAACCGCGCCCTATACACGTGTTCAAGATGTCCATCGCCGAATCTAACCTCCAGAGCTCCGAAAAGATTGTCGAACGTCAGGTTTCCGCTAGCTCCTACGGCCTCCAGTACGGTGAGAGCCTGTCCCTGGAGTGCCAATATCAACGCAGGCTCCGCCTCCTCCTTGCCCCAGCCATTAACCTTCATTGCTGTCTCAAATTGTAGCTTAAAGGCGGCCCATGACGTCAGTCCATCGTAAACCGGAGTCTTGACACCTTTTGGTTGTATGGGTGAGTCAAAAACAGCAGCGACACGACTATGAGATTTGCTCTGCTCAACTTCTCGCCGGATTTTGGCAAACTCTCCCTCCACACGGTCCAGCCTCCCTTCAACCTCGCCCTTTACACGATCCAACTTCCCTTCTACGGCTTCGACTCTCTCTACTGCCTGCTGCAAGCCTTTCGTGATATCTTTATGAAGAGCCTCCTGCATAGTGCGCATTTGCTCCTCCTGCCGGCGTGCCTGTTCCTCGTGGCGTAGACCCTGTTCTTTCATCATGCGTGCCTGTTCCTCTTGTCGGCGAGCCTGTCCTTCTTTTATTGCGCGAAGTTCATGTACCTGCGCCTCCTGCATCGTGCGCATTTGTTCCTCCTGCCGGCGAGCCTGCGCCTCCTGCATCGTGCGCATTTGTTCCTCCTGCCGGCGAGCCTGCGCCTCCTGCATCGTGCGCATTTGTTCCTCCTGCCGGCGAGCCTGCGCCTCCTGCATCGTGCGCATTTGTTCCTCCTGCCGGCGAGCCTGCGCCTCCTGCATCGTGCGCATTTGTTCCTCCTGCCGGCGAGCCTGCGCTTCCTGCATCGTGCGCATTTGTTCCTCCTGCCGGCGAGCCTGCTCCTCCATCATGCGCTGGATTTGATAGAGGAAGTTTCCCGGGTTCTGCTCCGGAGTGCGCTGAACTTCACCTCCCTCAGGTCTTCTCTCTGGGGTGCGCTGCACCTCAGTTGCAAGGGCCGCACCTTCCTGCCGCGCTTCCGACATGGCCCGGGTGGTGACTCCCTTTAACTCCTTTGGCACCAGCGGCATCTTACTCCAATCCCACTTCTGACACCAAATGTTACGAGCGACGGGTTTCGGGATTGGAGTGAAACGCTAAGTCCAATTTATTTACAGAGTTTATTGGGTTACACACTTACACACGGACCACCTCGCAGAGGTTCCTCTTTAAACAGTCCTCCTCGCAGGGGTTTCCCCTCTCACCACTTTTACTGTTCACTACGTCACGACGCGCGACACGCTATGACGTCACGACACACGGCACTATGACGTCACGACACGCGACACACACTACACTGCACTACACTGACACTTGTCTACTCACTGTTCCACTTTACTTTGCACTTTACTTTTCACTAGTACTTTTCCACTTTTACTTTTCTTCCTTTTTGTTCCGCACTTTTCACTGTGAAATCAATACTGACTTGCGTCCGCAAACTCGCGGCCTTATATACCCCTTAGAATTTTCTAGATGGCCGAATTTCGTTAGTCTTTTCTTTATTCCTTTGTTCCCTTCCGGATATTTCTTAATCCCGCCTTCTTTCTCGAATTTTCCTAAACACGCCCCCTTTTATTGTTTTTTTACAAATATTTCTTCTCTCTCTTTGTTCTAGAACATTCCTATTGTTTTTGGTTCTTTTCGAATATTCCTTCTCTCTCCGTTTTCTAGAACATTCCTAGACACGCCCATTTTTTTTTGTCTCTTTCCAAATATTCTTACTCCCTCTTACTTTTCTAGAACATTTCCAACAACAATAAAATCTATAATTATTTTCGACGAGTCTCGAACCATCGACCCCCGGCACGGAAGTCCATGCGTCGACCGCCGAGCTACGAAGCTTGTTGACAAACCGGCCGAATTTTTGAATGCCTTTCTATAGCTGCGTCATTTTACAGCATCCGTGACAATACTTTATTTTACAACAAAACATAAACGGAGATAAAAATACAAGAGGCACAAAATAAGGCGGTCTTATCGCTAAGAAGCGAAAATCAATCATCTTTTTCAATATAAATCAGCCGAGTGTTCGAGTTTGTGAAACAACAATAATTTTGAGTTTGAAAAAGGTTCAATAGATTAGATTAGATTTCTTTTTTGCATTCATGTACAGCTTAAGGTGGTAAAGAATTACATACAAAGTATTTACATGAACCCTGGTAGGGCGCAGCAACGCAGAGAGCGAGCGTTTACAAAAAAAAATATATATATATATTACAATACTAAAAAGAAAAATAGGTAGGTATTTAATTATAATTTACAATATTTATATTTATAATTTACACTCATGCATGTCAAGTATATTTGAATATAATAAGAACAATGTAACAATAGAATATAATATAATAGAGTAGAATAGGAAAAATAAAACAGAAATATTTTTAAATTAGGAATTACGATTAACACAATCAAACTAGAATAAATTTAAAAATAAAAATAAGATAACAATGTCAATTTGATAAAATTTTAAATTACAATAATATAATATGGTATTGGTTTATAAGATGTCAAAATTCTTGTCGTCGAATAACTCCTGCACTTTTTAACTAGCACGGATTTTAGTTTTTAAACTTTATCTTTATATTCGGTTTTTAAGTTTTCTGAGAGCTTATTATATATCGATGTCAACCTATAATTTGGGCTGTTATCAAACATTTTTAAATTGGATTTAGGCAGCACTAATTGGTTTTTAGAGCGTGTATTATATCGTAGGGGGGGTTTCTTTTTAAATAATTGTATATGTTTCCTAACAAATATTGCAGATTCAAGTATGTAGATAGATGGGAGTGTGAGTATGTTTTGTGTGACGAATTAATAACAATTACAACATTATGTACAACTTATGGCTAAATTTGGCTGTAATTAAAAACAAAAACAAATAAAACAAACAATTTGGATGTAAAGTCATGGATAAAAGTCAAGTGGTGACAGTTTAACATATTTAATATTTATAAAATAGTTTTTATCATGTGCGGGGCGTTATTGTGAGTAGCCCTAAAAGTTTGGGCGGCGCTTTCCCCTCACGCATGTGGGCGGCCCTGTTGTAAACATGCATCAGCTGTTTTACCTCAAATCCTAAACAGCTGATTGCCTCAAACTGACAAGTGCAGCACTCCATTGCTATAAATAAATCTCTGTAACCTTGGATACCAGAGAGACCCGAAGCCGAAGTCACCCCATTGGTCCACGCGCATACGTTTCCCCGGTTACGACAAATACCCGCATGCGCACCACTTCTTGTTTATGAAGTTGCTGAGATACGAGCTGCACTCTGCGCGCTGCAGCTGCGCGTGGTCAACTATTACACAACAAGCCCAACGACCGTTCTGCTGCTGTGTGACGTTTCTACTTATTTTGGACAATTTTCTTTTACTAACTTATTAGCTCTTTATTTATTTTACGTTATAGTGTCAATTTTTAAGTTAATTTTATCTCCCATCCTCCTAAAAACGCCTTAAAAATATTCGTTCCATAATGTTCCTTGGTGAAGAGACCACATTTCATCGGACTGCAAAAGGACGGCACGCCGCGTATCGAATTACCAGATAATATTATTAATATCTTCTTTCTCTTGTTGTATTTCGCATTTAATCATGCTCTATATTTTAATTTTCCTTAATTTTTCTTATTCTCTATGTAGTTATTTATAATAATGAGTAGCAATGCTAAGGGACCTTGCCCCTATTGCCCAGACCCCTCTCGCCAGTTTATCATCCCCCACGGCCTTAACGTGCACATTGGCCGTATGCACAGGGACATCTCGGTACAGCATGTCATCGGGGTAGTAACGGATACTCGCTCACAGGTTTCAGTCCCGAATTCTAGCCTAGACGATATTAGCTCTCTCAAGAGCAGCATAAGCGTCCTTAAGCACATTCCTAAGGGTGCGCGAAGTGCAGCAGCAGGAAAACTTAGTACCATTATTGAGAAATGCTTACACTCCAACGGTACAGATGACTGGTTTTCATTCCTGTCATTTGCTTATGTAGCCCTGAGGGTGCCGGATCGTGGCGACCAACGGTCTCTTACAGCAAAGGTGAAGGAAAACGTGGACAGCGTCTGTACTTATTTCCCGGAGCCTGATAGTTCGTCAAGAACATATAACTTTTACAGGGCTGTCGAGTCAAAAGTATATGACGGAGACTTGAGAGGGGCCGTTCGCTTACTGACATCGGAGTGCGCTTTCGCTCCAAAGGATGATGCGACATTAAATTCTTTGCAGGCAAAGCATCCGGTGCCATCGCGACCGCAGGCTCAGCCTCCTGAACCAAACAGTTCGACACCTTTCATTACTGTCACGGATACGGACGTCTCGCGCGCAATTACATCCTTCTATAATGGATCAGCATCAGGCCTGGATGGTATCCGTCCGCTGCATTTGAAAGAGCTAATTTCTCCAACTGCTGGAAACAACGGTCACCACTTGCTTGAAGTTTTGACTAGATTGTGTAACTTCCTGCTGAGAGGAACATTAAATCCACTTGTCAGCCCTTACTTATATGGAGCCTCCCTTTGTGCTCTAACTAAAAAAGATGGTGGGATTAGGCCTATTGCGATAGGTAATACCATCCGGCGCTTAGTCGCAAAGCTAGGTTGTTTCGCTGTAAAAGAGGACGCCTCTTCCTACCTGCAACCGCGCCAGCTGGGTTTCGGGACGCCATTAGGGTGCGAGGCTGCTATACATGCCACCCGTGCCTTTGCCCATGCTTCGGAAAACTCCGGCGCAGTCATAATAAAACTGGATTTAAAGAATGCGTTCAACAGCGTGGAAAGAGACACAATCCTTTCGAAGGTCAGAGAACGCATTCCGAAACTCTACCCCTTTTTACATCAGTGTTACTCAGCCCCTAGCAAACTGTACTATAATACGAATACTATTTTGTCGCAAGTAGGCGCACAACAGGGTGACCCATTGGGCCCTTTGATCTTCAGTCTGGCAATTCAAGATTTAGTCACCTCATTGGAGTCACCTTTGAACACCTGGTACCTGGACGACGGTACTCTAGGAGGAGACCCGCAGGTGGTGCTTAGAGATGTCCAGCTCTTAATCCCGGGGCTAAAAGCCATTGGACTCGAAATCAACACCAATAAATGCGAGTTCTTTGCATGCGACCAGATCGGTTTATCATCACTCAACAACTTTGAAGCAGAATTGCCAGGCTTAAGAAGAATAGACAAGGATGCTTTGACTCTCCTCGGTGCCCCAATATTTTCAGATGCAGTCCCCGCGGCATTACGAGCAAAAAACGACTCTCTTTTGTTATTGCAGAACCATTTTGCTCATTTATCGTCCCATATTTCACTAATTTTGCTACGCAATTGTTTTGGCTTGCCGAAGTTAACATACACCTTGAGAACTTCACCCACCTGGCGCTTTCCGCCTGAAGTCGATTGCTTAGATCAATCCCTAAAAGTCAGTTTAGAGAAGGTTCTCAACGTGCGCCTAGATAATGCAAATTTTATAGGATTAGTTAAATTTGTAGTTTAGAATGTTTAGAATGGTTTAAGTTTAGGGTAAGTTTTATTTGTGCTTTTACTATTTTATTCCTTTAAATAAATATGTGTAATTTGGAAAACAAATAAAGTAGGCGAAGAAAAAATGAGCCACTATATCGAGCACGACTTCCGTTTGACACTAAACAGAAGACGTGCTCGAGGCCACCGTACTAGTAGTTTAGTTATAAATATTGCATCAATGGTTTTCATTTATAATTTATCATCAGCTTCTGTAAAATAATTTCAGTAGAAGAAATGATAGTATCGTTTTTATTATTTAGATAAGAATAAATATCACTTTGTTAAATAAACAAGCCACAGGTTTGCGAACCCTGGCAGAGCTAATACTAAGAACCGATGGTATCAAAGTTGACATTAACAATAAATTGTTTAATTTATACTATTTAGGAGAACGTTTAATTATTCTAGTAATTAACCGCAAGAAGAGTATATATGGCGGCATTAAATGACCATAAATGGGTACTGGTCGAGATAATTTTGCCTTATTTTGTGCAAGGAAAGTTAAATCGATCTGAGAAATAGCTCAATCACTTTAATGATTTTTCTTTAATTTCTACAATTATGATGATTATTTTTACCGTCTCGTCAGAACATCAAACTGAACAACTTTTAGTATCGGAGCAAACCTGAAATCGTAATAAAGGATACAAGAAACTAGTTTTTCTCACCGTTTTATCATAAAGCATGCAATGCAAGTGTCAAACTTTGTGTGATTATAATGCAAACTCAAAAAATGACGATAAAAAGATGAAATGAGTGTGAGTCGGTCTCACGCTATGAAAAAAGAAAATAAGTTAATATATGATGTGGTGGTACGGAACCCTCAGTGCGCGAATATTCTGACTCTCACGTTATTATAGGATTAGGTAAAATCATTATCATTTCTATAAATGCATAATACATTTTGTTACGCCAGAAGGCAGGATATAGCGAGCAACATTGTTTTTAACATCTTACCCACTTCAACAAATAAAAACATTTCATTTCTTTCGACGACCCGGTTGGTGTAATGGTTACCACGCCCGACTGCCAAACCAGGGTCCTGAGTTCGAATCCCGGTTCGGTCATGGATGTTTTTATATGTTTGTGCCGTTGTTGTGTGGTTTCGATAATTAACAACCTATAGTGCTTGCATGGGATCATTACAATGTACGTGCCTGTGAGCGTTATTTATTTATTATTATTATTTATTTATATTTCATTTCATTTCTCACTTGGACGGTTTGCGTCTCTAAAAGTTCATCGATTTTCATTGCTGACTGTACAGTTAAGAAACTAGGCAGTTACCAAATCTCCTATATTACAGCCTTACAGGTCAATGAGTAACTAAGATGAAATTATTGCTATTAAATTTAACAGTACATGAAATAGCATTTAGTTAATTATTAAGCAATCTCGTAATTAAACAGTTCCAAAAAATGAACAATAGAATACACTTGTGAGAAATTAGTGTTGGCGGCACCTTGAGTCGTGGTGCTTTAAGGGCGGTACTAACAATATTTAACGTCATTATATTTTTTTTCACAACACTTTTTCCTATGTACAAAAATAAGGGTGTAACATAACATAACATCCTCGTTTCATTGTCTGCACCACTTACCAATCATCAAACGCAACTACTTTCACTAATAGAAGCCCACGTTGAAACACAATTTTAAAAATCTACTGTTCCACACATTGGAGTCGAGTATGTATGTACTGCAGTTTTGTATCATCATCAGCCTATAAACGTCCCACTGCAGGGCACAGGCCTACCCTCAAGGTGTATGGGCATTAGTCCACCACGCGTGCTCAATGCGGATTGGTAGACTTCACAATCACATCAGAATTTCTTCTTTAGTGTATGCAGGTTTCCTCACGATGTTTTCCTTCACCGTTTGAGAGCAGTCGGTATTACGTACATAAGTAAGAAAAACTCATTGGTACATGGCATGTTGTCCGTGCGGATTCGAACCCGGACCCCCATAATTGGGTGTCCATACCTCTTCGCAACGCGCCACCGAAGATCTATTATATATATATTATATATTATGTTTTGTATGAAACAGCTAATTTGACATTCGCTATTTCTAATTTGGCTCCATAGTGTAAGTACCGTGCCGTGCCGGTGATACGTGTGTGCCGTGTAGTGTAAGTTGGTAAGTTTGATGGTCCACATTTTAGACCATCTAACCAGGAATCGAACCGACCGGGTCAGAAACTCCACGTTGCGCTCCAAAACTCAAATAGCCGACGTCGGAGAGAACAGCGCCAAACTTAAATGTCTGTCAGATGCATCCTGAAAGATGGACAAAAACCATCATGCCCTGGATCCCCGAAAACGGTCTGCGGGGTCCAGGTCGACCCAGGAAGAAGTGCGGTGATGACCTGGACAAATTTGACGACCAATGGCCAGAGGTTGCCTATAACAGGAACGAGTGGAAGAACAGAGGAGAGGCCTTTACCCAGCCGTGGGATTCTTTCTTATATATATAAGATATATATATTAAATTAAAAAAACCTGGCCCTGTACCCGGACTTTTGATCTTCGATATATCGCGACCGGTTCGGTCCGAACTTCATTGTAATAGAGTTGACATTGGAACGAAAACGTTCACGCAATTGTGAAGTTCGAATATCCGGGTAGACCCCCAGGCATGGTTTAGACTCTAAAACGTCCCTTTAAATATTAGTAGGGTATTTTTATTATACCCTGCATAATCTTTTTTGAAAACTCCTTCATAAGGCTTTTCGTTCACGTCAAAAAAGAGAATAGTGAAGAAAACAAAACGACCTTTTCCCACAAAAGGGAAACAAGTGAAATTGGTCTGTCACGCACAATCGTTCTGGTGTTTACTCCGAAAGAAATATGGCCAATAATTTTATTTTCTGACTGGCATTCTCTAATGAGAATACCTTTCCTACCATTTATTTTCTATTTCAACGTGGTTGCAGAGTGGTCAATTTTATACAAAACTTTGACGCAAAATACACGTAGACGGTATTAATATAAGTAACTTTGTATATATGGAAAAATTGTTTCGAAAATCTAGATGCCGCGTTACAAATAAAATTTGCAATTTATAAAATAATTACGAAGATATAAAGCTTTGAAATTTTTTATACAAAATTTTAAAAGCTTTATAATATTCCTAATTATATTATAAATTGCAAATGTTATTTGTGACGCGGAATCTAGATTTACGAAACAATTTTTCCATATATAAAATATTACTTTTATTGATTCCGTCTATGCGTATTCGTGCGTCAAACGTTTGTATGGACTGAAACCACCTTAATAGATTTGTGGCCGAGTAATGTTGAATATACGTCAACCCGGTGGATGTTGATAGGTTAATTCATGCTTAACCAGAATATACTAAAATCTGTCAGTCAATCAATCAATAAATCTGTCAACATTTTACTTTAGGAAATGGTTCTTAGTTTTCGAAATAAGGAAAGTTTTATGAAATTCGTGAAACTCTGTACCTTTGTCACTATTTTGAGTGCCACGGCTACAAATGTTCTATGCAGTATCTGTGTTAAAATTGTCAATATCTCGAAAACTAAGACACTTACTAAAGTCAAATTTTGATATTCTGCTTAGTCATGACCTAACCTATTAGCATCCGCCGGGTTGACGTCGGTTTACGGGACACCCTGTATAATAAAAAAAAATTGATTTGCCATAAAATTATGCAAAAAGAAAAACATGGGACAGTTTATTAGAGACACAACGCGTGCAAAAAGAAAACATTTCAAAGTTATTAATAGTAGTAAATAATTTTTTTTTAATTTCTTGACATTGCCCTCCCACCAACCATAGTGATAATAGTTTTCAGGAATTAGGAATCAACGGAATATCTACTTTATTTACACCAGACATTAAAATGAAAACGAAGTAACAGATACTTATAAGAATATTAATAACATTTTATGTAGCAAATATAAATAATAAAATTCACCAAACGCTTTCTAGATACTAAAAAGGCTTTCATATTTTGTAACATGCCTTGTCAATAGGTAAACTGTCAAAAAAACCGGTCAAGTGCGTGTTGAGCTACTCATCCACCGTGGGTTCCGTACCACACTACAACATATGAACTTACAAAAAAAATTTACTCCGGTATCTTTAGCACGAGACCAACTCACACTTGGCCAGTTTTTATTATTTGTTGTTATATAGAGTTTGCTCTATAATCATACCAAGTTTGACGCTTGTATGTATTACCGTTTTTACGATAGAGTGAGAAGAAAAGATATTAATAAAAACTAGTTTCTTGTATGAAGACCCCTTAATTTTTAATTTTTTGACATTTTTCAAAAGTCACAGCCCTAAATAGGTACGACAGACGGATAATGTAAGCTTAGTAAAATAGGGTCCCGTTTTTACCAATTGGGGCCGGAACCGTAAAATTACGCAAAATTCTTAGGCTTAAAAATGAGATAAAGATGGTAAATATTTAATTAAAATTAAAAAAAAGTTTTTATTACTAATATAATGTCTAACGAAATTAGCTGAAACTATTTTAAGGGAATGATCAGACCATCAAACTGAACAACTTTCTCTATGGGACCAATACCGAAATATCGAAAAAAAAATCTGATGTCCCATACAAAACTACAAACATAACTCGACTCAAATGTATGGGACTGTAGATTTTTTTTTCGCGATTTCGATATTGGTCCCATAGAGAAAGTTGTTCAGTTTGATGGTCTGATCATCCCCTTAAAATAGTTTCAGCTAATTTTGTTAGACCTTATATATTTAGAGTCCCGTAAAAAATTTAAAAATCTTTTACAAACCACGCGATTCTCTAAAAAAATATTTCCATGGAAACACAAATATAAGTTTACATTAAAAAAACGAAAACAAGCCGTAATTTTAACGCAAAACAAAAAAAAAAGCTATATATCTCTTCGTCACTCCATCACGAATTCACGACCATAAATTAACCAGAGAGTGACAAAAGTTCACGCCTGAAAATATTCTACTAAGGGAACCAAGTACATTGGAAGTGTAATCAATTGTATGCAAAATAAGATTTATTATTGTTCAGTAATGGATGGTGAATGTCTGTCATTAATTTAAGATACTATACAGGCTGTAAAATTAAATGCGTAACATACTTTATTACATACTTTACGGGGTGCTTCAGACTATCAAACTGAACAACTTGCATTATGGACAACAACATAGAAATCGATAAAAAAAACTGCTGTTCTACAGGGTGTTAGGGTAAACAGTTGCATTACTTTAAGGGGCGATTGTACCCATGTACTGAACAACTTTCCCAAAGAAACCTATATAGGAAATTCGCAATTTTCGACTTTTCATAGAAAACTTCGTTCAGCTGCTTGCATTCAGTATGGGAAGTCCAAAAAAAAACTTACGAATTTCCTATAGGTTTCTTAGGGAAAGTTGCGGTTTCTAGTTGTTGTTTTTGGTTCAGTATCGTGGGTACAATCACTCCTTAAAGTAATGCAACTGTTTAACCTAACACCCTGTTTACAATATTTTGGGCGAGTTGTTGATGCCATAAAGGAAGAAAGAAAAGAAAAGTATTGAAGGATGGATCGATTTGTAACACAACTGGCTTTTTCGGTGAAGGAAAACATCGTGAGGAAACCTGCATGCTTCAATTTCGAGGCATGTATTGTACCTACTGTCCATTACAAGTGGCGACGGGCTCACTCCCCGTCACACTAGACAGAGTTTCGGTACTACTAGTGAAACGTGGATGTTCTGAGGTTTCAGAATATCTCTCTACGAGGGGGTAGCCCTCGGGGAATATAGTCGTGAGCATATGCTATGAAAGATGGATTGATGGATGGGTTGGATGGTTGGTTTGTTTTGTATTGAAAATGGTTCAGTTTGATGGTTTGAACCACTTGTTCGATATGTAACACATTTACACCCTGTCAGTTGTGTAGTAGATGGGACATAGCGACCCAGTTTTACTGAAAATGTCTAATTGCGGACATTGTGATATCTATAACAATGTAGGTGATGGGTATCACATTCTTTTAAAAATTTACTTATTTAATTCGAAGCATAGTATAAGATCCGTTCGTAGAATTTTTAGATGTTTGGATATTTGTTACTAAATCACATTTAAATAGTTTTGGATTAAATTTGGCACACAGATAAAATAATAAAACATTGTTTATCAGATTTTTCAATTAGGCACTTTTTTAAGACTGTTTTAAAGTGAAAAGAAATCTTTGAAATAAGGATACGAAAAATACAGAGCAACTGATACAACTAAAATATCCTAAAACTAAAATACAACTAGACTAATAAGCTATCTTTAGATATAAACAACATCTTATCGCAAAACATAAAAGCCTACAAATAATACACACAGTCCAGAGCGTCGCCGCAAGACATGGTGCCCAACAGGCTAGCAGCATTCCCCTTCTGGATGGTGAGGCTGCTTCTTTGTGCCAGGAAGCTGCCAGCTCTGCGGTCGCCAGAGGTCTCATTGAGACGCCCGGATAGGTCTATGCAGGTGAATAGTCGTGGGCAACAAAATAAAAGAAGTATTCTATAAAAAGTTAAATACCAAACAATTCATAAACAAATACATCTCTCTCATCTGCCAAAAGAAATAAAAAAGCCTAATCCTCGAGTCAAAAATCTTTCCGCGTATAAAAAAAAAACTTTTTTTGTTTCTGAAACTAAAGCGGGAGATTCTGCAAGCTTTCTACTGCAACTATAAATATCGCCGTCTACCGTCCCGTCTGTCTGCCACACTGTTTTGTATTTCTGTCTGTGTTTTGATGTATTTTACTTTATGTTCCTTGGATTTGGAATCGTCTGCGCTTTTATTAATAGCTTCAAGGTTTGACACTGCAGCTTGATAATTGTTTTGTTCGGTTAATTCATACATTATACAGGGAAAACGTTTAGTCTGTGTGGATACTGTTGTAATTTTTGTTTTCGAGTTCCTGGCCGCATCTTCTCTACTACGGAATACCTTCCGAAGCGGTGGTAGAGTCATAAGAAAGCTTCATTGGACATTACAAATCAATTTTAGTGATGGCCGCCCTTTGTGCCTTCTTCTTCATGTACGATTAATTTTTTTTTATTTGCTGAGTATTTTGGGGTACAAATAAAGATTATTTATATTATGTTATAAATTTGAATAAAAAAATGCGCATTTTGAGACTCATCAAAAAGAACATCTTTAACAATAGAAACATCTTCGAAACGCGGAAAAAATCTGCTGTTCCATTCATTTAAATCGAGTAGGTGATATTGCAGTTTGTGTATGAAACAGCAGATGTTCTTTTTGTGAGCTTGTCTACCTATAGTGAAAATCGGTCAGTTTGATGGTCTGAAGTACCTCATTAAATATGTCAAGCATACCCTGTATATATACGTCAACATTTCTCTAATAAGCTCATGTTCCCCTACTGATATTGATAGTGAAACTATTGACTGTTACGTAACGCTCTTTCATTTCATGACACGTATAAAGTGACAAGAAGTGAGGCTTCTTGTCTCATATTACAAGGGGTCAAATGTTGTTTTTACCTATAACGCTGAAGGGGCTCTACTTTTGGGGAAAAAACAATCCATGAAAGCAACGCCAAGAATAGAAAAACAATACTAAAATTAGTATAAAGATATACTCTTTCTTATACTGTGCTAAAGGCACTATCAAACTGCAAGTAACAGTTCCTATGTCAGAATGACAAAATAATGATTGTGAAATTATAACTGTAACTTCTTTTGACGAAGCATGTCGCGGATTATTAACTGTATAATTAAGTTCTTTGGGAATGGGTCAATATCTAAAGGGTGAATTGGATACCATTAGCATTCTTTTAAACTAAGAGTCTACCCACCAAACTGAACCACTTGGTACGGTAGCACTATGGTAGCTAACAGATCGGAGCAAAAAAAAAAATCTGCTGTTGCATTCATTTCAGTCGAGTGGAACAGCTGTTTTTTTGTTTGCTCCTATCGGTTTGTTCCCATAGTAAAAGTTGTTCAGTTTGATAGGTAGACTCTTAGTTTAAAAGGATGCTGTATAATGATATCAATTTCACCCTGTAAATAGATATAAATACTATCAATATCATATTTTTCACCCTGTATACTATTGTTATTGTTCTTCTTGGATTCTGTTTTACTAAATTCAATAAATATTTTTAGTCAGAAAACGCACACTTTTTTTTTACCTCATCCACATTTTAAATGCACGAGGGGGTAGTGTTGATGATTTCTAATAATTTTGATCCCTTACACATAGGTCCGGAAATGAACGGTTCAAAATTTATATAGATTTCTCAAGTTTTTCTCACCACTACTTCTGGGACACCCTGTATTTTGTGCGTATGTTTGTAGGTAAAGTATTTACTGAAGTGAAGCTAAATATGAAGGCGCAAAACTATAGTAGCAAAGTAGATAATAATATAAGGTCTAACAAAATTAGGTGAAACTATTTTAAGGGGATGATCAGACCATCAAACTGAACAACTTTCTCTATGGGACCAATATTGAAATCGCGAAAAAAAATCTGCTGTCCCATACATTTAGGTCGAGTAGGTTTGTATGGAACAGCAGATTTTTTTTTCGCGATTTCAATATCGGTCTCATAGACAAAGTTGTTCAGTTTGATGGTCTGATCATCCCCTTAAAATAGTTTCACCTAGTTTTGTTAGACCTTATATATCAATTCATGGTAGGCCTACAGATAATTTCAAATGCACAACTTTGTAGAATGAATACATTTTCATTCAGCATGTTTTTACCGCTAGGTTTAAAACAATCAACGAATGGTAATTAAAACAGTATTATCTAAATTCAGAATAAACGTTTTAATTAACACATTTACTCTAAAGAAAAGTAGGGTATAGGTATCACTAGGGGAGCGCGTATTTTCTCTATGGGTATATCAGAGGAACCGAAAAACTGAATCTTATAACGTAACTAACACTATTATTAAGAAATGAGCGTGGTCTTGCCAAGACAAACCAAAATGGTTTCATGGCATGAATTAGTTGTAAGCAAAGTGTAATTTTTGTTATAAAAAAAAAAAATTTATTCAGAAAAACTTCAATTTTCAAAATTCGGCTTGTGCGTCAATAAAAAAATATATTCGGCACGAGTAACATTTGAATTATTGACTAAATTAAGTTAAAACAAGTAAAACATTTTGTTCTTCTTATCGTGTGGGCAGAGCCCTGGTGTCAGAGTTTTTTCAGACCGCCTTATGGCCTCTGACGTAGTTTTTATGTAACGACTACTACCACCAGAGATAGAAGCCGGGACCAACGGCTTAACGTGCCGGTTTTCGTTTGTTGGAGAGCGTCGTTGGCGCGTTGCGGATATGATCCGTGTTTGAATCCGCGAGGACATGCCATGTACACACGGCGACACATCAAGCTATACAAAACCAATATATAATCTGGCAGTGCGACGTTATACGTTATTCGATCTACGCGCGGCCAGGTCAATTTGGTTTTGACATTGGAAATGTCTTTTTGTTCGCTCCAGTATAGGTCCCGATTTCAGGAAAAAGTATGATCCCCTTATATCGCGGAGAAATGTGAAGATATGATATTCAAAAAGGCTTAAAAGACTCGTATTTACGAGAGCAGTAAGGTGCAAAAAGAATTATTCGAGTAAATCAAACACGGAAAAAGTTATGGCAGAAAGAGTGAAAAAAAAAATTTCCGATTTCTTTATTTTGGCGCTCGATATGTTGGAAACGAAGAATTATATCAAAAATTTGACTAATATGCCTCTGGAAAATTTAGTCAGCTACAATTTGAGTCTAAAACAAAGACGATCGGGTTAAGGGTTTGCCCTGTAGCGTAACCTTTTTGAGACAATATTTTTTCGAATTCCGTAGATTGATTACCATATAAAATGTTCTCAATAGTCATGCGAGGCAAGAAATCTGTGAATTTTATTATTATGTTTTTCATGTTTCTATCTTCAGTGGTTTAGGCTGTGTGTTCTGTGTCAGTCAGTTAGTCATAGAACTCTTTTTTTTATAAGTATAGATTAGTACTTATTTAGTAAAAACTAACGGTTGTTCTTAAACTTAAAAGGAATATTTCTTAGTTATTTTGTAACTTAACTTCTTCTTACATTTTTTTCCTATTTTCTTGGGAAGTTTAGAAAACTTTAACATATAATTTAATTACAGAAAATGTTCCCAAAACTTTACAACAAATTATTTAGAAGATAAATTGTTAAGTAGGTAACATCGTTGTAAAATATAATAGACAAAAGTTTTAATAGTATGTGTCCAGAAGTTTTGCTTCTGAAGTCTGTTAGACTTCATTATTTAGTTACATCACAAATAATCGTGATCAAAGGTATAGAAGATGGAAAAGCCGATTTACTTTTAAACTTTTTTCTTTTAATGAATAACAAAAAGAAAATTAATAGTTTTGCTTTAACTTCTCGCTTAAAAATATGATATTATAGTATTTATCTATATCTATCCTGTAATTAGTCCGTAAGTTTTCCCAAAATGATTAAAATAAAATAAATAAATATCTATCTATACTATAATAAAACTGAAACAGAAGATTGTCGGTACTTTTATTACTATATGATTTTTAGGTGTCCCTGATTCCATATCACCAATTTTTGGATTTTTTGTCTGTCTGTTTGTTTGTTTGTTTGTGTGTTTGTTTGTGTGTTTGTTTGAACGAGCATCATGCAAAAACTACAAAACCGATTTTGATGAAACTTTTTTGTTTGATAGCTAATGATCTGACTTAATATCTGGTATATAATTTGTGCGGACAAAGTCGCGGGTTAACGCTAGTACTGTTATAAAACTGTAACAGAAGTGTGTCTGTACATTGAAGACATTAAAAAAAAAATTACGATATTGGTTTAAGGTGTCCCATTCCATATCATCAATTTTTGGATTTTTTGTCTGCCTGTTTGTTTGATCAAGCATCACGCAAAAACTACTGAACCGATTGTGATGAAACTTTTTTGTTTGATAGCTTATGATCTGACTTAAAATCTGGTATATAATTTGTGCGGACGAAGTCGCGGGTTAAGCCTAGTATTCTATAAAGTCAAAACAGTACTTATTCTCTTAACTAGAGTTGAACAAAGTGGCAGAAATATTTGTTAGTAGAATTACACGCGTAACTAGTCCTCATATAAGTAGTCAAAGCTAAGCGCAAACATCGTCACAACCTAAAGTTCGTCGTTGTAACATCAGCGAGCTGTCAATTCCGTATTCGCTAAGGTTATGTCATAAGTCAAACTTGTATAAAACTTCGACGATTTGAAGGATGCAAAAAGGATGTTACATTTCAGAGCTTGTCGATGTTTTTGACAGAGATATGACGCTAAGAGAATTGCACTCCTGTAGCCCTCGCATTTCACCCCCGAGAAAATGATAAAAATCGAAATGTGCCTCCGTCTTTATTATTTTACGAATGCCAGAAAGAGCGCGCATGACGTTTTTCTCCTTTAAACGCTTTGTCGTGGGTGGCTTGCTAGATGTGGTGGCTTGACAAGCGGCAACGCTCTTCATCCGCCGCCTACATTGCTCACCTTTCCGCTTGATTCCGCTCTACTACGCTCCGCTTTCGCGACATTCAAATATGAGATATTTTGATCCTTATCCACTGAAGCTAAGTGGAAAGGAGATAACAAATCCTATGTTTTCACAACACATCCCCGCTGTCCTCCACTCTACTTCGGTGGATTGCGAGCATAGCGTAGCTGGTGGGGTGAAGCCATGGTGGAGTCACAAAAAATGACTTCAGCCTAGCTAGCATGTCACCCCCGAGAAAACGACAAAAATCGAGATGTGCCTCCATCTTTATTATTTTACGTAGGCCAGAAAGAGCGCGCATGACGTTTTTCTCGTTTAAACGCTTTGTCGTGGGTGGCATGCTAGCTAGGCAGAAGGTAGTCTTTATGACGAAATTAAAAAAAAAAAAGGTTCGTATAATTAATTGCAATATTAAAAGGTGGTTGGCGGTTGTAGCATGGCTTCTGATTACCCTGAAAGGGGCGATTGTGAGTTTGTGTGTGCAATATCGTTTAAAGTGAAAAAACAAAATCCGCTTATAAACAGCATGTACTTATAATAATAATAATAAAAGACGTTTATTCAACCACATTTACAGTTACAAAAGTAGGTACTGTATTTAAAAAAAAAAAAAAAAAAAAGTTACACATTTTTGCAAGTGCAGTAGAACAGGATAGAGTCTCAGCATTACTGCTATTTTTCAGTCTCTTCCTTACGACTCAACTGCCCGAAATTGCCCGAACGGACTACTTAATAGCTAACATATTAAAAATTAAAAATGTTTATACAATACAAATCGTAGGTAGTGTAGTATTTTTTATACTAATATAACTATAACTATATATATTACTTATCGGTAATTAGAGATTTTGTATTCATGAAAATTATACATTGCATCGTGTATAAATTGTTTAAAGTTACAAAATAACAGATACAATGTAAATCCAAAGCTTATTATTATAAGAATCACGTAGCAAATTTGTTCCATGAAAGTACGACTTTATACAAACAAGTTGTATTATTGTTCAGACCAATTAAATGGTTTATTGCGCATTTTGTATAAAACAATTTTTTTTTCTATTTTTATTTATTCAATACATTATAATAACTATATGAAGTTATACTATATAATAACTATTTATAAATATTAACCGCACTTCAGAAACCACAGGGTTTATATGAAGTGCGATAAAAATTATACGTATGCAAGGTATGCAAGTGTTAGCTTAGTAGACTTGATATGAGTGTAGCGTCCCAATTTTCTTCTACAGCGTATGCAGGTTTCCTCACGATGTTTCCCTTCACCATGGTGATAGCCCAGTCATTTTAAGAAGTTTTGTTAGGAGGGATGGGAAGTAATTATTCATTGGACTTTTAAACTATAAGCGGCACCATTTAGTGCCAAAAAGATTATCTGAAACATATTTAAAAAATCGCTACGCAACATAGAAATCAAAATTGTGATTCCCAGAAGGATTTTAAATTAATAATATTAATACCTAAGCACTCATTTGAATTAGATTTCACAATATTAATTATTTTTGAGCAATAAAATTGGCATCAACATTTTAAAAATGAGGTTATTATTAGAAAATACCAATGTATTTTTCAAAACCTTCCAAGTAGACAAACATATTATTTATACCATGTTTGAAGTATGTATAATGGTAGTAATGCCTTAAATGTATGCCAAATAAAAATTGCCATTAGGTTTTTTATAACGAGATAATAGCTAAATTTTAAATTTGGAACTGTTGCTGACGGCATTTTTTTAAATTTTGGTAGGTACATTTCTAAGTTCAAATTGGCTCTTAAATAATACACCGAAAAAAAATTACAATTATTAATTAGTCCTAGCTGAAACCGTAAAATGACTGGGCTATGAGAGCAGTTGTTAATTACGTACAAAGAGTTAGAAAATCTCATTGGTACACACGGCGACACATCAGGCCATATATAAGGTCTAACAAAATTAGGTGAAACTATTTTAAGGGGATGATCTGACCATCAAACTTAACAACTTTCTCTATGGGACCAATATCGAAATCGCGAAAAACAAAACTGCTGTTCCATACAAACCGACTCGACCTAAATGTATGGGACAGCAGATTTTTTTTCGCGATTTCAATATTGGTCCCATAGAGAAAGTTGTTCAGTTTGATGGTCTGATCATCCCCTGAAAATAGTTTCAGCTAATTTTGTTAGACCTTATATAAGGTCTAACAAAATTAGGGTACAACTTTCTCTATGGGACCAATACCGAAATCGCGAAAAAAAATCTGCTGTCCCATACATTTGAGTCGAGTTATGTTTGCAGTTTTGTATGGGACAGCTGATTTTTTTTTTCGCAATATCGCTTTTGGTCCCATGAAGAAAGTTCAATCAATCAATCAATCAATTATACTTTATTTGACACCAAAAAAAAAACAGAGTACACAGAGAGCAAACAATCAGGAAATACAAAAGGCACAAAAACAGGCGGTCTTATCTTCAGTTTGATGGTCTGATCATCCCCTTAAAATAGTTTCAGCTAATTTTGTTAGACCTTATATTCAACGTAGGATGTAGAGGTGCACAAAGAAAGGATATTTTTTTATATAACACTTTATTGTACACACGAACCTAATAATACTCAAAGTAGAGAAAACATCTCATCATCATCTCTCTCTCATCTTTCTCTAGTCTAATTTCACGCAGACGAATTCACGGGCAAAAGCTGATGCATTATTAGTTTAATACAACTGTCACCGTCGTCTTCAACTTCTTCGGCTGAGTGGTGGTGGTCCGTGTGGTGTCGGCTAAGAATAGCACCATCCCATTTCCTCCCGTGGTGTCGTAAAAGGCGACTAAGGGATCTATCGGAGGATGGGCAGCAGCATCCTCTGAGTACACACATTCAATCCAACTGCGATCGCCAACCCGCCTGCCAAGCGTGGCGATTATGGCAAATCCCCCCCATTTTGGGGGAGGCTTATGTCCAGCAGTGGACGTCTGTCGGCTGATATGATGATGATGATACCCTCTTACTTGAGCTGCAGACACACTGAGTACTAAGACATTACAACAACAATAATAACTAAAATAATAATAATAAAACAACAAAAAAATTATAATGTATAATTTACTCAACTCAACTACGCTAAATATAACGTTAAATTACTGATATCAGAGACCTATTTAATAAACGTGATTATGGCAAATCCCCCCGTTTTGGGGGAGGCTTATGTCCAGCAGTGGACGTCTATCGGCTGGTATGATGATGATGATGATTCTGGTGTCGTAAGAAGCGGCTAATTCCTTCAAGAGTCTTACACATCTTTGATGCCTAAACCGTGTGGCAGCCTGTAATAGCCACTGCGTCTGATCCCACCTCTAATCGAATCGGTCTCCCGTTCCATCAGACATAGGAGGGTAAGGACAAGAAACTGCATCTGTGTTTAGCGCGTAGACTTAGGCACTTCAAAATACTGCTATACTGCCTCCGTGGTCTAATGATTAAGAGCATTGGCTCTTGACATGGAGGTCGTGGGTTCGATTCCCACACACCTAGTGATATGTCACTTTGTGCGTTTTTCCCTAGTTGGTTAGGGCATTGCCGGCTGAATCACCTGATTGTCGGAAAAGAAAAATGATTCCGTGCTTCGGATGGCCGTTGGTCCCGGCTACTATCTCTAGTCGTAGTAGTCGTTACACAAAAAACACGTCAGAGGTCATAAGGCGGTCTGAAAAAGCACTCCAGGGCTCTGCCCACACGATAAGAAGAAGACTTCAAAATAACCTGCGTACCCGACTGCTTTTCAGGGTTCCGTAGCCAAAGGGCGAAAACGGGCTATTACTAAGCCATTACTTTACGTTGTCCATCTGTCCGTCCTACCTATTTAGGGCTGTAACTTTTGAACCGTAATAGCTAGATAGTTAAAATTTTCACATAATATGCTTTATAACAGTGAATTTATAAGCAAATATTAAAAATGTCAATAAGTTTAAAATTAATGTGGATCCTCATAAAAGAAACTAGTTTTTATCATCATCATCAGCCTATAAACGTCCCACTGCGGGGCACAGGCCTACCCTCACCCCCCGGGTGTATGGGCCTGCCCATACACCCGGGCATTAGTCCACCACGCGTGCCCAATGCGGATTGGTAGACTTCACATATGCATCAGAATTTCTTCTTCAGCGTATGCAGGTTTCCTCACGATGTTTTCCTTCACCGTTTGAGAGCAGTGGGTATTACGTACATAAGTTAGAAAAACTCATTGGTACATGGCATGTTGTCCGTGCGGATTCGAACCCGGACCCCCATAATTGGGTGTCCATACCTCTCCGCAACGCGCCACCGACGCTACCGACCGAAAAAATTCTTCTCGCTCAATCGTACAAACGTTAATACATACAAGCATCAAACTTGGTGTGATTATAGAGCAAACTTTACTGTATAACAACAAGTAATAAAAACCGGCCAAATGTGAACCTGTCTTGTGCTAAAAGTCCCTAAAATATATTTTTTTCTATGTTAATGATTATGTTGTATGGTGGTGGTGTTCCAGCTTTCCCCAGTAAACAATTTGGTCGTATTAGGCCCCCATTTATATGACTATTTTGACCTATAAAATTTGTATTACGGTAATTTGGTCATATACTGGTGCTTTATACGTCTAATGTTCGACTTTACGACACCTATACGACCAAATTGTTAGTTGGGGTGGTACGGAATCCTACCGAGTAGCCCGACTCACTCTTAACCCGTTTTTCTTTCAAGATTAGCAGGCGCCGAAGTCGAAATTGACCAGGAATCCATCAATCATTATTACAATTTCTACATAACATAATTAAATCTTGGATAATGTCTCAGTCACTAAATTTAGTGGCTGCACAAATTGAAATGACGAACACAAAGAAATTAAAAAACAACTTACCCCATATTTTTTTTTCGTCAACAAAGTTGATAACCGCAATAGTGTACCATAGACACGGGACCACTTCGGACCAGATACATGAGGAAATAGTCCACAAAATAAAAAACCTCGACGCTTATAAAGACATATTTGAATTTCAATTCGGAACGTGAAAAATGTATTTGGAATTTGAAACTGAATCAACATTAATTCTAAATTATGCGCTCCTAGCAAGTGTAAGGTTGCATTCTTCAATCTTTTTATTTTTAACCTTATATCTAGCCACAAGAATACACTTTTAAAATTGACAGTTCAAACTAATAAATGCACTGAGATGAGTTTTTTTAACTGTTTAAATAGAAACACATCCATTAGATATTCGAATGCGATCTCTTAAGAGATCTCAACACTTTATCAAATTAATCAAGAACAAAAAAAGATAAAGGCATAACCACACTAGCGTAATGATACCGAAATTACGCACGGGAGAAACTGATACCGAAAGTTAATCGCGAAATTATTATCGGAGCTTTCCTCGAGCTTTCGATAAATGGTGCAATGCGCATGTCGCACGCGCCGAGAGTCAACTGCACCGGGCATGCGTGTGCAGTGCTAGCGATGCATCGGCTATCAAATAAACAAAAACTGCAGCGAGGGTGAGCAAAAGCTTAACCGCTTAACGCACGAATCGTTAATTTTATTGCAGATTTCACGAAATTGATACCGATATTTTTTCGCATTTAATTCCGTTGGAGTCGCGTGGTAATGTTTCCTTAATTGCCACTTTTAGTGCTTTTAAAGATTTATTTAAGCGAAGATTTTTTTTATTACATTTTTTTATCAACGAAAAAGTTTACGTTAGACTAGCACCATTGTATCAGACCTATTTTCAACTTTTATACCTTTTATTATAAATGTCAAAGTTTGTGACGATCTTTGGATGTTTGTGTCTCAATCACGCATAAATGGCTGAACGGATTTGGATCAAATTTGGCACACTGAAGGAATATGTTTTGGATTGACAAATATAATACTTTTATAAAGTATACGGAGTCGCGGGCAACAGCTAGTCATTTATAAGTGCCATTTTTAATTTATAGAGTCATAAAAGAAAAATAAGTCGTTAATGCGCACGCGTAGAATGCAAGGAGCGCGTTCAGTTTTAAATATAAACCGGTGACAATGGACAGTCCGTCAGTGATCTAAAATAAGGATACCTACTTACTTTTGTTTTGTGACGTAAGAGTTTAAAGTCTTGGTTCTTTAGATTAAGATCTATCTAACATATTAATTTGTCACTAAGGTAGACATAAATGCCTAGTACCTATTTTGAGTAGCATTGTAGCGTAAAATACCCCGATATAATTTAGGTACCCAATCTATAAATTTTGTTGTTTTATTTTTATTTATTTGATTCACTTACTCTAATACAGTCATTATGATACTTACTACTTCTTAAGCTAAATTAAGTTTTTGTGTACAATAAAAGATCTAAAGCATAATGAAAACTGAATTTGAATCTGAATTGCACTTTATTGTTTGAGATTGACTCACAAAATAACAAATTAAGGTGGTTTCAGTCCATACAAAAGTTTGACGCACAATATGCGTAGACGGAATTAATAAAAGTAAATTTTTATATATGGAAACATAGTTTAGAAAATCTAGTTGCCGCGTCACAAATAACATTTGCAATTTATAATATAATTACGAAGATATAAAAAACTTTTAAACTTTTGTATGAAAAATTCCAAAGCTTTATATCTTCGTAATTATATTATAAATTGCAAATGTTATTTATGACGCAGCATCTAGCTTTTCTAAACTATTTTTCCATATATACAAAGTTACTTATATTGTTACCGTCTACGCGAATTGTGCGTCAAAGTTTTGTATAAAATTGACCCCTCTGCAACTACCTTAAACTGAAACAATAATATCGACGTTCATTCAAAAAACTCTCCGACCACTTAAAAAAACAAAAGCCAACCTCCTTAGCTCAAAATTCATTTACTTCAACCGTAGTCACTTAACTCACGCGTTCGGAGAAACGATTAATTTATTATTTTAAAGCATCCCTTTTCACGCATCCAATTTAAAATTTGACGTCTTAAACAGTCTTAAATTACATGTGAAATTATTTCATTAGCACTGAAGCACCCGTGGGGCTAGCCTTTGTGACACAGAGTTGGAAAATTTCGGAGAAAGCTCGTTGCCAAAATGCTTACAAAATAAATGAAAATCTGTAAGGATATGACAAGAATTGCAAAACAATCATAACCCTTCTTTTTGCTTTGCCGTAGTCGGGTAGTAAAAATTGTATTATGTAGAAAATATTTTTTTCCCCATAATAGGTAAATTAGATATGCCAGTGTATAATTTTCTGTCTAAGTTCCTGATACGTAATTTTTACGCTTCGGTTTTCTACTTTTAAGCAATTTGTGATGCTCTATACGCTGCTCTCTCCAAAAACAAATTACCTAGGTCCTTAGTGTTGAGTCTAAAGACAAGCAAGATTCATTCTTTTGTACTGAAAAACATTGAAACAATATACTTAACGATTTCGAGAAAATAAAAGGTTTAAATTAATTATAAACATATATTGCTGGCGTAGATAAAAAAAAAACTTTCAAAATTTGATGATGTTATAAATTATACCAAAGTGACAGACTACCAAAAATTTGCCGAGTCCTTTAAGCAACGAAAACCACTTTCAATAATCAATGTCTGATGTAATCGGGAACCAAGTTTTTCGGTTTTCGGTACCAAAAGATGTAATCAACACGTCAGTAGAACCCCGCCCTAACCTCTTCGCGTTAATAGGCAGATTTCGATATCGGATCATTCTGTAAATCGGACAAATACTTATTTGCATTCGTAAAACTATTTCTCATTCAATTTTCTACTTTATTCCTTCGAATTAAGTTCTAACAATGGTTCGGTGGATGGTATTAAAGGCGAGTAAAAGTTTATAAGTTAAGTATTTATGATGTTGTTTGCATTTTGTTTGTTTATACATTGCGGTTAGTAACGGAATGCATTTATAAGATTGGCTAGAGATTGAATGTGGATTCATTGATATCTCAATTACATTTGCGGGAACAATTTTATTTCACTTTTTGAAACTGATGATAACTTTGTAGGCACTTATGTATCTATCTTTTAACTGAGTTTCTTACAACTTATAAAAATGTGAATTATTAGGTAATTAAAGTCAAGTCAATTCTGCTCTCCCATACAAAACTACAAACATAACTCGACTGAAATGTATGGGACAGCAGATTTTTTTTTCGTTTTTGATATTGGTACCATAGAGAAAGTTGTTCAGTTTGACGGCCTGATCATCCCATTAATAAGTGTCAGCATATTAAGAAGGACTCTGTATAGGGTGTAACAAAACACCCTAGAAATACTTAAACGGGGTGCTTCAGACCATCAAACTGAACAACTTTCACTATGGAGCCAACTCTGAAATCGCGAGATAAAAATCTGCTGTTTCATACAAAACTTACAAAGAAGAAAGATACAAAACTGTAATACCGGCTCGACTCAAATGTATGGGACAGTTAATTTTTTTAATTTTTACTCGATGTTGGCTCCATAGGGAAGTTGTTCAACGAACTAAATGTAAGGAAGAGAAAAACCTGATTTTAGCCCTCGAGCTTTTCACACAATTTAGTTTTAGTGTTGTGTTGTTGTTGTGTACCTTGGACACTTCATAAAAATGAGAAAAATTTACAAGAAGAGGTAAGCATGTGAGATACTGAGTGAGTGCGAGCGAGATAATAATATGTCATTGTCTACATTGTAGACAATGACATATTCCTATGGTAGGTACGAAGCTTGGCGGAAAATGAACACTCTACATTTTCCGCCAAAAATGTAGAGTCTACATTTTGCGCTAAGCTTCCTACCTACAATAGGAATACCCTACTGTTAGTACTTCATGATATATGACGCTTTGAAGAATCCTATTTTTTTCACATAGCCTCTTAAAAATGTATCGTATGTGACAGATGTCACAGGTATCCAACTTTTATAAACTACCGGATTTTAAGTCAGATCATAAGCTATCAAACAAAAAAAGTTTCATCAAAATCGGTTCTGTAGTTTTTGCGTGAGGCTCGTTCAAACAAAAAACACACAAACAAACAAACAAACAGACAGACAAAAAATCCAAAAATTGATGATATGGAATCAGGGATACCTAAAAACCATACCGAAACTTTTTTTTTATTAATATCTTCAATGTACAGACAAACTTCCTGTTACAGTTTTATAATAGTACGAGCGTTAACCCGCGACTTCGTCCGCACAAATTATATAGGTACCAGATTTTAAGTCAGATCATAAGCTATCAAACAAAAAAAGTTTCTTCAAAATCGGTTCAGTAATTTTTGCGTGATACTCGTTCAAACAAACAAACAAACACCCAAACAAACACACAAATAAACAGACAGACAAAAAATCCAAAAATTGATGATATGGAATCAGGGATAACTAAAAACCATACCGAAACTTTTTTTTTATTAATATCTTCAATGTACAGACAAACTTCCTGTTACAGTTTTATATATAGATAGATAGAAGATAGATAAGACATCTATTTTGTCACATCGACGTAGCTAAACTTCCATCTAATACATTTTGTATCTCATATATCTATTTTAACAAAATCAAGTACTAATAAAATCGATTATCGTGCAATTTTACTCGATTATATCGAGTACAGTAGCTGGTTATTATGCCCTTTGAAACATTGTTCTATCTTTAGAGTCGATGTTAACTATAGTTAATACTCTGTTACGGTAGCTTCGTTGAGTTACATGCAGTGTTTGTAATTATTCGACCTAACGTAATTGCGGCGATAAAGTTTACCATTCTTTATTAGTATCGTATCTTTATCGTATCGTATTCGTAGCGCAGCGAGAGCTTGATATTTAGCAATACATTTTGACTCAATTCCTGACTTTCTATGACCAAATTGAGCTTCTTTAACTATTTCAAATATTATTGATTTTTAAACATGTTACATATTTCGAATCAAATTAAAGATTGAAAAATTTGTCTCGGGCGGGACTTGAACCCGCACTCTTCCAAACCGGGGAACTGCGTTAACCAATTTCGCCACCGAGCCCACTACCCAGAGAACGAAATTTTCAATCTGTTGCGTCTTAAGGGGACGTGAGCGCCATCTACTGGTAGTTATTACAAACTAACCAACCCGCAAGTCTAGCATTACAACTGGAATTCATACGATATAGATGACACACCCTGTTCCAATTTCAAATATTATTGATTTTTATTATTAATTGTAAAAGTTTGCTTGTAAGAAAGAGACGCTTGCACTAGGGATACCTGGCCTTAATATGTTTTTTTGGCTTTTGGGTCCCAATGGAAGCCATCGTTTAAAAGCCATTTGGTGTAAACAGGACCCTGAGATTCCTTCCTTCTTAAATCAATTTTAATGCTAGATTTGTACCAATATAGAAACACTTTTATATTGCTAGTACAGTTTTATTAAATTTAAGTCCCATAATTTATTTTTTCGTTTTACTGACACATTTTCGCATTCGATTACATTTCGCCACGAAAAGAGCTCTACTCAGGCGCCGGCGCCCGCCAATTTGCCCCTTTTGTTCAACGCCGCTGTTTAACTCGACTAAATCAACTTGATCTTACTATGAAGTATTGTAAACCTTAAAGCTCTACATTTAAGGTTTACGGTGGGGTCTACAAAATATTTTGTTAACGTAATGGGTAGCTGTAAAATTTTATATAACTACTCATATATCGATTGGCTTCAAGTTAAAGTTTCTTTTGTTTACGTATTCCTTGGAATTAACTATGTTCAAGACATTATGATACAACATTCTCCCATAAAAATATTATTGTTTTACATAAAACAAACTCGTACGTACAGGTACATTATAACATGATTTAGATATTAATGGGCAAAATAATAGCAATATTTAAAAATAAGGCTGGAATATCCTGCACTGCAAAAAAATGGCCAAGTGCGAGGGTTCTTGTACGACTATAAAATATTTAAAAAAAAATTGTTTTCTACGGGTATCCTTAGCTCAAGTCCGACACACACTTGGCCTGATTTTATAATTTGTTGTTTTACCTTAGAGTATGTACTTATACGTATTACCGTTTTTATGAAAGAGCAAAAACCAAAAATACGTTTTGTGTTTGGGAACCCCCCTTAAATTTTCTTTTTTGTTATTTTTTTTTTTTTGCTTTGAGAAAATTTGGACCGTCTAACTTTTACGGTTTAAAAGATACATAAGTAGGACAGATGGACGCACAGATGGAGAGCGTAGGCTTAATAATAGGGTACTACATAGAATATCTACCCGCAGTACCAACCATTAGAACTGCCAACTATTGGACTGGACTACCAACTAAGTATAAGCATGTAAACATACACTTGCACTTGGCATTCCAGTGTAATCTGGAAAAAAAAACTCCCGTTCTACTCTGATCGTTTAAAGCATTTCAAACTAAATAGTCTCAAAAACCGTAGACATTTCTTGGACAGCGTCTTTCTACATAAATTATTGAAGGGAAATGTAGATTGTTGTAAACTTCTTCAAGCCATTACATTTAATACACCTCACAGATTGACACGCCAGTCCAAATACGTACTTTTTAAAGAAAAATTCTCAAAGACAAACTTAGGCTATCATTGCACCCTAAATAGACTGCAAAGACAGTACAATACTTTATCAAAAAAAGCAAATGTCGATATTTTCGAAACAAGCATCAACAAATTTAAAAAGGATATTTTTTCTACCTACGACTAAAACTTTTGGCAATAACTAAATTACATAAGTCAAAGGTCATTTATTGTACTAATTAAACGCACAAATTAAAATAATACATCTACTTAATAAGCATTATTGTCCATTTCCGCATTTTGAATGACGTGGCAGCCTATAATTAAGTTAGCACTTAGTCTATACGCCTACTGTGTAACATTGTAACATAGAAATGTATTGGTGTTTTACTTGTTGGTTGTCCTTAATAAATAAAATAAATAAACATAAAATTAAAAAAAAAAATAGAATAATATAACATATTTTTTTTTTGCAAAACTATGTCCCATACACCAGCATTACATAGATAGAACGGTAAGGTACTAAGGTAGGTACTTAATTTTATCATAAAAATTAAAAATAACATTTATTACTTGAACCTCTTAATCATTCAACATTCTTCTTAAATTACACTTAAACACAACGTCACCAAGCATCTGTCCGCTAACTAGCGTCCATAAACGTTCCATACAAATCAACTTCAAAAAACATAGCAATTTGTATGCATAACGTACCCAACCAATAATCAGAATATAATTTAAAAATGAGAATTCTCTTCATTATAAACAAATTACCGTAAAATCTTACACCTTCCTTAAGTAAAGCTCTATTTTATAAATTCAAGTCTACGTAACGATAAAAATATACATCCGCTGTTTCGCCTTAAATATTAAGTTAAAACGTTTAAAATAATTACAGGATAATTTAGTTACGGTGAGGTTTCATCGACGCGTTTTATGCGACTTTATCTCTGAAAATCGGAAACTGTGGAACCGACAATCTGACTTGAATCGGAAATCGTGAGGAAACCTGTACCTAACCTATAACCTACGCTGTTTGTTAAGTCTACCAATCCGCATTGGGCATGCGTGGCGCCTATACACGCCTTGAGGGTAGGCCTGTGCCCTGCAGTGGAATGTATATAAGGTCTAACAAAACTAGCTGAAACTATTTTAAGGGGATGATCAGACCATCATACTAAACAACTTTCTCTATGGGACCAATATCGAAATCGCGAAAAAAAAATCGGCTGTTCCATACAAACGTACTCGACCTAAATGTATGGGACAGCAGATTTTTTTTTCGCGATTTCGATATTGATCCCATAGAGAAAGTGGTTCAGTTTGATGGTCTGATCATCCCCTTAAAATAGTTTCACCTAATTTTGTTAGACCTTATATAGGTTGATGATGATAAACATGCTCTCTGAAAATTAAGAGGCTAATGTGGCAGTGAGCTGGACATATTTACCAATAAGACAGATCGGGAGCTAGAGTTCTGGAATTGCCAATACGAACTGTCAGGCGTAGCGCCTTCCTGCCCGCTGGATTGACGACCTGAGGAAAGTGGGAAGTGGCGACTGGATGAGGTATGCAAAGGATAGAATATTGTGGCGCTGCTTGGGAGAGGAATATGTTCAGGAGTACATGATGGCAGGTTGATAATAGTGATTATAAGTCTATCCCTTGTTTATATCACAATTATTAGTTTCTATTAGAATTATAAAGTGTGAGTATTTCAATGAATTTTTCTAAAAAAAATAGTTCCACTTACAACAGACAACCAAATGTTTAAGCGTATTTCATGTTTAAACTTGTTTATATTTAAGCTACTGTAAATAAGTCGAGCTGATGAAACGGGACCTTAAAGCTTATAAGGCGGTGATCGAACGGATCGCAAAAATTGCGTTTCTTGCGACGGGAACGCGACCGACGACGGAATGTCATTAAATTTTATGACCTATTTGAGAGGCGGTAAAACTACATTTTGAGGCTTAGCTCTTTATATAGGGCGTACGCAAAATAATGTCTAATAAGTAGAATAAAGGATCCTGTATAAGAAGCACGAGTTAATTAAGTAGTAAGTATCTGTATAACTGATAAAATGAATATTACTATTGAAGAACAAAACTTATATAAGGTCTAATAAAATTAGATGAAACTATTTTAAGGGGATGATCAGACAATCAAACTGAACAACTTTCTCCATGGGGCCAATATCGAAATCGCGAAAAAAAATTCTACTGTCCCATACATTTCAGTCGAGTTATGTTTGCAGTTTTGTATCGGAGAGCAGATTTTGTTTTTGCGATTTTAATATTGGTCCCATAGAAAAAGTTGTTCAGTTTGATGGTCTGATAATCCCCTTAAACTCACGCCTGTGTCCCATTGGGGTAGGCAGAGATCGCCATCGGCTACGATCCTGACACACCTTTTTCGCCTCTTCCACAGTCATAAGTCGCTTCATACACGCTCGTCGGTTCATATTTTCAATTCACATTAATTATTAGTCAAATTAACCACCCCGCATCATATCCCGCCCAAAGTTGCCCATTATGCTGGCTGCGTGGCCTCGCTGAATGGCCAAAGACATCCTTTGGACGAGATATGACCCAGACCGGCGCCGGCAGTCTACACCTTTCTGACGTAGTCGTCGTCGGCCAATCTCAAAAATGGATGGACTGTATGATAGATATTAATGGATTAATGTTTAATTACGTTTTGTCGTACCCTACATATACGTTTTAGGATTAATATTACGTAGAAAAATCCAACTTTAAGCTGTGCAGATTCGGGTTGTTATGACTATAAAACTGTCTATCTATAAAACTTACCGCGCATTTTAAAAATTTTAATGACATTATTATTTAAAATATCACCCTGTATAAAACATGCTTATGCGCATTTAATATTATTAAGTTTAAATGTGCCCTATTTATTACTGAACTAAGTTTATGTCCCGTGTTTACAAGTAACATTTAAAAAGCGATCATTCATGACAGTCGTTCAAATAAATTGTTGGTGATTTTGTTAATAAATAACGTAATTTAGAGAAAACTGGACAAAATTAAGCCACAAATTGATCATTGCAACGTTGCTTTAGCATTTTGACAAACATTTTTAGTAACAGTAATAATAATTATTATGTATCTAAGTACTGGGCCACAAAAGGGACGGATGAGAAACGATTGCATACAGCTGAGATGAGAATGTTGAGATGGATGTGTGGTGTAACTAGAATGGAAAAGATTAGGAATGAGTATATTAGAGGAAGTTTGAAAGTAGCACCTATAACGGAAAAATTGCAGGGTAATAGATTATCGTGGTATGGGCATGTAATGCGGAGAGAAGAGTGTCATGTTACGAGACGAGTGTTAAGTATGAATGTGGATGGCTGTAGTAGGAGAGGGAGGCCGAAGAAAAGATGGATGGATTGTGTGAAGGATGATATGTGTAAAAAAGGAGTGAGTGTTGAAACGACGGCTAAGAGAGATGAATGGAAGAGGATGACATATTGCGCCGACCCCAAATAATGGGAAATGGGCAAGACAATGATGATGTATCTAAGTACTTAGCCATTAAGAAAATACATACAGGCGCACATAAAAACCTCCTTTTTTGAAGTGGGTTAAAAAGGCCTAGTTACTTTCAGATTCACATAGATCCTTTATGTTTCTTAGATAACGTTTCATTTTGTCAAGTGTAAAATTGAATTTCATAGGATATTTTTGATATTATGTAATAGACAATATGCCGTGTAATGAACTAATGAACTATATTTCAGACCTAGTCTTAGAATTAGCAATGGGAATAACGGAATTAGTATGTAGTGAATTATCCATATAGCCCAGTCATTTTACGGTTTGAGCCGGGACAAATTAATAATTGATATTTTTTTTGTTCATCTTAGAAATGTACGAAAATAAAAAAAAAAATGCCGTCAGCAACAGTTCAAAATTTAACATTTAGCTATTATCTCGTTATAAAAATCATTATGGTATTTTTTTTGCACATATTTAAGGCATTACCATTAATACATACTTCAGACATGGTGTAAATATTTTTGTCTACTTAGGTTTTGAAAAATACATTCGTATTTTGTAATAAAAACCTTATTTTTTTAATTTCAATGCCTATTTTATTGCTAAAAAATAATTTATATCCTTAAATCTAATTAAAATGAGTGCATTGGTACATTGGACTCACAATTTTGATTTCTATGCTGCGTAGCAAACTTTTTTTTTAATATGTTTTCAGATAGTCTTTTTGTGGTTCCCGTTACAGTTTAAAAATCCAATTGACAATTACTTCCCACCTCTCTTAACAAAACTTACCCCGCTCCCCGCAAAAAGTGACAGAAATGTTTGCTAGTAGAATTACACGCGTAACCAGTCCATATATAAATTTTAAAATAGGCAAAGATTTTCAACCATCTACACACTTTATTTGCGTTTCCTTTCGATGTAAATAGCTTGGAGTTCTGATCTAGGCCTTGACTATCTAGTTACCTATTTATTTATTTCTATGACATCAATCGCATCAATAAATGTTAAATTGAATACAGAACAGAAAGAATTCTTATAAATGGAATTCTTTTGTGCAAACTTTAGCAAGTGACGTTCATTCCACATTATCTAAATCAGAGCACTGCAACGACTGTCAAAAACAACAAACTCTACTAATCAAAAGACGCGAACTTGAGGTCTTATTGAATCTCAAGATGATGGGTGTGTACGATGTTTGAACTAAAATATTTTTCAGTACAAATATAACTTATTCTATGCATGCTATACGATTCCATAGTACCTACTTTACAAATGACTTTTATTTTCTATCATGAGTGAACACATTTTAAAATAGTCCATTTGCGAAATAGACGTGGGACCAATTCTCTATGAGACCAATATCGAAATCGCTAAAAAAAATCTGCTGTCCCATACATTTCAGTAGAGTTATGTTTGCAGTTTTGTATAGGGCAGCGGAATTTTTTTCGCGAACTCAGTGTTGGTCCCATAGTAAAAGTTGTTCAGTTTTATGGTCTGTCCCATTTAATTTTACACCCTATATTAGTATTTTAGATTTTTTTGGTTTTTTAAATGCCAACAATATTTTTTTCTAAATTATGTCGTGAAGTCAACAAATATTATTTACTTACTTAATTATGTAGATTGAACTTATAGTACCTAACCTACCTCGAGGACGGATTACTAGTTGCCTCGAATATTACGTTATCCTTAAAAGTATAGGTGTTTTATAGTTAAAATATTTAATATTCAATTTATTCGACAAATCCATAAAATAGTGACATTAAATATATTTTTTTAATAAAATTAGAAATGGCGCGACGAAGCGAAATGGCAACTGATGGCACAGGATAGGGAAGGCTGGAAAAGCTTGGGGGAGACCTTTGCCCAACAATGCGACAAAATAGGTTAAACAATAAAAAAAATAAAAATTATAAATACAGTTACTTGAGACTAAAGAACATTAAAATATTATGCAAACAATTATTGTAAACATGAAACAGAGATTGAAATTACTAAGTTTAATTTTCAGTAAGTTAACTACGTAACATTTTGCGCATGATCGACTTCCACTCAGCTGTTTTTTTTTATTTACAGTAAGAATAGCGGTGATTTATAAAGAGGCTTTATAATAAAACGATTGTACCTTTATAATCTCTGCCTACAGCAAAAAGTGACACTTTTTCATCGCTATATTATACGGAATCCGAAATGTTGCATTTAAGGAACCAGTTTATGAAGTATTTTAAGTATCTGAGGCAAAGTACAAAACATTTTCGTCTAATTATTTCAAACATAACGTTATTGAAAATAATGTTTAATTTGAAAAGGAAATCTACTATACTTGTTTAATTTTTATTCAATAAGGATTAAATAATTAAAATAATGAAATAAATACAAAAAGCAAGCAACAAGTTTTTTTTTCAATTATAAAAACTTTTTTAATAATATAATGAACTTTGTTTGACTAAAAAACATACTAAAACCAGACCAAGGACAAGACAAGACTGTAGTGGAGGAAAAACCATGTAAGTAGATTGAAAGGTGGTGGTACTGAATTTTTATGGCGGCGTATCAGAACGGGATAGCGATGGCGGGCGGTCAGGGCCGAACATTCGAGCCAAGGATCAAATATAATTTTTTTTACTTAAAACCAGACCAGCATACAAGAAGCTACTATTCAAGAAGCGGAAGAAGTGTGTCAGTATTACAGCATGTAGGGATTAATGTAAACAAAACTACGTTATATACAGAGTGTTACAAAAATATAAATAAACATTAAAGGGGGTGGTTCAGACCATCAAACTGAACAACTTTCACTATGGGACCAATACCGAAATCGCGAAAACAAAAATCGGATGTCCCATCATCATCATCATATCAGCCGATAGACGTCCACTGCTGGACATAGGCCTCCGCCGAAATGACGAGATTTGCCATAATCGCCATGATGCGATGCGTTTGCGATATTCCATACTAAACTACAGATCTACTCGAGCTAAATGTATGGGAAAAATTATTATTTTTTTCGCGATTTCGATGTTGGTCCCATAGTGAAAGTTGTTCAGTTTGTTGGTCTAAACCACCCCCATAAAAGTTTGCAATTTTTAGTTTACTTCTGTAACACCCTGTATATGTATGCATCTTTGCACTATTGTTAACAAGTCACCCTTAGATTCCAGATTAAAAAAAAATATATATAAGAAAAAAAAATTGTCTTGGTTTATACTACCTACATTAATTTATTACTAGCTCAAACAACCGCTGGACCACCATAGCATCTCCCGAGGCATAGCTAGTCCACTGTTGGCCATAACAATCCCCAAGGCATGCTATTGACTCCTATCCTGCACTTTATCTTCACGCATCCGTATAGGACATTCCCGTTAAAGGATTCTTTTTTAGTAGTACGAGCCTCAACTGGTCCCTTAATAACAGGCTCATACGATATTTTTTCGTTTTCGCTCGTTGACAACAAAGCGGTGTGTGGCTATTTGAAATTTTAATTCACTCATGTTTATGTCATTTTTGGTTCCTAAACCGGACGAAGATTCGTCAATGTTTGCCTTAACAAACTTATCTTGGAACCTTAACATACAAAACTCTGCTCAATCACCAAAGATTTCGTATAAAAATTCCTTATGACAACAGAAAAGTTAAAGTGGTATACTTATCCGATTCGATGAACCGATGTTAAAATGTAGATTTTTCTTGTGAATCGAATACTGGACAAAGAAATGTTATTGACAGGTGAATCCTGTATATTTTATTAGCTATGAATCTCAGATTGATCTGAAAGGCCGACGAATCGTAAAAACATATTCAAATGTATTAAATCGGCAAGAATAGTTATGATATTTAACAAAAATTTTTAAGGTAAATTAGTTAACAAATTTACCTTAAAAATTTTAGGTATTAAAAAACAAAAACAATTTTACGAAATTATTGAGGTTAGTATTTTGCGCTTTTCATATGAAGACTGCTGGCTTCAAAATCCTTTTAATCTGCGTTCATTATATTATAATGAATCATGGCCAGTATTCATATCACTGTTTAACGTAGTATAAAAATTTTGAATAAGTATGTATCTTCACGCGGCAATAAATGCAAAATAAAATTCACCTAATAGGAAAATTTTTGAAATTTTCGAACATTTAGAAACATCAAATTAAAGATTGAAACATTTATTTCGGGAGGGACTTGAACCCGCACTCTTCCAAACCGGGAAACTGCGTTACTGCGCAACATGGCTGTAACATGTTGAAAATCAATAATATTTGAAATTTAGAAATATCAACAAAACTCGAACAGTTACGAAACATGAATTACAATGAACAGTACTAGTAACATAGTTTCTGCCAGTTATGCTGCATATGTCGCAACCATCTGCTTAAATCTGCCATTTGATTGAAAAGCTAGCCCGTTCATTGAATGACTAGGCCGAACGTTGATTGAACAACGGTCACTTAACGTTCAACTAGTTGGATGTTTGTAAGCTAGCCATTTGAACATGGCGGACGTAAAATCAGGCAGGTGGTTCAAATTATGTAAGACGTTCAGCAAAGTCTTTGAACGTTACATTCAACGACTTGGCCAGGTTGTCCTTTAATCATTCAATTAATTATCGTCGTTCAATAAACGGGCTAGCATTTCAATCAAATGGCAGATTTAAGCAGATGGCTGCGAAATATACATGACCGCTATCTTAGTAAGCAATTTCAGTTTGATACGGCTTTGTTTAAATTTTTGGTAGTTAATAGCGCAAGTATCATTTAGGTACAATTATCTTGAAGTCATCTGATAGTACAGGCATATCTAGATAATTGACCATGATTTAAAGACCTATCATCAATCCTATGCACATGTGACATTGTCCCAATTCGGTAAGGTCCTTAGCCCTGACAATGTCATACATTTCTTACATTTACATTCTGTACATATGCATCGCCTTGATGAACGCGTGCGTTATGAGCTTGTTATATAACTCCTCTATCTATTGTTTACCTTTTGTATTGTCCGGTTGATTTTACGGGTTTGAATTGGAGCATTTTTTTTCTTTGTTGCTTATCTACAGTACCTAATTCATTGCAGCTTCGGAAACTTTCGGGTTTTGTTTCATTTTGGTTGAATAAATACCTCTGCAGCATTCATTGTAAACATAATGAGGTTTTTTTCATGATTAGCAAAACGAAAAATCTGTAGAAGGCAAAATAAATTCTAAAAAATCCTGTCATCAAAATGAAGCTATCGATAATATTAATAACTATCCTAGTATATTTATTTTTATTTAATATTATAAACGCGAAAGTTTGTAAGTATGGATGGATGTTTGTTACTCTTTCACGTAAAAACTACTGAATGTATGTTAATGAAACTTTACAATAATATAGCTTATACATCAGAATAACACGTAGGCTACAATTTATAAAGATATTGTGTGAATTGTCCAGACGAAGCGCAGACGAAGTCGCGGGCACCAGCTAGTACGGAATATAAACTAACTAACTATAGCTAGCGTTAATTATTATAGGTAAGTCGATAACAGGATTGATGTAAAAAAAAGGCAATATAAGGTGTAAAAAAATTAGCTAAATTATTTTAAGGGGATGATCAGACCTTCAAACTGAACAACTATGGGACCAAAAAAACATCTCACAAGAAAAAATCTGCTATCCCATACAAAACTGCAAATTCAAATGTATACAGCGGATAAATTTTTTTCGCGATTTCGATATTGGTCCTATAGAGAAAGTTGTTCAGTTTGATGGTCTGATTATGCCTTAAAATAGTTTCAGCTAATTTTTTTAGACCTTATATAAAAAGGGATGATATCTGCAAACCTAAAAACATACCTAATAATTACTGCCGAAGTTTTTTTTTTATCTACCATCGAAGATCAAATAAAATCTTAACTTTAACTTTAATGAGCGTTTCTGCAACTAAGCGTATGACTGTCATCTCCTTTCATCTCTATCCATAATTTTAGTACTCAACATTATTTCTTACTTGTTTCATATCAAAGTAGTATAAAATTCTGCAAAATAAAATAATACAAAAAAAAATCTTATTCCCTGGATGACATTATAGTAGTATATAAAATCCAGAAATCTACCTAAGGGTTGAAGCCAAACGAGCGTAATTTTGTGAGTTGTGATTTTGAGTCCGTTTCATATAAGAGCTGAGGTGATAGACAATACATTCCTGGATTTTATATGAAACGGACTCAAAATACGCGACTCACAACTCACAAAATTACGCTCGTTTGGCTTCACCCTTAGTCGTTTCGATTCATGTAAAACAAAATCTCAAGGAAGAACGGTTGTTTTAGTTCAAAACAAAGGTCAGTGTTATTAACTCTCTATCTTTAAAATCAATCCCTCAGTTTCTTAGAAGCAACTCAAATCAAATGGTCTCATTAAAAATCAGACAGTGTACAATGCGGGCGCTCTCAGACTATAAAACAATGACCTCCATCCGACCTCTGCTTATCACTCACCACCACCATGTTTACTTTTCCGCTATTCAGTTCCGTATTTTGACAATCTATTTTTAAACTGAGGGACTTTGATAAGATTTTAGTTCATTTCAAACCGTGATTCATTGGATTTGGACCTTGCGATAAGTGCAAGGTTGCCGTATGCGTTTGGGAGAAAGTTTTAATAGGCACTGTTAGGCCCACTTGCGCCAAATGCTGGGTTAAATTCCGTAACCCCGTCTTTAGTAGCACCGACCTAAAGATTGAACGAGTGTTATCGAAGATAGTCTTGCGCCAATAAAAACTAGTTCATAGTTAACTAACCTGACAGTTCTCTGTTTTTCGCTGGCAACATCCTAAATGGCCATAGAGTTTATGTAATCCGACAAAATATGAAAAGTGAATGATGAATGAACATAATATATGCACGTCTCTTTCACACTGCATCTCTTTGTATTTGTCTGTCTCATTTGTTTTATTTTGGCAATGACATTTCGTTTTCATCGTTCATTCATGTTATCAAGCATGTAACACACTACGTTATGAGTTGGGACTTCCATACTAAAAACTGGTCGTGACCGATTATCCAGAATGTATGAAACGTGTGCAACCGTTCGAAGGAATTAAATGGCGCGGTGCACGTTTCATATAATGTTATTTTGTTAGAGAGTTGCGCGAGCCTACGACAAAACTGTAAAAACAGCTATTGCCTCAATTTTGACATTTAGCACGTAGTTTAGTGACTTAAACCTACCACATCGGCGGTTTAAATATAACACAAGTTTAGCCCCTAAAACAGGATGGTGCAAGACATAATTATAATTTAATTCCAAATTAGCGTCTAGTTTCGAGTTAATAACGATAACCCTGCTAGGCGCAAGCGGGCCTTAAGGTACTAAACTAATTTACACACGGCGAAACATCAAGCTATACAAAACCAAAATAAGCTGGCTGCGCGTAGGTCGAGTATAAAGTATATTTCATTCATTCATTCATTAATAACGTCGCGCGGCCAGCTTAATGTGTCGCCGTGTGTACATGGGAAGATATTAACAGAATAACGAGATATAATTTGAGTTGACCCCTGTATCTGCAGTGAGACATTCGGACATTATTATTAGTGGATGTAATCTTAAATACATACGTGAATCAATTAAGGGGGTTCTCCAGACCTTAAAACTGAACCACTTTCACTATTGGACCAATATTGAAATAGCGAAAAAAATATTGGTTGTTCCATAGAAAATGTCAATGGCTACTTGACCTAAATGTATATGTTGCAGATTATTTTAGTGATTTGACTGTTGGTCCTGTCTAAGATAAATATTTTTTAGTAAAGAATAAAGACAGAGAGATAGACAGTTTATTTAGATTTTTCTTTTCTTTATTTTTTTTGTAATAGAAAGTATGAAGAAATTTATGAAACTGGATGAGATGAGGGAAGTGTCAGAATCGTAGCATGTGGCGGGCCATATCATATTGTCTCTGCCTAGTTGCCTACCCACGTGGGTTATAAAGCAAGAGCAAATTGTTTGTATGTTACGTATTAAAAATAGAAAGCGAATGAATGTATATTCTGTTTTGGTGTGGAATTAATTATACTTGATAGATTGAAAGCGAAAAATACACCCCGACTGAATCCAATAAAGAAATCTACCTACACTAATTATTGAGTCATACGTGAATGTGATTCATCATTTTCCACCTTGAGTCACTGAGTTAAGGTTGAGTTTGAACCTTGACAATGGTAGAAGGTAACTTATTTAAAACCGACAAGGAAAACAATCCTAACATTTTTGGAATTACCTATAGTCCAGAGTTTCCTTCATTTAAAATTAATTTTGGAGTAGTATTTTTTTAACGTCCTTTTTTCTTCATAATAATTTAACGGCTTTTGATAAAAGGCCGTCAAAACCTAGATGTTTAGGGATGAATCTCTTTAGAGATAAGCTCGCCCTTTGTAATTGTCTATTATGTTGTTTTCATGTATATTTCCGTGTGTACAATAAAGTGTTAAAATAAAATAAATGTTTTTTGATTATAAATCATGAGTATTAACATCTCTATATAATAAAAATAATTCAGTCACGTATTATTTTTATGTAACCTAATGTATGTTTTACTTTTTGGGACCGCTATGAAATAACCACATTAAATGACCTTAAACATCTTAAAGAGACTTAAAAAGTAAAACATACATTTGCTTACATGAAAATAATAGGTGACTGAATTATTTTTCACTTTTAAAATTTTTGTTTTTGGCTTTGGGGGTTTTTAAATTTGTAATTTAATGTTATTTCGTAATTTTTAAAGTTACTCGAAAACTGCTGTACCGATTTTCATGAAACAAAACTAAGAACACTCCCGCAAAAATTAGCTTTCTATTACAAAAAAACCGCATCGAAATCGGTCAACCCGTTTGGGCGCTACGATGCTACAGACAGACAGACATAGGCGTCAAACTTTTAACACCCCTCTTTCTGCGTCGGGGCCGGGGGTTAAAAAGCGCTAAGGCAGCAATGTAAGGTAGTTATTAATTGTAGTGCACTTTTTAATCACGTGAAAAATAGTATAAAAGCTTATGGGTATGACCAGGTTTCCCTAACAATAAGAATAGGTCGTAGGTGGATACAAAGTAGGTAGGTACATAGTTAAATCTATCATAGGAACGCGCAGGACATTTTTATTCGTCTCCAAAATGTTGATGCTTTTCATATAGCACGTGGGTGTTTCTCCCCGTGGGTGTTTGAACGTCGTCATTATCCTCACCAAATATTTTATTACAAGGGACCAGTGGGCTTTATAACTGCGTTATAAAATTGTATACCTTTTCTTATAAACAAAGCGAAAATATTTCGGCGTTCAAACGCTGAGGAAAAACACCCACCTACGGTAGGGCCGAGTGACGGAGACCTTTGTCATTCTGTCATCATGCAGTAATTCGGTCTAGTATTCTATTATATCTGATTATCTTTCTAGGGCATAATTTGTATTACTAACTTTATCTAACACTGAATATAATCAAGGTGCAACAATTAGGGACATATCAGTCAATGTGGGACAAGACGCATCGACCCACTTAGCTATGCACTTGACCGACTGAATGCACTTGTTAGAAGTCATTTTTGTAAGGGTGTCCACTTTTTATGTTTAACTTTAGGACAGTCCCAAATTATCTTACATAATATTCTATATTCCCCTAGAACAATCAGAGATGTTCTAAATATACCATGATTGGGAATATCCATTATTTCGGACAGTGTACAAAACTAGAAAGTATGCCCAGTGTGGCAGAAAGCGAGTCCGAAAAAAAACGTTATATCACTTATTAAGTCAACAATATTTTTGAACATATATAGGATGTAAGTGGCAGCTTTGCAAATAATGAAACTTTGAACTCAGACCATCAAACTGAACAACTTTCACTATAGAGCCTACCTCAAGAAACGCGAAAAAAATCAGCTGTCCCATACATTTTAGTCGGGTAGGTACAGCAGTTTTGTATGGAACAGCAGATTTTTTTGCGTTTTGAGGTAGGCTCCATAGTGAAAGTTGTTCAGTTTGATGGTCTGAGTTGAACGTTTTAATATTTTCTAGGCTGTCACTTACACCCTGTATAGAAAAATAGAAGATTCTCATCCAAAACAGAAATAAAAAAAAAACAATCACTTTAGAAGGCTTGAGAGTGGAGACTAATTAGGAATAAATAAAAATGACATTAGCTTTATTTCCGGCACAAAGGATGCAACATCGCACTTAATATTGCAACCAGTAAGAAAGAAATGACAAACATAAAGCGAACTGACCAGAGTCTCATAGAACTTCCCCAATAGGTACCTATTTCATTCACTACTTCCGTGAAATTACCTTTATTCACCAAAAACCGCTACTACTCCAGTCTTGAAGTATTCTCATACATCAGTTGAAGCGAAGTGAGCAGTTGAAACAATCTAGCAGAGTGCTAAGATATTAGCTTTATGTATGAGTCATCCGTTGGACTATAAAATTTATGAAGATTGGGCTATTTACATACTGATCCCTATGATATTCTATCCGCGGTAGGAAACTCGGATAGTAGATCACTGCTGATACGATAATTATTCATCACAATAAATATTATGCTGTATCAATAAAATGTTTCACAAGCAATAAACTCTCAATAGTTATCTAGCGTAGCGTTAATGTAGGAACATGGTTAGTTCCATTTGCAGACAAAATAAACACTGCTCAAATTATCAAATAAATAAATATCTTGGACTGGGACATAGTCACACAAATTATATGGACTTTACTGAACTAGAAATAATAATTATTGCATCCAACGGCTTTAGTAAACTAGTGCCTTCTTGTGCCTTTTCTTCAGATATGTGATAAAAGAAAATTATTTGTTAAAATTATTATGCCTATTTCTTGGATATCAATGTATCTACGATTTCCTTGGCGATTAAAACATATTTTTAGGCAATACTATTGAAACTCTTAGCTTGATTTATAATATAAACGAGTCCATAACTTTTTATTTTATTATCAAATTTAGTATTAGACATTTTAATGAAACATAACTCTACATTTGAATTGAAAACAAAACTCGTGTGACGAAGTAAGAAAAAGTCCCACATTTCCTACAACGTATGGTTACACTAACACCATACATAATACAATTGACATTGCATATAGACATAATTTCGATAATGTTCTACAGCTAATGACAGACATTTCCGCGAGTCTTATCGCAGCTTATCGACCGAGGTTGTGCGGCGAACCTGACAATGAATTGTGACTAGTGAAGTGCTCTCGATATCGATATTTTAATCTTCTCTTCAATTACGACGCGACGTTCTCAAGGAGGTAAAGCTGAAGTTCAAATTGAAAAAATAAACCATTCGATTTAATTGTTCTTTTTTATTTTAAAGATTGATGCTTGGTTAAGTAGAAGGAAGGTATCAACTTCGTAATCTAAATCATTTGAAAAAAAGTTGTTGGTTTTTTTTTCAAATGAATTAATTATTTCTATTCTATTCTATTTCTATTTTTTTTTAAATGGCTTCCATCTTGGTAGTGCTGATTTTGCCAATATCTAGTTTAAGGAGCAATTAGTGCTTGACATTGTATGGTAATGGATATGGCGATCTTAAAGCCTTGTTTTTATACAAAAACACACACCCGAAACCGCCATAAAATGGCGGAGCCGCGTGGCCACTTAAATCGCGAGCCGAACGAAAGAAGTCTAATCGAGAGACCTCTAGCCGCGACTCTCCTAATTAATTATTTATTATATTTTCTTTTTATTGTTCCACGACTGGACCCGAATTTTAAGAATAAACCTTAAATTATGTTGAATATTATTTGGAAACTGTTCTGTCCAAGCATCTAATAATAAAAACGGGCACAATTAAAATCTTCTTTCACAAGAAACTAAAAATGTTAGTCTCTTTATTTTTATATCAATACTATTACTTTTTTCAACTAGTAGTTAAATTAAGTAACATACGATTTACATTAGTATAAAATCATCGACAGTCGATAAACGTTGCGTTCCCAACTCTAATTTCCTTTATATAGGGGTCAGGCCTTCACAAAAACACCGGAGGGTCATTTCAGTACAAATCATAGTAGATATACTTTAAATATCTTATGAAAAATCAAACTCATTGTAGTCAGCGCACACACTTTGACAAGTGCGTGTCTAACACTTTATTTATTTACTTATTTTTAGATTTTAGTTCGTCCTAGACCCAATAGAGGAAATATAAACAATAGTGTTCTAAGTGTAATCTTTAGATAATAATTTGAAGTCGTGAAAATGTGTCGTTTGCAAGTTGTGGCCTTTTTCGTTTTGGCTTGTGATTTAGTGTGGTGCTATATTAATTGTGAGTTCAGAAAGTGTTTTCAATCGTAATTTTAATATGTCATTTATGGATTACCATGGCATGATTTAAATATGTCATATCAAATTATGGATTACCGTGGCATACTGGAAAAAGTTTAGCAGGTTTAGAATCCTTGCAAAATGAAAAAAAAATCATTAGCAAAATTTTCAGCAGCCCGTTCAGACATTAAACTGATAAATTTTTACAATGGGAGCAAACGTGAAATAGCAAAAAGAAAATCTGCTGTTTCATAAACAATGAGTCTAGTAGGCAGGCATTACAGTTTAGTATCGAACAATTTACATAACTTATTCAATGAAAACAACAGTTTTTTTGTGATTTCATGTTTGTTCACATAATACAAGTTGTTCAGTTCTTTAGTTTGAATGGACAGACCATTCAAACTGAAGAACTGAACCACTTGTACTCCACCTGAAAATTTTGGAAGTGTTTAAAAATCACCTATTTCCATATTTACTTGGAAACCAATTATTTCGGGGTTATTAGATTTGAGTCCTGATTTAGTCCTATATTTAGCTACTATAACATGGTTCCCATAGTAGATGTTTATTCTCGTAATATGTGCTCTTCCTCGGGAAGAACAGAAACTTTAATACAACCTACCCTCTACGTTTTCAAACGTGCAGCTGTAATAATAAAGATTGCTATTATAAGAAACTATTCCTTCCTCGAGAGGAAATTTACTTTTGTGCAGAACAGTAGGAGAAATTTTAGATGAATTTACGTTAAATAAATAAATCTATATTTTTTCAAATACACGTTTCACTACCGAAACTCTGTCCTGTGTGACGGGGAGTGAGCCCGTCGCCACTTGTCATGGACAGTAAATACAATACATCGCCTCGAAATTGAAGCATGCAGGTGTTTCTATGGATGCTGTCGTGGCAAGGCTAAACACAGCACGCATAAAAACCTAGTTGATAGCTCTACGTTTTTGACCACCTCTGCAAGGATTATGGTCTTGTGTACATATGTTTATGTAACAGTGTCTGACGTGGAATGTGGCGTAGACAACGCACGTCGGGGGCGGATAGTTGGAGGCACTGATAGTCTACCAGCCGAGTTCCCCTGGGCTGCAAGCCTATGGCGGCAGGGTACCCATCAGTGTGGCGCCACTGTGTTGAACGACCGGTGGCTTGTGACAGCTGGACATTGTGTTTGCAGGTAGGTAAAATATATTATTACCTAAATAATGATCTACTAAGATCCTAAAAATGTGTGATCAGAAATCACTGTATCGCCGGGACCATTTAGGGTGGATGCTTACATATTTGGTAGGTGAGTAAATAATTATCATCGGCCTGTCATGATCATCTTACGACCCTATTCTGGACCGAATGCATGAGCAGATAATGATTATATCGATCATATTAGTCCGCCACACACATACGGAATTGCAATCCGGAATCCTGGTTCAGAATTCAGTGTTGTCAACTATGGTTACAAAAAATACTAGAGTGCTGTTTAGAAAATGCCTAAAATAAAAATGTTAGAAACGCCAAAAGAATGACAATTAAATTTTTAGGTATTCATTAAAACGAAACAAACGATTTCTATACATGATAATTACTATCATGTGATGTGGTCATGATGTTACGAATGTTACGATGATGATTTGTAAATTGTATTCCAATATTATACAATTATATCAAAAGTCTATCGATAGTTTTAACATTAGAAATAATTTGCATACAAAATGGCAACTATTATCATAAAAGCGATTTTTGAGCGAAGGCGATTTCGCAACTATACCGCAACGACGTCGCAACTGCACAATCACGATACGGTATCGTTCCGTCAACGCCTATGCTCAAAAATAGCTTGTGTGATATGACTGTAAATCTTCAAGAAATTCCACCTAAGACACAAAAATAACTAGACCTAGTGAAAAATCTATGAAAGCGGCAACACTCCATTCGCAACGGCGCGTTCCTTTCGGAATTTTACGACTGTGTGTGGCGACTCTAAGGCAAAGCCGGGTTCTCTCTTCTGTGACGACTGATGATGGCAGTGATGATGAATGAATAATTATGACGCTATTGTAACGGAACTTGATTCTTTGTTTTATTTTCCATTTAATTTCAGTGTTTTCGACGATTTCTACAAATCTAAACAGCTGACAGTCGTAGTTGGGTACACAAATATATCTACTAGCACGAAAGAGACCACTGAATCCCTCTCTAAGATCATACCTCATCCACAATACAGGTAAGTATTGTAAGCAAGTTGAGATGATTATTCTTTGAGTATAATCAGAATCAGCAATGCCGATCGATTATTGTTTACAAACGTATTGTGTCATGATGTGTCATGAAATTACTATACAGGGTGTATTTTTATTATTATTTGTGGTTGGGCTATTGCAAGCAAGGGTCGTTATGAAACACGGAGACCAGCGCTGGTCCTTTGTGTTCGCCCCAAGCTCACCCACATTTTACGCATACCTCCGAACTTATGGTATTTTCTTTTCATCCTCGGGAATGCAGGTTTCCTCACGATGTTTTCCTTCACCGCCGAGCTAGTAAATGATAAATACAACCGTACATAAATTCCGAAGAACTTAGTGGTACAGGCCAGGAATCGAACCGCGTCCTCAGGATTGAGGCGCTAGCTCTCTTCCGTATGGGCTATCATCGCTCCTACATACAGGGTGTAACAAAACACTCTAGTAATACAAAAGGGGGTGCTTTAGACCATCAAACTGAACAACTTTCACTATGGAGCAAACATGGAAATAAAGAAAAAATGACTAAAATGAACTTGACTAAAATGTATGGGACAGCAAAATTTTTTCGCGATTTCGATGTTTTCTCCGTAGTGAAAGCATTTCAGTTTGATGATCTGAAGCACACTCTCAAGTTTTACTAGGGTGTTTTGTTACATCCTCTACAAAGTTACTATACGCTTACACTCAAATATGAATTTGAAACATGACAATTATTGCTACTACTAATAAACTAGGTATTTTTCTACTATGCAATAATAATTGTAGCAAGGTTTCAGATTGATGATAATTTATTTATTTAATTTCATCTAAGTTACAATAAAAATTTAAAACTTCTAAGGGGGTTGTTTAGACCATAAAACTGGACAACTTTCACTATGGGACCAACAACGAAATCGCGAAAAAAAATCAGCTGTCCCATACATTTAGCTCGAGTAGATTTGTAGTTTAGTATGGAAAATCACAACACAACAACAAACAAACAACGAACAATTTTTTTTTCGCAATTTCGATATTGATATTCCCATAGTGAAAGTTGTTCAGTTTGATGGTCTAAACCACCCCTTTAAATGTTTTTTTGCATTTTTGGAACAGCTTATATTGTATCCGCGAAGCGCTCGTTGGTCTAGTTGAACAGTATAGATAACGATCTCCAAAGAAAAGCAATGTCAGTTCCGGTCAGTCTTTGGCTGGGTGACCGTTTAGTGGTATTTCATCTCCAAGCGGTTGGTCCAGGATAGTTCCGTCAGTCGGCATATTTTTTAAACCAGGTCAAAGAGTCTATTGTAACAACTTGGAAATTTTCAGGCAGCAAGTTGACCACTACACAAATCTACACTGGTCTCGCATGGTGGAGCATGGTTCACTCCCTCTCTCCCTAATCGTAAGATGTGGTGGGATCCTAGATACTATAACGTACTTACTATTGTATTTGGTATACCTATTTCTTCTTCTTGTAGTGCCATCTCCTATCGAAGGTTGGCTATCATTAGACTATTCGGACCTTGGAGGCTGCAGCCCTAAATAGTGAGGTAGAGTTCATATCGAACCATTCACACAGGTTCTTAAGCCAGGAAGCCCTTCTTCTACCAGGCATTCATCTTCCCAAAATTTTCTCCTGTAGAATAATCTGGAGAAGTTGGTATTTTTCACTCCTCATAATGTGACTGAGGTACTGAAGTTTCTGAGTTTTTACGGTTTTCAGCATTTTTACTCTCTTGTTCATTCTCTGCAGGACCGCCTCGTTGCTAATTATGTCTGTCCTTGACAAATATACCTACCTTGGGGTATATCTACAGGGTGAATTTGATATCATTAGCATCCTTTTAAACTAAGAATCTACCCATCAAATTGAACAACTTTTACTATGGGAGCAAACCGATCGGAGCAAATATTAAATCAGCTGTTCCATACTAAACTGCAATCTCGACGCGCGAGTTCGCGACTCAAATGTATGCAACAGCAAATTTTTTTTTGCTCCGATCGGGTTGCTCCGATAGTAAAAGTTGTTCAGTTCGATGGGTAGACTTTTAGTTTAAAAGGATGCTAATGATAGCAAGTTCACCCTTTATAAAGAAAAACAATTACCTAACTCATCATATAAAAACTTTAACTAACAAAAGACTTGACAATACAATATACGACTATTCTTCTCTTTTTACAAGCTTTTATTTAATTAAATCGCGATGCCGTAATTAGTTATTGGCAGAAAAGCTCAGTGCAGAATCAATTTCAATATGATTTGAAACAAAGTTCATTTCAATAACAACTTGACCAATAAATCAATTCTCTCTTTCAAGACTTTAGAAAAGATCACCTAATTTTGCATAACCTTTCTCAGAAACACCTGTTACAAAGTCGTAATAAATAACGGTAGAAAACCCCCTATAACTCTTTGCAATCCCATAGATTAATATTTTATAGCTTCTTGATTTATCATGTACCACCATTTGTGATAAATTACCCAAGTGTAGGTATCTATAAAATTGGGGGCTCCAAAAATTGTAGATGGAAATATTTATTGAGAGATTTGACACAAATAACAATTTGAGATGTCTTGTGTTATAATTATGATCTTAGATTATGACTAATAATGGCTGACTATGAATTGTTTTAGTAGGCAAAAAACGACACTTATCATCATCATCAGCCTATATATGTCCCGCAGCAGGGGACAGGCCTGAAGGCCAACCCTAAGGGAAGGTGTGTGAGCGTTAGTCCGCCGCGCGTACCCAATGCGGATTGGGAGCAGCGGAATTTCTTCTTCAGCGTATGCGTACCTGCATACGTGGTGGACTAACTCCCATACACCCTTCTTGAGTGTCAACCTGCACTGCAGTAGGCATATAGGCTGATGATGATTTGTTTATAGCAGATATTGACGGTTAAACTTCATCCTGGAAATGTGTTTCTATAATAAGTGTCTAGGAATGGCGTAGGTATCCCCATAGAGGACGGTGTAACTCGTGTCAATTCTAGGACATGCTATGTACCAATGAGTTTTTCTAACTTATGTATGTAATACCGACTGCTCTCAAACGGGAAGGAAAACATCATGAGGAAACCGGTATACACCTATCAAGACACCTAATTATGACTTGACACGTCATAAGTGAGCCCCTGAGACCTTAAAAATTCGAACAATGAACCATGATAAAAATTATAAGTTGAATTAGTTTTCTGAATAATGCTGTTATAATGTACCTAGTCAGAACAATCATTATAATAGTGGGGGAACACTTATCATACTGTCAGACAGAAAATATGTATCGCAAGGGAAAACTTGCTGACTATGGCACCCCCTCTCCAGTACTGCAATCTATATTACGTATTCTGTCTAACTTCCATAATCACACAAATTCTTAAAATTGTGCCGATCAAACCCAGTGAGGCTTTTATGAAATTTCACCGCATTGTCCTTTCAGTTTCACCCTGTCTCAAACAGATTTTGGCTTGATTCCACATCTTTCCAGCACCATAAGCTAACAGCTATAACTTTTCAGATGCAACAAGAAATCAAATGACGTTGCTCTCTTGAAAACCGTTCGACAATTACAATGGACCAGTGACCTGAGACCAGCCTGTTTGCCCAAACCCTTGGCCCCTGACTTCAGTGGAACATTGGCAACTGTTGCTGGGTGGGGCTTCACTAATGAGGATAGAGGGATAGGTGAGGAATTAATCATTAAATTGTGAGACTTCAGCTTGTAAGTACTAAGTAGTTTAAAAGGGGACGACCGACGGGTCAGTTTTTGTAGCATGATGCGACTTCTCTGTACGTGTACATCACATTGGAAATGGGACGACGATGAAACATAGGCCGAGAATTGCTGATTACTATACTATTTAATATTTAGCATGGATTTGATGATTGATGCCACGAGAATAGATAATTAAATGGATATATCTCAGTGTGGTTCATTTCATATCCTGTCTTAATATTTTATTTTGAACCAGGTTCTAGACCAAACATTCTTCAAAAGACCGATGTGGTTGTGGTGACTAATGAAGAATGCAATCAATGGTACAAGTCTCAAGGCAGCAAAGTCAGCGTGATCTCCACGCAGATGTGTGCCGGCCATGAGCAGGGAGGCAGAGATTCTTGCTGGGTTTGTATTTGTTCAAATATTGGCTGATTGGCCAAACTTAATTTACACTTTCGGGGGCAGTTTTATTACTTAATTTACACTTTCGTGGGAAGTTTCATTACTTAATTTACACTTTCGGGGGCAGTGAAAGGGACACAAAAGAACTTTAATTTTTATCACATTCACTGTCGACGAATGTATTAAATACTTAGAGCTATATCGCCCCTTATCAAGTATGAGCCGTGAACAAAGGTATGAACAACAAAACGTGTCAATTATCTCGTTCAATTAGTACCAAAATAAAATGCGCCTGATTGTGTCAGCGGGAATATTCAAGTTGAATATTCAACCATATATATTTTCGTATCAACGTCCGTCTATCATGGTTTTACATAAAATTCTAGATTATTAGCATTGTTGAAACTAGACAATATACAGGGTGAAATTAATATCTTTAGCATCATTTTAAACTGAGAGTCTACCCATCGAACTGGCCAACTTTTACTATGAGAGCAAACCGATCGGAACACAAAAAAAATTGCTGTTGCATACATTTGTGTCGAGTAGGCATTGCAGTTCAGCGTGGTTTAGCATGGAACAGCTGATTTTTTTTGCTCCCATCGGCTTGCTCCCATAGTAAAAGTTGTTCAGTTTGATGGGTAGGCTCTTAGTTTAAAAGGATGCTGATGATATCAATTTCACCCTGTATATGCTAACGCTCGGAGGGCCGCCACCGCCGTGATAGATGCGTGTGCACACACGCACACACTCTATAGCTTGCTTATTTCTACTAGGTATACTCTCATTTGAAATAGTCTTCTTTTTTCTTTATTTGAATTATTTAATTTGTTTAGAATGCTCACTTTAAAAGAAGTATGTAGTTTCGGTGGTTCATACGTTAAACATTTGTCTAAATCCGACATTAGCATTAGCACTGTGCACTGTTGTAGAAAGGCAATTTAGTATGTAAAGTTAGTTTGACAAAGGGTTAAAAAAAATACTAAAATAATAAGATGACCAAGTTATTTGTTTTATTGAAGTCGCTGTCAAACTGGTATGATTCGCATTGGGCTTAGATTTATATTTTGAGTTTAGCTTGACACCGACTCCAATAAAACAAATGACTATCTTATTATTTAAGTACTTTTTTTAGTTTTGAAGTCGGTTAAAATTTTTTGTTAAAAAATTTTTATTTAAAAATCTTTATTGTTGGTAAGTATAACATTGGGTTGACATATCCGTTGTACATGCAAGGGAAACATCAAATTTAGAAGACATTTTTATTTGTAAGTGGTATAAGTTTTATTTCTTTTTTGTTTTTTCTTTAGGTTAATGGTTATGTATCATCACATCAGTCGACAGACGTCCACTGCTGGACATAAGCCTCCCCCAAAATGGGGGGATTTGCCATAATCGCCACGCTTGTTAATGTATATTTTGATTTATTTATTCGATATATTATATTTCTAGAAAATATATAAAAAAATTCCTCATTATGAGGAATGTATACATTTTCTTCTTACTTAAAAATTTGATTACTTCTGTATGTATTTAGCTGGTATTTACCAATTTAATTTTGAATCCTCGATTAAACTAACTTTTTATTGTTAAAAAGACAACATGTTTGGGTAGGTATAGTTTGATTGTAATTTATTTATTTGTAAAACCCTTCACGTAGATTGTAGAGTATGAATTTATTCTAATGTGCTAGATTGAATGAGGAATCTTCGTACTCGAATTCGAATCCAATGAAAACTATGAATAATTTAAACTTAATTGGAAAACGAAATTGTTCTTGAAATTGTTCCCTCGAAACGTGTCTTATATCTCACTAATATTATAAACGTGGAAGTTTGTGACGATGTTTGTAATTCTTCCATAAGCGAAAGACCCTAACCTACAATAACAAACTGATAAATATTTTCCGTAGTTGCAGCAATGATTTTGACTATCTAGAAAGGGTTTATTGTATGTATCTCGTTGAACAGCATGAAGCTATACAGGGTGTAAGGAAAAGTATAAATCACATCAAACTGAACAAATTTTACTATTGGAGCAAATCTTTCTGCGCAAAAAAAATACAACTGTGTCATACTAAACTGCAATGCCGACAGTCGTGTCGGTATTGCAGTTTAGTATGACACACATAAGAAATCTGCTGTTTCATACATTTGAGTCGTCAAATGTATGAAACAGCAGATTTCTTTTTGTTCTGACAGGTTTGCTTCCATGGTAAAATTTGTTAAGGAAGAGTACCTACTTTAATTTATATGTTAATTTGTTGATGGGTAGAGTATGTTTGCTTACACCATGTATTTAATTTTATTAATTTACAAGCGTTAACCCGCGACTTCGTCCGCACAAATTGTATACCAGATTTTAAGTCAGATCATAAGCTATCAAACAAAAAAAGTTTCATCAAAATCTGTTCTGTAGTTCTTGCGTGATACCCGTTCAAACAAACAAACAAACAAACACCCAAAAAACACAGAAACAAACAGACAGACAAAAAATCCAAAAATTGGTGAAATGGAATCAGGGACACCTAAAAACCATATCGTAACTTTTTTTTTGTTAATATCTTCAATGTACAGACAAACGTTCTGCTACAGTTTTATAATAGTTTAGATATATATATAGATTTAAAAAATATTATATTAAATAATATTTACGTTTGTTTTTCATTGTATGATTCGCTTGACAATCACTCATACTATTATTTCCAGGCTGACAGTGGCGGTCCCCTCCTGACCCGCGACGAAGGCCGAGCCATGATCATCGGCGTGGTATCAACAGGCAGTGGATGCGCAAGAGCCCGCATGCCGGGGATTTACACCAGGGTCTCTAGGTTCACCGACTGGATAGTTGATAGTATTAACACTGACACTGTTAGGTCTGGTTTGAATTGGTATCCTAGGTCTGGATAGCATTGTTATTACATTACAATGATAAGTCAAATGGAATGTTGTATCTATGAACTTATAGGAGTCGCGTTGTAGGTCTGCTATTGGGTTGTCGCGTCGCTCGTCGATTGTTGGTACAACGAAGCTCCAGTGGTGGTACATGATAGTGTTCTTTTCGAAAAACAATCCTTGAATCAAATTAAAGATTGAAAAAATTGTCTCGGGCGAGACTTGAACCCGCACTCTTCCAAACCGGGGAACTGCGTTATCCAATTTCGCCACCGAGCCCACTACCCAAAGAACGAAAATCCGACAATCCTTGAAGTCACAAAAATTACGTAAACTACCGTACAACGTCAAGCACTCTTGCTACATAAACTAGATATTGGCAAAATCATCACAACCAAGATGGCAGCCATTTTTTTTGTATAGAAAAGAATAGAATGAACTTATAGAGCAGATTTAGCACTTGTATATCCAATGGTTTCATAGTGGGAAGACAAACCACAGAATTATATACGTAAACGAAAAACAATTCTCCAGTATTTTCTCTAGTATTCAGGTTCCTTCTTAATAATGCTGACGGTTTTTTAGGAGATTATCAGACCATCGAACTGAACAACAGTCTTCATGGATTTATCGAAATCAGGAATAAAAATCCTCTGTTCCATAAAAAATCTGCAAACCTTCTCGACTGGAATGTATTGGGCAGCAGATTTTTTTTCTGGATTTCGATATTAGTCTCATGGAGAAAGTTGTTTAGTTTGATGGTCTGATCATTCACTTAAAAAACCATCAGCATTAAGAAGACGGTATTACGGTACTGAACTTTATATTTTATCGTGAAAACATACGATACGAGAACATTTTACCGTTTTCTCTCCGGTCTTCCTTTCCTAACTTCATGGTTGCATCACACAATATCACGGAAGCTAGCATTTTCACTTCGCTGCATAGCTAACTTTAATTACCTACCTTCTGAGCAATCATGAAGTTTGGGTCAACCTGTAGACCTCGAATCTACTGTGTATTTTTGTCAATGTACTCAACGAGTTTCCACCCATAATTATTTATGTGATATACTTACATAGAAATAATATCCAAAGTACCTTCTTTTTGACCTACAACTACGAAGTATTTTCGTCACGAGTAATCACATCTGTTGATCCTGGTTCCTGATACTAGGAGTTAGAGATATGAGTGAAAGTAATAACCACGTAAAGATTTTTGGCTAAGAAGAGTGGTGAAATATTAACTCTAGGAAAATAGTATGTTAATGTTGAGATAAGAAATAGGTAACTACTATTCCGCCTCTACATGTAATTTTATTATGTCTAACATAACAAAAGGTATATTTTCTTAGTGTTATTCTTATTCAAAGGACACGTTTCATTAGAAAACTCTTAGCGTATCTCTCTATTATATGTTTTTCTAAAAAATTCAATCTGAAAGACTGCATAGAAGTTTTTTAACGTGATTCTTGCACAAACAATCAATCATTTCCTCACATATTCTTTTGAACATTAATATTGAAAATATTTTTAATTTAAGTAAATAAGATTACGCCAAGTTTATAGTTTTCATTACACCCTGTGTAAGAGACAGCTCTCAGAAGACTGAAACGTTGAACTCAGACCATCAAACTGAACAACTCTCCCTATGGAGCCTACCTCAGGAAATGCGAATAAAATTTAGATATTTCATACAAAGCTGCTGTATTTACACGACTCAATGTAAGACAGCAGATTTTTTTTCACCAATTCTCAGGTAAGCTTCATAGTGAAAGTTGTTCAGTTTGATGGTGTGAGTTCACCGGAGGGCGGTCCCTACCATGCATTATTCAAAGATAATATGATATATTATAAGGAACAAAAGTTGAAAAAAAAAAAAAGATTTTGCAACACAATATTTTAGAATCAGGATTGAGTGAGTTGGAACTCAAGGTTGGTGGTTTAAATTTTGACACATTTCCAATTCAAATAGAGCTAAAGCAGTGGGTACTTAAGTTAAAGTGGGTCGACAAATGAAACATTCAAGACTTGGCACAGTTTTATGCAGCCGTAAAGTCAAGTGTTATCCTTGCAGTTTATTATCATTGCATTGTAACTTTTGCATAATTCTTAACAGAAGTAGTTTGTAGTAGTGACTTAGTGTATAGTATTGAAATGTTAGCATTTGGACATTGTTGAATTATTAAAAAATTTGCTGCTGGACTGTTTTACTATCATCAACATCATCAGCCTATATTCGTCCCACTGCTGGACACGTGCCTATCCTGGAGGGTGTATGGGCGTCAGTCCACCACACGTGCTCAATGCGGATTGGTAGACTTCACATACGCATCAGAATTTCTTCTTCAGCGTATGCAGGCTTCCTCACTTGTGTTTTACTGTAAGTAATGTATAAATATAGGGTCCTTCTTAATATGCTGACACTTTTTTAAGGGGATGATCAGACCGTGAAACTGAACAACTTTCTCTTTGGCACCAACATAGAAATCGCGAAAAAAAAAATCAGCTCTTCCATACAAAACTGCAAACCTACTTGAGACAAATGTATGGGACAGCAGATTTTTTTTTCGCGATTTCGATGTTAGTCTCTTAGAGAAATCTGTTCAGTTTGATGGTCTGATCACCGCCTTAAAAAAGTGTCAGCATATTAAGAAGGATCCTGTATGTTCAATTATTAAAGACAATTATTTTGAAATAATGAAGAATATTTACCTAATTAATAAATAGAATGTAGATTAAGTATTTAAAAATTTACTTGGTCCAACAAGATATGATTCTTACCATCAAACCTAAACACAATCGAATTCCTGCAACACGGATGTCGCTAAACGGTATTACTTTTCTGTTATCTTTAATAAACAATTGAATAAATAAGTATAAATATTTATTATCTCAAGTACAAAAACTTCTAGACTAGGCAAACACTTAAATTAAGGAGCGAACAACTAATTGTATTGAACGGCTGTGATAGTAGTTTAAAAATATTACGTGCATTTTAAATAAATTATTTAAATGTTCAAATTTTTTTCTTTGCAATATTTCTTAAAACCCTTATTACTTTCCTTAATCACTGCAAACAATTTCCTTCCAGACGATTCTTCCATATCATCTTTCAAACAAGTTAAAGCATCTTCTATTGCTTCTTTTGCTTCAACTAACAAAGGTTTTATATCTTTGATCGATTTTAAACCTTTAGATTTAAACACTAAAGCTGAATGTAGTTCATGTTGCAAAACAGACCTGTACAAACTTAGTCTGGCATTACCTGGATCTAATATTTTAGTAACTTTGATCAAATCTATGCACATGTTTATTTTCTTTTTCAATATTTCTTGAGACGTATACCCTGGATGTCTTCCATACAACTGTACCAAAGAATGCTTTATTGAATACAGATGATAATGATTCGGGTGTAAAAACGTTGATAACCTGCATAAAAGTGTCTCCAACATCGGAACAGAACTTCCCATCATTTGGACATTATCAACTTGCTCCTGCATTTGGGAAACGAGCATGTTTACTTGAGAATTACAGACTTTGATATTGCATTTATTACAACACCAGTCAGTTTCATCATCCAAAGGATCTTCTGGTAAATGGATACCGTCACAATCGTTGTTCCCGTCTCCTAAGCACCTCATTGCGCTCAAATAAGTTTTTAGTTCAGTTGGATCACCACATCTTTCACATTTACATGCGAAGTATTTGGTTTCTTTCAAATGTTGCCTTCTAGCTTGAGTTCCCCATAAAGCATGGCTGTACATAGTAGTTATGTGATCATCTTTGGAAACTGGTACTACTACTTTGACAGTAATTTTGAAGCGATCTTTTGGGTCTTTGACAGCGTGTTCGAAAGTGTGTTTTGTATTTGGTATACAACTGTGTTCCATTATGCATGTGTTCGTGTACAAAGCTAGGAGTTCTCCGCCTTCTGGTAATCTAATTTCCAAGGCATTTGTGTCAATGATACCGCATATCTTATGGATGAGACCTGATGATATTTCTGGTATACTTTTCCTGGTCTTTTCATCGAGTTTCTTTATGAAGTTGTTCATTAGGTAATCGACAACGAAATCGTTGGCTTCCCTGAAAATTTATAAAGTTGCAAATATGTTATTTTGAAAAATGTATGCTGTTGAATAATAGGTTTTTATTCTCAAATGAATGGAGACTTACTCATAAGCATCAGTTCCTGGTAAACGGCATTCCATGTGGGACTGCAACTCTGAAAGCTTTTCCCATTTCTCAGGATCGGTCTTCTGGAGTAAAACACATCTCAAAGGCAAGAGAGCGTCGTGTCTGAAACATGTTTTTAATTGCGTTATTTAATTAACATTGACAAAAATATCTGCAAGGGTGAAATTGATATCATTAGCATCCTTTAAGAATAAGAAGTTTTTCTGCCTATACAATAATTTGACCTACCTATAATACTCAGCCATATTATTGACCACGCATTCAGGTCGAGCCATGAGGATCTCACACTCGGTTCCATGGTGTCGAGGATCTTTGAGACCAGGACAGTTTCCGGAACAAACTGGCCACCCGCACCTGATAAAAAAAAGTTTTTGTAATCGCTGTGAGGAGCATAGTTTTGTTTTCGAACACACTCCACCAATCCGCACTACAGTACGACCAGGAAAATAATTCCGCTCGTCAATCTTCGTTTGCGCAGAGCAGAACCGAGTCCCTGACAAAACCCGAAGTCATTTAGTAATCAAAGGGTGCAAAGTCGGATAGTAGCAAAAAGGGTGCCAAAACAAATAAGCCAATAGCGTAAACGGATTGAAAGTGGCACATCCTGATTGGCCAATATAATTTCGCGCGCTATTAAAATTTGTCAACTGCGCAGGTACACCGGTAAGACTTATAAACCTGGTACTACTGCACTGTTCCGACTTCCTCTCAATTTTATTTATGAAAGTAGGTAATTTTCATAGGTCAACAACAACTCTTCCATCATAATTTTTATAGCTTAAGGCCCGATTTTGAAAAATCGTTTCTCAGCGAGCACATACTGCTTTTTGCATTTGCATTTTCAAATCATTAGCTTAATTTTCTGGGGTGGTTCAGCTAATCAAACTGTACAACTTTTTCTCGGAGAGCAATCATGAAATAGCAAAAATAGCAGTTTCATACATTTGAGTCGAGTAGGCATTGTACGTACAGTTTAGTATGTACTTCTATAATAAATGTTTCTTGAAAATGTTGCTAATGATTTTAAAATCTCCCAGTAGACGCCAGCAGATACTGCCAATAGCCCAGTCATTTTACGGTTTGAGCCGGGACTAATTAATAATTGATATTTTTTTCGGTATAGTATTTAAAAGCCAATTTGAGCTAAGAAATGTACCAAAATAAAAAAAATATCACGCCAGCTACAGCCACAAATTTAAAATTTAGCATTTATCTCGTTCTAAAAAACAAATGGTAAATTTTTTTTGCAATCTTTTAAGGCTTTCACCATTATACATACTTCAAACATGGTGTTAATATTTTTGTCTACTTAGAAGGCTTTGAAAAATACGTTAGTATAGTCTATTAAATAATTTATATTGCTAAATCTATTTAATATGAGTGTATTGGTATTAGTATTATTAATTTAAAAACCTTCTGGAAGACCCAATTTTGATTTCTATGTTGCGTAGCTACATTTTTTTTTAAATATGTTTTCAGATAGTCTTTTTGTCACTAAATGGTGCCAATTACAGTTTAAAAGTCCAATTCATAATTATTCCCCACCCCTCCTAACAAAACTCCGTAAAATGACTGGGCTACAAACTTAGTTTGAAGAAGTTTTAGAAATATAACATGATGAGACAAGTGGATCTCGCTCTTATAATATCATTTAGTTAAGATTTACGCCTGTGCAGCTGTTAACACGATTATGACACAAACTCCAGTGCAAAGCTTTTTCTAATCTTACCTCGCACATCTTTCCCCGACGTCAGTAGAAACCGGTTTGTAGCAACCAACGCAAGGCATCATGGCTTCAGGGTCCGGCATGGCTTTAGGGCCGAAAACAAGAGGTCGTTCTGTGAGGACCAGGTCTCCTGGCACCAGGTCTCTAGCTGCTACGAGGTAGCGTCCGAGCTCTTCTGATTTTCGGACCTGGAACCATTAAATAGGCAACTTACTAAAAAGTTAGTAAACATAAACTGTTCCCTTAGTATGGCAGCGTGATATAGCGCTATCACGCCTTACCTTTCTTTCTATTTGCGCGCGAACGAACGAGATAATAGGCGTGATATAGTCGTGTCAAGCGTAACATGCTACGGCTTCTGATCTTACAACAACTGCAGGTATTTAAAATGAGTAGAAAAAAAAATTTGGGACGGTTCAGAACTTTTTCTATGGGAACGAACCTAAAATCATTCAAAAAATCTTTTGTTCCATACTAAACTGCAATTTCAGGTTTGCGCCCATAAAGTAAAAGTTGTTCAGTTTGATTGTCTGATCCACTCCTAAAAAAATTCTACCATTTGTCTCCTTAATATATTAGGTACGTAGGTACCTACAGAGAAAGATTCCTCTAACAGAAAGCACGGAATATATAAGAGTACAGAAAGTAAGAAGTAAAAGTTAAGATTAAGAAAACTTGCGTGTTTGAAGCCAACGTTACTCTCTTCAATAAATCGCATCATAGCTAATTAGTTTTACCTAAACTTTTACCTTAAAGCCAACGGAATAGAAACTGCAGTTTCAAAAAGTTTTTTTGTACCTCATTTTATTTAGTTTTTCTGTTACCAATAGTGACATCTTGTGTTGTGATAGTTTGAACTTTGCGGATAGAGCCATCTAGCGAGATCGTTTTGGACTAGGTGTAATTTTATGGTGCGTGATGCTCTAGCATGATTTTATTTTTACTGCAGCCTGTCCTAAAAGCTTGGTAAGTCTATAGATAGATGGCGTGATTTTATATGGTCCTCTAGACATTTTTATTCAAGAACTTTTTTTTAAATAAATTTATTTACTGGCCCGGTTACAAGACCTTTAGGCCAAATCTTCTAGTAAAACAAATTCTCTAACCAAACTTCATTAAACCAGAAATAAACATTTTAACGGGTTCTTACCGCGTTTTGGTATGTTTGGTTTTGGTATTTTTATTTCTAGATTAAATAATAACCGCGTAACTCTCAAAAACTGTAAAATCTTCATTTTCTTAAAGCCTAACAAAACGTTGGTGTTCGACGTTTTGACGCTTTTTTGGAGTTTTTGGAGACAATCGAAAGTCGCAGGAAACGTAGAAGTCCACAGGAATGAGGTAAACCGACCGCTTTGCCACGCCTGACGGAACACTTTTCCTGTTTACGACCCATACTCCATCATATTTCACTGAACTGTATATTGTTCACATGCACGACACTTTGTTACGCAAAACAACACCAATTTTACGAACTAAAACTCACTATAAACAATAAAAAATCGACAATATATGTGGACTCCAAACGTAGCTAACGAATCACCGCCAAAAAAAAAACCTTATTCGAGAACTCGGACCGTCAAACCACAGAGTACTATAATAATTACTACGTCAAACTAAACAACTTAGCACCAACATCGAAATCGCGAAAGAAAAATCTGCTGTTCCATACAAAACTGCAAACCGACTTGAGCCAGTTGAAATTTTTATGCAATTGCTATTTTGGTCCTATTGAGAAAGTTGTTCTTTTTTATGGTCTGATCATCCGCATCCCATTAAAAAAGTGTCAGCATATTAAGAAGGACCCTGTATATGGGTTTTCAAGTTTTTCCAATGATTTTCCATAAATTAATGGTTTCCACTTACCTCATACGGCGGATTGCTATCAACATTTTCTCGGCCCATGATTCAAACCTGAAATAATATTGAATATTTTAAAGGGATAGTTTCTTCAAACTGTACTATAAATAATAGCATAGCATGCATAGCATATTATGCTCACGACTGTATTCCCCGAGGGGGTAGTCAGAGATATTCTGAAAGCTCAGAACATCCACGTTTCACTAGTGAAATGAAATGAAATGAAAAAACTTTATTGTCACGTTTCAATAAAGAGACTAAACAAAACAGAACTTATAATATAATTCTAAAATGTGACAAAAGGGCCAGACTCAGCATAATGCTGACCGACTTGGTCAGCGCTGTTTTTCAATTTGGCCCTCTGTAGTACTACTGAAACTCTGTTTAGTGTTACGGGGAGTGAGCCCGTCGCCACTTATAATGGACAGTAGGTAATACATGCCTCGAAATTGAAGCACGCAGGTTTCCTCACGAATATAATACTATTATACTTACAGTATAATTATTAGGAAATGTTTTTATATGAGCTGATGAGATATTTCATTCAAAATCATTAATATAATTCCAATTTGTTCGTCTCTACTTCGAATTAGAACTGGATGCAGAAATGAAAAAAAATAAACAATATTAATTGAAATTGAATATTTAAAACAGGTTAAATTTTTATATGATTTTTATGTTTCCGTATCCAAAGGGTTAAAATTCTTGGACAAAGTAAAAGTAGGTATTATTCTTTACTCTGAGTTTGAGCTATGCTAAGCAGAAATTTTTACAGAATTACGTATTAATAAGTGCAGATTTCCTCACAAATAATAGACTAAGTAAGTATAGGCTACCTGTTGTATGTTTTATTATTTTATGCTAGTATACAGGGTGTAGCAAAACATCCTATTAATGCTTAAGGGGGTGCTTCAGACCATCAAACTGAACAACTTTCACTATGGAGCCAACTTCGAAATCGCGAAATAAAAATCTGCTGTTTCATGCAAAACTGCAGTACCGGCTCGACTCACATGTATGGGAAAGCAGATTTTTTTTTCTTGGTATTGGCACGAAATATCTAAGAGTACTTTGACTACTTATATGTGGACTAGTTACGCGTTTAATTCTACTAACAAACATTTCTGCGACTTTTTGCGGGGGGCGAGGTAACATGAAATCCGCAACTTTGGATTTTATTCCTATAACTTTAGATTCTAATTTTGAACGTTAAAAATCATGAAAAGTTGTCGCGAGTGAACCCCAAACATTCTAAGTTCGAAGTTATTGTTTCGCAAATATAGGCGGTCTCGTTTAGTGATAATGTATAAAATTGAATGTAAATGCACATGATCAATTGTTCTTATACCGTGGCAGAGAGGAAATGCTACCGCAAGGCTAATCCTTATGATAAATAGTCAAAGGCTTCATACCATAGTAAAAGTTGTTCAGTTTGATGATCTGAAGCATCTCCTTAATAACTGGGGTACCCATTTTGTCATACCCTGTAGAGTAGGTAAGTACCTACCAATACGATAACCTTTACCCAACTGTCCGAGTATTTGATACGCCACTGACTATTCCAATCAAAGCAGACATTCTTTACGGTCCAATAAAGCGTGGTAATAAATCTATGCGCACGCGGCGACTTGGCAACGGCAGGTGTAGTTACTAACATGTCAAGGTGTAGGTGATCTTGAATGATCGGTCAGAGTCGGTACATGGCATATAGTCACGACCGTATTCCTGTTTCAGGGTGGTTAGAAATGTTGTTATAAAATTATATTTTCTAGAATCTTATTTTATTAGCCTGCATAAGCATAATTATTATTTATTTATTTTATATTTGGAAGATTTACGGCATTACAATTTTGTTAGTATTCTTATATAAATCTAGACGCCAATTAAAAATCTTCACATTTAAAATAAATGAAAAAACTATTATTAAAATTACATTATACCTATGCCACACGTCTCATTTGTGTTACATAATATATTGGAAAATAACAATAACGAATATTCAGATCAAAAACGAAACAAAATAATTATAATCTTTCACTGACGGTCAAGTGTTGCAAAAGTAAGCTCGTGCAATTGTGTTTTAACGGTTGCCTTGCTCGTGACGAATAGGTCAAAGTTGTGCTCTGTGCTTAATTCATTAAAGCTGTCACAGCTACGTATTGCGAATGCGTTTCGTCTGTAATTGGTCCTTGCATATGGAACGTGGAGAAGGGGGCGCTGCCTTAAGCTCCGGTTATTAGTGCATCATTATCATCTTCTCAGCCGATGGACGTCCACTGCTGGATATAGTCCTCCCCAAGGATCGCCACAACGACCGGTCCTGCGCTGCCATCATCCAACGGGTTCCCGCCACCATCACCAGATCGTCGGTCCACCTTGTGGGAGCCTACCTACCCACGCTGCGCTTTCCGGTACGCGTTCGCCACTCTTTGGCCCCATCGGCCATCGGTTCTGCTAGTAATGTTCCCCGCCCACTTTTACTTTAGTTTAACAATTCTTTGAGCTATGTCGGCCACTCTAGTTCTTCTGCGGATCTCTTCATTTCCGATTGGATCCCGCATGAAAACTCCGAGAATAGCTCTCCATTATAATGAGCTTATACTCGAAACTAAATAAATATCGAGGACAAAATTAATATCACATATAATGTAAATATTTAAAATATTATTGATTTTTAAACATGTTACAGCTATGTTGTGAAACTGCGTTATCCAATTTCGCCACCGAGTCCACGGATAACGCAGTTCCCCGGTTTGGAAAAGTGCGGGTTCAAGTCCCGCCCGAGACAAATTTTTCAATCTTTTATTTGATTTGTAAATAATATATTTAGTTTCAGTATGAAGGTACCAGAAACTAAATCCAGAAAAACATTGACGTTCGGTGCAGATTCTTTTGAGATTCAGAAAGCATGTTCAAAGATGCATTCTCTCACTCTCCGAATTGTGATCGAATAAGAAACCAGTACAAAGGGTCGAATACAGTGACTCGAATCAGTAAGGCCACTGAGTGGGCGTCAAAAATGACACCTGAAAAGATTTTTCGTCCATACGTCTGATTTGTTGCTATTGTAAGCCGTACCTACACACGAGATTGCTACTTCCATTAGGTAGGGTATACCTATATCTTGGACATTGTCACACATCTAGTCCCACTGAAAGTACCAGAATCTGGTCCAGATTTGTATTATAATGAAGACTATGTAAACGATACAGAATACACATAATTATGTCGATATAAACATCCATATTTTTCCCTTGAACTAAGAAGAAGATATTAACAAAAAAAAAAGTTACGATATGGTTTTTAGGTGTCCCTGATTCCATTTCACCAATTTTTGGATTTTTTGTCTGTCTGTTTGTTTGTGTGTTTGTTTGTTTGTTTGTTTGAACGAGTATCACGCAAAAACTATTGAACCGATTTTGATGAAACTTTTTTTGTTTGATAGCTTATGATCTGACTTAAAATCTGGTATATAATTTGTGCGGACGAAGTCGCGGGTTAACGCTCGTATTATTATAAAACTATAACAGTAGTGTGTCTGTACATTGAAGATGTTAACAAAAAAAAGTTACGATATGGTTTTTAGGCGTCCCTGATTCCATATCAGCAATTTTTGGTTTTTTGTCTGTCTGTTTGTTTGTGTGTGTGTTTGGGTGTTTGTTTGTGTGTTTCTTTGTGTGTTTGTTTGAACGAGCATCACGCAAAAAGTACTAAACCGATTCTTATGAAACTTTTTTTGTTTGATAGCTAATGATTTGACTTAAAATCTGGTATATAATTAGTGCGGACAAAGATCACACCAAAACTACTGAACCGATTTTGATGAAACTTTTTTTATTTGATAGCTAATGATCTGACTTAAAATCTGGTATATAATTTATGCGGACAAAGTCGCGGGTTAACGCTAGTATATAATAAAAATGAATCCCTATTTCCCTTGGTCACGACATCACTCGAGAACGGCTGGACCGATTGCGATTAAACTTTGGTGGGTTATTGTTCACATTCCAAGGAAGGTTTATAAACAAAAAAACGGCCAAGTGTGTGTCGGGTAAAACTGATTCTGAGGCGGTACGAAGTTCGCCGGGTCAGCTAAGTTTGTTATAAATACCAAAAAGATTTGTAACCAAACGTTTATTTATGTTTGTTTGTTTATGTGCTACCACAGAATATTATAACACTGCGTCTTCTTATCGTGTGGGCAGAGCCCTGGCGTCAGAGTTTTTTCAGACCGCCTCACGGTCTCTGACGTTGTTTTTATGTAACCAACCAACTGGGGAATAACGCTCAAAGTGACATATCACTAGGTGTCTCCCATGCGAATCGAACCCACGACCTCCGTGTCGAGAGCCCAATGCTCTTAACCATTAGACCACGGAGGCAGTTTACCAGCTTTAGTAACACTGCGTAAAGTGCTACAACAGATTAGAAGTCAAAAGTCAGTAAAATTTGGTTATATTTAACAAAACATTTTTTCAGTGTATTTTGCCTCCACAAATCCGCACTAGGCCCGTGTTTTTCGTAAGAGAAGCACTGTAGTAGTGAGACATACAGGGTGTCCCAGAAATGGTGAATCAAACTGCTATGGGAGGCAGCTTGACTAATGACCTATTCATAAAAAATAAAAAAAAAATAAAACGCACATGACCATAAAAAAAAAAGATTAAAAAAAAAGATTTCGGTTCAGAAAAAACAATTAAACTAAGTGGTCTGTGCTCGAAGTGGAGACATTTTTTTTTTGTAAAGTGTTAACAATCAGTCGAAGCAACCTCTAACAATTAATATTGGCAGAAAAGAAAAATTTGATGATTTTCCCCTTTTTTTGGATATTCTTTTTTTTTTATGGTCATGTGCGTTTTATTTTTTATGGATAGGACATTAGTCAAGCTGCCTCCCATAGCAGTTTGATTCACCATTTCTGGGACACCCTGTATATAGGTTAATGATGATGATGATATACCTTGTGGTCACTATGACAAACGTAAGGCAATAAAGACGTTATTAATAGGTCTGATAGATGTTATTGGCCTGACATTAGATTAGATGTAAAGTATACCTTGATCCTAATACTGAGTAATTACAAGGTTGACATTGCGCATGTCTCATTTAAACCGATTCAGTATGATGCCAATACTCCAATAGTAAGTGCTAATTGTATTCAAATAGATCATAGGTAGTACAGTAGTAGTAACGAAAATTGTACATACCTAATTATAAACTGGATTCATTCAATATAGGTACATTTCATTCAAGGTACTTATAGCGATTGGCGATTGGAAAAAGCAATGAAAAAAAAGTTTTTAAAAACCCTATAAACAAAACATAAATTACATTGAATATTATTTTCTTTCTATGAAGTGAGGATGGAACCGTTTTTAGTCTGTTGTCGAACAGTTTTTTGAAAACCATATTAATTACATTTAACATAATAATATGTAGTTCAAATAACTGTGTAGATACGTTTTTTCTGCAGTGCATGTGACCGATAAAAAAAAAAGAGAACCAAAGTAAGTTCGATTTTAGATTTGTAACCAGTTTTACATGAATCACCATATTTTCTGAATATACCATCATTTGAAAGGTAATAAATTATTGAAGCGATTGTACCCGATGGTTTTTACCCCAAACATCCAAGAGAGAAGATATTGATGAAAAATACGTTCTAGGTCAGCTAATCTGGTTCTTCTGCGGATCTCTTCATTTCTGATTCGATCTCGCAGGGAAACTCCAAGCATAGCCTCCATTGCCCTTTGGGTGACTTTCAGCCTTTTTATGAGGCATTGAATGAGCAACCACGTCTCTGTTCCATAATATCATCACCGGCAACACACACTGGTTGAAAACTTTCGATTTGAGACACTGCGGTATTTGTGACGTGAAGAACTGAAGATACTACGTAGCCTCCCGAACGCGATCACACGTCGAATCGAAAGTTGAGAAAAAATACTTATTATTTACAAAGTATTTATTTGATAACTATTTACATTAGCAGACTTTACTAGAAAAGGGGTTAGTGTAAAATATGGACCGATGGCGTCAAATTTTGTAGTTGCGAAACAGATTTTGTAACAACAAAAAATCTACTATATCTAGATCCATCTATCTAGATATTTTTCTCAGTGCACAGGATACGATATTACGCGTTCATTCGTTACACATTCATCATCAGCCTATAAACGTCCCACTGCAGGGCACAGGCCTACCCTCAAGGTGTATGGGCATTAGTCCACCACGCGTGCCCAATGCGGATTGGTAGACTTCACAATCACATCAGAATTTCTTCGTGTATGCAGGTTTCCTCACAATGTTTTCCTTCACCGTTTGAGAGCAGTCGTATTACGTGCATAAGTTAGAAAAACTCATTGGTACATGGCATGTTGACCGTGCGGATTCGAACCCGGACCCCCATAATTGGGTGTCCATACCTCTTCGCAACGCGCCACCGATGATCTACCCGTTACACATTGGTTAAATACAATATACGGCTTTACCCATTAACGCTATTTCCAGAAATTACAACAACTCCAGAAACTGGGCTATGACATGAATACGTTAATACGCAGGCTAATTTTAGATTACGTTCCATTCTTACTAACATTTCACTATTTTTTTCTTTTGCACTCTTGGTAAAAAATTAAAACTTACAGTGGTGTGAATATTTCGGTTAGTTTAACAAATGTACAGATAAGAAATACAATGGTACCTTTCATAGAATTCTTTCTAAGTAAGCTTACAGTAGAACCAGGTTAATAAGTCTTACCGATATACCTGTAGGCCTCGCATGCCACCCCCGAGAAAACGACAAAAATCGAGATGTGCCTCCATCTTTATTATTTTACGTACGCCAAAAAGAGTGCGCACGATGTTTTTCTCGTTTAAACGCTTTGTCGTGGCATGCTAGCCATGCAGCGCAGTTGACAAATTTTAATACCGCGCGAAATTATATTGACCAATAAGTATGCGCCACCTTCAATCCATTTACGCTATAGACTTATTTGTTTTCGCGCCCTTTTCGCTGCTATCCGACTTTGCACTCTTTGATTACTAAATGACTTCGGGTTTTGTCGGGGACTCGGGCCTGATCTGCGCAAACGAAGATTGACGAGCGGAATTATTTTCCTGGTCGTAGTGTACTACTATATTCTGTGTAAGGTTATATTATTTTTAGTATAAAATAAAGTATAATAACTGATTGATGGAAATTATTATGCTATGCCGACAAGAAATACTATGCAACTATATTTTCTAGACCAAATGTAACTGATTTCTAGAATTGAAAGCATGTTGATTCACCCTGGATTGCTTGAATTGCTTCTAAATTTAAATTGAGTCTGTTGGATAGCTGATTCTACCAACATATTGGATTAATCAGTCAGGAAGACAGAAAGAAACAGATCATAGAAAGCCAATCGACATAATTACTATGAACTTTTTTTCGGAGATTAGGAACATTTAGAGGGCTTATAGCTTATATATATATATTAGACGGCCCGGTAGCACAGTCTGTAGTGAACCTGCCTGCTGTGCCGAGGGTCGCGGGTTCGAATCCCGTAAGGGACAAATATTTATAATGATGAATATGAATATTGAATATTTGTACCCGAGTCATGGATGTTTGTATCTATATATGTATTGTATATCGTTGTCTAGTCACCATAATACAAGTCCAGGTACTTTAAATGTGACTAGATAATTTGTGTGACAATGTCAAAGATATTTATTTATAACGTCACAAATCGAAATCTACCCCCGTTGTTGCTCAAAGAGTTAATGGGCTGTCCTGTGATCCTTTCTTGAAAATGACGCTATGGAAAAGCCGATTTTTATTTGGCGCGAGCAAAGACATGGCGACGACATTTCTTCATGGTGAAATTGATATCATTAGCATCCTTTTCAACTAAGAGTCTACCTAACCTGAACTGAACAACTTTTACTATGGGAGCAAACCGATCGGAGCAAATAAAAACTCAGCTGTTCCATACTAAACTGCAATGTCGACGCGCGAGTTCGTGACTCAAATCAAGGCAACAGCTGATTTTTTTTTTGCTTCGATTCGTAGTAAAAGTTGTTCAGTTCGATGGGTAGACTCTTAGTTTAAAAGGATGCTAATGATATCAATTTCACCCCGTATACTGTACCGTCGTTTAGAATAAATGCATAGTTGAATGTCTACTGCGAAACGCTTTGACGTAAGAATCTAATTCATAAATATCTAAGGAAATTAGAAATATACAAAATTTTCCCCACGCCTATTTTTCCATTAGTTGAGGCCGGCGCATAATGCCATCTTCTTTCATTCATCTCCAGCCACATAAATATGTAAGTCATTGGTTTGAGTCTCTAGACTTCGTTTCAGTATCATCCTTTTCTTACACGTGTAAAAATTTCACTATTGTACATAACATATACCATAAATTTACGTCTATAAGGTGTAACAATCACCCTAGTAATATTTAAAGAGGGGTTTAGACCATCAAACTGAACAACTTTCACTACTGAGATAACGTTCAACTGTCGCATACATTTAAGTCTAGTAGGTACTGCAGTTTTGCATGAAACAGCAGATTTTTTGGTCTAAACAACCCTAAGGTGTTTTGTTACACCCTGTATAATGAAATGCATGACAGGGTGGACCATAGGTTAACATTAAAATATCACTAACTATCTTGTCGAAGCGAAATCGTTTTTCAGTCTACATTTATGTACATAATATTTCGACTATTTCATTTATTAGCTCGATTATTAATAGCTTTATTAAAAATAATGTATTTCTTGAATAAAATGTACTTACTTTTTCAAATAACTAACACAGTTTCACGAAAAATCGAAGCACGAGAAAATTTTCCGGTTTTCCTGGAATATTTTCATGGACACGATAAATTCGACGCGCGCGCAGCGCCAGAAGCTTTACGACTAACGATCGTAAGAAAAGTTCTGAATTTTTATTACGTAACTCAAATACGTGAGTATATAGACAACAAGATATGGATTTATGAGATTTACGAGATTTTAGATAAATGGGAGAAAGGACCTTGTTGTCGGTTTTTTCCAAGACATTTATTTACAGAAATTTATGTAGATTTTGGATCAATTAATAACGTCCAAAACCAGTTAGGTATAGTTAAAGCGCGAGCGGTATCATAGTATCGCTAAATTGATCACTAATTATGATTTAATATTATATTATAAATTATGCAACAAGTATTAAAAAGGCCATCAAAATCAAACTGAACAACTTTTACTATGGGACCAACTTTAACTTTAAATCTATTGTTTCATAGAAAATGTCAATAGATGCTCGATCAAAATGTACTGTGATCAAAGAGTAGCAGACTTTTTTGTTGGTCCCATATCAAAAGTTGTTTAGTTTGACGGCCTGAAACACCCCTTAAGTGTATAAAGTAATTAGGTTTACACCCTGTAATTCTACTGTACACATTTTTACATAAAAAGTCATGCAGTGCCTCTTTTGTCCCGAAATGGAAATGAACAACGAGTTTTCATGCATTTCTATTCACCGAAGTAGAAGCGAAAGTATACCTCAGCTGCCATCAATTAACACCACAGCGACATAAGGCTAAACAAGCATTTACACAAAATAGGGCTTGTAGACTTGCATATTCTGTCGTGATTGTGAAGCAAAGGAAACGCCCATAGAATACACCTCCTCTGCAAATATTTTGTGAAGCAGAAGAAACGCCCATACACCTCTGCCCATACGAAGTGCTCATTCATAGCTGAAGTCGCCATCTAGGTGGATACGTAGTGACACCTGCAGATAGTATGATACGGTTCACGAATTCCAGGAGCCTGGGAAATTACCTTTTCGAAGGTGGTAGCTACAATAGGTTCAGGTCACAGTAGCGATTCACTAAGCCCTGGTTAACAAATTATAAAAGTTTAATTCATTTTCAGCATGTGTAGGCCAACAAAAGTTTCCAAAGTTAGTGTACGTAATACCGACTGCTCCCAAAGTCTTTAAGGAAAACATGCCAAAAGTAATGTCCTATATTATTAGGGTTCCGTAGGAAGACAAAAATCTATTATACTTTCTTCAATCTGTCCGTCTGCACACTCCTCGTCACACTGGATACAGTTTCGGTACTAGTGAAAAGTGGATGTTTTGACGTTCCAGAATATCTCTAACTACCCCGCGGGGAATATAGTCGTGAGCATATGCTTATGATATGCTATGTATGCCCCGCCTCAATTACTCTCCCATTTTTGCACCGATTGAACCGAAATTTGACATAAAGACAGATAACAGTCCCAAAAACAGGACTGCGACCTCCACAATCAACGAAAAGAGGCTTACTACAAATACAGGTGAGAAAACTATATCGAATGAGGTGTCATTGGACAGGTCTTGTAAAACTGATCTTAACACTCATAGAAACTAAATCATTATAATGCTTCTATCTCGAGATACACGTCAATGCACATCGGTCTCGGCCTCGAGCGATTGAACAGCAAGTTTTACATGTGTTACGATGAACATAATTATTCACCAGAAGAAGCTTAGGTGTTGTATTTACGTTGCGTCCATGTTTTGAATTCGACAACATTGTATGAAGTGCCTCATGTTCGGAAAGGGTACTGAAAACTTTTCGTTACTATATTTCAAACTGACAATAGGTACTTTCGAACTTGAGGTAGAGACTTTCGGTCTGGCAATGCCCTAATGTTTGACATTGGCAATATGTTCTGTATTTTGTAGAAAACATAATTTACGAGACTTTTATTCCACGAAATGACATATTTATTTTATTATTCAAACAAAAGAGCGTTTGCAAGAATTATCAATGCATCGCTTTCGTTGGCACGTGTCCCATAGTCTTTAGTTAGGTCGTCGTACGTGTTAATTATACAATATCTATTTAAAACGAGTATTGTATTAGGATCCGGCTCGGACGCCCGTGTGTACGCGATTTTTGACACGAACAAAGTAGTTTTTACAATGGATTCAAAACGCGAAATTCCTATGTGCGAAGTTTGCCAACAACCGGCAAACCAAACATGCGGAGGCTGCAAACTCGTCTACTACTGCTCAAAAGCCCATCAAAAACTAGGATGGAGAGAAGGCCACAAATTCAAATGCTGCGCCTTCAAGATCCAATACTCTGACACTTTGGGAAGGCACATGGTAGCAACCAGAGATATTAAGCAAGGTGAAATGATTCTTAAAGAAAAACCAGCGATTATGGGTCCAAGAATGGCTTGTTCACCGCATTGCTTATCCTGCGGCTTGAAACTGGAACCAAGTCAAGTGAACAACAAGTTCGATTTCTACAAATGTACTTTGTGCAATTGGCCCATGTGTGGACTGCAGTGTGAGAAAGCTGACGTCCACAAAGCGGAATGCAAACTTATGACAGAAAGGCAATACAAGAGTACCATCCGATATGAATCGCCAGATAAACCAGAGGCAGCATATTGTGTAATAGCTCCAATAAGAGTTTTACAAATGAAAGAAACTAATCCACGCCAATTTGAAAACCTAATGAATCTGGAATCTCATATAGAAGACAGAGTGAATACACCACTGTATGCTGTATTAAAAGCAAATCTGGTAACGTTTGTGGTACAAGTACTTGGTCTACCATTTGACGAAGAAACCATATTGAAAGTGGCATCGATATTTGATACTAACGCCTTTGATGTCAGGTCTCCAGATGGAACGAAAAGGTTACGGGCTATTTATGTTACAGCATCTATGATGGATCATAGCTGCAAACCTAATACAAAACATATATTTCTCGGTGACGATTATAATGTGGCTTTTATTGCAACCGTGCCAATTGCTAAAGGCGATATTATAACTGCAACGTATACACAATCTTTGTGGGGTACATTGGATAGAAGAAGGCACTTAAGGTCGAACAAATGTTTTGACTGCGAATGTGAAAGGTGCATGGATCCAACTGAATTAGGAACCTATTTGGGAAACATTTATTGTTCAATGTGCAATGGAGCAGGACTTGCTAACGGAGCCATGCTTGTATCTACTGATCCTCTTGACGAAAATGCACAGTGGAAATGTGAAAAATGTGACCATTTCATACAAAGCAGGCAGATGTTTTGGGGTAATAACGCCTTGAAACAAGACCTGAATAAAATAAACAAGAATGGTCCCAATGGTTTTGAAGATTTCATTCTAAAATACAGTCAAACGTTGCATCCTAATAACCACTTAGTAGTGCAGGCTAAATTAGCGTTGATACAAATTTATGGAAATTACAAAGGCTATACTTTGTCAGGTATGTAATAATCGTCATTTCTGAAAATCGAAATATTTTTTGAGTAGGCTGTAGGCTTAAAAATAAGTTGGTACTGTAAAATTACTGAACATGTGGTACACGTTATTTAAGGTAAGATAGCATTGGAACACGTTGAACACTGGTTGCCAAAATATAGTCACTCAAAAGCATCATTTGTTTTACCGTGTAGCAACAAGTAACAAATCTCTATTTTTTCCAGAGCTTCCAGAGCATCTCCTCAAACGTAAAGTAGACCTATGTCATGATATGCTAGAATTAGCTGATAAGTTGGAACCAGGTTGGACAAGATTCAGAGGAACTTTACTGTTGGACCTACAAGCAACGATGACTATGCAGACCAAGAGAGAGTTCGAAGCTGAGAAGCTGACTAAAGCCGGAGCTCAGGTAAGACTTATTAGAATAAAAAGTAATCTTAGAGCGGAGAAATTAAGGTGTAATACGGTTTGGATCAAGTTTAGTTCGTGCCCGCAACCATAGCAAGCCCAAAGAATGAAGAGCTGTTTTGGATATTCCATACTTTTGGCATTATGAGTACATGGAAATGCAGGAAATGTGAAAATTGGTAAGGAGGATCTTCAAAATATGTCTACATGATGAAATGTCCAAAATGCCCTTTTGGTATAACTTAGCCAGCCGGAGTATCAATCTCCAACCGATCCTAATCTAGATCGCGACTGTGGCAATAGGAAGGATTAATATTAATTTAAACTCGAACATATTTAGACGCCACCTGTCAATCTTGGCATCGACTAGCAAATAGATCTCGAACATTTATCATCGAGTACCACACTCGCGTGAGCATTCGCTTATCACACGAGTCAAAACGTAAACAATAACTGAATATTTTTGTTATTTACCTTTCTTTCCATTCTCACTAGCGAAAGGAATATGTATGCACGCACGCGTAAGAAGATACAAAGATGAGAATAATGCTGGCTTACATCGTGTACATCTGATTTTTTACCGCAAAAATTAGCCTCACGTTGTTGACTGCATTATGATGTACACACGGCGACACATCAAGCTATACAAAACCAAAATAAGCTGGCCGCGCGACGTTATACGTTACTCGACTCACGCGCGGCCAGCTTATTTTGGTTTTGTATAGCTTGATGTGTCGCCGTGCGTACATAGGTACTACATTTAATTTATTCAGAAGGGAAAATTTTTGATCTTATGGATACTTATTTCACTATCATAGGCATTTTCCATCTAAGTAAATGTTTTAGGAAATGTCTGTTTATTAATAGGGTGTTTATATAGTTAGATGTTTATATGATCAGACCATAAAACTGATGGGAACAAAATGAGAATCGCGAAAAAATAATCGGCTTTTCCAACAAAACTTCAGTACTAATTCAGATTGATGGTCTTATCATCACCTTGAAATGACCGCATCTAACTACCAAAAACCCTGTATTATAATCACAGTGAGTGTCACGTTTTGGTCCCGTGTTCCGACCATTATCAGTTGGCACAATTTTTCCAACCTAATCTGGTGAATAAATGTAAAAAGAGGATTTACCATAATCGCCATTCTTGGCAGTGAGATTGGCGATCATTGATTGCGAGACGTTAATTTTAGTAAGCTACTTTGCTATTCGCTTCATTTCATTCAGTAAAAATAGTGTAGAATTATTTATAGCTAGAACATCTTCACTGAGATAGTACTCTGACTTTAAGAACTGTAATAAAATCCGTGCGAAACACAAACATAACAATTTTTGATTTACATTTTTAGCACGAGAATCTTTTGTTACAACTATTATGAAACAAATCAAAGTTTGTTTTAGAATGGTTTTATAATAGATTGGATTGATGCCAAAAATAATATTCGACATGATGATAGAATCCCGTCAGGGTTTTTAAAACGTGGATAGTCTTCTATAATATAAGATATATTATTATATCTACTTCATCATCATCAGCATCATCATCATCAGCCTATACAGGGTGCAATTCATATCATTAGCATCAATTTAAACTAAGAGTCTACACATCAAACTGAACAATTTTCACTAATGTATGCAACAGCCAATTTTTTTTAGCTCCGATTGGTTTGCTCCCATAGTAAAAGTTATTCAGTTTGATGGGTAGACTCTTAGTTTAAAAGGATGCCAATGATATCAATTTCACCCTGTATACGTCCTATTGCATGGCACAGGCCTACTCTCGGAGAGAGTGTATATATCAGTCCGCCACACAAACTCAGTCATATATCTACTTAATAAAGTTTATTCCTAACATTTACGGAACTAATAATATTTTCCCAATTTCGTTGGGATGATTCGGGATTCGCTGTCCGATTATGGCACGCTTTGACAAATAAGAACGGACGGACGAACTGAATTATCAGGGTTCCTAGTCAAAATAAGGAACCATAAAAAGATAACATACTCTATCTCATAGGATTTTATAAAGCTTCATCTATTGCCATTCATGCTGTAGCGCATGAATAATTGTCTTAAAAAGTATGGCTAAAAGATACGGCTCGTGCTGACACGAAATGAGCAATATTACACTCTGATGTAAAGTTCTAAATATTTTCCTTTCAGGAGCAATTAATGGAAAGCATGGTACTTCTACAAGAAGCAACGAATATATTACGGGTAGAGCCACACATGAGGGAAGCTTTGGAAGCGAAGATACAGGAGCTTTCAAGTCAATTGGAGATAACCGATAATGGGTCCGAGTGTATGTCAGTTGATTAGTAGATTTTGATTTTATTAGGCTACAAACACTGCTCAACTTTTTAAGTAAAATATTTAGGGGCCACCTTAATATGCCAACGGCTTTTTGAAGTGGATGATCGGACCATCAAACTAAACAACTATGCACCTGTAGCACCATCTATGGCACCAAGATCAAAAATGCGAAATGAAACAGTTTTCAAATACATTTCGGTCAAGTGTTTTTTAATGAAGGATCTGATTTTTTTCGCTAATTTGAACTTGGTCCCATGTAGAAGGTTGTTCAGCTTGATTTTTTTTATCATCCCCTTAAAATAACGTCAGCGTATTAATAAGGACCCTATATAATAGGTAATAAGGTTTGATCCACTTTTAATAATCATACTTGAGCTCAGATAAATTAACAGAAAATTCCTGTTAATTTATCTGAGTACTTGAGCAATTCCCTAAAAAGAGCATTTGAAACGTACTTAGGACCAATTCACTCATTTGGCGAGCCTAATATGACTTTTAATTATTTTGTTAGTATATTTCTCACAGCGCAGTATACCACAAAAATTTTATTTTCTCAACTTGAGTCTTAAATAATTAATAACAATATTTATCAACCTCATTCGTAAATAATAGAGAAGATACGTTTAAGAAATTTCAGCAAATAATAAAAATTTTCAGAAGCTCATTTTTAAATCTATACTATTATAAAACTGTAACAGGAAGTTTGTCTGTACATTGAAGATATTAACAAAAAAAAGTTACAATATGGTTTTTAGGTGACCCTGATTCCATTTCACCAATTTTTGGATTTTTTGTCTGTCTGTTTGTTTGTGTGTTTCTTTGTTTGTTTGTTTGTTTGTTTGAACGAGTATCACGCAAAAACTACTGAACCGATTTTGATGAAACTTTTTTTGTTTGATAGCTTATGATCTGACTTAAAATCTGGTATATAATTTGTGCGGACGAAGTCGCGGGTTAACGCTCGTACTAAAATAAAATTTCGTATTCTCATATGACTCATTTCGTTCGTAACTGAGCTACATTGTCTTAGGGTGTAAGTGACAGCCTAGCAAAAACTGAAACGGTGAACTCGGGCCATCAATCTAAACAACTCTCACTATGGAGCCTAACTCAGGAGAAGCGAAAAAAAATCCGCTCTCCCATACATTTAAGTCGGGTAGGTACAGCAGTTTGTATGGGACAGCTGATTTTTTTCGCGTCTCCTGTGTTAGGCTCCATAGTGAAAGTTGTTCAGTTTGATGGTCTGAGTTCACCGTTTCGGTATTTGCTAGGCTGTATACACCCTGTATAACAGACATAAAAAAGACAGGCTTAAAGACAATTAGAAGTAAGCACTAGGAATATAAAATGTGGGTCACTCGTAATTTAAGTAGGTACCCTACATTACAGTTATTAACTTTGATTAAATAAAAATAGCGGAAGATGGGTGACGTTCTTGCCTAACATTCTCGAAAAATGGACCTACTTTTCATTTACGTGAATAGTAATAACGTGAGATTTTTTTTTTGTTTTTTGATGTTTTGTACAAAGAATTTTAAGCACGCGAAGACATTGTGGTACCAAAGTGGTGCCTTAATCAAAAAAATATCTCAATCACGCAATGCCGCTACTAAGTAAATTAGGCGACGGGGTTCAATTTATGCGGTCCATGTGCTATAGACTATACAGGGTGAAATTGATATCATTAGCATCCTTTTAAACTAAGAGTCTACCTATCAAACTGAACCACTTTTACTATGGGAGCAAACCGATCGGAGCAAAAAAAAAATCAGCTGTTGCATACATTTGAGTCGCGAACTCGCGCTTTGACATTGCAGTTTAGTATGGAACAGCTGATTTTTTATTTGTTCCGATCGGTTTGCTCCCATAGTAAAAGTTATTCAGTTTGATGGGTAGACTCTTAATTTAAAAGGATGCTAATGATATCAATTTCACCCTGTGTAGTCACCGATCTTGCTATTTTAATTCAATCAATGGTTATTAAGGAAATTTTGTGAAATAAAACAAATGACATTAATAAGCAAAAATAAAGACGTTTTTTAATATTTGTTGTATAGTAATTACATTACATTATGTTTGGCGACCTAATAATGTACCTATAGGTACTTAAAAAGTGAACATGTCTGCGAAAAGGAAGGGTCGCCATATTTTCGAATCGTGTTAGACACAAAAGATTTTTTTTTTATGATAATGTTGTTTATAATATTAGGTTAATTGAATCAGGCGTTACTTTGCGGAAATCCATGACTAATATGTAGATGACACGATTGTATCAAGACCTCCGCTTCTAAGTACCTAGTAGACAAAGTTGTATTACGTTATGCAACACAACCTGCCCACCAAATAATTTCTACTCTACACGTGTTTCGCTCCACCAAGGAGCATCCTCAGGAGTTAGACCGACGAACGTTCGAAACAGAGTTGTTACTCCGCCGAGCGTCCGACACCGAGGACGCTCCTTGGTGGAGCGGATGATCAGACCGTCAAACTAAATAACTTTTTCGACATTGGTCCCATAGAGAAAATAATTCAGTTCGATGGTCTGATCATCCTCTTAAAAAACGTTGGACCCTGTATTGTATTTTTTGTCGTTGAGGTGGTTGCAGAGGGGTCAATTTTTTACATAACTTTGACGTACAATACGCGTAGACGGTATTAATATAAGTAACTTTGTATATATAGAAAAATAGTTTAGAAAATAACGCCTAACCCCTATGACACTGGGACCGTGGGGACCCGATGCAAAACAGCTTATAAAAGAGATTTCAGCACGCCTTATAGAGACCACTGGTGATAAGAGGGCTGGCAGTTACCTTCGTCAGCGCATTAGCTTGGCGATACAGAGGGGGAATGCTGCCAGCGTTCTTGGAACCGTCCCCCATGGAGAGGCTTTGGAGGAGGCTTATAGGTTGTTGCAGATATTCAGGATGTATTTATTGACGAAACGAGTTGTGGATCTGAGTGATGTACTTTCTTTGACGAAGCCTGTTGTGGATGTTAGTGATGTATATACCTATGACGAAGCCTGTTGTGGATATGAGCGATGTATTTTGTTTAATTAAACGTTTAGAAAATCTAGATGCCGCGTCACAAATAACTTTTGCAATTTATAAAATAATTACTTTTCATACAAATTTTTAAATGTAATTTGTGACGCGGCAACTAGATTTTCTAAACAATTTTTCCATGTATAAAATATTACTTTTATTAATTCCGTCTACGCGTATTTGCGTCAAACATTTGTATAGACTGAAACCACCTTAACTAACACTTAAAACCATAGAAATAGGTAGTCAATTCTTTTAACGCATTTGATGCTTTATTTAAATGCTGGAGAATCAAGAAGTACTAAAGCTATTTTGGTCCAAAAGTCCCAAAGAATTTTTTACTAGAAGAATCTAAGTAAGAACTCTTTTATCCTTCTCTCCAAAATTTGTATCCATTCGTTTTCTTTAAATATGCTCCACTTTCAAAGGAGTTAATTTAGTAGGCTTTGTAACTTCATCTAACTTAGGTACGCTAAGCTCTACCGTATCCTTATTAATGTGAAGTATGTTCTTTATCATTCTGCTCAGTTTTTTATTGGGACGTGGAGTGCTTTCTATCACGAAGATCTTCTCTGTGTTCTTGTCGTTAAGCTCTACTTCTTTCTTCTTTGCCTGTGCAGATGAAATATAAGCTATATTAACATTTCAATACTTACGTCAGCTCCTCAGTACTGAAAGAGTTCTTCTATCAGTATTGAAAAAATCAACTCTTCCGTAGAAAACGTCAAACGCTGCTTGACTCAAATTTATGGAACAGCAGATTTTATTTCGCTATTGCAATGTTGGTCCTACAGTGATTACAGGATTAAATACAAACATTAAGGTGAATCATAACATTTTCATTGGAATTTGTCTAGCTTTGTCTTGTCGCAAATACAGGGTGTAACAAAACACCCTAGTAATACATAAGGGGGTGCTTCAGACTATCAAACTGAACAACTTTTACTATGAAGCCAACTTCGAAATCGCGAAAAAAAGAGTTTTGCTGTCCCATACATTTAGCTCGAGTAGATTTGTAGTTTAGTATGGATCATCAATTTTTTTTTTTCGCGATTTTGATATTGGTCCCATAGTGAAAGTTGTTGAGTTTAATGGTCTAAACCACCAGGTCTTAAATGTTTATTCGTATTTTTGTTACACCTTGCATAACCTCAGTGATTCCGCTACTACAAAGGGCAACCACAAAGGGCAAACAAATTATTGATTTCCATCTCTCACGGCCGGAAGAGCCGTGGTGGTCCAGTAGCGCCGTGGTGGTCCAGTGGCGAGTAACCTAGCCTGTCGTGCAGGAGGCGATGGTTCGATCCCCGTCCAGGCCGACTCGTACCAATGAGTTTTTTTGGAATTTATGTACGATTTGTAACACCACTGGCTTTTTCGGTGAAGGAAAACATCGTGAGGAAACCTGCATGCTTCAATTTCGAGGCATGTATTGTACCTACTGTCCATTACAAGTGGCGACGGGCTCACTCCCTGTCACACTGGACAGAGTTTCGGTACTACTAGTGAATCGTGGATGTTCTGAGGTTTCAGAATATCTCTGACTACCCCCTCGGGGAATTTAGTCGTGAGCATATGCTATGCATGCTATCTCTCACGGCTAAATAGTTGATTAATAAAACTTACAGTAGCACAAATGCAGCACCAAGATCCAAATTTGCAGCAAGCAACGCCTGGAGTTCTGTCCATAGCCTTACGGAATCGGAGGTTCGTGAACCCGTAGATAAGAGGGTTGATAGCGCAGTTCAGGTACATAAGGTAATGAGAAGTGAACCAGAATGATAGGAATGGGCCCTCGATCTGAAACCAGAAGGCGGTTTTTTTATCGAAGAATAATAAATAACATTAACAGTACAAACATTACCTACTTGCAATGATTATTATGTAGAAAGAAAGTAGCAGAAGATATTCTTTAAATGGAAAAGAACCACAAATTATAGGGATAAATAAACAATTTTCACTTGATCTGACTTAAATAAAGACTTGTCATAATCTATAGTAATTCAAAAATTTCACACTACTATCGTTTTTAATGACCAAGAATGAGAAAATGATGCAAAACATTGCATTCGAGACATTAAGGCGTTTGCAGAGGGGTCAATTTTATACAAAACTTTGACGCACAATACGCGTAGACGGTATTAATATAAGTAACTTTGTACGTATGGAAAAATAGTTTAAAAAATCTAGATGCCGCGTAACAAATAACATTTGCAATTTATAAAATAATTACGAAGATATAAGGCTTTGAAATTTTTCATACAAAATTTTAAAAGCTTTATATCTTCGTAATTATATTGTAAATTGCAAATGTTATTTATTACGCGGCAACTAGATTTTCTAGACTATTTTTCCATATATAAAATATTGGTTTTATTAATTCCGTCTACGCGTGTTGTGCGTCAAACGTTTGCATGGACTGAAACCACCTTAACGTACAAAATGATATGCTTTATTTCTCGAACCGCAAAGCACTGCGAACCAGAATAGAGATTGAGATAGAGATCTTATCTTATCTTATCTTATCTTAGGGGCTGGCAAACCAGCAAAATTTCGACCCAGTGGGATCTTTTGTGTTAGCCCCTAATACTTTTTGCTTTCTTCACCCTTGAAATACATTGTCAATGAAGGAGGCAATACCGTTTAGGGGAAGAAACTTAAGATCTCCCGGTTTTGGATATCCATCTCCGAGGAGTCTCATGCGTTTTGCCGCCAAGACATCACAGTCACAAAGGATATTTCCCATGGTCTTCTCTTCCTTTCCGCATGCACGAGATAGAGATAGAAGGTCAGAAGAATATACTTAACATGCGACTCATCGCGTTCCAAAAATCTTACCGAATTAATTTCCATACTATTCCGATCCCTCCAGTAAGTCATGATGGAATAAGGCAGCCTGCACACGACATCGACTATAAGGACACAGGCAGTGACTCGCATCGCTCTTCCTTTAGCCCTGGCTATGGCTTTACCTCCACCGCGAGATGATAGCTGCCTAGCACTCCATTCCAATCGCCACATTATAACGCCATACTGCGGAGAAAGATAGAGCCTTAACCTTTGAACTGATGGAACGTAGATCTACTTCTATGCGATGGACAACTGATTATATTGTCTAGAATTAGGGCAGTCTATGAGTTAAATTTATTACCTACCTACTGAAAATTGTGCAATAAAAATAATATCTAACCATAACGATCATAATTAAATTAACTCCGTATATATACATAACCTCACGATCCCTCACGGTGTGCTCAAAAACATAGCTACAATTACAACTACCAGGTACAACTAAAAAGTAGTAAATAATAGTAGAACCAACGCCTTGCACATTAATTCATTATTGGATTCCATGTCAATGTCAAACCAAGCCCTAAAAATTACTCCATGCCCAGTCGCATGAGTTACATACTTTATAGGGTGGTGCTTCAGACCATCAAACTGAACATCTTTCACTATGGAGCCAATATCGAAATAGCGAAAATAAGTCAGCTGTTTCATTAAAAATGTTCGACTAAACTACTCGACCAAAATGTAAGAAACAGTTGGTCTTATTTAAAAATACAGAAACTCACAGTGAGAACCATAACGCCCATCGGCACCCAGACCAGCAAAGAAAGGATGAAATGCCAATAAACGCCAAGAAACTGCGGGTTTTCCAAACAATACATTTCCAAATGATCCAGCCATTGTCTCTCCTGTAAAAAGTTAGTTCCCAGGTGTATTAAGTTAAAAACGAAGAAACCTTAGTAGATTCTCAAGTAAGAAGGTTTAAAGTCTCAATAAAAACAACTAAGTAATTGTATATATTTTTCTTCTTTTTTAAATTAAAATTTTTATTTTGTTTACTGTGGTATGTATTACTTAATTTGTGTATTTTTTAGTCATCCAAATTTATGTTGTTTTTTCCATGTTTCATTGTATGTCCTACTTATTTATTATTAGATTTTAATTACTTCAATTTATATCCTAATGGTAGGCTAAGTATGTTGTGAAAGTTGTGCATTCTATAAAATACCTACGTTACGTCTAAAGTGTCAATATTGAATGTTTGTTTATAGTTATTAAGAATACATTATTTATTTATGTTTAAGGGAGGGACAAAATAGCAGTGGCAGTCGGCAACCCCGACTGTTAAACTGAGTCCTTTACCTTTTTGCCTCCATGTTATTTTTAAAACCGTACTATATTTTATTATGTACCTGTGTATAGATAAGAGACAAATAAATACAAGTTAATTTTTTTTATTTTAATTTAATTTTAACTACAGTTTTGTAACAAAAATTGTAGCAAAAGCAAAAAGGATCCATCTAAAGGTCGTTCTCTCTCTAAATTAGATCTAGGTAATCTCATCATCAACCCTACAAAAGAATGTGGGGCGTCGGATGATCAGAAGTATGGACTTTGGACACTCAATCGTGAGGGCATGGGTTCGAATCCACACGGACTTCATACCCATGTACTAGTGAGAATTAGTACATAATGTACATAATACTGAATGCTTTGAAACGAAAACATTTGTGCGGAAACCTGCTGATATGTATGCGAAGTCTACCAATCCACATTGGACACGTGTGGTGGACTACGCCTTTTCACCCTTCTAAAGGGAGGGCACAGGCACAGTGTATATGTCCCATTGTAGGGCACAGGCCCTACAGTGGGACATATACAGGCCGATGATGATGATAATAATTCCACAGATCATTAAGATCATTAAGATTCCTCTGAAGTTTCATTCTTACCACAGATCTCATATGCGCAAAAACGGAACACATTGCTCGCGACCGTAAGGATTCAATATATGATGAGGCTGAAGGCCCGTCGAGATATTATGTATAAATAGTTTACAATGCTTGTGTAGTACTAAAGATTATTCGAACGTTGAGTTCTGATACCGCAATGGATAATGAGTACATTCAAGCTAACAAAATACTTTCTATCGCTTGGTACTGGTGGTTATGCGACACTAGGTTTCGGACTCAGCGCGTTGGTTGGCATCTCTCTAGATCTCTATGATTCTTACCATGTATTTCCTTGTAATAATCCAAGGTAAAGATAGAGCCAAAGCTATGACCCATGACACTGCGATCAGTTTAGGAGCAGCCGCTTTGGTGATCCTCGCTTCACCTGTCAATGCTGCAGCAGCCAGTCTATCATAGGACACCAGGATTACAGCTCCCACGTTGGCTAGTAGGAATGATGCTGGAAATAGGGAAAAAGCTTTGACTATTTATTATAAGGTCTAGCCTTGCGGTAGCATTTCCCCTCTGCCACGGTATAAGATCAATTAATCATGTGTATTTACATTCAATTTTATACCTTATCACTAAACGAGACAGCCTATAATTGCGAAACAATAATTTCGAACTTAGAACGTTTGGGTTTCACACGAGACTACTTTTCATGATTTTTAAAGTTCAAAATTAGAATCTAAAGTTATGGGAATAAAATTCAAAGTTGCGGATCTCATGTTACCTCGCCCCCAGCAAAAAGTGGCAGAAATGTTTTTTAGTAGAATTACACGCGTAACTAGTCCCTATATAAGTAGTCAAAGGGAAAAAGGTAAGTTTAACGAACATTTATATCTATCATGCTATAAAAGTGAGCAATAAATAATCCGAATCGAGACGAGCGTATCCATTTTTTCGTTTGATCTTTGTTGACGACACTATTATCTACGGGATGGAAACGATATCGTATAACAAAACACCCTTGTAATAAAATATTTAAAGGGGTGGTTTGGAGACAAGGTCAAAAAAATCTCGTGTTGTCTACGAAGTTAGTTCTATGGCTGTACTGCAGTTTTGTATGAAACAGCAGATTTTTTTTTTCAATTTTGGCTCCATATACTGAAAGTTGTTCAGGTTGATGGTCTAATCTAAACCATCCCTTTATATTACTAGGGTGTTTTCTTACACCCTGTACACTTAAAAGCGTTGCATATTTAAGTGGGTAGTTAGACCATCAATTTGATCAATTTTCACTATGGGATTAACAAGGAAATATCGAAAAATAAAATAGCTGTTTAATACATTTGGGTCTAGCAGCCATTGTTCGGAGCCATACCAATCGGATTCTTGAAGAATAAAACTCACTTTAGATTCCGTTATCCATTCCTATAGAATACCGTTGCGCCTTATAGCTTTTCATACAACCTTTAAGCTCAATAAGTAAGTACTTACCTTGCAAAAACCCTTCGAACCGACATCCAAACTGCCTCAAAACGTAATCTTGATAGAAATCCCTGACAAGCATAAACCAAGGGCAGAACAATAGGGATAGGAAGTCCACCAGAGCCAAGTTTCCAACGAGAATATTGCTGGCGCTCCACAACCATTTGTTCCTGTATAGTACGTAGAGGATAACTCCATTGAGATAGATGCCTATGATACCGACAAACAACATGGCCGTTGTCTTGATAGCTATTTCTCTGGCTGGCTTGACGTGCCATAGCTCGTTTGGGAACGGGTATTGGGAGGTGTCCAGCTGTAAAAAATAATTATGAAATGGTTCAATCAATCAATCAAATATACTTTATTATACACCAAAACATAAACAATGAAATACAGAAATAAAAATACAAGAGGCACAAAATAAGGCGGTCTTATCGCTAAGAAGCAAGATTGACGAGGGCAATTTATAAGGCAAGCGTAAGTGGAAATGTTAGAAGGGGACGGCCTAGACGTACCTACATATGCGAACCAAATTGGCGACGTGCTTAAAAAGGGCCAGGTCAGATCTACCCGTAACCGACGAGCATGCATGAAAGGACTTATGAATGTGGAGGAAGCTAGAGAGGTATGTCAGGATCGTAGCAGGTGGCGTTCCGTTGTCTCTGCCGACCCCAGTGGGAGACAGGCGTGAGAATATGTATGTATGTATGTATCGCTAAGAAGCGATTTGCCGCCTGTTTTTGTGCCTTTTGTATTTCCTGATTGTTTGCTCTCTGTAAACTGTTTTTTTTTGGTGTCAAATAAAGTATAATTGATTGATTGATTGATTGATTATATTTTTAATTTGGAGGAAATAGGTATTTATTATAGAGTATAGGTATTAGTTTCTAGATAGTGTTAAAAAATTTTGTTTAAAATTTGTTCATTCAAGATAGAGTTTCGGTATTACTAGAGAAACGTAACCCCTCGGGGAATATAGTCGTGAGTATATGCAATGCTACATTCAAGATAGAAAGTGCGTTCGCGGGTATAATTTCCTCTTTGAACCTGGCAAATTGTATACAGCTGAAATAATCAAGTACCTGTCTACTTATACAGTGTGTAAGTGACAGCCTAGCAAATACTGAAACGGTGAACTCAGACCATGAAACTGAACAACTTTCACTATGGTGCCTACCTCAGGAGACGCGAAAAAAAATCAGCTCTCCCCTACATTGATTTTTTTTCGCGTTTCCTGAGGTAGGCTCCATAGTGAAAGTTGTTCAGTTTGATGATATGAGTTCACCGTTTCAGTATTTGCTAGGCTGTCACTTACACCCTGTATCTATATAAGATATTTCTCTATAATGTACATATTTCAAAGTTAAACATTAGATGATCTAGGTAGCTCTCTTTTGGGGTTATTACAATCGCTACCAACGCCAGTCTACTTTTAAATTTTTCACCAGTTAGAACGAAAGACAAACTTAAAGGTAAATATCCCGCCAGCATCAGAAAAATCTAACCATTTTGTGCTTATAAAGATTAAGATGGAGGGTTCAGATTTCTCTGCAGCTGATTGTATGTCCGTATTAAAAAGAGTGAATTTTGGTGATTGCCAGCGAAGTGATTGCTGAAAAAATTTATTGCCTGACTGAATCACATAATTATCTGAATAAATAAAAGTTTAATTTAATTTAAACGTATTATTCGTAAGTACCTATACATAAATGGGAGTAAATAGACGTGTCAGTATTAGTAATAAATTAATAATCTATACTATTATAAAACTGTAACAGGAAGTTTGTCTGTACATTGAAGATATTAACAAAATAAAAGTTACGATATGGATTTTAGGTGTCCCTGATTCCATTTCACCAATTTTTGGATTTTTTGTCTGTCTGTTTGTTTGTTTGTTTGTTTGAACGAGTATCACGCAAAAACTACTGAACCGATTTTGATGAAACTTTTTTGTTTGATAGCTTATGATCTGACTTAAAATCTGGTATATAATTTGTGCGGACGAAGTCGCGGGTTACGCTCGTATACTTATATTACTCTTTGACTTGAACCTATGAATAAAGAGGAAAGACGGGTTCCGTTTTGTCGATACAAACGTACATCCCTGTTTCCTCCCTGGATAATGACACTAGAGCTAATATTTTTTTACCATAACATCTATGTACCTCACCTCTGCCATGTCCCTTTTTTTTACTAGCCTATTTCATCCCACTGCTGGGCAAAGGTCTCCCCTTTAATCTTCCAACCATCGCTATCCTGGACAAGCATCCAATTGTCGTCAAAAGCATCCAGATCATCCTGCCACCTTTTCTTAGGACGACCCGGGCGCCGACCGTTTTCTGGGATCCAGGCTCTGTACCCGGACTTTAAATTTTCGATATATCTAGACCGTATCGGTCCAAACTTCATTGTATTAGAGTTGACATTGGATCGAAAACGTTCACGCAATTGCGAAGTTCGAATGTCCGGGTAGATGCCCTGGGCGATTTGTTTAGCTGTTTAGCATGTCCCTTTATTGTGTTTTTTTTTCGTAAATTAATTTCTATAAGAGGTAGGAGCCGACGAAAATTACGAAAAGTTGCTTAATTTTACCGTTGGGCTGAGACATCCACCAAGCTTTATCGATTTTATCTAAACTATTATAAAACTGTAACAGGAAGTTTGTCTGTACATTGAAGATATTAACAAAAAAAAATTAAGATATGGTTTTTAGGTATCCCTGATTAGGGTGCCTGTCACTTAGGGTGTAAGTGACAGCCTAGCAAAAACTGAAACGGTGAACTCGGGCCATCAATCTAAACAACTCTCACTATCCATAGTTTCCAGCCTAACTCAGGAGACGCGAAAAAAAATCAGCTCTCCCATACATTTGTGCGGACGTAGTGCTCGTAAATAATATAATTTCTGAATTTGAGAACAACTTACAGTGATTTACATCAAATGCTTGGGTCTCTGACTTCCAATATTGGAGAACCGTGCATTGGAAGCTAGATTCCTCCTCGGGTATTATTTATAGTATCATCTACAACAACTTGTACTTACGTCATTCAGATAGTCAGGGCTCCAATTGCCCAAAGTCTTTGGGCTAAAATCAACATAGTCCAAGTCTTCCTCCATTTTTCTTTTAAAAAAGTACAGGGGTTCAAAACATTTTTCTCTTTTTTTGTCTTTTTTATATCGTTCAAACCAAATGATTTGTGAACGTGACTACGTAAATCAAAAAAACGTATGGAAGTGAATATTTTTATATCCACTTGAGATAAAAGTAGCAGTAGTCCATTACCATGAAAGCTTTTTTATCATGAATGAGAAATATGATTGATAGTGTCCAAATATTAGCCGAGCTTCGTTTTGAGGGACACGATATTCAATTGAAGGTCAATTTTCAAGGTAAAGTGGGTTAATTATGTGCTTACATAAGTAGTTAATTAAAAACCAGCCGAAGATTTTTACTTAAGTTGGTTTCAGTCCATACAAAAGTTTGACGCACATTACTCGGAATTAATAAAGGTAATATTTTATACATGGAAAAATAATTACGAAGGTATAAAGCTTCGAAAATTTTTACGCAAATTTTTTTAAGCTTTATATCTTCGTAATTATATTATAAATTGCAAATATTATTTGTGAAGCGGCATCTAGATTTTCTAAACTATTTTTCCATGTATACAAAGTTACTAATATTAATACCGTCTTCGCGTATTGTGCGTCAACGTTTTGTATAAAATTGACCCCTCTGCGGTCCACCTTAAAGTTTCTTACTCTGCAAAGTCATAAGTAATATTGTAGGATTTCTTTTGTCTATATTATATTACATAGATTTCCGCCATCTTCTATTTAAAATAAAATTATCCGTTCATCTGGATAGAACTACCTACCTATAGTACCTACTGGAATTTTTTTTTAATTTTTCATTATAATAATGATGAAATTTCGGAATACATTGCAGCGCCATCTGTATCCACACCAGAGAACTAATAACATAGCACGTTTATTCCTCCTTACGAAACGGTTGTCTCAATGCTTTTAAAGTATGCTAAGAAAGTTCTGCTAAGTTTCGATAGATGGGGCTATAATGAAAAACATTTTGGTCCTCTTTTGTGTAATCTATACTATACTATTATAAAGCTGTAACAGAAGTGTGTCTGTACATTGAAGATATTAACAAAAAATAAGTTACGATATGGTTTTTAGGTATCCCTGATTCCATATCACCAATTTTTGGATTTTTTGTCTGTCTGTTTGTTTGTGTGTTTGTTTGTTTGTTTGTTTGAACGAGCATCACGCAAAAAGTATTGAACCGATTTTGATGAAACTTTTTTTGTTTGATAGCCTATGATCTGACTTAAAATCTGGTATATAATTTGTGCGGACGAAGTCGCGGGTTAACGCTCGTAGAAATATAAAAAGTTAATTTATTAGTTAGTTAACTTAAACAAAAGTTAAATATTTGCTACAATTTTAAAGTAACAATATGACACAACGGTGATCAATTATAGGTAGTTGAGCATTAAAGAGTAAATGGAAATGAAAAAAATCCATCCATGCCCATATCGGCAAAAAATCACAAAAGTCATGATGTATGATAGATATGGATTGGATGGATTTTGTTCATTCTTCTTCTTCTTATCGTGTGGGCAGAGCCCTGGTGTCAGAGTTTTTCAGACCGCCTTACCGCCTCTGACGTGGTTTTTATACTACTACTACTACTACCACCAGAGATAGTAGCCGGGACCAACGGCTTAACGTGCCATCCGAAGCACGGAATCATTTTTCTTTTCAGACAATCAGGTGATTCAGCCTGCAATGTCCTAACCAACTGGGGAAAAACGCACAAAGTGACATTTCACTAGGTGTCCCCCGTGGGAATCGAACCCACAACCATTAGACCACGGAGGCAGTTAATGTTCATTTAAATTGACTCTTTAATACTTGTTTTTGTTTCCACTTTAAAATCCACTTATAATAATTGTTGTCGACCGAATTCTCTCGATCAGGTTAGTTTTCATCTTTTGATTCGAAATATAATATATTTAATGGTTAAGAAATAATTGTCAATTACATTTAAAAAAAAAAACTGCTGCTAAGAAAATAATTATCTTGAAAAAAAAAGGAATTACAAACATTTGTGGATAGCAATTCGTTATAATTCCGTCAGGCTGCCCCATTGGTGAAAAACCTCTGAAAATCCAATTTAAGTTTGATTAAACTTTATTTCCATTTTTCATGTTGTAGATAATTGGCCAAACTCATACCTAATTAGGTACTCCCTGAAGTGTTTCTGTAATTTAAATGCACATCAAAGCAACCGTAATGCAACCATAATTACAACAAACATAAGGTTTAAAATAGTCTCAAAATAGATATAATGGTGAAGAAAGAAGCTAAACATTACACAGTTGCATGCAATTATAGACGTCTGGGTCGTAGATGTACGAAGACATTTTATAAAAAGATTGTAGAGATAAATCATAATTTTATACCAACTGGGCGATTTTTTTTATTCAATATCCAAATAATCAGGGGTTGAAAAATGATTCCGTACTTCGGATGGCACGTTAAGCCGTTGGTCCCGTCTACTATCTCTGGTGGTAGTAGTCGTTTCATAAAAACCACGTCAGAGGCCGTAAGGCGGTCTGAGAAAACTCTGACACCAGGGCTCTGCCCACACGATAAGAAGAAGATGGGGTGGCTCAGATTTCAGATCATCAACTTGAACTACTCGAAATTGCAAAAAAAGAATCTGCTCTTCCATACATTTTGAGTTGAGTAGGCATTGCAGTTTACTATGTGAAGGCCCCAGCATGTCTAGTATGACTTCACTAGGGAAAATAACCTGCTCTCGCGCTTTCCGGAATGTGAAAGCCGCGCTTGCCGCGACATGTCATATGGAAAAAATCAGAGTCGCGCGCAAGTAGAGAAATCATTCTTGACGTGCGATGTTGTACGCGCACTGAGGGAGGGTATTAACCAAAGAGTATATAAGTATATTAGAAAAGAGAACCCACTCGTGGCAACATTATGCATCCACCTTATGTCAAATTGAAGGCTAGCTAGCGCCATCTATGTTTCACTGACAATAATTCAACCTATACTATACATACCTACTTATATCTACTCATACCGATGCATATTATTGTTTTGAATGTTAGATTTCGTTCAATCCCGCACCGATCGAAATTCCAGTATCTTTACTATTCCTGAAATCTAAACATTGGTAAGAGAAAAACAGAAACTCCAGAACATCACTAAATCGGCACGAAATTGAAAACTACAAACAATTCGCGCATTACGCAAGATACGTAGCCATTTTGTGAATCTGTCATCTGTCAATTAGACTTTGACATAGACAATAAAATGTTTTTTTTCATAGTTCTGCGAAGTAGTTAATAGATGGCAGCACATTCTATGCAAACTGAATCGGAAAAAGCCACCAAAAGGCGACTGTCCTCCTCCTGGTATTAACCAATTAACGGGCTGCATCTCCTCAGCGTTGCATGAAACGAGCCCCTTGATTGGTCAATGCCGTCGTCGTTCCGTAGCGTGCTAGTGCATCCTTAGATCAAAGTAAAATCAAAGTGCAACGTGTATTAAGGCCTAAACAGCGGATTATTTTTTGACGCAGATGTGTTTCATTTGAAGAAAGAAAGACAGTGATATGAAGGATTAGAACCGAAAGAAGAAGGTCATCCAAAAAGAAGAAAAACACCAACAATGATCTCTTTCTCATTTTTATTAAGGGCCTATGTCAAAAAATAATTGAAGGGAAATGGGCGTGTGATAGCTTATATTACTGCCTGATGCGAGAGAAAGAGACGAGGCGGCGCGCGCGCCTGAAACGACGCAAGCGTAAAACAAACTTTAATTAATTGTGATTGTACTATTTATGTAAGTTCAATTCTGCTCTTATCAAAATTTTTTAAATATCAATCTCTTTTTTTAAATCAAGTCTCGTGTTTCTATTATTCACAGTTTAGCAGTTCCAAGCATTTATAAATAAAAACGGATGCTACTTTGGCTTGTTTTTCTGTCGAGAAAATTAATAGTGTTTTGGCTCCTGTCAAATTTCAATTATATGTTCAAATTACACATATCCGCTAATCATACTCCTACTGTTAGTACTTCATGATATATGACGCTTAGAAGAATCCTATTTTTTCATATAACGTCTTAAATTAAGAAAGACTTGTCTTCTCTACTCAGCGAAGTAACATCAAAGTAAAGTTAATTTGTGACAGTCAGACAGACGTGCAATCTCACACGACCGCCGCCTCATTTGTTTAACGGTGTTAATATTCACTGTGATTATTAATTTTTTTCCTTGCTATGTCTCGAAACAGTGGAGGGTCGATTCTGACTGATAGCTGGGGTGTTATTTATAAAGAATGAATTTGATTCAACTTTAGGCTAGTGATAAATTGAATTAGATAGTCATGGTGTTTTTAATTAAACGAAAAATATGAAAATCAATTTTGCAATATTCGAAAATATTTTTTTTATTTGTGCTTTTACTATTTTATTCCTTTAAATAAATACTATACATCATTTTTAAAAGTTAGAAAATTTTAATAAAATTCCTTGCCTCACTCTGTATACTCTATTTCTGTCACGGGTTTGCTGGAAGAGTTCGAAGTATTCTCTAAAGAGATAACCTCGCCCTTTGTAATTGTCTATTATGCTGTTTTCATTTATATTTCCTTTGTTACAATAAAGATTTAAAATAAAATAAAATTGATATCCCATAAACTGGCCTTGTCAATTAGTATGATATCTATTTAGTTATCAATACCGACATATGTCGATACTGAGCTCTCCCAGTTGTTTTCTTTTCTTTTTAATTTCTCTTTTTTCTCTTTTTGTGTATGTCTTTTCATACAATTAGTACGGAAATCATCCACTGCTGAGTAAGAATCTTATGTATTTTATTTCAAACCGTACATGTTAACCTGTGCAAAGAATCAGTATACCGACATAGCGAAAAAAAATATCCTAATAATTATTAAAATCCAGAATACACCCGTCAAACAAAAACCACAACTGTCGACTGCAATTTTGAACGAATGAGGTTAGCCTACACGTCTTAATCCTTTCTTTATCTACCAGAACACCGCATTTTAAACCTTAGAACCTTCACATAAAAACCAAAGACTTACAAAAGTTATTCTTGCAAGTTTGTAATAGAAATCGTGACATGTAGACAGACTTTGACGATGTTTAATGCAAGAAGTCACGTGAATGAAGTCAATTTGATGCTTAAAGTAATTATGATAGATGTTACGGTAGGGGTTTTTGCATGAAGACAGACGAAGGCGACGTTCAGGCGAGCATTGTACTTTGCGACACGTTAGATTCAGCGTCTTGTGATTTTGTAATTAGACCTTTGTTAATGTTTCCTGTGTGTTATGAAAATATTGCACAAGTTTATCTGATTCCATGCATTACAATGTTCAAGCATCAGGCAGGCATATTCTTTGATGCTTCCTTGAGATTTCCTCAGTCGAGTCGAGGAAGTTTTTGACATAATGTGTATGTTGAAAATGTAAAAAACCCTCGACTCGACCACCTAAAACCTTTACAAACTTGTTTATGTAACTGTTATTGGTTTTTTTCGATTATGAAAAGAATCCGCCAGACGTATCGGAGACGCATGTGAAAGAAATGTATCGCATCGTTTAACTATGAATACGGGTATTGCTGCTTGCAAAACGTTGCGATACACTTCTTTCATATGTGTCTCCGATACATCTGCCGGATTCTTTTCATAATTGAAAAAAAACGAATACTCACCAATTTTAAAAAGTTACACAAAAAGTTTGTAAAGATTTTAGTTTTTTTTTTTATTATTTAATTATCTAAAACAAAAACATTACATTTATTCACACAAAGCCTCCCTACGAAAACCGCGTATGGTTTATACGAGGTGTGGCGAGCTAACTTTAACTCGATACGTTGACATTTGTCAGGTACTACCTGAATTTCCTTTCTTAACTATTGACTTAATTTTTGTATATTTCTATATTTGACAAAGATCATTCAAGACTCGTTCGGGAAGTTCGTTCAATATCTGAGGCAGTAAATAATGCAAAGTTCGCATTCCATAAGTATTGTTGTATCGCGGTAGATTGTAGGTAGGTAGATTACGTATTGAGCGAAAGTGTTGCGTACTTTTGATAAAATATCGTATAGGTACCTACGTAGCTTTTAGTAATCTTGTCATGTGAACTACTTAAAACTTAAGAGGATGGTTCAGATCATCATTACATTGAAATCGCGAGAAAAATATCTGCTTTTATTTTTTATAAATTTTTTAGTTGTCGTTTTCTACAGAACAACAAATTTTTCATTTTTTTCGCGTTTTCAGTTGTGGTTCCAAAGTTGAAGTTGTTCAGTTTGGTAGTCTGAACGACTCTCTAAAATATCTAACGCATTTCATTTTAGACCCTGAATAATCACATTTATATTAAATTAAAGTTCTTCATCGCGTTTTTCTGTCTTCCTGTCTGTTAGCATAGGCTAATCTCAGAAACTATTGTAAATATTTAGATACAGTGCACTAATAGATAGACTGATATACGAGGAAGCTTTGTACGGGGTGGGTCGCTAGCTACAAAAATATAACTTACATTATGATTTGAGAAAACCTTATGCAGCAATCACCCTTGAGACATCCCAGTCAATTCCTACTAGCTTACAAATCCATAAAAATATTCATCCATCCAAACCGCATTAGACTTTACAATGATTTCAGTTCCACAGACTATAAAATCTAATAAGCTACAGCGAGCTGAAACATAAGGTAAGAAATTAAATGTAATAGAATGAAATGATGCGAGATTCCGATGGAATCTGAAGGGGTGGTTCGCCCGCCACCCTTTTAGACATATGGTTAAGTAAAACGTATTTTTCTTTTAAAGTTATGTTGTGTCACTTGAGGAGTATTATTTCAGTTGTGGAAGTCATTACTCACTAAAAGCATTCGCTCGTGATCTTTTGAAATGTTATACTCATTTTGGAATTTTACGAATAACAATTATAATAATAGGATAATATAATCTTACTTCCACAGTGGAAATCATTCGGCTGATGAGGAGCAGATGATGATAAGGGGAGGCCCATAACCAGCAGTGACTGCTGGATCTGCCGGCCTCCTCTAAGGATGAACTTCCCTCATCCAGGTTCCCGCCACCTTCACCAGGTCGTCGGTTCACCGTGTGTCACTACATCCTATCCATCCTGGTAATATTATAAAATATGAGATTTTGTGACGTGATGTTTGGATATCACACATAAAGGCTGAACGGATTTGGATGAAATTTTACACTCAGATCGAACCCAGATGAACCCAGATGATAGTTTTTAAGCAAAAATATTTATACCGAGCGTTAACCCGCGACTTCGTCCGCACAAATTATGTACCACATTTTAAGTCAGATCATAAGCTATCAAACAAAAAAAGTTTCATCAAAATCGGTTCAGTAGTTTTTGCGTGATACTCGTTCAAACAAACAAACACACAAACAAACAGACAGACAAAAAATCCAAAAATTGGTGAAATGGAATCAGGGACACCTAAAAACCATATCGTAACTTTTTTTTTGTTAATATCTTCAATGTACAGACAAACTTCCTGTTACAGTTTTATAATAGTACGAGCGTTGACCCGCGACTTTGTCCGCACAAATTATATACCAGATTTTAAGTCAGATCATAAGCTATCAAACAAAAAAAGTTTCATCAAAATCGGTTCAGTAGTTTTTGAGTGATACTCGTTCAAACAAACATACAAACAAACACCCAAACAAACACACAAACAAACAGAGAGACAAAAAATCCAAAAATTTGTGAAATGGAATCAGGGACACCTAAAAACCATATCGTAACTTTTTTTTGTTAATATCTTCAATGTACAGACAAACTTCCTGTTACAGTTTTATAGTAGTATAGATAAGATGATTGATTGATTGTTTAGTGATTTTTTAACACTCTCGGATATTTTTTTTTATTCTTTAATTAACAATGTATACCTATTCGATTTTAGAAAATCAGTACTTCGAGCCCGAACGTTTTTGGTTAGGTGGTGGCTTTTGCGTTGCCTATTTCATTTCTAAACATTTACTGCATAGCTGCCTGGGGCAGTGCACCTATAACTACTTTACTACACCTAGAAAGAGCCCAACGGGCCGTTCTTAAAGTGATGAATAGGAAGCCCTTCAGATACCCCACAGCCCTACTTTACTCCGAATGCAAAGAACTTTCAGTGAGACAACTTTTTATACAACAAGCAATCCTTTTGGCTCACTCCTCTGTAACCTATGATCCACTTCGCACTATATCATGTCGTAGGAAGACTCCGTTGTTCCCTATTGAGTTACACAAAACGTCTATAGCTGCTAGGCAATGCTACATCTTGGGGCCTAGACTGTACATCGAAGCTTGTAAAACTATTGCACTTTTTTCCTTGTCAAGGTATGAATGCGAAAATAAAGTAAAAAATTTGGCTCATGACACTTGACTACAGTAAAACTGAAGACTTGTTGAAGATTTACATATGAATAAAACTGCTTGCTGGGGGTACCTATTCTTTTGTACCAAAGCGCGCACGCATATATGATTCGGTCCACACGAAACACACGCACTCACACACATGCACATACACACATACATATACACAACACACGCATACACACACACATATTAAACATCTATACTACACATAAACAGGATATTTAAAAGTAACTTATTACTGTATTCCATCATAAAATATTATTTCATAAGTATAAGTCTTTTTTCACTGATGGATTAATTCCAAATCGATGTTAATAATAGCACATTGCTCTGAGAGGGAAGTTTGTCTGTACATTGAAGATATTAACAAAAAAATAGTTACGATATGGTTTTTAGGTGTCCCTGATTCCATATCACCAATTTTTTGATTTTTTGTCTGTTTGTTTGTTTGTGTGTTTGTTAAGAGCCTGGCGATCTGTATCGCAGGTTAACGTTTATTCGTTAACACCCATCGCAGACACCAGTCTCTCACCAAGTGTACCGTTGAAGTAAAAACATTGTATTTGTTCTCTTATGTAGTACTTAATAAGATCTTACTTTTGCTGTATATTTGTTGAAAGAAAAATAAATGCCTTATATTATTAAACATTCTTCAGAAAACGTAGTAAGACATCGGAGAAAAATAAAGGGGATATTTATTCAGTCAGTTATACCTAAGTCAGACCCCTTCTTAGCGCTTTACAAAATTGGTCAGTCATTATTCGTCCACTAATTTGCCTTCACTCACATTTGGCTTGTGTGATGAAGTAAGAAATCTTTCTTCTACTTTATTTAGAGAAATGATATTTAGGAACCTACTTGAACCCACAAATATTCACCCACCCTTTTACTTATAATAAAACAAATCTAAGTATATGAGGTCAACGCTTATGACCTTTTAAAATGCAGTTCAGACTGCACTGGAACTTGAGATCTGAAAGGTTTAATGTGTGCACTTCTTATCGTTCAGAGTTCTGAGACATACAGTCTGCGTACCGTCAGCATAACAAGTAATAATAAAAGTTATACACTGTAAGATCCTAGAGGAGCACTTGCAGAGGATAAATAAGATAGTAGAAATCCTAAAAACTACGAAAACTCGCAAATTACAGTCTCTCGGTAACATTATGAGAAGTGATAAAATACCATCTTCTCCATCAGAATAAACATTCTGCAGGGGAACATTTTGGGAAGACAAATTCCTGGTAGAAAAAGGACGTCTTGGCTTAAAAACCTATGTGAATAGTTCGATATAAACTTGACCTCAGTGTTCAGGGTTGCTGTCTCCAGGGTCTGAATAGCCCTAATGATAGCCAACCTCTGATAGGAGATGGCACCCCAAGAAGAAGATTCGTAGTTGCGACTATAGTCTTGAAATAATAAGCATAAGCATATGTTCACGACTATATACTACTGATAACAGTCATTCGATCCCAAGATAAGACTCGTAGAGCTAACAACCACATCCAATCCACACATAATCCAGAACCACTTCAACGGCCTCCCATCCACCCCCGCACATCAAAAGTTCGCCCGCTCACTCTCACGCACCCTCATGCACAAACGCAGACGCACACACACAAACACACACACACACACACAAACACACACACACACTAATTGCATTGCAAAACTCTTAAAAATAATTCGATACCTTTTTTTTTAATTATTATTATTACTAAAAACAGCCTATGTCTTAACTGTTAAGTTTAGCATAACAATAATTTATGTACACTTAAATTGGGGAAGCCACTGCAGCATGTACCACAGCTTGCTCTCACATGCTGCAGGGATTTCATTGATGTAGTTATGTGTCAAATACACTCTCTACAAAGCCCAAGTGCGATCCTGCATGGAGTACTGCAGCCACCTCTGGGACGGTTCTGCAAAATACCAACTGGATGCACTGGACTCAGTTGAGCGCCGAGCCAAGAGACTCATCAACGATGACGCACTCGTCGAGGCTAAGTTACATAGTCTGGAACACCGGCGATTGGTCGCTTGTCTGTCGGTTTTTTATCGGATACACTTCGGCGAGTGTGCCCAGGAGCTACATGACCTGATTCCACCATCCCCCTTCCACCAACGTACGACAAGACGTAGTGCGAGTCTGCATCCATACGTAGTCGATATTCCAACAATCCGCATAAAAAGGTTCGCATCCTCTTTTATAATGAGAACCGGTAAGGTTTGGAACTCACTCCCTTCGTCTGTGTTTCCAAGCAAATACAATCAGGATATTTTCAAAAGAAGAGTTAATAGGCTTTTTCTGGGTGAGCGCGCTACATCCTCGGCTTCGTCTACACTTCCCATCAGGTGAGAGATGAAGATGCAGATGAAGCCAAGCGCAAACCCATTATGAATAAAAAAAAAAAAAAAAAAAATAAAAAATAAACGTTTATTTTATTATTATTTATTATTATTTGTTCCCCGAGGTGGTTGTCAGAGAAATGCTGAAACCTCAAATAGTAACCATGAACAATATCTAGATTTTTCTGTACACCCTACCCTAAGCAAATATTCCCCCCATTATCGGTGCATCGGGCACATTTGAAATATTCATACGGTAACAAGAAAGCATTAATGTTCAATGAAGCCTTTATCATACATTTCTGCAGTCTGTCCCCACTGCCTTTAGCAATAGAATGTTACATTTTCTTTTTAAAGGAATACGAATTCTTTGTCTTGAATCTAAAGAAAAAAAGAACCTAAATTTAAAGCTATTTACGGCACATAATTATGTATTAAAATGAATATACATGGTGTCTATGGAGGTGCTACTTGGGAATGTTCCTCCATTGAAAAGGGAAGATCTTCTACCAGGCTATATGTGAAGCCTGGGGACCGGCCGTGGTCCAACATTTCTTAGTTGGACCTTGTATATATATCGAAACTCTGTGATAATTTCTCTTGCGCGATGTATGTCTTGCATTCGATTGTGAACCTTATTTGTAGTAGGTTACTAGTTACGTATTCACGGTGGACGTTGTCTATGTGTGGAGCATATTTCCTAGAGCGACGGTATCGCCATCTGTTGGCATCTTTGCTATAACTTGTGGGTGCTGACATCAGTAGCAAGTCCCCACAGTGTCAACTTAAATCGTTACATAATTTTGGTTGAGCTTCAGACTCAAAAATCTCAGTTGTTTTGTACATTTTTGTCTACATAACATACTAAAACTTGTTCAGTTTTATGATCTGAATCAACCACAAAAGTATGTCAAATATTTCATTTTACACCCTGTAGCTTACTTACAAGAGTCATTTGTGGCTTCGGCTATTTTTGTCGCATGAGGCGAATATGGTTATTTTAGATTAGTTGACGAAACTGAACCAGGGCTCTTGTTAATGAAAACAGGTTGCAGGTATTGATGATTAACAAAATTATTATTATCATATGTAATGTACGCGCAGTGCGTGCAGTACGCGAGACGCGGGTGGACATTGACCTCAGAATCATATGATCGGGCGGCGGGTCATTATCACGCAATTGTACTTAGTAACAAATACCAAATGCGTTTCTTAAGTTTCGCCAACTAATTAGATTTAACCTTACATAATGTCAGCATGCTTGACAAAGTGACTATTAACGAATAGCTTATTAGATGAAATGCGAACTGGGCCAAGTACTACTACGAATAAGTCAAAAGAGATCCTGGTTACAACTAAGATGCACTGGTAAGTTTTCAAACACCCCAAAAGAAATATTATGATCGTGAATTTATGTATTTATCTATACTGACATCAAGACTTTATTACCTTTTGTAACAAAACTCAATTTCCAAAAGATTTAACAAATCCGAAACCCGCAGAATGTTAAGTGGGCTCCAGACATGTATTCAAAGCTTTGTTATAAATAAATTAACTCAAATAAGCTTAGTCATTCGTTCTTATTCATTAATTAAGATCACATGCGGAGGCTTATACCAATCTGAAGAACAATTGGCTTTCCACTAAAGAATGAGGGGAACCATGGGTTTTGTTGTTTTTAGGACAGTCCTTTTGGGCTAAGAGGCGAGGAATTGGTTTTAGAATAATAATAATTACTAGACTACGGGGCGATGTCAAAATGTTTATTTTATGTAAAATAGTTCATTATTGGGTTTAAACAATGATTATAACGTAGGTAGTTCACATTAAGCCCTATAAGACCCATTTTAGATGCATTTGATACTTTGATATTCATACTTATGAAACAATACAGTTTCGTAACTGACTGACAGACAACGCACAGCCGCTGAAGATAGAAACATTAAATTATAAAATATGAGGAACGAAGTAAGTTTTTCAAAGGCTCCATTTATTTAAAAGACAAAACGTCATCATAAAAACTAAACATTCTTTCACAACTTCTAAAGAGGTTACTACGGGAGTCGCGTCTCTCGTCGATTGTTGGTTGCCCCCTCCCGGGCCTACAACGAAGCTCCAGTGGTGGCTCAAGATACTGTTCTTTCCGAAAAACAATCCTTGAAGTCACCAACATACATAAACTACCATACAACGTCAAGCACTCTTGCTAAATAAACTAGACTTTGGCAAAATCATCACAACCAAGATGGCAGCCATTTTTTTTTTAAAAAGAGTAGTAGTCGTTACTACAAACATCACACTACTCTTTGGAATATACGGAGGGTGTAGGGGTGCATCAAGAAAGGATTCTTCGATACCTATTCTCAAAATAAAACTAATTCTAATCAGGATTTTGTTTTATTAATGTTAATTACCGAGCTGTTCTTTGTTTTGTATGCCTGTTGGCGGATCACAGCGGAAATCCGACTATTGTCAAAGTTTATTCTACCTCTGTATTACCTGTGATATACAAATAAATAATTTTGATTAAATGATTGATTGATTGAGTAGCTCGCGTCGTTCGAAAGATATTCGAACCAATCCCAAGTAGATCGTTAAAACATAGTCACCCTTATCTCAACACAACAAGACGTGTATTACTCTTACTCAAAACTTTTGTATAGAATTCGCGAAAGAAAGGAAAGGGGGGTAAAAAGGGGGTGAATGGAGTTCCAATGGGGTGTTAATGATAACACATTCACACGCAATTTCTTTTGTTTTGTAGATAAATTGTTACGAGTGAGTTCTGTGTTTGTGAAATGAGATGTACTGACACTATGGTAATTTATAAAGTGTATCAAGAGATGATGAAAAAGTAGGAATGGGGCGGCCGTGTCTGTCGAATGCACCAGGAGAGTAGGGCAAACATTTTTTCACCCTGGATCCCAGAAAATGGTTGTCGGCGTCCAGGTCGCCCTAAAAAGAGGTGGCGGGATGATCTGGATGCTTTTGACGACATGTGGCCTAAGTTTACCCAGGATAGATATGGTTTGAAGATTAAAGGTAAGGCCTTTGCCCAGCAATAGGAAGAAACAGGCATATAAAAATAATGTATTAAGACATTAATCTAAGTATAATTATATAAAAACATCAATATTTGGGAACAAATAGCCAATACGTTTCATTTGATCAGAGTTGGTATAGGTAAGGTAGGTAGGTAGTATATAAAAATATATCAAATTAACTTTTTGTTATTCCAAATTACCTCAAAATTTTATTGTTTTTTGGAACAGAGTATAGCATCGTAGATATCATTTAATTAGGTATTAGGTACTTACCAAAAAAAAAACAACATGACTATATAAGGTATAACAAAATTAGGTGAAACTATTTTAAGGGGATGAGCAGACCATCAAACTGAACAACTTTTTCTATGGGACCAATATCTGAATCGCGAAAAAAAAAACAGCTTTCACATACATTTCGGTTGAGTTATGTTTGTAGTTTTGTATGGGACAGCTGTTTTTTTTTCGCTATTTCGATATTGGTCCCATATAGAAAGTTGTTCAGTTTGATGGTCTGATCATTTTGTTAGACCTTATATAGTTAAAAACCTCACAACCGTAAACTAAATAGTTAGGTAACCAACAAAAACAACCTGACAAAAAACGGTAAGAGACCGATAAACAAAAACCCCTTTTCTCGTAAATTCGAGTCGAGACTCTTAAAACAATGCTTAATAATGGTTTTCGCGAGTTTTGCGATACATTCATTAAGAGGCCTATTGTTCTACAAATATATTTGGGGAAGGCAAAAATTATAACATACAGTGGTATTGTGTAAGTCGGGTGAGGGAGGCACAGCGGAATAAGTGGCGAAATTGAAGTAGGGATGTCAAAACATATATCAATTTTAAAAGAGACAGAGTTATTTAGCAATTCTAGCACAAGTGAAGGAAGAGGTTACTATTTAGTCAGTTACTGGTTAGTTATTAGGTGACTATTTGAATAATGACCAAAATGTCTGGTCTTGACAATGTTACTCTATGTAATGCAATATTGTATTTTAATTATACTTTGTATATTTTGTTTTGTTTAAAACATGTGTGTTGTAGAGTTTCTGGCCGCATCTTCTCTCAACGAAACACCTTCTGACGCGGTGGTAGACTCAAAAAATGACGTCAAAAAGCTATCTATGTGATATTATTTTGAATAAAAAATTTTTGAATTTTGAATTTATGAATTTTGGTTGATATCGTTTCGTATCAAAAACTCAATACACGGATTAACAGTTATTTTATCTTATCTTGTTGTGGGGGCTGGCAAGCCAGCAACACTTCGACCCAGTGGGATCTTTTGTGTTAGACCCAATACTTTTTGTTTTCTTCACCCTTCAAATACATGGTCAATGAAGGAGGCAATACCATTGAGGGGAAGAAACCTAAGATCTCCCGGTTTTGGGTATCCATCTCCGAGGAGGCACATGCGTTTTGCCGCCAGGACATCACAGTCACAAAGAACATGCTCCATAGTCTCTTCATCCTCTCCGCATGCTCGGCAGCTGGGATCCAGGGTCAGTTTCATTTTGTGCATCATCGTGCCTGTGGCGTAGTGCCCAGTGAGGGCTCCGACTATGGCACGAGCCTTGCTCCTGCTATTATTCAGTATGAATCTTGAGACACGGGTTGTCACATTGCTGATAAATTTTTTGGAGTGTTGTAGGCCTACAAGGCTAGACCACTCCAGTTTGTGTGCTTTATCAGCCCAATCCCTAATGGTCATTCTTATACTAACAGGATTAACAGTTTAAAATAATTCCAAAATTAGCAGACAATAATATTATGATAAAGTACTAGGTACTCATTATTTTATTTTGATTGTGAGAAATATTGTTATAAACGCGTCTCCTGATCCACATTATTATGGTCCTTATGCAATTAACAAAAACTAGCTACATATTAAAATTTTTGTACAAAGAAGATGTCTAGGTACTCTAATTTACAGTAATATTTGTAATCTTCTTCTTATCGTGTGGGCAGAGTCCTGATGTCACAGTTTTTTCAGACCGCCTTACGGCCTCTGACGTGGTTTTTATGTAACGACTACTACCACCATAGATAGTAGGCGGGACAAACGGCTTAACGTGCCATCCGAAGCACGGAATCATTTTTCTTTTCAGACAATCAGGGGATTCAGCCTGCAATGTCCTAACCAACTGGGGAAAAACGCACAAAGTGACATATCACTATTTGTCCCCCGTGGGAATCGTGGGGATCGAACCCACGACCTCCGTCTCGAGAGCCAATGCTCTTAACCATTACACCACGGAGGCAATATTTGTAATACGAAGTCATTATTGCATTAATTGTTATTATGCTAATACTGATGTAATATAAGTATTCTTTTCCATGGTATTGGAGTCAGAATGAAGGCATTTTACAAAAGTGGCAACCCTAGCATACGTAGTCGCCAGATTTAAACCAACAGCGCCTACCTCGCGCTAATGCTAAGAAAACACCCTGTATACACCCCGTATACAGGGGGCTCTAAATTCATTCCGCAGAGAAAATAAATAAAATTGTTTTCGGTATCTTTCTTCATACGTTCTGGTTACTATACACAGGAGGTTCTGAAAAATGTGCTTGTAAATCTTTCGGGTGTTATTCTTTAATGTGAATGTAAGAGGGCGTGCTTGACTTTTTAGTATTTTCCTTTTGAATAACATCGTGAATAGGTTTCCTTTGATAACAAAACATTGTGTTTATAAATCTATGGCAGGAACCAGTCTCTCACATAATATTATACCTAAGTCTATTATCCTACATTGTCATCCTTGTGAACTAATATTAGAGAAGAAATAAAAAAAATAAAAAATATTTTTTTTTTTCAAAACCTTAAATTATTTGTTTGTCTATCTATATATCTTCTTATCTTACAATTATAAAACTGTAACAGAAGTGTGTTTGTACATTGAAGATATTAACAAAAAAAGTTACGATATGGTTTTTAGGTGTCCCTGATTCCATATCAGCAATTTTTGGATTTTTTGTCTGTATGTCTGTTTGTTCGAACGAGCATCACGCAAAAACTACTGAACCGATTTTGATGAAACTTTTTTTGTTTGATAGCTAATGATCTGACTTAAAATCTGATATATAATTGCGGACAAAGTCGCGGGTTAACGCTAGTATAATATAAAATTCACTGAACTCGATGTCAACCCATCGCACGGGCACACTCACCCTACTACTTATTACCAAAACAAGATTCTTAAAATGTATGTATGAGCAGGCTAGCGTTTTCATTCATTGCTAAAATAATAGCAAATCATTTTAGCTTGAAAACTGAAAATGCGAAACGATAAGTGGGACTCACCACGTCATACAATAGCAAAACCAGGCCTTTCTCACTCCATAGCTCAGGTACGTTTGACAGCCGGCCCCCAGCGAGGGGTCAAAGGCAATAGGTTGCCATTCACCCCTCGGTGGTCACCAAAAAGACTAAAATAAGGTACAGCTTGGCCAAAAAGGCCATAATCCTCCATAATCTATAAAAACCGTTTAAACTTTTTGGTCAAATCTCATTAGACTTGCCGCCATTTTGTGAGTAGTTAATTCGAGACTTGAAAACCCTAGCGATGTCACGCTGCCAGCACGTGAAAGAATGAAAGAGGGAGACTTTGTAAAGGAAGCTTTCATGCCTAATGATTCGGTTCATTTTCGTTTGCACGCGCGCCCCGTTCGTTCTGACAGTTGGTAGGTTATTCGCGAGTTGTACGATAGGACGGGCGCGATTAACTTTACACCTTATTGCTGTGAAGAGAGAGTCGTTATTTATTTAAATCTGTTTTCGAAGTGATCCTTTTGTACGGGTAGTACTAGTCTTTATTCAATCAATCAATTATACTTTATTTGACACCAAAAAAAAGTATACAGAGAGCAAACAATCAGGAAATACAAAAGGCACAAAAACAGGCGGTCTTACCGCTAAAAAGCGATTAGCAATTATTTATTCTGTAGCAGAACCAAAAATGGCACATGACATGTCTCTAATGTCACCTTTGTATGCATCAGTTATGCTTAGCTGCCATACATTGCCGCTGACATTCCAGTACTTTCAAATCTTTTAAATGTATTTGGTCACAAAACAGTAATGTACCTACAACAATTAAGCATAACTTAGCGGTCCCGTTAATATCGTACTGAGGCGAAGTCCTTGAATATAATGTATTTGATACTTTTACTTCATCATCGTTATCGCTACATAGTATAAAACAAAGTCGCTTCCCGCTGTCTGTCTGTCCCTATGTATGCTTAGATCTGTAAAACTACGCAACGGATTTTGATGCGTTTTTTTTTAATACATAGAGTGATTCAAGAGGCAGGTTTATATATCAGCATTGCACCCGTGCGAAGCCGGGGCGGGTCGCTAGTTAATAATAAAATAATGAAATTATTTTTTAATGTAATTATCTCGTTATAACTCAGTTAGGGTGTATGAGTTAAAAACAAGTAAAGTACCTAAAAGTATATAAAGTATAATGATTAATTGAGTTTTTGCGCTTATTGTGACAGGCCATTGTGGCGATCCTTACGGGAGGGCTATGTCCAGCAGTGGAAATCTTTTGGCAGAGATAATAGTGATGACTCTACGCCTTTGACTACTTATATAGGGACTAGTTACGTGTGTAATTCTACGAACAAACATTTCTGCCACTTTTTGCGGGGGGTGAGGTAACACGAAATCTGCAATTTTGGATTTTATTCCCCATAACATTAGATTCTAATTTTGAACGTTAAAAATCATGAAAAGAAGTCTCGTGTGAACCCCAAACGTTCTAAGTTCGAAATTATTGTTTCGCAATTATAGGCTGTCTCGTTTAGTAATCTATACTATTATAAAACTGTAACAGGAAGTTTGTCTGTACATTGAAGATATTAACAAAAAAAAAGTTACGATATGGTTTTTAGATGTCCCTGATTCTATTTCACCAATTTTTGGATTTTTTGTCTGTCTGTTTGTTTGTGTGTTTGTTTGGGTGTTTGTTTGTTTGAACGAGTATCACGCAAAAACTACTGAACCGATTTTGAAGAAACTTTTTTTGTTTGATAGCTTATGATCTGACTTAAAATCTGGTATATAATTTGTGCGGACGAAGTCGCGGGTTAACGCTCGTAAGGTATAAAATTGAATGTAAATGCACATGATCAATTAATCTTATACCGTGGCAGAGGGGAAATGCTACCGCAAGGCTAGTCCTTATAGTAAATAGTCAAAGTTCTACGCTAATATACTAATTTATAAGGCCTAATGAATTTTATGCTAATTAGTGACAGGACACTCTGTACATTAAACCTCAAATTGTAATAAGATTTGTATTAACAACGCGCGAACACGCTTAGTATTAGGTACGTTAAACACATTAAATTATACTTTATACTAATAATAAAACCGGTCAAGTGCGAGTCGGGCTACTCGCGCACCGAGGGTTCCGTATCACACTACCACATAACATAACTTACTTAACTTTCAATTTTTTTTCCACTAGGACATTTAGCGCGAGACCGACTCACACTTGGCCGGTTTTTGTTATTTGTTGTTATACTGTAGAATTTGCTCTATTATCACACCAAGTTTGACGCTTGTATGTATTACTGTTTTTACGAAAGAGCGAGAAGAAAAAACGTTGATAAAAACTAGTTTCTTGTATGAGAGCATCCCATAATTTTTAACTTTTTGTTATTTTTATTATTTGTTAGCAAAGCTGCCATAATAACGCACATTCTGTAAAAATTCAACCATCTCGCTATTACGGTTCAAAAGTTACAGCCCTAAATAGGTACGACTGACGGACGGACAACGTAGGCTTATGAATAGAGTCCCTTTTTCACCCTCTGAATACGGAACCCTAAAAATTTTTAATATGGAATATATCGAGCTATAAGTATATTAATTACCTCGTAGATACAATGGTCGTGAGCTTTTGTATGCATGGCATTTATGATTAGTATTTGGTTGGGTCACGTACGTCGTATATATCCCAACGGATTCCATACTGCTGTTGGGCCTATGGAAACCAACGGAAAATGCTATAAAGCCATAATCCTCCGTGTCGGGGTGGTCAGAAGCTTCGATACAACTACCAACTATTTTTCGAAGCATGCAGTTGCAGCTATGCTCATTTTTAGCATTTCAAATTTTTCAGGCAGGAATTTATTAATTTTAACGAGAGATAAACAGGTTAAACTATAGCCCAGTCATTTTACGGAGTTTTGTTAGACGGAGTAGGGATTAATTATTAATTGTACTTTTAAACTGTATCCGGCACCATTTAGTGACAAAAAAACTATCTTTAAACATATTTAAAAAAATCGCTACGCAACATAGAAATCGAAATTGTGTGTCCCAGAAGGTATTTAAATTAATAATATTAATACCAATGCACTCATGTGACTTAAATTTAACAATATAAATTATTTTTGAGCAATAAAATAGGCACTGAAATTTAAAAAATGAGGTATTTATTAAAAAATACGAATGTATTTTTCAAACCCTTCTAAGTAGACAAAAATATTTACACCATGTTTGAAGTATGTATATTGTTAAAGCCTTAAATGTGTATAAAATAAAATTTACCGTCAGTTTTTTAGAACGATATGATAACAAAATTTTAAAATTGGAACTGTTGCTGACGTGATTTCTTTTTTATACATAAAAACATACATATTCTCACTCCTGTCTCCCACTGGGGTAGGCAGAGACAACATTTTTATTTTGGTATATTTCTAGGCTCAAATTGGTTCTTCAATATTATACCGAAAAAAATATCAATTATTAATTAGTCCCGGCTCAAACCGTAAAATGACTGGATACTACTATTCGAATGTCATGAGTTTCAAAATTGAAGTCAAAATAATACATAGAAAAACGAAAGGTTTATATTTAGTTACACTGCCCTACTTACAGCAACGTGTGTAAACTGCGCCACTTCAAACAACAACTTTCAAGTTCCAAAGTTTGTTTCTCAATTTGTTCAAAACATTTTCTTCACATGTCCTGTATTTTTTCAACATGAACCATTTGTTACGTAAATTCCACAGAAGTTAATTTACGTAACAAAACATTTTTTCAACGTAAGATTTCGACATCGCAAGCTAAATTAATCTTATTTACCTACTGTTTTTAGTAGTATTAGTAAATAATATTTGTAGTATTAAGCGAATAAAATATACAGGGTGTAAAAAACATCCTTGTAATATTTTAAGGGGCTGTTTAGAGTTTAGACCGTCAAACTGAACTATGGGGCCAACATCTAGTAAAAAAATAAAAAATCTGTAATGTAAAACAAAACTGCAGTACCTACCTCGATGATGGCTCCATAGTGAAGTTGTTCATAGCCCAGTCATTTTACGGTTTGAGCAGGGACTCATTAATAATTGATGTTTTTTTTCGGTATTGCATTTAAGAGCCGATTTGAGCTTTAAAATATACCAAAATTTAAAAAAATAACTTCAGCAACAGCACCAAATTTAAAATTTAGCATTTATCTTGTTCTAAAAAACCTAAAGGAAATTTATTTATTCTCACATTTTTAAGCTTTTACCATTATACATACTTCAAACGTAGTGTAAATATTTTTCTCTACTTAGAAGGCTTTGAAAAATACATTAATATTTTCTAAGGAATACCTATAGGAGGGCCTAACAAAACTTCGTAAAATGACTGGGCTATTCAGTTTTCTCTACCACCCCTTTTAAATGTCCCCGTCACACTGGACAGAGTTTCGGTACTAGTGAAACGTGGATGTTCTGAGATTTCAGAATATCTCTAACCCTAGGGGAATATATTCGTGAGCTTATGCATGCTGTATAAATAGGTATTGACATTTTAAGGGCAGATTATCCCAGTCCAAGCGTCTCTTTCTTACAAGCATACGTTTGCAATTAGCCATCCCACTTTAATTGAAAGCAGGATCACAGGATCTTTTATATAATTTGATATTTAAAAATATTAAAACATTTATTTAAAAAAGTAATCGTTAAATATTCTTTGATATGTTATTACCTATTTTTACATGTGATTATTGTTACTTAAAACCTGATAATCTTCAAGTAAAACAAGAAAAACAATCAGAAACATCCTATCTTTGTGATTTTTTTTTATCGAGGCAAGTTACAAGTATCGTGTTTTGAACCGTTGAATAATCAAGAAAGTATATTAAACTAAAACATATATTTATTGCGAATCATAAAAACGAATATTACTATGTTTACAGCTTTATCAAAAACAGGTGGTTCGGGATATCCTGGCCTTAATAATCGTAATTTCATGACGACGTGATCAAAAACTGCCGAAACGTTGATAATCGTGTTTCGTTTGATGATTAGTTCCACTACTCGACAACAGATGGCGCTAGTATGCACATTTCTAGTTTAACTTATTTTATTACTGGATTACTACTAGGATGAACTATTTATAAATAATTCCATTTAATTTTAGTATTAGGATGTGATTAATTGATATCGGTGATAAACATAGTAAGAAAGCCGGAAATTTTCTAAAAAAAAATGGTTCATGTTTTGTCTTCAACTTCAATATTTATTTACAATAGTTGATCGGACAAATAGTCAAATTAGCAACTTTTAATCGAACTTCAAAACGCGCGCGATGTATGAAAAATTGTACTAAATACCCACAAGTAACGTCGACAACATTTCATGTTGTCTAAAAATGTGAGTAAAGGGTTTTTTTTACTAAGAAGATAAAACTAAAATATATTTTATGCAGTCCGTTCCCCTATTCTATTTTCGATAGCTAGGTAATAGTTTTGGAATGTTAAGGTTTTTCTGTGTCTTAGAATCTAGGTTTATGGCGTTCAAAATCTATACTATTATAAAACTGTAACAGGAAGTTTGTCTGTACATTGAAGATATTAACAAAAAAAAAGTTACGATATGGTTTTTAGGTGTCCCTGATTCCATTTCACCAATTTTTGGATTTTTTGTCTGTCTGTTTGTTTGTGTGTTTGTTTGTTTGTTTGGACGAGTATCACGCAAAAACTACTGAACCGATTTTGATGAAACTTTTTTTGTTTAATAGCTTATGATCTGACTTAAAATCTGGTATATAATTTGTGCGGACGAAGTCGCGGGTTAACGCTCGTAATAATCATAAAATTACTACAAATACCTAATTTTTAACAGTACTTATACAATACATTATAATTTATTTACTTTGTACGTTTAACAACATTTATTTAGAACCACAAGTCTATAAATAGCTAAGTATAGTACGACCAGGAAAATAATTCCGCTCGTCAATCTTCGTTTGCGCAGAGCAGGACCGAGTCCCAGACAAAACCCGAAGTCATTTAGTAATCAAAGGGTGCAAAGTAGGATAGCAGCGAAAAGGGCGCGAAAATAAATTAGCCAATAGCGTAAACGGATTGAAGGTGGCACATCCTGACTGGTCAATATAATTTCGCGCGCTATTAAAATTTGTTAACTGCCAAGGTACATCGATGAGACTTATAAACCTGGTACTACTGTAACCAAAACCACACCCTGGACATACAAACGGGCTCGCGCTGACAAGAACAAGCTACATATATGCAGAGTGCGAATGAAAGAGGAATACACTACATGCTCACTATCGTCGTCCTCCCTTACGATCGAGAGGGGTGAGGTTAACATTTGTAACAGGGACTGTCCGTTATTCCCTATGCAGTTACGCACTCTTTCTTATCCCGTGGCAAAATCTAAACTATTATAAAACTGTAACAGAAGTGTGTCTGTACATTAAAGATATACAAAAAAAAAAGTTACGATATGGTTTTAGGTGTCCCTGATTCCATATCACCAATTTTTGAATTTTTTGTCAGTCTGTTTGTTTGTTTGTTTGAACGAGCATCACGCAAAAACTACTGAACCGATTTTGATGAAACTTTTTTTGTTTGATAGCTAATAATCTGACTTAAAATCTGGTATATAATTTGTGCGGACGAAGTCACGGGTTAACGCTAATACTTAATAAGTATATCATCTACAAGCTTATGTTTTGCTGTGTCATGACATGAACACATTAAACGATCCGAAGAAAAAACTTAATCGTAGATAGGTAATTATAATTACCTAGCTATTAGTATAGTCAATCTACGGATTTTTGTATAAGGGAGCGGACTGCATAAAATATATTTTAGTTTTATCTTCTGAGTAAAAAAAAACATTTGAAGATAACATAAAACTATACTCACATTTTTAGTATTTAGTATTTTTTAGCTAGAATACTATTTTTAATAACGTGATGAACTATAAAAAATAATGAAATATTGATGACGTCACCTGTGGATATTTAGTACAATTTTTCATACATCGCGCGCGTTTTGACGTTCGATTAAAAGTTGCTAATTTGACTAATTGTCCGATCCCCTATTGCATTTTGGATGATAATTTGGAATATAGAAGATAAATTTTATCGTTTTTAAATGTATATATTCAGCTTATACGAGTATAACCACGAAATCTCGACAAAAGTGTTATAAACAAACAGTAATATTAGTTCAAACACAATTTACTGAAGTGTCTTTAATGCAATGTCAAACCGAATTTTTCCTAGACTATCATCTACTTTAAACACTAGCAATGCATGTGACGTTGCCTTCGTTTTTTTCTTATAGTAACAAATGTTGTTATCTTGACCATGCCTAGGTAATTGGTATTATTCTTGCTGATCTCATAATAATTTCTTATTGTCTAATTCAAAATTACACGGACAAAAAAGTAGAGGTATGAGTCACGTTGCAGGTTCTGACCCGTGCACACGTCTCGCGTGGTTTTCGCGCGTCGCGTTTTTGCCTGCCACGAGGCTCCGCAATCCTCAATCTCTTCTTATTCTTGACCAAAAACAATCACTGAGATTGGGATAGATTCTTCCATAAACTACTTGACACTGGCAGAAATGCAGTGCTGACGCACAAGCAAGAGTACATTAATTATAAATAAAATAAATAAAGTAGAGGTATAGGTACGCCCTATTTTTTAAACTTTGATGTAAAAATATCTCAAGACAGAAAAATTAAAATAACGTAGTCTCAAAGAACGTTTTGTTCCATTTTACAAGACGGCCAATAACAACTCACTCGATGGAATAGGTGGGTAGGTACCTAAAGATTTTTTGTACGAAATGTATGGGAAGCAGGTCAAAAAACTTTTTTAATAATGATAATTTTTCAGTTTTTAGTCTATTGTTTTATATAGCTGTTGTATTAAGAGGATAGGCGGGCTGAAATGGGAATTTGGAGAATAGGTCACTTTTCTGACTGTATACGTATTTGTCCGATCCGCCCCACCCATACACCCCGCCGGCTAGAGTGCGAAAGAGACAACTGCTGCTCGGACTGATTTTATCTACAATAAAACCAACGAAAGAGGCATTTCGTATTCCCCTGTTTCCTCCTCCGAAACCAAACCGATTTTAATAAAGAATAATATGAAAAAGACTTTGGCTAAGTCTGTATGTTTTGCTTTTTTTGTTTATATTCGTCAATGTCCAAAACGGGCAGTAAAATTGGTCGTTTTCGAAGGTCCTTAGTTTTTACAGTAATTAATTATTCGCAAAAAGAAAACAAAACATAGGGACATAGCAGAGGTAACATAGATTTTATGAAAAAAAATATTTTGCTCTAGTGTCATCCAAGGAGGAAACAGTGGAATACGTTTGTATGAAAAAAAACGGTACCCGCATATCCTCTTAATAGCTCTAACTACCCCGAAGGCAAAAAGGGTCGTAACAGATTGTAACAAAACACCCTAGTAATACTTAAGGGGGTGGTTAAGACCATCAAACTGAACAACTTTCACTATGGAGCCAACATCGGGAAAAATTAAATCTGCTGTGCCATACATTTTAGTCGAGTTATGTTTGCAGTTTTGTATGGGATAGCAGATTTTTTTCTCGATGACGGCTCCATAGTGAAAGTTGTTCAGTTTGATGGTCTGAAGCCCTTAAGTATTACTAGGGTGTTTTATTACATCCTTTATGTAATAGTAAAATTAAACAGATGAAAATTATTGATTGCTTCGAGAACTTTATTTACTTCTAACAGACGTACAAAATGTTTTATGATAGTTAAGATTCAGATTATCGTTTAATAAGACGTCAAGATGTCAAAATATCATTGTCGTATCAGCAGTGTTATTTATCGAGTCATCGATATTTATCATTGTTCTGAGAATGATCGTGTGAGAATACTTTTGTTTCGTTAATTGGGATTGTTTGGGCGTTTAGTTTTTTGTTTTGATTTCATCCTGTATAGCCCAGTCATTTTACGGAGTTTTGTTAGGATAGGTGGGAAGTAATTATTAATTGGACTTTTAAAATATAAGCGGAACAATTTATTGACAAAAAGATTATCTGGAAACAATTAAAAATAAATTCGCAACGCAACATAGAAATCAAAGAGTCCCAGAAGGCTTTTAAATTTATAATATTCATAGCAATGTACTCATTTGAATTAAATTTAACAATATAAATTATTTTTGAGCAATAAAATAGGCATTTAAATTTAAAAATATAGATTTTTATTAGAAATATAGATTTTTTTATTTAAAGAAATTTTCAAAACCTTCTAATTAGAGAAAAATATTTACAACATGTTTGAAGCATGTATAATGGTAATGCCTTAAATATGTGCAAAAAATACCGTCAGGTTTTTTTATAACGAGATAATTGCTAAATTATTAAATTTGCAACTGTTGCTGACCGTTTTTTTTTTTATTTTGATACATTTTAAGCTCAAATTGACTCTTAAATACCATACCGAAAAAAAATCAATTCGTAATTAGTCCCGGCTCAAACCTTTAAATGACTGGGCTAATAGGTTTCTTAGGGAAAGTTGTTCAGTATCAGTAAAAATGATGCAACTGTTTACCCCAACACCCTGTAGTAGTTTTTTTATCTTTTATGTATGTTGAAAAAAAATTCAGCAATATGCGTAAAAACGGAACACATTGCTCGCGACAGTAAGGATTCAATATATTATGAGGCTGAAAGCCAGTCGAGATGCCATGTGTAAATAGTTTACAATGCTTGCGTAGTACTAAAGATTATTCGAACGTTGACTTCTGATACCGCAATGGATAATGAGCACATTCAAGCTACCAAAATACTTTCTATAGCTTGGTACTGGTGGTAATGCGACACTAGGTTTCGTACTCAGCGCGTTGGTTGGCATCTCTCTAGATCTCTATGGTACCTATAGTAGAGTTCTATCAGTACAAGTACTCTACTATCCAAAACAAAAGTTTTTTGTGTGTGTTTGTGTGTCTTATAGTTGTAAAGATTTTAATGTAAAGTTTAGATAGGGAGTTACTTTATTTTCGTTGAGTTTTTATTAACGGTATAGGTATTTACAATTACAACATTATGTACAACTTATGGCTAAAATTAAAAATAAAAATAAAAACAAATAAAGTAGGCGAAGAAAAAATGAGCCACTATATCGAGCACGACTTCCGTTCGACTTACACTAAACAGAAGACGTGCTCGAGGCCACCGTCCTGCGGGAGGGTGCCCAGGACGCTGGCTGCGTTACCTCGTTGGATGGCAATGGATATTCGTTGCCCGAGGTACGCACCAGCCCTTCGGTCACCGGACACCTCAATCAAGCGCGACGACAACTCTTTGAAGAGCTGTCGGGCGTCCGGCCCCCACGGCCCCAGGGTCTCTACACCGAATGGCGCAAGAATGTAGCCGTCACCCAGGGTGGCATATGTGCGCCGCTTGAGACCCTCTGCAGCAGCCGCCGCCGCGCCCGCTCTTAGAGAAGTGGCAGGGAAGTGTGAGGGCGCCACAGTGTCGACACACGTAGCGTCCCACACCAGGGGTCTGCCATTCCTCCAAGGAATGACGGTCATACCGTCGGGTCTCCTGCCATCGTCTCGTGCAAGGCCCCTTGGCTCAAGTATGGCCGGCACGTTGGCTATTTTCGTTTACACTTATGTCATTTCAATTCGAATTATTAAGTTCAACGACAATCACGTTTTAATAGACGCCTGCTTTAAAAAAACGACTGAACACGCATCGAAAGACACGTCGTCATACAAAAAGTATCGATTCGATCGCTCTCTCCATCCAAATCGAACAAAAGACAGGATGTGGTCGTCGCGTTCGAACGCGCATGCATCTTAACTTTTATTTTTCACTTCTTATAATCATCCTTTATTCTTATGTGTAAGACGTTAAGATTGAGAATGGTATAAAAATGTGTTTTTTCACGGTAATTTATAATTTGTTAGGTCGCGTGCGTGCAAATCGATTATCGAAAGGATTAACGTGTTGTGCGATATAGATCGCGGGATGAGTCCAAAGATAAAACTTTGTGTAAGTTTTTTACTTTATCTAACTATCGTATTTATTTCATTACGAACTTAATAAAAGTCTAGAAGGAGCCTCACGTTTCTACAGTATAAATTAAAAGGCGCCAACTTTCTTAGGTTGGTGTGCGTGAGGCGTCATACAAATAATGTCTGTGTGCGTGTATATGGATAGGGTTTAGAGGCCAGTACTGGTTGCAATTTTTTTCTACGCTTTCGTAGCTTCGACTGTCAATCTCGACATATAACTTATCTAAGTTAATAAGTATGAATTTGAGTCACGTTGCAGGTTCTGACCTGAGCACTCCTCTCGCGTGGACTTCGCGCGTCGCGTTTTTGCCTGCCACGAGGCACCCCAATCCTCAATCTCTTCTTGTTCTTGACCAAAAACACTCCCTGAGATTGGGATAGATTCTCCCATTTAATACTTGACACTGGCGGAAATGCAGTGCTAACGCACAAGCAAGAGTCCGTTAATTATAAATAAAAAAAAAAGTCTGAACTTTTTTTAAAAATTACTTTATAACGTCATAGACATTCTAATGGTTGTACATCCAACGTAAGTTCAGAAAACTCATTGGCAGATTGTGCTAATGTATGTATAATTACCCTATTCAATCGGTATCAAATTGATCGGCATACTGTTTTTGTCAGTTCTTAGCGATTCTGCTTCTTAATATTTAGTTAATTTATCTCAGAAAATGGATTTAATGATCACAGAAACAAAATGTAACATACATTTGCTTAGTACAGTCACATTTTGGACGGCTGTAATTTCATACAAATGGAGAAAATGCCAAGAAGAGGTAAGAATGTTCGATACTGAGTGAGTGCGAGCAAGACATGAATATGCCATTCGTCGGCTAAAGTGTCAAACCTCGTAACTCCATTTTTTTTCAAATTACATTTTTATACTAATTTCTAAACGCATCCATGGCAAAACTCTTAAATCCATTTAAAAAGCCGTTACAGTTTAAAATGATAATTAGAAAACCACGTAACTCCATTTTGTTGGAAGCAAACTCAGTACTGCACGATATGGCTTAGTGACCATTTTACATTTATCGTGGTGACGTTTTTTGTGCCTCCTGTAAAATTTGATCTAACGGAGTTACGAGGTCTGACACTTTAGCCGACACATTGCCTACATTGTCCGCCACGTTTTCTACCACAGGGGGTGAGGTTAAAATTGGTAAGGGGCAGATAGTGTCCGTACTGTATTAGTAGGTACTAGATACTCTATTTTATACTGTGGTACAGTCATAATATGTTACCGATTTTGTAATCGATATAAATATCGATATAATTGGAAATTTACTAAATATCCCTACTTATCTAGACTGAAATTGAGCTGCCGTTCCTTACGCTGAAGTTATCATACTAGCCACGATAGACCACCATGACTTTTTACCATAACCTACCTCAAAGCTTGCAAATTTATAGCAACAACCAAGAAAGCAAAATTCCCCGATAAAATTATTTATTATTTATAACATAGAATAAAGTAAACACTACAATTCTCCATATCTCGGGACCGATCTCGGGTTCACGCTCTCGTTGTAACCACAATTTCAAAAACCGATCGTTCCCACGGCTGTACATCATACGACCATCACTCTTCTTCAACTAACTTCGAAAACTTACACAAACAAAACACAACCATGTCTTCAAACGAATAAAAATCAAAATAGAAAAACAACAACAGTTTTTAAAGCAGCGTTCTGCATGAATGTTAATTCGAATTTTAAAATTTGTTTTCTATAAAATTGGCGTAGGAAAATCTGTTTTAAATCGTTAGTTTAAAGTTGGTTTTTGGTTGCAAAATAAAAGCAGCTGAGATGGTTTCAGCGTGGCGAATAGTATGTATTACAGTATTCAAATATTTCGTGAATCATGCGCATTCGTGTGTATAATTACGTTTTTACTCCGTTAATCGGTCAGGGGTTTCAAATACCAGTTTTTTAAAAGGTTAGTATTAGGAAATAGTCAAAATACCTTATTTAACCTGATTTAAAATAATTTGTATAATATAAAAGCAGGTCGGAGATCGTTATTTTGAGAGAGGGTTGAAATAGTTAAAGTATAAGTACATAGGGGAAAAATGTTCATGTTGCTTATTATTTCCTCTGTTATACCAAGGTAATGGTTCTCGATTACATAATGAAACTAAAAATCTTTCCCCGAGGAACATGGGTAGAAGAAAATCGAGATTTATTTTTTTGGACCAGCCACACTTACGGATCGGCCGACCTATTTTCTATGAGAGGTACAAAGAAAATTTCCGTTTTTCGACCCATGTTCGTCATAGAAAGTTCTTATAGTTTCCTTGTCCGAATACACGTCAAAAATTTTGTTAATAATTAAAAAGTAAGTATAGCTCCGTAAGATTTATTTGTAAAAAAAATTTATTTGACGCTAAAGACATAATTAGGTAGATGCGTAAAAGACCAATCCCGTTTCGCCTACAAAACTGGTAAATTTGAATTTGAATTTTATAAGAAATGCCACAGTAGAAAACGATAATTTCCATTTCCTTGGGAAGCACGATATTCCTCCTATCCTGTGTATAATTGTATCATACGATTTGTATTTGTTCTCTGATCATACATATTCGCCAGCTGCGAAACGACCCGAAACGAATACACTATGTCACGTGGGCATTGTCTTTTGTAAACACAAAAATTAATTTAAAAAAAAAAAGAAAAGAAAAAGACAATTAATGAAGAATATATTATCGACAAAAATCTACATTCTCAAAGTGATAGATTGATAAAGATACCTAATTTTGAGCAATATACCAACAGTGCAGTTTTCTCAGAACAATACGCTAAAAAATGTACTCCAGCAGGACAATAATTCATACAAGAACAAAAAAAAGACAAACATCTTTTTTAATTCCTCGAGAAAAAGAAAAAAAGAAGTTAGCCAGCCCTGCACTAACGGGCCTTGCGTAGCGCGGTAGCGGATTTGCATTCGGCCAGTATCATGCCGAGACTGATCTGTGACCTCTTTAATGAGCTTCCATCTGCTGGATTTTAAATTTCGAACAGCGTTTCCAATGAGTCGTTCGTGATTTTTAAAAATCTTTTAATTTAACACAAGTTTATAACAATTAAATTCATGTGCATATGGATTTAGGAGCCACGCATTTGCTATTGAAAAAAGGATTCTATATCCATTTTGTTGGTTATGAGTAGATTTTGTAGGTCCAATTCTGAAATTTTTAGCAAAACTATGGCTGGTGGTAAAAGGTCCTCAATCCAACAGGATATATCCTACAGGCTAAAATATAAATTGAGAGAAGGCAATTGCTCTACTATGATATATCATAGACACAGCTCACAAAGGGTGAGAGGGAGTTGACCATACTCAATCGTGCGGGCCCAAGTGCGGATTAGTGGAGGCAAGTTAAGTAGTGAACTTGTGCAGAGAATGTTCAAACTGCCGTACTAGGCCTCTGACTTGGATAACTTATAGTTAGTTACACCGCCAATAGAAGATACTATCCGAAACCAACAGCTTAAGTGCCTCCCGAAACACGAAGATGCTTGAGATTAAATACCACGGCCACCCATTGAAAGACTGGCCGGACCTGATGTTGCTTAACTTCGGTGATCATTTCCAATACCAAAACTTCATCATCAGATTGCAGTAGGCTGAAATATCCATGCTACCTGTCTATGCTTAACAGCCTGTGGGCCTAGCAACCGAGAAACCTCTGAGGAAGCGAGCGCTCATGGTTGTCTGGTTTTGTTCGATAGATCAACTTGGAATTCGCCAAGATAGCTTGATCCACCCAGAGGTATAGTACATAAGTCTAAGATCAAAAGTTTGTTTAGTCCGTGACTATTTTCATTCACATTTCCATGACCATTAGCTAACTAAACCAACCAACTCTTTCTAACTACCCAAGAACTATAAAACAAGTAACCCTTTTCAAGGAGTCCAGACAGTGAAAAATACACAAGACTTGTCAAGTAAAACGCAGCTAATTTAAGGAGCCTACCTTATCTCTGTGTAAGTTCGACATCGGGTGTCATTTGTCTTCGTCAGTGTTGCCCGGTGATCATTTATGCACACAGCACACCCTACCCTTTCGGTGGAAACACACGGGATTGGATTTTGGAGAGCTGTGCAAAAACCGTTGGTTGTGCAAAAAAAAGTTGTTCCTAACCTTCATTTAGAGTTTTATAATACCTCACCACGTCCCACTGCTGAATATAGGCTTCTTCTATGACACTTTACAAAACTCGACCTTCCTTATCCAGTTTCTCCCCGGTACCTTCCTCAAGTCGTCGGTCCAGCGCCGCAGGGCGTTTCACACTACGTCAGCTAGTTCGTAGTCTCCATTCTAGAACTCTGACTCCCCATAGGTTGTCAGTTCTTCGGCAGATATGACCAGTCCATTGACACTTCTGCATACATATTTATGCCTTAACTTTATTGGAGGCATGGGTCCGCAGTCCGCACTGGCCCAACGTATTAAGAATGCCATAGAATAACTAACTCTTTCTCACGCTTATTCGCGAGAGAAGATTTGTGTTCTGTTGAGATTGAAGAGCATGAAAACGCCAGGTAGTAAGTACTTATCAGAACATGAGAATACCAGTTTCGAAGAAACCTTATTTTCTTTCTACCTTATTGTATTCGGTTTGCATTACATTTTGGACCAATCACCTTCATTTCTCTTGAGGTTTCTATCTACCAGAGCTGAGCGAGAAAACGGAGAGGTAAGCTAGGAAAAAATTTACCAATAATAGCTGACTCGCTTGATCCCGTCATAAGGAAAATGGCGTGATTCTATTGGTGGCTTTTCTCGCATGCTGCCTCGCTCAGTTACAATGTATAAGGGCACTCTTTGTTCCCCTTCCCTCTGATCTTTCACCTAAGCTCACGCACGCTCTGACGAAAATCTAGTCAAGTTCTATAACATCGAAGAATTAAAAGTCAGCTTTTAGTTCAAGCTAGCTCGACACAACACCGATCTGTATGTCCCAACGGTAAGCCACCACCCGTCAACCGTATTCCGTTCCACTTAGGGGTGTGTTTCGGTTGACATATGTGGTGAAGGAATGACTTAGGACTCTTGGAGGAAATTGCGGGTAGTTTGGAAGAGTGTGATGATTTGCGTTTTTCCAAGTCAACGAGTGGAAGATAGGTTTGTGGTGATGTTTGTTTTAGGAGACTGGTAGGTAACGATTATTTCTTCAGTGTGGTCACAGGTAAATTCAAGATTCTGTGTTTCTTTACTTAATACGAATTTGTTCTTCAGCCACAAATAATTTTTTTGAATTTTAGGTAACATTAGGTTACAAAAAATAGCTATATTTAGATATTGCACATTAGAATCATAACAAATAGTAAGTAGTAAGTAACGTAATATAAGTAACGTAGATTTTTGTAACCATCCTTACACAAGCATCAGTTACTATTATGTTCAGACATCTAAAGGAAAAATTATTAGATCTATAATTTTGACCATGATTTTGACACATTGTTCAGTGTTCACTCTTTATTAGTTTTTATTACGTTTTCAAAATTGTTCTCTATTGGAAGTGGATTAGATTTATCAACTAATAAATTAGGTCCTACATAAGATTTTTTTATTATTTTGGTACGTAGAGTAGGTAAGTATTTAATAACTGTTAGTATACTAAAAACAGCGTTATTTGAACTACATCTATATCTAAAGAAGATCCAACCCTATCCTTCATAAACACCCCAAAGTCAACCTTTAATTAGTTTACTTGGCATTATTTACATACGTCCTAACATCAGTTCCCACCAACAAGTCAAGTTTCATAACTCTTACCCCTAAGATATAAAGACTTAAATCGTTTGATATAAGGGATTTCTTATGGTAATATACAGTAACGTTTGTTTTTCAAATTCAGAACGGTCAGATTCAACAATAAGTTGGTCAAGATGTTTCGAGTAGTTAATTTAGTTTGGTTTGACAAGGGTCGTACCCCCCTCTTTCAGGTATAGTCGATCCGGGACAAATATTGAAACTATTGAATTGTTCTTGCTTGAAAGGGAAATATTTAATATCTTACATTGGTATTTAGAATTTGTGATGGTGGACTTTAAATTAAAATTGTTAAGGTTTAAAATGTTCGACTATGAGTATAATACAACATTTCTGAAGTATCATTTGATTCGTTAAACTTTTCTCACAGAATCAAAAAAACTCATTATTAATGATTGGGAACAAATTAAAATAATGTGTTCAGATTCGCAGTGGTGGTCCAGTGGTGAGTAACCTTGCCTGCCGTGCAGGAGGCGATGGTTCGATCCCCGTCCAGGCCGACTCGTACCAATGAGTTTTTCGGAATTTATGTACGACTTGTAACACCATTGGCTTTTCGGTGATGGAAAACATCGTGAGGAAACCTGCATGCTTCAATTTCAAGGCATGTATTGTACCCACTGTCCATTACAAGGGGCGACGGGCTCACTCCCCGTCACACTGGACAGAGTTTCGGTACTAGTGAAACGTGGATGTTCTGTGGTTTCAGAATATCGTCAGAGATATTCTGAAACAACAGAACATCAACTCGGGGAATATAGTCGTGAGCAGATGCTTCTGCTGCTCAGATTCGCTTTTTTTCAAGGTCTATGCCAGGCAGTGGGTTGATGTGGCCTGATTTTATAATTTTTTTAAATAGCAACGTTTTAAGGCTATTTTGCATAAGAGAAACAGAGATTTGAAAGACTTTCTCTGACATATTCTTAGAACAACTTTAGTAACGTCCAAGATATGTCAGATACTACCTATATCTTTCGGAGAAATAAATTATATTTGGTAATCAGAATTAGCCAGAAAGGTAAATAGGAATCGGAAAATCTTGTCGTCCTTATTTGGAATGAATTACAGTTTTGTATAAATAGAGATACAACATACCTTCAAACACAAACCCATACGTATAATTTAATCTAAAATCACACATAATACCATCAAATAAAACGGCCGGCATAATTATAAATTCTGCGTCACTCGGCAACGGAGGAACAATGAAGTTAATCCATCAGGCCAAGTCCTCGGGCGTGGGCAGAGATAAGACAAGGGCCGTGCCAACCCCCTGCTCCGTTTCTTGGGCAACCACCCTGGTGAAGAGTAAGTAGGCTTGGAGAAGGGTTAAGGGCAACCGATTTTGTGCCTAAAAGATAGCACGTGAAAGTAATGTAAAGATAGTGTCTAATTTTACTATTATTATATTAGCTGTCGCTTTCCGATTGGTGGACCTCCCTCCGTTGTCAATTAATTTATATTAACTAACTTAAATATTGCAAGTAAATTTCATATGTATGTTTTTGGGGGTAAATAAGTAGCCAAATTCTTGACTTTGCTTTTGAGATGGTCCTTGTTAAGGACCATTAAATCGGATACAATAATGTATTATACACTACTTACATAAATACACTTATTTACACAATACACAGGTTTTCCTACATTCTATTACATAAATTTGTAAATTAACTTTAGTTTAAACTTTAAAATTAATGTACCTGCTTCCTAATTCTTACTTCTGGCGGGAGAATACTTGACTTGACTTGAAGTACACGTATGTGTACCCAAGTACACATACTTACCAAGCACCAGTCTCCACCCACAAACTCTTGTACTTAATTTAATATTTTTATTTGTTTTTATTAATTTTGTGTTTGTGGTAAGAAAAATAAAGAATTTTTGTATTTGTAATTTGTATTTTTTCAGTCCCAACAAACAATCAAAAAACAGAACCTTATAATTTTACTTTCCAAATCGTTAGAACATGGCTTATGTATCGATTTTACTATCTAATAGGCACTCTTACATAAACCTCCATACACAGAAGTTAAAATATAAAATTAACCGTTAAAAAATTCTCTAAGAGACAAGTGCTCAGTAGGCATAATCAGCTACTCTACATACACCATCTGTAAGTATAAACTAATCAGAAACCAGTGTCCACTCCTAAGTCCACCCTTCTCAGATTGTGACGTCCACCTGGGCCTGCCAGTATGAATATTAATTCGACCATATCTTGACCCCCGGTCCGACAGGGGTAAGAAAGCGACTTGACGTATGAATATCTTGGAGAATAATTAATGTGGCCCTTTGTGGGTTTTTAATAGAGTTTTGTTGTTAATTGAGTTTAATTTTCTATATAAGGTCTAACAAAATAAGGTGAAACTATTTTAAGGGGACGATTCGACCACCAAACTGAACAACTTTCTCTATGGGACCCATATCGAAATCGCGAAAAAAAAATCATCTGTTCCATACTAACCTACTCGACCTAAATGTATGAAACAGCTGATTTTTTTTTCGTGATTTCTATATTGGTCCCATAGACAAAGTTGTTCAGTTTGATGGTCTGATCATCCCCTTAAAATAGTTTCAGCTAGTTTTGTTAGACCTTATATAAAGAACAAACAGTTCAGTTTACGAACCCATCTCTCAGCTCAATAGATATTACACCAAAACCAAGCAACAACAACTTTGCTATCCTATTAAAATGTTCAAGAAACATAATAGCTTTTCTCAGAATTTATATCATGATAGGTATTACTTCCAACTAGTCTTCAGTTGTATAACACCCTGAGGTAGCTGTTACAGTTATTAATAAAACATCAAGTTCGGTCAGTGCACACAAATATTGTTTTAATTGATTATCCTTTATTCATAGTTAGGAATAGGACACATCGGCACACTTACGTACTAAAAGCTTTGACTACTTATACAACGTGTTAATGAATTAACGCAAAACGCAAGTAGTTTGTTTAGAATCGAATGCAGAATCGAATTATCATGGTTTCAATATAGGTAATTTTTTTCAAAATATTAAATAATTTGATTTAAAATTTAAAATTTACTTAACCATGTCAATCCACCGCGCGGGCACACTCACTTGGCCGTTATATTATATGTTTAAATATCATTGATTTAGTCGCTTATTGCATATAATGTTGGAAATACACAATCAAACCATTCATTTTGTTTTGGCAGACCTCCTGACTAAACTACTTAACCGATTTTGATGGTTGAGGTATAATTTGAATGCAATTTAAGTGTAGATGGGGTAATATAAATTAAACAAATATTTTTTGTAGTGTTTGGTCCCCAAATAATGTATTTTGATACATGAGAACAGATCAATATAGGATTTGACCTCTAACCTGCCTCAGAGGTCAATCTGACTCATCCTCATCTTAAAATAAACCTACTAGCCATAAAAATGTCATGCTTCTATCACAAAGCGCAGAATTTTATCATGTAGCGGCTCCACTATGAGTACGTTAGCGCTTTCATTCATTGCTGAAATGGTAACAAATCATTTTTGCCTCAAAACTTAAAATGACAATAACTTTAAATTTTAAGTATCAAGGTAATGAAATTATTTTTTCAATCTAATTATTTTGTTATTAAATCAGTTGGGGTGTATGAGGTTTTGCGCTTATTTCTTTTTTTTTTTTTTTTTTTTTTTTTTAATTTATTTTAAGTTTTCATTTTTACAAAAGGTACAAATTGCTTTAATTTTCGGATTATATTAATGAGAACTTAAATGATGGTAAACTGAGATTATAGCGCTCAATCAGATCTTTCAAACCCCGTAAGTTTAAAATTAAACTTTAAATTGAAACTCATAGAGTGTAAACTGTACCTAACATTACACGATCCTCTCGGTCAAGTGAACTGTACTAATTAGCGAATATCTTAATTGGATAGACGTTAGTTTCGAGAGATATTTGCTTACTCAAGTGTTTTGAGAGATTCGTTTTACGTTGCCTATACAGGGTCCTTCTTAATATGCTGACACTTTTTTAAGGGGATGATAAGACCATCAAACTGAAAAACTATCTCTATGGCACCAACATCGAAATCGCGAAAAAAAATCAGCTCGTCCATACAAAACTGCAAACCTACTCGAGCCAAATTTATGGGACAACTGTTTTTAGTTTCGCGATTTCGATATTGGTTCAACTGAGAAAGTTATTCAGTTTCATGGTATGATCATCCCCTTAAAAAATTGTCCCCTGTATACAAGGTGTTACAAAAGTAAAAATAAACATTTAAAACTTTTAATCAACATGAACAACTTTCACTATGGGATCAACATCGAAATCCTTCTTAATATGCTGACACTTTTTTAAGGGGATCCATACAAAACTGCAAACCTACTCGAGCCAAATTTATGGGACAACTGTTTTTAGTTTCGCGATTTCGATATTGGTTCAACTGAGAAAGTTGTTCAGTTTCATGGTATGATCATCCCCTTAAAAAATTGTCCCCTGTATACAAGGTGTTACAAAAGTAAAAATAAACATTTAAAACTTTTAATCAACATGAACAACTTTCACTATGGGATCAACATCGAAATCGTGAAAAAAAATCAGCTTTCCCATACATTTAGCACGAGTAGATTAGTAGTTTAGTATCCCTTTTTTTCGCGATTTAGATATTGGTCCCATAGTGAAAGTTGTTGAGTCACCCCCTTAAATGTTTATTCACCCCCTAATATGTATTTTTGTAACACCTTGTAGAAGATCCTGATTTAAAATATACCACCCTTATTTCTTATAGTTGCTGTGGATTTCTTTTGTAGTATTATTGTGTAAAATGTTAGGTTACCATCACCTACAATGTCATAAATATAATAAGTATGTCACTTATGTCATTGCTGTGTACCTAATAATTAACAGGAGTCACGTTGCAAGTTCTGACACGAGCACTTGTCTCGCGTGGTTTTCGCGCGTCGCGTTTTTGCCTGCCACGTGGCTCCGCAATCCTCAATCTCTGCTTGTTCTTGATCAATAACAATCCCTCTCTCTTATCGTGTGGGCAGAACCCTGGTGTCAGAGTTTTTTCAGACCGCCTTACGGCCTCTGACGCGGTTTTTATGTAACGACTACTACCACCAGAGATAGTAGCCGGGACCAACAGCTTAACGTGCCATCCGAAGCACGGAATCATTTTTCTTTTCAGACAATCAGGTGATTCACCCTGCAATGTCCTAACCAACTGGGGAAAAACGCACAAAGTGACATTTCACTAGGTGTCCCCCGTGGGAATCGAACCCACGACCTCCGTGTCGAGAGCCAATGCTCTTAACCATTAGACCACGGAGGCAGTCCAGTCGAAACAATCCCTGAGATTGGGATAGATTCTCCCATAAACTACTTGACACTGAACTGGCGGAAATGCAGTGCTAACGCACAAGCAAGAGTCCATTAAATTATAAAAAAAAATTGCGTTTCTTGTGCGATAAATAGTGTCATTTGGAAGTTGGCTGGTGCTTGGGTTCAGATTTCTTCGTATTCTTTTCTAGGTACAGGTGGCGTTAATCTCACTGTACTTACTCTTATTGTGTTAATGTGTATAACTGTACTTATTATGTCTTGCAGGGATCAAAACACAGGGCACAAGCCTACAATTCCCTTCCCAGCAGATCTTTTCAGATGGTGTATTAAGCGATTTCATAGTGAAAGTTGTTCAGTTTGATGGTCTGAATTTTCCGTTTCAGTACCTATTTGTTCGGCTGTGAACGACGAGGCTGATGCCGTTGTTAGGCTGTCCCTTATATGAAGAGCCTGATGCCGATAATGAAGAACGTTGCTACAAGAGTTGTAGCCAAGTTTCTGATCACACCGAAGTTGAATATGGTCGTTATTATGTCTTGCAGGTAAGCCATGTAGATAGAATTGAAGTAGGCATTCAAACTTTACTAAAGTACGGATCCGCAAATCTCTAACAATGACCGTTCCAAATTCGAAATATATGTCGGCACTCCATCTACTTCCGGTCGAGTTTGAATATCCGTCCAAGTTGGTCCCTACCGGAAGTGGTCGAGCCAACATGGCGGACGTCTTTATCTGAAGAATTAACGATAGTTATTCAAATGTGAAAAGCAAAAGGGTGATTTTGATAAGGTGACCTACATAGATTTTACGTTCAGGGCATTTGTTTTGTATTTAATGACTGAAAGATACTTCGTTTTACATTACACAAGCATAGCATAATCAGAAACATATGTTCACGAATATATTCCCCGAGGGGGTAGTCAGAGATATTCTAAAACCTCAGAACACAAAACACTAAAAATATTGTAAAATAGGGAATGAGAATGAGTTTCAAAACGTTCATTCATCAATCTTATTTCCAGATTCATAGTGAATTAAAAAAAAACAAATAATTTTCAAAGACAAAAACAGATCAGTGGTGCCTGAAAAATAAATATAGTAATCTCTTTCTTCTTTTTTCTTTTCTTATTCTTTCTTTGCTTTTGTTCTTCGTTTTTTCTCTGTTAACATATTATGCAAAGACAGAATAACCTAACCTAAAATACTCTAATGCTAATCGAGGCAAATAGAAATGTAAATATACCAATTTTTTTTATTCTTTTCTTTCTTTTTTCTTTCTTTCTTTTTCTTTCGGCAAAGTGCCTAGGAGGCTGGCAGGGTTGCCTCTTTGGATAGCTAGGCTGATCCTTGGCATAAATTAATTAAATACGACCAAAATTAAAACATAAAGCATATTACTATACGAACCAAAACTGAACGAAACCCTACATCGAAATACAATTGAATAATACATCTATTCTTTACGAGCGATCCAAGACAATTAAAGGGTGTCCAAATCCGACCATATTTCAAATGTTGGCAAAGGTGAAGGAGGGTTGTATATAATTGTCCGAAGTTAAGGGGGTAGGGTGGTCACTGTTTGTGATTTGTAAATGGGCTCGGACCTTGGCCCTACGAAGACGGGGATATATCACGCACCCGAAGGATAACTTTGTTTAAGGGTTTTTATAGAGATGTTACAACGTTTGAAATGCAAAAATAAAACCTTATTTGTTACAATTATAACATTAAGTAGGTGGTTGTTAGTTGCAGTCGTTTTTGAACACCCTGATAAAGTTACGTAAGTACGTTTAATGCTTTATGATCTAATACTGGTATTGTTTTCTTGTTGGATAAATTGGTACTTTTATTATTAGGTACGAATGTCGGTGGCGCGTTGCGGAGAGGTATGGACACCCAATTATGGGGGTCCGGGTTCGATTCCGCACGGACAACATGCCATGTACCAATGAGTTTTTCTAACTTATATACGTAATACCGACTGCTCTCAAACGGTGAAGGAAAACATAGTGAGATACTGCATACGCTGAAGAAGAAATTTTGATGTGTATGTGAAGTCTACCAATCCGCATTGGGCACGCGTAGTGGACTAATGCCCATACACACTCCCTTGACGTTTATAGGCTGATGATGATGACTATTAGGTACGACTTATTTTCCAAATTTTACAAGCTTTGTATTATATTTTGGTTATGTAAAATTTTTTATTGAATTTAGTGATCATTCAATGTCATTTCTCCCCTTAAAGATTACAATATTGGAAAAAACTCATATATTATTTATGGCGTAAATAATTACTGCATACCTACGTACCTAGCAGACATTACTATTTCGACATAGTTCCAGGGTTGTAACCCCAAACATAGTAAATCTCAAGAATATCGATAACTACATAAGCTAATTCATCTATCGCACCAAAATGATGCACGATCACACCCACCCTACTCCACATAACTCCCAAAAGGAATAAACCCGCACAATTCTCTGACGAGCTATCTTAAAGGGCACAAAGGTTTCCGCAAATTGCGAAAGTAAGTGTAACATCCGAACAGAAATACATTATCTCTGGATTCTGGCTGCGAAGGCGATCGGTAGAGTAGATTTATTGGTTCGGACCTTCGACTGACTTCTCCATTTCCGTAAGGATTGTTTTGGGCCTGCTGGGCCCTTAATGGATTATCTTAGGTCTAAATGGGGTTATTTAATAATACCTACTGCTGTTAGGCTTTGTATATGCGCTGAAGAACAATTTTTTATGCGTATGTGAAATTAGTGGCACCCCTGCGTGACGTTATACGCGCAGGTCATACTAAAATATAATTTACGCAAGTACTTGAAAACTTTTAATACTTATAAGTTTTGAATAAATTAACCGATTGAGATGGAAAAGATGATGAGTGCTAAGCCAAACTAAGCTATATGCTTTTACGAGAAACCCATCTAAATAGATTAAGCAATTTTCAAGTGAAGCGTGAACAAACATACCGACAAAATTTCTAAAAAAATATGTCCAGCATAGCTTTGGCAAGCTTTTTATTACAAATGGTTATCACACTCTACACTATTATATTATAACATTTGCTCACCATCGAAATGTCGTTGAAAACAAACATTAAAAAACAAAACAAATATCAAACATAAACAACCAAGTACCAGGTATCCATAAACGCACAGCATATCAGAATTTCTAAAGCTCAAAGCTCACACTTGCGATTCACGTAAAACGGCCTTTCGTGTCGGACGTTTAGCATTAAATATATGTTTTACCACCTTATAAAGATTGCGCCCGAGATCCGTGCCCCGGGCATGCGGCACGAAGCACTTGTATCGCCTACGACAGTCCTAAGCCCTTTAGTTTAGGAGCTGGACAAAATTTCGACACTTAAATTAGCATAACTTTATACAAACGGACTTGCACTGAAAAGAAAAGGCTAGCTCATGTATGTACATGAGAGATGACTATTTTACCACTGCCACAGTATAAGAAATGAGTAGAAACTACATACCGTGCAGTGCCCCTCATAACAAGGACCATACCATATCATGTAATGACTGCTGTTATTATGGAAAGCACTAAAATATTGAGTATGGACACTCCCTGCTCCCCACCTATTTTTACCTCACCCCTTCTTGGTAAGAAGCGTGGCAGAATATAGTGGGCAATGGTGAATTATTGTCTCACTCGGTATCGTACACCTCTTTACAGTACGACCAGGAAAATAATTCCGCTCGTCAATCTTCGTTTGCGCAGAGCAGGACCGAGTCACCGACAAAACCCGAAGTCATTAAGTAATCAAAGAGTGCAAAGTCGGATAGCAGCGAAAAGGGCGCGAAAACAAATTAGCCTATAGCGTAAACGGATTGAAGATCGTACATCCTGATTGGTCAATATAATTTCGCGCGGTATCGAAATTTGTCGACTGCGCAGGTACATCGGTAAGACTTATAAACCTGATACTTTTGATACGTACTATTTCTCATACAATCTGTGGCAAAAACACCTACACATATCCATTATTGACCTTTTATGTAATTTTTTATTAGACTTTTTATGTAAGCTAGTTTAATCAGCTCTTAGACTATGACCATACACACTAGTTATATGTGTGTGTCGGGGCGCCCGCAGGTACCATGTGTGCTGTGATGGCCACGCCGTGACTTTCAGTCTGGAATGTTTATTGGATGGGCTAGTTGCAACACTAGCGTTAGGGTTGGTTAGCAGCTCTTAGACTATTTTTATACACAGTCACATAATTATGATAACGCAGTTTATTTGTGTTAATGTATTTTTTTAAAGAAAAGAATCTGATTCATTTTCAATTATTTCGGTTCGGGCGTAACTTTATCTTTAAGAATATATATAATAATAATAATAATAAATAATAAATATCTTGGACATTGTCACACAAATTATCTAAGTCACATTTAAAGTACCTGGACTTGTATTATGATGACTAGACAACGATATAGAATACATATATAGATACAAACATCCATGACTCGGGTACAAATATTCATATTCATCATTATAAATATTTGTCCCTTACGGGATTCGAACCCGCAACCCTCAGCACAGCAAGCAGGTTCACTACAGACTGTGCTACCGGGCTGTCTCGTCGTATACTGGTGCTTTATGCGTCTGATGTTCGACTATACGACAACTATACGACCAAATTGTTAGTTGGGATGTCTTTCGCCAACAAACTGTTCTACAGTTTGGCAAAAAGTAAAGCAATTTGTACCTTTTATAATTATGAAAACATAAAATAAGTAAAAAAAAAAGAGTCCTATGTTCAGCAGTTAAAGATGAAGCTGATGATAATGGTGATGAATCTACGAAATATTTTACCATACGGTAACCAAAAATCTAAACCATTATGAATGAGCATAATCAGAATACCCATCACACGTTCATCTTTTTGACATTTTAAAATAAATTCAAAGCAATCCAAATAACAAAAGTGCTGCAGATTTACAGATCTTATAGGAAAATTTTAAGAAAAACGCGCTTGTACGAACGAGGTAATATTAAAACCTTTTATTAATAGGTACACACGGTCAAATTGATATCATTAGCATCCTTTTAAACTAAGATATATCATCCCTTTTTGGTTGACATCCCACATATCCGCACCAAGCGCCTTTCTGAATCTTTTATAATGCGCACAGCCAAGGAGTGGAATGCTCTGCCTGCGTCAGTATTTCCGAGCGCTTACAACCCGAATTCCTTTAAAGTACGAGTGAATAGGCTTCTTCTGGGTGAGCTCGCTACATCTTCGACCCCATCTTCGTCCTGAGGACTAGATTGAGGTCAAGAGCAAACCCATAAGTGATAAAAAAAAAAGAGTGTTGCATACATTTGAGTCAAGTTGGCACGGCACTGTAGTTAAGTATGGAACATCCGATTTTTTTTGCTCCGATCGGTTTGCTCCCATAGTAAAAGTTGTTCAGTTTGATGGGTAGACTCATAGTTTAAAAGGATGCTAATGATATCAATTTCACCCTGAATATTGAAAGTTTTAGGTAGGTTTTTTATAGGAAGCAGAATATTTTAAACACATTACTTATTTTTACGCCAAACGCCAACTTGACATCAAGTTAAACTAAACAAAAGACTACAGCATCGGCCCTAAAGTCCCGTGATAGATCCATCCCTAGCCGGTCGGTTTAACACTTTAATGCCCGGTACACACAATCAGATATTTGTTTTAAATTATGGTAATAAAATGTCGGTGGTAGTCACGAGCGGCTGAGAGAGTGCGCGTGCGCAGGGATGAGCGAATTGGATCGGTAAGGTATTGTTCCGAGATTAATAAGTGGGGGATTTTTAGTTAATAGTATTTTGATGATAGATATTTGTGCTATTCAGTTAATAAATTGATCTCTATTGTTACTATCATCTCGCCGCTTTAAAACGATACAAATCTAAAATTTCTGAAATAATTTTCTTTAAAAAATGTAGCCAAATCAAACCCTATTTTTATATTTCTGAGCAAAACGGTAAAAGTGTTTTGTGTCGTTTTTATAACTAAAATATTCATTGGTAGGCAGAATTTTATATTCGAAAGAGACTTATAGAAATAGAAATATTATTTTTCTTTTATCTTTTATATTCTTTTTCTTTTCCTTTTCTCTTTCTTTGTTTTTCTTTATTTTTATTTGTTATTTTTATCTTTCTTTCTATTTTGTTTTTCTTCTTTTCTTATGTGTCCTTAATCGTCTATGTGGGATGGTAATCACAAAGTAGCAACAGAAAAGAGGTAGAGATGAAAATACGCTCCTAGTATTGTATGTATCATATATAGGTATTGAAGAGAAAAAAAAACTAAAAAGAGATGAAAAATTAAGTTGAAATTTTCTGTTGACTGTCCTGTAAAATACTGATCTTTTGACTTGTGACCCTTTCGTTTTGAAGCAGCGTTCTGTCCAGAGGTTCAAGGAAAGAGACCCCGAGTGATGAAGCCTGAGTTTGTATGGCACACCCTGGATAGTCAGCCTCGATACAATTTGCTGATTTGAATTTGGTGATTAATCTTTCCACTACAGCATGTGTGATTGTCATTCGATATCGCTTATGCTGACACGTAAGAAGAACATCTGTATACAGGGTGAAATTGATATCATTAGCATCCTTTTAAACTAAGAGTCTACCCATCGAACTGAACAACTTTTACTATGGCAGCAAACCGATCGGAGCAAAAAAAAATCAGCTGTTGCATACATTTGAGTCGCGAACTCACGCGTCGACATTGCAGTTTAGTATGTAACAGCAGATTTTTTTTTTGCTCCGATCGGTTTGCTCCCATAGTAAAAGTTGTTCAGTTTGATAGGTAGACTCATGATATAGATGATATCAATTTCACCCTGTATACAAATCGGGTGTCCAATTTCTATACCTAGTGTCTGTCCTAGGGTCCAACTTTATATATATGCTGACGGTTTTTTAAGAGGATGGTCAGACCATCAAACTGAAAAATTTATCTATGGGACCAACATCATAATCACAATTCGGATCGAGTAGAATTACAGTTTTGCATGGAACAGCTGATGTTTTTTTCGCTGTTTCAATGTTTGATGGTCTTATCATTCCTTTAAAAAACCGTTAACATATTAAGGAAGACCCTTTACTATATAAGGTCTAACAAAATTAGGTGAAACTATTTTAAGGGGATGATCAGACCATTAAACTGAACAACTTTCTGTATGTGACCAATATCGAAATCGCGATATTGGTCACATATCAGGTTGTTCAGTTTAATGGTCTGATCATCCTCTTAAAATAGTTTCACCTAATTTTGTTAGACCTTATATACTTTACTTAACTATACGTTTACTTAACTATAAGTTGAAATTGTTTACGTCTAACTATAACTGTAATTTCTTAAGTCTAATCGAAATGTATTAATCGATATTTAAGTTGGCAACACTTTCACTTTCCAAAATAAATTGTTTAACTACCATATCTAACTGTAAATCCATAAATAAAATATACACAAACATAATCTACATACCATAAGCACTTGCATAACCTAGTGTGTGTAGACTTAGATAAGTGTCGATACTATAAATATATAAATGATCTCTGGAATTGGCTCTCTAATAGCCATATTTTTCTTTCTTATTGCTGTCTCCCGTTTGCAATGGAGGGAAGTCGGATATTTCTTTTTCCTACTCCTCCTATATTCTTTGATTAATTCATTGCGGGTTCCAAGACAGATTAGAGTCTGTCTGTGGACTTCATTGTCTAGTGTTGTGAATGGTTGTCGCTGTTGATCCTGGCTTACAGGATCAATGGGAATGTGTGGTTGGCCTATGCCCTGTAAAAAAGAAAAAAAAATCGATACTAGGTCACAGCTCACAGGCACATACATTGTAATGATTTTAAGTGATCTACAAGACTTTTTATTATGGAAATCATACAACAACGGCACAAACATCATCTATGGCCGAACCGGGATTCCAGACAATTAAACAAAGATAAAACGAAAAATTTTATGCAATGGCTACGAACCTGTATTATGAACGTGTCCGAAACTCTTAGTCAGTTTTTAATGTTAGGATCAATCACCTTATAGAACTTAGATACTAAATACAGTAATAATCCGAGATACTCTTACATAACATAGTGGTTCCATGCAGAATGACGCATACTTGGCGCTGCAGGAAATGCTCACTGAGCGATAAGCCGATCCGAACGGACTTTGTGATGTCTACTGTCCGCGCGTCTCCGTTTATACGTGGCTTAGTGTGGATAAACCATCACATTTACTCATTATACATTTGAGCTAATCATCTTTTATCGATCCGATGACATGCTATTGAGTTTAACTTGCTACCGCAGTGATTTGCCGATCAGCGATACACTACTACACATAACCATTAAAATTTGCTAAAAGGTAGCTCAACCCAAATCTGGTCTCTGACTCAAAAATACACCACCATAGTCTTTTGTATTATATATCGGTTAATTTTAAGCTGGGACCACACTCTCGCGATAATATCTCGGCGAGAATTCTTGGCAAGCACAATCAAGGAAAATTACCACGCCTCAAAACGCCACGAGAATAATGAAGGGCATCCATATCTAGTTTGGGCTTCTCTCGTCTGTTCTCAGCGAGAAGGTATTTTATTATTTGGTTTTTAGGGCTTGGTCAATGACCAATAGCTACTGCGACCTGGACAGATCTATTGTAGCTGTCACCCTAGACCTAAAGGTCATTTCCGAGGCCCACGGACTTCATGATATGCTTTTGGAGGGGAGTTCCCTAATGTCAGTAGGTGTTATTATGTATCCACCTTGATGGCGACTCCTGCTGTGAATAAGCACTTCGCATTCGCAGAGGAGGTGTATGGGCGTTTCCTCTGCTTCACAGCAGAATCTGCAAGTGGGTGAATCTACAAGCCCCATTCTGTGTAGGTGTTTGTTTAACTTGCAGTGTCCTGTTAAGGCTCGTACTACGAGCCTTAAGTCGTTGCGGTTTGAATTGATGGCATCCGAGGTATGTCTGTTTGAGAAGCCGGTCACAAGTTTTTTCGCATGCCTCAGTCCTGGTGTATCCGACCAGAGCTTACGGCTTTGGTTCACGGCCCGTTCCTTTAGCACACGTCTAGAGGTGTTACGAGAGATGCCGCAGTAAGGCTCGGGGCCTATGGCATCCTCTTCCGCCCCTTTTCGTGCCAGCTCGTCAGCAGCCTCATTTCCATCAATACCGCAGTGTCCAGGCACCCAGCCTAGGGTGACAGAGTATGTCGAGCGAGAAGGTAATACAGGCTTTTGATTTGGAGCTCATGCTGATATTTTTCGCAGCACCATGCATCCATGCATCCATGTATCCATCCATTACAGCCCTTGATCAGACCGTCTTCAGACATAGGCCTTCTACATATTTCTCCATGACGTTCTGTCTTTCGCCCTCTGTATCCAGTTGGAACCCGCTTGTCTCCTAATATGTCGCACCATGCACACGTCATTAAAAATGTTTTTTCATCATGTGGATTATACGCATTTTGTGTACCTCTATAACTAGCTACATTCGATCAGGTGGCAATATTACGCGAAACAATGTAAGTCAACATCCCACACCCTGCATACGAGCGATCAGCATGACAGTACGAATGGCCTTAGAGTTGTTTTTTCTTCTCTTAAGATCAATGTTTTCGCCACATAACATCTATATAGATTTGACAAATGATAGGTAAATTTTCAATCGCTCTTAAAGCCTGCAAAAGAACATCCACACGAATCCAACATGCACCTAGAAGCAAATCAGAGCAGCTAGAGGCGCATTGTTGCACTGATTTAGAGCGGCAGACATCTCCAAACTAACTCTAACTGTTCTCATGTATTAATATATTCTATTCGATTCCATAATTCTCTAGACTTATCGATTTGAAGAGATTATGTGATTTGGTGTTAAGTTCCGATTTGTCTGGCCTTATTATTATATTGAAACCTACTAGTATAGGGTTCTTCTTAATGTGCGGACACTTTTTAAAGGGGATAATCAGACCGTCAAACTGAACAACTTTCTCTACGACACTAACATTGAAGTTTTATTCTCGATTTCGATTTTAGAATCGTAGAGAATGTTGTTCAGTTTGATGGTCTGATCATATCCCTAAAAAAGTGTCAGCATATTAAAAAGGACCCAATACAGGGTGAAATTGATATCATTAGCATCCTTTTAAACTATGAGTCTACCCATCAAGCTGATTATTTTTTTGCTCCGATCGGTTTGCTCCCATAGTGAAAGTTGTTCAGTTTGGTGGGTTCTCTTAGTCTCTTAGTTTAAAAGGATGCTAATGATATCAATTTCACCCTGTATATGGCACTACATTTTATTTATGTTGCTGCAACCTGATGTCTTTAAATATGCTAAAGACGAGGGCTGCTATAAAAAGGTAGTACCTATCACATGAATAAGTAGGTACCCACACACCCACAGCTTCTGTCTACTAGCGAGATTTTGTCATGCTTGGGTATGCTCGCTCGCTCCTGGCATGGCATGCTCAGTGCTAAAGCTTTTAGGGGCGCATAAAATGATCGCGTGATGCGCTTGCCCACAGAACATTATAACAGGGGTTAGAAGTGCAAAGTAGGCGTGGAACGCGTGCCACACAGTTATGCACTGATTTGCATAACACCGGAAGGCGCGCAGCGGCTTGGGGCGAGCGAGAAGGCATAAGTAGTTGTAGCAGCGAGAGTGGAAAGACAAATGGCGACAGTTGTCTCCGAATTAAAAGTTCTACTTTGCATTTCTAACCCCTCTTATAATCTTCTGTGAGTTCGCCGAAAGTCTCCCGTAGATTGTCCACTAGCGCGATTTGTGTCGAAGCTGTCTCTTTGGGGTATTTACTAGTGTGCCTCCATGCTTAAAAAGATCTCACGGCTGACAACTGCGCGAAGTGGTGGAGAAAAACAAGAAAATGGACCCATGATTCACAATTATGAAAATATGCAATATATCTGGTCACATAGTTATTAAATTTTGTTGATATGGATGTAGGAGCAAAGTTTCTGACCAGTCTGAAAGGGATTAACAGCGTGAGTTTAAGTATGTATGTAAATCATTATCATCATCATCTCAGCCGATAGACGTCCAGTGCTGGACATAGGCCTTCCCCAAGGATCGCCATAACCACTGGTCCTGCGCTGCCCTCATCCAACAGGTTCCCGCCGCCTTCACCATCACCAGGTCGTCGGTCCACCTTGTGGGTCCACGTGTGGGCTTTTCGGCCACATCGACCATATATGTAAATCATCATAATCTTATAGCTACGCTCTTGTCAGTGGAGTATTTGTCAATCCTGTCTCTTTTCCGCTAGTCTCTTAAGTTCTTGATACGACACGACATCAACATTTTCCTTCGCTTGTGCCAGATAACTCTGTCTAAGTCTTTCTCTGTATGTATGTATGTAAATCATCATATCAGCCATTAAACGTCCACTGCTGGACATAAGCCTCCCCCAAAATGGGGGGGATTTGCCATAATCGCCACGCTTGGCAGGCGGGTTGGCGATCGCAGTGGGATCGAATCAATGTGTGTACTCAGAGGATGCTGCTGCCCATCCTTCAGTAGATCCCTTAGTCGCCTTTTACGACACCCACGGAGGAAACGGGATGGTGTTATTCATAGCCGACACCACACGGCAACAGAAATGAAAGGACTATATCTAATCTAAAAAAATAAACCTCGACTTTTACCCCCTTTCTCTAACAATGTCTTATGTTAATCGTAACCCGTGTGAGCTTAACGCTGGGTTAATGTCAGGTTAAAGAGCTTAATTAACGTTGATTACACTCATTGTCGAGCCTTCTTAAAGGGGGCAAGGGTGTGTTTATTTTATTAGACTTTCTTTAGTGACATCTTTACAACTTTACTAATTTTTAAATAGCCGGTCATTATTGAAACACAGCTGCCTTCGTATTCTAATGGTTAAGAGCATTGGGCTCTCGACATGGAGGTCGTGGGTTCGATTCCCACGGGGGACACCCAGTGATATCTCACTTTGTGCGTTTTTCCCCAGTTGGTTAGGACATTGCAGGCTGAATCACCTGATTGTCTGAAAAGAAAGATGATTCCGTGCTTCGGATGGCACGTTAAGCCGTTGGTCCCGGCTACTATCTCTGGTGGTAGTAGTCGTTACATAAAAACCACGTCAGAGGCCGTAAGGCGGTCTGAAAAAACTCTGACATCAGGGCTCTGACCACACGATAAGAAGAAGAAGAAGAAGACTGAAACATTTAACTGTGATTATTCGAATTAGTAATTTTCCAATGGGATGGATAATCTGTGTGACAATTTCCAAGATATCTATTTATTTTAAGTAGATATTATACATTTTCATATCAATTTTCCTTTTTCATTCCTTTCTTTTCTTCTTTTCATGTAGTCCGTCACCACTTGTTGGATAGTGGACATGGGACGCCTCGGAATTGAAGCATGTAGGTTTCTACGCGGTAAGTAAAGATACCTAGTGACTTCCTAAAGCTCATTGGTAGTGGATTAATTTGGTCTACTTACCTGGATTTCATAATTTTTTGTTTGTTTTCGATTTGTTAGAGCTGAGCTCTACCTATAAATATATAATATGACAGTCCAAAAAATACTTTTAAAAATTACTAAAGTTGTCCCGCGACTTCGTCCGCACGGGTTCCCGTCATTCGTAGTGAGATAAGTGATAAATCAATCAATCAATCAATTATACTTTATTTTACAGGAAAAGAAATATATTATACAGAGGGCAAACAAACAGGAAATACAAAACGTACAAAAACAGGCGGTGATTTGCCAGATTTTGAATCAAATCATCATCTTTCAAACGCAAAAAGTTATATAAAAATAAGTCTAGTAGTTTTCGCGTGATGCGCAAACAAACATTTACAATTTTATAATAGTAAAATAGTAAATCAAAAATAATACAAAAATAATGAATTGGAGTCGAATTGATTATTCCAATACATACGGCGACAGATCAACCGACCCAGTTGAACTGTACGAACTCTGTTTGTCACCGTGCTGTAGAAAATAGAAAGAAAATTCAATTATTTACTGTCTATTTTTCAATATCTACGCATTCACAGATCATAGATTACATTCCTTGTAATAAATCAACACACGCAATGTACATTATGCCACAAAAGTCCACCAAACATTTTCCCTAATACTCTAGAAAAGTATACTTCAGTGAACAATACTTACGTTCTCGATTGTACATTTGTAGAATCGACATTTTCTTTGCCAATATCTATTGCGGACGTTTTGCATAAAACCATCCCATTTTATATCTTCAACTGTATGTATACAACTGAATTCTTAAGTTCAGGGTGTAAGGTTTAGTTTTGAGGATTATTTGTTTTTTGAAGGATATATAGATTAATATGAGGCATGTTTTATCTAAATCGGTCAGACTCCATCGTGTGGGGGCTGGATATAAATCAGCTATAAGTTGTTGACAAATATGGTTTTGATAATTTTTCAGAAAAGTCTTTTTGAATGTTGACAGCAAAGTTTTTCTTTGTCTTTCTGTGCAGCGAAGACTTTTGATGTCCAAAATATTATGTACATACATTTATATAATCTCTAAACTATTATATAATATACCTCTGTACTTTGAAGATATTTACATTAAAAAGATTACGATATGGTATTTAGTTGTCGCTGACTCCAAATCAACCTTTTTTTATTTAGAATTATTATCTGTCTGTTTGTTGTTTGTTTGTTTGTTTGAGCATCACGCAAAAAGCACTGAATCGATTTTGATGAAACATTTCTTCTTTGATAGCTAATGATATGACTTAAAATCTGGTATATAATTTGTATAGGCGAAGTCTCGGGTAAAGTCAAAGAATAGTTGTATTTTGCACCGATATCGATAGATGGTATTCAAATATCGTAACTACGAGTCCAGTAGGTCTCGCATGCCACCCCCGAGAAAACGATAAAACTCGAGATGAGCCTCCATCTTTAGTATTTTAAGTAAGCCAGAAAGAGCGCGCATGACAGTTTTCTCGTTTAAACGCTTTTTCGTGGGTGGCATGCTAGCCCTGCTGAAATATCCCAACCCGAGTTCTCCACTATTGGATATGTATCATGGTTCTCCATTGCTCTCTTTGAAGTCCATTGCAAAAAAATTTATATTCCAAACGTAACACTTGTGGTTTTAATAATTCTAGAGATGGGATTAGTGTAGCGTCATAAAATAAAACATAATTATTAATAGTAGATATTTTGTAGTAGCAATTCCTTATCTATACTATTATAAAACTGTAACAGGAAGTTTGTCTGTACATTGAAGATATTAACAAAAAAAAAGTTACAATATGGTTTCTAAGTGTCACTGATTCCATTTCATCAATTTTTGGATTTTTTGTCTGTCTGTTTGTTTGAACGAGTATCACGCAAAAACTACTGAACCGATTTTGATGAAACTTTTTTTGTTTGATAGCTTATGATCTGACTTAAAATCTGGTATATAATTTGTGCGGACAAAGTTGCGGGTTAACGCTCGTATTTTATAAATCCTAGCCACCTCTATAATATTCATGAGAAGAGGATTAGGATGCCTAAAATAAAGGACTACGATGACTATGTTAAATCTTACCAAATATTGTAATGTTCTAGAAATCGTTCGTACTTGCTCAATAGTAATTATAAAACAGTGTTAAGTATACCTACCCTTTAAAGTTGATTAGGAAACTGTAGGAAACTATTTATTAATGGTTTGAAATGATATTAGATAATTCTGACTACAGCAAAGCAGTCTTTACCATACATCAAGTTTAGAAATATTGTTCAATGCTGAGCTTTGAACCACGCCTACCGAATGACAATAATTATTACACACACTTACAAGCAAGCACAATTTCACACATTGAAAAGAGCTAACATTTGTATCTACCTACTTATACTCATTTTATAATGGTTGCTTATTTTAATACTGTTTGAGTAGGTATATTAATTACACCGAATGAGGAAAAATAAGGAAATATTTCACCATACTTTTCCTCAGGCTGTTTGCTGAAGGAAAACGTATATAGTACATGCTTTAATTTTGAGGCGAGCTTACTTATTTTTTTGACGTGAAACGTCTTTAATTTTGGTCAGTAGGTGGTCACTTGCAAAAACCAATAGGTAAAGAAATATGATGTTATTAAAAGATCGCATATTACTTTGGAAGTATAGCTTATTACTTGGGCATGGCTCTTTTACGGGTCTGCTGGAAGAAATCTCTTCAGAGATAAGCTCGCCCTTCGTACATGTTTTTTTTTGTCTGATAGGTAAGCATTTGACCCCGATCTCACCTGATGTTAAGTGACGATGAGGCCGAAGATGTAGCATGCTTACCTAGAAATGTGCCTATTCACTCTCGCCTTGAAGAGGCCCAAGTTGTATTGCTCAGGGAACAGGTCCGCAGGCAGTACGTTCCACTCTTTAGCCGTGCGCATTATAAAAGAAGAAGCAAACTTCTTAGTGCGAATTGCTGGTATGTCAACAACATAAGGGTGGAAACCCAGCCTGCGTCTCGTCCCTCGCAGATGAAAGGGAGACGGAGGTATTAGATCGTGAAATTCCGTCGCACACTCTCCGAAATGTATCCTATAAAAAACAGACAGACAGGCTACCTTGCGACGATGCTCAAGACTTCAAATTTATGTATTATTATGTCCGTGTGTACAATAAAGTGTTATAATAATAAAGCCACATGTATGTGACAGCTGATGTTTTTTTTTATGTAATTTCAATGTTGGTCTCATAGAGAAAGTTGTTCAGTTTGATGGTCTGATTATCGTCTTAAAAAACTGTCAGCATTATTAAGTCGGACCTATACAGATAGGTAAACGTACAGGGTGTTACAGAGAAATAAAAATTGAAAACTTTTAAGGGGGTGGTTTAGACTAACAAACTAAACTACTTTCACTATATAACTTCCAACATCGAAAACGCAAAAAAAAATGTTATGTCCCATTCATTAAGCTCGAGTAGATCTGTAGTTTAGTATGGAACATCGCAAACTCATCGCATCATGGCGATTAAGGCAAATCTCCTCATTTTAGGGGAGGCGTATGTCCGGCAGTGGACGTCTATCGGCTGATATGATGATGAAACATCCGATTCATTTCGCTATTTCGATATTGGTCCCATAGTGAAAATTGCTCGGTTTGATGGTCTTAACCACCCCCTTAAATGTTTATTTGTGTTTTTGTCACAACCTGTATAAACATAAACATTTAATTCCAAAACAGCAGTCAGCACAATCAGCAGTCTGTACTGGATAGGCTGTTGATGGTGTCGTTGTTTAGTCACCATAATACAAATCCTAGCCTGATAATTATACTTTAAATGGGACTGCATAATCGGCGTGATAATGTTCAAGATTCTTAGATTCTTTTATTTTGATTAGAATTTTTAGTTCTCCTATGCCTTCACCAACCTTTACTCAGAATATAGGTTAGACTATTATTGAATATGAATAGTTTATTGAATATGAATAGTACGTGCCGATTGTAGGAGCCGATGGAGATCTAAAGATAAAGTTCAGACACGGTGATATTAATGAACTGGATCTGTTGCTGGTTTTGTAAGAAACTAGTGTGAATGTAGGCCTTATAATATTACGTATTTGTATAGCTCTCTGGCTGTACAAAGTTAAGGTACAACACAATCACACAAGACACAAGGGGTTCAATCGTATGTTTTTCATTTGTATACAATTAAACAACATTTCCAAAAAACAAGAATGTCGCATTCAAAGATTAGACCAAAAAAAAATCTTTGGTCGCACTGCAGTCATTGCTGATTTTAAAATTAACGGACAATCTTGTTTTTTGGAAATGTTTAATTGTTTAGAAATAAAAAAAAACGATTGAAGGCACCACGATAGGGGTACCCTCTTAATACACTATGCAAAATCCCGCTATGAAGAATAGATCTGTAGGCATTTCGTTCGATATATTTTAAATAAAAAATGTATGTTATTTTTATTTATTGTTTTTGTCTCAAACAATCAAGACAACTATTATCTTTTCTTGAATGTCGCTGTAGTGAGAAGTTGTTAGCTACTTACAAAATTGAGAACATATTTTCTAGCTTGGGTCGACTCCGGTCGAGTATAGTAAAAGATTTTTAATTCATTATTTGTAATGGAATGCACACACAGCCTAAGGAAGTATCTCTATTCTACCTGTACTTACCTTTACCCTACAGCTATCTAGGTTGTTTAGACTAAAAGCACCTCAGTACCCTCATTATGAATTTGACTGAAATTCTCCTTTTCCGCACCAACTGTTTGTCTTTCTCGACTCAGCTCACATAGGGCCCGGAGCAAACGGGAAGACCGCAGCAATTGTCCGAAAATTAGCTTCGACCGCATATAAATACATTAAGATAATCCAGTTATATCGTGGTGCAAGTTAGGAGAGATTCGGTCGATATATTGGTCATCGGTCCAGAGTTCTGATGGCCTTTTAAGATTAGCCAAATGTTTTGTTTGTCCAGCGTTTGTTGCGCGACCATTCTGTCATTTTATTTTATTTAATTTTTTGATTTACCAACAGTTGTTACAATAATACATGCATTATCATCTTGATAATCGTCGAAAACTAAATATTTAGTACTACGAAACAACTGGAATAAAGTCTCACTAGTTCCAAGATGGAACTTCTAACACGGAACTAATGGATATTTAAACGATTCTGTTGAACCAGTTTTATTTGTCAGTCGGCCTGGAAAACTCATGGAAAGCGGGGTTGTACTTTTACAATTAGATATACAGGTGAAATTGATATCGTTAGCATCCTTTAAAACGAAGAGTCTACCCATCAAACTGAACAACTTTTACAATGGGAGCAAAAAAAAACTGCTGTTGCAATACATTTGAGTCGAGTAGGCACTGCAGTTTAGTATGGAACAGCAGATTTTTTTTTGTTTCAATCGTTTTATCCCATAGTAAAAGTTGTTTAGTTTGATGGGTAGACTCTTTGATATCAATTTCACCCTGTATAGTGTCTTTGTCATTTCTCCGGGCTAGATTTTGCTTCCTATAGAAAAAACCTTGCGATTCTACTAACCTACTTATTTATACATTTTTAATAGCCTTTAAATAACGTGTAGTAAATAAAAAATGGCGATGAGGTGTGAAAGTGAAAATAAAGATGTGTTATTAAAATATAGCATTAGTATAGCATATAATATATGCTGTAGTTCAGGCGGGAGGGAGGACAGTGGTGCTTTTTAATCTTGATACACGTCATCATTCTCTTGCCCGTTTCCCATTATTTGGGGTCAGTATGCTATGTCATCCTCTTCCATTCATCTCTCTTAGCCGTAATTATAGCATTCTACTTTAATCTAGAGACTTACTGATAATATTAGTAACTTAGTTTTTCACTAACGTCAATAAATCGCTCAATATAGAGCAATGTGCAAAAAATCTTGAGCCTTCATTGCTTTCTTCATACCGAAGATTTTTTTGGTCTATACGACTTCATACGTATCTAAGAGACCAGCGAGCGACAGTTTGTTTGCGACAGCGGTCGCCGACGATCGTCCTCTGCAACTTTCCAATGTTGGTTTCAAAAACGCTGTCGCTTATACCATACAGCATACAAAATTGCACAGTGGTGCCAGTACACAGAGCGGGCGGCAACTCAAATAGCGAGTAGGACTATCTAGGTGGAGGTACGACGTTTGTACAAGGATAAGTCGTTGGGCAGTGTTTTCCAATTTGAAATGGGCAAGTTGAGTGTCCAGTGTCTGAGTAAGGAAGAGCTAGAATTGACTTTGAGTTAAATACTTATACTTGCTACTTGAAGCGGCAATAGTTTCTTTGAGACCTGAGTTTGTTTATACACAGGGTGTAAACATAAATGCGTTGTATACTAATGGGGTCCAGACCATCAGACTGAAGAAACTTTTACCATGGGACCAATATTGTAAAGGTGAAAAAAATCTGCTGTTGCAGAGAAAACGTCAATGGCTGCTCGAACCAAATGTATGTCTAAATGTTTGTCCAATGTTGGTTCCACAGCGAAATTACTCATACTAAATCTGTACAATTATGTATTTAATACTATGCTGTAGATAAATAAATAAATAATAACAAATATCTTGGACATTGTCACACAAATTATCTAGTCACATTTAAAGTACCTGGACTTGTATTATGATGACTAGACAATGATATAGAATACAATTATATAGATACAAACATCGATGACTCGGGCACAAATATTCATATTCATCATATAAATATATGTCCCTTACGGGATTCAAACCCGCCGACCCTCGGCACAGCAGGCAGGTTCACAACAGACTGTGCTACCGGACCGTCAGATATTGTTAATTTTATTATAGTACGTGGAAGGAAATGCTGGCGGAATGGTATTTATCTTTGTCAATTTTGTTGTGTATTGAATCGATATGAATAATAAACTTAATATTACTAACGTAGTTATATGAGTAAAATATCCATCTTTGTGCCTCTCCTGCCAACCCTAGACTCTTACCCGCGAACAGAGCTTATAGTGATTGATAGGTCTTTTGACTCCAATACCTGCGAAAAAGAAACCCGATCTTCCTCATACTTAGCATTCACAATTTGCTAACACATTGCACTCGATTTCTCTTAACAATATCCTGCACTTCTAACGTGTATCAAGTCTACAGTCAAGGCAAGGCCATGTTCCTTAAATCTTAGCGCCCGCACCTCAGGGTACCCGCGTCTGAAGGCGCCTCAACACGCTTCAATGTAGAGAGACGGAGCTGAGTTTTAGGTAAGTATGGAAATATTTATTAAACTAAATACTGAACAGCAGAGAAAAATAAACAGTTTACACAACCCTCTAAACAAATTACTAAATACAAATTTTATCCTCCAAAGCGCACACCCGAGGCAGAGTACCTAGGAGACTGGCCGCATTGCCTATTTGAATGGCCAAACTTATTCTGTGCAGAAAGGTGTTGAAAGGGTACACTTTTTTCACGTTTTAAAAAAAAGTCCACTTTTTGTACCTTTTTTTAAAAAAATGAGAAAAATGCACACTTTTTTCACTTTTTTAAAAAGTGTACAATTATTGCACAAAAGTGAGAAAATGGTCAAATTTTTGCAAAGTAGACTTTTTCAAAATTTCTTTAAAAAAGTTCAAAAAGTGAACTTACTTCATATTTTTTTAAACAAGTGCAAAATGTGGTCCTTCACACATTTTTGAAAAAAGTGGACCATTTTTACATAGGTATTTAAAAAAAACTGCAAAAAGTGAAAATTTTTCCCACATTTAAAAAAAGTAGAGCGAAAAGTACTCATTTTTATTAATAAAGTGCAAAAAGAGGACCATTATTCTGAAAAGTGCAAAAAGAGTACCTTTTAAAAAAAATAAAAAAAGAAGTTCAAAACGCGGACCTTTTTCACACATTTTTACAAAAAGTGCAAGATGTGGATCTTTATTTTAAAAAGTGCAAAAAGTAGACCTCTGTCACGCGTTTTTTAAAAAATGTGCAAGAAGTGGACCTTTTCCACACATTTTTAAAAAAATGCAGAAGGTAGACCTTTTTCACTCATTTTTTTATTAAAGTGCAATAAGCGGGCCTTTAATATCAATAAAAATGTGCAAAAAGTGGTACTTTTTTAGCACATTTTTAAAAAAAGTGCAAATAGTGGTGCACTTTTTTAAAAATGTGTTAAAAAAGTCCACTTTTTGCACAATCTTAAATAAAATGACTACTTTTCGCACTTTAAAAAAAATGTGTGATAAGGGCCGATTTTTGCACATTTTTTAAAAATTTTGTATTTTTTGAAATAAAGATCCACTTTTTGCACTTTTAAAAAATGTGTGAAAAGGGTCTACTGTTTGTATTTTTTTTAAATGTGTGAAAAAGTTCCACTGTTTGCAATTTTTTTTAAATGTTTGAAAAGGCCAACTTTTTGTACTTTTTTATAACGGTTCACTTTTTGCACTTTTTTAAATAAAGGTCCACTTTTTGCACTTTTTTATTAAATGTGTGAAAAAGTAACTTTTTGCACTTTTTTTTACAATTTGTGAAGATTGTCCACTTTCTTCACTTTTTTAAAAATCTGTAAAAAAGGGTCCACTTTTTGCACTTTTAAAAATAAAGGTCCACTTCTTGCACTTTTTTTAAAAATGTGTGAAAAGGGTCTACTGTTTGTATTTTTTTTAAATGTGTGAAAAAGTTCCACTGTTTGCAATTTTTTTTAAATGTTTGAAAAGGCCAACTTTTTGTACTTTTTTATAACGGTTCACTTTTTGCACTTTTTTAAATAAAGGTCCACTTTTTGCACTTTTTTATTAAATGTGTGAAAAAGTAACTTTTTGCACTTTTTTTTACAATTTGTGAAGATTGTCCACTTTCTTCACTTTTTTAAAAATCTGTAAAAAAGGGTCCACTTTTTGCACTTTTAAAAATAAAGGTCCACTTCTTGCACATTTTTTAAAAATGTGCGAAAAAGGCAAATTTTGGGCACTTTTTTAAATAAATGTTCACTTTTTGCACTTTTAAAAAAATGTGTGAAGGTTGTCCACTTTGTACTTTTTTAAAAAAAGGTTCACTTTTTTTTAATGGTCCACTTTTTGCACTTTTTAAAAAAAGTGTGAAATAGGTCCAATTCTTGCCCTTTTTTTTAAAGTGGCAGTGACAGGAGAGCTGGCAGCTCTCAGCACGACCGTGGCCTGTACCTTGAATTATGAAGCAATTTTTGTGAGCATTATCTACAAGATGGGATGAGGAAGGTTAATTTAATGGTGAGGCTTTGTCTGACAGTTTTTAAATTATATGATACTTGCTGATGATATTCCAGGCTTGATTATGGTACTTTGAATGGGACTAGATAATCTGTGACAATGTCCAAGATATTTATTAACAATTGTTCACTTATTTCCAGTGGTCAGATTAGGTAGTGCAATTAAGGGTTATGTTGCGAATATTTGTGTGATGAATATTAATATTTGTATTCGATTCATGGGTGTTTGTATCTACATGGAGCGTGCTCCCTGTTTTATGTACAATTCATAAAATTTTGAAAACACCTATGAATCGAATACAAATATTAATATTCATCACACAAATATTCGCAACATAACCCTAAATTGAACTACCTTTTCCGATCACTGCTTATTTCACAAAATAATTTTGAGTTTGAAATGCACCAATTATAAACATGAGCAAATAAAATCAAGCATAAGCATACGCTCACGACTATATTCCCCGAGGGGGTAGTTGGAGATATTCTAAATCCTCAGAATATCCACGAACTCAAACGAAATTAAACAATTGCATTTTTTCGGTGTGCTTTTTCCAATAATGTTTTTATTTCAATGTTTGTCTTTTTTTTTCAACGGAATATAAATAAATGAGATAGATGGTTTACGATGAGTTTTGCAGTTGAACGATGTATTTTATTTATATTATGCATAATATTATAATGCTAACAAGAGAGGAATTAAATGGCAATGCTGTCGATGCTGTGACGAAAAGAAAATAATATTTTGTGTTATGTCCAGTCGACACGCCCAATGAACAACAACGTAACTCAATTTTGACAACTTTACAATACAGCAATTTTAAGGTAAAAAAAAATTCTCACGCTTTTGTTTTTGTATTTATTTAAGTGATTGTTAGTTTTAAAGAATACATGTAGCGGGTTTTCTATGATGTTATATTTGTTTTTATCATAATAATTTAATTTCATTGAGTTTTATGACTTACAATGAAGGGCTACGATGCTTATTACTTGCAACAACAATCTAAGTTGAGATAGTGATGCTTCAAAGTTGAAGAGATGGTTTAAATTTACGGTAAATACCAGTGTATGTCTGAGTTACGTTTAAGTTGTCTTATGTAATTATTACCTTTTGAGCTTAAATTAATCCAAGTGTATAGCTTAATTAATTAGCTTGTATTAAATTTACTTAGTATAAATGCAATGAAATAAAACAACTTTATATAAAATCTTATATTTTAATTTTTTTCGACTCGTTAACATTTTTTCCTGTGAAGTAGACTAAACAAACAAACAAACTAAATAAACTACGTTTTAATACCAAAGTATAATAATAAATTGATACCTAGTAGGCAAGTATTCGAATACTAGTGATACGACAAAAATAACCTCATTTCCATACCAAAGAAGAGTTTCATACCTAGTAGTCCAATTATTAGAATATTAGTGATACAACAAAAGTAAACTATTTTTCATACCAAAGATAAAGTAATTAATACCTAGTAGCCTAATATTAGAACACTAGTACTATAACAAAATTAAACTTGTTTTAAACCAAAGATAAAGTAATTAATACCTAGTAGGCTAATATTAGAACACTAGTACTATAACAAAATTAAACTTGTTTTAAACCAAAGATAAAGTAATTAATACCTAGTAGGCTAATATTAGAACACTAGTACTATAACAAAATTAAACTTGTTTTAAACCAAAGATAAAATAATTAATACCTAGTAGGCTAATATTAGAACACTAGTACTATAACAAAATTAAACTTGTTTTAAACCAAAGATAAAGTAATTAATACCTAGTAGGCTAATATTAGAACACTAGTACTATAACAAAATTAAACTTGTTTTAAACCAAAGATAAAGTAATTAATACCTAGTAGGCTAATATTAGAACACTAGTACTATAACAAAATTAAACTTGTTTTAAACCAAAGATAAAGTAATTAATACCTAGTAGGCTAATATTAGAACACTAGTACTATAACAAAATTAAACTTGTTTTAAACCAAAGATAAAGTAATTAATACCTAGTAGGCTAATATTAGAACACTAGTACTATAACAAAATTAAACTTGTTTTAAACCAAAGATAAAGTAATTAATACCTAGTAGGCTAATATTAGAACACTAGTACTATAACAAAATTAAACTTGTTTTAAACCAAAGATAAAGTACGCCAATTTTAAGACACTAGTGAATACAACAAAAATAAACTTCTTTTTCATACAAAGAATTAAAGTAGAAGCACGTGGAAGGCAAATAATTGCCTCGATTTTGCGATTTTCGCTTAAGTAGGCAAATGACACCGGAATATTTCCGGTCTCTTTTCTTTTTCTTATTTGAGAAAATGCCAGGAGTATCCTAAAATAAGCTAAGAAATGCGTGCGCACATTTGAGGCCATTAGAATATACAAAACAAAGCTCTTTTTTTACCATAGATAAATGTCATTACCTATTAAAATTCTTTACCTAAAAATTTTGCAATCATCAGATTCATTCCCGGAAGATTCCTGATTATCGTTTTTTGCCACAGGCAAATTTTTGTAAAATGTGTGGTATGTACTTGGAATTGCTTTTGACGTGCACAGACTCCATAAGTCTTTATATTTAGCTGCTGTAATTGGTAACAGACTTACGTAAGCTTTGTCAAGCTCTGTCAAAGCAAAATCTGAATCTTGCGTACTGTACACACGACTGGGTTGTACACGCGACCCTCGGCCACGACCACGTTTGCGGCCACATCCCCGACCACGACCACGTCCCCGACCACGACCACGTCCTCGGCCTTGATGGCCAGCAATAGCGTCCAAATTGGAGTTGAGAAGAAGGTCCATTTTTATATCAGTTTCATCAAAGAAAAATACGATCAAAAATTGTAAATAAACATACGTTGTTATATTTTTAAAAGGGAGAATATTTGATCCGTAAAACAAAATTGTAGATCAATATAGCATGTTTTATCCGGCGAACAATTTTCTTTTCCAGAAGGCGACCGCAGGTTACGTTGTTGTAATTCTCGCTAACTTCGGTTCTATTGTACTTAGAGATACGTTTGTTGGACACAAGTGTAGAGAAAATTATAATAAAAAAGGATATGAACTTAACTCATTTTTAACGTAACTCAAGTTACGTTGTTGTTCATTGGGCGTGTCGCAGTGTTTGTGATGTGTTATATTGTATTATATTGTACTTTACTGCTGCTTTTATTACATCATTATTGATCTCAAATAAGCAAAACCCAATGACGTTTTACAAATAGACACGTTATACGCTAACATCACTGTACTTTCAAATGGCGCGATATGATGACGTGTTGTTTGTATACTAGACGGCGGGAGACTATGTGAAAGCCGGGCTTCACTTCAAAAAATTACCTTGCTTTTTCGTTGCCATTTTGGAGTGCGGGCAACGCATCTTCATATAAAAACATAACAGCAAAAGCTTTATTTTTAAAGGACTTCAAGGCCTTCAAAATCCATGTTCGTGCCGCTAACCTGAAGAGTTTCCTGGCGCCTGACTTATGGCCTGCCGGAGTCGTCTTTCGACGCTACAGAGTAGCGAAAACAAAGAAACCCTAGGGAGTGTAGTGTTCAATTTAAGTTTTACTATGTTATATATATATTCTAGATTAAGGTATTTATAATATGGGCCTGCTATAATTAAGTTTGTACCGTTGCCTGAAATAAATAAATAAACACCTCAGTTCATTGTAAGGGATTTACGATGCTCAGTGAGGCTTTAAATATTTTACAGATACCTACTAAGAAAATATTTTTGTAAAGACACTTAAAACTTACCAAAAATCTCACTTGCCCCTTTCTTTGCCACACCCTACAATCTAACCCCTCAACTGACCACCCCCCTGAGGTCAAGGGGTGAAGGGGGCGGGTGGTCAAGGAGTTACCAGCTCATCCCCAGTTCCAATACATTTCATATTCCGTTGACAGAGGCACAATAATAAAGCGGTGCTGCCCGTGTAAAAGCAAGACATAGTTGATTCACACAGATTGGTAATTTTGCTGGAAACTACAAGAAACTGTAACAGTAGGTATTATAAAATGCAAGTCAATTAAAAATACTTGTGATTCTCTGTCCTTAGGGTGCTAATTATGCAAATTTTAAAACAGTGTGTCCAGAAAGTACCAGTGTCGACAACAAATCAAAATAAACTTATTTGAAAGGCACAATTTTTTTTTGTCTTTGCATGTAGTACAAACCTCGAAAACGTTTTGCCCAATTTTAATTAAAAGCCAAAAAAACTTTATGAAATTTGTGCAATTATCAAAAAAAAATATGTCCGTCTGAAATATCTGCACCACGATAGAAAATCAAACTCAATGACATAACATCGACTCGACCGAAGAAGTAACCCATCGAAAGACGCGAACCACATACTTCTGCAATTGATTCTTTTAATGATCCTTTACTGCACCGAAGTACCACTTTATCGTCATCAGCAGCATATTATCGTCCACTACTGAATATAGGCGCCTTTTGAGGCGCGCCACAAAACTATCCTCGGCCTTCCTTATTCAGTCACTCCAGGTACTTTTCGGTCAACGGTCGAATAGGCTGGAAAACATCCCACACTTCACCTGTCAGATCGTGGTCTTCATTCTAGACCTCAGTTAATATCGATTGTAAGTTCTTTGGAAGATATTACCAGCCACTTCAGCTTGCTTATTTTCATAGTTATGACAGCCACTTTGCTTGAATGACCGCTACTAACCTGAATGATAATATTATGTTAAAATCTCGTGTATTTTGACAGTATTGAGGACAAAATTGTCTAAAGCTATCAAAACAAGCCAAGCCTCATCTAGTCCCAACCCCTAACTCTGCACTTGACCAATAGTTGGAAATAGTTGAATTTGAAGACGTTCGGAATTTACGAGTGGTTTTGACCCTATGGGCGCTACGATAGAGAATTTAGAATTTGAAGGTATGGTTAAACCAATGCGGTTAGCGATCGTGTTGGCAGAGGTATCTTGTGAAGTTGCTCAATTACCTACAAGTTTTTGGCTAAGCAATTCCGCCGCCAGCAGCCGTTTCGGATTCGACAAAACAAGTAGGTAGGTAACTGCTGTGTCAAAGATTTTTTGGCCAAAAGATATCTTTGTGCTGTGTTATGCTCTAACGCTCTGGGCTACTCAAATTGTCACTTAAGCCAAGTTGTGGCACATTATGGTGAGATTTAGATTTCAATCAAAATAATTAAGATTTACGGGGAACGAGTAAAAGAGCTGGCTTGGCGGCGGAATCTGCAGAAAAGGCAAAAGAGGGTAAATAAAATACCCAATATAAATTCATAGCATTCGGTGTCGAAACCCTTGGTCCGTGGGGACCCGGCACCCAGGTGCTTTTTAAAGATCTGGCAAATCGCCTGGTAGACTCGACCGGGGATCCAAGGGCTGGCGCTGTCCTCGCTCAACGGATCAGTTTAGCCGTTCAGCGAGGAAACGCTGCCAGCATCGTGGCTACCCTCCCTCGCGGTCCAAACCTGAACCATATTTTAGGTTAAGGTAGTTTTATTTTCTCAATATTTTTATTTATTTTTGTACATACTTACCTTCCTTTATTTGTCTGTAATAAAATTATACCAATTAAGATTCTTAATCAAATGTGATTCAAAAAATAAAATACGCCTGATAAAAATTAAATACAAAATATTAAATGAAATGAACTGATTTCAAACTGAGGTGACAATCTTGTAGGGTGACAATTTATTATAAAAAGGTTTAAAATGCTACTTAATCACTAATAAGAAGCTACCTTCTCGCAAATAATAGTAAGTTTGTCTGTGCACCTTCGATTTTTTTTTCAGATCATGGTCTCCTTTTTAATTTGTAATTATCCTGAAAGAAAAGCAATGGCCTTGAGATCGTGACCGCAAACCGCGATATTTTGTCCTTACCTTAACTAGTGCCATCAGTCCATAGCAACAACGAATGTTTGAGATAACTTGTGTAAACGGAATGGCTTAGTGATGAGATGTGAATGAGTTATTACCTGGGGGTGGTAAAAACTTAGCCAATAAACCTTTCTAAAGGTGAACTAGTGACCTGTGTGTCTCTAAACGTGCCTGTGTGAAAATCTGGGCAATTTATGTTTATTGTACATTTATATATTTTATTTTATTTTTTTATTTCATTTTTTTATTTTATATATTTTATTTTATTTTTATTGTACAAGTGTAGAAAGTTTTCCACGAACCTGCTAGCGCATACCTACGTATGCAACTTGCTTTTCAATCCAAGAATTGCTTTCCTAGATTTAAATTAACTAATGTTTCAAGTAATAAAAAATTAGTCTTCTCCATCCTAGTAATGTATAGGAATGTATTTTTAATTTTCAAATGTGTAATTTTTGATTAAACTAGAGTTTATCTGCGACATCTTCCACACAAATTATATACTAGATTTTAAGTCAAACCATAAGCTATCAAACAAAAAAGTTTCATCAAAATCGGTTCAGCAGTTTTTGCGTGATGTTGTTAAAATTTTATTTAGTAAAACCATTATTTTTGTTTTTCGATCGTGTCGTGATCGTTTATAGCTTTTTGAAAATTACGCGTATCTAATTTTTAAAAAACAATAACGACAGTATAAGTTTTTCCTAGGGAATTATCAAGCTTTAGAAGCTTCATTGATTGCCATTGTGGTCAAAATGTTTGCCTTAGATGGCAAATCTTGCTCGGTGATATGCCATCGAATCGACCCGACTGAAAAAGAAAAACAGTAAGAACAAATAAAAAAAAGAGTTACTTTTGTTATGTTTACAATTCACAGTAAGCACTTTTAACATTAGAGCATTTTTTTAGGAAGCAAGTCAAACTTAAAATTTTTTAATAAATGGGACCAATAACGAAATCGCGAAAAAAAAAATCTGATATATCAGCCGATAGACGTCCGCTGCGGACATAGGCCTCCCCCAAAAGGAGGAGATTTGCCATAATCGCCATGATGCGATGCGTTGTTCCATACAAAGCCATGATGCGATGTTCCATGCTAAACTACAGATCTACTGGAGCTAAACGTATGGGACAAAAGATTTTTTTTTGTCCAATATATGTTGGTCCAATAGTGAAAGTTGTTCAGTTTGTTGGTCTAAACCACCCCCTTAAAAGTTTTCAAATTTTATTTTTATTCTGTAACACCCTGAATTACTTAGGTCCCACTTAATTAGTTTAGAAGCAGTCATTGGCCTTCCTCTATGCTGATAAAGTGCAACAGGTAGCCAGAGAAAATGGAAAAACAACATCGATATAGATATTTTCCCAGGAAAGTTCCAGGGAAAATACTTTTAAGTCAAAACAAACACCCTACACAAAATGATTGCTAACTAAATTACCAATTCATATAATAAGGAACCATTGTCCGCCTCGGTCAGCGTCTTGCCCCTCCAGTAACTGAGTTACACAAGTGTGTGATGAATTCAGATTTGAATTTACATTTCAAAATCTACAACTAAGCCAATTTGCAAGTGCCAAAGTTTGAACCGAGTTTGGTGTGCTTAGGTTGTCATGTAAGGTTTATCTACACCCGAACGTGTAAAAGTACTTATTATGATGAGCAGGCTCGCGAAACTCTCCAACAAAAAAACGTTATATGAAACGTGCACCGCCGCCATTAAATTTCTTTGAACGGTTGCACACGTTTCATACATTCTGGATCATCGTTCACGACCAATTATTAGTATGGAAGTCCCGACTCTTATAACGTAGTGAGTTACATTCTCTTTGATAATGAGCGTTTTTTTTTTGGTTTTCTAGGGGATCGATAGATGGCGCTACGGTCTGTGCGAATAAAGGTCAAAATTTCAAAAAGTGTTTCATTAAAATAATAAAGAGGAAAATGATGGTCAAAAAGATGGCAACGCACCTTTTGATTGAATATTTCATTACTTTGAATCATTTTGGTGGTATGGGCACGATCCCTTATCCTTTAAAAAAGGCAGGCACAGTCTTGACATTATTTTGACAGAATGTCGCGAACTTCTCTATGGAGCGATAAACATGTCATCTGTCGAGTTTTTTAGGAACTTTTAAAAAGAAAAAAGCTTATTATAAAAATAAATATACTTGGTTCGTGAAACCATAAAAATAAACAGAGAAAAACCTTACTCTATGCTAGTAGTAATAAAATATGTCCCAACTATTTATTTTAGTAGACTTTACTAGAAAAAATCTGATTATTTTTTTAAATTCTATTACTTTACAAACTTGTAACAACAATTTTTCTAGTCTCCTAAAATAAACAGTTGTCACATAGGTAATTATTAATACTACGAGCTTTTGACCAGCGACTTTGTCCGCGTGGACTACCCCTTTAGGTGTCGATTTTCGATAAATCCTTTCTCAGTGCACCCTTACATCCTCTAGAGAATATCCGTATTATTTTTTTCACGGTTTCGAAACGATCAGGGGTGGTTTAGAACATCAAGCTCAACAACTTTTACTATGGAAGCAAACTTGAAATCGCAAAAAGAACAATATGTTGTTCCATACTAAACTGCAATGCCTACTCGACTCAAATGTATGAGAAAGCTGATTTTTTTACGAATTCACGTAAAAAAAATCAGCAGTCTCGGAACGGTAAAAAAAATTTCCGGTATATTCCAAATTTCATATTTCTATCTTCAGCGGTTTAGGTTGTGCGGTGTGTGTCTGTCAGTCAGTCAGTCAATCATAGAACTCTTTTATAAGTATAGATATATTATTCTCCGTGTATTTGTGATGGAAATCAGTAAGTTTTTTTTTAAGTTTTTGTTTTCCCATTGTTGGGCAAAAGTGTCTTGTGTCATCATTTGCCAGTTTGCTTGGTAAGCATTCAAATCTTCGCGTCAGCTCTTTCTAGGTCAGTACCGAATCTGCCACGTTGCATTAAAATGTATGAAAAAATCTACCACTATTCGCTGGGTCGTCCACCAATGGAGCTTCTTTCTACCTTTTATCTTTAAGTGAACCAACCCCCATCGATCCAGCATCCTCTTTTTATGAGACAAATCACTCTTCATTAAAAAAGTCTATCAACTACTTCATCCGATTTATCTACAATCCATAGTCAAACATAACCAAATCCAAATCACATCTCTATCTTTAACTCATCCTCTCAGATAGATTTATTAATAAGCAACGTGAGGGAGGCAAGACGAGGCAAACTATGCCTCGGGGGGATTGGGGAGGCAAAACTTGGCAAACGTAAGCCGTGCGCTGGACAGGAGTGGTCATAGCTAAGATATTTTGACCGTCAAGTAATTTCTTGGCCCCTGTCACTGTATACAGAGAACACAGAAGGTGTAGTAGGCGAAATCAGTTCTAGTTTTAAAATACTTAGGGACTGTTTCACCACTTTCAGTTCAGTTCTTGTTCGCGTTCGTATGAAAATTATGTCAAATGATCTTCTCTGTCAAGAACTTATTCAGAACAGGTGAAACAGACCCTGAGTCAACAGTCTAAATCTTAAAATGGTCTGAGCTTGCTCGGCAGAGAAACGTTATACACGAGAGGAGAGTCATTTAGTGGAACAAAATAAGATCGACTGAAAATAATAATTATTATTTATCATAGTATGGACACAGTGTATGGTAGTAATTCGACTTAGGTACCTACTATTTAAAAGTATTAGAGGTTTAAAAAATCAGCATAAAATTGGTTTCGTTCTTGCTATCTATTTGTAATGCTACCGGCTACCAATTCGACAATAAAACTAAAACACGAACAGGCAAACATATTTTTTGATTTGTATCATTAGTGTAGTTTAAGACTGCCCAAAACGTTGCGTGGTCAAGGCGGCCAGGAAATCGAGTGTACCTTCCGCAGTCTTTATACTTGGTGCCCCTGTTTAGATTTGACAGGGTGTTCGGACTTATTGTTTGGAAGTATTAGAGGTAGTAAGAAATTTATGCTGTAATAACATGATTAAATGTTTCCATTGTTTTGGGTTAAGGGCTTTTGGGTATCAATAAAAATAAGGTTTCGTAGGCGTATGGTTGAATATTCCACCCCATTTCTCCCCTTGTTTTAATGAGTGAAAACTGAGAGGATACCCACCTACGCCCTTTGACATATTAATTGAAACTTTTCTGACTATCCCAAAAAGAAGTAGTGTCAAGAGTTCATGTTCAAGTCTTCTTCTTCTGTCGAATCAGCGGCATTTCTAACTGACTTCAAGTACAGCGACCGCTATATTAGAAAAAGTTTTCAAATGCGCAGGATATTTTTAAATGTGTGCCCTGAACACATCCACTCTCTCGTCCTTCTGAATCTGTAGGAACGGGAAACCAATATGATCAGAAGTGGGGTCGGATGCAGAGGCTACAACCACAGGTTGAGGGCATCAGAGGCGACACACTTTTTAGGGAACCTCGGGATCCTCAAGATCCCTGAAGGAAAGGCAGGTCAAATTTATTTGCACGTCGCAGATGCGTCGGGATAGTGGATAATGCGCTTCCCGTATCGCTCCAAATAAATTCGACCTTTATTCAATAGTGACAAATCTTATCTTCGATACTCTTCTAATGGGAATTCAAGTCCCTTAGTCGCCATTTACGACACCCATCTAGCTTGGTGCTATTCGAAGCCAGACACCGTACGGCAAATTTCTCCTAGGGTTCAGGCATCTAGATTAGGAGCTAGGGTTTTCAATGTTCTGTTATTACTGAGACTTAATAAAACCAATTTTAATTGAAATAAAAAAATAAAATAAAATCAAACACACTGCCACACTACCCGGTCTTCACGGTCCAGTGCCAATCAGATCCATCTCTAACCCGCAACCCTTACAATGTCGTCTGATCAACGCATGGTCTGCCCTTTAGAGAGGCTATGTGAAAAAAATATTTTCTTCAAAGCGTCATATATCACAGTAGGAGTATGATTAGCGGATATGTGTAAATTGAACGTATAATTGAAGTTTTGATTAGAGCCAAAATACGATTAAAACACATTTTCTCAATAGAAAAACAAGCCAAAGTAGCCTCCGCCTTTATCGATAAACGCTTGGAACTGCTAAACGGTGAATAATAGAAACACGAGACTTGATTTAAAAAAAAGAGATTGATATTTTACAAATTTTGATTAGAGCAGAATTAAACTTACATAAATAGTACAATCTCAATTAAATAAAGTTTGTTTTACGCTTGCATTGTTTCAGGCGCGCGCGCCGCCCCATCTCTTTCTTTCACATCAGGCAGTAATATAAGCTACCACACGCCCATTTCGCTTCAATTATTTTTCGACTGTAATAGATTAATATTAAATCAGTTGTTATTTTCAGAGCATCCCCTATACAAGGGCCACCAAAGAGCGTCGAATGCGACTGTATCTCGCAATGCCTGTGTATGGGAATATTAAATTCCGACTGACCGAATGCTTTGGATTAATTTAATATGTAAATTTTACTCTGCCGTTAGTTTACTGTAATGCAAATATGTTTTGGTGTCTTTGATATCATTAAAGGAAGTGCCAATGGACTTAAATCAGAATTACATTCTATTTATTGTACAAAATTTTAAATAAGAATATTTTAATATTAATTATTAAAATTGTGTAAATAAATAAAGATACACATCTTACTTTTTCAGTTGGACCCATAGGTATAACAATTATCAATCAACTATTATAAGATGATTTAAAAAATGTTATAGGCAAATTAAACACTATCTTATCGTAAAATATCGGTGAACCTAACTTTATTAGTCCCTGATAATGATTATAATATGAGACAAAATCTAAAATAGGGGAAGAAAATAATATTGCTATTTCATGAAAGCAACCGTGCTATTTTTATTATGTACTTGTGTATAAGAGACAAATAAATGCTTTTTAATTTAAAGAAAATTATAACCACTCATCAAAAAACAAAATTTTAGACAGCATATTTTTTCCCTAATTTCATGGTTGACCGAAGTATATTTTTTATATAATTTTTACGGACTAATTACACAATAGGATATATCACTTTTTTTTAAACAACATTGCCAACTAAAAGTTTCCACAGATAAAAAAGTCATGCTTAGGTACCTACCTACATTCTTGCGAGTACCTACCGGATTTCAATATTGATCATCATCATCATCATCATCATAGGCCTACTTATGTCCCAATGCAGGGCATAGGCCTACTATAAGGGCGTAGGTATATCACGCGATTTCAAAATAACCAACTTTTTAAATGTTCTCCTCTCTCCTAACCTCTAACTTACCTATTAAAATTCCTATACCTACTTAAAGTAACTATCACAAACATTTCCTTTGGAAATGAATACGGAGAAACTACGAATCTCCCGCCATCCCTTCCATTTAATTTATCTGTAACTTAACTAAACATATGCCTACTCGTTTAATGTTCACGTATCTAACTAACTTAGGCAGGCGTTTAGAGTACTTGACTGATCGGAGCTAAGTTAACCGTAAATTAAGTAATTTGTACACTTAACTACAGTTTGGAGATTCTTACTTACACCGTTTTAAGTTTGCTGTAGAGTTAAGAGGAGATAGACCGTATAAAATGTAAAGCTATTCGAAACAGTTAGGGATGGTAACACCTATTTGATTTAGAATCAAATCGATTAAAGAACTGCCTATTTACAAAAGGTGCCTAGTTTAGAGGGCCTACGTAGGATATTTTAAGAGCATGAGCATGAGCAAGGGTGTTCTTCCTACCCCGATTTTTTATTATCCTTCGGTACTTAACCCGTCCCATGTCTGTGGGTCCGACGTCGGACCCAAACATTTTTATACGTAGAGAGTCTGTGGGTCCTACGTCGGACCCATAAGCATAGTGCCGCCATTGGTTGGGCGGTTGTGCAGGCGCGTTTCGTTCTACCTCACGTTTTATATTTTTTATAGACTTAGTGTACTGTTGGGATGTCACTTAATTTTTTGGAGTGTGGTTTGGGAAAAACGAAACGCAATAAAAAATAAAAATGTGGTTCGCGGGCAGTGCCGACGTGCGGCAATGGCGGCCGGTTTTTGTTTTGTTATTTAGTTATTGTGGCGTAATTCTTGTGTTTAGAAACAAAGTATTGTTACTATAAAGTGATAAAATAAGAGCTTATTATATTATCGTGTAGTTAGTGTGATCTGTGAAGTGCAAACAGTGAAAAAAGTTAATGTGATTGTAAATTTCGTTCGAGGTCATGTCGGAAAAAACTCGAAATCAAAATTTGATTTGAATCAAAAAAATTGATAATTCTATTTGAATATCAGGTACGTAATTTAGCTCTCATATAACATAATATCACTGTGGCAAATATTGTGAGCTTTCCATTGATATTTTTTTTATACCATAGGGTCAAACATAACCTCCACAAATAATTATTTTCTAAAGGTAGTCGAAAATAAAACAAATGACGTAATATTCCCAGACATTTGGGGCACTTTTTTTGCGCGGGAGGTCGACACGAAACGGGTTAATTATGTTTATGTCCTCGGTTTGCATCTTCCATCTAAAAGTACGATTTTTAAATTGAATGTCAACTTTTTTATGAAATACATAAAGGTTTCAAATGAACTTTCTACAATGAAATATTTTATACATTAATTTGAATTATGTCCTTCTGTGAATGACAGTCACTTTTACAACTATAAACATTCTCCACTAAGAGTCAATTTGGGCAAGATGGATAGCGATGCGGCCTTGAGTGAGTCTTCCACCTGCTAATGACTCTCGTTTCAGGTGCCAATCGGTTCAGATGGACAGAAACTATGTCAATGTAGTCACGTCTATACACACTATGCCAAGAGTCAATTTGGGCAAGACGGATAGCGATGCGACCTCGAGTGAGTCTCCTACCTGCCGCTAATTACTCTCACTTCAGGTGCCAATCGGTTTAGATGGACAGAAACTATGTCTATGCAGTCACGTCTATAACTATACACACTCTATGCCAAGAGTCAATTTGGGCAAGACAGATAGCGTTGCGGCCTCGAGTGAGTCTCCTACATGCCGCTAATGACTCTCGCTTCAGGTGCCAATCGGTTCAGATGGACAGAAACTATGTCTATGTAGTCACGTCTATACACACTATGCTAAGAGTCAATTTGGGAAATACGGATAGCGATGCGGCCTCGAGTGAGTCTCCCACCTGCTAATGACTCTCGCTTCAGGTTCTAATCGCTTCAAATAGACAGAAACTATGTCTATGCAGTCACTTCTATAACTATAAACACTCTACACTGAGAGTCAATTTGGGCAAGACGGATAGCGAGGCGGCCTCGAGTGAGTCTCCTACCTGCCGCTAATAACTCGCACTTCAGGCTATTATTATCTATTCATATGCTTCAGGACTTCAGGTGCCAATCGATTTAGGTGGAAGGAAACTATATCTATGCAGTCACTTCTATTTCTATAAACACTCTACACTAAGAGTCAATTTGGGCAAGACGGATAGCGATGCGGCCTCGAGTGAGTCTCCCACCTGCTAATGACTCTCGCTTCAGGTGCCAATCGCTTCAGGTGGACGGAAACTGTGTCTGTTACACCATGTTCAGCAATAGGCTAAGAAATCACTTTAATGTTGTATTATTTAAAGAGCGAACGTATGAAATGGAGTTTATTTATGAGTAAATAAATAAAAACGATACAGTGACACTCTTAATATACTGGCGGTTTTTTTAAAGGGATGACCAGACCATCAAGGACTGCAGTTGATGTTTTGGTCATCCCTTTAAAACCCTCAGCACATTAAGAAAGATCCTATTATAATAATAGTGTAGTGGAATAAGAAATATGTATACTAAGGACTTCCAGGAAGTAAAATACTAGAAGAAGGAAATAAAAACAGTATTGTACATACACGTGCAATGTTAAATTGCATCGTCGGATGAATAAAGTCGGATAATTTATTTATTGTTGTTCTAATTCACGCAAAATCGTGGTGTTCCAAGTCGTTACCGCTCGGGCTCCGTACGCTCGCGGGCCCTTGTACTGCAGTCGGTGGGACTTGGTTCTTGTTCCATATCTGGCAATAATTTTTAATTTTTCGATTGATTAGATGGCATGTTGGTTGGATGATTCGATTGGCATGAGTTTGACTTCTCATAGTATGAAGAAGGGCAGTAGAGGTTTGCTGATTACCCAGTGAGTGCCGCATACGTTCTATCGGGCGTTCAATTCCTACGTCACTCGAGAAATTATATTTTTTTTATAAATTACACTTATTTTTCATCTTACCTATACATTACAATAAATAATGCAATAATAATCCTTTGTAATTGTCTATTATGCTGTTTTCATTTATATTTCCGTATGTACAATAAAGTGTTAAAATAAATAATAATAAATAAAAAAATTACAAAAAACACACATCATTCACACTAACACAAGTTAAAAAGTTGCGTGATAATGATAAGACGTCGATATCCGATTCGGGATACAAGTATTATGGCGGCATCACGTTCTTCGTAAACTTAGATTGAATACACACATATTGCTCTATCTATGTACTTAGTTACTTGTATTACGCAATGATGATATGAGTGACGCACACAGAATATTATCATCGTACATCCTTTTCTCCACGCATCGATATTATAGCGTTAATTACAAAAAGATGTTTTAATTTAAAACGCATTATTTTTTTTTCTTCAAAATAATGGATAGTAAAAATTGTATTATTTTATTTTGGTATTAATTTAATGGTACAAAAAAAAAACATTTGTAATAATCATTTGGGATATGACATCATCATCATCACGTTGTTATTCTATTGTACGAATATAAAAAAAACAGGCACAAAAGGTTTCTTTTTTTCGAGATAGTTGATGAGTCCAATTTGAATCAACCACAGTATAGTATGGCTATTGTAGAAGCGCATCGCGGGAACCGACACATCGCGCTCTCATCCTCCCGTATTCATAGTGTAAGTCCTATTTTTCTACTCTTGATCTTATAAAATTATTTATTAATCATAATCATAATCATTTATTTCATAAAGATATATTTACATGTCAAATGCACTCCTTAACTACTTATAATTATATTATTTTTATTACAGTCCGGTTACATTCTAATAACATTAGGTACAAAGTTATAAAATTCATCAATGTCATAGAAAGCACGATCTATAAGCCATGTTTTTAATTTACGTTCAAAGGTACAATTTTCTTTGCACTGTTTGATATCGTTGGGGAGTTTATTGTAAATTTTAGGGCCTATTATATTATATGGATTTAGTCGATTTTTCTAGTCTACAATTTGTAACTATTAAGTCCGATTTATTTCGAAGTGAATACTTGTTAAACCCAGTTTTATCTGGAAATTTGTCTATATTTTTTCTCACAAATTTAGAAATGTCTAGTATGTACTGAGAGGTGAGTGTTAGAATTTTTTTACTAACAAAAATACTTTTGGCTGGTGTACGCGTTGGTGCACGTGATACTATGCGGACAGCACGCTTCTGCAGTATAAACACGCGCTTCCACTCGGGATTCTTTCTATTTGCTTATTTTGTACAAAAAAAAATGATAAGATTAAGTACCAGCGATGTATCCACGATTATATAAAATAAAAAAAGAGGAATGTAAGTTCATTGGGCAACTTAGTTTGGAACGTATAGCCACGTCCTACAAAAAAAAAATAGAATAGGATGTTTAGATAAATGTCTCTAGTTCATGAATATTTATTTATTATGTCGCATTAATGTAGATAATGGGATTCATGCCAAAAACTAATAAAGAACTTTCGTACATTGTTGTGCATTTCGTTCATTTTTTGACATGTTCGCACATTTCGTAATTTTTTCGTACAATTTTGTATAATATTTTCATGCATTTTAAGTACAATTTTGTCATTTATCTACAATTTGTACATTTTAGTACATTTTGTGCATTTCAGTACATTTTTATACCTATATTTTCCCATGGTTCAAAAAAAATATATACATATATAAAATTGAATGTGGATATACTAAACATTTTAAAACCAATTTAGTTTTTGTAGGAAAAACTTAGTTAGCTGGGTCAGATTTCGCCCAATAACCTCAACTTGCTCTGATAGTTAAAATGCAAAATGAACGGTTTTGACAACTTAATTTTAAAGAACTCTTCCATTAATTTCTTTGCTGAAGAGTATAAATGCTTATAGAGCTAAGGCGGTCACAACGTGGACATTAAAGTAAATTATGACTGAATGACAGACCAATCACAGCCACGGAATATAGAAACAAGAAATTTGGAATACCTACAAAATCTACGAAGGACTAAGGGAAGAGCAGTGACTATGGAAGAGTTCATGCAACGGGGTATTGAAGTTTCGCGAAATCTACGCGGATGAAATCGCGGGCAAAAGCTATCTATCATATTTATGCACAAATGCCCAACTTTATGGTCGGTAAAATTAGGATTAGGGTACCCCTAACCCTAATTTTGTTTTTTATGACACCGACCCGTTCTTTGTTATATTTCCTCTACCCTAAGGTTGTCTGGAAGAAATCGCTTTTAGCGATAAGACCGCCTTATTAGTACCATATTCAGTTTATGTTTCCTATTGTGTATTGTATTTTCTTTTGGTGTAAATAAATTATATTTCATTCATTCATTCATTCAAAGCCCTACTTTAGTCTACTTGTAGTTAACTCACTGCACTACGAATATGACTCAAAGTCTTTAAGAAACAAACCTTTTTAAGTGGCTCAATGTCAGATCTAGACTCCAGAACACGAATTTCACAATGTTTATGTAGGTACATTTAATAGGTGTTAGCTAGAACAGTAACATTAAAGTTATTATGATGGGCCGTGTTTGCTCCCACTTTTATGTTTTATGGAAGCTATTTTATCTCTCTTTGTTTGATGGCATTGCCTTGAATTAGGAGGGTGTGATTTGTTATGGCAAGATGTTTTGAGTGTGTGTGGTTTTAGATGTGGTCTTCGTGTGGATTGTAGAGTACTAGGATTCTTGATTATTCGACCTTAGATGAAGCCAGGCTCTTGTATAGTAGATTACACACCGAGGGCAGGAAAGTAAGAAAGGTGTCAGATCTCATGTAATTGTTGGCCGAGGCGAAGCCAAGGTCAACAAACATGTGATCTGAGGCTTTCTTATTTACTGCCCGAGGTTAACTAGTATACAATTTTTCTCCTCGACGGAGGCGGAAAGCGGCAACTTCGTTTAACAAACATGTGATCTGAGGCTTTCTTATTTACTGCTCGAGGTTAGTACCTATACAATTTTTCTCCTCGACGGAGGCGGAAAGCGGCAACATCGTTTAGCGCAGCGGGACGAAAGTTGACGCTTTTCGCCCGGAGGGGTGAAAAGTATATTTTCTTTATTCTTTTCACTGTGTAGGGCATTAAGCAGGGAATGGAGGATCCAAGCCTACTTAGTGAATGTCATATTTCATTTTGAACCTACCACCACTTCGAAACGTATGTCGCTGTAGAGAAGATGCGGCCGGAAACTCTTATACCTTAACACTATTCAATAAAACGAATACAATTCAAATTCCTAATCTAAAGTTATGTACACACGGCGACACATCAAGCTATACAAAACCAACATAAGCTGGCCGTGCGACGGTATACGTTACTCGACCTCCGCGCCCAGCTTATGTTGGTTTTGTATACAAAACCAAGCTATAGCTTGATGTGTCGCCGTGCGTACCTGCTTATTAATTTACAGTCTATTAAATAATTATAATACCACGTCTGTTTATTTAAAGCTAATTTTGAGAGCTAGAGAGCCGTAATCACTTTCATATTAAGAATATCCACATATCACTGACAACCGTTGGGGTGTCAGGGTTCTGGAGTGGAGACCGCGAACTGGTAGACGTAGTGTGGGACGTCCTGCTGCCCGCTGTACAGACGACCTAAAAAAGGTAGCGGGGAGTGACTGGATGAAGAAGGCCGAGGACAGAGTTTTGTGGCGCGCCTTGGGAGAGAACTATGTTCAGCGGTGATGACATATCATTAGCAGTGCCCAAAATGTCCAGCGTAACAGTCAGTAAGCCTATCACCAACTTTTTCAAAAACAGTTAACTCAATACACACACATTAGTCCTTTTATTTGGCCAAATTTTTCATATTTTTTACGTTTTGTCCTTTGTACCTTAAACAGTTTTTAAAACGTGTTGTCATGTAATTGGCGCTGTAAAATTTAAATGTTGCTGTATTAGAGATTAAGTAATTTGCTGTTTGATAACCAATAAAGATAAATGAATAAATAAATACAAACCACACAATTTAAGCGGTTGTTTGCTTTACGAAAAGCTGCTACGAAAACGAAAAGCCAGTGGAGTTACAAATCATACCTAACATCCTAAAGACTCCAATCCAGCCAGGGATCGACTCGCCATCCTTCCACTGAAGGCAAGGCTCAATATCACTACAGCTTCTTTTCCCAACAAACTAACTCAGCTGCCTCAGCGTCTTTGACTACTTATATAAGGTCTAACAAAATTAGGTGAAACTATTTTAAGGGGATGATCAGACCATCAAACTGAACATCTTTCTCTATGGGACCAATAGTGAAAACGCGAAAAAAAAATCTGCTGTCCCATACATTTAGGTCGAGTAGGTTTGTATGGAACAGCTGATTTTTTTTTCGCGATTTCGATATTGGTCCCATAGAGAAAGTTGTTCAGGTTGATGGTCTGATCATCCCCTTAAAATAGTTTCACCTAATTTTGTTAGACCTTATATAGGGACTAGTTACGCGTGTAATTCTACGAACAAACATTTCTGCCATTTTGGGGAGGTAACACGAAATCCGCAACTTTGGATTTATTCCCTATAACTTAAGATTCTAATTTTGAACGTTAAAAATCATGAAAAATAGTCTCGTGGGAACCCCAAACGTTCTAAGTTCGAAATTATTGTTTCGCAATTATAGGCTGTCTCGTTCAGTGATGAGGTATAAAATTGAATGTCAATGCACATGATTAATTAATCTTATACCGTGGCAGTGGGAAAATGCTACCGCAAGGCTAGTCCTTATAATAAATAGTCAAAGCCCAAAGAGGATCTTGGCCTCCGAAGCGAGAGATCACCACTTTTCCCGATCCTGCGTAACCTCGCCAGTAGCTTAAATCTCTTCTCTTCCTACTCAAATTTTAAAACCGACCTAAACCTTTTTTCATGTTCATCTTCTCACAGATACTTGTCCACACATCGATGCTATCACAAAATTCCCTTTGTCATATAAAACAACAAGACCAGTTATTACCGATAATTCCCAAGATCGCATTACATTTCTCCAAACGCCTGCATCACGACGCCGGGTCGTCGTGCAAATGGACGTCTATTTCTTGAGCATTGCTCTAAATCACGAGTAGCTAGTATCAAGATCGGCCGGTCGACGGTCCTGGGATGGGTAGGCTTATTCTGAGTTTTGAGTAGATTACTTTAGTATGGGTGAGCAAGCGTAGAATTTCAGAAAAGCTGATTTTCTTTAATAAAATATAAAAATAAAATAAAAATCTCGTATAAGACTTGAACCCACAACCTGTCTAACTTTCCACTCGATGTTTAAAACCTTGTTTTTGAGAGGTAGGTACATGTATACCTACCTACCTTCCAAGCAAAGGCTTCGTACAAAGGTAACCAAGAGGATATTTTTGTATTTGTAAAAAAAAATTAAGATAATTAGTAACCACTAAAATATCATAACAATGATTGCAGGATTTAGTCCTTTTTCACCGGATTCCTTATTGGACGGATAATATTTTTAGTCACCTAACTGATGGTACAATTTAATTGATTGATATGTATCATGAGCACAAACCAAATACCTTTGCCAGCTTCCTGATATGTTCTAATAAGGAATCCGGCGAAAAAGGACTAAACCGATTGCAGCAGTATCATGGTTCACCCTTAGCAGATTTTCAAAGTTTTAGGACGACAGGGTAATTTAGTGTTTCTCCCACAAAAAATTAAAAAAAATCTAACAGTAACTTAATAGTCATATCGCTGTTGCGACTCTCGAAAAGTGCAACAGAGCATCTTTTTTTTTTTTTTTTAGCTTTAACATTTTCTTCACATCCTTAAACCTAACAGATTTATGTGGATGTGTTTATTTATTCGACGTCAGAATATCATTCAGCAGCTAGATAGCACAAATCGAGTAACCAGAATAAGTTCAACCGTAAAACATAGTGGATTACCACAATACATTAGTGGCTAAAGCATGGAGAGGCAGTTAATTTTGCTTACATATAAGGCATAAATAGGAATTTCTCTCAACGTTCTGAAGCTTATAGAAACTAAAGGTGATATGGGAGCTATTACTTTATGTCGTTTTAAATTGTGAATGTGAAGAATTGTATGAAAGTTATTTAATCAGAAAGGTATTTTACAAACAGTAAACTTAAATGCGTTACGTCCTTTAGAGGGGTACTTCATACAGGAACCAAAAACAGAATAAAAAGAACGTAAAGGTGGTCTTATCGCTAAAAGCGATTTCTTTCAGACAACCATGGGACCATAGAAACAGAACATAGAAATTGCGAAAAAAAAAACACCAATGACGTTTTTTTATGAAACATCTGTATTTTTTCTGATTTCAATGTTGGTCTCATTATTGCTGAAAAGTTGTTCAGTTTGATGTTCTGACACACCCTCTATAGTAGTAGCGTGTTTAAGTTTACACCATGTATACCTTAGTATTGAAGTTAAAGGTTCAGTTTCAGGTTTCGTTGTAATTTATAAATTTCCGTATTTTTTTTATTCCACGTTATGTATTATTTGCGTTCCCGATGATTATGAAATCAAAATGTAAGTTCCTATAAATAAGAAGAAAATAATAGCATAATTATCTCATCTTGCTTTAAAGAGGAATAGAACAGGATTGTTTTCCAATAAATTTAAATAAACTCACAACTAAGCTTCACAATATACTTACAGATACTAAAAGGGGTGCTTCAGACTATCAAACTAAACAACTTTCTTTATGGCACTGATATTTAAATCGCGATACATAATTTATTGTTTCATAGAAAAATTGAAAGGTCCAAACAGCAGATTCTTTTTCGCAATTTCTGTGTTGATTCCATAGAGAAAGTTGTTCAGTTTGATAGTTTAATAATGTAATGCATTTAAAGAAGAATGGCAAATTTGGACCTAGTCATTTTTTAAAAAGACTAAAAGCCGTTCAGGCGGCGGCGCCGGCGGTTATAATTATTAATTTATTATAAACAGAAAAAATTAAGACATTTTAAAAAAAACTTCCACATCTCCAGAAGTCCGGATTCAAAAGTATTACGGAAGTTACTTGTAAAATAGACAAATCATCCAAAAAGCAGTAGCAAAACGCAACCACGACAGCTATTTACATCTAATATTATCGTATCACTGAGGTATTTTTGGTCGTTTCGGAATGTATTTGGCTTGGTTGAACTGATACAGGTCTGTTAACTAAAGCTGGCGCGTTCAACACATTTACACATTGCGCTTGTGTAGTGTCTGTGAATAAGCGCGCGGCGTGACGTCGTACTGCATACGCATCATGAAAAGTCTGCCCGTCTCTCTCGCGCGCGGTCTATCTTATGAGCGTGAAGGGGACAGTTATTGTTTTTCTTTTGCTACTGTTTATAAATACAGCGTGATGTTAAATGTTAGCGTCAGTCAGTCACGTGTGATGTAATAATCATAATAAAAACAAGTAACACATATATTTGTATTTATTTATCTACAACGCACCCATTTTACTAAAAACTAACTCTAGTCTACACTTATGAATCAATTATATGAAAATCATTTATTTTTAAACACCCTGTATAGTGAAATTGCATAAGTGTGAGTACTGTGAACGCGCCAGCTTTAGTTAACTGACCTGTAGGTAGTGTGTGATTTTGATTTCGTTTTCTTCCATTATCATAATATTGTACGGTTATCGTGAATTTTAATTAAAATAAACACAATGAATGAAAAGAAGATAGAGTGGACTATCTAATAAGAAAGATTATGAGTTTCACACACTTGATACAAAAGTTATCATAAGAAGAAATACCTTTCCCCCAACTTCTACAAGTTATTCTAATTTACATTTTTTTGTTAGTTTTTTTTTTACTCTACACGTATTACTAAGTTTCATTTATGTAGGGGACCTCTAAGTCTGGGTCTCAAATAACATGGCCGTCCGCCATACTTCTTTACAACTTGTATAGTATATAAATATGTAATACATCCAACCATTTACTGGATTTACTTCAATAACTTTTAATAACCATAATTACGCAAACCAATAAAAAGAGGATCAAGCTAAATCAATTTCAGTATAACAAACAAGAAGAGCATGTAATCACACTCCGACCTATGAACTCCTAAACAACCTTAGATCCTACATCGGACCGGAATGTAAACATCGGACCATCTCCTCAGGCGCCATCTATAATTTTCTAACAATACTCTACCAATAAACCAAAATACCTTAACCCATCCTTCCTAACTAAAATTACCCTCAAACAGCTCTTTCTCAATTGGCTAGTTTGTCATTGACTGAAAAATCAAGAGCTTAACATTCTTAACTTTAACGAAGAATGAGAGGTCAATGGAGACTGGTTTCGAAATCCACGCTCGATCGATCTGGGATCGATTGCAGGATATTGCATATTTATCAACCTTTGACACGAGTAACAACGTGGAAGTAACATCTTCATGGACGAGCAAAAAGTAAACAAACATGTTTAAACTTGTTTGAACTTGCGCGTCGTGGCGTGGACGTGGCATTCCATGGGAAGGGTTAGATTGTTGTGAGGTATGTGTGTATTTAGTGAATACGGGTTAAGAATTAAGTTTCATTATTAACCGACTTCAAAAAAGGAGGTAGGTATATTATTTTTTTAATGTGTGGTGGCAAGACACTGGAAATTGACGATTTGAAGAAGACGTGACGATTCCACACGAAGAAGAAGATTGTGTGGTCGCGGATAACTCCGTCGTTTATGAACCAATTTTGATGATTCTTTTTTTGTTGAAAAGGAAATATCCTATGAGTGGTACCATGATGAGGAAACCAGGATCTGATGATGGCATCCCGGAGCTACACAATAGAACTCCTAAAAAATTTACTGCAAATCGTCGGCGATTGAAAAATTCGCTTCATATAAATACCCAAAGGGTACCCTTTGCGTGTATAACTGATATCTGAGTCGAACTAATGAATACACCACTGAAAACTGTGAAAGAAAAACAAAATTTTAACAAAAAATTAAAACAGCCTTAAAAAAAAACTAAAAAGTTAAAAAATAATATTTCAGCTGGTGACTTTTTCGTTCGCATCATAAGAACATTAATTGGTTTATCGAAGTCTGTGTCAAGACAAGCCGAAAAACTAATGCAAGCGCTGTCGCGAATCGTACCGGCTTGACAGCGACTTCGATAAAACAAATTAATGTTCATAAGAACATCACAAGATGCGAACGAAAAAGTCATCGGTTGCAATATTATTATTTTCTCTTTAGTTTTTTTGAAGGCGGTTTTATTGTTTCGTAGGGGCGTAATCTTGAATGAATGAAGTGCGTGAGGAAATAATTAAAAAAAAATTTTGGACTTCCCGAACTAAATGCTATCACCTGATCGAAGTTTAGTATGAAAAGTCGATTTTTTTTGCGAATTTACTATAGGTTTCTTTGGTTAAGTTGTTCAGTATCATGGGTACAATCATCCCTTAAAGTAATGCAACTGTTTACCCTAACACCCTGTATAATATGTTCATTAATTAATTCGTAAACTCACGACCATAATCCCTTAAAAGGGGGTCAGAAACATTGCTACAACTAGCAGCTGCATTGCGTGCAGTTGTAAATGTAACATGGCTCTCTTTTTTATTTAGCATGTTTCAAGGTTTCAAGATGAAATGATGAGTAGGTGGGTAATAGGTGGGCTAGATGGCTAGTGTTCCACCCTCAAATAATTAGACTGCATAATTAACCTATCGTTATATCTTCCTCAAATAATTAGACTGCATAATTAACCTATCGTTATACCTGTATAGCAAGACTGACTAACGCCTGCCACACGCATACGAAATTCCGAATCAGAATTTTAGGATCTCGTATAGATTTCCCCTCTATCCAGAATCCAGAAGCCCCCTCCAGAATTCTGCTCGGAATTTCAAATCCATATTATAATGGAATATGGAAACGTAATTCCGTCCGGACTAATCCCACATGTAGGTATGTGGCGGGCCTTAGGGCATACGAAAAATAAAGATTTTCACACACAGTAAGTTTACAATAAGGTATATCCTTCTTAATATATGCTGACACTTTTTTAAGGGGATGATCAGACCGTCAAATTGAACAACTTTCTTTATGGCACTAACATAGAAATCGCAAAAAAATCTGATCTTCCATTTACAAAACAGCAAATCTGCTCGAGCCAAATGTGACAGCAGATTTTTTTTTCGCGATTTCTATGTTGGTCCCATAGAAAAAATTGTTCAGTTTGATGGTCTAATCATCCCCTTAAAAAGTGTCAGCATATTAAGAAGGACCCTGTTTAATATCATTGCCGATTCAACTCATGAAAGTACACACGGCGACACATCAAGCTCAACAAAACCAACATAAGCTGGCCGCGGGACGTTATAATACGTTACTCGACCTACGCGCGGCCAGCTTATTTTGGTTTTGTATAGCTTGATTATGATGTGTCGCCGTGCGTACCCACACATGCCGTAATGTGGATTGGTGGACTTCACATACCTACAAAAAAAATAGTGAAGTAATGGTATAAATCTATTTCTTGTTATCATGAGAGGTGACTATGGAACTGCATTTGAACAGCATAACAAATTAATACTACGTCCCTTGGAGGTGTAAAACATTCGAAATTCTGAGAAAATCTTAAATTTTTAGTTTAATCAGTTGCTAAAAGTCATCATCAGCCTATAAATGTCCCACTGCAGGGCACAGTCCTACCCTTAGGGAGGGTGTATGGGCATTCACCACGCGTGCCCAATGTGGATTGGTAGACTTCACAAACGCATCGGAATTTCTTCTTCAGCGTATGCAGGTTTCCTCGCGATGTTTTCCTTTACCATTTGAGAGCAGTCGATATTACGTACATAATTTAGAAAAACTCATTGGTACAAAGCATGCTATCCGTGCGGATCCGAACCCGGACCCCCATAATTGGGTGTCCATACCGCTCCGCAACAATACAAAACTAAGTTCAAACCTACGGAACACTCAGGTCGCAAGTCCTAACTCGCTCCTGGTTTTTATTTGGGTTTTCATGATTTACAATACGTTAAAAATGTTCACCCCCATTCAACAGTTGACCGCTCCAGCTCTTGCTTGACCTGTATAATCCGTCGACAAATCATTGTCTAACAAAGGGGTATTTAAAAGTGATAAAGGTACTTATTTTGCTCAAGAATTAAGTCTGAAATTGCTTAACTAGATTTTTGTTCGGCGAATTATGGAAGAATTATGCTAATAGATGCAGAATACAAACTAGATGGAAGTACCCAATACGATTGATTGGCCAAAAGTCTGCGCGGGCTAGTGGTAAAACCGTATAACTCAATTGTTAATGTTTTTCGGAAAACATGCTTTGATCTCAATTTTATTCGTGATTGAATAATACACTTGCTATTATATTATGTGACCTGTTTATTTATTGCAGGAATTCGTAAAAATTAAATAATTTCATTCATGTTAATGGCCATTTTATCTGATATAGGAGCATCGATATGGGTTTTTGAAATACAATAACAACAACAAAAATGTTTATTGAACAAAAAAAAGGAGTCTTGCATGGAAATGAATATAAAAATGATTCAAATAATTTTTATAGAATTTGTAGGTTGATGACACATGAATCACAGGCGATATTCGCTGAACTTATTGGAGTTTTTGAAAGGCAAATTTTATTCGTAAAGATCAAAAAATTTGATTTCAATTAAAACTTTCCCAGAGTTTTCTCTAAATACAGAGGTTCAAAATTCAAAAAATAATGTTTTATATCATTCGTGTGTGTTATTAAAACAGAGAAAAGTTACTAATACTACTAGTTAAACAGAGAGAACTATCAAGTAAAGATAGCAGGTTTTGTTTTTATATTTATTTGTAAAACCGATAATTCAGGGTTATACCTTTTCCCTATTATACTGGGCACATCACGCATTGGCCAGTAAGTGGCGTTGCGCAAGCCTGCTTGATATTCGCGCGTGACACGGCCATGCCCCGCAGACCAATTTACTATAATCGCACTACACCGATTACCGATTAACCATTTTACATTACAATTCTGGGAACTATGGTTCCGAGATGAAATCGTGTGTTAGAAAATTTTATGTTTTGACAAATTTGATACTTGTATACTGCGAGTGAATATAGGTATAATGTACTGAAACGTGATCGCTTACTAAAGGCCTCATAAAAATCACCCAAAGGGCCAGTAACATTTAACATCATTGCAAAGGGCCTATGCTCCGAGATTCCCAACGAGATCGAATCAGAAATAAAGAGATTCGCGGTAGAACTAGGATAGCCGACAAAAAGGGCGGTACAGTACGACCAGGAAAATAATTCCACTCGTCAATCTTCGTTTGCGCAGAGCATATACCCGAGTCCCCGACAAAACCCGAATATATTTAGATCGTCCTAGTCATTTAGTAATCAAAGGGTGCAAAGTTTGATATCAGCGAAAAGGGTGCAAAAACAATTAGCCAATAACGGCAACAGATTGAAGATGGAACATCCTGTTTGATCAAAATAATTTCGCGCGCTGTTAAAATTTGTCAACTGCGCAGGTATTTATATACCTGGTACTACTGTATACATTTCCTGCAGAACAGATGGCCGATGAAGCCGAAGGGTTCTCGAGTGGCGACCTCGGTGTCCAGCAGTGGACATAGTGCAGTCTATTGACTGAGATGATGATGATAAAGAGTTGTAATGATGCCGCAACGTAAAATAATTTCAATAAACTTCTTGAAATAATGAATGTAACAAACATACATGGCTGATCTCGATAATAAAAGGTACAAACCAACGCGGCCTGCGGTCTCGGTTCCGTTTTTCTTATGTTAAAGGTACAGTAGTACCAGATTTATAAGTTCCCCCGATGTACCTGCGCAGTTGACAAATTTTAATAGCGCGCGAAATTATATTGACCAATCAGGATGTGCCAGCCACCTTCAATACCTTGCCGCTATATTGGCTTATTGTTTTCGAGCCCTTTTCGCTGTTATCCAACTTTTCTTCTTCTGACTAAACGAATTTGGGTTTTGTCGGGGAACTCTGCGCAAACGAAGATTGACGAGGATAATTATTTTCCTGGTCGTAAACGCAAACTTAAAAGGAGGATCATTTCTAGACCTTTCTGTCTACATAACTCCATTTAAGTCTGGGTTCATGTTTGGATCTGGTTTGTCTAGGTTTGCAACCGCAACTGTGATCGCAAGTCGCGTCAGTTTAAGAACATGCATGTAAATAAGCATATAAATACAAAAAGATACCTCATTTTAAATAAAAAATACAGTTTATTGACTCATGTCTACAACACACAGATACCATTTAAAATTGACCTCTACATATCCATCAATTCCCATTCTCATTGTGGAATTTTTCAACTTTTCTAAGACTTCTGAAGGTCGTGTTCAACCAGTCAGTCCATTCCATTGTTTCGTAGCAGTTTGCTAGCGATTTTATTACTATTATAAGGTAATCATCATCATAAGTATGATTTAGTATGATATGGGAAATTTGAATAGTATGATGCATCGCTGGTCACACACATTAAGGTCTTTAGCATTATTTTTATGTTATGGATATTACCTACTAACGACCCGCTTCGTATTCGCACGGTGCCATGTCAGATTAAATTATTCTTCTAGCTCTTGCCCGTGACTTCGCACCGGTTCTAAGTTCCGGTCGCGCAAGATTGTATGTCTAACCATAAGCTTTCAAACAAAATATGTTTATACAGGGTGAAATTGATATCATTAGCATCCTTATTAAACTAAGAGTCTACCCATAAAATTGAACAACTTTTACTATGGGAGCAAACTGATGGGAGCAAAAAAAATCTGCTGTTGTATATGTACATTTTGAGTCGCGAACTCGCGCGTTGACATTGCAGTTTAGTATGGAACAGCAGATTTTTTATTTGCTCCGATCGGTATGCTCCCATAGTAAAAGTTGTTCAGTTTGATGGGTAGACTCTTAGTTTAAAAGGATGCTAATGATATCAATTTCGCCCTGTAGTATAAGAGAACCGTACTTTTGGTAACCATCAGCTGCAAGGCTGATTCAGTGTTCATAAGTTCATAGGGTGTACAATATCTCCGTGATGGTGATGGACCAGGTCTGCCTTCATAACTGACCTTCGAACGGCTGTATCTCCTAAACCGACTGACAGACCATGTACATTTTTATACTGTTCGCATATAGCTACACTGCATACTACAATAATATCAAACGATTACCTTTATCTTATCCTTATCCTTACAGCTGATCGTTAATTTTGTACTGACCTTTAAACGTCTGTAACTACTAATCCGACTGGAGCTATGCAGGCTGGTCCATCCCCATCACAGAGATGCTCTACACCCTATGAATACTGAATCAGCCAAGCAGCTGATGGTTACCAAATGTACGCTTATCTCTTATACTATTAGTAGTTTTTGCGTGATGCTCAAACAGACAAAAAAATCTGTGATTTGGAGTCAGGGACACCTAAACGCTGCGCAAAAGATCAAAGGCAATCAATGGCTTATACCAACACAAATAAAAGCTTCGTACCAACACGTCTAATGAAATAGCAAAAACACAGCTCAATTTAACTCAACAATGCAGCAATATATGTAGAGTAGCACATAATCTTAGTTCATAGTTATCTGAAGCAATTCAATTGTTAACAACTTTCGGCGCCAACCGCCCTCTTTCTCGTAAATTACACTTACTTCCTCCATAGTACTCTTACTGTGTATTGGCACATTGAAACATTTTCACAAATATGTATGAAAAGTCGTAACAACATCAAAATCAATCTAGATGCACTCACTGCAGGGCACATACACTGTATAAGGTCTGTCACATACACGCGGAATTATTCCGAACGGAATTACGATTTCGTATATATAAGGTCTAACAAAATTAGGTGAAACTATTTTAAGGGGATGATCAGACCATCAAACTAGACCAACAACTTTCTCTATCGGACCGATATTGAAATCGCGAAAAAAAAATCAGCTGTTCCATACAAACCTACTCTACCTAAATGTATGGGACAGCTGATTTTTTTTTCGCGATTTCAATATTGGTCCCATAGAGAAAGTTGTTCAGTTTGATGGTCTGATAATCCCCTTAAAATAGTTTCACCTAATTTTGTTAGACCTTATATTTTCCCCCTCCAGAATTCCGAACGGAATTTCAAATCCATACGAAATCGTAATCCCGCATGTATATGGCGGACCTAAGAGAGAGTATCTAGTGCTACATACCCAATTTTCAACAAGTTTTACCCTCTTGTTAGGAAGCGTGGTGAAAATACTGGGCGAAAGATTATTCCTGTTCTGGCATTATTATCTACTGGTGAGAATGAATGTCAAATTTTCATTTAGCTGGAGAAGAGCTGGAGTATAATGGCAGAACCAGATTTGTAGGCGAAAGCGCTTCTAAGCACACCCCTCATCTCCTCCCCATTGCGAGCGTGTCATTTCTCTCTGGTCAAGATGTTTGCTGCTTTATCTATCGGTAAATTTTGGGCAATTTAATTTTTTATTTATACTTAATTGTTTTCTTCGGTACTTACATTATCTAGTCCACATGTCACTTACAGGTCCTGCAATGCAGTTCTTTGTTAGACCCTGGCGGCAATACAAAAGATTAATGTTAGAACCCGATGACGACGGTGTAGGTAACTCAAGCTATCCTAATCATACTTTTAAGTCATATTTTTTTGTATGTAGGATAAATGGTGCGATATAAATAGTCTAGGGCTACTTTTTTTTTTAAATTTGTTGTTTTAAATTATATGGGCACACTAACCAAACCTCGCTAACCTCGCTACACTCAAGCACGCTCACAACGATTTTCATGTGATTTTTACGAATTCACATTAGCATATTACCGTGTGTGAGCGGCCTTATCCGTTTGATCGGGCCCTTATCTGACATAGATCAAGTGTGTGAGTGATTACGGTGTAGCGTGTGTACGTACCCTAATACAAAGTAATTTGCCGCCTTTTGTTTGATTTCGGAAGTCGTTTGGGAAAACATCATTCAAAATGTTTTAAGTTTTGAGGTCAATTTTAGATGCGATAGTTTTAGGTAGTTACGTTATATTCCTCATCATCATCTGAGCTGATGGACGTCCACTGCTGGACATAGGTCTCCCCGAAGAATCGCGACAACGACCGGTCCTGCGCTGCCCTCATCCAACGGGTTCCCGCCGCCTTGACCAGATCGTCGGTCCACCTTGTGTGGGGTCTACCCATGCTGCACTTCCCGGTACGTAGTCTCCACTCGAGAACTGTTCGGCCCCATCGGCCATCGGTTCTGCGAGCAATGTGCCCCGTCCGTTCCACTTTAGTTTAGCAATTCTTTGGGCTATGTCAGCTAGTTCTTCTAATATAAATATATTATAGTTTTATTACTTCATGATAATATAGAGTATTTATCGATTTGCATATTGCTTTGAAACGTAACATTTTAAATTTAAGTTGCAGTCAATAGATGGCGATGGCTGTTACGGAAACTTCTCACTTTAGAAGAACTACTGATGTAGTAGGTAGTAATGTTCTATTATTATAATTTTCTAAGCCAAATTACCTTTGGTGACCATTATATTTTTCTAAAGCTGAACTGCTTCCTGGAAACATCCTATAATATTTGTCATCTGTTGCATGATTAGTTGATTACTGAGATCTAAAATAAAAACGAAATTGGTTCTTGTTACCTTGGTGTACAAAGGAAACTATAGGTAGCTTTTATCACATTCAGTCTTACTAACGAAATTAAAAGAAACAAAATTGTATACTTACAAAGAAAAATAGCTCTAAATTCTTCGAAAACAAGCCTTTACATAGTTACCCTTAAAACAAAGCAAACGCGAAAAAAGACATCAAATAAACTCCTGTCGTTAGTAATTATTACGTTCTAAGATAGCGTTACATTTCACCCCCCAAAAAGGGGGGTGGGGGTTCCCAGTAAGAGGTGGGCGCTGCATTTTTACAAATTGATACAAATTATTTGAGCGAGCACCCGCTTTGTCCCAACGACGCTTGTTACGGCTGCGGAACGGCATTTTATTATTTTCACGTGGTAACCTTAGAATGGATTTATAAACGACGGTGTGTTTTAAACGGTTTACATGAAACGCGTGTGATGTTACCAGTTTCACCTTTAAGTAGACCCATGATATGCTTGTGGACGAAAAGGACAAAAAACTAATTATACTGCTTGCAGGGAATAGTGGTCTCTCTCAGTCGAAGAGGACGCAGAGGAGAGCGCAGATTAATATTAGATTATTGATCATTATAATAATATCTATAATATGGCCCTATACTGCAAATAGAATAAAAAAAAATTTATTCGACAAAAATTACTTCAATTGAAAACCCAATTTGCGTTTGGCGCATGCAGAAATACTTTTACAAAAAACCAAAATAGAACGGTGGGACTTTGTTGTTTTATTAAGCGATCTACAATACTTTCATAATAATTAAATAAAACCCATTAAATATTTAGTTCCAACTTCATTACATAAATAAAAAAGCTTTCATTAAATTGTTTGTGTTTTTACAGAGGAATAAAGAGAAGAAATTTTCTAAAGTCTTCTTGTGTTTCAAATCATTATACAATTTCTAATGGTAGTTTGGTCTGCCAAAATTTTCGTCTCTTTCAATAACCGTCCATAAAACGCTTAACGTGTTTCAATTTCAATATGCGTCGCCCCTTACCTCTCATTCCTTAGACGGAGTCCGAAACATCTTATTCGCGCCCTCATAAAAGTAACTGCTTTGACTCGTTTTTATTTCTACCTCTGTACCTGTACGCCACAGTATTTTAATAAACCGACTCTTTCTCATACCAAAAATGATCGTATTTCTTCACCGTAAAGTTTCTTTTCGTCTGCAGTCACACAAATCATGCCTTGCCCACTTGTATCTAGGACAGATCCTGAAGGACACGAGGAATTTCAATTACTTTATTAATGTAGTAGAGGTAGCAATCAAATTCGAGTTATGTTTAGTATTCGAATGAACTTTTTGAACAAAATTACTTAAACGGTTGATTTAAGTAAAAATTTTGTGTTTATCAAAAACGGGAAGCTATCCTTACAGAACTGATAACAGCATAATCTTTTTGAGATAAACAATTAATTATTACAAATTCATTTATTAATATTAAGGGGTAAGTCGAGGCGTCGGGCGTCGAGGCGCAGATGCGCGCCTTAGATACCTTGACATACGGTCGGTAATTGTATATCATCATATCACTCCGAGCGGCGCGCCGCTCGGATTCTTGGTATACAATTATCGACCGTATGTCAAAGTCGCCAAGGCGCGCCCGCGTCTCGACACTGCCTCGACTCCTTCTGTATGCGATACCCCTTGGTCGTAAGTGAAAAAATTCTTATGCGTATTGGACTGGCGGACTAATGCCCAAACAATCTACATGAGGGTAGTCCTATGCCCTGCGGTGGTGGGACGTATACAGGGTGTAACAAAACACCCTAGTAATACTTAAGGGGGTGCTTCAGACCATAAAACTGAACAACTTTAACTATGGAGCCAACACAAAAAAAATCTGCTGTCTCGTACAAAACTGCAGTACCAGCTCGACTCAAATGTATGGGACAGCTGAAGCTGAAACTCGAAGCTAATATTAGAATGTGCCCGAGCACTCAACCAGCTAGGACTGACAAACTCTGTCACCCTAGGCTGGGTGCCCGGACACTGCGGTATTGATGGAAATGAGGCGGCTGACGAGTTGGCACGAAGAGGGGCGGAAGAGGACGCCATAGGCTCCGAGCCTTATTGCGGCATCTCTCGCAACACCTCTAGACGTGTGCTAAAGGAATGGGCCGCGAACCAAAGCCGTAGGCTCTGGTCTGATACACCAGGACTGATGCATGCGAAAAAACTTGTGACCGGCTTTTCAAACAGACATACCTCGGATGCCATCAATTCAAACCGCAACGACTTAAGGCTCGTAGTACGAGCCTTAACAGGACACTGCAAGTTAAACAAACACCTACACAGAATGGGGCTTGTAGATTCACCCACTTGCAGATTCTGCTGTGAAGCAGAGGATACGCCCATACACCTCCTCTGCGAATGCGAAGTGGTCATTCACAGCAGGAGTCGCCATCTAGGTGGATACATAATAACACCTACTGACATTAGGGACCTCCCCTTCAAAAGCATAACACGGTTCATGAAGTCCGTGGGCCTAGGAAATGACCTTTAGGTCAAGGGTGACAGCTACAATAGATCTATCCAGGTCGCAGTAGCTATTTGGTCATTGACCAAGCCCTTATAACCAAATAATAATAATAATGGGACAGCAGATTTTTTTATTTTTTTCTCGGTGTTGGCTCCATAGGTAGTGAAAGTTGTTCAGCTTAAAGATCTGAAGCACCCCCTTAAGTATTACTAGGGTGTTTTCTTACAACCTGTATAGGCTCATGGTTGTTTAAGAAGGATGATCAGACCATCAAACTGATCAACTTTCTCTATGGGACCAATGTCAAAATCGCGACAAAAATCAGCAGTTAGAAAAATATCTGCACCAGGTCCCATGTTCGGGACGACATGCCTTTGCCAGTAACGGTGCGGAAGCTGGAAAGCAGGTCTTCGGAAATGTCTTCAAGCACCGATGCTCGCCTCTCACCTGAAGAAGTTTGACCAGAGCAGACGAATGGGCCACTGATGACTGGAGTCGTGTGACGCTTTTGGGAAGCGAAGACTAAAATGAAAACCCGAGGGATTGATTATGATAACTTTTTTATGTTTTTTTATCATTATACAGGGTGTAAAATTATATGGAATCTTACTTAAATGGGTGGTTCAGACCATCAAACTGAAGAACTTTTACTATGGGACCAACATTGAAATCGCGAAAATAAATTCCGCTGTCCCATACAAAACTGCAGATATAACTCGAATGAAACGACAGCAATTTTTTTTCGCGATTTCGATATTGGTTCCTTAGAGAAAGTTGTTCAGTTTGATGGTCTGGTGCATCCCCTGTATAAGGTCTAGCAAAATTAGCTGAAACAATTTTAAGGCGATTATCAGACCGTCAAACTGAACAACTTTCTCTATGGGACCATTATCGAAATCGCGAAAAAAAATAGCTATCCCTTTACTTGTCCATTATTTATTTGTTCGTTGAGTGTGGTTCTTTAATTAGGTTTCTCGAGACGATTTTTTGAAGTTATCGATTCCGCAGGGACGATTTTCTGTTTAAAAAGCTAATAAAGTATGTTGTTATATGTGAATCCCACTCCAGGGTAAACGCTTCTCTCACGAATAATGAAGAAAAAGTTACATGCATGTTTATTAGCTGTCGTTTAAAATTTTTACAATTTTTGTATTATTTTGTGTTATTCATAAACACTTTGTAAATAAAATAAGCAATTAGATACTCCCTCGAAACCCTGCCACGAAAATAAAATTCCAATACAATTCCTACGACGGAATCCCACGAATTACTCACCAAAATTATATGGCAACTCGTTAAGAAATCCCGGATTAAAGAGTTGGAGTGAAAAAAACGGGAAAAATGTCGCAGAAAGTCCGAGCCGCAAAATTCTTAAACGCAGTCCAGGGAAATGGGATGATTACTTCATCAAAACACACTTTAAACGTGTTACGTAAATCTAGTACCACTCTCCCCCAACCTCCCCTTAAAGGGTGAGTGGGGGTAAGGAGGACCGGGTGAAGTCACCCCAGGAAGCGGGGGGTAAGACGATATGGGCGAACGTGAGCGCCGTCAAGAAAACCTTGATTGCTTTTTTAATTAGTTTTTTTTTTCATTCCCCCTTTTTCGCATCCTGGTGATCGTGCAAGAAATATGTATTCGGGATTATGTGTGTATGTGTGTTATGTACGTTTTATTGATTTTTTATGCAAATTGCTTGATGAGTTGAATGAGAAGGGGAGTCTTCTGTTATAGCGTAAGCAATTTTTAAGATCACGCATTCTTAATTAAGACATTGTAGACTTATTCGGTCATTTGTTAAGAAAATAAAAATATTATTTTATAATGCTTATAGTAGATAAAATTTTGTTTATTCATGTTTTAATTATTTAAACCAACAGTTTGTTAAATAAAAAAAATTGGTCGTAAGACTTAGTAAGTCACTTGTATCAATTTCTATTTTATTAAAGAAGTGCTTGTTTTAAACGCCTGCTTCAGAAAGAAAAAAAGCTGACACCACTTAAAAATTAATGAAACAACCAACAAAGTCACTATTTAAAATTATTATCCTCTTCACCCCATCAAAAGTGCAAAATCAAGAGCGTAAAAACGGTCAGGAATGTCCATTAGTCGTTCATAATATCGTCGCCTTACAATTCAACCCTGTAAGAAAGCCCTTCATAGCGCTCTTGTAATTAGGTCAATAGGAACCAAAATGGCTTAATTTGCGCGACATCTTATATGGTGCGGTCTATAATGAGGGGAGAGTGGGCTAAATCAGGACAGTGGTGAGACGATGGGCGTTCAGTCACGTTCGCGCTACGGTTTAGCTGTTTTGGTGAAAAAAATGGTTATGTTCTAAAATTTTAAAGTTTTTAAATGATGGTACAGTGACCTAAATACTCTCTAGGTTTTTATGTGCTGGTGCTAGCATTTCCTAAATTAAGTCTGTATTATAGATATTAGAAAACAAAACATTACATATACTATGACCAAATTGATAGTACACATTTATAACCATGATTATTTCAAATTTTCATTTTGGTGTTAACAAAATAATGCAAAATGAATTTTGTATAATACGTACCTATTTAGGCCTTAGTTATGGCGACTTATTAGGAATATTCAAAGACGAAACATTAAAAAACAAATAATAAAGTTTATTTTAAAATATGCGAGAGACGGTCTGCAAATATATCTAAATTAGACGCAAGCTTTTAACGTCTTATATGTCAACACACAAATGCGTACACACACACACATAACCAGTTTTAAGACTCGAGGCGTCCGCGTCCCCACTAATTTATACGTTCTTTCGCTTTCATTATAATTATTATTCTTGGCAATTTATTTTCGCACACGAGGGGGCAGTGTCCCCCCGGGGGTGTAAGGGTGGCAACTTCTTACAAATTCCCGTTTTTCGGTAGAACTTAACGCACCCTTTTCTTGGCCCTTTTTGTTTTTCATTACATTAACTTTTGAGTCGTGGATAATGTGATGCGCGTGTGGGTGTAATTTGCGCTTGTTATGAAATGTTTGTTTTGTGTTGAATATTTTAAATAAACTAGTATTTTCAAGCTAATTTCATTAAAAACAAAAATAATTACTTGTTTGTTGCGTTAGTATTATTTTTTAATGTTTAATTTTGCGTTCATAGTTCTATTTCATTTAAGATCAGATTCTAATTTAACCTAGCAAGTGCTTTAATACCAATTAGGAGTTACTTTTAAATAGTGTATTGACAGTAGCATAATAATTATAGTATTGATACCCAACACATTGATCTGATCTGGAAAGTAACATAAACTAAAAAAATAAAAATATTTTTATGAAGACCATAATTAGTTGGTACCAATTAAAATACAATTCCTAAAAAGTTCCTTTTAACTTCATCTCGTCTTCTTCTTAAGATAGATTCTTCGAGCGAACTCTAAACCAAAAAACTTTTCAATGCATAACACCTTAACTATCTCGACGTCTCTCCACAATTTTACTCGAAACTTTAAAGTACACAATTTACGGTGCTACGTCCACATGCACAAGTACGACGGAGAACTTCTACAAAACAAAAGCGATTACGAGAGACTTCGACTACTCGAAAACAAAACGCAATTTTCTCTTAAGAAAATGAGGGAACTCTTTCTCCCCATTGAAAAATCATCAACACCCACCGCGTATGTACCCACCGCCGGCCCCCACCAAAGGGAGGCGATGGGAAGATCTACGCCGCCGACTTGCGTACGCTTTAATTAAAAATAAAACATAAGAACGATGTAACTGGATGAGCCGAGGAGCGAAGGAAAAATGAAAGAGAAAGCCGTCCACCCCCTCTACGGGAATGGGCGCGGGGGAGGAGTAACCGCGTGGAAGTCAGTCGCAAAGAGACCGTCAGGGGGAACAGACCTCCCCTGCTGCTGTGTCACAACGGAATGACATCACTTTTCTTGTCGCTAATGAAGAGAACGTCTTTGGATGGTTGCCTTTTTACTTGCTTAAGGTTTTTCCTTTGGACAATGCGTTTTCAGCGTTACCTAGTTAAGCTTAATTATCTTAATTAGTGTCTACTTGTTACTCTTCAAAAAGTTTTAAAGTAAACTGTTCAGTATTTTTCATAATATTTACACTATGAAAGTCACAAATATAAGTATAGTATAATAACATCATAGTTTTAAGCAAAAGTTAAAAATAAACATTTATCTTATCTTATCTTAATATACACTCAAGCATCAAAAATACCGTCGTATCTAATTTCCATAATACACATTTTCATAAATAAATCACACGATTACTCTTCAACGTCTTGAACAAAACAAAAAATCAAAGAATCAGTCTAGACATTTTAATTTTCCTATCGGTACGTCTCGAAGGCACAGATCAGACTCTTTTCATTAGTGACAGACTCACAGACACATGTGGAAGGAAATCTTTGATGTTACGTCGTTAGTGACGCGGAAGATAAGAGTATTACTGTTCAATGAATTCTGTGGCTGGGAACCTTTGTCATTTGTTGCGGGAATTTTTAAAGGAATCTTTGAATGTAATTTTTTTTGTGAGAATCTGGAGTATTAAGGGGAAGTTAGGAAAAAGAATTTGAACAAAGTTGATTGATAAAAATTTCATCATTTGCAGCTAGTTGAAGTAAAATGTTAGTTTAATTAATTACCAATGCTATTTCCCTTAGTAAGTACATTCAAACATTTTTAAGGAAAGTGAAAAGCCTTTTTGGATGGGCATGTTACTTTTTCGTCTTTATTCATGCTTAACAAGTTTCCAGTGAAACGAATTCAATATTTGGAACCATTGTCAATGTCTAAAAATATAGGTACATTTTTATTTATTTCGTGGAGGCCAATTAAAGTGGCTCAAAAATACTCTGATTTGTTTAACTTCCTTACACCATTAAGCATTGAGCCCGAGTGGTGAAGTTTGGCCCACTTCTTCTCACCCTTATTAACAAGAGAAGGGATGGGATCTATGAGATCCTGCAGGTTTTAACTTAGTTGCTTCATCATCATCTCAGCCGATAGATGCCCACTGCTGGACACAGGCCGTCCCCAAGGATCGTGAATGAAAATGTTACGTTAAATGTATGTCAACTTTTTTTATAATGATGTTTAATTGTACTGCTTACATAAACTAAATACGAAATCAGATTTTTTATTTATGACGGAATCAAAAATTAATTAAACCGCATCAACTTTCATAAGCATCTAACTTAAAAATAATGTTTAATAATTATTAAAACATCTGAAACTCCGGTAGAACACGTTGTCTATCTATTAATTACTTCATCAATCAATATCTTTTTCATGGTTAATCAATAAGGTCCATCAACGCAGATGTGTTAAACAAAACTCTTAAGTAAGTATGTTGCCTAAACAGGTTGAAAAGATTTTCCTCAACCGATAAAATAAAGAGAAAAAACAGAATCGACAATCGAATAAAGCCAGATGTATTCCAACGAACTCGACTCCGCATACGCTCTCACACTTATTCAAATACAACCAGGTTGCGGCACACGTTCATTCAATTTTCTAACCCATTTACGTCACAGACGAACTGCTTGCACCAGAAAAAAAGGAAAAATAAAAAGAATTGCTCTGCCCGACATCCCCGACCGTAGATTTCACGATATAATTTCATAAGCAGTCGGTGCAATACGTGTGTTCGTTTTACCCCATTTTCCCCTTTTGAATTGATTAGGTCGGGTTCATATTGAGTTATGAATACTGTTCAGATGCTTTTTTTTTCTCTGGAACGTGAATCAGTTTTCCAATATTCATCCTGACGATTTTAGGAGTCAGTTTTTTCCCTTGCAAGTTATCGATGAAATTAGGAATTGGAATGACCGATTGATTTTTCTAGTGACTTATTGAATTTGTATTCAATAATCCTGTTCAGTAAAGAAAATATTTCTAAGTAAACTAACAGTTCTTTTACAATGTTTATTCAAAATGCTTCATTGATTTATGTTACCTGTATTAGGTAACAGAATCTGTGGGTCCAGTGGGCAGATTAAATTTTTTGAGATATTTAAGTTTTTGTGATGACAGGTGAATGGAATCAAGTAGTATGGAATTTCATAGTAATTCCATTTTGTTGCTAACTTTTGTTATAATTTTTACTTAAATTAAAAAATAATGTGACTTGATTGAGCATTTTTTTCTTGAGACAACTATTCTAGTTATCGAATCCAATCTTAGAAAACTCAATACCACCTCACTAGAATTAAATAGCTTGGAAAGACACATGTTCATGACTAATAATCTATTTCATCTAGAAATAAATATTTTAACGGGTTTTCAAACTTTTATCGGGCATTTATCGGGAACTCAAATACACACCAAGGAAAAGTTTGAATACCCGTTAAAATATTTATTTCTAGATTAAATAATAACCGCGTAACTCTCAAAATCTATTTCAGTTACTATTCACAAAAAACCTTTTCTCTCGTTTCGTATGTGTCCATTTTTATTTTAGTAACACTGTTTAAATATCATACAATATTATTATGTTAAAAAATATGAGGGTTTTGTGCATAAATGTTGAAAAAGGGCTAAGGTCATGGATTTAATGTTAGAAATATAGTTAATACAATTGATAACAGTTTCTAGAGATTCATAACCAAAGGGTGACAACGAGACCCTAATAACTTTTATTCGCGAATCCGACTCACACTTGGCAGGTTTTTGCCAGGGTAACTTTTCCACTTCTTCTCCTTGGAGACTTCGAAAAGTGTAAACTTGCCGTTGTCAATGTAATACAAGACACATAAAATTTATTGTTTACCCCGTTAACAAACGATCTCAAATAACAAATATATTTATTCATAAGGCTATAGAAACCTCGAGGGTTGCATTAAGCTTAGCTAGGCCTGCTTAATGATCCAATTCCTGTCATGTTCAGGAAAGGGTTACCCCCTAAAAAACTTGAAACAAACGCCGCAAAAACCGAAGACGTTCTCTATCGCACCCCCCTTAAGAGGAGACTGGGGTGAAACCACCCCAAGGAGGCCCCGTGAATAATTATAAAAGAAATAAGATAGACATTGACTTTACCGCGTCAGGCCGTAGATGAATAATAATGGTTTTTTGTTTACGTGTGTAGCTGCCTTTATGATGCCTTACAATTTTTTTTACGAGCTGAAAATATTGTTGGAAATAAACAAGTTATTAAATTAGGTACAGGTTTAATAGCCGTTTACTTGCTTCCAAATTTTGACGTCGATTCGTATAGCTGGTTATTAATTTTTTTTCATTAGAAGGGTGGGGTGTGGGAACTGGGTTAAAAACATTTTGCCTGATTAATTTTTATATTGTAAGCTGTTTCTAAGCTAAAAAAAAGGTTTTCGGGTTATTAAAAGTATAAAAACAGATCCTAACACGGTAAATATTTAATTATCTTTATTGGACCATCAAATTAACTAAGCAGTTCATTATTTTTGGTTTTATATTATATAACACAGAACTGTTCCCCGATTGTATTAATAACCCAAAACTGGACCCGGGTTGTGTTAATTTCAAACATCTAAGTTCAATTCTAATCCAATTTCAGTTCTAATCACGTTGCAATCCAATTACTATTCAACTGTGCTGAGTTCCACCTCGCGCTAAAACTTGACTTATTTACTATATGACTGACCGATCTGTCAAAATGGCTCTAATGGCTGTCAAATGACGTGGTTCGCACGCGGTTCAGTCACGGTTCAGTGGAAATTTATTTAGTGCGATTGGTCACCTGATTGTTCTACAGTTGTAGTGCTCACAAGTGTACATTTATTTAAACGAACTTTGTATTTCTATATTTATAAGTTCTACCACCGTATGCTTCACCATTATCATCATATCAGCCAATTAGACGTCCACGGCTGGACATAGGCCTCCCGCAAGGATCGCCACAACGACCGGTCCTGCGCTGCCCTCATCCAACGAGTTCCCACCGTATGCTTGTCTGAAAGATATTTCTTTTAGAGGTAAAATTACAATTTTAGCTTATTTGGTTAACCCCAGTTTAAAAAAAAATTCAGGCATTATGTCTCTCTTCAATGTTCTCACTCAATATTAAAAAGATATGGAAAACTGTAGAAGCATTGAAGCGAAAGCAATAAACCCAGGCGCTCGATAGAAAACAGTGCAGTGCAGGAAAAGTAATCACGGTGCAACGTAACTTTGTTTGATGCAGACGTACCTGCCGCTTTTGCACAGTGGTCCTGCTGGTCTGGATAGAGGACATAAAAATTTTAGTTCTTTGCAATAATTAATGTCTCATAGCTTAATAAAAAATATCCGACTCTACTTCAAAAGTAGAATCATCGAAATTAAATACACATAACCTATCACTTTCTACCAATAAAAAAAGTTATAGAAAGGAGAGTACATAAAAGTATACAGAAGGTACAAAATAAGGTAGTCTTATTGTTAAAAAGATATTTATTTCATCGTCTTTGAATATTTTCGTAGTCAAATAACTTCTGTCACTGACAAAGTCCCCAAGTATTTAGTTTACTTAAGATGGTTTCGGTCCATACAAAAGTTTGACGCACAATACGCGTAGACGGAATTAATTAAAGTAATATTTTATATGCGGAAAAATAGTTTAGAAAATCTAGTTGCCGCGTCACAAATAAGATTTGCAATTTATAATATAATTTCGAAGATATAAAGCTTTTAAAATTTTGTATGAAAAATTTCAAAGCTTTCATAATTATTTTACAAATTGAAAATGTTATTTGTTACGCGGCATCTAGATTTTTTAAACTATTTTTCCATATATACAAAGTTACTTATATTAATACCGTCTACGCGTATTGTGCGTCAAAGTTTTGTATAAAATTGACCCCTCTGCAACCACCTTAAGACTAGCGATTACCCGTGACTTCATTTGCGTGGAGGCTTTTTTGCTTACACTCTTCTTCGAGATGCAAAACTATCCTCCTATCAAATTTTATTTAGACCCATTTATGCGTGGAAAGGTAACAAACATACATCTATCAGTAGATAGATATACTTTTGCATTTATAACATTAGTGTGATTAAAAAAAGTCACATACAAACATACAAATTCAACATGATCTAAAAACTAAAAATCTATCCCACTGTGCAACCACGTTTGTCCTTATAAAACTAGGCTCGTTGAAGCGTGTCGCGAGGAGACGGTGGCAAAGTGGAGCGGAGTAAATTGATTACGTGTAAAACTGTTAGCAGTACTACTTATATGCGCCGAGCGACGTTTAACGCTATCTAATTTCCACGCGTTGGCGTCAGAAATGAAGGAGATGAAGGAAATTTTCTCTGGATGAGATGTTGATGCTAGGTGGTAATGAAGTTTGATTAGCGAATTTTATTAAGCGTACTATTTTAAAAGCTTTCGTGGAGTATGTTTAATGATATTTAATTTTCTTTAGGGCTATTGTGCAATTTGTCAATCTTAGATAGACATGAGGTATACAAAGTGTAACAAAATACCCTAGTGATATGTAAAGAGGTTGTTTAGACCATCAAACTGAACAACGTTTATTAGCCAACAACAAGGAAAAAAAAATTGCTGTATCAACACCGCAGTATCTACTTGACTCTGTTGTATGGGACAGTAGATTTTTAAATTTTTTTTCGTCCTTGTCTTATAGTGCAAGTGTGTTTTGTTACTCTTGTATGTTTATATTATGGCTTTAAAGTTTTATTGGGTATTTGAAAAAGTAATCTAAATATTAATTAGGAAACAGAATTATCAATAAACTCAAATTGATTCGATATCGATCAATCATTAGCACGTTATTTCATCTAATCAAAGTGGGTGAGAAGGAGTGGGCGATACTCCATCACGCGAACTAAGTCGGGTCTATGGAGTTATAATTATGATTATAATGTTCTGAAATAAATTTGTACTCTTGCTCGCAAAACAAACAAAAAACCTGAAGTAATTTCACAGATCTTTTAAATATACAAAAAAAAATGAATCCTTGGCTTCATTAAACCTTATCACATTCATAACAATCGCGATTTCTATTTTAATTTTATTTATGTCGTTTCGTAATTTTATTTTATTTGCAAATTATGAGTTCTCAAGTAAGTACCTAGTTTAAGATAAATTACCGTATCTTGCTCGCAAAACAAACAAAAAAACCTGACGTAATTTCACAGATCTTTTAAATAATCCTTGGCTTCATTAAACCTTATCACATTCATTATAATCGCGATTTCTATTTTAATTTTATTTATGTCGTTCCATAATTTTATTTTATTTGCAAATTATGAGTTCTCAAATAAGTACCTAGTTTTATTCCAACAAGAGATGAAATTACCATAAAATAAATAATCCAACGAAAACTCAACGATAATTCACAAAAAAAGAGTGGAAATTCGAAACCGAATAAAAAACAAAAAAGAAAGAGTCTCACATGCCCAAAGCATAATTAAAGAGTTGAAATGAATATTTAAATGTTTGGTTGAGGGTGCACTCTCGACACAATGACGTTTTGAGCTTCCAAATCTAGAAAGAAACGTAAGTATTTTTGGATGTCAAGTTCCATCCAGGGATGCACTGGGAGAAGTGCGTAAAACTAAATATCTTTTTGTCTTTTTTCATTTAATTTGGAAAAAAAATCAACATTTCGTCAATCGACTTTATAAAGTCAATGAACACGTTGAGAAATTTAACATGAAATCAAGGCTAAAATAATATCTACATTACAGGTATATTCAGATTAATCGTAAAACAAAAAAATATTACCTAAAGCGAATAAGTAAATAAATATAATTTTTATCAGGTAGTTAGTAAGTACTTACTACAGTAACTTTTTAAATAGACAATTAAGCTGTAAAATATAATGCGTTTCATATTAAATACGGTGCTTCAGAGCACCAAACTAAACAACTTTTACTAAAGAGCCAACATTGAAATCGCGAAAAAATTCAGCTGTTCTGTTTCATACATTTGGGTCAAGTCGCTATTGAGGTTTTCTATGGTACAGCAGATTTTTTTTTTTCGCGATTTCGATGTCGGTCCTATAAGAAAAGTTGTTCAGTTTGATAGTCTGAAGCTATCTAAAGTATGTAACGTATGAAGCAATTTTACACCCTGTATTAAGTCATAACTCTTTCTGTTCTTTTTACTAGAACGACTGTCGACTAAACGCAACGCGACACCTCGAATTCCAATATAACTGAAAATAATAATCAGCACACAAACCAGCATCGTCTCTATGTCTTTCTATGGCAAAACAATGGAGGAAAACTATATTTTTAATATATTATTTTATTATTATATTAAATTTCTTTTTTGTTAAAAATACAGGATCGATGATACATCTCTCGGTGTGTCCCCACAACGGCCGCCGCGCCGGGGCAAGTCAAAGATACGGAATACGTCGGGGGCGGAAGCGTTTGCCAAAAATTATAATTTTAATTGCGATCCCCTTTACCCCACTCTCCCCAGAACACTCGACGGTAGTAAATTATGAATTTAATGCGAATTTGTTTTGGATATTTTTGGTATTATTTTCGCGTTAATCATCCATAAAATGTTCGGTGTTCAGCTCTGTCACTGCTTTCAAAATTGATATAGAGTCATCTTCCAATCGTCGTTTATTATAAAACTACTATAAACAACGTAACATCCTGTCCCGAGTAAGAAATATTTAGAGACACTAGTACATAATATCGACTTAGGAAAACATCGTGAGGAAGCCTGCATACGCTGATGAAGAAATATAGGCTGATGATGAATAATGATTGGTACCACTAGCTTTTGATGGTGCAATTGTTCGATGTTTCATTTTAAGCATAATATCTCGAATGTGTAACAAAAATAAGTCAGTCAGCCTAGCTAGCATGCCACCCCCGAGAAAACGACAAAAATCGAGATGTGCCTCCATCTTTATTATTTTACGTAGGCCAGAAAGAGCGCGCATGACGTTTTTTCGTTTAAACGCTTTGTCGTGGGTGGCATGCTAGCTAGGCAGGTATCTATCTATACTATTATAAAACTGTAAATTAAAAAAAAAAGTTTGTTTGATCGAGCATCACGCGAAAACTGCTGAACCAATTTTTATGACACTTTTTTTATTGATAGCCTAAGATCTGATTTAAAATCTGGTATATAAATTGTGCGGACGAAGTCGCGGGTTAACGCTAGTACTATTATAAAACTGTAAATTTAAAAAAAGAAGTATGTTTGTTTGTTTGTTTGATCGAGAATCACACGAAAACTGCTGAACCGATTTTGATGAAATTTGCCAAAATTGGTAAAAATAATAATAAGTTTAAAGCCTTCTAGTAGACACAATTTTGATTTCTATGTTGCGTAGCAAATTTTTTTTAAATTTGTTTTCAGATAGTCTTTTTGTCACTAAATGGTACCGGTTGCAGTTTAAAAGTCCCATTGATAATTACTCCCCACTCCTAACAAAACTCCGTAAAATGACTGGGCTAAAACTGAACAGATGAACAATGTGCGACGTCCGACACACAGCCTGTTATCTCGATATGCGTAAGATAAGTACCTAAACTAACATAGCAACTACGTAACGGTTCAATCCAACCACATAAACCATTGCACGGTTTCCAACTCTGGGATATATTATGTAAAAATTTGAAAAAGTTTGTGAATAGAACAATTAAAAAAAATGTACGGAGACTATCGAGCTAAAAACCACAAAAACTGTCACCCATCCATAGACTGATAGAAACATTACGCTCAGTTAAAACATAAAATAATAATGTTTCCGATAGTTAAAAAAAGTCTTCCACTTAACACAACCGAAAATATAACACTCCCATTTCCTCTGAACCTTAAAAAATTAATGACTTCCCAAAACACATACGACCCAAACAAAGGGGGGGGTTGAGCAGACTACCGAAAAACTCAAATAAACGGGTTTCGCTAACAATTTCCTTTGCGTCATTGTCTCTAAATGCATTATGCATACAAGCGGCTGGTTTTTGGTAATACGACTACGACTGTGAAATCACTTAGGGATTGTTAACGTGGAGAAATGGGGACTGTTAAAAAGTCTGTCTTTAAAAAAATATAGGGATGAGATAAAAGATCGGACTGGATTTGAACTGATGCGGTATACAATACCGAATAATTGCTGTGCGTTAGCACTACATTTCCACCAGTGTTATTGTTACTTTGTTACTTAATAAATTATAGGCTAACTACGAATCCGATTTACACTACCCTCCGTAATCGCATAAAGAACTGTTTGACGGTAGGATAGTATTCCTCGTCCCCGAGCAGCGCGCATCAACCGGTACTTGTTACTGCAGCCAATGCATAGTATATGCACAGCCTGCAGATAAAAATTTTGAGAAACAAAAACTAAAATGTGGAACAATAACTTTACAAAACTAATTTAAGCATGTTGATACTATATTTAGAAATTAGAAACTTACTGGTTTAATTAATTTTAAATGTGACTTATAACGATTTAACATGAATAGTTAGTAAATAATAGCAAAAACTGAAAATCATGCACTGGAACAACAGTTACTTGAACAAAATATAGAAACAATTTGTTTTTGCTGAAATTAAAATTAATAACATTTTACTTACATACATTTTTTTTTCTAATATTGTCTGTTTAAGGGCTTCATTACTTATCAGTCTGTGTATTATACAATTTCTTTGTGTTTTATTTATATGTGTAATGTGTAATGTATTTGTATTATTCTAATTCTTTTCGTGTATGTGTGTGCGCTTGCCTGATTACTCGTATTATTTAATTGGTTTTAAGATTTTTTCGGATTCTTCGAATGTTAGTGATTTTAGGTAGCCATCAAGGAGGTTTTTACAATTGTGTCAAGTAGTTTATGGGAGAATCTATCTCAATCTCAGGAATTGTTTTTGGTCAAGTACCTACAAGAGGAGATTGAGGATTACGGAGCCTCGTGGCGGGCAAAAAAGCGACGCGCGAAAACTACGCGAGACAAGTGATCGGGTCAGAACCTACAACGTGACTCCTGACTGATTGTTATGCGATATAGTTCACTGACACGATCAGAAGAAATAATTCCGGATGATTTTATTTACAGTTCCGAAACTTTCAGGGGTGGTTCAGACAGACCATCAAACTGAACGGATTTTACTATGGAAGAAAACCTGAAAAAGCGAAAAAATCTGCTGGTCGATAATAAATTACAATGCCTACTCAACTCAAGTAAGTAATAATAAGTTTATGGATTAAAGTATGTGATTCTTAGTGTCAGATAACACGTTTTGACGCGGTGGTAGAATCTCAAAGAATGCATTCGAAAAGTGATCCGTAGGATACAATTTTGAATAAATTATTGATTGATTGACTGCTGTACAACAGTACACCAATATCTAAACTTAAAGTTATAAGTCATATCTCTAGAAGTATTCTACTTATAAGTTCACTATGCAATCAAAAATACTCTCCCACATTTTTACCTTCGTTGGAAGTAATAAAGTAAATGCGGATAAGACGCCCGAGGCGGAAGGATTGGAGTAGTTCATTTGTGGTTCAGTGGTTCATCGGTTCACTTGTGCTTTAATATATTGCATTGCACTAATAAGCTCATGAGCGTTCTAAGTATTTTAAATAGAGATGGAATGTGATGTGCTAGTTTTTTTAGGTTATTGGAATAAGAAGAATATGATCACGACTATATTCTGTGAAGGGGGAAAATAGTCTGAGATTATTAGGGCTAGTGACAATATTTATTTTATTTATTTATTATAATATGTTCTCAAACAAGTCTCAATCATTTTTATAACCTACGAGCGACTTAACCCGCGACTTTTTCCGCACAAATTATATACCAGATTTTAAGTCTGATCATAAGCTATCAAACAAAAAAGTTTCATCAAAATCGGTTCTGTAGTTTTTGCGTGATGCTCGTTCAAACAAACAAACAAAGACACAAACAGACAGACAAAAAATCCAAAAATTGGTGAAATGGAATCAGGGACACCTAAAAACCATATCGTAACTTTTCTTTGTTAATATCTTCAATGTACTGACAAACTTCCTGTTACAGTTTTATAATAGTTTAGATTAGATAGAAGATAGATAGATGAATGAAATGAAACATGAATGAAATATTTTAAGACTGTGACTCAATTATTACTCAATATTATTGATGTTTTTCACTTGTGTACCAAAAAAAGAAAGGTTTAAGATCTATTCCGGCTTCCTTGGAACACATTGGAAATAAGGTCACACACAATGGTTACATACAAATCAAAACGTAAATTTATACCTTAACAAAGTAGTACTTATACATGGTGTAAAGGACAGCCCTCCGCAGACTGAAACGGTGAACTTAGACCTTCAAATTGGACAACTTTCACTATGGAGCCTACCTCAAGAAACGTGAAAGAAAGACAGCTGTCCCATACGTTTTAATCGGGTAGGTTGATACAGCAGTTTTGTATGAAATAGCTGATTTTTTTCGAGTTTCATGAGGTTGGCTCCATAGTGAAACTCGTTTTAGTTTGAATACATCTTGGCTTTTTCTAGGATTTAACATGTCTTACTATAATTTAAGTAACATCAAATTTATCAGAAGTACTAGTTTTTTACTCCAAACACGTTTCTGTAATTGAATTTTTTTTTCTATCTGAACGATACGGTTTACGCAAGAACACAACGTTTCTTTACACAATCTATACTATTATAAAACTGTAACAGGAAGTTTGTCTGACTCCATTTCACCAATTTTTGGATTGGTTTGTTTGTTTGTTTGTTTGTTTGTTTGAACGAGTATCACGCAAAAACTACTGAACCGATTTTGATGAAACTTTTTTTGTGTGATAGCTTATGATCTGACTTAAAATCTGGTATATAATTTGTGCGGACGAAGTCGCGGGTTAACGCTCGTTAGTTATATAATCTATTACATAATCACATTACATCTAATACATTCAATACAAATTCATTACCCTAATACCTATCAGGGTAGTCAGAAAGTTGAGTCTTACCTTTAGCAGGTTTCAGAATAGAACGACATAAGTAGTAGCTTAGCTATCCAAAACTCCTTCCTAGCAAAACATACCCCAGCACAAAATGTGCACTATCTGAATCCAAAAAAAATACCTGCCTATTATTTTTCCTCAACAGTGAACTGAAAAGTATGCGAGTCAGAACAAACTAGACTACTTCTTCAGACAACCGATCTCTTGTCTTTATGAAATCCTTAAGTGGACGGCTTCCTTCGCAACATTTTTTTATTTCCACTTCACAGACCGTAATTGCGGCCATAGGTATTCGTGGTTTTATATTTGCTTGAGAGATTAGATGAGACACTTTACCTTTGAACTGATATTTAACTGGGTACTTCTTGTTGATAATCAAAGAGAATGTAACTCATTAGGTACGTTTTAACCTGTCACATCCCTGCGGCGCGATATCGACCGTCGTCCATTGTTTATCAATTGTTATTTTAAAGTCGGGATGTGACAGGTTAAGAGTCGGGGGTTCCATACTAACGTACGGCACCTCGGTTGGAAGCGCCAAAAAATAGGGGTAGGTGCACGCAAAGCTTAAAAAGATAATTATTTATATAGGGTTGATCATATATTGTTGGCTGATCATAATTATTTATACAGCGTTGAAATTGATATCATTAGCATCCTTTTAAACTAAGAGTCTACCTATCAAACTGAACCACTTTTACAATGGGAGCAAACCGATCGGAGCAAAAAAATAATCAGCTGTTCCATACTAAACTGCAATGGCTACTCGACTCAAATGTATGCAACAGCAGATTTTTTTTTTGCTCCGATCGGTTTGCTCCCATAGTGAAAGTTTTTCAGTTTGATGGGTAGACTCTTAGTTTAAAAGGATGCTAATGATATCAATTTCACCCTGTATATTTTGTGCAAGCCCTTGCCTCAACTGACAAATAAATACAAACAAAATAAATCACGAAATATTTATTTAGCTAAAACCTCGGAGGTCGTGAGCCCACACCTCAAGCAGGGCTGTCGATATCTGTTAAACTGTAATGGAGACCATAACCACGCCTCTGTGTGCCCACACCCTGAGGCACACTCCCGTTACGACCGTATTATTTTTGTGCGTACGTAAAAAAGCTCGATTCTTTATGACCAATGGATTGAAGTTGAAGCTGATCACAAAAACATGTAGTCAACAGTTAACACAAATATTAAACGTCATTACTTCATCATCAGCCTATCATCGTCCACTACTCAGCTGTACAGGCTGTCAGCCTCTCCCAGGGCGCGCCATAAAATCATAGATTCTTTATTGTACACAAAAAGATAATTATGAAAAAATTACAGTCAGTCGTGATGTACAAAGGCGAGCTCTTAAACAAAACTCAAAACTCTGTCCTGAGTCTTCCTCATCCAGTCGCTCCCCGCTACCTTTTTTAGGTCGTCTGTCCAGCGGGCATTAGGGCATCCCACACTAGCATGCCAGTTCGTTTTCTCCACTCTCGAAATCTGACACCCCATCGATTTTCAGTTCTAACGGTGTATGAGATAGCGATATAGTCATAAAATTCTATGCAATTTATATGAAATGACAGGCACAAAAAAGTGGTTTCGTCGATAAAGAAAGCAATAAGGTAGCAAAAGACTTTCTATGTACCTACATCTCTTATTGAGTGAATATGACAAAACACGTTCCGACCTCTATTACTTCTCCTGCTCCTCCTACTCCTCCTTCCTCCTTCATCAATACTGTTGTGTTGACCATAGTGATTGTAGTCTCTTTGGTGTTGACGTGGTTCACCGAATAAATGTCTTTGGCCCAATACGTCTTTAATTGAAAAAATACTTAATATACAGTTGTAATAAAGACGTTGGCGAGATGGGAATAAACCAATCTAGCGTGCGAACAACCACTCAACAGACACGTCAAAATAGATACATAACAATTTTTTTCAGGCTGACAGCTTATGTTCCGATTAATTTGTTTTATACTAAAAGGAAAAGTGGGGTGCGAAGTGGCATGTCAACGATTTTTTTGAAAATAATATTATGTGATAATTTATTTATTTATTAGTGGCAGATTTATAGTAATGTAGGTCTTACATTATCATCCTCATCATCATCTCAGCCAATGGACGTCCACTGCTGGTCATAGACCTCCCCCAAGGATCGTCACAAAGACCTGGAAAATGCGGTAAGAACCCGTTGGATGAGGGCAGTGCAGGACTGGTCTTACATTATACAGGGTGTGAATTTAAATGCATTTCATATTTTAGGGGAAGCTTCAGACCATCAAACTGAACAACTTTTAGAATGGTACCAATACTGAAATGTAACGTATTGAAGTTAACGCTGTCTATTATGCTATTATCAAAGCATCACATTTAAAAAAAAAATGTTTGTTTCTTACTTCGTCATAACTAAGACCACCCTGAACGGGAATGCGGTCGTGAGTTTATGTATGTATCTGTAAGTCCTATTAATTGTTGGGCTCTTTCAGATTGTTTATATCCCGCCATCCCATGTAATCATTCTTAAGTATTGAAAACTGACGAAAAATTTCATGACGATCGAATGTAATATTAGAACCGAAACAAAACACATTGTACAAAAATCACAAGAAAAGAACGCATTTGTTTAAATTACAAAAAAAAAAACACCAGCCAGCAATACACTTAAATTCACACGACGTTGCCCAGAACACATTCTGTTTTTAAAAAATATGTTCTTAAAAAAATTTGTTTCCCTCACAATGTATAAGGCTGCCTCAACACAATAGAAGCTTTATGCGGTTGAATCGCATGGCATGACCCAACGTGTGTCGTATGAACGAACCACGGAGTATAATACTAGAGGATGGGGCATTATTACCAAGAGCATCAACATTTTCGCAGTAGCACCAGAGTAGCCGACATAGCCCAAAGAATTGCTAAACAAAGTGGCAAATCAGAATCACGCAACTCTTTAACAAAAAAAATGTTATATGAACCGTGCACCTTGCTTCTTCCTGCCCTTACCCATTATTCGGGGTCGGCGCAATATGTCGTCCTTCTCCAATGAAACGTGCACCGCCGCCATTAAATTCCTTTGAACGGTCGCACACGTTTCATATATTCTTCGATATTGCGGTCACGACCAGTTTTTAGTATGGAAGTCCTGACTCTTATAACGTAGTGAGTTACATTCTCTTTGGTGGCAATGGGTTGGGTACATTGCTCGCAGAACAGATGGCCGATGGGGCTGACGATTTTTCGAGTGGCGAACGCGTACCAAGAAGATTCAGCTTGGGTAGGCCCCCAACGCAACCCCCTGTGAAAAGGGCCCCACACGGTGGGCCGACGACCCGGTGAAGGCGGCGGGAACCCAGTGAATGAAGGCAGCACAGGACCGGTCGTTTTGTCAGTCCATGGGGGAGGCCTATGTCCAGCAGTAGATATCTATCGGCTGAAATGACGATGACGAATAAAACCACAACATCTTCAAGACAATTAAGAATCTGCTGAAATATTGGTGAAACACTCATACCCATCTAACATTACAAAAATAATTTCAAATCTGCAATTAACTGCTTGGCACTCTCGGTACGCTCAAATGCCACTTCTACTTTTTTATATTCGGTAGCAAGAACCGTGTATGGGGTGCACTTACTGAATTGTTTTTGTTTTTTTCCTCCCTTCATTCCTGGAGAGTATAATTTCACATTTTTCTTAAGAATTTTCAACGTGAACTATGCATTTTAAGATGCATGTGAAGTGGTTTTGAATAATGAGAAGGTAAATTATGGAGCTACTGAATTTATGGTGTAGTTTCTTACCTTGTTTTTATTTTTAAAGAGATGATAAATTTAGTTTTCTTTTCTGAATGCTCTAGATAGTGATAGTAAAAATTCACGTTACCCTCACTACAGGATGTAAGGAAAAGTATCATTAACCTTTAAACTTCATACAATTTAAAATACATACTCTACCCATCAACCTGTACAACTTTTACTATGGTGCGCAGGGTGCGGTCCAGCCCCAACACCATTCTGAGCATGATAGCGGACAGACTGGACTGTCCCTACATTACTGTCATCATCATCAGCCATATACGTCTCACCATTAGAGTACTCTGTGGTCTCACTGCAGCGTATTTAAACTTGGAACTTTGATGTCTAAGATTTCTACTACCCCGGGAAATATAGTCGTGAGCATTACAACCTACATGTTAATACTAATACTTAGCTTTAAGATATTGTTACTAACACGCTATGAGTCCCATGTTGCTCGAAATAAATTATTTTTATTTATTTTTATGGGAGCAAACCTGTCAGAGCAAAAAAAATCACATACCTACGTGACTCAAATGTAGGGGACAGCTGATTTTTTGTTGTTCTGACGAGTTTGCTCATAAATAGTCAAAGGTTTGATGCTATGGTAAAAGTTGTTCAGTTTGATGGGTATATAGTATTTGGTTTAAAGGTCAATGATACTTTTCCTTACTTCCTTTTCCTTTCCTTTCCACTGTATATTATGAAGGTGACGGGTTCGCATCGGAACTATGGAGACTGCAGCCTTGAACACTGAAGTGGCTTTCATAATTATCAAACCATTCCAATAATTATGTATATGGAATATTAAGCCAGCCAGCCAGATTCTTAAGCCAGGGACTCCTTCTTTTACCAGGCATTCGTCTCCCTAAATTGTTTTGCCCTGCTGAATAATCTGGAGAAGTTGATATTTTTCTCTTCTTAAAATAATGTGACCAAGGTTAGTTTCCAATTTCTATTCTCTCTTAGTAGCCCAGTCATTTTACGGAGTTTTGCTAGGCGGGGTAGGGAGTCATTATTAATTGGACTTTTAAACTGTTACCGGTACCATTTAGTGAGAAAAAGACTATCTTAAAACATATTAAAAAAAAATTCGCTACGCAACATAGAAATCTGTGTCCCAGAAGGCTTTTAAATTAATAATAATAATTTCAATGCACTCATTTGTTTTAGATTTAACAACATAAATAATTTTTGAACAATAAAATAGGCATTGAAGTTTTAAAAATAAGGTATTTATTAGCAAATACGAATGTCAAATATTATTGATTTTTAAACATGTTACAGCCATGTTGTGCTATTTCGAATCAAATTAATTCGTATGAATTCCAGTTATGCTGGACTTGCGGGTTGGTTAGTTTGTAATAACTACCAGTAGATGGCGCTCACGTCCCCGTAAGACGCAACAGATTGAACATTTCGTTCTCTGGGTAGTGGGCTCGGTGGCGAAATTGGTTAACGCAGGTTTGGAAAAGTGCGGGTTCAAGTCCCGCCCGAGACAAATTGTTCAATCTTTAATTTGATTCGAAATACGAATGTATTTTTCAAAACTTTCTAAGTAGATAAAAATATGTAAACCATGATTGAAATATGAATGATGGTAAAGCCTTAAATATGTGGAAAAAAAATTTTCCGTCAGGTTCTTAGAACGAGATAATAGCTTAATTTTGAAATTGGAACTGTTGCTGACGTGATTTTTTTTTTAAATTTTGGTACATACTCAAATTGGCTCTTGAATATTATACCGAAAAAAATATCAATTAATAATTAGTCGCGGCTCAAACCGTAAAATGACTGGGCTATAGAAACTTTTACAATATTTATAAATGAGCTTTGCATCAAATAGAAAAAGAATAAGACTTCACTTCACGTGTAGCCTTATTATTTTTACTTCTTTGCAGCTTGGAGAACTAATTTAAAATGTCTGTAGGCTTATGTGATGAATAATTTAAGTAGTTTAATTTTATGTAGCTACAAGCGTTAACCCGCGACTTCGTCCGCACAAATTATATACCAGATTTTAAGTCAGATCATAAGCTATCAAACAAAAAAAGTTTCATCAAAATCGGTTCGGTAGTTTTTGCGTGATACTCGTTCAAACAAACAAACAAACACACAAACAAACAGACAGACAAAAAATCCAAAAATTGGTGAAATGGAATCAGGGACACCTAAAAACCATATCGTAACTTTTTTTTGTTAATATCTTCAATGTACAGACAAACTACCTGCTACAGTTTTATAATAGTTTAGATTAATAAAAAATGGCGCAATAAAAAGAAGGCTTCAAATGCTCACCCCATTAGAATATTGGCTGATTTAAATGGTTAATGGTTAATGGTGCCCTGGCAGAAAGGCAAGTGCCTTTTATGGGACGCAACGTGCGTCAGCACGTTCGCCGCCAGCTACCTGAGTCGTACATCGCGGACGCCTGGAGCAGCCGCGGAGCTGGCTGCCGTTAGGAAGCGGGACACGTACTCGGCCCTGGTGGCCGATTATATTTTTGTACCTGTCGCCGTTGAGACCACGGGGGTTTGGGCTGCCGAGGCTAAGACCTTCGTTGCGGAGGTTGGCCGTCGACTGAGGGAGCGAAATTGTGACCCCCGTTCCGGGTCGTTTCTGGTGCAAAGGCTAGCCATAGCAATTTAACGTGGCAACGCTGCTAGCATAATGGGCTCCTTTGCGCCGGGATCAACCAGGGGCGGGTTATTTGACTGAGCTTGTATTTCATTGCTTTGACGAAGCATGTTGCTGATTTATGACTGTTTTTGTTTTTGACGACGCATGTGCTGACCGATTTACTGTTTTATTTATTTATAAATTAATTTAGACGAGAAACAAAAAATTAATGGTTAATTTGTTGACTATCAATTATTTAAAGATAAAAAAAGTTTCGAGACTATTTTATGCAGACAAATTAAACGATTTTTTAAGCCTATCCTACAACAATTTATTTCTAAGGCCGTATTCGACCAAACTTTGATTTAGAAAAGAGTAACTATACAAGGAACAGTTTTTGAGAGTTACGCGGTTGAGTTCTAGATTATACAAGGAACAATTTTACTCCGAGTACTTACTCCGAAATAACTTCATTTGAGTCGTTTGGGATAAAAAACGGACATAAAATCCAGACACAATGCAAAATCCATTGTGTCTGGATTTTATGTCAGTTTTTGATCCCAAACGACTCATTTGTCATCTACCACTCTAAACCCATACTAAAAGAACGAATGTATAATCCACCTAAAGAAAGAGGTCATTGTATCCGTACTTATTGCAATGTGAGGTACAGTTTTAATTTGTTAGGTTTCTTTTTATTTTAAAGTTTTTTAATTATATGACATTGACATTTCATTAGTCTCGTTATAAGTTAACACCATAGAGAAAAAACGCGCTTACTCCATGGTTAACAGCGTCAAAATTGGCCGTGTAAAATTTACTCTCAACTTATTCATAGCTTAGGGTTGGTAAAACGCAAAATCAGTTACTTCTAGAGTAACCGGCGACTTAATCTAAGGATAAAATTTACTCGCGTTTGGTCGAATCGGGCCTTGTACTTTGTCAGTGTAATAAAGGCCTAAACGTATGCCACATTATTAAGCCTCTATCACACATTATCAAACCATCGTAATACAAAAAACACTGCCAAAATCGTTAAATCACATCACAATGTTCCCCAAAACATGGAAATGACTAGCAAATTATGATGGAAAGGAACAATATTTGTCTTCGATTCGATAATATAGGGCGAGGCCCGTCAAATACATTCACTATTCGTGTCAAATCGATAAACAGGGGTGAAATTCCCAGGGCTATTAAGTGATAAAAAGCTATGTGAGTTGGTATGGTTGTTTTGTAATGGGTGAAGTTAATATGAGGGCTGTTATAGTGGTTTCGAGTGGAATAAATAAATCACATTTTGGCTAAACTTTTTTGTGCTACTCAAACAAGGAATTTCGCTTTCGAGGTGTAAAAACGTTGCTAAATACTCCAAATATTTATTTTTACATGCAGTTCTTCTTCTTCTTATCGTGTCGACTTCAAATTCTGAACAAAGTCGCTAAATAGTAGCTTGCCAGAACCGGGCAACCGATACTGCACCGTCGCTAGCGGTCATGAGCTCCTCCTGCATGCAGGTGTTAGGGCACGCAGGGCACGATGTGAGATGGGCCATCGTTTGTGGAGCTTCACAAGTCACATTTTGCGCATCCATGCATACATGCAGTTGTAGTAAAGTTTCCTTGCAGCAGGTTGACTTATGACAATAGAGCTGCATTCACAAACTTTTCTTTTTCAAAGAAAAATTAGAACGTTTCGTAAATAGATTGAATAGGCGTATTTTTATCGAAGCAAAGAAAATAATGCTTCTTGCATGCTTTTTGTTTGTTTTTATTTTAACGTGTGGGGGACTTGCTACAGATGTCAGCACCCACAAGTTATGGCAAAGATGCCAACAGATGGTGATATATTCGCCCTCGGAAATTTATGCTCACTGGAAATATGGCTCGATCCTCGTGTCGGTCGATTCAAGCCAAGGTATTGTAGCCATTCATCCAACGTTTTTCAGACAATTTAAAAGTAAATTAAAAATAGAAATATCGGTCAACAATGAAATCGGAAAAATACGTATCTCTTATTTTTTTAACCTATTTTTTAATTTTTAAAATTAGGTTAAAAAAATAAGAGATACGTATTTTTAAAACCTGGTTAAACCTGGTTAAAAAAATAAAATGTTGTCAATTCTCAACCAAAAGCCACTGCCATCCTACATCCATCGAGCACTTTCTAAATTCACGTCGTAACCAAACTTTCGTTGGTTATATCTCGTATTAATGAGATGTTCTATTGATCAGTAATTATGTCACATTCTTAACGAACCCGACTTGAACATGCGAGGGTGTGATAGGGTTGCGGTTACTTTTTAATTTTTCTTTTCTCGGTATGGTTTGTGTATTGGATACGTAAAGGTGATGTTCTTAGGGCAAATGTACTCCGATATGGAGTTATTATACAAAATCTACATAATCTCTCATTCTTTATCTAAATATGTAGATATAGATACAACACATAAACAAAACTGTAGAAAATCATTTTTCTATATAAATATGAAATATGTATAGATCTTGGAAACTAAAATCTGCATGACTGCACTACAAGGTCCCTTTTGCCAGAGAACGTCACAAATGGTAAAAAAGTTATAAGCACAACTATTTGATACTTAGTTAGGGATTGGCCACAGGTCGTTGCGGATTTGTTCCCAACGTAGATAAAGGATCGTTCGGGACACAAAAATACTGTACGCACTAAAAAGTTACACTGACGTGTTTCCTTGTAGAATTTCTATACCGTCTATTTACAAAAAAAATCGGAAGCCCAATGAACTTCCTGACTTTGGGATTCAGAACGACTTGAAGCATGAATGCAGGCTGCACATAATACATTTTTAATGGAAGACATTTTGAGAAGCATTAACACATCGCACATCTAGTTCTATAAAGTCATAAACATTTTCTAAATTTTACATTAGAGCGCTTTAAATATTCAATGCGCGTAACTTTTTTGACTAGAGCAATAATGACATTGGCGCTCTCTAACGCACATATTATTGTATTATTTACAAAAAAGCAGGGTATAAAAGGAATGTCTCACAACTCAATTATTGATTTTTTACATTTATGACTTTTAAGAACTAGATGTGCAACATGTGAAAGCAATTGACATAATATTTCTAAAGAAAAAAAAAACAAAAAAAAAATGAATTATGTACGTACGTGTATTAAAATACATAGATATCTCACAGCATGTGGCTCGGCGGGATGACATTTAAAGATTTTGGAGAACTAGCCTTCAAATAAGTGGTAGGCATCGAGAGAACTAAGGAATACCATTGCAAAGGAACAACGACTATGACTTTTAGAAAGAAAACTTATAATTGAGATACAGTACCAAACGCAAATTGTGTAACGGGAATGTAGAGTGCATGTTAATTGGAGGTTCGCGATTAATGAAGCCGTTGACATGACGATGTGTGAAGTGATGTTTCAGTGTGAAACGAACGTTCCAATTTGGATTCCATTTAGAATGTGTTACTTTATCAAAATCTCCTTCAAGAATACGAACTCCCGATCATCCCTTTTGGGGTGAACAGGAATTTTGCTACAACTACTAACAATCGTTACCAACCGTTCCACCGGCTGCAGATTCTGCAAGGAGGAAATGGAGGAGGTGAACTCCTCTGCACCTCCTATGTGACTGTGGCCCCCTGATGTACAAACGTAGTACTCATCTAGGTAGGCAGGTTCTGTTACCAGATGAGATACAAACTATCAAGAATCTACTGCGTTTTCTGGCCGCAGTGGGGATTGGTTTAAAAAAGGGCGTTCACAAAGGACCAGCGATGGTCTACGTGGCACAGGCTCAGCAAGCCTGTCAAGGCCCAAACCCCCCCCCCCCCCCCCCACCCCCCACCCCTAATAATAATAATAACAATCGTTACAGAAACGCAATTTTACAGATTTACAAAAACACAAGATTTACAGCATTACAATTTTGTTAGTATCTATCTATCTATCTATACTATTATAAAACTGTAACAGGAAGTTTGTCTGTACATTGAAGATATTAACAAAAAAAAGTTACGATATGGTTTTGAGGTGTCCCTGATTCCATTTCACCAATTTTTGGATTTTTTGTCTGTCTGTTTGTTTGTTTGTTTGTTTGAACGAGTATCACGCAAAAACTACAGAACCGATTTTGATGAAACTTTTTTGTTTGATAGCTTATGATCTGACTTAAAATCTGGTATATAATTTGTGCAGACGAAGTCGCGGGTTAACGCTCGTTCTTATATAAATCTAGACGCCACTTAAAAATCTTCATGTTTGAGCAATGTTCATTCAGAACATTTTATTTTTTAAATACTTTTGCTTTTGCACTGCATTTCTGCCAGTATCAAGTAGTTTGTGGGATCTATCCTAATCTCATGGATTGTTTTTTGAGCAAAAGCATAGTTGAGAAGAGATGTCGGTGCCACGAGGCAAGTTCAAACACGAACCGCGCGAACACGCAATTGTAAATGCCTGGAAAGGTAGGGTGGCATTGGATATAATTCTTAATTGTGTGTATATAAGGTCTAAGAAAATTAGGTCAAACTATTTTAAGGGGATGATCCGACCATCAAACTCAACTACTTTCTCTATGGGACCAATATTGAAATCGTGAAAAAAAATCAGCTTTTCCTTACAAACCTACTCGACCTAAATGTATGGGACAGCAGATTTTTTTTTCGCGATTTCGATATTGGTCCCATAGAGAAAGTTGTTCAGTTTGATGGTCTGATCATCCCCTTAAAATAGTTTCAGCTGATTTTGTTAGACCTTATATAAATTCTGCACATGTAAACCTGTAATTCATACAATAAATATTCATTCGTTCATTCATTCATTCACACCACGCGAATGACACAAATGCTCGCGGCACAACTCGCAACGTTACTCCTGAACATATTTTGGATTTCTGTTTATGAATGGAAGACATTTGGTTTGCGCCCAAATAAAAAAGGCAGTTTTCTAAAATTATACTGGTAGTAAGGGGACAGTCGGGCAAATGCTGAAACGGTGAATTCAAACCATCAAACTGAACAACTTTCACTATTGAGCCAACCTCCGGAATTGCGAAAAAAATCAGCTGTTTCATATATTGTTGTTGGAACCTACCTGTTGCAGTTTTATATGGAACATATTAAAGGAGTAAAGCAATTTTTCCCTGGTGAAGGGAGCGGGAAACCGGTGTAAAAAGGCAGCACAGGACCGGTCGTTGTGGCGATCCAACGGGGAGGTCTATGTCCAGCAGTGGACATCCATTGGCTGAGATGATGTAGATGAAAACAATATTGACCAGCAGGGCTATCATGCCACCCACGAAAAAGCGTTTAAACGAGAAAACCGTCATGCGCGCTCTTTCTGGCTTAGGTACGTAAAATACTAAAGATGGAGGCTCATCTCGATTTTTATCGTTTTCTCGGGGGTGGCATGCGAGGCCTACAGAATATTTATTCTGCCTTTTTCTCGGCGAGAATTCTCGGCGAGAACTTTCAAGGAAAATTACTACGGCTTATAACGCCACGAGAACAATGACATCCACACTCTTGTTCTCGGTTGTTCTCGGCGAGAATGTATTGCCCGCAATACAGATACAGTGTAAACTAATTCAATTTTGGAATATTGACCTCTTAAACTGGCCACTAAGCAATAGGTCGCGGGCGTGTCTTACATTCGTTCGATTAAGAGATTGGATTGAATTCGTAATTCGAATCGTGTATCGAAATTGAAACAGCAGGTATCGATGTACGGTGTTGTTCACTACATCGAAGAAATACTTTGGACTGATAACTAAATGTATAGATGTCTTGCAACATTTCATTTTTTTGACTCAACAGTTTGTTTACCTAATAGGCGTTAAAACGAAGAGGTGTATTAATACCCATGTATTACATCCAGTGGCATTTACCGGGTTATTGACAACAATAACACTAATTTGAAAGTAGTAATTTATATTGTTTTTAAAAAGAATCTAAACACTTAGATGACTGCTAAAAGGTGTCTGGAAAAAATTATTTAATTAGCAATTTTAGAAAAAAAAATGTTTTTACTGGTCCAACTTAATATAGTGATGGTTTTTAAGAGTATAATTAGACCATAAATCTAAACAACTTTCTCCATTAGAACAACGAAATCATGAAGAAAAAATTAGCTGTTTCATACAAAGTTGTAATCCTACACGACCCAAATGTATGAGATTTTTCGCGATTTCGTTGTTTTTCCCATAGAAAAAGTTGTTCAGTTTGATAGTCCGATTATCTCCATAAAAAACCGTCAGCATATTAAGAAGGACCCTGTATTGAAGGAAAGGATAGAATGAGAAGCTTTTCATCTTTATAATAGATTTTGCTAAAAATGAGAATTCTGTAGTTTTAAAGGTACATTGGGTTTGTTTTTCAAAAAGATTGATCTGAGCAAGAAAGTAAGCGTACCAAATTTTTTTTTTGCATCACTATATTTCTTATCTACTTGAATGTATTATTTGTAGTTAATTTTATGTGAAATATGTACGTCACTTTAGTCATTGCTCTGAATCAAATCTCATCTATAAGGCCATCTATTTGACCCACATTTTGAAATTGGACGTGTGATTTTGCATAATAAGGTTGAAAATGAATGTCAATTCGTATTTTTATGTATATTAAAAGTAAACTGAAGCGTTTTTACAGCTTCTACTTTGAAAATTACTTAGTTTTTCAATTACTGTGATATTTCAGGCTGATTAATTTATTATTATCGTTTCTGCTGAAAGATGGGTGACCTGCATGAGCCTTCCCTTTTCTACTATCGGACTTCCAGACGTACCGCGGGATATCACCCCTTCTTGGTTGATATCCCACGTATCTGCACTAAGCGCCTTTCTGATTCTTTTATAGTGCGCACAGCTAAGGAGTGGAATGCCCTGCCTGCATCAGTATTTCCGAGCGCTTACAACCCGAATTACTTTAAAGTACGAGTGAATAGGCTTCTTCTGGGTGAGCTCGCTACATCTTCGACCCCATCTTTGTCCTGAAGACTGGATTGAGGTCAAGAGACTTTCACTACGAGATTCTACAGATACCTGAATATTTATAACCCGGTAATACTTAAGGTTCTTCAGACCATCAAACAAAACAACTTTTACCACGGGACCAATTTCGAAATCGCAAAAAAAAACAGCTGTTTCATACATTTTTGTCGTGACGCTATTGACATTGTCTATGAAACCGCAGGTTTTTTTTTGCAATTTCTTATTACTTATTTATGTTTACGGATAAGTAACACCCTGTATACCTATTTATTCAGTTACATAGTTTGGATGAAAAACTTTTAATAATTTATTAAATACAGTTAGGGCAAACAGTTGCATTACTTTAAGGGGTGATGGTACCCATGATACTCTACAATTTTCCCCAAAATACCGACAGGAAATTCTTAGAAAAAGTATATGTCTAGAAAGAGCCTCATGCTTCTACCGTATAAAACAAAAGGGGCCAACTTTCTTAGGTTGGTGTGCGTGAGGCGCCATACAAATTATTTGTCCGTGTATATGGATATGGTTTAGAGGCCAATACTGGTTACAATTTTTTTCTACGCTTTTGGAGCTTCGACTGAAAATCTTGACATATAACTTATCCAAGAGGAAATTCGCAAAAAACCATTTTGGACTTTCCATACTAAATGCTATCAGCTGATTGAATATTTGTAGAAAACCTATTTTTTTTATATTGTTGCTTATTTCCCTGATGTTCCCTTTGGGAAAATGTTCAGTGTTGTTCAATTACCCATTTAAATAATGCAACTGTTTACCCTACACCCTGTATAGAATTCCACTGAACGTAAAGGTATAATTCTACAACTCAATAGAGTCTACAATAACAAAGCCTAAATATGGCACTAATGTTACCTTTGTATGCATCGGTTATGCCCAGCTGTCATACATTGCCGCTGACATTCCAGTCCTTTCAAATGTTTTCGGTTACAAAGCAGTAATGTAAAACAACTGGGCATAACTTAGTGGTCCCGTTAATAGCGCACTGATGCGAAATCCTCCTTGTATATAAGGTCTAACAAAATTAGCTGAAACTGTTTTAAGGGAAGGATCAGACCATCAAACTGAACAACTTTCTCTACGGGACCAATAACGAAATCGCGAAAAAAAAATCAGCTTTCCACTAAAACTCGACTCAAATGTATGGGACAGCTGATTTTTTTTGCGTTTTCGAAATTGGTCTCATAGAGAAAGTTGTCCAGTTTGATGGTCTGATCATCCCTTTAAAATAGTTTCACCTAATTTTGTTAGACTTTATATATATACACACAATTAACAATTAGATCCAATGCCACCCTACTTTTCCAGGCATTTACAATTGCGTGTTCGCGCGGTTCGTGTTTGAACTTGCCTCGTGGCACCGACATCTCTTCTCAACTATGCTTTTGCTCAAAAAACAATCCATGAGATTAGGATAGATCCCACAAACTACTTGATACTGGCAGAAATGCAGTGCAAAAGCAAAAGTATGTAAAAAATAAAATGTTCTAAATGAACATTCCTGTTCACCCCAAAAGGGATGATCGGGAGTTCGTATTCTTGAAGGAGATTTTAGTAAAGTCCAGTTTGATGGTTTGATCATCCCCTTTAAATAGTTTCAGCTAATTTAGTTAGACCTTATAGAATGTCATTGTTCTACAATGAAGAAGAGCTTTTCTAATCTATCTATAAACTATTATAAAGCTGTAACAGGAAGTTTGTCTGTACATTGAAGATATTAACAAAAAAAAAGTTACGATATGGTTTTTAGGTGTCCTTGATTCCATTTCACCAATTTTTGGATTTTTTGTCTGTCTGTTTGTTTGTGTGTTTGTTTGGGTGTTTGTTTGTTTGTCTGAACGAGTATCACGCAAAAACTACTGACCCGATTTTGATGAAACTTTTTTTGTTTGATAGCTTATGATCTGACTTAAAATCTGGTATATAATTTGTGCGGACGAAGTCGCGGGTTAACGCTCGTACTATTATAAAACTGTAACAGGAAGTTTGTCTGTACATTGAAGATATTAACAAAAAAAAAGTTACGATATAGTTTTTAGGTGTCCCTGATTCCATTTCACTAATTTTTGGATTTTTTGTCTGTCTGTTTGTTTTTGTGTTTGTTTGCTTGTTTGAACGAGTATCACGCAAAAACTACTGAACCGATTTTGATGAAACTTTTTTTGTTTGATAGCTTATGATCTGACTTAAAATCTGGTATATAATTTGTGCGGACGAAGTCGCGGGTTAACGCTCGTACTATTATAAAACTGTAACAGGAAGTTTGTCTGTACATTGAAGATATTAACAAAAAAAAGTTACGATACGGTTTTTAGGTGACCCTGATTCCATTTCACCAATTTTTGGATTTTTTGTCTGTCTGTTTGTTTGTGTGTTTGTTTGGGTGTTTGTTTGATTGTTTGAACGAGTATCACGCAAAAACTACTGTACCGATTTTGATGAAGCTTTTTTTGTTTGATAGCTTATGATCTGACTTAAAATCTGGTATATAATTTGTGCGGACGAAGTCGCGGGTTAACGCTCGTTTTACTATAAAGGAATTGGATGGTAAACTTTTAGTAATAATTGTTTTAAATTTCGAACAAAGCCGATAAATAATTTTAACACCAGCCAGTATCATTTTCATATCTATTCTCCCATGTCATAAGAAGCTGATTGGCAGACATTCGAAATTCGAACAGTCACGTGATTCGCCTAGACAGGGGTCGTCGCCGCAGACATACCAATTTTGAAATTTCGAACGTTAATTTGAAATGCAAGGGTGTGACTGCTCGACGGATCCAATACAATTTTAACAAGGTCTTTTGTGTGTTATTTTAGTTCCGATATTTCCTTGTTTCCAATGAAATTGTAAATATGTCGAAGGTCTTTTTAAAATGGTTACGTTAGTCTTTAACTCGATAATTGTACGTTAGAATAAGCTTTGCATGCACATTAGTTTGTTAATATTTTATTATGAAATCGATGTGTATTAGTTTTACTGAAGAAAATGTTCTTTTTATCGATGTTGCCACGATGTTGCAATAAACTTGATTATTGTCGTGTATTCTAAGAATGAAAAAAAATTTTTTTTCTTTTATAATGCATTCTTATTCCTCATTTTGTCAATACAGGGTGTAGGAAGACCTGTAACGAAAACTTTAAAGGTGAAAGTACCCATCAATATCTAAACATTTTCCTATGGTACCAATAAAATAAGAACTCCGCTATTTCATACTAAATTTTAATTTATTCAAAGTATAGAACAGAAGATTTTTTATTATTGAATTCTCTTATTTGGTTCCATAGTAAAAGTTGTTCACATTTATGAGTACTTTCACCCCCTTGAGTTTTAGGGAGAGGTCTTATCAAATAAACAAATGTACTGCCATAATACAGGGAACAACTTTCTATGTGGGAGTGGGACCAACCTTGGATAAGTTGTATGTCAAGATAATTGAGGTACTAGAGGTCGCCTCTTTATATATTAATCTACTACCTAGACTACTATATTACTACTATATTACTCTACTACCTAGACTACATTTTTTGTAACACTCATTTGAGCTGATGGGCTCTAACTTACTTAGCATATGCCGGGCGCGTGCTGCACCGCGACGCCCCCAGTGCGCGCCCCACGCTGCTGATCGTGGTGCACAGATTTTGTTCGCGTTGTCTGTTAACATAATAATTATTCAATGGTCAAGATAGACAGTCGAAGCTACGAAAGCGTCGAAAAAAATAGCAACCAGTACTGGCCTCTAAACCCTATCCATATACACGCACACAGACATAATTTGTGTGACGCCTCACGCACACCAACCTAAGAAAGTTGGCCCCTTCTTTTTAATACGGTAGAAGCGTTAGGCTCGTTCTAGACATAAGTACCTATACTTTTTCTAAGGGACCACCATCGAAATCGCGGCAAAAAATCAGATGCATTACATACCTACCCACATACATATATTATTCCGCATACCTTTGGGGCGTAAGACTGTTTCTATGGAACAAAAATTAAAAAAAATCGCGGGTTCGGTTTTGGTCCCGTAGTGAATGTTGTTCAATTTGATCGTCATCAACACCCCTTAAAATCTATACTATTATAAAGCTGTAGCAGGAAGTTTGTCTGTACATTGAAGATATTAACAAAAAAAATTTACGATATGGTTTTTAGGTGTCCCTGATTCCATATCAACAATTTTTGGATTTTTTGTCTGTCTGTTTGTTTGTTTGTTTGAACGAGCATCACGCAAAAACTACTGAACCGATTTTGATGAAACTTTTTTTGTTGGATAGCTTATTATCTGACTTAAAATCTGGTATATAATTTGTGCGGACGAAGTCGCGGGTTAACGCTCGTACTATTATAAAACTGCAGGAAGTTTGTCTGTACATTGAAGATATTAACAAAAAAAATTTACGATATGGTTTTTAGGTGTCCCTGATTCCATATCACCAATTTTTGGATTTTTTGTCTGTCTGTTTGTTTGTTTTTGTGTTTGTTTGTTTGAACGAGCATCACGCAAAAACTACTGAACCGATATTGATGAAACTTTTTTTGTTTGATAGCTTATTATCTGACTTAAAATCTGGTATATAATTTGTGCGGACAAAGTCGCGGGTTAACGCTCGTATGTAACTAAATTTACAAACTGTATGAAAAGGTAAACGTTAACCGTAATTTACCTCTTAACCGTTTAAAAAATGCAAGTTAACTCAAGCGCGTGTCTTGTCTACCTTTTATACGTTTACCATTATAATTGTATGCGACGCGACGCGATGATTCATTAAGCAGCGTACACACGGGGGGTTTTCAGCGATACATTATGAAAAGGCTCCTCGCGTGCGGCTCGCGGGAACTGGAGAATGTGTTGTTTGTTACGAAAGTGTTAGTGTGGATAAGGCTTTAGAATCGACGCCTGGCTTACAATGTTGTAATCAACTCAAATTAAGTAAAAGAATGTGCTAAAAGTGTTCTAGTAAGTACCTAATTAGTTGGTAGTGGATACAAATTTCGGATTACCCTAAAAAGAATCTGTGTTTTATGTTGAACTATGTTATCAAGCTATACAAAACCAACATAAGCTAGTCGCGCGAAATATACGCTACTCAACCTATGCGCGACCAGCTTATATTGGTTTTGTATAAATAAATAACGCTCACAGGCACATACATTGTAATGATCCAAAGCAAGCACTATAGGCTTTTTATATGGAAACTATACAACAACGACACAACCATGACCGAACCGAGATTCGAACCCAGGACCCTGGTTTGGCAGTATGGCGTGGTAACCATTACACCAAACAGGTCATCGTATAGCTTAATGTTTACTACCAAACTTCATAAACCATTACATTGAATTATAGGGAAGACCTGAACTCGAGCCCGATGCTGGGGAGACGTCAATAACTTAGACTACGTTGTCTAAGGATTACCACATCGTCAATATGGTTAACCATACTTGGTTTAGAGGTAAAATCACAATTTAACCGGTCTACCCCATTCAATCCCCGTACGCATGGCGGATATTGACATGACAACTGTATCTATCTATACTATTATAAAACTGTAACAGGAAGTTTGTCTGTACATTGAAGATATTAACAAAAAAAAAGTTACGATATGGTTTTTAGGTGTCCCTGATTCCATTTCACCAATTTTTGGATTTTGTCTGTTTGTTTGTTTGTTTGTTTGTCATCACGCAAAAACTACTGAAGCGATTTTGATGAAACTTTTTTTGTTTGATAGCTTATGATCTGACTTAAAATCTGGTATATAATTTGTGCGGACGAAGTCGCGGGTTAACGCTCGTGGATTTATAAACTGTGGTAACTTCTACGTTTGTTTTTACAAACGTTTTCTTCACGAACTTATAGTAAAACTGTTTGTCTAAGTTTTAAAATATTCTTTAACAAATATTAAACAACTATTCTCTCTTAAAATTTATCCACACTATTCTTTCGTACAAGACGGATCACCCCGACCCGGCCATTCGTTTTAGTCTCATGTAAGACACTCATAATCCATTCAAATGTTCATACACTGGTCATACATGCAATATAAAATAACGCTACCATAATTTATTCGAATCTGAACCCTATTGATACTGGTTAAACAGTAGTGATGCTATAATGCAATATTTATTTAGATTTTGGAGGTTTAAATTGTGAAAACATTTTATTCAATCCACTAGAAAGTATGGCTTTCGGCGTCTAACTTTAAATTTCTCTTCTCTTCAAAACTCAGAGCATGCGCAAAATACCGATCAATCAATCAATCAATTATACATTTATTAGTGATCATTCTTAATAATATGCTGACTGTTTTTTAAATGATCAGACCATCAAACTGATCAACTTTATCCAGGGAAACAAAGTAGAATTAAATAAAAAATTTGCTGTTCCTTACAAAACTGCAATCCTACTAGACCCAAATTGGTGATTTTTGTTTCGCGATTTCGACGTTGGTCCCATAGAGAATGTTGTTTAGTTTGATGGTCCGATCATCCCATTAAAAATAGTCAGCATATTTTTTTTTTATTCCTGTTAATTTTGCTATGGACCTCAATCTAGTCCTTAGGGCTTAGGACAAAGATAAATAAATAAATAATAAATAAATAACGCTCACAGGCACATACATTGTAATGATCCCAAATTAAGCCTTGGGCTATTTGTTATGGGAAGCATATACAACAACGGCACACACATATAACATCCATGACCGAACCGGGATTCGAACCCAGAAGTGCGATTTTTTACTCAGCAGTTGAAAATGTATGGAGATACGCATCTTTCTACTACTGATTTGACTTTCGAAAATCGCACTCCTGGAGTAAGATTTTTGAATGTCAAATCAGCAGTAGAAATATGAATATATCTCCTTAGTAATTTTGACATTTTCAACTGCTGAGCTCAGCGAATGAGATTCAAAAATCGCACTCCTGGACCCTGGCTTGTGCAGTCCGGCGTGGTTACCATTACACCAACCGGGTTGTCAAGATGGGGTCGAAGATGTAGCGAGCTAACCCAGAAGAAGCCTATTCACTCGTACTTTAAAGTAATTCGGGTTGTAAGCGCTCGAAAATAATGACGCAGGCAGGGCATTCTACTCCTTGGCTGTGCGCATTATAAAAGAATCAGAAAGGCCCCTGTATTGTATGTACAGGGCTCACTACATGATGTAAATTTAAATGCATTAAATCTTAAAGGGGGTATACATAAGACCATTAAACTAACACACTTTCACTATGGGACAAACATTGAAATCATGTTTTTGGCAGCCGTGGTTTTATTCATCATCATCATCTCAGCCGATGGACTTCCACTGCTGGACATAGGCCTCCCCCAAGGATCACCATAACGACCGGTCCTGCGCTGCCTTCATCCAACTGGTTCCTACCGCCTTCACCAGGTCGTCGGTCCACCATGAGGGGGGCCTACCCAACGCTGCGCTTTCCGGTACGCGGTCGCGGTCGGTCCAGAACTTTTCAGCTCCATCGGCCATCGGTATGACCATCGGTACATAAAAATAGATAAAATAAAAGCAACTGTTCCATGTCATTTCTTCGAGTTGAGTAGTTTTCTATGGAACAACTAAATCTTTTTTTTTTCTTTTTCTTCCTTTCCTCATGTAGCGCATGACATCTGTTTGTCATGTCGCCTCTAGCAAGAGCTGAATGTTATTAATTATACTGACTTGTTCACGAAATTTTCTATTCGTTTTTAATTTTGCCCTTTCTGAGTAGGTAGGTACATCAATAATTTCACCAATATTAGTTTGAAACAAGCAAACAAAATAATAATAGTGTTTATTATAAATCCTAATTTGGTGAACGCAAAGCCCGGTATCAACAACACATGAACGTGGGTTAAGGCTCTAATTTATAAACGGTTTAACGTTTAATCTCCTACGTGGAGGCACAGGACACGCGCCCACAGTTTGTGTGTGTTCTATTATTGTAATCTCTGTTTAGTTGCGTTATCTTTTAGGTTTGTGGTTCTTGATGTTGGCCTCTAAATAGAAAGTTAGAAGTACTAAAGTACTAATTTTTTTTTATTATTACTGAACTAAAAAATACATTACACAACAAATGAGATTGGGGTCAAATGTTTAAAACAAAATACAAAAAAATTGTTCAATATATTTTTTCAGTAGTTTGTGAAGTAGGCCAGTAGTCAGCACGTGTTTGCACATTTGCGTTCCTTCTAGGCAGAGTGTATTGGATCCTTTTTTATATGAAAATTAAGTTTATTATCTACATTCTTGTATGACCTACATTCTTTCAAATAAAGAATCTAAAATAATCTAATCTTATCAAGTTTAGGTCTCGTATACAGGGTGAAATTTATATTTATTTATTTATTTATTTAATTTAACACTTTATTGTACACACGGAAATATAAATGAAAACAGCATAATAGACAATTACAAAGGGCGAGCTTATCTCAAAAGAGATTTCTATTCTTTTCTTTTTTATATTATTAGCATCCTTTTAAACTAAGAGTCTCCCATCGAACTGAACAAATTTTACTATGGCAGCAAACGGACCGGAGCAAAAAAAAAAATCTGCTGTTGCATACATTTGAGTCGCGGTTTCGCACGTCGACATTGCAGTTTTTTTTTATTTGCTCCAATCGGTTTGCTCCCATAGTAAAAGTTGTTCAGTTTGATGGGTAGACTCTTAGTTTAAAACGATGCTAATGATATCAATTTCACCCTGTAGATATTATATAGGTTGTAAACTTCAATGTGTTACATTCCTAGTTTAAAAGGATGCTAATGATATCAATTTAACCCTGTATATCTATTTTAATAGCAGTATCCAAAACCATGGGTCTGCTTGCGATTATTTTAAGTCACAGAGCAGGTACTATAAAAACGCCACGAAACACAAAATCTATTCACCGATATGCAACTAAAATAACATTATGGTTTAGTGTAACATTTCCCAAAAGTATTTCTTCTTTTTGTACCTTGTTATTTGTACCATGAGTACTTTCCTTATTTCCCTATTTGCTTTATAATTTGACTCTCGAGCAAACGACGACTGGATATAACGAGACACCGCACTAAAATTATAATAAAACAAAACAAAATAAAAATTTGTTTAAGCGGCATGCAACCCGAAACCGAAACGTGGATTGCCCTTGAATAGATAGGTACGGGCTCTGTTGGGGTGGCTATAAAACAGGCGTATTTAAAGTACACACGGCGACACATCAAGGTAAACAAAACCAATATAAACTGAGCTGCAATCGCGGTAAATATTTCGTGATTAAACCGTTATGGGACTACGTACGAACCATAACTTTGACACATTTGGCATTGCGCTAATCGCGGTACAGCCGTTAGAGCCATTTTGACAGATCGCTCAGACGTTATTGGCTGTCAGTTACATAGAATTTAGCGCGATGCGGAATTCAGCACAGTTGAATAGTAATTGGATTGCAATGTGATTAGAACTGAAATTGGATAAGAATAGAACTTCGATGTTTTAACTTAGCGCAATCGGGCACCTGGTCGCGAGACGTTATACGTTACACGTCCTACGCGCGGCCAGCTTACTTTGGTTTTGTATAGCTTGATGTGTCGCCGTGTGTACCTATACTGGGCAGGTGTTAGGCCTCTGTTTCATCTATGGTTTAAATTTTATACAATAAAGTACATGCTCATGACTTTATTCCCCGGAGAGAGTAGTCAGATATATTTTAATTACCATATTCAGAACATCAAACCTCATTAATATTATAAATATTTGGATGTTTGGATATTTGTCACTCAATCACGCAAATTTTGTACGCAGATAGAATATTTTCAGGATTAACACATAGGGTACTTTTTTAAGGACCACGCAGACGGAGTCGTAGGCAACAGACAGTATAATAATATGAATGGCCGAAGAATAAGTTTGAAGCGCCTTGGAAGATACTTTTCTTCAGCAGCGGACGATGAAAGGCTGATGATGATGATGATCGAATTAAATAGGTATTACAAAAGACCGTTGCCGTTGAGACTACGGGAGTTTGGGCTGCCGAGGCTAAGACATTCGTTGCGGAGGTTGGCCATCGACTTAGGGAGCGAAATTGTGACCCCCGTTCCGGGTCGTTTCTGGTGCAAAGGCTAGGCATAGCAATTCAACGTGGCAACGCTGCTAGCATCCTAGCCTATCCAGCTCCTTTGCGCCGGGATCGACCAGGGGCTGGTTATTTGACTGAGCTTATATTTCATTGTTTTGACGAAGCATGTTGCTGATTTATGTCTGTTTTTGTATCTTTGTTTTTGACTACGTTTGTGCTGTCCGATTTACTGTTTTATTTAATTCCAATCAATAAATAAATTCGATATTACAAAAGAAACTTTTCAAATCAGAATCATCTGTTAAGAGGGATGCTGGACATGGGTTTATACCATCAAGACTGTTTTACTATAATCGCCACCGACGCATTGATACTACACACAGATTGAATGCTGCTCTCATACTTAACACGTTCCGGGACAGTGACCGGCTATAGCCGTGATAACAATAAAAGTTCTATTGTGTCTCGTTCACTGCCCCGGAACGTGTTAAACGGTTCATAACGATATTCAAGTGCAGAGATTTGTACAAGCTCCGGAAGCAAATACTTAGCTTTGTAGAACACTAATGTAGACACTTTCAGATATAATCCCCGAGGGGCTGAAACCTCAGAACATCCACGTTTCACTATATTACCGAAACTCTGCCCAGTGTGATGGGTTAGTCCGTAAGGCCGTCGCGTCGCCACTTGTAAATGGACAGTAGACCTACTAGTAGGTACAATACATGCCTTGAAATGGAAGCATGCAGATTTCCTCACGATCGATGTTTTGTTTTTAATTCTTAGCTCTATGAAAATAAACCCACAGTGAACAAAATCGCGTGTTCCCTAGCCCATCGGTAACAAACGCTACGACTGAAGCAATCCTTTTTTTCCGTGCTCCTCTCCTTTACCGGGAAATGACTTTCTGACTCTTAATATCCACAGCAATCTCATTAAAAATTCATAACTCAAAACTGCGAAAAACTGAAAAATTCATGTCTATTGCAAATAAAAAAACTTATGGTTTTCCCTATTTTGTTGCATCTACTGAAACTTGTTTACGTGTCTAATTATTAGATTCTGTCTATGAAAGTTCTTATATTTGAAAGAGGAGGTTTCATATAAAAATCACTTAGATTTTTAACGCGTACACTGTAGTGTAAAGCGAAAAATTCTTGGTCAATGGTTACAGTGGTTATAGCAATATATAGCAATTTGTTGGTCATCGTCTAAAAACAACATTATTTTATTTAAAAATATCTGTAATCCTTTCATTTTAAAATCTTTAGAATAGAAAATATTCTTATTGATACAATAGGGGATCGGACAATTAGTCAAATTAACAACTTTTAATCGAACGTCAAAACGCGCGCGATATATGATAAATTGTACTAAATACCCACAAGTGACGTCATCAACATTTAATTACTTTTTATAGTTATTAAAGTAGTATTCTAGTATAAATAAAAATGTGAGTATAGCGTTATTTTCAAATGTGTCTTACTAAGAAGATAAAACTAAAATATGTTTTATGCAGTCCGCTCCCCTATTACCTCGAAATGATTTTAGATTCAGCGCTTCAAAACTTGACATACCGAATTTCATATGCATTTCTAAGAATGAGGCAAAATATTTCAGTGCGAAAAATTAAGTCTACGTTAGGTTGTTTCCTGTGAACTTCTCATGCACTTTTTTCTCACTATCCTATACTTTTATTCAACTTTTTGCTGACTCTACAGATAGCCGCTAGAAGGAAGCGGAATGACGTCGTACCCTCGCCTGAAAAAAGGCGGGAAATCCATAAAACAAAACACTGCACAATGCACATTTGCAGTTCTTTTGCATCGAGACTCGGGTTCAAATCTTTTGTCTGAAACTGTGTGTTTGCTAAAATAATGTTGGTGTTTATTCAATGCTTAGAGATTGTTATAAAACGTATAGGGTTGAAAGTTCTACAATTTACATTTTTTCTGCGCAATATAAGTATAAACATAAGTTATTTCAAAATAACATAAACATGAATACCTAACTTATGAAAAACAATAGGAGAAAATACTAGCTACTTTAAAAAGTTGGATTTGATCTCACCCAATAATTGAACAGTTTCCCATCAGCAGTAATATTTAATTATACAATAACTTCCAGGAATGAAAAAAAAATTTAGGGTAAATTAACGCATGCGGAGATTATACTGTGATTGACATCACATTGATTTCACAAAGAAAATAATATTCCTAAATAGTTACGATTAAAGTTGAAAATTTTAATTATGGCAAAAACACGAAGCCAATCTCATTTAATCAAGATTCAAGATAATCATGATAAAGATCTTCCTAAGCACGTAAGAAGCAAGATGTAGCATATAGGCAATTAGCTCTTCCATCCACAGCCCTCCCATCTCAATCAAGGCACGCAATATCCGACATATCTCAGCCGACCTAATTAACTGAGGTCAATTATTAAAGTCCAGGAGTCTTGTTACCGGTATCATCTCTTAAAAATTTGTACCAAAAACAAGTCGACAAATTAAATAAGTAACTAACTTAGCCTCTCAACATCATAAATTATCCAGCTACAGCACTATAAACTTTAACTATACTTATATCCTATAGTTTTACTGTTGATATCGTCACTATTTCTTCTCCTTTCGTGTCAGCAAGAGACATATCGTATGACAATCACTTATGCTGTAGTTCAAAGATTTGCTAGTCAGGAATGGTCATATCGAGGCTGACTGCCCAGGGTGCGCCAGACGAACTCGTGTTTCGTCACTTTTTCCTTGCACCATTGAAATTTACTAATTCGGTTTGATTGTGAATTCAAGTTTTTTATTGTTTTATTTTAATACGTCATCGTGTTATTATTCGAGCTTTAAAAAAAATCAATGTGAGCCTTGCTATAAATGCACCCTACGGTAGTGACTACATTCAGTTCCATAACTGACGTCACAATTATAATATAATAAAGGGTACCAAAACACAGTCTCCTAGACTATGTCCAGGATAGTGCCACGATGAGTGGGCGGCGTTAACTGTACACACCATTAATAAGACAATCGGCTACGCGCCACTGCGCGTACGTTCCCTCTTTAATATGAACGCTGCGCTCGCACTTGTAATAGTAAGTGCAGAAGTGTATTGGAAATTGTTACAGGGTGCTTCAAATTTGAGGTTGTCATTATCTGGGCATCTGCCGAAGAACTAGTAACAGATGGGGATTCTTAGTTCTAGAAAGGAGACTATGAACTGAGGTAGTGTGGAATCTACGACCTGCTAGATCTACGACCGGAGGAAGGTGTTAGGAGCAAATAGATAAACAAGTATATAGTTATATACCACTTATAACGCCATAGAGCGTCGGTGGTGCATTGCGTAGAGGTATGGAAACTCAATCTTGTTTTTCTAACTTACGTATATACTGCCCGCAAACGGTGAAAGAAAACATTGTGAGGAAACCTGCATACGCTGAAGAAGAAATTCCAATTCATATGTGACGTCTACCAATCCGCATGTAGGCACGCGTGTTGGACTAACGCCCATACACCCTCTTTGTGGATAGGCCTGTACCAAACCTTTGCCCTGCAGTGGGACGTATACAGGCTGGAAAAAAAAGGCCGTGGTTGGAGGGAAAGTACCCTTAATATTTATGATGGCAAATTTTACTGAAAGGAAACATTCCTTTATTTTCAAATTTAATTAAAACTGCATTTAAAGATTTTTGAAAAATCATCTGCTTGATCCGGGAATCGAACCGGTGAAATGTGAAAAAAACATCCTGTATTTTATGATACCAACCGAAAGAGTCATTCATAAGGATCAATTTCTTTTAAACAACATAGTATCTTAAATTAAAGAAAGACCAAGAAAAAATGATTTTTTCATTGTTAAACTTACTCACTATCTAAAGAAAATACTTTAAAGTATGTATTCTACTACTAAAATCTGGTGTATAAAAGAAACTACAGGTCAGTAGAGGAATTAAAAACGGAAGTACAAAATATTATTTCAAATATTCACCATAATTCAATACAAAAGGCGACACGTAGCGAATTTATTCGAAGAATACGTCTGTGCATACGTGAAAATGGGTCTCATTTTGAGCAATTTATAAGTTAAGTAGAGAATTTTCTTTAGATAGTAAGTTTAACAATAAAAAAATCATTCTTTCTTGGTCGTTCTTTAATTTAAGATACTATGTTGTTTAAAAGAAATTGATCCTTATGAATGACTCTTTCGGTTGGTATCATAAAATACAGGATGTTTTTTTTTTCACGTTTCACCGGTTCGATTCCCGGCTCAAGCAGATGATTTTTCAAAAATCTTTAAATGCAGTTTTAATTAAATTTGAAAATAAAGGAATGTTTCCTTTCAGTAAAATTTGCCATCATAAATATTAAGGGTACTTTCCCTCCAACCACTGCCTTTTTTTCCAACCTGTATAGGCTGATGAGGATGAATAAACAAGTTGTTTTACAAATCATACAGAAGTTACTAAGAAGGTATAGGTTATAGGTATGCGTCAGATCTATGCTGGAATAAGCACTCTCTAAATATTTTGTGATGCTGGCCAATAGATGATCACGGCTTTTTAAACAACTAAGCATTTTGCTCAGTCAAAATGTCACACAAAATATTCTCAAAGAAAATTATTAGTGATAAGGTACTGTGCTAAGATTTTGCGTATCAGTTTTCACTCCAACAGTACATCTAAGATATAAACATGGGCCGGGACAGGTACAGACTAGACTTAATTACAGCGAATGTCGTGTGCCTGCCCTAATGTAGCGTCTAGCGTGCCGAATCTCGACTCCCGTGCGTGTGCAACCGGCTTTATATCTTGTGCTTTTAGGTTTGTATAAATTGCAATTAGGTAGTAAATAGGTTTGATTTGTGATGTTGGGGAATGTGGTTTTCACTCTAACGATATAAATTTAGGACGTTGTCATCATGGGACTTGAATTACCTCCAATACAACCTTCAATGTCTTGAACCGAACAATTATACATTATTGTACTTTACAAAAGTCAAAACCACAGAATACCTATAGAATAAATTATTCTTATGCCAAAGTATAAAAATGATATACAATAGTTTATATATATTCACAGAAACAAAGTTGGAATAGGTAACTAAAAGTCTAAATTGTACGATATACTCGTAGGTTGTCCTTAGAAATATCATTGTCCTTTTCGCTTTGCCACAATAATTATTAAAACACAAGTGAATGGAGCAAATGAGTAGGTTGATGAGCAGACGAAGAGTGACAAAAAGTTGCGTGGTTGCCAAAGGAAATTTCAAATTATAGGTTTAGGATTAGGTACGATTTTTAAAAGTGGCACGTTTAAATCGTCAATAAAAAAATTCAAAATTACTATAGTATTAAAAAATTACTTTAATAATTTGTTTCCTATTGTTTTTTGTTATTACCTTATTATATAGATTAGAATGTGTGAAATTGAAAAATTAACAATTGCTCCTGCCCGAGGACTCCTGATCAAGATTTGACAAGTAGAGTCCCAAGCTTGAAAATACATCAAGTTTTGTTTACAAAACATTTTATAATTTTCAGTTTCTGCATTAATTTCTTTCCACACTGCGTCTAACCCTATGGTCTAAATATAGAATCAACCAGTCTAAAGGAACACAAATAAACATCAATTCAGGCGACTTTCTAACGTTTTCCAGCGCGTACAAATCTCTGCTAATAAACTAAACGAAGGCAGTCACCTCGATTATCTCTTGTTTCTCACACACTGTCGCCTGGCCATTTGTTTAAATTACATTTGCATGTGCATACTTGCTTAAGGTTTTGTCTCCAGTGTTTAGAGAAGATAGAACAGTCGTGCTAATTCTACCTATACAAAGCACAAACTGAAAACTCGAAAGTGAGATGTCATATTTGCGTTGCAAAATATCTTACATGTCAAATCAGCAAGGCCAATTTGACATCTCAGAATAGAATACCTGTGCGGTAGGGCTTACAAAGTAAAAAAATCATCATTTGTTAGTTCTAGTTCGTTAGATTCACCAATTATACTCTCACCGACCCCGAATACCCAACCCGCCTCGTCCCAGCCATGGCCAATGCCGAAGTCCATATTCCAAGGGCACCCCCTTGAGCTTAAGTTCTTTCACTGGTTCCGTTGGTTAGTACCAAGGCGCTTCACCGTCACTAGTGTGGTTCCCCGCATAGTCCGTAAAAAGCAGTAATTGCAACCTGAGCTATGCTGTATTTTTCAGTTTCGAAAAAAATAACATAGCATAAATATTCTTTATTTGCACACCAAGAATAGACCAAGAATAGATAACTCTTTTATTATAGGACAAATCTGTCTATTTGTTAGTTTTAAATAGAAATCAACCTACATACTAAACAACCTGACTTATAAATTATGTGTTATTCAACTGCAAAAAAAGATACGTTAATCATATCTCGAAATCGTGTCATCAATTTCACGAGAACAAAGTCATAGGCAAGATATTGTAAAGTACTCCACGTAGAGCAACTATTTTCAAGAGTACAGACTTGAATTAGAGCACCTAGGTTACCCCAAGTTCAGCTCCAGGATCATTCTTTACAGAATGATGTGCATCGATGGTAATGCGTAACTTTGCGTTATTTGTAAATATATTTTAGCTCCAGTTGGTCAGTTAGTTCAATCAGTTGTGTAGCGCAACAAGCGTAGGCGTGAATTCGTGATGCGTGCGCGCAGATTAAATTGCATTAATGCAATATACCCGCATATTTACGTGTCCGTAGGTGTCTACATGAATCTAATCTATTATATTTACATTATTATGCTATTCTTAGACTGCATTTCGGTTTAATTATTTTTCGTATGTAGGAAGTAGGAACTACTACTAATCACACGTAACACTACAATACTGCCTGTGTGGTCTAATGGTTAAGAGCATTGGGCTCTCGACACGGAGGTTGTGGGTTCGATTCCCACGGAGGACACCTAGTGATATGTAACTTTGTGCGTTTTTCCCCAGTTGGTTAGGACATTGCAGGCTGAATCACCTGATTGTCTGAAAAGAAATATGATTCCGTGCTTCGGATGGCACGTTAAGCCATTGGTCCCGGCTACTATCTATCTATAAATAAATAAATAAATACTATCTCTAGTGGTAGTAGTCGTTACATAATAAAAACCACGTCAGAGGCCGTAAGGCGGTCTGAAATAACTCTGACACCAGGGCTCTGCCCACACGATAAGAAGAAGAACTACAATACTAATTTGTACGGGAACCTCTTCGGGGACCCTTTATAATTAATTGTTTTAACAAGGAAAATGGGCAGGTTTCTCTGGTGTTATAAATATTACCTTTATACAAACAGTTATAGTTTTTTATTAAAAATAGTTTAAACAACCGAAGTGGATACTGAGATCTATTACGACACTTTTCCACATTTAAAAAAAATTAGTTAAATCATAATTTTAAATCAACATTAATATGTACTTACTAGATGTTAGAAACACGGAACTGCGCTCCAGAACTGGCATAGCGGACGTGGGGCGCAAGACAGCTCAGCTGAAGTGGGACTGGGCCAGACATGTCTGTCGCATGCATTCGGAAAGATGGGCCAAATTCACCACAGACTGGGTTCCCTAGGATGGTAGCCGGTGTCGAGGCAGACCCAGAAAAATGTGGATAGACAACATGGATGCCTTCTTGGAGAGTTGGTCAGAAGTCGCACACAATAGAGAGGATTGGAGAGTAAAAGGGGAGGCCTTTGCCCAGCAGTGGGACATTGAACAGGCTACGTAAAACTAACTACTTACGCTATGAGTGGTCAAAATAAAACGAAAAACAAAATTATAAACATTTGCTTTAAATAACTTTTTTACTAAACAAATATTTTAATCAAAAAAACTTTAATATAATATGCTTGACTTCGGCCATAACACAAGCCAGCAAAAATTTGCTACATCACAATAATCATACATTCACATTTACGTATCTGAATCAAATTCTCTCGGATTATAGGATTTCGTATGGGAACGGATTTCAAATGGTAGACGAAAGGGGGACGTCTGGTAAATTAAGGCTTAGACACACTCAAACAACAATTGAACCACAAGCTTGAAAACAAAACGTAGCTGTATCAAGTAGGTAATGAATGAATCAATGTATCAATTAAGGTATTAATGTAATAATTAAGGTACTTTTAAACATCGAGGGGTTTACTAGTAGCCATTGAAGAGTTTGACTATTTACCTCCTGGCTCTATCGTCAGACCCACCTCGACAGAAATGTTTAATATATTGGACTTTCAAATACAAACTAAATGAGCCCAAATTCAAGGGGTTTACTAGGAGCCTTTGAAGAGTTCCTCTACCCACCCATCCATCCATCATCAAATTAACTCGATGTTACCAAATTTTTGTACAGTCATTCGAGTTACATACACTTGCAAACTTGCAAACCGATACGACAATTAGAATAGGGCAAAATCGACTTCCTAGAATAGTTAGTTTGTTAGTCACATGATGATGATGATGATGATGCTACTCCTAGCCGATTTCGGCTACGGCGACTGTCTCTGATCCCTTAATTTTTGGCGCTCGTGCGCCCTAATATGGCTTATATAGCCGATTTTTTTTTGCGAATGTACGTGCGCAATGAGAGCACGTTAGGACACCATTCTCATAATTATAATTGATGGTCGCTGGTGGTCGGACCTTCAATTTATCGCGCTAGTTATCGTTTATCGTTAGTCACATACAAGTAGAGTTAATATGAAAGTGTGTTAAACATAAAAGAATAGTCTCTATTACCCTGTTTAATAATTTTCATCAACTCATACATCCTTTAATATCACAAATAGTTGTTACAAAGCCAAATCAGTTCACCCCAAAACGGGTACGAGTTTATGTATTGTAGACTGTAGTATACTGTATACTGTTAATTCACTAAACAATTTATCGTTACTAAGGTAAAAAAGTCACAGTAGTTCGGTAGCAGTTCAGGCCTGAACTACTGCGACAAAAAAGTGACAAAAATTCGGTCCCGAACTGAGACAAAAAAAGTCGCAAAGGTTCGATACAGAATTACTAAGACAGACAAAAGCAGCAGTCCCCAATACCCTGTCCAATAATTTCCACAAATACATTCATCCCATCAATATCACAGGACATTTCCAACGCTATTCCATACCAAACTTATAAAGGCTTACACGGACGCAGATTGCAAGACGTCCACCGGCTGAGCAGGAGTGCAAATATCTTGAAATTGTTGATTGGCTGAGACAGTGCCTATTTGATTTGTACACATCGTCTCCTTGGTTATTTAGTATATCTGTTGAGGTGATGTTACCACCTATTGTTCTATTTTATTGCAATTTCTAGATGACGAGGTTCACTGTAAAGTTTCCACTTAAAATGGCATGTCACTACTTATTCTTGTCCCCTGCGGTGGAGCGTGACAATCATTAATTATTATTCTGTTCTGTTATTCTGACCCTAGATCAGGCCTATGTCAGCTTTAGTTCAGGTTTTTCCGATTTGGCGCTGAAGTCACATTTTTGCCGCGTGCCAGTTTTTGTACTGTTTACATAGTTACAGTGCATACTACAATAACAGCCTTGCAGCTGATCGTTAATTTTTTACTGACCTTTAAACATCAGTAACTCCTAAACCGACTGGAGTTATGCAGACAGACCTGGTCCATCCCCATCACATAAGCACTGATTCAGCCTTGCTGCTGATGGTTGCAAAAAGTACACTTATCTCTTAGTCTATTACGCAGTGTAACAGCCTACATGTTAATACTCACACTTAGTTTTAAGATATTGTTACTAACACGCTACGAGTCCCATGATGCTCGAAATAAATTATTATTTTTTTTTTTTTATACATACCTATAACTACAAGTTCTATACACATTATCTAGACGACTGCAGCGCCAGAACGGTAATGTTGGAACTAAGTGAAAATTTCACTGTTGCATCTGTAGCTTGCTACATATCAGTAATCTGTGCCCTAGACACAGAATAAGAAAGAGTATCTAGTACTACATACCCTGGAGACTGTAGCCCTGAAGAAAGGCTCTTTTCACACTTGATGACACTGATTACCTACGTATCCTACTTTGAAGTCAACAAAATGATTGTGAAAGAATACAATAAATCATAAGATATGACTGGATTTTGAGACATAAGTACAATGACATCCTATACAAGGAAGACTTCGCATCAGTGCGCTATTAACGGGACCACTAAGTTATGTCCAGTTGTTTTACATTACTGCTTTAAGAATATTTTTGAAAGATTTGAGAGGACTGGAATGTCAGCGGCAATGTATGACAGCTGGGCATAACTGATGCATACAAAGGTGACATTAGAGACATGTGCCATGTTTAGACTTTGTTATTGTATGACAAGATGACTCTATGGTTATAAAAACTCATTGCATAAGTACCATTTTGTTACTTTTTAGTGTGTTAAGATTTTCTTTTTCAAATAACTTTAAACTAACCAACCTGCGGGAAAAAGGGCTGTATTTTCCCATATTTCATTTTATTTGACAAATCTGGTCGTTACAAAAGTTTATAATGTGATCATAATGATGATGTGTGTGTGATTTAAGCTATATGTTCTTATGTTTTATTATTTCACTGATTGTTTCCTGTTTTGTGTGTCCAATAAAATAAAATAAAAGCATATCTTTCGAAGGAGAGTAAGAAATATCATATTTCCTTTAGAAAAATAAAAATATTAACTCTCGAAGAAAATTGACGAGTGTGGTAATACCATCTCTATGGAATCCTGGTCTAATCCCTCATCACATGGTAACAATACGTCCTATAGCATCCAACTAGCGATCAAATACGTGAGATTTGCTACGTTCTACAATGTCCTTATCATTCTAATGCAATAGGATTTGATTTGACCGTCTGTGTGCATAGCAATAATAATAGTTTCAATTTTTGTGAAATTATCGTCGTTTAGATAATATGCCATTTGCAATAAGATGGGCCGGTAGCACAGTCTGTAGTGAACCTGCCTGCTGTGCCGAGAGTCGCGGGTTCGAATCCCGTAAGGTACAAATATTTATACGATGGATATGAATATTTGTACCCGAGTCATGGGTTTGTATCTATATATGTATTCTATATCGTTGTCTAGTCATAATATACAACTTTAAATGTGACTAGATAATTTGTGTGACAATGTCCAACATATTTATTGTATTATTTATCATTATTCAAACAGTGTCCAAATCAAAATTTTGAGGTTAATGGTGTTGGCCCGTATTAAAAAAAACATACTCAAGAACTCTCGCGTTCTTAAGCCCTCAGGCGTTTATGAAATAAAAGTACACACACGATTCCGACCGTTTGGATTGCCGTCGTCATAGATAGGCACTTGCTTTATGTCATTGAAAAGACAGGATAATTCCTGTTTTCTAAACTTTTCCTATGAAAGTTTTTTCCGAAATCCAAGGCTATCTCATAGACTAGAAGCCATCAAAGACCACAACCCTTACATTTAACTTAGATATAGGAACGTTATACAATTTACTCTTCATCTAATACATACAAATACAAAGTCGCAGGCACAAGCTAGTTACATTTCAACAGATATCAGCTCAAATCAAAGGGAAGAGATATCTAGGCGAATGTTAGAGAATCCGGAATAGGGAAGCAGGATTAGAAGTTGGCGAACAACGTCCGACTGCGTCCAGCAAGTTTGTCTGCGAAGTTATTGGTATATGTTAATATGTTAGTATTGTAACACGATTGCAATACTGTCAAGTGCTGATTAATTTACAGGATTAGTGATGTCGGAATTGTTGGAACTGTATGCATTGGATGTTTGTTGGAGTAGGTGAGAAATCGTATCGGATTATGGTCCGCCACATAAAATTCAAAATTCAAAAATTTGTATTCAAAATAATATCACATATATAACTTTTTGACGTAATTTTTTTAATCTACCACCGCGTCGGAAGGTGTTCCGTTGAGAGAAGATGCGGCCAGAAACTCTACAACACACATCTTTTAAACAAAACAAAATATACAAAGTACAATTAAAATACCATACTGGAAGGGAAGATAGAGGGGAAGAGAGGCAGAGGAAGACCTATACAGAGTTATCTGGCCCAAGTGAAGGAAAAGGTTCTTAGATTCTTAGATTCTTTATTGTACACAAAAACATAATTATGAAAAAAAAAATTACAACAAGTCGTGATGTACAAAGGCGAGCTTAACTCTAAAAGAGTTTTCTTCCAGCAAACCGTTGAGTGAGAGGAAAACTAATACGTTTGGGTAAAATAAGTGTGCACACAAATAAAAAACTACTTAATTATGAGATAGTAAAATGAATACCTATAAGATAAGAACTAATTTAAGATACACCTATACAAATAAATATAATATATAAATATACTTACATAAATAATAATATCAAATATAATAATATGAACCTACATATATTATATACATACATATAACTACTACGACTTTATTTATATAGGTAATGCTCTCTAACTCTCCTCTTAAAGATGTCCAGCGAAGGACTAGCACAGATAGTATGCGGCAATGAATTCCATAACCTGGCCGCATGAACTGTGAAACTGTGAAGGTTGATGTCGTATCGTATCAAGAACTCAAGAGACTAGCGGAAAGGAGACAGGATTGGCGAAAACTCCACCGACAAGAGCGTAGCTCTTAAATAAGATGATGATGACAATTAAAATACAATATTGCATTACATAGAGTAACATTGTCAAGACCAGACATTTTGCTCATTCAAATAATCATCGAGGTTATAGTAGCCTTTTTTTACAGAGGACTTGTTTAACATGGGACTTAATCTTTTTGTCTGGCAAGTTTAGAATATCCTCTGTTATCTTATTATAATAGCGTATACAGTGCCCCATGAAAGATGTATTTACCTTACTGAGTCGAAACTGTGGGAATACTAATTTATTTTATTTCTTGTATTGTAATTATGAACGTCACTGTTTTTGGGAAGGAGATACAAATTTTTCCGAACGTATAAAATATGTTCGTAAATATATTGACATACATCCGGAATAAACCTGATTCGGAATTAGATTCCGTATGGAGTGTTGCCGCTTTCAGAGACTTTTTCATTAGATCTAGTGATTTTTTGATGTCTTAGGTGGCATATTTTAAAGAGATTTTTTAGCGTAGGCGTTGATGGAACGATACCGTATCGTGACTGTGCAGTTGCGACGTCGTTGCGGCATAGTTGCGGAATCGCCTACGGTCAAAAACCACTTGTGTGATAATGGTTCATGCCATTTTGTATGAAGATTATGTCTAATGTTTAAACTACCGATAGTCTTTTGATATAGTTGCATTAATATTGGAATACAATTTACAAACCATCATCGTAACATTCGTAACGTCATGATCTCATCACATGATAGTAATTATCATGTATAGAAATTGTTTGTTTTGTTTTAATAAATACCTAAAAAAATTCAATTATTGTCATTCATTTGGCGTTTCATACATTTTTATTTTAGGCATTTTTTAAACAGCACTCTAGTATTTTTTGTAAACATAGTTGACAACACTGAACCCTGAATCAGGATTCCGGATCGCAATTCCGTCTGTGTGTGGCTGACCTAACAATACCTCCCAGCCTCGCTTCTAATTTTGAAAAAGATGAAGATGCGACGGTGTATAATAATAATTAGAAAGACATGCCAATAAAGTGGATGCCAAGGACATTCCTTGGCTAAAATATAATTATATCAAAATTACAAAGATACCTAATAGTATAATAGATACCCCTTTAGCATGATTTCTCTATTTGCGCACGACTCGAGATTTAATACAGGATGTAATGAAAAGTATCATTAACCTTTAAACCACATACTCTACCCATCAAACTGAACAACTTTTACCATGGGAGCAAACCTGTCAGAACAAAAAAATCTGCTGTTCCATACTAAACTGCAATACCTTATCTACTCAAACGTATGGAACAACAGATTTTTTTTGTCGCCGTAAGCGCGCTTTTGCTTTCTGAAATGCACAGTATAGATATAGCAATAGAAAGAAACGATAAAAATCGAGTTGTGCCTCCATCTTTATTATTTTACGTAGGCCAGAAGGAGCGCGCATAACGTTTTTCTCGTTTAAACGCTTTGTCGTGTTTGGCATGCTAGCCGTGCAGGAAGAGGTCCTATTGTATTCTGCGATGGCGCGTCGGGCGCGAGTAGAGATCAAGTAAAGTAACTCACATTTTTTTCAAAAATCCTCTGGTCAAATAAAAAAATCTGTTAAAGATGTAGATATAATTTTTGAAGCTCTTACTGTGAAGGGACTCTCTATCTATCTGTGGGGACTTGTTACAGATGTCAGCACCCACAAGTTATAGCAAAGATGCCAACAGATGGCGATACAGTCGCTCTCGGAAATATGCTCCATACATAGACAACGTTCACCGTGAATTACTCGTAACTACAAATAAGGTTCACAATCGAATGCAAGACATACATCACGCGAGAGAAATAATCATAGAGATTCGATAGATATACAATGTCCAACTAAGAACTGTTGGACCACGGCCGGGCCCCAGGCTTCACACATAGCCTGGTGGAAGATCTTCCCTTTTCAATGGAGGAACATTCCTAAGTAGCACCTCCATAAGTGTTCCTTATTATACCACAGAGTGCTATAATATAGTAGAATACTACCAATTGTAAGATATTGCAACAATATTTAACAAATGACACCTATTACAACGTTATTGTGGTCTACATTTGCACACGATAACGGTCACGAAACACACATTTAAAACACATTAGTCCTTAGGCTGTAACGTATCAATAACACTTCGAAAAGGAAATTGAATTCTAATCTCACGTTGAGGTACGAAATTATGTAGAGATTATTTTGATAGAAATGGTGCATAGTGCGAAACATCCCAGTACCCGTAACACCATTATTGATGTCATATAGTACAGGGCAGTTAACTAAAGCTGGCGCGTTCACAGTACTCACACTTATGCAATTTCACTATACAGGGTGTTTAAAAATAAATGATTTTCAAATAATTGATTCATAAGTGTAGACTAGAGTTAGTTTTTAGTAAAATGGGTGCGTTGTAGATAAATAAATACAAATATAATGTGTTACTTGTTTTTATTATGATTATTACATTCGCGTCGATCACACGTGACTGACTGACGCTAACATTTAACATCACGCTGTATTTATAAACAGTAGCAAAAGAAAAACAATAACTGTCCCTTTCACGCTCATAAGATAGACCGCGCGCGAGAGAGACGGGCAGACTTTTCATGATGCGTATGCAGTACGACGTCACGCCGCACGCTTATTCACAGACACTACACAATCGCAATGTGTAAATGTGTTGAAGGCGCCAGCTTTAGTTAACAGACCAACTAATAAACTGACAGTTTTTTTATTTGGATGGTCAGTCAGACCATCAAACTGAAAAACGTTCCCCATAGGAATAACGTTTTGACTAATACTTTACTACTACTACCAGATATTTTTCTCCGTGTCTTAGGTCCACCACATACATCCGGAATAAACCTGATTCGGAATTCGATTTCGTATGGAGTGTTGCCGCTTTCAGATACTTTTTCACTAGATCTAGTGATTTTTTGATGTCTTATGTGGCATATTTTAAAGTGTTTTTTGAGCGTAGGTATTGAAGGAACGATAACGTATCGTGACGGTGCAGTTGCGTCGTTGTTGCGGTTTAGTTGCGAAATAGTCTTTTGATATCGTTGCATTAATATTGGAATACAATTTACAAACCATCAACGTAACATTTGTAACGTCATGACCTCATCACAGAAATTGTTTGTTTTGTTTTAATGAATACCTAAAAATGCAATTATTGTCATTCATTTGGCGTTTCATACATTTTTATTTTAGGCGTTTTTTAAACAGCACTCTAGTATTCTTTATAACCATAGTTGACAACACTGAATCCTGAATCAGGATTCCGGATCGCAATTCCGTCTGTGTGTGGCGGACCATAATCTACTTTCTGTCACAGCATTTTCAAGTCACCTGGGCCGTGCATCGGTGCCAATCGGAACTGTCACTGCATTTTATGCTGTTTTGAGCTTATTGGTAGAGGTAAGGAGTTAATCAATCACCAACTTTCACGGTAGTTGAAAAGTTACCTTGATATTAGTGAGTTAGTCATCTTTTTGGCATAATACGAGTAGTATTTTCAAGTCGACTCTAATACGTACCTACACATCGAGCGGCGTTCATTAACTTCTGTGATCGTTTTGAATTCTAACATTAAAACACGATGTAGCCCAGTCATATTACGGTTTGAGCCGGGACTAATTAATAATAGACATTTTTTTCCAATATTAAAGAGACAATTTTAGCCCAACAATGTACGAAAATTAAAAAAAAAATCACTTCAGCAACAGTTCCAATTCTAAAATTTAGCTATTATTTCGTTCTAAAAAAACTGATGGTATATTTTTTTTGTACATATTTAAGGTTTTACTATTATTATACTACTACTACTTTACTATTACACAACATGGTGTGAATATTTTTGTCTACTTAGAAGGTTTTGAAAAATACATTCGTATTTTCTAATAAAAACCTCATTTTTTTAATTTAAATACCTATTTTATTGCTCAAAAATTACTTATATTATTAAATCTAAGTCAAATGAGTGCATTCGTATAAATATTATTAATTTAAAAGCCTGGGACACACAATTTTGATTTCTATGTTGCGTAGCAAATTTTTTTTTAATATGTTTTAAGATAGTCTTTTTGTCACTAAATGGTGCCGGTTACAGTTTAAAAGTCTAATTAATAATTACTCCGTACCCCGCCTAACAAAACTCCGTAAAATGACTGGGCTAATGTTAAAAGCGCGTCTTCAATAGATTATTTTCAGTAAATTAACTTACCGCGTTTTGGTTTTCAGTTACAAATCATGGAAAACTAAACATAATTTTGTTATTCTATTACCTTTCTAAAACTTTTTAAAGATTCGTGTTCTACTCCTTCTCTTTCGTACATCCTCAGTATCACGCAATAACGAGTTGTTCCCACATCGCAACGAGATTATTAATTCGGATACGAATCCGATCGCCGGCGGGATATAGCCCGACTTATCTAACGGATATGAATATCCATTTGACGATGTATCCGATTTCGTCATATCACTTTGCGCAGCCAATATGGTATTGGTTTCTAGCCTCGGGTTTTTTGTTAAAAAAAGTTCTTGGGTGTAACAAATATTACTTGTAAGCTTATACTATTGAAAATTTACAAATGATATGACGAAATCTGATACATAAGTTTGTGGGTGGTAGTTAATCTTTAGTTTTTATCCACCCTCCATTTCACTGTTCGGGGCAATAACTATCATCGTTATCATCATCAGCCTATACAGGGTCCTTCTTAATATGCTGACACTTTTTTAAGGGGATGATCGGACCGTCAATCTAAACAACTTTCTCTATGGGACCAACATCGAAATCGCAAAAAAAATCTGATGTCCAATACATTTGGCTCGAGGTTTGCAGTTGTATGGGATAGCTGATATTTTTCTCGTGATTTCGATGTTGTTGTCATAGAGAAAGTTCTTCTGTTTGACGGTCTGATCATTCCCTTAAAATGTGTCTGCATAATATTAAGAAGAACCCTATATACGTACCACTGCAGGGCACAGGCATACCGTCAGGGTTGATCGGCATTAGACCACCACACATGCCATGCCTAATTGCGGATTGGTAGACTTCTCATCCGCATCAGGATTTCTTCTTTAGCGTATGTTTTCCTTCAGTGTTTAAGAGGGTCGGTATTACGTACATATGTTAGAAAAACTCATTGGTATATGTCATTATCGTCCTGGCGGATTCGTATCCGGACCCTCATATTACATAGGTGCTAATGCTTATGAACACGATGTGTACCTATCTTAGCTTTACGCACACTATCTAATCTTTGCAAAGGTTCCATGCAAATTAGAGTCCTTTTACTTCCTTATGATAATCAAGTCAAAACATATTAATGTGGAACCTACATCTGCATTGGATCACAAAGTTATGGGTAGAACTACCGGTCGGAGGTCGCGAGTTGCTGGAATTGTTACCACATTAACATACATTTACATATCACACGCTGTCAAAAACGGACACCAGCGTGGAATCAATATGGTTTGCTTAAATTTGCATTTTTAGGTCAAATTTTGAAAGAAAGCAAAATTAAGGTAGAATTTTGGTTAGTTACCTATACGTTCATTCCTATTACGTTTGACAAAATGTTTCCTTGACTTTACAAGTATTAAGTATTAGATGATCAAGCCACAGAACTGATATTCTATGCATTGACTGAACGAGCTTTCAGTACCTACAAGAATTATTGTCTTATGTTAGTAAGATCTGATTGTAATTTTTTTGTTTCAAAAATTAAAACCGACTTTTACAAATACAAATACAAATACAAGTTTGTTTTATAGGAGTTGGTGTCAAGCTAAACCCAAAAAATAACCTTAAACCCAATCGCGAATCATACCTGCTTCACAGCAACTCCAATAAAACAAATTAATGTTCTAGTAGATGCGTTTTGTATTCAAAATAATATCACATAGATAGCTTTTTGACGTCATTTTTGACTCTACCTCCTCCGTATTATCAGTATTATCAATATACTAACAAGTTCCGGATGTTGATGGGGCTGCCCTGCTACTGTAGTGCATCAGGGATGTTTGCAGGGACCACCTCTGAAGTATGACCTACCAAACAAAAAAAGAATCATCAAAATCAATTCATAATTGGCGACGTAATCGCGTAACAAACATACAAAAAGATACGGATCGAATTGAGAACATCCTCCTTTTTTTTTACGTTGGTTAAAAATCTTAATAAAGTATTTAGTTTTAAACATGTTTTTAGTAAACGCTCTGTATCTCACAGTGCTCAAATTCAAACAGAACTATTGTTGAACTAGAACTTATTGTTTTCAAGTAGGCATCTAACACACAAAATAATCTTCATCAAAGTTTACTTGTATCATCATAGCAAAGACATCTATCTACATGCAAATTCGTACATCTCCACAGCCAATATTTGCAGAATTATCCCCAGATCATGGTCCGTGTGTGCGGTGCGAGGATTTGACTCGATCTCGTGATCTGCCGTGATCTGAGGATCTGTGCCTACGTGTGTAATACGCATTGTTGTGGTTTGGTCTAGTTCATGAACTGTAGCGATATCATTCTAATAAGTGATGTTTATACAGCGTGTCCCGTAAACCGACGTCAACCCAGCGGATGCTGATAGGTTAGGTCATGACTAAGCAGAATATCAAATTTTGACTTTTGTAAAAGTGTCTTAGTTTTCGAAATATTGACATACTGCATAGAACATTTGTAGCCGTGGCACTCAAAATAGTGACAAAGGTAAAGAGTTTCACGAATTTCATAAAACTGTCCTTATCTCGAAAACTAAGATCCTTTCCCTAATGTAAAATGTTGACAGATTGATTTTTTTATTTTCGTAAATTCTAGTTAGGCATGAACTAACCTATCAGCATCCACCGGGTTGACGTCGGTTTACGGGACACCCTGTATAGACATAATTACTATGGTATTCAAAAGGCCGCCTTCAATCAATCAATAGTCACCCATTGACTTAGGTATAGTCTTTTATACGAAGAAATGAAGTGAGTCTCCTCTGCCAAGGAATCCTTCTTGTTTGGTGAACCAGTTTTTAGTGGAATTTATAAATAGTATACAATTAGTATACAAGTAACATTCACAAGTACGTGCTTGAATGATTTAAAGAATGAATGCTGAGATAATTTCTTTATTTTGCTCAGAAGTTTTGTTTTATTTACTTGATTATTTGTGGTTGGGCTATTGCAAGCAAGGGTCATTGTAACACTGAGACCAGCGCTGGTCGTTTGTGTTCGCCCCAAGCTCACCCATATTATACGCATACCTCCGAACTTATGGTATTTTCTTTTCATCCGCGGGAATGCAGGTTTCCTCACGATATTTTCCTTTACCGCTGAGCTAGTAAATGATAAATGCAACCGTCCATAAATTCCGAATAACTTAATGGTACAGGCTAGGAATCGAACCGCGGCCTCGGGATTGAGGCGCTAGCTCTCTTCCGGATGGGCTATCATCGCTCTCTTGTTATTAGGTAAATTATCAATGTAAGAACAAAATATGCTTTCTAAATCATAAGTATAGGCCTCTCCACTTCCATTTAAGCATTGTCTTCTTGGCACGTTTTGCTAGTGACATGACGGCCAAACTTTTGGCTGCTACGCTATAAAGTTTCTCAAATAAACAGTATACCTATGCAATGAAATCTCTCGTCTCTTGTACCACACTATTACCCGTATAATTATAGTTCGTCCCTCGTTAGAATTAATCTCGTTTGGGTTCTGCGACATCTGTATTCGACAATTAGGTATGTTCATATGAAATCTACTTTGGATATATCGTTATAGAAATATGCTTTCGATAGAAAGGGTACTCGAAATTCTGTTATGAAATTGAGCAGGAAAATGTGAATGTGGTTATTGTTATTCTGAAGGTAAGATTAAGGCCAGGAGTGCGATTTTTGAAACTCAGAAAATGTTAAAATTACTATGGAGATATGCATCTTTCTATTACTGATTTGACTTTCAAAAATCGCACTCCTAAAGAATGATTCTTGAAAATCAAATCAGCAGTAGAAACATGCATATCTCTATAGTAATTTTGACATTTTCAACCCCTGAGCTCAGCGAATGAGTTTCAAAAATTGCACTCCAGAATAGATTTATGTCCTCTGTGAATTGCCATCAAGTGTTTCAAAGACAGAACCTATTGTTCAACGTTAAAACTCTAGGTCAGGTTGTAGCTCGATAAGTATCGAATAAACATAATAATAAGTTTTGGTCATCTCTGGTATAGACGGCATTCAAGAAAAAAAGTTCAAAAATTATTTATGACGCTTCGACAACCGGGATAAATGTAAGTGTGAATAGTTGGCTAGTCAGAAGAATGATTATGGTTATTAGAAAAATTTGACGTCCACTGCTGGACATAGGCCTCCCCCAAAATGGGGGGATTTGCCATAATCGCCACGCTTGGTAGGCGGGTTGGCGATCGCTGTTTACCATGGGGGAATCCATTATACAGAGTGTAAACCTAAATGGTCACATAGGTACTTAAGGGGCTGCTTCAGACCATCAAACTGACCAACTTTCTACGAGACCAACACGAAAAATCGCGAAAAAACCCAATAAAAAACGTCAATGGCGACTCAACCCAAATGCATGGAGCAGCTGATTTTCTTTTCGCCCTTTCAATTATGGTTTCATACTGAAAGTTGTTCAGTTTCGTAATCTGAAGCATTCTCTTAAGTATGTAACGCATTTAAAAAACCCTATAGCTAGAACACATAAGATGCAAAACTCTGGTCCAAACTCCATAGCAACAACAAAAAGTCCCCTTTCAAACTAGCCTACTTAGACTCCATAGAAACATTCTTGTCTCAACCCATTTATCTGGCTCATAAAGTAGCAGCACATTATCAAACACCGCTACCGACAAAACACATTATATCTTCAGCATAAACAATAGAATGGCCAAGTTAAGAGCCGACAAGTTTAGTTTGGGGTCTCAGTTTTGGCGGGTGAAGATGGGCCCAGTCATTTTACGGTTTGAGCCGGGACTAATTAATAATTGATTTTTTTTCGGTATAGTATTTAAGAGCCAATTTGAGCTGTCATAAAATTTGAAATTTAATGTACCAAATTTTAAAAAAAATCCCGTCAGCTACAGTTCCTTTAAATTATGCTATTATCCTGTTAAAAAAAACTTGATGGAAATTTTTTTTTACACATATTTAAGGCATTTACGATTATACATACTTCAAACATGGTGTAAATATTTTTGTGTACTTAGAAGGTTTTGAAAAATACATTTTTATTTTCTAATAAAAATATCATTTTTTAAATGTCAATACCTATTTTATTGCTCAAAAATAATTTATATTGTTAAATCTAATTCAAATGAGAAGATGAGAAAATTGGTATGAAAATTATTAATTTAAAAGCCTTCTGGGACTCACAATTTTGATTTCTATGTTGCGTAGCGATTATTTTTTTTAAATATGTTTTCAGATAGTCTTTTTGTAACTAAATGGTGCCGCTTACAATTTAAAAGTCCAATTAATAATTACTTCCCACCTCTCCTAACAAGACTCCGTATAATGACTGGACTATAAACTACAGATGGTAGGATAGACATTTGTATTACTTTAATGGGTAACGGGTGATTGGTACTCTTGATATTGAACAACTTTCCCAAAGGAATAATAGGGAACTTGGAAAAAAATTACTTCTTCTTCTTGTAGTGCCGTCTCCTATCGGAGGTTGGCTTATCATCAGGGATATTCAGACCCTTGAGACGTCAGCCCTAAATAGTGAGGTTCATATCGAACCATTCACATAGGTTCTTAAGCCAGGAAGTCCTTCTTCTACCAGGCATTCGTCTTCCCAAAATTTTCCCCTGTAAATTATCTGGAGAAATTGGTATTTTTCACTTCTCATAATGTGACCGAGGTACTGCCCCAGCAAACAATTTGGTCGTATTAGGGTCCCATTTATATGACTATTTTGACTTATAAAAGTTATATAACTGTAATTTCGTCATATACTGGTGCTTTATGCGTTTAAAGTTCGACTATACGACACCTATACGACCAAATTGTTAGTTGGGTGAAGTTTCCGAGTTTTCAGGATTTCCACTCTCTTGTTCATTCTCTGCAAGACCGTCTCGTTGCTAATTCTGTCTGTCCATGATATCTTCAACATCCTCCAGTATGAAATGTCCTGTCCTAAAAAAAATAACTGTTCATATAAAACGTTCGGTCAGATTACAAACGCGAATTTCCTATGACAATTCAGAGTACATTGCTGATTACTAATGACGCTAAACTTGCAGTGCTTCATGTGTCCTAGCATTCTCAGCAATATACTTTGAATTTGAATTGTCATTTTCAATTGTCACGTTTATTAAATAGGTCTCTGATATCAGTAATTTAACGTTATATTTAGCGTAGTTGAGTTGAGTAAATTATACATTATAATTTTTTTGTTGTTTTATTATTATTATTTTAGTTATTATTGTTGTTGTAATGTCTTAGTACTCAGTGTGTCTGCAGCTCAAGTAAGAGGGTATCATCATCATCATATCAGCCGACAGACGTCCACTGCTGGACATAAGCCTCCCCCAAAATGGGGGGATTTGCCATAATCGCCACGCTTGGCAGGCGGGTCGGCGATCGCAGTTGGATTGAATGTGTGTACTCAGAGGATGCTGCTGCCCATCCTCCGGTAGATCCCTTAGTCGCCTTTTACGACACCCACGGGAGGAAATGGGATGGTGCTATTCGTAGCCGACACCACACGGCACGAAGGTATAATATGTATTATTATTTATACAATGTAAAGTGTTATATGTTACGAGACAAGTGTTAAGTATTAATGTTGCTGCGGTAGGAGAGGAAGGCCGAAGAAAAGATGGATGAATTGTGTGAAGGATGATATTATGTGTAAGAAAGGAGTGCTGATATGACGGCTGAATGGAAAAGGATGACATATTGTGCTGACTCCTAATAATGGGCAATGGGCAAGAGAATGATGATACATAATGTAAACTTAAATAAATGCGTTACAAGCGGTGCTTTTGACCATCAAATTGAACAACTTTCATTAAGGGACCACCAATGAAGTTGCGTTCTTATGGTGAAAGACGTTTTAATACCTAAAAGAAACTAAAAAAGTTTTCTGTGTTATTGCGTACTAGCTGGTGCCCACGACTTCGTCTGCTCTTCGTCTGGACAATTCACACAATATCTTTATAATTGTAGCCTTTGTGTTATTGTGATGTATAAGCTTTATTATTGTAAAGTGACATTAAAATCCATTCAGTAGTTTTTACGTGAAAGAGTAACAAACATTCATCCATACTTACAAACTTTCGCGTTTATAATAGTAGGAACTAGGATTCATTGGCAGTAAAAGATTCTTTTTGTTATTTTGCCAGTCTTGGAAAACGCCTTATTTTTAAACCAAGTTTTTGCTCTCCTTATTTTTATCTCTTTACCAAGATATTTACTATTGAATAGTTTTTTTAACTAAATAAGAAAAGCTCGTTTGTCCATGGGATTACTTTTCTTAGAAATAATAGAGACAATTAAATCTATACGCTGCCAGTACCAACGTACCTTCGTACTAAGAAGCCCAATTAATCAGGAGACGGTCTAATGAGCAAATATTTCATTGTCCAGTGCCTTGCGCGATAGGGGGTGAGGGCTGTCAAAAAGTTTCCAAGTAGTTTGTGAGCACGCATAACTTGAAAACAAGTATATCACTTTACTGTCTGCAGTAAGTAATTGAGATGCTATAACAAATACATACAGAGTGAAATTGTTATCATTAGCATCCTTTGAAACTAAGAGTCCAACCATCAAACCGAACAACTTTCACTATGGGAGCAAACAGATCGGAGCAAAAAAATAATCAGCTGTTGCATACATTTGAGTCGAGTAGGCATTGCAGTTTAGTATGGAACAGTTGATTATTTTTTGCTCCGATCGGTTTTCTCCCATAGTGAAAGTTGTTCAGTTTGATGGGATATCAATTTCACCCTATATATCGGGTTTTTACCATGCAACGGTTGAAAACTGGTTGATGATTATGATTATGTTGACCACTGATGTGAAGAATATTGAAAAGCTTTTTCCTTTTCTCGATTATCATCAGTATCGTCAAAAAACCAGAATGACAAATAATAATGGTCAAGCCTATAATAATTAATGACGATCTATTATATGTATTATTTTTTGGCTGTCTCCCACAAAACCGCATGAATAAATGAATTATGAATTATTATTATTATTAAACACTTGAAAACAAACCTTACTTACCTGACGTAATCAATGCAAAAATTAAACACGGTCCAGATATTGAAATAAGCTCAGATTCAGGGTGCAGACCTGCATTAATAATTCCTTCAGAAACACATACAGGCTCTCACATTATTATATTACGCCGTCTGTGTTGGACAACCCTAAGAATAACTTGAGACGATGGGATAGTACAAGAGCTGGGTAACGAATTTACGATAGGAAATTGTTGATGGGATTTTTGCGGATTCGTTGCTTTAATGTGGTGTGTTATTTTCAGTAAAGCTCTTATCTGGATATCATAATTTGAAGACCAACTTTGACGTAAGTTACGTGGAATAAGTAATGAATTTTAGTTTAAACAACATAATTTATTTCTTTACATAATTTTAAAGGATTCATGCTAACTTTGCCAAAAATAGCTTCCGTGTACACTTGCATGCTTTGGGTTATACTTTTGGGCGTTCCACTCTCAAGAAATAATGAGCGTGAGTATAACAAATTATGTGTGTATTTTATATGTCATTTTTAAGGAAATGAACTATTCGTCTTCTTAATACTAATTCTCTCCTTATTATTTATAGGTACCTACTGGGGTTCATTAATATAAGCACTCTTACAGACGAGCGACAATTTGCGGTCGCAGGGGGTCGCGCAACCCACGGCGACAGTAAAGTCTATGGCCGCGAACTTCTGCGACTCACGGCCAGTGAGCAGAATAGCATTGATCACTAATAGTGTTTGGGGTTACTTCCTAACCTAGTTTTTCAGTGACACGTTGCTTTATCGTCCTTCTTGTTGTACAACGTTAAAATTTTCTTTTTCATCTCGTAACGTTATGTAACATGAGAAAAAACAGTTATCAAAATCTTCACAAGCTCTTGGACTAAAAGGGTTGTCTTAATCGAAACATGTCGTCCGCAATGAGAGATATTCGAGGCATATGGCGTCTCACGAGGCCCGAGCCACGAGTTCTAGCACGAGATACAGAGTAATTACTTACAGTTGATTCACTTTGATGTCATTTGACTTGCATGGGAGATTGTTATTAAATGACTAAATACGGGGTATTTTTTGTATCACTGGCAAGTTTAGTAGTATGATTTCTTTATTTTTTTGTTAAGATTGACAATACTCTGACAGCTAGTACGTTAGGACATTGCAGGCTGAATTACCTGATTGTCCGAAAATAAAAAAGATTCAGTGCTTCGGATGGCACTTTAAGCCGTTGGTTCCGGCTACTATCTCTTGTGGTAATAGTCGTTACATAAAAACTACGTCAGAGGACGTAAGGTGGTCTCAAAAAACTCTGACACCAGGGCTCTGCCCACACGATAAGAATAAGAAGCTAGAACGATCGCCTCCGATACAGTACAACCAAAACCCAAATCGTCTCTTTCCCATATTGACTTAAATACAAATCGCCTAGTCCGATCTACTCGCAGTTCGTGGCCGTCAATATCGAGTAAGAATCACCATGTTTTTGAGTCAGTTCTATAACGTGTTTTGTTTTTATCAGATTGTGGACTATCTCTCGGGGATAAGCTTCAGGATTTGAAAACTCTATTCACAAATAAAAATTTATGTATAATATCAGTATCGTTATCCAAAACCGGGAGATTACAGGCTTCTTGCCCTAAATGGCATTGCCTCTCTCATTTACCACGTTTTTGAAGGGTGAAGAAAATAAATATGTAGGGGTTAACACAAAAGACTGATCACATTAATCAAATGGCCCCCATAATAAGATAAAATAGGATCAGGACCTTCATGTCCAGGCAATCAAATTTTTGCGAGTAAGCAAAGTACCAACCCACTGCCATCCCTAAGTACCTTACCTTTAGCGCATCGTAAGCGATGGGCTCGTATGAATTCTACCACTGGCTCCACACAGCATCGTTGATACGTCGCGCGCTGTACGAAGTAACAAGTAACGACGCTGAGTCAAGCGCCATTAGATACATTATCGCGCGTATCGTGTGTGAAAACTTATCGTTTGCTAAGGAAGTGATGTACCTATCTGTTACGAAGTAAGTATTAATCTGTGCCACTGATATTAAGATGCCGTACATTCTTACACTGTGCCATTGGGCATCACACGGCACACTTGGTAATAACCCGGCTGGTGCAGACAAAACATTCGCTCCTACGTGCTGATTGGGTTGAGTTATGTTGAGACCCGCGGTTTTGGGTTCAATAAGCTAGTTTTGATACTTGGAAGATTAATGATATTGAGCTTTTTGTATATTTCATAATAATTAATTTTTAAAATAACATAATATTTTTTATGTAACCGAAATTACCAAATTTCAAAATCAAGATGTAAAAAGGTCAACAAGGAATAGTAGTAGGCAAGGAAAGAATATGTACCTAAAATTAGAAAATTGGCATTTAAGTATCTTCTTCATTATTTAATTTTGAAACAGTCAATAAATAAGTTTAATAAATAACTAACAGAAAACCAATTACATGTCTCCTCTGGTAGAAATAAAATTAATCATTGTAGAGCTGATGAATGAGGTAATAGTGAAAATTTAAATAGCGAATGAAAATTTTATAAAAAAAAAAGGAAACCACACAATTAGTACTTTATTTTGCATGTCAATAATGAATCAATTAAACCAGCATTTACAATGATAACATCTACGTTCGCAGAATTCCATCGATACTTAGACATGTTTAAATATGATGCTGACACTGGCATTAGTATGAACAAAGTGAGAGACGGAGCAACCACTAAATACGTTTATGCCTGAACACTTTTGGCTGCTTCAAAACTGTTTGGCACTTTGGCCAGTATCAAAACACTTAGAGCACAGTATAATAATGACCACCGACTGTAGGAGGTACAAATCTACATATTGGGGTGTGGGCATTTCTTGCATCCCTGTCTGAGATATGTGTCTTGAGCCTCCCCGTGTCCGAGGCCGGGGTGGCTACAGGGACGGCTTTGGACTGTATTTTGTAAATTGCTAAATTGTTAACGATCATTGAAATTTCCTAAAGAACCTTAAAATTTTCAATTTTGTCAAGATGGTATCATAGTATTTTATATACCTACTTGTTGTTACAAAGAATATTGGCTTAGTTAACTTCTTTTTTTCTTAAATAAAATATTTTAATTCTCATTTCACGAACACACCAAGTTTTAGTTATATCATCTCTAGTATACGCTAAAAAACAACGATGACATGAAGTGAGCGTAAAGTATGACATACCACATAAGTTTTTGCAGATATACTTACTAAAATTGTGGAGTAGCTGATTTTGTGCAGATAAAAAAATTGAAACTTTAATTTTTATCAAATCATTGTATACTAGTATACATTTTCTGCTTCTAAAAAGTATTTAGCAGCTGTACTTCTTTGTATTTTCACTTATAAACGAACATTATTTTTACGAAAACATGTAACATATTTAATTTAAAATTAAACTTAAAATGCTGCCAAAATTAATAAAATGACGTCATTACACCACCTGAATAAAATAGTATCACTACAGAACGAAAGCATCATATAACTTGTATAGTCGTTTCGGTAATCTCACACATAGATCTCGTTAGAAGACGTACAAACAGGTGCACACATACCCCCGCTGAGTGTGTGCACCTATTCGTAGTCCTCTAATGCACGCTATGTGTGAGTACACCGATAGAAAGCTTTCGTTCTGTATGGATATTTTATTCATGTAGTCACACCAAGTCCGTCCCCTGGACATAAATGTTTAAGGTATGCAGATGCGGTACGGCCGTGATAAGTTAATTCCTACTGCCCGATCCCCTACCCGTATCAAAATTATAATAGCCCAGAATATTCGAGAATATGTGGCCCGTCCTCGCTTATTGAAAACTTAATGGTTTCTCTCAGTTATTGCTAAGTTATGTGAGATGATTGGTATGGAGATTTTGGGTGTAGAAAGTTAGCTGCAAATTCATAATATTCGGATTAATTTGATAGTATTATTACATATACAAAACAGTGGTGGTCTTTTTTTTCATGCAGTTGGTCCAATTGTAATCTGAAAATTAACCCTTACGTAAAATTTGGTATCGACACAGAGCTTTCCCAACAGTGCTGCAAAAGTGACTTTAATAAAAACTGTAAAATTCACACCGAAAAATCGGTAGAAATCGGTAGGTTGTCTTAAAGTTAATGTTTGTAAAGTTCTGTTTTTAGGTCCTTTTTTTTTTCAACAGTACTCAGTACTCGTTTTGCCATCAAATTCTGAACACAACAAAACTCATTCTGGTTCTGAATTCTGAGACATGCTGACACTTTGACATTTTGTTCTCTTTCCAATTGACACAAAACTTGAGTAAAATAAATAGTTTTGTATCATTTTATTTTTATCGAAAAATATATTTCTCGAGGATTTCTCCGCATGAACTCCATTCCATAACTTTCTAATAAGGTATTATACCTTAAGATTCATAACTAACCCTAATTTCTTAGCATCTGCCACACAAAAAGGCAAAATACTTAAAAAAAAAATTGCTGTGAAATAAATCAATAGATCACAGCCTAAAATCGGTATATCGGTAGACAGTACCCGAAATCCGTAGATCTACCGATAAATCGGTAGCTTTTACAACACTGTTTCCCGACGAATAAAAATATTGTGAGACCAACATGGCTCAAATTCTAGGTGTGTATTGCATCCACAAGTCCAAAAGCTTATTTATCACAATTGAAAGAATTTGGATATTTGTGAATTGTGGATAATATGTTAAAATGCCAATGTTTTTTATAATATTTCCGATTATCTAGTCGAGGAACATAGTGGTGAGTAATTAAGGAGTAAACGTATTTATGCTTCGTGCAATTTATATTTAAGTTTTATCTATTTATAACTTAATAAAGTCCATGTATAATGTAATAATGAAATAAAATTATAATAAAATATATAGCTACCGATATGGGGGAGGGGAGGCCTATGTCCAGCAGTGGACATCTATCGGCTGATATGATGATGATGATGATATACCAATATAGACAGAGTTAGGTAAACTCTGTCTTAAAAGGGTGTAAGAAAAAATATCAATAACCTTTAAACCACGTGCTCTTCGCATCAAACTGAACAACTTTTAATATGGGAGCAAACCTGTTAGAACAAAAAACAAATCTGCTGTCTCATACATATGAGTCGTGGCCTGGTATTGCAGTTTAGTATGGAGCAGGAGATTTTTTTTTGCTCTGACAGGCTTGCTTCAATAGTAAAAGTTGTTCAGTTTGATGGGTATAGAGTATGTGTTTTAAAGGTTAATGATACTTTTCCTTACACCCTGTATATTTCAAAGTCTTGAAACTCTCCAAAACTTGTCAAGATCTAACAATGTAACTAAATCTAGCTAGATCAACGTGAGTTTGCTCATAACACGGAAGTGTCAGCTGTTCACACGTTGTGCTGTTGCATTGTGGACATCATTCTACGCCCTTTGTGTTGTAAATATAAGCTCAGGTTCGAGTTAGGCTGAGGCTTTATTGTACGTTAGTTTAATTTAATAAATAACGTTCATGGGTCCAAAATTCTGACCCCAAACCAGACTAGAGTAAGATTAAGGTTCTGAGTGCGATTTTTGAAACTCATTTATTGAACTCAGCAGTTGAAAATGTCAATATTACTATCGAGATCTTTCTACTGCTGATTTGACATCCAAAAATCATACTCCAGGAGTATATTAAGTAAAGTATTAAATAATCTGTGCCCGAAATGGAGATATACAAGGCTTTATATTAGAAATCCCCGTTTCGTCCAGCGTACTTTGGAAAATCAGCAAACCTCTAATCATCATCTCGGCAGAAAGGCATCCACTGCTGTACAAAGGCCTCCTTCAAAGATTGGCACATTTAACATGAACCTTTGATATGATAAATGTAAGCCTTGCTACTCGAGCTTGCCTGGACTTGCTGGACTGATGTGATAAAGGTAGCGGGGAGCGACTGGCTGAGGAAGTCTGAGGATAGAGTTTTGTGGCGCGCCTTAGGAGAGATCAGCAGTTAACGATGGCTGATGAAGAGATGAGCTTTGCTTTGCGCTTACTTAATATTATGTAAACGAGTAATTGTAATTGCTTGCTGTGTTTGTAATTATTGTGCTGTTGTTGATTGTCATTTACACCTTACGTAGTTAGCAGAAAGTTTGATATGGATAGTTTATACTAATGAATTTCGAGAAACCAAGAAAGAAGATACCGGGATTTTGCGCAATGACAGGAGAGATGAGCTTTGCTACAATTGTTGTGTTGTGATATCACAACTATAATCCCTTTCGTAGTGAGCAGAAAGTTTGATATGGATAGCCAGCCTTTTGACCAGAAGAACATTAGATTTTTAATAATTAATTCACAGAAAACCAAAATATCGGGTAACATTTTCGAGTGGCCTCTAATAAAAACTAGGAAACCTCTTGAATCCAAGCACCATGTCCTCACCACATCATAGATATACTAAAACCGTAGGCGTTTGCGTGGGTGAATGAAAGTTCCATACTCATTACTTACGTGGCAATAGCGAATCAAATCCTATCCAACGTTATCTGGCCTACCCACCTCTGCCCCTGTCGTACTTATCAAGGAAGATAAGGGGGAGCTAGAAGGTGTTGAAGGGTCAAAATTAGCTGGCGATAGCTGATTCAATCGGACACGGTTTCCGTAACGTTTGGATTAATGATGATATAGGGATGTGTGGAGGAAAATGTATTGTTGTTTGTGCTATGGGTTTTATACATACATAAAGTCATGACCATAATCGCTTCCGGGGTGGATAGAAATATTGCTACAACTACCAGCTGACTTGCATGCAGTTGTTACAAGGCTCACGAAAGTTTCAAGATTCAACGTACGTGTAAAGTGATAAGTGGCTAACCTTTCGCTCACGAATACTCTGCATAATGAAACAAGGCTCTTATTCCTTAGTCACCTCGTATGAAAAAAAATATTATATGGAAAAATCTTTGTAAGTAGCCTAGGTGTTTTTTTTTCTGTGTGTTTTGTTTTTTCTATCCGTTGTTCTATTATATTTTAATTAAATAAATAGGGTAATAAAGATCGAAAAAAAAATCATTTAAAAATCAACAATCATTTGTAGTTTTTATTTGTAAATAATCCAAGGTTAGACAAAAAACTAATAAGCTCATATTGTACAATTTTATAAGTTCAGAAAATAATACACCTATGAAGGCTTTCTACCAAAATATAATATTAGAAACAACATTTAAAACGACTCACGCTTGACCGTTTTTAAAACCTAAAGCTCCACAGTCATTCGAATAACTAATTTCCCAAAGCGACACATATTATAGGTAGTACCACGGTGGGTCCAAGCCACCCACCTCCCCGAACCCAAGAAGTTTGTGGCACATGTGTTCGTAATACCCAGACATTTGTCAGTCTGTAATTGCTAAGTAATTCTACTTTCCTTGTCCCTTACTTAAATCTTAATGTTAGTTTGGGCCGCAGTTTGGTTAAGTTTGGTCGGTGTTACAATGCGAGGCTATGCGATAACTTTTTTATTTCTAGGAGTTTAAGCTTGAAGGTTGTGTTTGATGTTTTGTTGACTTAACTAAAGTTTTAAAAAGTATTGATTTTAATAGTGCAACACAGAATTTTACTGTATTGAACTTAGTGACGTTCGCAACCGCTAAATTCCCAATTTTTTGAACAGCCTTTTAGAATTGAAAGGTTTACAATTTAGTAACAAAATTTACGATTTCATTGTTATGTAAGTTAAACAAATCAGCCTTTACCACCCTAAAAAATGAATATACTGTAGCACACCAAAAATGAACACAAATAATTTATAACGTACTAGAGTTAACCCGAGACGTCGTCCGCACAAATGATATACCAGATTTTAAGTCAGATCATAAGCTATCAAACAAAAAAAGTTTCATAAAAATCGGTTCAGTAGTTTTTGCATGATGCTCGATCAAACAAAAAAACAAACACAAACAGACAGACAAAAAATCCAAAAATTGGTGATATGGAATCACCTAAAAACCATATCGTAACTTTTTTTGTTGTTAATATCTTCAATGTTTTGTAGGGAGTCACGTTGCAGGTTCTGTTCTGAGCACTAATCTCTCGTGGATTTCGACGCGTTTTTGCCTGCCACGAGGCTCCGCAATCCTCAATCACTTCTTGTTCTTGACCAAAAACTATCCCTGAGATTGGGATAGATTCTCCCATAAACACTTGACACTGGCGGAAATGCAGTGCTAACGAGTACGTTATTTATACGTACGAGTAATAAAAAAAAAAATGTTCTGTACATTTTTATAATACACACTTCTGTTACAGTTTTATAATAGAATTTAGACTATGCAGCATGATTTGGTAGTGAAAAATCGTACGTATCTATCCAAATTCACGTCTACCTGCAAAAGTATTCAAATATCCTTACAAAGCAAGCACCTAACAAAATAAATAGAGAACTATCAAAAAACCTAGAATCAATTTAAAATAATAACTCGAAACAAAAATGCTGGCTCAACAGAAGTAAAATTGCAGTTACGATTGGTTCAAAAATGGCGAGCTATGGCAAGCAGACGTCATCGTTTTTCCTGCTTACCAAACATACGTTTTGTTTACCCCCAGTTGGGTTGAAAGCAAATATTTTTTATTTAATTTGTGTTACGGCGTTCATTCTACCATGTGTTGGGGGTAATTGGATGTGTGGATTGAATTTGTAGAGAAATTATTTCAGGAAGCAAAATAAAAAAAAATGTTTATGTACATATTCACGCCACATGCAGCTACATATTCACGCCAATAGGTTTTGAGACGCTGGGTCCTTGGGGCCCAGGGGCCAAAGCATTCCTTGCAGACCTATCCGGACGTCTCAATGAGATCTCTGGTGACCGCAGCGCTGGCAGCTTCCTGGCACAAAGAATCAGCCTCACCATCCAGAGGGGGAATGCTGCTAGCCTGTTGGGCACCACGTCTTGCGGCGACGCTCTGGATTGTGTGTATTATTTGTAGGCTTTTATGTTTTGCGATAAGTTATCTGAAGATAACTTATTAGTCTAGTTACATTTTAGTATTAAAATATTTTAGTTTTATGATTTGCTATATACCTGTTTTACTAATTAATATAATTCCAGTAGATAATATCTACTGAAATTTTAGCCTTCACTTTGAAATTGTTGATCCGAAAGTATTTGTGCTTAAATATTTCGCTACAAGCACACAAACACAGACAATTTTTCTATACCTATAGTATTTTAATTATATTTTATTATTTGTTACCAGGTTGACGCTGCTACGAAAGCAGCTCGGAGTTGGTTGGACATAACATAACATAACATGAATATTCTTTATTTGCACACCAAGAATAGACAAATACAATTTGAACAATGGACATTTGGACAATGTGGAAGATTTTGAAAAGTTGGGACAATAATATCCAAATTGACCAAGCAGACTGATGGAGAGATGGAGGACAGTTGTAAACGGGGTCCAAGAAAGGGATTGTAGAACTATACTTAATTTTTTGCAATAAAGTTATTGTTGGGTATGCGCTAAGGTATACAAAAATGATAAACACATTAACTGTAGTATAGGTTGTATGTGTTGTGGCAATGGCAAACTTTTTAATTGCCTCGAATAAATTTTACGACCAATCGAAAAACTGTATTGTTTAATTTTGAAATTCCGCTCAAAAGTTTCGATCGCTCAAGTTCATTCCGTCACTAAACACAAAATTCGAAACCCAGCCGTTTAAAGTCAATTATTTCGAATGTTGAGAGCATACGAGAGAAAGAATGGAGGACTATTTTTTGGAGCGAATTTTTGTTTTATAATTACCCCTTTTGGGGGAAGACGAATTTATTATAGTAGCGAAAGTTTGAATTTCGTTGTGCGAACTTTTGAGATCCTAATTGAACCCAGAAATTGTACTTAAAAAAGCCAATCATTTAACATTCAAAGTAAATTAATGCTATGCGAGAATTGCGAGATGCTATTTCACAGCGGTATATAGTTACTCTCCTCCAGTTATATTTAATAAACTAATATTAATTTTATTACGTGCACACACTTACCTATGCTGAATTGTTACTCATTTACATCCCACGAGCAGCTAGGGAAATCAGACGTCCACACTGGCAGAGCCTCCCATGCCAGGGTAAGGCTACTAGAGCCTGGGTGTCGCCTGGACCCAGGATAAAAGGCACGCTCGAGACTAGAATCGCCCCTAGCCATGCATTCATCGGCACGACAACCTTGAATTGGCATTAGAAAGGATGTTGAGGGGTAAGGAAGGACATAAGGTAAGGGAGAAGGATACTAAAGTCACGGAGAGGAAGATGAGTGTGGCAGGTGACAGTAGAAGCTCGAGGAATCCGGGGTTTCATGATACAGCTACCGGTCAAGTAGAAGAACTGACTACCCCCTGGAAAAGATGCGTACTGAAGAAGGGCCAAATAAAATGTACCCGGAACCGAAGAGCTTGTATGAAGAAACTTATGGGGGTTGAGGAGGCGAAAGAATGTGTCAGAATCGTAGCATGTGGCGATCTTTTTTTTTTATTCTTTTAAAATGAAATATTTACCTATGCATATAGTGTATACAATAAAATGACCTGTAATGAAAATTATCAATAAATATATGTCTATGTCTATGATCTGCTGTCTCTGCCTACCCCAGTAGTGGGACATAGGCGTGAGCATTAATTATGTATGTCTGTACTTACCTATGCACTTAAAAATATCCTTAAAATAAAATGACTGCTTCATTAGGTTTACTCACTTAAAGACCCTGCTCGCAAAACGACATAATATAATACACGAGCGTTAACCCGCGACTTCGTCCGCACAAACTATATACCAGATTTTAAGTCAGATCATAAGCTATTAAACAAAAAATGTTTCATCAAAATCGGTTCAGTAGTTTTTGCGTGATACTCGTTCAAACAAACAAACAAACACCCAAAAAAACACACATACAAACAGACAGACAAAAAATCCAAAAATTGGTGAAATGGAATCAGGGACACCTAAAAACCATATCGTAACTTTTTTTTTGTTAATATCTTCAATGTACAGACAAACTTCCTGTTACAGATTTATAATAGTACGAGCGTTAACCCGCGACTTCGTCTGCACAAATTATATACCAGATTTTAAGTCAGATCATAAGCTATCAAACAAAAAAAGTTTCATCAAAATCGGTTCAGTAGTTTTTGCGTGATACTCGTTCAAACAAACAAACAAACAAACACACAAACAAACAGACAGACAAAAAATCCAAAAATTGGTGAAATGGAATCAGGGACACCTAAAAACCATATCGTAACTTTTTTTTTGTTAATATCTTCAATGTACAGACAAAATTCCTGTTACAGTTTTATAATAGTATAGATAGATATATACGCAAAACCAATAAACAAAAAAATGCCCGTAAAAGTTAGTTGCTGTAGTCAAAATCCTAGCAATCGTCATCATCAATCTCCGGAAGCAATAAGTTGAGATGAAATAGACAACTACTTACTAAAGACTGTTATACAAATTATTAATAAAATATACAATAAGTAATTAAAATAAAATTAAAACTAACAAACAACTACTTACTTATATCAATTAAACCCATATAAAAGTACCTAACGACCGGTCCTGCGCTGCCCCCATCCAACGGGTTCCCGCCACCTTCACCAGGTCGTCGGTCCACCGTGTGGGAGGCCTATGTTAAGTAGTCGACGTCCATCGGCTGAGATGATGATGATGATGATGATTATGAAAAGTACCTAATATTTATGACAATGATAATTTATTTGCAAATATCATCATAGTAACAATGCAGGTAAGTAAATCATCCTATCAACATAAAAATTCTCTTCATCCTACACGACTTTGAACAATGGTATATTTTGTAACGAAATTAGTAGGTTCATATAATAGAATACAAATCTGCTTCCATTGCAAATGGATAGGTACCTAGTTGTATTGTTGTCCACTGGCTTTTCGGTGAAGGAAAACATCAAGAGGTGCTTTATTACGTCATGCTCTCCACTCATCACCCTAGTCACTGGACAGATTTATGGGGCAAATTGTTTTTTTTTTATTTATTTATAATTAATGAACTATTGCTAGTGCATTAGCACTGCATTTCCGCCAGTGTCAAGTAGTTAATGGGAGAATCTATCCCAATCTCAGGGATTGTTTTTGGTCAAGAACAAGAAGAGATTGAAGATTGCGGAGCCTCGTGGCAGGCAAAAACGCGATGCGCGTAAACCACGCGACACAAGTCCTCGGGTCAGAACTTGCAACGTGATTCTCAAATTGTTTTTATTTTATGCATTAAAATTTGTTTTGACATATAACATTTTATTCACGGATTTTTAAAGAAAGACTGTACATCAGTTGTACATAAAAGTCATAATCGTTAACAGTTATTACCTTTGGGGTAGTCAGAAGCTTTGCTACAATAAGCAACTATCTTTTGAAATATGCATTTGTATTGTAGCAATGCAATCACTTTTTGTGCACAATATTACGAATAATTAGTTTATAAATGCTAGTTTTAACTTTTTACTCACATAAGAATTTTTTTTTTCGAAATTTAATTCTTTGTACTCAAAATAATTTCACATTAGATTAGCTTTCTGACTTTATTTTTTGACTCTACCACCGCGTCGGAAGGTGTTCCGCTGTAGAGAAGATGCGGCCAGAAACTATTCACAACAACACACATCTTAAAGTAAAATTACAAATACAACAGCTAAAATTACATATTATAGTGTAACATTTTGTCAGGACCAGACATTTTGGTCATTCATATAATATTACTAGGGTTAAACTGCGACTTCTCCGGCACAAATTATATACCAGATTTTAAGTCAGATAATAAGCTATCAAACAAATAAAAATTCATCAAAATCGGTTCAGTAGTTTTTGCGTGATGCTCGATACAACAAGCACACAAACAAACAGACAAAAAATCCAAAAATTTGTGATATGGAATCAGGGACACGTAAAAATCATATAGTAACTTTTTTTTATTAATAAAATATTAATATCTTTAATGTACAGACACACTTTCAGTTGCAGTTTTATAATAGTTTAGATAGTACCTACTCTATGATATAATCATGGAGTTTATAGTAACATTTTTCACAGACGACTTTTTGTCTGGCTAGTTTATAATATCCCCATATAGTAATGTATGGTATCTTATAATAATAGCGTATACAGTGCCCCATGAAAAATGTGTTGACCTTACTGAGTCGGAAATGTGGGAATACTATTTTATTTTTCTTGTATTGTAATTATGAACGTCACTGTTTTTTACCGACTTCAAAAAAGGAGGAGGTTTCTCAATTCGACCTTATATGTATATATACATACTTTTTTTTTGTTCGCGTATAACTTCGTTGTTTATGAACCGATTTTGACGATTCTTTTTTTGTTGGAAAGAAGCTATTTCAACGGTGGTACCATGATAAGGAAACCAGGATCTGATAAATGCATCCCTGAGAAATCGAGGGGAACTTTTGAAAATCGTAGTGCAGCCGGCGTTTGTTAATTTAAAGCACAACTATTAAATTGAACTAATGAATTCACCACTGAAAATTGTGAAATAAACAAAATTTTAACAAAAAATTAAAACCGCCATCAAAAACACTAAAAAGTTTAAAAATAATATTGCAGCTGATGACTTTTTCGTTCGCATCATAAGAACATTAATTTGTTTTATAGAAGTCGGTGTCAAGCCAAGGCAAAAAACTAATGCAAGCCCTGTCGCGAATCGTACCGGCTTGACAGCGACTTCGATAAAACAGATTAATGTTCTTTTGATGCGAACGAAAAAGTCATCAGCTGCAATAATATTTTTTAACTTTTTAGTTTTTTTGAAGGCGGTTTTATTTTAAGCATAGGGTTAAGCGCTTACAATTTTTATTACGCTTTTTACTTGATTTTAAAACATAGTAATTTACCATACTACTTCCCTATATCAAATGACACTACCATTACAACACAATCCATCTGGCTTACCTTTATTATAGAGCAACAACGTATTGTGCCGACGCGTGCGCTTTTTCCTACTAAATTATAGTAGATCACTTCTCAATCAAAGTCACATGAAACAAACCATTTTATTACCTATTACTTCAGCATAAGAACTGACTAAGTAGACGTCTTATGTTGAAAGGAACATAGTACATTATTCGCCTCCTGACTTAATTATAAGCATTAGTATAAACACGTGTTATTCGATTGAAACGGAGAAGTAATCTCTATGGACTTGGAAGGTACTGCCAAAGCAATATTTTCGATAGCGAAAAGTTTTCAGATGCGAGAGTGTGTTTTCTACGTATGCATTGAATTTATGGGGACTTGTCACAGATGTAAGTACATTTTCGAAGGCAAATAAATATTCAGCCTTTTTTTGACTCGAATATATGTTGCCTAGTAAAATAATGAATAATACCATATTCGTATAGCGGCGTTGGTACAGTCAACAGCACGTCAAGCTTGACACTTTGGACTTTGTACCGTTCTTATTTAGTGCGCCATAAGCGTTACAATCCAACTACAAGTGTAAAGCTTGATGCGCTCTTGACTGTACATGGGAAGGCCAACCTTACAAAATATGGAATTGCTCTGGAAATTGTTACCAGACACATTCATAATATCACAGTTGAGCTGCCTATAAGCCCCAAAATAACGTGAAAATAAATGAGATGAATGAAAATGTGCATATAATTTTTAGATCATAATTCAAATTTGTTAGAAAATGTATCTACTATATTTGTGTTTTGTGATTTGTTTTGTACAAATCCCCAACCAACCAATCTCAGAAAAATGTTCGCTTCGAAAGCGAAGCGAAATCGATACCTACCTTCATAGCCCCGTATAATAGACCGGCACGTGGTACGAAACAATCAATGATACATTACTGGTCGACGTAGTGTAGGGCAATAGCCACACAATAACAGGTTCTGATGTTACCCCACAAGAGACAATACCGTTGTGCACCGCCCCTTACTTTTTTCTGAGTTTTTATGTCGTAGGTTCATACATACAAATACAGGGTGAAATTGATATCATTAGCATCCTTTTAAACTAAGAGTCTACCCATCAAACTACACAACTTTTACTATGGGAGCAAACAAAAAAATAATCAGCTGTTGCATACTAAACTGCAATGCCAACTCGACTGATTTTATTTTTGCTCCGATCGGTTTGCTCCCATGGTGAAAGTTGTTCAGTTTGATGGGTAGACTCTTAGTTTAAAAGGATGCTAATGATGTCAATTTCACCCTGTATAATTCATGAATACTAATTCCACCTAATTCCGATTCATCCCTTGACATGAGATTTACAACTCAATAAACATAGCGCTCAACCAATGACATTATAATATGGGACTCACCACGTCATACAATAACAGACCCAAAAAATAGCACGTCTCTAATTTCAACTTTGTATGCATCAGTTATGCTTAGCTGTCATACATTGCCGGCTTGTTCTGAAAAATCACCTAGACAGCCCAGTCATTTTACGGAGTTTTGTTAGGCGGGATAGGGAGTAATTATTAATTGGACTTTTAAACTGTAACCGGCACCATTTAGCGACAAAAAGATTATCTAAAAACATATTAAAAATAAATTCACTACGCAACATAGAAATCAAAATTGTGTCCCAGAAGTTAAATTGATAATATTAATACCAATGCACTCATTTGACTTAGATTTAACAATATACATTATTTTTGAGCAATAAAATAGGCACTGAAATTTAAAAAATAGGTATTTATTAGAAAATACGAATGTATTTTTCAGAACCTTCTAAGTAGACAAAAATATTTACACCATGTTTGTAGTAAGTATAATGGTAAAGCCTTAAATATGTGCAAAAAAAATTTACCATCAGGGAGATGAGATAATACCTAAATTTAAAATTTTTGGCTATTGCTGACGTGATTTTTTTTTTATTTTGGTACATTTCTAAGCTCAAATCGGCTCTTCAATATTATACCGAAAAAAAATGTCAATTATTAATTAGTCCTAGCTCAAACAGTAAAATGACTGGACTAAGAAGCTAGTTACGTCGTTTAGTAAGGCGAGCGACAATATTTGCAGTGTGCACATTCGTACCAGTTAATACAGAACATTAAACTGAACTTAATATTTAAAGTCTTGTCGTCTCGTTTCCAAGTAATCTCAATTAAGGAAAACTAATCAAGATGCTACAATTTAAATCGATTCTTAAAGGAGATCGATTAAATAGATTAACAAAGAAGCTCACGTCATAAGATCATAGCCCCGTTCCGTTACTTGCACACATTTTTGGCAGCATACGGAACAATGGTTACTATAATTCTGATTATTTATTGATATATAAAGTTACTAGATACGACAACCCGACGAACACGCTCACATGTTGGTGACACAGCCCGTAGGTAGATAAAAATTGTGCAGACTATCGGCGATAATATGTTGGTGGGTTCAGTATGTAGCCACCATGCATCATGCGACTGGCCATCCAAAAGCGACGTGCGAGGCAGTGAGGCGGCGTGCGAGGAAATACCAATAACGTGCTTGCTCGGTCAAGGAAACCGATAAGCGCTCCCACTAATGGCTTTTCCCTCGCACACTACTTGTAATGAGAGGATCGGCAGTTGCTCTCCATTCTCATCTTTCCATTTTATCTGAGGCCGATATGGCAGCAGCCGGCAGCGAAGCGAGCAGTTCCAGTCGCGCAGTATTTTAAACTTTATCCATATTCCTTAAATACATGTTATCGTTTGATCCGTCTAAGAACGATACACGCTGACTGTTAAAACTGCCGGCCACTACCGGCCACTGTGATTTTGGTGTAAAGTAAACCTAAGACGACCATCTTAGTTTGTCTCTTCTAGTTTCACTATCGGTTCATCCTCGGTTGAAACAAGCGCCGTAGATGATATCGCCCGGTATTTATATCGTTAATAGGATCAACTCATTTGGGCATGACTTGCGGAATACACCCGCATGTGGGGTCTGATGTAGGACGGAACTGTTGCGGTTGGGATAACTTTAAGTATAGAGCTGCGAAAAAAAGAAAAAAAAGAGAGCTTCCATCTGCCAACAAACTGTCATGCAGTTTGGCAGATTTAATGTAATGAAACTGTTGACAGCACATGACCATCAATTTGTCTTCGTAGAATCCAAACTGTTATTTAGCTGTAAGTTCTCCAAAAAGGAAATAAATTAATGAACCTCAGGGTTAAAAGCTCCAAGAAAAACAAAAGAATTAAAATAATTAAAAATAAAATAAAATAAAAATAAAAACCATTTTGTAATTTCTTTAATATAGATAAATGAATTGAATAGGAAAAATATTTTCTAAGAAAAAGTTTTGTAGAACATCGTTGGAAATCTCCATATCCTCATTAGCTATACGAATTATATCGCATTCACTCATGCCGTAGTAAACAGATTAGCCAGTCGGCAATGGTCGTATCGATAAATCAGACAATACTATTAGTTTTGTTTTTTGGCGATCGATTTTAGTATATTTTTCAATATCACGGGATGAGTAGACACATCTAATAAAGCATTCACATTGTTTGTGAAACTGGATACTTGATTTTTAATTATCAGTCTCGAATTAAACAGAATACCTACTACAGGGAAACGGAATCTTAGAAGAATAATTTCATATCGATCGATGGCACCATTCAGAGTACACAAAATAGATTACTAAAGAATTTCAGTGTAGTATATGAAAGCTCAAAGCTTGCCCTGATTACCTATCCCGATCACTGGTTCAAATCAAAGGATTTAAAAATATTGGAACTCAAAACGACATACAATAACAGAACCAAAAAATGGCACATGTCTCTAATGTCACCTTTGAATGCATCAGTAATGCTTAGCTGTTGTACATTGGCGCTGACATTCTAGTCCTTTCAAATCTTTCAAATTTATTCGGTCACAAAACAGTCATCACATAAGCCTAAAATGGGGGGATTTGCCATAATCGCCACGTTTGGCGCGGGTTGGCGATCGCAGTTGGATCGAATCAATGTGTGTACTCAGAGGATGCTGCTGCCCATCCTTCAGTAGACCCCTTAGTCGCCTTTAACGACACCCAGGGGAGGAAATGGGATGGTGCTATTCTTAGCCGACACCACACGGACAAAACAGTAATTTACAACAATTAAGCATAACGTAGCGGTCCCGTTAATAGCGCACTGATGCGAAGTCCTGTGTACCTCTTGACTTCCTCTCTAAAACTCACATTTTTGAACGCAAGCAGTTTACGTTCTACGTCGCTCTCAGAACACTGGGGGGCTACACGTTAGTACATTTGCTCATCATTAGATGCTCAGCTATCTTCCTTTGTGGCCTCTCAATAATTTTAGTAAACCAATTAGAGGTCTGCAGTTATCGGCTCACCTTTTATTTAGCGGGGTCAACTTTTATGGCAGTTTTTATTACGTTCTTTATTGTTGTGTGATAGGTTATTAGATTGCGTTCGAAATTTGAATTGATATTGTTGTGCCGTTATTGTGGAGAGAGGTTTGGTGGTTTGGAAGGACGGACACTTTGATTAATTATATGTCAAGATAGAGCCTCACGCTTCTAACATACAGAAACAAAACGGGCCAACTTTTTTAGGTTTGTGTGCGTGAGGCGTCATACAACTTATCTTTGTGTGCGTGTTTAGTGACAGTAACTATCAGCCTAGACTGAGTGATTTTTTTTCACACGCGTTTATAGTTCTGACTATCTATCTTGACATATAACTTATCAAAGGACGGACAGTAATTTTATTGAAAAAATTTACAGTCATCGAGAAAACCATTTTTTTTTTGTGATTTTACGTTTGCTTCCGTTGTAAAGTTGTTCAGTTTGATGGTCTGAACCAATCCTGAAAATTTTGAAACCTTAAAAAAATCACTCAGTTTAAGCTCATGCTATCGTCCCACGGGAGTAGGCAGACACTATATTTATTTATTTATTTATTAGGTACTCAAACAAGTCACAATCAATTTTATAACCTATAGTAACATAATTGAAATGTATGTAAATGTATTCTGCCATACGCTTTGATTTTGACAAACTTCTTTCGTTTCATCCACATTTTACATCTTCTCATGAACTTCCATCGGTTGAGTAAGGGGCTACAGTAGTTCCAGGTTTATAAGTCTTACCGATGTACCTGCGCAGTTGACAAATTTTAATACCGCGCGAAATTATATTCACCCATCAGGATGCGCCCACCTTCAATTCGTTTACGCTATTAGCTTATTTTTTTCGCGCCCTTTTCGCTGCTATCCGACTTTGCACCCTTTGATTACGAAATGACTTCGGGTTTTGTCAGGGACTAGGTCCTGCTCTGCGCAAACGAAGATTGACGAGCGGAATTATTTTCCTGGTCGTACTGTACGCATTTGTCCCGTCTCGGAAAAGATCTTTAAAATGTGATCATGGTATAAAAGATGTAACGAATAAAGTATCATTAACCTTTAACCGCAAACTCTACCCATCAAACTGAACAACTTTGAATGTGGGAACAAACCAGTCAGAGCAAAAAAAATATCAGCTTATGCAATACCTACACGACTCAAATGTATGAGACAGCTGACTTTTTTTTGTTCTGACAGGTTTGCTCCCATACTAAAAGTTGTTCATTTTGATGGGTAGAGTATCTGGTTTAAAGGTTAATGATACTTTTCCTTATACCCTAAATAATATTCTCCTCGGATACGTCTAATATATTGCATTTTTGTAGGTAAGTCTTCTATCATTCAAGTATTTATTAAATAAACATGAATTGGCTATATATACTGTTTTGAGAAAGTCTACGTAATCGGACATTTTGTAATTTTTTTAAATCATGTTTTAAATATTTTTTTGACTAAACATTAAATTTAAAATGAAGAAACACATCAAAACTATACAAAAATCCTGCCACACACACCACACGTATCTAGCACAAAAAAAACGAAATCAATCGAACACAAAATCATCTACAATCATGTACCAATATCAACCATACATTACAATACTCTATTCTCTTAGTAGGAAGACGCACGCGCACGTTCCCACGTGCCTCCTTTGTCGGTGCGCGACAAAGAGTCGCCGACAACATGCCTTCTTAACCTATCATACGAAAATCAACCTATAACTATAAGGCTAAGGTTCATAATGAAGCTGGGTAGTAAGAGGAAAAATCTAATCGGAAATTCTGCAGTGAAAAGTTGTATGTAAATAATTTTGTATGAACAAAACTGAGATCTATTTGTGAGAGGTAAAGAGTGGAATTTGTTTGGATTTTGATTATGGTGGCGTTAGGAAACGTAGTATCGAATAGGGTGACCTTAAAGTTAGGAATGGCGGTGGATAAAATTTACAAATGGATTGATACGACTATAAGCCGTTGTTGACAACACGTGTCAACAGTAAGTTGATGACACGTGGTCTAAAGTTTACATTATGTCCCACACTTTCTAAATCATAACCGAATAAAGCATAAACTCCATACTGTTTATATGTTACTTTAGAATATGATTTGGACGTGACATTAAAAATAGCACCCCAGAACATCTCCGCAGTAGCCTATAAAGTTTAATACGATATTGAAATCTCGCAATCCCTTACAAACTAAGTTTTACAACTAAATAAAGTGTAATAAAATGGATCAAGAAATTTTAACAAGTGCCTGCTGTCTTTCTTGCTATGATTATTATCTTACACAAACGAAACTGGTTATACTGATCGCTTAAGACTGTAAATTTTACAACCGTATCGAACCGATTGTTGTCATACATATTTTTTCCTCTTTACATACTTTTTTTTTCTTTTTGCATCAAATATTCTTTTAAATTTCCACTACCAAATGGAAAAAAATAATTCCTCGCAGAGTCCTACAAAAACCGAACATACAGCCACCCTACAATCAGAAGACACCGTTGACCCCTCATTTAAGGTAGGGCAATTGTTTATCAATATGCCTATGATTAATGCGTATGATGTGCGGTCGTGACCGCGACCGCGCTGCGACCGGCTGGCAATTAGCTGCGATCACGACCCACTGATATGTTAGTGGTGGTCGCTAATTTGTTTGGTTTAGGGAGTTTTGTGGACTAGGCTAGCTCAATTCAGCTCAGCGAGCTATGGAGAGAACAATGCTCGGTGTTTCTCTGAGAACACATCAGGAATTATGTGATAATTCAGAGAACTAAATTGGCAAGCTAACGTGGCAATGGACAGAATGGGCTGGTCATAACTGCCAAAGAACTGACAACCGATGGGGGGAGTTTTAGAGTGGAGAACCCAACTGGCAGGCGTAGTGTGGGATGCCATGCGGCCCGCTAGACCGTCATTGACCTAAAAAAGGTAGCGGGGAGCGATTGGATGTGGAAAACCAAGGAATGCAGTTATGTGGCACGAGTTTGGGAGCGGTATATGTTCAGCAGTGGACGATGGTAGAACGATGGTAGGCTAATGATGATGACCACGGTTTTGTGGATAGTTGAGTCTGAAACTTACAGATAAAATATGATCCTTGATAAAATGATGTTTTTATTTGATCACGAAATAAAGTACTATGTGTGGTATTACTTTGGTTGATCGAATCAAGAACAGTGTGATAAGGGATTGGTGTAAGTTGAAGGATGATATTGTAACAAGAATTGAGAGGGTATGCTTAGATGGTTCGGTCACGTAGAGAGAATGAATGAAAGAAGACTTACGAATGAAATTTATCAAGCAAAGGTGAGCGGAAGTGTTGAAAGAGGCCGTCTGAGGAAAACATACCATGATCAAATCAATGATCTTTGGTACAATGGCGTGAGCTTATGCATGTATGTACGAAATAAACAATGCGCAAAAATTTTCAGTAACATAGAAAGCCATGTAGCGCGCCATGCTAGGCATCATTCTTCTTGACCACGTCACAAACGTCGAGATCCGACGACTAACTAAGGTTCAGGACGTCGGGGACCGGATAGCTCGCTGAAAGTGGCGGTGGGCAGGACACGTAGCTGGGTGAAATGATGGCAGGTGCAGCAGAGCCTTAACAGAGTGATGGCCCAGATTGGGCAAAAGAGGTTGATCGGCCGGCAGCCAGGTGGGTTGACGATATCTGGAAAAGTATCGGTATGACCTGAATGCGACTGGGACAGGACCGAGAAGGATGGCAAAATGGGGAAGAGGCTTATGCCTTGCAGTGGCTGGGTAAATACGGGCTGAATATGACGAGGATCAGGTCTCCTCTCCACAGGTTGTTGACGGTAAATGATCAATGAACTGGTTATTAATATTTAAAAAAAGTATGAGATACCAGTCTAAAATTCCTCCTCTACAATCTACAAAACAAACCTAAATGACTTTTACTGTAGAATTTCTAGTAAAAATAATTTAACTAAGCGAACAACAATGAGAGATGAGGTGTGTAGGCGGTTTACCATATCGGCCTAATTCTCCTATAATAATTTTGTTTAATACCCGACTAAATCGCGTGTTTCGCTCACAATGCTATACTATCTCACACGTAATGTGTGCAGTGACAACGCCATGGAGATTGTAGCTAGAATTAAATGACTTGATACTTGCAATTCCTATCACGCTTATGAGGGTTATCGTGTGCCCTACAGTAGAGCTTGTGTGGGCAGAAGCATGAGACACACTACGCAAAATGCCGAGCTTCGATTTGACGTTGGATTCTCCTTTGTGTCGATTTAAATAACTTATTAAACAAACAAAGATGTCGACAAATATTCATTTATGTTGTCAATAAATGAAACAGGATAATCAGTATGTACAATTGTCCGACATGCTTATTTTTCATTCTATCTTTAAACCCTAAACATGCTATATTTCTCTGTCTCTCTTTCCTTTATATCCATCTATTTGATTATAGTACGAGTTAATTCACAGATATCTACATCATCTCGGATTCATAATTGGGTGACCAATTTTGACGTACCTAATGACTGACGCAATTATGAATGGATCCATTCATAAAGTGAAAACGTCAACGTCAAAACGACGAGGACGACGACGTTACGTCAAAATTGGTCGTCAAAATATGAATTTGACTTTAGTTTATTCACCATATCTATCTGTAGCATCAGCAGCAAAGTATCAAAACTGTTAATTGTATAAAATCAGTGCAGTTTCGGCTGTACTAGTTCAAAGTAACGGCGTCATTTGGTCGATATATACGACGTCGCGTCGGACGCGATCCCTCGCGACTTGTTCGTCGGTTAAACACTAATGCACGATGTGTTTAATTCACTTATACGACTTGCCTTTATTACGTGTCCGTTTAGTAAATTCTTTCTCGGGAACTTCTCCATAACTGGATGTTGGTAGTCAGCTCTTAATATCCCTGGCTATCTCTCGCCAAACGAAACGATTAGTAAATTATCATTTTTTAAATAATAACTAGGTAATAAAGATAAACTTGTATGCCTCCGGCAAAAAAAATCTTTTACAAGTTGTAAAAGAAAAAAAGCTGTTGGCTTGTTTTCTTTTTAATTTTGTGTATTTTGTTTCAATGAACACTTGAAAGAGTTCAAACCCATATTCACCAGTCTATCGGATAAAACTAACTAAAATACAATGCTTTTATCTTGTTAGAAAAGTTAATGATGAAAGGATAGCTAAATTAATGCGTTTTGATGCTTTACTTAATTTTCAATGGATGAAGTAAAATGCTCGTATTCATCCAGTAAGTCCTAGACTTCAGCTTTAATTTGTGAGATTCTTTAATATGAGTCACTCTTGTAGCAAATACCGATTTTTTTTAATATCACCAACCTTTGACAGGAAAAAAATTAGCTCGCTTACATAATGGTTTAAGACCATGTTTAGTTATGACTTAGGCTGTTTAGATAAACAGTTATTTTTAAGAATTTTCGTCCAATACCACAATCAATCGATAGTAAACGAATGATTCGCAGTTATTGCACCAATATTTGTGAAGTTCACCGACGATAGAAACAGAAATCGACCTCTATCTAAACACGTAATGGAACATTGAAAGTTTTCACAAAAGATAACGATTCTGTACACGATTATCGTAAACATTCAGCATTACACTGTGTATTTTCAATTTAACTGTAATGTTGTGTAATTTGAGCTTTTATGTTATTACGGAATTACATTGTAGGTGGGAAGAGTTAGTAGTTTTATTCAGGGCGATTCTAATATTTTATTATAGTGCTAATATTATTGTTACGGGGTTGGCATTTTCGTATTAATATTAGTATTAGTTTGAAAGAAGATCTTTTTTCTTAGTATGGGAAATAGGCTAACAAAAAAATTCTAGCGTATAGTTATGGAACTCATGTCGTTTTGTTTCTCATAATCTCTAGATCATAGTGGTAATATTAGCTATACCTCACTAAACGGAGAGTCGCGTAATCGCATGGTTAGATATGTTGGTTTTTATTATTTTTATTTTCGTATGAACATCTAAGACGTTCCAATACATGCATTGCTTTACATGTACCGTTTTAACAGGGAAAAACAATCTTAGTAAAACGGTGCATTTTTATATTTATTTCATAATTCCGTTTGCATTTTTACCTAACCTAAAATTATGTTTTTGGAGTATAATACCATCAATAAACGTTACCATCTATAAATTCTATAAATCATCTATATACTATTATAAAACTGTAACAGGAAGTTTGTCTGTACATTGAAGATATTAACAAAAAAAAGTTACGATATGGTTTTTAGGTGTCCCTGATTCCATTTCACCAATTTTTGGATTTTTTGTCTGTCTGTTTGTTTGTGTGTTTGTTTGTTTGTTTGTTTGAACGAGTATCACGCAAAAACTACTGAACCGATTTTGATGAAACTTTTTTTGTTTGATAGAACAAGTAGTAGTAGACGAAGTCGCGGGTTAACGCTCGTTAAAAAATAAAAATGTTGTTTTACAATGGATTCCTGTCCATATCGGTTTAGCGGGAAATGAGCAATTGGACCTGTTTGCAAAACAGGCATCGGTAGAAGGAGATTCCTTTGACTGTGTACCGTACTTTACTGACTTTCTTTATATTGTGAATAACCGTTGCTCCAAACTTTGGAAAGAATCGTTTGATGAAAGATCGCTCAATAAAGGTATCTGGTATAAGACCATTCAACCTGACCTACCGAGCGTCCCTTGGATTTGTGGAGCCGATATGAGCAGGAAGGACATTATCACGGCTTTTAGGCTACGTTCGGGTCACATTCCTCTGAATAGTTTAAGCTGCTTAATGGGCAAGGTAGCATCACCAGAATGTAGTGAGTGCGGAATTCTTGAAGATGTTTACCACATTCTCATGGAGTGTGTCCGGAACGAAGCAGAGAAGTCTCAGTTTCTATATCATAGTAACTTTAATTTAGAGGTTGGCCATAGTAATAGTGTTCTGGCTGAGCCCACATCGGGCCCAGCCAGACAGCTTTACAAAATGGTTCAATTGGGGATGAAGCGAAGAACTTTAATTCAACTAATACTGTATCTTCTTTGGCAAATGATCTGTAGTAAGTGCTAGATATTATAGGAATGACATTTTCTTGTAAGAAAAAACCCTCTCAAAATTATAATAAAGAGTAAAAAAGAAAAAAAAATATTACCGTTTGTGGGCCTAAAATAAGTTGACTCCTTTAACACAATAAAAGCAGCGACGGGCTCTCTGTCCGTCATAATGGGTGCTTTAGAATATCAAACTGAACAACTTTCACTATAGGGCCAATATCGAAATCGGGAAAATAAAAATCAGCATAGAAAATGTTGATAGCTAGTCGAACAAAATGTAAGCTGAATTTTTTTGTGATCTCGATGTTGATCCCGTAGTAAAAGTTGTTCAGTTTGATGGTCTCACCCAAGCACCCTGTTTGATATGTAAAGCATTTAAGTTTACAAGGTTCTTTTTAATATGCTGACGGTTTTTTAAGGGGATGATCCAGGGATGAACAGACCATCAAACTGAACAACTTCCTCGTATGGAGCCAACATCGAAATAGCGAAAAAACAAAACTGCTGTTTAATAATCCTCTAACATTTAATAGACCAATATGATTGAATTTATTTTATTTTATTTATTTAAGGAAGATTTAACGCATTACAATTCAGATAAATATTTTTATACTTTGTAAATCTAGACGTCAATTAAAAATCTCCACATTTTAAAATCTAAGATTAAAATTTAGATTAGCCAAAGTCTCATCTTATGTTCCACTAGGGTTAACCCGCGACTTCGTCCGCACAAATTATATACGAGATTTTAAGTCAGATAATAAGCTATCAAACAAAAAAGTTTCATCAAAATCGGATCAGTAGTTTTTGCGTGATGCTCGATTAAACAAACACACAAACAAACAGACAGACAAAAATTTGTGATATGGAATAAGGGACACCTAAAAACCATACCGTAACTTTTTTTTGTTAATATCTTCAATGTACAGACAAACTTCCTGTTACAGTTTTATAATAGTTTAAATTATAAAACTGTAACAGAAAATAGTAAAATATGTTATGTTAACTTATAATTAAAGTCACTTTTTGCCTTCATTTTTGGTTACGAATAATTTTTTTGCAAGCAAATGTTATCTATGTGACGGAATAGGGTAGGTCGTGAAATAGATCCTGAACAAAATATCACACACAACGCTTGTACACGACTAATCTTGTTTCCTACAAGACTTTCTGTTTAAAGGTCATAACTACGTGTATAGAAGCAAGCGGAATTATAGGCAGAATCAAACACGTCTTTGTGACAGTAATTATAAGAAAGAGTATGGTACAGTAGATTTGATAAGATTTATAGGTTACCCCGATGTACCTGCACAGTTGAATTTAATAGCGTGTGAAATTATATTGATTAATTAGGATGTGCCACCTTTAATTCCTTGCCACGATTGGCTAACTGTTTTCGCACTCTTTTCGCTACTATCCGATTTTGCACCATTTGGGTTTTGTCGGGGGACTCTTCGCGAACGAAGATTGACGAGGGTAATTATTTTCCTGGTCGTACTGTATGGTACTCCATACAGAACGGACACTCCACGTTCAGTTTGGAACCTGATTCGAATCGCACAAGTGCTCTTTTTAAATGGGGCCTTTCGGACCACTGCTGTCAAAAGTTTAAAACTAAAAGCATGTTTCGAATGTTTTGGGTAGAAAAACGGTTCGTAAATGTTGCATTAAAGATAGAGCAGCGTTGCGTAATTCTGGTAATCAGTTGATTTTTTCGCGATTTTGATGTTGGTCCCACACTGGAAGTGGTGCAGTTTGATGGTCTGAAACACCCTCTAAAATATGTAATATTATGTTTACGTATTGTTTTGTTGTTATTGTATGGTTGCAGAAATGGCTATAAGACAGGTAGGTAGGTATTTGACATAAAATACAGTTTCCTTCTTAATAAGCTGACAGTTTTTTTAAGGGGCTGATCTGACCGTGAAACTGAACATCTTTCTGTATGGGACCAACATCAAAACCGCGAAAAATAAATTAGCTGTCTGGTACGTTTGGCTTGAGTAGGTTCGCATTTTTTTGTATGGAACTGCTGTTTTTATTTTGCGATTTCGATCTTGGTGCTATAGAGAAAGTTGTTCAGTTTGATGGTCTGATCATTCCCTTAAAAAAGTGTCAGCATGTTAAGAAGGACCCCATATAGTCAACTTTAGGCTAATTTCATGCTTACGCTTTGATTGTTTGCATATTTTCTCCATTGTTTCTCTGTCAATTCGTTCCCGCTAGTACTCCCGCTAGCTCTTATCACTATAATCTTCCTCCAAGCACATTGTGACGACATCCAGCTCTAAATCTGTAACCCGATACGGTAGTATCACTCGCAGGTTCGTGTCCGGCGAACACCTTTACAACAAGTTGGAGAGCTTGACGTATTTGCTTACACGACTATTTTGTATCGGCTCGTGTAAAGGTTTGCTATTTATGAGAATTAATGGTTTATAGTATTTGTGATTTGATAAGTTTATGCCCACGATTATATTCTTTATGATATTGTCATAAAGGATCTAATCCTGCATGGCAGGTAGTGATCCTGATTAGGTATTTGTTTCAGATCTTGTTGAGGACGTATCATGGTTTGGGGGACGGCTATGAGTATGAGGCCTTTCGCTGTGGAGACCTTAGGCTGTTGGGGTCTCGCTGCGAAACTTTTAAAGTGCCTCTCGAGGCGCCTGTTTGAGGCCACGGGGGACGGGAGGGCTGGCAGCTATATTGCCCAAAGGGTAAGTTTGGCCATTCAGGGGGGCAATGCGGCCAGCCTCCTAGGAACTCTGCCTCAGGTCGGCACTTTGGAGGACATCCTTTAACAATACAATACAATATTAAGCTCTAATCTCTAATAGCCATGTTTTTTTTCCCTTCTTATTGCTGTCTCCCGTTTGCAATACAATATTAAGGTCTAAAAATGCTTTGAAGTAAATTTTTTTAAGACAAATATTTAATGAGTTAATTAGATAATTGTAAAATTTGGTGCGAATTCTTATGATTTTAAAATTAGATTTCCTTGGATTAGAAGGCACTACAGTGACATAATAAAGGACAAGCCATTCAAAATTAGGTATACTTCTAAAATGATGTAGTTTAGTAAAGGTGAGGCAGCTCTGTAAGGGTCAAGGTCGTTCGGTGAGGGAAACCTTTTAAGAGAGATGAATGGAAGAAGACGACTTAAATATCGCGATGACCTGCAAATAATTGGGATAAGAGCAAGATAATGATGACGAATAATGATCAATCAATCAATCAATTATACTTTATTTGTCACCAAAAAAACAGAGTATACAGAGAGCAAACAATGATGGTTTGCTAGTTCGCTCTTTTAGGTCTGAATGTACTTTAGACCGCACTTAAGAGATTTAAAAAATAATGCCAACTAAATCACCTACTATAATTAAGTTTACGATGAAGAGAACTCCAGTATATCATGTTATATTTGACTAAACAGTCACCATATGGCCAAATCAATATAACCAAAGCGCAAAAGAGTAATAAAGCTGTACCCTCTAGATAAGATTATCAACCGTATAAATTTGTCAGTGATCTGTCAGGCGAACCAGCCAATACGCTATGTCTTGTCGGCGCGAGCGCATGTGATATGTGCCATTGAATTAGATACTGTATCTTGTCGTAATAAGATTTAAATAGACAGGAAGTATTTCGTAATTTACTGTACCTTAGGTGGAGCTAATGTTGACTGAGCTATACATCGTAATTAAAATGAATTTCCTTAATTTAAGGGTTAACTAGTAAGGACTCCAAACATCGTTCACAGGGCACTGTATTAATACAGATTTTATAAGATACCGTGGTGACTTCAAAAGGCATTTAGTCTAGGAATACGGTTTGAGATTGCATTAAATACACTTTAGTAAATTGTGTTTGAACGAATATTTCTATTAGTTTATAACACTTTTGTCGTGATTTGGTGGTTATATAGGCTGAGGACCCCGAGAAATACCTTAAAATCGATATAACTGTACAAAGGGAAAGCTTTTTTCTAAAGATATTTCTTCCAGCATACAAGCAAAAGAGACAGTTAAATAACCCCGTACAAATTTATTGTGTACAAACAAACAGTAAACAATTAAGTTTTGAGGTTATAATTTTTGAATACTCACAAAATATTAAAAATCTTCTCAAATTTACGATATTAACCGGGGATTATTATTGTTATAAGTAAAATATATTGAATGAAGCCTGTCTAAAGACAGCGCCGTCACTTAGATATGTAGTTCGGGTGGCGTTATGCAGATGTCGCCTCTTTAAAGTACGGGTGCATATCGGCAGACGTCGCCACCGTCTTGTCACCTTTGTTTACCATCGACTGACCTCTCTAAGTGGACAAAACCTGGAGAGGATTCAGTCATTCCAATATACGATCGAACCGAGAACACACGTTGTCTTATAACTCCACCCGAGGGTCCACCAGCTCCACGAGCCAACAAAGCCATCCTGTTCAAAATAACCAGTTTTCCATTTTTTGTTCATACCTAAATTTAATGTTTTGTTAATGTCTTAATTATTCCATAATACACAATAAAAAATCGGAGATTATTGAGAATTTATGTTTTTCAGGTATGTATCTACTAACATTTCAAACTATCACCTAAAGTGCAATTAATGCAATCTACTCCATACAAAAATCCGTAGATTTCCCCGACTAATTGTCAACTTATGAAAAGACAACAGTTTAAAAATATACCACGGTAAGTACGGTTTCAGGTTCTCTGTAAAAAGAGAAATAATAAACTTTGTACTCTATAACTTTAGTACTCATATCTAATTGTCAAAATGTTTGATTTTGACCAAGAAAGTTTCAATGTATTTTGTCTTTTGTGGTGTCATCTCCTCTAATATTCTTAAAAATCTGATTTCAAAAGATGGCGGCGGCGTTAGGTAAACAATCCATCTCCTGGTCCTATTATGAGGACTACCTATTCGGACTCTGAAGACTGCAGCGGAATTCTCAACTTTGAGAATGGTTTCAGTGATTATAGTTCTGAGTCGAATCGTCTGGGCACGCCTTTTAAGTCACTTTAAGATTAAGTTACATAACATACTCAGAGCATTCATAATTTATGTCCACAATGCGCGTAGCAATTTCTCCTCGAATCTACCACATATTGTGTGATACCAGGAAACCAGGACAGACCAGATATAACAGTAAAGCCAGTAACTCACAAACGTTGCGCCAGCGCAGCGCAAAGGCGCGTGCACATGAGTTACTAGTGCATTAGCGTCCAAGATACGATATCTTAACGCCTCGACTCCAAAGCACTCGGCAGAAATAGTTGTAACGCACAAGTCCACAACTATTCATACGATAAATACCTGTTTAAGGCGAGGTCTGTCAAAATACATATGATTCTAGTTTAGTTTGGTTTGAACCACAGAATAAAAGACCACAACCACCAACAGCACCTCCTTCGAATTTGTACTAAAAAATATTAACACCACTTTTTCTCGATGACGGCTGAATCTATTTTGATGCTTTACTTTTTCATTTTATAAGCTGGAAAACGGCTAGTAAAACAATTTTAACACCACAACCATTATACTTTTGTCCATTCGGTCTGTCTGTCTGTGTGTGCCCAGCCTCATTACAACCTCACTTTTTAAACCAATTGAATCGAAATTAAATCTAAGCCACGTCAGTTTAAGTTTTTCAAATGGTAACTACAGATCTACTATCATGGTAAATATTGCGCTAAAGCCGTTTGAGTTCATTTTATCTTTGTTCAGTTTTAGAAGACATTGTACGTGTTATTTTGGGAAGAATGAAGGCCAGAGTAATATTTAAAGTTAGACCGAGCGCATATATATGCCCAAATATTTTATTTTATATAAATAAATATAAACGGTCATGGAACACAAATTGTGAGGAAACCTGCATACACTGAAGACGAAATTCTGTGTATGTGAACTCTATATAACAATCCGCATTGGGCACGCGTGGTGGACTAATGCCCATACACCCTCCTTGGGAATAGGTCTGTGCCCTGTAGTGCGACGTGTTTATAGGCTGATGATGATAATGATCAAAATATTTCGGGTGAAATTTTTAAGCGTAAAAATATTTAAGTAAAAGCGTACAATACTTTCGGATTCACTTCGCCTTAAGTTACCAGTTAAGTTTTCGGTTTCGGTATTCTTATTTATTGACAGATCGAAATCCCCGATAAAATCGTTAGAAATATGATTTGTCTTGATTTCGAATTAAATTTATTTGCCCAGGATTCTGGTATCGAGTATTTCAAATCCCTAATCCGTGATTTAAAACGGTTACAACGTATTATCTGTTTCAATTATCGTTTTACAAAATGGTGCATAGTTGTATCGATAAGTATTGTTAGGAAATATTGAAGTATGAAGTAAGTTCGTGCGTAAATTATAGACAGCACCCAATAATTTTCTGCGTGGACCATCCCCCATTTCCGAAAATGTCTTGATAAATTATTGTCCGGTACTATCTACATTTGTTTTCCCGAAAAGCTATTATAAAATACTTTGTCTCCGTTTTTTAAATAAAGGGTCCTTCTAAACATGCTAACAGTTTTTTAAGGATCAGTAGGCTTTCTAAGGGCTATTGTGAAAGTACTAGGTAATTTATACCCGACTGCGCCAGAAGGAGGGTTATGTTTTTTTAATTAACATTTTGTTTCTGTGATCATCATTCCCATTGTCTGAAATTAATTAACTAAATATTAAGAAGCAGAATCGCTAAGAATTGCCAAAAAAAAACATGTCAATTTGATGCCGATTGAATCGGGTAGTTACACAATAAGCACCAAGATCAGATCATCAAACTGAACAACTTTCTCTATAATAGTATCAACACCAAAACGAAAAAAAAATCTGCTGTTCCATACAAAACTGCAAACTGCAACCCTTTATGGGATAAAAATGTTTGTTTTTCGCAATATGAATCTTGATCCCGTAGAGGAAGTTGCTCCCTTTAAAAAACAGTCGACATTTATTTAGCAGAACCCTAAAAATCTTATAAAAATTCAACACTCTGAAGAGGTTATCTATAATTTTATTACATACGTCTCGTCGTCGGTCACCCTTATCCCATTATTTGAGGTTAGTTCCCAGTAAAATCATACATTACAAGGTGCATATTACGTATCAAATAACATGACATCATTCATGCCACCACTGGGCCTCTTTTGACATTGGAAATGTCTTTTCGATCGCTCCAGTTAGGCTCCGATTTCACGAAAAAGTGCGATTCCCTTAAATCACGGAGAGTTGTGAAGATATGATATTCAAAAAAAAGCTCAAAAGACGCATATTTACGAGAGCTATAAGGTGCAAAAAGAAGTTATTCGAGAAATTCAAAAACAAAAAAGTTATGGCCGAAATAGTGAAAAAAAAACAATTTTTGATTTTGGCGCTCAATATTTTGTAAACGAGGAATGATATAAAAAATTTGAGCAAAATACCTCTGGACAATTTAGTCAGCTACAATTTGAGCCTAAAACAAAGACGATCGGGTTAAGGGCCTGTAGCCTAACCTTTTTGAGACAATATTTTTTCGAATTCCGTAGATTTATTTCCAATGTGGTCGATTGTCGTGTGAGGCACGAAATCTGTGAATTTTTTTATGAAAATGTTTATAAAACATAGATACTTCACAACTTAACATTACTAACAACATTGCACTAGAAAAACTTAAGAAAAAAGAAGGACCAAACGTAAAACTTTTCCGCTCGCTATTTTCCACACAACCTGAAGCTTGAAGTGGGTATTCACACGTAACACCTGGAGTGTAGTCGAGGAGCTATTACACGACTATTATGAGAGTATTTTGACGTAATGGCTCTCCGTCTACAGAGAATAATCTATGCTCAGTTATGTGAATGAATTATAAATGTAAGTTTTAAATGAGAACACATTCTTTTTCTGGCTTCATCTCGTGCGGAATTTATGACTAGGTTCTAAATTGAAATATATTCTTCCTTTTTTCTAGCTTTGATATGAATTGATATTATGCGATGTACCACGATATAATTTAATTTTTGGATGATTGCTTCACCCTTCTTTTTTCAGTCAGGTTAAAAATATCACATTTTTTGACATATTAGAAGGGTATAATCAATCTGGAGCATAGAGGACGACGTAACTTGTATTTGAAACAGTGTTGCCAGACGTGCGATAATTATCCTAGATCCTCGACATTTTTGAGGGGCATGCCCCTGATAGAAAATAAAAAGGTATCGCACGATAATTCACAAAAATTCCACGATAATCCACGATAATTTTTAAATTCAATTAAATCTGTCCTCATCTTTTAAATTTCAATGACTATTTTATTGATCAAAAATAATTTGGACGGAAGCAAGTTGGACTTGCGCAAGAAGTACCATAGTTCAGTACCATTATCGAGTAAAAAAACGGCAAAATCACGTTTGTTGTAGCTTTACTACTCGTTTAATGCCGTTTCTGATAAGTTATTCATTAATTGGGCCATTATTAAAAAAAGGTTACCCGGGGGGGCCGAAACGGTTATCGCAAGTTCAATAAATCGAGCGTATGGCCAACTAAGAAACATATGCGCTTCGCAAGAGCCGACAGAATACTAACACATGCAAAATGTATGAGCGCGGACCACGGCGCCGTGTATATTTATAATATTTTTAATGTATTGATTTTTTTTTATGTTTTCAGATAGTCTTTTTGTTACTAAATGGTGCCGGTTACAGTTTAAAAGTCCAATTAATAATTACTTTTACGAAGTTTTGTTAGGAGAGGTGATTTGTTAGGAGAGTCTTAGGAGAGGTGGGACTCTCCTAACAAAACTTCGTAAAATGACTGGGCTACAAGTGCAAGTCGGACTTGCGCAAGAAGTACCATAGTTCCGTACCAATATCGAGTAAAAAACGGCAAAATCACGTTTGTTGTATGGGAGCTTTACTTAAATATTTATTTTATTCTGTGTTTTGTATTTATTGTTATAGCGGCAACAGAATACATCATCTTCAACTATCTAGCTATAATAACGGTTCATGAGATTGAGTCTGGTGACAGGCACACAGATAGAGCGGAGTCTTAGTAATAGGGTCCCGTTTTTACCCTTTGGGTACGGAACCCTGAAAAAAAAGGAAGATAATTAAATTAAACATTAAAGGTTTCTCAACCTAATATTATAATTGAAAATTTACTAAACTGTCCCTAATATAACGGATAATTTAAAAGCAGAGAAGGCTGAAAGCAGAAGCGAAAGAAAAAAGAAAGAAAGGAAAATATGTAATGTTTTAATATTCCCATCCGTCAAGTTGTGGTCCAAGTCTAAGAAGACCGCAATAATATGAAAACTTGCATGTAAGAAAAATGAGCTACAAAAATATATAGTTTTGTCAGTAGGTTTTTAACTATCATCGAGAATGCCTGAAGAGTGTTTATAATTTTTGTGCTATAGGTACAAGGAACTATGCATTACCGTTCAACTCTTTGGTATATTATTGCTTTAAGTTTTGCACAATGGCATGGTTGTCCAATAATCACTCCCAAGTTTAGGTTACCGCAAAATGAATATATGTATAGAGCTGCTGTATTATACAACCTTAAATACTTTGATTTGGATCCATTTTGTTTATCTTTGGCACAGTTTAAGAAGGGCTTAACTGGTAAAGCTCTTTAGACTGAGTCTTTGCCTCGCAATATACCTTCTTCTTATCATTTATTGTTATTTTAGCCTACCTACCTTCTGATAGGTAGCTATTATTGTATAAGCTTTGCAAGCACTTTTTCATTTAATTTTTAAATTACCACTAGCGGATTCCTATAATTGGTCTATTCTATGTTCATAGTTTGTAACCATTCGTTTGTAATTTGACTGTTGGTTTCCCGAATAAAAATTTATAAATTTATTAAAATTTATTTATTACCTATGATAGCTTGACTATACACACAGCACAATAGCGTTTAAGTATAAGATAAGGGCCATATCACACAAGCTATATTGAGCGTAAGCGTTGAAGGAACGATATACTCGCCATATCGCCGGAATATTTCTGAAAGCAATCAGTATCCCAGCTGAATCGCGGCAATATCGCATCAATAACGCTCAGTCATCGCCTGTTTTTTAAAATTCTCGGCAATTCAGTTGATACGTCTTTGCGGTGCAGCAGTGACATTGCATTGCTCAAAAATCCTAACCTAACCTAACTGTAAATTATAGTACATATAAGTATTACACTTCAAGATTTAAGTAGAACTGATATATGCTATAATGCAGGTTTAATACAGCGTATCCTGGAGCTTTCCATATTCTTTCCAATGAAGTAAATTTCTTATAACTTGTCCCAAGTCGTCCGGTATGACGTGCGGACGTGTCATTAGTCGGTTGATGAATTCAGAGCGTTAATGCGCCTCCCATTGAAACAGATGCGTTGGATGACACGCGCCACGGTCGTATTCTGACTCGTATGGACAAGGTTGTTAAGTTAGAACAATTATTGAGACACACACAAACTAACAGATTTAATAACATGAAATTAAAATGGAGTCACGTTGCAGGTTCTGACCCGAGCACTTTATCTCGCGTGGTTTTCGCGAGTCGCGTTTTTGCCTGCCACGAGGCTCCGCAATCCTTAATCTCTTCTTGTTCTGGACCAAAAACAATCCCTGAGATTGAGATAGATTCTCCCATAAACTACTCGACACTGGTCGTAATGCAGTGCTAACGCACAAGCAAGAGTCCATTAATCTATACTATTATAAAACTGTAACAGGAAGTTGGTCTGTACATTGAAAATATTACCAAAAAAAAAGTTACGATATGGTTTTTAGGTGTCCCTGATTCCATTTCACTAATTTTTGGATTTTTTGTCTGTCTGTTTGTTTGTGTGTTTGTTTGTTTGTTTGAACGAGTATCACGCAAAAACTGCTTAATCGATTTTGATGAAACTTTTTTGTTTGATAGCTTATGATCTGACTTAAAATCTGGTATATAATTTGTGCGGACGAAGTCGCGGGTTAACGCTCGTTATAAATAAATAAAAAAAAATATATATGATTTTTTTCAGATCTTGATCAGATAACGTTGTAATAGCCACATTTTAAAAGTTTCAGTTAAAAGTAAAATTCATTTTTAGCCTATCTAGGTTTCAGGTTGAAGTCGCACTCTTTTAATGAACACTAAGATACATTAAAAATAATAATATAATTATACTGTTACATAAATTACGGGGTTGGTTGGCAGAAATTTAGCTTGTCTTGCTACAGCTACAAAGTTATTTTTTTCGTGCAGTTGCAGCTAAGATATCCTTTAGTATAAATTATTTGGAGTTGCAGAGTGTTATCACGATGTTTCTGACCACCTCAAAAGCGAATGTGGTCGTGGCTTTATGTAGGTAAGCACACTGTAAAAGAAACGGGAAAAAAATATTGTTCTGCTATGTCTAACCGAGACACTGTCAAAAGGTAGCAAAGATTAGAAATCTGTTATTGAATGATCACAAAGTAATATCGTTACAAAATAGCAAAAGGTTTACAAAATAAGAGTGCTGAATATAAAAATGTGTGAATTAAAAAAGATTTTTATGTTAAGCGCGTTAATGCCCCGGACGTAGAACGGTTCACTTTTTATGTTGTTTCTTCTTTATTTCTGAAAAGCGTTATATTTGTAGATATACTTGCTTACATACGCAGGCATTTTTTAATAGCTTGATTAGTATATTATAAACAGTGTATACATAAAAGACCCTTGTAACATTTAAACCATAAAACTGAACAACGTCCACTGTGAAAACAAGAGTCGAAAAAAAAAATTTAAATCCAGGATTTGTATAAAACAACAAATCTTTTTATTTTATTTCGATGTTGGCCGCGTATTCAAATATTAATACTAGACAGGTTTGTTACATCCCGTTTTTTAACGAGGCAAATATAAAAGGCGTTAGTGGTATTATTATATTTTTCACCGACGAAAAAGGAGTCTCTTTCACTATCCATGCTGCCCGGTTGTGGAACTCACTCCCCGCCGATATTCGTGATTGTCAAACATTTGCGTCCTTCAAAAAGCAAGTGAATGAACACTATCACTCTCTAAAATAAGCCATAGTTTATGTATGTTTATTGTATCTATTTGTTTATTTATTATTATGTTTATTTATATTATATTTATATATATATATATATAGTTTTTATCTAGTTTTGTAGTAAGTATCTAGTTTTTATCATTTGCGCTGTACACATTTTGTCTGCCTCACACTTCAGAACTGTCTCTGTTGCGGGTTTGCTGGAAGAGATCTCTTTAGAGATAAGCTCGCCCTTTGTACATGCCTACTTTAATTGTTTTTTCTGTATTGTTATGTGTACAATAAAGTGTTAAATAAATAAAATAAAGGAGGAGGTTATCAATCCAACCCGTATGTTTTTTTTTAATGTTTGTTACCTGATTACTCCGCCAATTGAAATTGTTTTAGATGATTCTTTTTTTGTGTGGTGGATCATACTATGGTTATACTTCAGAGGTGGTCCCATTTCAATTTGGTGAAGATCAGGCTTCGGAGATAGACAATGAAACTTCTCAAAAATGTATATGCATATCATCGGAGATTGAAATAAATGTTTGGTGATGGTTAATGTCCCCCTTTGCATGTACAACGGATATGTCAACCCAATATAATACCAACACTAAAATTTTGAAACAAAATAATTTTTACCAAAAATCAAAACAGACTTCAGAACTAAAAAAAAGTACTAGTCAAGCCGTTATGATTCGCGATTGGGCTTAAGAGTTATTTTTTGGGCTTAGCTTGATACCGACTTCGATAAAACAAATTAATGTTTTTTAGTTATTAATCATTTATTTATATTAAAGCACTATATACATAACCATTAACCTAAAAAAAAAAAAAAAAAAAAAATAATGTTCTTTAATTGCGAATTTAAAATACGCTGGTAATATTATTACTATTATTTTAGTACTTTTTTAAGTTTTGATGTCGGTTTAAATTATTTGTTAATTTTATATATTACGAGTGTTAACCCGCGACTTCGTTAACACTTCGCAAAAATTATATACCAGATTTTAAGTCAGATCATAAGCTATCAAACAAAAAAAGTTTCATCAAAATCGGTTCAGTAGTTTTTGCGTGATATTCGTTCAAACAAACAAACAAACACACAAACAAACAGACAGACAAAAAATCCAAAAATTAGTGAAATGGAATCAGAGACACCTAAAAACCATATCGTAACTTTTTTTTTGTTAATATCTTCAATGTACAGACAAACTTCCTGTTACAGTTTTATAATAGTATAAAAAAAATATCTTCAATGTACAGACAAACTTCCTGTTACAGTTTTATAATAGTATAAATATACATATTTAGCCCGCTGGCTTTCTTTAAACATCGTCATTATACGCTTCAGCTTTTCGTCCACCCACTGCAGGGTATAAGCCTCCTCCCCATTGTGTCACTCTTTCCTGTCTTGTCCCAGGCTCACCCAAGTCCAGCCAGTCCAGTCTTTCCAGCTGCCTTCGCAATATCATTGTTCTCCAACAGTGTGTGTGTGTGTTGTTGTGGATTTTTGTTATACTCCTATAACAAAAATAAATCTATCTTATTTCAACACTATGTCTGTCTTTATCTAACTCGTAAATATTGTTTTTATTGAACAGTACCCTATGCAACCACTTAACTAAAATCCCTGCATCCCTGCAGTCTGCGTATTCACTTAGTCCGGCATGGTACCGCATGACTCGCATAATATTAGTGAAACACACCTTCCAAGATATATAAGTAAAAGGATAATAAACGATTATTATTGATATCCTTAACTTGGTCTTTCTTGGTCCTTTGATGTCCATTTAACTCCAACAATCATCACCCCCCCTGGCTACTCTTTTAGAATACTGACTATAAAACAATAAATAAATAAATAAAAGTACCTGGACTTGTATTATGATGACTAGACAACGATATAGAATACATATATAAATACAAACATCCATGACTCGGGTACAAATATTCATATTCATCATATATATATCTGCCCCTTACGGGATTCGAACCCGCGACCCTCGGCACAGCAGGAAGGTTCACTACAGACTGTGCTACCGGGCCGTACAATCTACAATAATTATACTTATTACAGTCACGGCCACTAAGCAATGAAACAAAAAACACAAATAATCTATGAAACAGTTAATAAGTACCTAATCGGCGATCGTTAACACTTCAATATCCATTATCGCCTATTAGTTTAATTGTTACCGAGTCAAACTTCAATCTGGAAGTGATTTTATTACCCAGTAGTTTAAGTATGTTTTAAGCAGCTTTTTCATACATTGCATTCATGCTTACCGCATTGAAGTTTCGTGTGAAACAGCTGATTTTATTTACGATTGCTTCTTTACTACAAGTTTTACAGTTTAATGGCCTGAACCACTCCTGAAAATTTTGGAAGTGTTTAAAAAATCACCCTGTATATTTTTACGGAAATTTGACAAAATACAGAAACAGAAATTAGTTTCTAGCTCGTGTTTAAAAAAATAATTTAATGAACATAGAATTTGGTTTAAAGTAGCGCGACGTAAGGACTAACCAGGTCCGCCACATACATACCGAATTCCGAGTTCGATTTCGTATGGATTTTTTCCCTACATGATTTCGTTCAGAATTGCGTAGGTATCAAATCCTTTACAAAATTACAATCATAATTCCGTATGCGTGTGGTACGTCTGCACCACTTTAGGTTGTAATTGGACTTGGACTTAGGAAGGTTCCCTTTTGGCTTTTTAAGGTTTCTGCCTCCGCTCCGTAGTCTAATGGTTAAGAGCATTGGGCTCTTGACACGGAGATCGTGGGTTTGATTCCCACGGGGGACACCTAGGGATATGTCACTTTGTGCGTTTTTCCCCAGTTGGTTAGGACATTGCAGGCTGAATCACCAGATTCTCTGAAAAGAAAGATGATTCCGTGTTTCGGATCGCGGATTGCACGTTAAGCCGTTGGTCCCGGCTAGGTATCCCTGGTGGTAGTGCTCGTTACATAAAAACAACGTCAGAGGCGGTAAGGCGGTCTGAAAAAACTCTGACACCAGACCTCTGCCGAAGAAGAAGAAGTATGATTTGACGAGTAAAGTGGTGATAGATAAAACACTGCTTTAAAATCCTTTATTCACCTATATGTCGTGATCTATTCTGAGCCAGATTCACGATGAAAAACACATTTTTGAAAATGTTCTTGCTTCATTCGTACATTTGTACATTTTGTAGCCTTGTATTTGTCACTTCCATAGATTCTACTCCTTCAGTCAGTTTTTCATCAATTTTTGATTCATGCGCCGGCGCAGCTAAGCGTGTCGAAGGCTGCGCGCGATGAACCGTATGATCACAATCACATGCTATCAGCGTGTCACTGTACACCGTATGGCCTTAGTTTTTGTGCACTTGCTTAGGATATAAAGAGTCAATAATCAGACCATCAAACTGAACAACTTTCTCTATGGGACCAACATAAAAAATGTGAAATAATATCTGCTATCCCAAACATTTGGGTCGAGTAGATTTGCAGTTTTGTATGGGACAGCAGATATTTTTTTCGTGAATTCGATGTTGGTGCCGTAGAAAAAGTTATTTAGTTTGATGGTCTGATCATCCTCTTAAAAAACCGTCAGCATATTTAAGAAAGACTGTATAGATAGGACCCCTAATTCAATAAGGGGTCTCTTCCTGTTATAGATGTCTATCAAAATCCGTCCGCTCTATGTCTATCATTTCTATATTTATTTCATCAAAAGTTAAAAAAAAAACCCTTTGTGTTTAAAAAAAACAATTGAAATAGCTGAATGGCCAAACCACCAAACATTTAACGGGTGACTTCTAAACAAAATCCAATAGCATGAAAGTTAAAAAATGCATAAGCTCGATAATGCTCACGACTATATTTCCCGGGGTAGTCAGAGATATTCAGAAAAATCAGACATCAAAGTTTCAAGTTTTTTTAAATACTTTGCAGTGAGACCAGGGGGTCCTCGCATACAGGCTGATGATAATAATGAAAAAATGGATATATTTTCGCTAATTAATAAGGGCATAGGCCCACCACACATTCCCACCGCTGTAACTCCTGTAAGCCAGGATCAACAGCGGCGACCATTCACAACACTGGACAATGAAGTCCAGCGAGCCCGGGGGATGACTCTAATCTGTCTTGGAACCCGCAATGAATTAATCAAAGAAGATAGGAGGAGTAGGAAAACGAAATATCCGACTTCCCTCCATTGCAAACGGGAGACAGCAATAAGAAGGAAAAAAATGGCTATTAGAGAGCCAATTCAAGAGATCATTTATGGCAGTGTTGAAGACACGACCGCAAAAGCACCAAAAAAACAAAATAAAACAATAGGAACCTAACATTGTACTGAAACTATGACCTATTTTGCTTCCAGTAATAAATATGGCAAAAACATCTGAACGCACGGAAGTTATCCCTAGTCGCAACAAGATCCATGTAGTAAGGGACACCAGAAAACGATTTTATTGAGTCAAGCATGGTCTGGCGCTCGGCGTACCAGAGCTCACACTCCCAAAGAATTATGATGAGCGGTCTGTTCCAACTCGTTACTGTCAACAGAACATTCACATAAAGGTGACGCAACCAATTTAAAATAAAATAGCTTTCCCTTAATAATTTAATTTATTTTCGCTAGCCGAAATTAATGTGTGTCTTTTACTTCGACAGTACAATTAAGCCAGAAGAATAAGCTGAACTTTTTTTATGGGTTTTAAATTTTTCTATCGAATAATAAATTACATACCTATACAAATATAGAAATTTGAAACTAAAAAGTAAATATGTACAAATTTACAATTTTAATAGTAGGTAGGTAGGCAGTACTTTTTTTATTGTAGATTTTAGTTTACAAGTGCACGTTTTATATAAAAGGCCTATTAACGATTTGAATCTTAGCCATAGAAGCGTAATCAACCTAGGCCCTAGGCACACCAGTGATACTTTTAAGAAACTGACCCTCTATGATAAGAACAACAAAATGTCAACTTTGATTTAATTATGTCCCTTATTCAGTAGTAACTAGTAACACAGGAATGTTAGATTTGCAAGAATCACTTATTAAACGTCTGGCTTATTTATAGGTCTCCAGATTTGGTCTAATTGTAATGTGCAAGGAGTTTCGATTTATCAGTAGTTCAGCTTTGGGTTAGGGGATGAGTGGAGTCGATGTTGTGACCTATAAATAAACGTTAACTTGGTCCCTAAGCTGGAATAGAATACTTTATTTATGGAGTGATTTTTCAAAATGAAGGCCATTAGCATACCGATGACCATACCGTCTTTTTATCCATTAATATAAGTTGCAAATTTTAACTATTATAATATCAATAGTATACATTTATTAACTCGTGCTTTTATAAGTTTTTATTTATATACCATGGCGTGCAAAAACCGTTTCTTTTTAACATTTAAAATCATCAACTCATCATCATCACCAAAATATATTGTTTGTTCCATTTTACCACACAGATATCACTATACCGGTAAACTAACTGACAAGTCACAATTTTCTAGCTTTTGATCGAAACAAAAAAAACTTTTAAAAATCTAAGCAATATTCTATTAAAGATTCCGAATTAAATGCACAAAATGTTTAAAAAAAATGATTAAACAAAGAGTCTCTACGCATTTTCAGTTCCACCATTGTCCAACCATCTGATTGTGCTTGTCCACTCCATACAACCGATAGACTATACCATTATAATTACACAACTACTATTTTAATAACTTAAACAGACTAAATCAACCTTAACTCTCTGTTCTAGAGCTCATAACAATAGCAACTTTAAACTGGTATTTGAAAGTGTATGTGGCACGGCTGTCGCATTAACCATATTTATTTTAATCGCTATTAACCTATTGATATTATTTAAGACTTCGTTTTCAAAAATATATGACTCTAATACTTTAATGGAGCTGAGGTCGAATTCCCATAGGGACGCATAAAACGCCGCATGTCGATGTGTAAATTTTTGGCGGCATTAAAAAAATATCACTTTGAGACAATGCAATAAGTTAACATTTCTTCCATCAACAAGTATTAAGACTTAGCCTCCTGCGTACATCTGTACTTCTTGTAGGACATAAGAAATAATAAAATCTATTGTTGGTGTTTTGGTTGGCAACTAAACGCTAACAATAGATTTTATTATTTATTATGTCCTACGAGAAGTACAAATGTACGCAGGAGGTTAAACGTAGTTTAGGAATAGCTCTATCTCTCATACAAAGATAATACATCCTACTTCTATGCTCTCACAAAAGCCTTGTGTTTCAGTGGTTACATATTAGAAGAACTAAACACAGTCTAACTATTTTCGACATAACTACGGTCGAATCACATACTGGTTTAAATGACTAAAGACCGTTTCACAGATTTTTGTTTAAAATACTGATCGATACCCATAAAGGTGAATTCACCTACGATTTATTCAACTACAATTAACTCATCTACGATGTATTCAACTATAATGAAATGACCTAAGGTTTATTGAAGTAACCGACGATTCACCTGAAGCCCAATTCCAAAGGTGTTTGTTGGGGTACGTATTTGAATGTCTAAAATAAAAAAAATTAAAGTGGCATAACCTACGATCAAAATCAAAATTTCTATGGAGCTCTGCGAAACACGTCCGTACTCTGGTCCCGCACGCGCGTTAGGTTAGCGAGGAGCGAAGCGACGAGCATGTTAGGTATCTTGCGACCCACAGCGCCAGAACCGAATTGCTACTATTTACCCTTGAACCTTATTTTTATTTGACCTTGAACATGAAATGGAGGGTTTAATTAAAGGGAATATTTTTGGGTAGACTGGGTAAATAGTAGCAATTCGGTTCTGGCACTCGCCGGCCGCTGCCGCGGCACGCTCGCTCCGCTCGCTCGGCTCGTGCGCTGTGGGTCGCAAGATACCTAACATGCTCGTCGCTTCGCTCCTCGCTAACCTAACGCGCGTACGGGCACCAGAGTACGGACGTGTTTCGCGGAGCTCCATAGAAATTTTGATTTTGAACGTAGGTTATGCCGCAGGTTATGCCGCGCAGTACTGATAAGCCGTACGTAGGCGAGTCGTCCATTAGGTATTTCAAACGTAGTTGAAACATCCAATAGCTAAAAAAACCATTAGAATAAACGTTCGATAGTGCATTTAATTTTAGTTTAATCAAAACTATGTAAGTTGAATAGTACTTGAGTCGACCAATATGCGCTATAAACATATGTGATTCGACCGTAGTTATGTCGAAAATAGTTAGACTGTGTTTAGTTCTTCTAATATGTAACCGTTTCAGTTTGGCCATATTAGATGTGGTAGATTTTGGCCATATTGTATGTGGTGAATTTTGGCCATATTAGATGTGGTAGATTTTGGCCATATTAGATGTGGTAGATTTTGGCCATATTGTATGGGATCAATTTTGGCCATATTAGAAGTGGTAGATTTTGGCCATATTAGATGTGGTAGATTTTGGGCATATTAGATGTGGTAGATTTTGGCCATATTAGATGTGGCAGATTTTTGTCATATTAGACGTGGTAGATTTTGGCCATATTAGATGTGGTAGATTTTTGTCATATTAGACGTGGTAGATTTTGGTCATAGTAGATGAGGTAGATTTAGGCCCCATTAAATTTGGCAGATTTTGGCCATATTAGATATGGTAGAATTAGGCCATATTAGATGTGGTAGATTTTGGCCATATTAGATGTGGTAGATTATGGTCATATTAGATGTGGTAGATTATGGTCATATTAGATGTGGTAGATTTTGGCCATATTAGATGTGGTAGAATATGGCCATATTAGATGTGGTAGATTTTGTCATATTAGATGTGGTAGATTTTGGCCATATTAGATGTGGTAGATTTTGGCCATATTAGATGTGTTCGATTTTTGTCATATTAGACGTGGTAGATTTTGGTCAGTTGATCAGTTTGATGGTCAGAATCACACCTGAAATTTTAGCTATACATTTTTTAACCCGTATGTGGACTAAGGCGAGCAAAGCCAAATGCCAAAGCTAGTTAACTAGCGTATAAGACAGCTTCCTTGTTTAGCGACACAGATAGCGAGCGGACGCGTATGGTAGTAGCGTCAGCAAAACAAGCGGCCAGTGCGTGCGATAGTACACGCAAATAACTTGCCTTACGAGATTAGACAACGACAACGAGTAGCGGTTCTTGTAGGGTCAGCAGAATAAATTTAAACTAGTGTAAAGTACTTTATTCTGTTTCATACAGGGTGTAAAATTAAATGCGTTAAATATCTTACCAGGTGCATCAGACCATCAAACTGAACAACCTTGATCATGAATTAACAAAATCGTGAAAAAAAATATCAGCTGTTCTTGTCGACGGCTAATCCAAATTTATGGAACAAACGTTTTTTTTTTTAATTTCGATGTTCATACTATAGAGGAAGTTGTTCAGTTTGATGGTCTGAATCACCCACAAACATTATGAAAACAGTATTTAATCATCAAAGTGTACAATAAAGTTAATAAACAGAAACATTTCATTTCATCTCATATTCATTTATTCCTTTTTCATTTCATTTCAAACATTTTGAAATTAATTGTTTTGATACTTACGATTTTTTTATAACATGCTTCATGAGTATCTTTGATTTTATTTTATTTTACCATCCTACCATGCCCTGCAGTGAGCGTATTTGCGACAACACGCTTGAAAATTTAGATGTAAATGTTTATTTTTTGTCGACTCGATTCTCTAGTTGTTATTGTATTATTGACCACCAGAAAACAGTTGTAAGAATAATAGTATAAAAATAAATTAAAAGAAATACATTTTTTTATTCCATATTAAACTACGATGTAAACATACATTTTATGGTATTTTATCATTTCAATTTAATTATCAATATATGACACAATATGTAGATGTAGCCATTACGGGACTCCCCCATGGTGCAGAGGTGGATGCTACTGCATGCCAGCTCATCACCCTTTGCACAGTAGGTAATGTAATTTAATGTAACATTGTTATTGTAATTTATTTAATTTTATTAATGAATGAATTTGTGGACTAACATAGTTATAAGACTACTACTTACTAACACAATATGGATGAATAATCTGAAATAAATAATTTTTAATTTAATTTTAATTAAAAACATTAAAATTCTGACTACAGATTGTTATGCTAACGGTACTAGTTATAGCCAACACATACGTAAGACAGTTTAATGAACAATTCATGTTAGTTTAATCCCATTTGTTGACCGTTTAAGTGGTGTGTGCACTCATATAGATATCTAGATCTTATGCACGAGGAAACCTTGCGCTGGCGCAGGCTCATATAAAATAGGAAAGTTATTTGTCTTACAAGCCTGCTCGGTAGATACAAAATTCTTCAGATAACTGAAGCATATTTAAGCTTAAAAAGCTTTTGTTATTATAATACAGGGTGTAAACTTAAACTCGTGTGCTTCAGACTGACCAGCTTTCACTATAGGACATAGGACAAACATCGAAATCGCGAAAATAAAAACAGTCCTTTAAAATGTCAATGGTGAATGACTATTGACATTTTCTATAGAACAGTTTTTTTTAATTATTTCACCGTAATTCATGCACAGTTACGTCAAAAACAATCATAGATAAGTTACGTCATAGAGCTTAAGATTCTGACATCACAAATTGTTTTTCGTTTTTTTTCGTGATTTAAAAAAAACGTTTTATTTTCTGTATTATCTATCACCCCAATTTCAACTCATAAAATAAAAGGTAAATATTTCCCACATTTTCCATCAAACCCCTTATCTAAACATATTGCAGCAAATTCGTTAGCTTCAACACATTTTAAGTGCTTAGTTTCTAACAACACACCAAAATTATTAGACGAGTAAATAGAATATTATATAACCCCATTGTCAACTCTTTCCTTTTAAACCTCTTATCTCAACGAAACGCAGCTAATGCGATGACTTCAACACATAAAGCATGATTATTCTATACGTCTCCACTACATATTCCCGCGACTAAAAAAAAACGCTTCATTTTCAATATTATCACCCCATTGTCAACTTGTAAAAGAAAAACACAAAATCAATATTTTCCACGTTTTCCTCCAACCCCCTTATCTCAACGTAACGCAGTCAATTCGTTGACTTCATCACATGTAGTTTGATTATTTTATCAACATGTTTTCGCGAGTAAATAAAACGGTTCATTTTCAATATTATCACCCCATTGTCAACTCACAAAAAAAAACAAAAGATAAATATTTCCCACATTTTCCTTGAGCCCCTTATCTCAACGTACCTTCAACACATGTATATCAGTGATGGTAATAAGGGTTATGTTATCAACTCCCGCGGGAATCTCCCCTCCGTTAACGTATTATCACACGTTAAGGTTAAACGTTTAGGTAAATTGATTGAGATGAAGATTGTTTAATTTTTTATTAGGTGTAATAGGATGAGACGTTTTGAGTTATTTGAGAAAGTAATTGGTGGTAGATTGAAGAGGTTTTCAAAGATTGTGAGTTACGGTGTCACCAACTTTATCTGTAGAATGAGCGATGGCGCCACTTTCTGGATCAAAGAATGATTTCATTTTGAGAATTTGAGAATTTTGAGAATTTGAAATTTCTCGTACACCACTTTCGGCATGATTTTCACAAAAAATACTCAGAAATATTTAGAAAAACAAGAACTCGATTGAACAGCACAGACTACATCGACTGACAGCAACAAAATGACGTTATCAAAAGTAGTTCCGATTTTGGCCATTCTACAGATAAGTTGGTAGCACTGTACGTCAGTGCGTATGCCATCGAAGCAATAACATTGCATTGAAGAGGACAATCATCCATAGAGATAGTAAGTACTACGTACACCTGGAGAAAGCTCTTCTCGGAATTTTGGGCAAAGCGGGATAGAAGTTGTTGGCCGTCGTGTCCCTATCCTTAGTAGGGTGGCAATGCGATCATGCTTTTAGGACTTTTAAAAATGGCGTTTTGCCACTGAAAATGTGTACCTGCCTACGCTACCTTGATGAGAAAAAAACTAGCGTACCAGGTAAATTTTGTCTTGGGAATCCTAAAATAAATAAAACAATACTCATTTTGAGACCCAAAATTTAACGTCAAGCCGAAAGCAGGAGATAATATGCCAGTTTATACATCATCATCAATAACCTATGTACGACGTACGTCCCACTTCCAGGCACAGGCCTACCCTCAGAGAAGTTTCATGGGCGTTAGTCCACCACGCGTGCCCAATGCGGATTGATAGATTTCACATAAGCATGAGAATTTTTACTTCAGCGTATGCGGGTTTCCTCACGATGTTTTTCTTCACCGTTTGAGAGCAGTCGGTATTACGTATACACAAGTTAGAAAAAGTCATTGGTATGAACATAATTATCATGTCATGTTGGCCGTGCGGATTAGAACCCGGACCCTCGCGATTGAATGTCCTAGTGTCCATGTTTTATCATCGTAATTTTTATCATATTTTAATTCAAACTGAAATTTTGTTTGCTTCCGAAGCTTACCTTCTATGTTTGTTGTTACCCTAACTACTTTGATATTTTCAAAACTAAAACATATTAAAAATACAAACCTGTGATACGATAAGCCACAAACTGGATAATATTCGCTTTTGCAGCCGTCGATTAAGCAAATACGAACCATTTTAACATAAGAATGTGGTTAAAAAATAATGAAAATTAATTTGACGGCTGGCGACAAATAGAAAAATATTGATAACAATTGAATTAAAACTGTAAAATCCATACCTCCATTTCAGTATAACCTAGGACTTACATATCATATCAGACACAACAATCGACTCATACAAATCATACGTCTTAAGCTCATCATCATCAGCATTATAATACACCAACGCGCTGTCCCACTTGAGGGCACAGTAAGCGGATACGTACGTCGATTGGTGGAAGCAAGTTAGAAGGCAGCTTGCTTTCAGATAATTTTCAATTCGCCTCAAAGTTGTCACCTTGCTTATAAGACTATTCGCATAATTTTCAAACCGGAGTCCGCGTTGATATTAGCACTCCAGACTCGGTTCGGACACATGCGTCACACACTCCTGTGTTTGTGGCTCTCTCATTCAGGCCAACGGCCACCACGCCCCGAGCTGTCGGAAATACGCGGGCCTATTCTCACGCCACTATTCGCTGAATGACCTAACCCGAAGGGCGCTCATTTCAGCCAACGTTCCGAACGTCAGCGAGCCCACTGGACTGTGTCGCACCGATGGCAGAAGGCACGATGGCCTAACCAAACCCTTATCCCCTGGCAGAAGGGCCGCTGCCTCCTATGGGATGCCACCTGCTCGTGCACCTTTGCATCAACATACTTTCCCAGTACCACGCAGGTAGCCGGGTCAGCTGCCGAACACGCGGCATACCTGAAGCACTCCACATACTCCTGCTTGGAAGCGGACCAAATATTTGTCCCGTTCGCAGTGGAGACAGCCGGCCCCTGGTGTGCAGAGGCAAAGGGCTTTGTTAAAGAATTGAGCCGACGGCTCAGTGACAGGGGTTGCGACCCCCGCTCCGGTTCGTTTCTGGTCCAACGCATATCACTGGCAATACAACGCGGTAACGCCGCCAGTATTTTAGGCTCCTTTAGACCGGAAACCAATCGTGGCGGGCTCCTGGAATAGCATAGGTTCATCTTTCATCTTTTCTTTCTTTCTTATTTTTTCCTTTTTAACCTTTGTCGCCTATAAATATTTCATTCAATAGTTATAAGTTCTTCTTTTATATTATAATTAGTTTAGATCTAGTTTAGATATTGTGTATCCCCATTCTTGAGAACATTTAAATAAATATACATACTATTTTCAAACTATAAAACAATCTCCAGCACATAAAAATTATATCACCAACATTAAAAAATAAATCCCATCCCATGCACCATAAATCTAACTATCTTCCTAGCCCATAAACAATATACCGTGCCAGCCACAACAGGGTGTGTTATAAAATTTATTCAGAGGCTCGTAAAACAAAAGTGCGACATAAATTCCCGGGGGCACACGCATTAGCTCCGGGATTTTCCACCATATGAGAAAACATTTTCCTTTTCATGGTGTCGTATTATTTTTTGCGGATGTTGCTCTACTTTCATTTTTTTACGGTTTTATTTAGTTTAACTCCATAATATTTATTTATTTATTATTTGTGAGTTTAGTGTTTGTATTTTAACAGGAAATTCTCCTCCGTTCCAATTTATCGATTTTGAATAAAACAATCATTTAATTATTGTAATACCTAGTAAATGGAAGGATGTATAGTGAAATAAAGGAAAATCCGTTAGGTAAAAATGAACAAACCAACAAGAAAATTTTATTGTTTTAGTCAGTTTTTGTCATCCAAACTGTTTCTTAATAAGTATTTACGAAACCGAAATGATGTATGTTTATTTTTCTCAACAATAAAAAAACGATTTTTTTAACAGCCATTAGATTTTTCTATAATAGATAGTATTTATAGTTCTAGGCGATTCTTGTTCTAAATATCGAAAACAACTCAACATTAAGTAGATAGGTAGGTACTACAAAATCACTAAAAACAGTCAAACAATATTTTAACTTATTGAAAAACTGAATTTAAATAGAAGAATTCGATTTTGTTTTGAAACTGGCCTCGAGCTTTCATGGCACACTGTTAAAAATGTTTGAAAAAAAACCTATTTCCAAAAAACTGTGAACTATTTCCAAAAAATCCACCACAAAAAAAGTAGAGCAACACCCAACACAACTCAACCGCTTAACCCTACGGGCTGCCACCTGTTGCACGCATACGACAAACCCATACGGTGTTCACGTTACCCCCTACGTTCACGTCTACCATACCTACATATAGGCCACCAAACGTATAGGCTCGCGGGACACCGTCTATACGTAGGTAGACTTATGTATACGGGCGAAAATGTTGGCAGATTCCGCGGCGGGTTTCAGGAGAAAATTGAGTTTATTTCGCTTGGCTGGTGAAGGGTTTATTTTGGAAGTTGATATGTTAGGGTGTGTTTATTTTGGGTGAATGATTCGTCTTTTGTTTTGTATAATTTTCTGAAGGCTTTTCTGAATTAAGAGGAGCTTAATGTTTACGAGTATTTGATGTAATGGTGCTCTTAGCTGGAGTCAACCATAGTTACAACGTTAGTTAGATACGCTGTAGATAGAGTTGGCTATGATAAATTATAATCATGAGGCAGTCAGAACAAAACATTTAGGTGCAAACGTCTGGAAGTAAACACAAGTATGCACTCACGTTCATACACACTCGTTCCATCAGATTCAGGAACGTGAGGACATCTCAACTTCCTGAATTTGATGGCTTTAACTGAAGGGATATGTCGCCTTAAGACTTTCTCCTCTGCTGGTGCCATTCACAGCCGGACGACATGATATATCATATTTAATTCTTATATTATACAGTGTGGTGTCTGATTACGAATAGCACCAACCCAGTCGGGTGTCGTTATAGGCGACTGAGGCTGACCCCACCTCTACTGTTACATAATTAACCAAAAAAAAAAATCATCGAAGCAAATCAATAAATAATTCCAACTCTAGTGTGACATCTAAAACATAGACTATTTTTTCAGAAGGGTATGTCATTTGAAACTACTTCTCATTGAGAGACGAAAAGACTTTCTTTGTCAAAAAAACTAATTGTAAGATGCTTAAATTATCTTACATGATGACAGATATGAATACTTTAATGAAATTATTTTTATTTTTGTAACAATAATTAAACTTTTTGTCAATTGTTATTTAACAACTGAACAACTTTCACTAAAGGAACAAAAAGAATCTGCTATTGCATAGAAAATGTACTGAATCACCTCCTTGAGTAGAAACGCATTTAAGTTTACACCCTGTATTATTATTATATCATAACCGTATCATCTGCCTCCGTGTTCTAATGGTTAAGAGCATTGGCACTCGACACGGAGGTCGTGGGTTCAATTCCCACGGGGGACACCTAGTGAAATGTCACTTTGTGCGTTTTTCCCCAGTTGCTTAGGACCACAGATTACCCCCAATAGATATCGCATACAAGGCCGCTGTCGCGCACCACACATATATGATTTTGCACTGATATAAGCAACGACGTAAAGCGAGATGGGTGTAGTGCGACCTTAAAATGGTCAATCATGTTGCCTTATTTCGTTCCCTGCTACCCGCACCTACCACCAAAAATTGTGACTTCGGGCCTGTACAAAATTTTCATAATGCGGTATCTATTAGGGGTTTACTGTAGTTAGGAAATTGCAGGCTGATTCGTCTGATTGTCTGAAAAGTGAAATGATTCCGTGCTTCGGATGTCACGTTAAGCCGTTGGTCTCGGTTACTATCTCTGGTGGTAGTATTCGTTACATATAAACCACGTCAGAGGCCGTAAGGCGGTCTGAAAAAACTCTGACATCAGGGCTCTGCCCACACGATAAGAAGAAGATAACCATAATACACGTTTCAACCGATTCATATACTTAGTAGCAACAACATTAAGTTATATCATGTGTTCATAATTGTTAATTCATAGCAACTCTCTAACCTTTGCCACACATCATAATAAGTGTCGTTAAACGCCCCACACACGTTCCAATTTCGTGACTTTTTAGTATTAAATAACATGGTACAATTTACTAACTTCAGCTACAAGTGAAATTATAAAGAGATTTCTAGAAGATTTATTGCAAAAAGAGGGAAAGGTAGATGAAATTATTTTTAAACTGAGAGAATCATTGTATTCAATCAGGAAGTCAAGAAAGGAGTGAAGAGAGGATATTGGAGAATTTTCCCCCGAGAGCGTGAAATTTTTAATTTGTTTTTTTTTTGTTTTTTTTAGGATAACACCAGCCTTAGTAGCCTTAGTTTTTCAGAAAATCTTTGACTACTCCCTCGGGGATTATAGTCGTGAGCATATGCTATGCTATGCTACAACAGCCTTAGTTACATAAGTTAGAACACTGTTTACATTTTGATGGCCAATTATAGCTATTCATAAAGTAACTTATCAATAAATACTCATGATGTATGATAAAGCAAATTATGTTAGGTACCTAATTACTCTCTTTGAAATAGCCCCAGGCAACAATAATAATAGGTGACCTAAATTAACAATCAAATGAGCCCATTTTCGTAATCACATCATATACAACAATCGGCTCTTGTAATTAATAAAGATTTTATTTTTCTATTTTGTATTATTTTTGCGTGTATGAAACGACTTATGACTGTGGAAGAGGCAAAACAAGTGTGTCAGGATCGTAGCCGATGGCGATTGACTCTGCCCACCCCAATGGGACACAGACGTGAATATGTCTGTAATTATTGTTCTATTTAGAATTAATTATAATCATCTATTTTCATTAAGTTATACACTGTATATCATTATGTCGCGCAGAAAACAAATTTCTGGATTCGTGGATAAAATTTCTTTCATATCAAATGAATGCCTTATTCATGAACATATCTTATTTTCAAGAGAAAACTCGCTAAATTCTGTAAAATAAACCAAACATAAGTTGGCAACCCTGCTTAAGGCGACCGCACACGTCGCTGTTTGTGACCGCACTAATTCTAATGACGTTATTATGAGAAATGTGATTATATGGATTATATTATAATATATGTCAGCCGCATAATGTATGAGACAGGCATTTCGATTGTACGAGGAGGGAGAGGTTTTGATACTTTGCTTTGAATTACCTATGCATTGCCTTCACAAGGTAGGAATCAAGCTCCACAAAATTAATATTGGAAATAACTGGAGAAAGTAACTTCAGACGCGGTCATAGGGATACCATTCTCTTTTAGCCATAACATCGTAAAGAACATCCGAAGAAATTGCATACGATTAGCCCTGGACAAGTCTTGTTTCCTCCTGTATATTATTATGATAGCTTGGTTTTGCCAGCAACTTAGTCCACGTGAAATTAGAATATCGAAAAATCCTTTCTTAGTGCACCCCTGGGTACATCCTCAGTAGAATCTATATTCCAAATTTCATGTTTCTATCTCCAGTCGTTTAGGCTGTGCGTTGTCTGTCAGTCAGGGTGACTACCTGACCTGAACGAACTGACGGTACTGTTTTATAAGTAAGTATAGATTTGTTCGGAAGACTTACGAACACAGTGGTTGAACACCGGCTGGAAATATGACTATTCTTAATTATAAATAATCAACAACAAACACATCTCAAAATAGGCAATAAAGTATCAAAATCTGTCATTCCCAATACAGATGCTATCACATCTCAGCCCATACGCTTAGCAAGATCAACTTAGAAGCAACTTAAATGTAACTTAGTGTCACCGTACCTCAAACATTCCCACAATCGATCATCACGCACTTATCTTGAACTTAAGAGCTTTATCTATGAACTGTTTATTTATAAGTTAACAGTCCTTTTGTTTTAAGCTTCCGTGTTGAAAGTTTTTTGTTTGGATAAAAAAAGTGGCATTTGGTGCGTGAAGTGTTAAAATTTTGCTACTGTTTTTTTTTTTTTGTGATGGGCATTGTTTTATTTTTGATGGCTGGTGGTTGTTGAAAGCAAAATAATCGCGAATGCATTTTACATTGTTACCTGATGATGATTGATTCTCTTAAAGCCGATTTTGATTACAGTGGCTGCTATTTAGAAAAGTGGACATGTCATCGGATGAGTGTGTGTGTGCGCTTAACAATGTTGTAAACTCTTTCATCATCATCAGCTTACATGCGTTCCACTACAGGCCAAATGCTTCCCTCAGGGAGGGTGTATGGGCGCCAGTCCACTAGACTTGGCCAATGTGGATCAAACATACCCATCAGAATTTATTCTTCAGCGTATGCAGGTTTTCTTACGATGATTTCCTTCACCGTTTGAGAACAGTCGGTATAACGCACATAAGCAAGAAAATCTTATTGGTACATTGCACGTCATCTGTGCGGAATCGAACCTGGACCCTCAATATTTAAAGTCCATACCTCTCCGAAAAGTGAGGCCGAAAAGTTCTGAGTGAGAGTGGCCGCGTACCGGAAAGCGCAGCGTGGATCGACGACCTGATGAAAGCGGAGGGAACCCGTTGGCAACGCAGGACCGGTCGTTATGGCGATCCTTGGGGGAGGCCTATGTCCGGCAGTGGACGTCCACCGGCTGAGATGATGATGATGATGATGACCTCTCCGCAATGCGCCACCGAAGCATTTTCTAGTAAAACCAGTAGACAAAAAGCCATGGTCAAAACATACCATTTTAAACAAAAAAGTAAATATAGAAACAATAACATACAAACAGATCCTCTATTCACGATGTCTTTAAGCTCATCAATTATGGTAGACCAGGTAGCCACGGACTGACGAGTGACAAGTCAGCTTTAGATCATATCGACCATGTGATGATGCACAGGGTGAGGCTTTTGTAACGACGAGACTCCTCGAGATAAGTGGCATGGTAATACATAGATAGATTGTAATTTATTTTTTACAATTGGTCATGTTTTAAGTGCGTGCGGAGTTCTTCTTATTCTTGTCAATAGTTCTTCAGTGGTGTCGATATATTTAAGTGCTAAGCAATGCAATTCACTAAGCGCAAACATCATCACAACCTTAAATTTGTCGTTGAAACATTGGCGAGCTTTCAATTCCATGTTTCAAACTCATATAAAATCTCCGACGATCTGAAGGATGCGAGCTCATAAGTGTTTTTGATGCTTAGAGTTAAGCGATGTGACGCTTAGAGAATTGCACTCCAGGTATCCGGCAAGCTTGATAGCAAAAAATAATAAAAAGTTTTTCTCAAAAGTTAAACAATTTTACAATTTATTAGATTGCAATTAAAACGTACGTAGAAAAAGGTCTCCGAAAGAAATGACGTTACCAAAGAGATGATTAATTTTAGACTCTACGAGCGTTAACCCGCGACTTCGTCCACACAAATTATATACCAGATTTTAAGTCAGATCATAAGCTATCAAACAAAAAAAGTTTAATCAAAATCGGTTCAGTAGTTTTTGCGTGATACTCGTTCAAACAAACAAACAAACACCCAAACAAATAGACAGACAAAAAATCCAAAAATTGGTGAAATGGAATCAGGGACACCTAAAAATCATATCCTAACTTTTTTTTTGTTAATATGTTCAATGTACAGATAAACTTCCTGTTACAGTTTTATAATAGTATATAGATTCTCTATTCGTCCACGAAGTAAAAAAAAACATCAAAACCCAATCTCTAAGTTAAAGCATTGCTTTCCACAGCTTTTATTACATTAGAGTTGTATAATTCAATCACGCTGTATATAAAACCGTTAGGCTGAGAGTTAGGATGCGCTCTTTCCATTGTTTTTAAGATACAGGACAAATTAATGACCCCCTATCTACTTAAAAGTGATTCTTTTAATACGTTTTTTGTCGCTAGTGAATGGCTATTTTACTAAGGTCACAGAGACAGTATTCTATTATTAGTGTGGCTATAGTAATTTTAGCGACATTTTTAATCACATTGTCAGATTTTATACAAGTCGAAATTGATATCATTAGCATCCTTTTAAACTAAGAGTCTACCCATCAAACTGAACAACTTTCAGTATGGAAGCAATTCAATCGGAGCAAGAAAATAATCAGCTGTTTCTGAGTCGAGTAGGCGTTGCAGTTTAGTATAGAACAGCAGATTTTTTTTTGCTCCGATCGGTTTGCTCCCATGGTAAAAGTTATTCAGTTTCATGGGTAGACTCTTAGTTTAAAAGGATGCTAATGATATCAATTTCACCCTGTACTTACGACAAGCTTTTATAAATCAACTTATGTTCAATTAGTATTACTCATAATTCTTCTTGCCCATTTCCCATTATTTGGGGTCAGCGCGGTTATTTCATCTTCTCCAATTCAAGTCTCTTGGCCGTCATTTCACCACTCGCTCCTTTCTTAAACATTGTCATCCTTCACACAATCCAATGGTTTTTTTCTTCGGCTTTCCTCTTCTACCGCAGCCATCCACATTCATACTTAAAACACTAATATCAGAAATGAAGTGATACGTCAGAGAACGAAAGTGGTTGACATAGCTCAGAAAATTAGCAAGCTGAAGTGGCAATGGGCTGGTCATATCTGCCGAAGAACTGACAACCGGTGGGGTATCAGGGTTCTGGAGTGGAGACCGCGAACTGGTACACGTAGTGTGGGACGTCCTGCTGCCCGCTGGACAGACAACCTAAAAAAGGTAGCGGGGAGCGACTGGATGAGGAAAGCCGAGGATAGAGTTTTGTGGCGCGCCTTGGGAGAGGCCTATGTTCAGCAGTGGACGATGATAGGCTGATGATGATGATGACACTAATATCGTTGCATAACACTCGTCTCGTAACATGACACTTGTCTCTCCGCATCACAAGCCCATACCACGATAATCTCAGTCTGTGGTGATTTTGGTGTCTCCGAATGCATGCGATAGTCAAGCAAGTAGTATAATATCAGAAACTATAGTTATTGCCAAAAATGTATATTAGGTAGGTAGGTAGTTACCTATTCTCAGTATACCTACACGTTTTGTGTACCTGTACAAAGTTTATCCTAGAAATATAATCATTCAGTTTTCGTGGCGTACAGTTTAAATTTATTGATGTGATTAGATCTTTTGTGTTAGGTTGGCAAATAGTTCCATTTCGATATTCCATTATTTATGCCTTGGTATATTGTAGATAGGTATCCACTTATTGCATCGAATTCCTTTTGCTTCAATCGTTATTTACTAAGTAATTACCTACATTATTATTAATTGATTAGGAATTATATGCCAGTGGTAGCCCGAAATTACAAATAATACAGTTTCATTAATAATTAAGTAATACTTACACAAGCGTCTTTGTATTTACATACTTAGATAGGTTAGCTTGGTCACCGATATGCTTTAGGATAAATTTCACCTAATTAGCATAAATCTGTAATAATTAAGTTCCCAAACTGTATTTTCTAGTGTTTTAAGTTTGATATGGATTAAAAAAAATTATTTATTTTTTTATTAATTTATTAAAAACTATTGTCTTTTACGATTTGTCTAATCCAATTATTATAAAAATGTTGTATTATTGTGTGCTTTTCAAAACATATTTATTTCACAATATAATTCAATTTCCCAATTCAATTGTAGACAGTTTTTTTTGCAGCGTGGGTGGGCCCCACAATGTGGACCGACGTCGACCAGGTGAAGGCGGTGGGAACTGGTTGGATGAGGGCAGGGCACCGCGGTCCTTGGGAAAGGCCTATGTCCAGCAGTTGACGTCTATCTGCTGATGTGATGATGATTTATTTTTTTGTTACCTCAGGACAACTGGAGACGGGTCACACCCACAAAACATTATAAGAGGGGCTAAAAATGCAAAGTAGCGCTTTCGCTTCGGAGACGGCGGTCGCCACTTGTCTTCCCACACACGCTGCTACAAATTACTCATGCCCTCTCGCTCGCACCACGCCGCGCGCCTTATGGTGTTATGCAAATCATTGCATAACCTGTGGCGACACGTTCCACGCCTACATTGCACTTCTAACCCCTCTTATAATATTCTGTGGTCACACCTGTCACACTGGAGAGAGTGTGGGCACTGGGACTACAATTTGGGTATTAAGATCTAAGAGAATCCAATTATGATGAATCTGGAATAGTATTTAGAATATCTCTCACCTCGGGGAATATGCCTAGTCGTAAGCATAAGTCATAATAAGGAAAAATAGGGAAATAGAAGACCTGGTCTCTACTCCCAACGTACTAGGAGAGATAAAATCTGCCCGACTACGCTGGCTCGGACACATAAAAAGGATGGGGGAAGATCGCGCGGTGAAGAGAGCGTTTCTGGGGCGACCATCTGGACGTCGCCCAGTGGGCAGGCCAAAGTATTGCTGGATAGACCAGATTACCAAAGATCTCGAGGAGCTGGAGGTGCCCAACTGGACTGAGATGGCACAGAAAAGTGAAGAATGGCGTGCTTTGTTGTCGGAGGCCAAGACCCACTTCGGGTCCCTGAGCCAGCATAGTAAGTAAGTAAGTAAGCATAAGTTATGCTACGCTTTCACTATTTTAACCGCATAAAATCGCATTCCAACTCTAATCTAAGCAGCAACAATTCTTCCGTAAATAATAACGCATGTCGCCCACAATCTGGCGACAAATAACATTTTCAACGGTGTTACCTAACAGTGTTGCCATGGCGACGACCAAACTCCCCAGGTACACGAGTAACACAAGTGAGTTATGGCTAGCTTTTGATCTAGACTAAGGGTTAGGGCACAAAGCTTGAGTAGAAATTAATGTGTTTACTGAACAAGATAATATATTTAATTGGAACAGTTGTGGTTGCAACAGACTCCCTAAATAGTAGGCCTCGCATGCCACCCCCGAGAAAACGATAAAAATCGAGATGCGCCTCCATCCTTATTAAATTACGTAATGCCAGAGCGAGCGCGCATGACGATTTTCTCGTTTAAACGCTTTGTCGTGAGTGGCATGCTAGCCGTGCTGGGCTTAATTTTTTTGAAAACTGACCATCCAGGGATGGTTAAGATGGTCAGACTGAAAAACCTTATCTATGTGATCAAAATGTTGAGATATAATCAGTACCTTAGTCTACCACGATTAAACTCTGAGAAAGAAACGAGTCAGATTTTTGGACTATTAATAATGAATAATACGTAAGATTGATGATGTTTAAATAGGTACTTGTACCGTACTTGTTACAATAAATACAAAATACAAAAATATTTATTTGCGTACCAAAAAACATTAGTATAAAAACATGTTGAGTGGGGCAATAACTATAGGTTATATCTAATTATACAATATTTTAGGAGGTTTATAAGGTATCGGTATGTTGGTACCCGCGGTAAGGATCCAGCCTGCAGGACAAGTACCAGCGCCCGCCTCCAGAGTTCTACATTAGGTACTTAGTAAGTTGCCAAAGAACGTACTGCATACTTATGTTTCTATTTTATTATAAAAAAAACTAAAAAGATAAACAAAAATAAAAATTAAAAATAACGGGAGCTAAGCTACATTCCATATAGGACCTATCAACGAAAATTTTTACTAATTCCTATTTAGCTTTCCGTCAAATTCTTGTTAGCAAATATAATTGTGCATCTAAAGCTGTTCTAAGAATAAGTGAGAGTACTTAAGTGTTACAGATCTCCTTTTTTTTCTGTCATTCACAATAGCCTTAATTTACATTTCGTTGTTATATGGAACGGAGCATAGGTAGTTATATTGGTAATCAAAGTGAGTTTACTTGAGAGGTAGGTAGATGGATGTATGGTAGATAGTATTGGATACAAATCAATTTACGAATACAAACAGGCAAAAGACAATCTATAGGTACAGAACAGATATATCAGTCATTACTGTTTTGTTATATTTAACATAATGTGTTGTTTGTTTTGGTAATAGGGTGGATCATTACATGCACGGAAATTTATTATATAATATAAAGTGTTACATTGTTAATGTGTTATACGTTTTGCCGATATTTTACAAGCGTTAAATAATAATAAAGAACTCAAAATTTGGCTAAGCATTCTACACACAGCCTTATAAAATCGGCTGCACTGTTTACCTCTCAAATAGGGGCGCGCTAATTTGTACCGGCTATTTTGGAACTCTATTAAATCGATGGGGATCAATGTTTACCTTCTGTTGTGTAAGTACTTGCCTCGTTGGGTGATTAATTACAATCATGTTATTACTTCTTAGTCATAGCTATGTACGAGGGATCTCGTTGAATTTTAACCTAGAAAAGACTTTAAGCTGAACCTTAGTCATCATCATCATCATATCAGCCATTAAACGTCCACTGCTGGACATAAGCCTCCCCCAAAATGGAGGGATTTGCCATAATCGCCACGCTTGGCAGGCGGGTTGGCGATCGCAGTTGCATCGAATCATGTGTGTACTCAGAGGATGCTGCTGCCCATCCTTCAGTAGATCCCTTAGTCGCCTTTTAGGACACCCACGGGAGGAAATGGAATGGTGCTATTCTTAGCTGACACCACACGGACTGAACCTTAGTATAACATAAATATTCTTACAAAAAGGCGGTCTGATCACTAAAAGCGATTTATTAACCTATGACTTGTAACACCTTGAACAGGTTGAAATTGATATCATTAGCATCCCTTTAAACTAAGTTTCCCATCAAACTGAACAATTTTCACTACGGGTGCAAACCGATCGGAGCAAAAACAAAATCAGCTGTTGCATACATTAGTTTAGTATGGAACAGCTGATTATTTTTTGTTCTGATCGGTTTGCTCACGTAGTAAAAGTGGTTCAGTTTGATGGGTAGACTCTTAGTTTAAAAGGATGCTAATGATATCAATTTCACCCTGTATAATATGTGTTATGGCTATGTCTATTTACCTACACAGGGTGTAAAGAAAAGTATCATTAACCTTTATGGTGTAACTCCAAATGCAATCTATTGAACCACGATTTTTTAAAATCTGATAAATTAATTTTAATTAAATTAAATTTTAATTTTATTTATTTGGAAAATGGACAGTGTTAAAAATGTGATTATGCTATGCTAACTATAACAATGCTAACAGAATGGCTAATTACAGATTTTCAATTTTATTCAATAAAACTTCTCGATCTTTTGTGTTCATAGATGCATGGATTGACGACGATAAATTTTAATTTAAAAATTATTTTTATCCTATTTAATAAAGCTTACGAAGTTACTTAATTACTTTTCCTGGAAGTGGTGGTTAGTTTATTCGAAAAATCCATAAAATAGTAACATTAAATAAAATTATAAATAAAGAGACTTAAAACTAAACTAACCTAGGATGTGGTGCAGGTTCGGTCCTTGTGGGAGGGTACCCAGAACGCTGGCCGCATTTCCTCGCTGAATGGCTATGCTGATCCGTTGAGCGAGGAAAGTGCCAGCTCTTGGGTCCCCTGTCGAGTCTATCAGGCGCTTTGACAGGTCTTTAAAAAGCGCCTGCGCGTTAGGTCCCCACGGCCCAAGAGTTTCGACACCAAAACCCATAAAATGGTATTGGGGGCCGATATCCCGGTACCAGTAGGCCTTTCGTTTTTCGGCCGCCTCCGCCGCTGCGCCAGCCCTTCGACTCGTGCCCTGTAAGTGAGACGGGGCCAGTGTGTCCACGCAGGTAGCGTCCCTTTTCCTTAGTAAATAGGTCATATTCGAACTCCGTAGGCGAACAGCAGGATGGAAAAAAAATTGACCATGGGTTACTGTAACGTCATGCTTGCCGCCCATCAACAGAACTTTGCCGCTTGCACCAAAGGTCATAAAAAAAATGTTTTGGGTTTGTACTTCGAAGATCTCGCTAACTCTTATTTACTCCAGAGTATTGATTTTAAGATTTTTAATATCCAGTTCCATAAAAGTATAGACATTTAATAAAATAAAAGCAAAAATATGTCGATTACCGTGTAAACATCTAAAATAGCAATGAAAACTACAACATAATACAAAAGTAGAGCCTTTTCTACAAGATATCAATACTAAACTATAACATATGGAACTAATAAAATATGGAAGAGCATATCTGCGCAGACGCAACGCGGTGAGCTGCCCATGTAGCGTAGACAAAGGAGGAAGAGCGGAATAGTCAGCGGTTATTGTAAAATACAGTATATTTGAAAATTGTAGAATACACTTGTAATTTGGATGTGTATATTATTGAGGAGATAACAACTTGAGGTCGAGAATTTATTAAAGCTTGATACTTTTTTTATTATTTTTATTATGTTTTCAAGAATAGTAAAAATAATGAATATTTAAAAAGTTTATTTCAGTTTCCTTAAATCTCGTATAAAATCATTGCCGGAACCTTCTTTTGAGCAGTACGTACATATTTCTATTAATTTAGTATTCAGGTTCACCGTAATTTTACGTTTCGGAGAGGTGTAAATCTTGGGTAAAACTGTAAATTAATGTCATTGTACTAAGTCTTTACATATTATTATGATATAATATGTTGTGCGAATGTAGTCACGCGCAAAAAAATTTTGATAAATAGATTTTTTATTGTGTCTGGAATGAAAATACATAAGTAACGTGGATGATCTGTGTTTTGTGAATATCCCTAACTACCCCTTTATAAATATAGTCGGGAGAATAAATGTTATGCGTTGGGTTACTTTATATCATTCAAAAATAGTCAGAACAATTCGTTGTACTTAGTTTAAAAAATGACAGTCATAACTACTTAAATAGACTAAAGTACCTACGTAGCCCTAAAACATCTGCAGATTTAGCATATACACTACAATGCATGGGCCATAGAATAATATAAAATTGTCATGCACATACCGGCCACAGATAAATAATACAGATCAGATAACCTGTGTCGCTGTAATAACGTACCATTGTGGTAATGCACTGTTTTGTCCCTACATTATACTCTGTAATCTATGGTAACTGTGCAGAGTGAAATTGTTGGAGCTTTCTAGACATCGAAAGCTTTTGTTTTGTTGATGGACAAAATATTTTGAATGGTTGCATGATTCCATTCATTTAATCAAATTACATACTAGTGAAACGTTCTGAGTTGTCAGAATATCTCTGACTACTCAAAAAACCCAAAAAAATTTGAAAGCGAGTCTTGTTCTTAGAAGTCTGTCTACGTAGGTCACAGCTGCCGGTCACTGTCAGGTCGTTGAAGTCCGTTGTCAGTGCATGTAGGAAGTGTAATAAACAGGTACAAAACTACATAATTACAACACAATTTTATTCCAACCTTACAATTCCATAAAGAAACACATAAGTATAAAACAAAACTGCCAATAAACATAGCCGACTTTCCACGCTATTGTCCCGAGATTCTCTAATTAGCTACAAAGTGCTAACCACTCGTATCTGGTTGACATTTGGTATGTTTGCTTTGTACGCGTGTCTGTCGTAATCGAGCCATAGTGTGCTTGTGTCCCTTGATACAGGGTTAGCACAGAGAAGTTTAGAAAAATATTTTTAAATGTTGTTTGCAAAATTACTCAATAACGTATACATATAAGTCAACCTTCCTGCAAATGCATCCTATTTGTAGATAGTTTCCGTTCAGTACCAGATCTATATGCTTTCTCCTTAATTATGCTGACTGCTACGGCATGGAATTAAGAAATTCGCAGAACAATGAGGGCAGCCGACATAGCCCGAAGATGTACTAAACTTAATTAGCAACGGGTCCCGGCACATTGCTCGCAGAACAGATGGCTGATAGGGCCGAAGAGTTTTCGAGTGGCGACCACGTGCTGGAAGGCGCATCATTGGTGTACGAATAGGCCCCCACAAAGTGGACTAATGACCTTGGTGACAGGTGTGCGAACCCGTTGGATTGAAGGCAGCGGCAGCGTAGGACCGTTCGTTGTGGCGATCCTTGGGGGAAACCCTATGTCCAGCAGTGAACGTCTATCGTCTGAAATGATGATGAAGACATGGAACTCTCTGCTTGGGTTATTTTTTACTCAGCTAAATATTTTATCCATGGAATCTCATCTAAGGAAAAGTAACAAAACATTGGTGTTCTCCTTATTTTTACTTGGAATGCAAATATCCGAAGATTTAAAGCCCCCAATGTTCCGTTCCATGTCCAGTGTTTCCATTTGAAGATCCATTCAATTACACCTATGTCTATTGAGTATTGTACTTTTTTTAACCCCCTTATCGTAGCCCCAGCCACATCTTATGCCGAGGTCCGTACCCCTCTGGGTGTCGGTTGCTTAAGTTCATTCATTTGGCTCGGTAGACCCTTCGTGGTTCCCCCAATAGTCCGCAGTAAAAAGCAGTAGTTACTCCCAGAGTAGAACTGTAATTGTCATCTCAAAAAAAAAACCTTTTCGTTGCATAGGAGGTTGGTCGTTGGACATTAGTTGGTCAAACATAATTTTAGATTTTAGGTTATTATCATATCTGTCTTTAAGCAAGTTTTTTTTAATCAATGCAACCATGAGAAATTGATTGCAGAAAGACAGGTATGAACGAAACTATCAGCCATCCATCTTTGACTATGGAACCCTAAAAAGTGCAACCAAGTTTTATCTTTAAACGCGAAACCAGGCCTTACGAACCCTGGTCGTAACAATCGTTGCAAATTGCTATCTCGTATCACTAATTAGGAGTTTAAACGGATAAGTAGATTGTGTTAACTTAGGTATTCACACTGCACTCGGACCTATCGAGCGAGAATGTCATTGTAAGATCGAGAAATGCCGTTTAGAGGGAAATTCTTGCGTGCGGGTTCGTTATTTTAGACGTAGGAGTGGTATGGGAGTGTATTATGTAAAATTTAACTTCAACGTCCTAAAAAAAAAAACATTAAAATTAAAAAGAAAACAAATTTAAATTTAGATCAGGTGCACCATGCGTGCGCATGTTTTTATTACGACAAGAGAATAGAAATTTCAAATTACGAACGTTGAGATAGCAATGGCCGTCTGCCGCCATTTTTGTCGGTCACGTAGTCCACAGATTATAATGATGTGATGTGACCTTTGGTAGCATACGAGAGTTTAATTTAGTTTTTTTATTTGTTCCTGGGTGGCTCAAAATTTACCGAATTGTTAAGCAGGCACTTCACTCTCGCGAGAACTTCTCGGCGAGAACTTTAAAAAAAAATTACTAAGGCTTATGACGCCACGAGGACAATGAAGGGCATCCACACTCCTGTTCTCGGCTGTTCTCGGTATGTATAATAATCAGTTATATAAAATGTAGTGCCCGCATTAGGGTATGTTCTATTATAATGAAAAGGTGCTTGAGAGAAAATAACTGTTTATTTAATTTTTTTATTTCCAAGGAGGGTCAAGCATCAGGCAGCCAAACGTAAAATCGGCCCAAAACCTCCACCCTTAGGTTAGTCCCCTGTGCCTAGTAGTGAGACGTTTATACGGTGATGGTGGTGTTGGGTTACAGCGCCCAGAACATACGAGAAAGACCGAGAACGTGAATTTGGATGCCCTTCATTGTTTTCCTTGGAAGTTCTCGCCGTGAATTCTCGCGCAAAAAGTTCTCGCAAAAGTGCAGTACTGACTTAAAGCTTTTAGCCTCATATGAGGCTAAATTAAATTGGACCAATTAAAGTGGACTACAATACGATTTAACGACTTAAGTTAACCTAATATCATACAAAAAACAAAGAAAGTATTATCAAGTAGTCAAACGTCTGGCCACCGCCTTAGATTCAAACGAAGCGATATGCTAAGCGGTTTGGCATTTCGTTGCTACGCGTATCGGCTAGCTTTGTTCTTGCCCTAATGGAAATTGTACTGTTATGCCACGTATCGTATTATTTTGCTTCATTTGTGACCTGTGTAATCTAAGAGACTGATTTTTATAGTTATAGCTGTAGAATTCGACTGTAGGGCAAACACCTGTTGGCACGAATAATAGTGAGAGAGAAACCACCAAGTGAAAATCGTTAGAGCGCTCTTAATTAAAGGCGACTATAAGGAATAAGCCACTATAAGGAATATTCAGCCCATTATATAGTTGCAACAGACCTAAGGCGCGGTTTATACAGAAAAGACGTGTGGCGGTGGCGGATAGTCAAAGTAACACAATATAAACCTTATAGTACGTAGCATAGCGTCGTTTAGAGAATCGCGCCCGCGCCTCCAGGCAACGGCGGCGCGGCGCCTGGAGGCGCGGGCGCAATTCTCCTTTACGACAAAAACAACGTTATGCGACGTACTATAAGGTTTATATTGTGTTACTTTCACACACACATGCACACGTGTCTTCCGCGCCTTAGGGTGTCAACCCTATTTTTAGGATCCTTAAACAATGACCTTTCCATTAAAATACCTATGTATCGTCGCTAATATAAAACATAATTGAGGAAGAAAACATGTTAATGTAACGGAATCTTATTCTAGAATAAAGAATTGCCAGGCAGCACCAATAAGTCACGTCCGCTATGATATGTGACTTGATATTACAACACTAATAAGGGGAGCAGAGAAACGCTTGCGCAGCAGCGGGGCACCTTGTTCGCATTATTTCTAAGTGTTACGCTTAATCGAAATACTAAATTAACTTGTTTTCAGGTGTCAGATGATACTTTAGAAGTTTATAATGGTGTATGAGGCTAGAACTTTTTGGAAATTGAAATAATCAAAACAAGGAAATATTCTTCGCAGTAGTTAAAATTGAACATTATCGGGCTGATGGAAGAGCTGTTTAGGAAAGCGACAGCAACAGGGTTAAAGTGATAAAAATAATCATTGACTGAGGCCTTCTGTATTGTAAAGTTAAGGCATCATTATGTTGCATAACATTTTTTGCCTTGTGGTTCCTTTATTATTATCTGCCTCTTGCGGGCCTGCTGAACGAAATAAGCTCGCCCTTTATACAGGTTTACTCAATGATGTGTAACATTGTTTTTGTGTACAATAAAGTGTTAAAAAAATAAATGAGAATAAACGTAATTAATATCGTAAGCAAACTTTGTTCTTCAATTTGATACGGAACAGAAAATATAACAGGAAAAAAGAGAGCGGGAGGCTCTTATGTTTTTAAGTACAACTATTAAAAGTCGAGCTACACGTGTTTTTTCAAACTTTTTCATTTAATTATTCTTATACAGTAAAAAAACTCGATTGCGTATGCGCCGAAACCAAAGCCTCTGTCGAATGTGTTAAATCAATTCTGTATCGTGTACTACAGATAGAATATAGAATATGTTAACAAAGTCTACGAAATTAATTTGTACTTGTAACAATAAACAGTTACATGCAAATATTTCGAAGAGTCGATTCGAATAGAAAGTTGTGTGAATGTTCCAATTTAATTATATGAATCTACGGCCTTCGTTGGTATTGTACCTACTAGCTTCAGGTGTAAACATACATACTCAATTAATCGTAACCACAGGTGGTATTAGACTAAGAGATAAGTGTACTTTTTGCAACCATCAGCTGCAAGGCTGATTCAGTGTTTATGGGGTGCAGAGCATCTATGTGATGGGGATGAACCAGGTCTGCCTCTATAACTCCAGTCGGTTTAGAAGTTACTAAAAAATTAACGATCAGCTGCAAGGCTGATCGTATTATATTATTGTAGTATGCATTGTAGCTATGTGAACAGTACAAAAACTGACATGAACTGCCAGTCGGTTTAGGAGATACATCCGTTCAAAGGTCGGACCTTTTAACGGCTGTAACTCCTAAACCGAATGATGAACCATGTCAGTTTGCAGCCTTGCAGCTGATCGTTAAATTTTTACTGACCTTTAAACGTCTGTAACTCCTAAACCGACTGAAGTTATGCAGGCAGACCTAGTCCATCCCCATCACAGAGATGCTCTACACCCCATAAACTCTGAATCAGCCTAGCTGCTGATTGTTGCAAAAAGTACACTTATCTCTTATAATATATTATGTAGTCGTAAAATCTCAAGTTTGAAAGGCTTTGGTGTACCTCTAGTTGTGTTTATGAATAAGTTATTTTACCACTGTTTGAGTAATTTACAATACAAAACCTACAATACTAAAAACATTATTTTTCCAGAATAAAATAGCACATAGGTATATTTATCATGACAATGTGGAGATTCATGCTCGGTATTTTAATTTTCTCAGTCGTGTCTGAACGACCTTTTCTGAACGTAGCGGTTTTCTATTCCATCATCTTCATGAGGGTAAATACAAGAGATCTGTCTCTATGGAATATGCTTAGCCTAAATAATAAAATTCTGCGTACCGGATGCAAATGTTTACTTAGACGGTTTTTGTATGATAGCGAGTATATAGCGACACCTTTTTTTAAATTTATTTATCTAAAACAAAAACAATAATTTTATCGTACAAAGTCACCTGTTCGATACAGAACATAGCTTTTAAAGTTTTAAATAATAATGTAATTTTAAGTTTTAAATTGGCAACATTTTTTTTTATGTTTTTAATATTGCGAGTGGCAACATCGCTCTCTTCGATTTTTTTTCTGTTCAGAATCAGTGCGATTTATAAAAATAAATTCTCTAAATTCGTTTTAGCTCGTTTTATTAAACACCGCCCTACGAAAACCACGTATGGTTTATATGAGGTGTGGCGAGCTCACTTTAACTCGATACATTGACATTTGTTAGGTAGTATTTCTCTATTCACTTAATCTATCTTCTATACTATTATAAAACTGTAACAGGAAGTTTGTCTGTACATTGAAGATATTAACAAAAAAAAGTTACGATATGGTTTTTAGGTGTCCCTGATTCCATTTCACCAATTTTTGGATTTTTTGTCCGTCTGTTTGTTTGTGTGTTTGTTTGTTTGTTTGTTTGTTTGTTTGAACGAGTATCACTCAAAAACTACTGAACCGATTTTGATGAAACTTTTTTTGTTTGATAGCTTATGATCTGACTTAAAATCTGGTATATAATTTGTGCGGACAAAGTCGCGGGTTAACGCTCGTTTTTTATATTTCTTTATTTGACAAAGATCATTCAAGACTCGTTCGGGAAGTTTGTGCAATATCTGAGGCAGTAAATATTGCCAAGTTCGCATTCCATAAGTATTGTTGTACCACGGTACATTGTAGGCAGGATGATTAGGTATTGAGCGAAGGTTCCCTTCTTACTTCTCTTTTTTTCTCCCATTCTCATACGTTTTATTACTGATCAAAAGGTTAACCAATTCTTCATAGTCTTTTGGTACCCTTCACCAAAATAAACATATCATTCGAAACATTTATAACCCAATTTATATCCCCGCAAACTCCCACGTTGCTCCAACGCCATCAAATAAAATATACATCGAACTTCCTTCACGCCCATGTTATCCTTAACACGAGGGCACCTTATCAAACTTGTCGCTTAACAGTTAAGTATACCGTTCAATCACCCAATAATGTGCAATACACTGTGTAACAATGTCACCCAAACTTCCCCTTCTGAAGAAAAAGAGCCTAACTTGTTCTGTTCGGTTTTACACGACTTTCAACTTTGAGGCAAAATTTGTTGGGTTGAAAATCCAATGTGGAGGAAACATGTGGAAATTTTCCAAAAAAAGAACACGCATTTTTCTTTTCATTTTCCATCGTTTGATATTGAAACTTACTAACTTCTGTTAGAGTTGAATTTTGTGTGGGATTGTTCGAGGCAAGGAATTGACTCGAGGAAGCAAGGGGGAAAAGGGCAAACACCGTCATATTAAGTGAGCACATGAGAGGAAAATGCGAAAATGTGTGGGAAAAGCGGATATAGACGTTTATCGCTGGATTTTTCGCTTGATTTACTCGCGACTTTGAGGGCTTAACACGTCCAATTTATCTCGATCTTTGTCGTGTCTGTAAAATTTCTACAGCAGGTGTCATGTTAGGGTGGTTTTTGGATATTCACTAATACGCTGTTGACACAAGGGCATGTCGATTTATTGCCGTTTATTCGGCAAAGGGGATGGTTTATTTATCTTTTTCTATTTGACGTAATTCGCCTTGAATGTATGTCCTGTGGGTGTGTCAAGTGATTCTTTTTATTTCTTTATCCTCTGGGTTAGGGTATTCCGGTTGATATTTTTGGGGACGGCAGAAAGGAGTCAGGACTTCGTATTACTGGCGCTACTATAGGAATCACAAGGTAGATATATAAAATATCTACATTTACTTCTGATCTGTGTCTGTAGGCTCGCTGCGATCTCGCTCCGCCGATAAATCGCCGAAAAAAATCGCTCGTGTGAAAGGGCTCTAAGACTGAGATTGAAGCTGTTCTAGGTTCAAATTCCAAACAATACGTCAGATGTAGAACTTATTGTGTTACTAAGTACCTATTATAAAGATTTTTAACCTCCAACTGTACTTTTAAAAATACTGAAAGATTGAAAGGAACATCTCCATACAAAAAATTATGGTTTACGAATTTTGATCTATTTACCACTTTGTATTAGACTTAAAATATCAAAAGAAAACTTCAGATCAGAGTTAAAAATAACTACAAGTTTTATCCACGTTTTGGATTGTGAGACGAAATTCATTATGTTCCACGCGTACCGTATCTACTAACACATTATAACACCTTTAATTTAAGTGCGTTTCATACATTACGATGGATTGCAACTCTACCTTCATACTCTATGGTCATCTTAAAACTTAGTATTTATAAATCAATTGCAATATTTTATCTATTCACAGGAGGTAGAAATTTAGTAGAGTTTATTAGCGTAATAGTTGACAACATGGAACTATTAGGGTCTATGGACCCGTTTAATAGTTGTAGGCCCACAATGGCTCGTAGGGTACAAGTTATAGGCGGATCTATTCAGTTTTACAACTCAGTTACGATCCTGGCCCTGAACTCACACTTGCGATTTTCGATACAGCATTGGTGATCGTTTTTTTGGAATTTCATTGAAATAGAGTTGTCTTTTGAATGAAAGTGATCATCGATTATTATTATATTACATTACAGATTAGATTATTATTATATTATATTATTAGATTACATTACAGATTATTACAATATTCGATTCTGAGAGACCACTATTTTTATTTTAAAAAACTAAGCAGAACCACTCGCTTAAATAAATATTTAGCTGCAGCACTGATTCTGCCCACCCTGAATTTACTAGCCAAAGATCTTCCCTAAAACAAGCTTCTGTTCCGGCTATCGTCCCTACCCATTGTAAGGTCTAACCCTTAAGAGGCTATGTGAAAAAAATAGGATTCTTCAAAGCGTCATATATCATGAAGTACTTACAGTAGGAGTATGATTAGCGGATATGTGTAAATTGAACATATAATTGAAGGTTTCACAAGAGTAAAACACGATTAAAACACATTTTCTTGATATAAAAACAAGCCAAAGTAGCCTCCTTTTTTATTTATAAACGCTTGGAACTGCTGAACGGTGAATAATAGAAACACGAGACCTGATTTAAAAAAAAGATATAGATATTTTACAAATTTTGATATGTGCTGAATTGAACTTACATAAATAGTACAATCACAATTAAATATAGTTTGTTTTACGCTTGCGTCGTTTCAGACGCGCGCGCCACTCCATCTCTTTCTCTCGCATCAGGCAGTAATATAAGCTATCACACGCCCATTTCGCTTCAATTATTTTTCGACATAGGCCCTTAAGGCTATATTCCAACTATAATTATTGAAAAATAGCAACAACAACAATGAATAACAATACTATCGATTCTATTGATCTAATATTCATCCAAACTATCGATAAGTACTTAGTAAAATTTTCGATACTTCGGCAAAACTAACCCAAACGTAAACCAACTACACTACAGTACAATTTCTTCCTGTGGCGCCATCTCATATCGACTATCATTAGGGCTATGCGGACCCTGGAGACTGCAGCCCTGAATAAGTGAGGGTGAATAGGTTAATAGTTAATATCAAAACATTCAATACAGGTTCCTAAGCCTGATAGTTTTTCTAGCACGCATTCGTGTCCCTTAAATTCCCCCCTGCAGAATAAATCGCTTCGGCCGCCATCGCCATCGTAACCGCAGTTCCAGACCCAGCTACGATCAAGGATTTCTTTTTCACTTGTACGAAAGCAAGGCTTATTTTTAATTGTACATAACTGGAAGAATAGGGGAGCGGACTGCATAAAATATATTTTAGTTTTATCTTCTTTGTCAAAAAACATTTGAAAATAACGCTATTCTCACATTTTTAGTTTTTTTAACTAGAATACTATTTTTAATAACATGATGAACTATAAAAAGTAATGAAATGTTGATGACGTCACTTGTGGGTATTTAGTAAAATTTTTCATATATCGCGCGCGTTTTGACGTTCGATTAAAAGTTGGTAATCCCCTATTATTTCTTCTTGAACAAAACCAGTTTAAACTACTAGCGGCTATTTTTCGCATTGCCACCCGCTCCCGCGACCTCCCATACAAAAGTCCATACAACAAGACGAATGGTACCTCGAGGCGGGTCCTCGGCTCCATACATCATACATCGGGTAATTGTTGCCTCGAACCGTTTCTGCCGTAGTGTCGTCGTTTGTACCGCTCGTATTAGAGCAGGCCGGAGGGTTCCGTATGATTAATTTTGTATGGAAGCCTGTTAGTTGGGTTATTAGCATGTTTTTGGTTCAGGTAGGAAGTCGTCGATATAAACCTCCTTCCCCCTTCCCCTTCCCTTTTTGTTTAGGTATTTCGGTGTGCTAAAATATAAATACCTAATATTTATTTAATGATATGGTTGTATGGTATGGTATTAGAATTAAAAGTAGTCCAAAAGGTCTAAAAGAAGATGCATCATTTGTCAAATATTTTTAAAAATGGGTTTCAATTGGTTTGACGAAAATAACTCGAACGAAATGTAAGTGGCAGTAGATTTTATTTTATTTAAAAAGTTGTTCAGTTTTATGATCTGATCATCCCCTTGAAAAACTGTCAGCATTATAAAAAGAAGAAACATTTTTAGTATCTGTAACACACATAACAATTTTTACATAACCCAGATACATTATAGCAAAATATTAAAAACAGAATAATAAAAAAAAAGAGATTGTTTGAGCGCCACAGAGACAAAAAGGTCCCAACTCAGCAATATTCTCGGCCCGGCTCGTAATATACACACATCTAAATGTCGTATACATAATACTGAAATATCTTCATGATTCTTCACGTGACTATTTTGAAATTAACCACTAACCTACAAAGCGAATTAACTGACAATCAATCATAAAACAAAGAGTAATTAGGTTCCTTTCAGAATATCCTTAGTTAACAGTACATTACAATAACAAGCCCTTAGGGTAACAGCGTTGTAAACAATAGAACTGCAATATTAATTGCATGCAATTGCAATTAAATTATATGTCGATGTAGTAGGTTGAAATGTTGTTGGACCATATAGGGCAAGGATTGTAAGAATGCGGATTGAAAATGCATTGTGGTCCTCAATGATGAGAATTTAGGTCATAGGTAACAGATAATTAACGTTTAAGAACCACGAGTTTGTCATTCTCTTCATCGTATCGTTTACGCAAATTTTTAATCCACTCATTCTATCTCTTTTTATCTATAATCTATTTTTAAACTATAGTTTTACTAATTTTACAGTAATTATACTCTTTGCCAATATTGTTATTACATACATACATATACTCACGCTATTATCCCACAAGGGTGGGCATAGACTACGGCTCGTCTTTTTCTGAAAAGACCATTTACTTGGTCAGACGTACTCCCTCGACTATCCATTGGATAGATGAATCTCACTAGCTTTAAATCAAGAAGATATGAGGGTAACAAGCAATAATGGCTTATTACCCTCAAATCACCCACTATATTTATCACCAACATGATCATTGTTTAAGTACAGTGTAGTACATGACTGTGTTTTTATAGAGCACAGACAAAAAACATATTTTTAATTTTATTCATCATATTAAAAACATAACAACATCAACATAACATCGGTGTTCTGGCACTTAAACCTGCGAGGGGAAATTACTAATATTTAATAGTATAGGAGTGCGATTTTTGAAACGCATTCGCTGAGTTCAGGCGTTGAAAATGTCAAAATTACTATTCTATTCTATTTTTGTGTAATGGCGTTTCTTTGATGATTTCGCCAGTGTCAAGTGTTTATGAGAGAATCTATCCCAATCTCAGGGATTGTTTTTGGTCAAGAACAAGAAGAGATTGAGGAGGATTGCGGAGCCTCGTGGCAGGCAAAAACGCGACTCGCGAAATCTACGCGAGACGAGTGCTCGTATCGTGACTGCAACGTGACTACTCAAAACTTACTAAGAAGATAATGCATCTTTCTGCTGCTGCACTTTCAAAAATCATACTTCAGGTTAAAAAGTTAAAAAAATCGCACTCCAGGACTACTTTCACGAAAAAAGTGAGAATTACACACGCCCCAGTGCGTATAATTACTGAGGTAAAATTAGCGGATTTTGCTATAATATACGCCAAGAGCTTCTTCATCAATCAATCAAAATATCTACCCACTTATCTTTTTTATTGCGTCATTCTTCATGGTCCTGTTTTATTTTTGACTATATTTCCGATGTCTTTATAGTCTCAGGCAATGGTTTCAAAGCAAATGTCATCACTGCTCATTTAACTCCCATTTTCTGGGTCTGGGAGTCTGTAGTACCACATCACTGGACAATCAACCTAAAAGAGCTGAATAAAGGCTAGTATCTAAAACAGAGCTAAAGTGGTCGTTACTTTGCGTCGACATTTGCAATCGTCGTTCGCGATCGAGCGTACTTACAATGAGATCTTGTCACACACGTGAGTTGAACGGGCTGCTATTCTTGAAGTCGAACGATAATAAGCGATTCAGTAAAATAATATTATTTACAAGGTAATAAAAAATAAAGGGATATGTGCTATGTTGTTTGGTATCAAAAACGGTCATAAATCCAGACACAATGGAAAAATGTATTGTGTGTGGAAATATTGCCGTTTTTTATACCAAACGACTCATATGTCGTATGTATGTATAATAAATTAGATGTGAATGAGGCTGATGAGGTGTGTCAGAGCGTAGTCTCTGCCTACCTGCGTGAACGTTTGTATGTATGTATAAAAACAATATATCTTTTTATTAAAATATTTATAAATATTAGTAGGATTGAAGTTCACAATGTTAACTTTTTTATCAGTTAATAAAATAAGTAAATAAAATATTACAGACTATAAAAAAAATATGGATAATAATTATTAGCATATTCATATCGGAGTAACAGCGCACTACACCTCACACGCTGCGCTGTAGTAGTGAGAGATTTCGCCATATCAATCACTGTCTTGTTGGTCTAGCGGTCTAGACAACCGGCTTACGATCCAGTTGGCTAAGGTTCGATCCTCGTGTCGTCTTTTTCAATTTATTTCATAATGTGGCGCCCCCTAGTGCTAATAAGCGGCAACACAATTAAGACGTCTTAAAATTCAAGGCGAGTTACCTATCTATATCCAATATACATATTAATCTATGTCCAATACAGTTTTTGAGAGTTACGCGGTTATTATTTAATCTAGAAAACCAAAACGCGGTGAGAACCCGTTAAAATGTTTATTTCTAGATTAATCTATGTCCTCATCCAGTCGCTCCCTGCTAACTTTCTCAGGTCGTCATTCCAGCCGGCCAGAGGGCGTCCAACACAACGCCTGCCAGTTCATGGTCTTCATTTTATAACTACCCCATCGATTGTCAGTTCTTTGGCAGATATCATCAGCCTATTGCCGCTTCAGCTTGAAATTTTCAGTTCACAAATTAATAATATTTGATGTGCTTATGAAAAATATCACACATGACAAAATAGTCCAACCAAATGGTACACTATCATTGTCCCGGCCACTAGAGCAATGCATTTACAGGGTGGTACTATCGCTAATTGCAATCTACTGTCATTTTACGGTTACGCATTAGCATTATTGCAATTTTGTCTGTGCTATCGATTCGTAGCGATCTCTCTTGTAAGTTTGTATGGTTGCAAAGTTCACTCGATTAGTGTGTGGTGATTGTTTTGTGGGCTGGGTTTGTTAATAAAGGAATGTTGTAATGGCTACAAGAGGCAGAATGCATATCTTGGTCAGTTCGGTCTTAAAGAGTTACGCAATAACTTGTAAGGGGTGTAATTTTTTAACTAATATAAATAATTTTGGCTTAGACCGTTAAAAATGTTCAAAAAGCATCCTTTTAAACTAAGAGTCTACCCATAAACTGAACAGCTTTTACTAAGGGCGCAAACCTAGGAGTAAACCGATAGGAGCAAAAAAGGAATCAGCTGTTGCATACATTTGAGTCGAGTAAGCAGCGGCGACGGGTACAGTTTAGTACGGAACAGCTGTTTTTTTTTTGCTCCGATCGGTTTGCTCCCATATTGAAAGTTGTTCTGTTTGATGGGTAGACTCTTAGTTTGAAAGGATGCTAATGATATCAATTTCACCCTGTAGAGATCATCCTAATATGCTAAAGGCTTTTTAAGGGGATGATCAGACCATCATACTTTCATACTAAACAACTTTCTCTATGAAAGAAAAAGAGATGCCCATAAATTCGGGTCGAGAATAGGAATGCAGTTTTATATGGAACAGTAGATTTTTTGCGATTTCGATGTGGTCCATAGTCCCATAGTTGTCGAGTATGATTGTCTGGTCATTCCTTTAAACAAAATTAGGTTGTACCCTATATGAAATATCAATGGTATAGCAAAAATTCTTGGCCAATATTTGGATACAATCTATATGACTTTCTGCAACTTATCGGATGGTTGGTTTATATATTAAAATTATAATATACTGGAACATTATTTTGTTGTTTGTAACAAATTGTCAAAAACACTTCTCTAAATACCAATGTTTTCGCCTAACCAAAGAAAGTTTTATTTTTCTAACCAAATAGGCTACAAAAGTAAGAAGAAAATGCAAAAACAGTTAAGCCATACACATAACAACTTCACGGTGAATGTACCATAAAATTCAGCACAAGATACTTTCATTATATCTTTCGTTTATCATAAAACTCATATAAAGAGCTAAGATAAAGTCTCTACACACTAGCACGGTGTTTACGATTATTTCTGCGCAACAGTCTAGCGTTTCACGCCTCTTTATGCAACGGCCAACTTATTTTTAACATTAAGAAAAAACTATCTCGTCAAATTTGAATCTTAAAGTGCAGTGATAAGGATGTTAAGAAATAAGTGAAAAGTAAAATTACGTTTGTAAAGTTATAGTATTGGAGTGAACGTAAAACTTATGTGGAGCACACTGGAAAAGTTTTATGGGGCTTAAAGTTTCCAGTTAAGTGAGACTCCAAAGAGAATTTTTGATACAAAAATTGCTTCTTTAAAGGTCCAGTGGAGATGAAAATGTTGGCATGAACAGCCATTTAGTTTAAAGTACTTAGGTAGTAAAATTTTTAGTTACAGTAAAAAGCGTCGCTTGACGAAAGTGTATGGACGAACTACGTATTGGCACAGAATAGGTAATAGTGTATAGTTCTACATACAGAAGGGCCACTCCCCGCCCCCCTCTGACTTCAAATACCCCACCTCACCTCACACTTTCTGGGGACACTTTAGGAGAGCCGAGCTAGGGAATGCAGTGAGTCGCGCGCACCCGTAGTATTTTTCTACAATATAGAACTGTCTTTTCAGTTCATAATAAACGTTGAAAAATTACGCTAAATTCACATTTTAAGTAATTAGCTCAAATACTATTTTCAATAACGGAACGAACAATAAAAGTATCGAAATGTAGATGATGTTAAATGCAAAGCGCGGCGTTCAACCCTACACGCAATGTCATGGACAGTTTGCACAAAGTGCAGACGCCATTTCGAAATACAATAAGGTTCTATAGAGTGCCGAACCCGTGGTATTGGGCGAAATGCGTATTTTAGACCAAAGTAGGTCCTACAGTATCTTTCCTAATATGCTGACGATTTTTAAGGGGATGATAAGACCGCCAAACTGAACAAGTTTTCTTTAACATCGAAATCGCGAGAAAAGAAATTAGCTAGGAATTCCATGTAAAACTATAACTGCAAACCTATTCGATCCAAATGTATCGGGCAGCTGATTTTGTATCCGCGATTTCGAAGTTATTCCCATAGAGCTAGTTGTTCAGTTTGATGGTCTGATCATCCCCTTAAAAACTGTCAGCATATTAAGAAAGATCCTTGTATTTATAGGTATAAGTATATTCTCACGACTGTATTCGCCGAGGGGGTAGTCAGAAATATTCTGAAACCACAGAATATCCACGTTTCACTAGTAGTACCGAAACTATGTGTCCAGTGTGACGGGGGCAGTGAGCCCGTCGCCACTTGTAATGGACTGTGTGTACAATATACAGGGTGAAATTGATATCATTAGCATTATCCTTTTAAACCAAGAGTCTACCTATCAAACTGAACAACTTTTTCTATGAGAGCAAACAGATTGGAGCAAAAGAAAAATCTGCTCTTCCATACTAAATTGCAATGCCAACTCGACTCAAATGTATGGAACAGCAGATTTTTTTTTTTGCTCCGATCGGTTTGCTCCAATAGAAAAGGATGCTAATAACATCGATTTCACCCGGTACGCCTCGAAATCTCGGAATCCTGTATAACTCAGTGAATATTGCCGTTGACCAAACAAGAAACTTTTATTTACCATATATAGTCTGATCCCATGACCTTACAAGCGATGAACCTATCAAACAACACAACTATAACTATAGTCCGCCGATCTATCTAACCATGTAGTCCAAACTGCAGAGCAAATAGTCCCGATCGGACATTCCCACAAGTAGACTGCGCGAGCGATCATTTACGTTCTACGTACGAGCACGCGTGCGCACTGACCGCTACAGTGTTAATAATCTATTAGAAACGCATTAAATAAAATTTTCTGATATTATTACTCTCTGATTCGCACCGAAAAATTAATAAGGCTTTTTTTCTACTGTCAAGTCGGTAGAAAGAGAGAGTTTGATTGAGTTTAACTTTTCATCGTGCGTGATGAAGAGATGCTAGCTGATTGCTCAGAATGCCTGCGTGGGAGAGGCTCACACAATGTAAATTTAATCAGACTTCTTCTTCTACTGTTGAGTCGGTGCAATATGATTGAGTTTGACTTTTCATCGTGCGTGATGAAGAGATGCTAGCTGATTGCTCAGAATGCCTGCGTGGGAGAGGCTCACACAATGTAAATTTAATCAGACTTCTTCTTCTACTGTTGAGTCGGTGCAATATGATTGAGTTTGACTTTTCATCGTGCGTGATGAAGAGATGCTAGCTGATTGCTCAGAATGCCTGCGTGGGAGAGGCTCACACAATGTAAATTTAATCAGACTTCTTCTTCTACTGTTGAGTCGGTGCAATATGATTGAGTTTGACTTTTCATCGTGCGTAATGAAGAGATGCTAGCTGATTGCTCAGAATGCCTGCGTAGGAGAGGCTCACACAATGTAAATTTAATCAGACTTCTTTTTCTACTGTTGAGTCGGTGCAATATGATTGAGTTTGACTTTTCATTGTGATAAAGAGATAGCCAATCAGCGATAGACGCTATAACTGATTGCCCAGGATGCGTATTGGCTCTTTAATTCTCTGTGCTTCTTCTTCTTCTGTTGAGTCGGTTGCACGTCATTGAATTTGACTTGCCATGATGATGAAGACATAGCCAATCAGAGTTAGAAGCTTGCTGATTGCCCAGGATGTCAGCTTGGGAGATGCTCTCTGATTCGCACTGTTTTTTGAAAGCTTTAAGGCATGAACGCAGGTCTCCTTCTGTAATATTCTTTCTCTATCAAACTAGAGATAATAATAACAAATCCAATGGCAACTACCTAGATACAGTATAAGTTTTAATAATCAGTGATGCCTGAAATCTGACTAAACCTCCTCTGCAATAAAATCTAGGAGATGTCTATTTTTATAATCTACCCAGTAAAATTACAAACAATGGTGCCACAATTCCCACCCCCGCCCACTCTATCCCCTTCTTATAGCCATCCTGATCTACAATAGATCCCTATGCCCCAGCGGCGCACGACCGCGCGCACGATTCAGATTAATCTATCGAAAATCGTTTTACAACATATTATTTATAGAGCGCATGCGCTAGCAATGATCATCAGTCCGTGTGCGTCTAGTGATGCGCCGCATTCCGAGAGTTTGGAGAGGCTGTCGATGTGGAAGTATCGATTGATGTTATCGATTATTGATTTTGTCATTCATTGATGAAATTAGGTTCGGAATTTTGAATATTCAAAACATAAATTGTTAGTAAAATTTACGAAAGTGTTGTTATCCGCTAATAAATAAAGATAACAAACAATATATTTTTTTTAAATATCTGCTTAAAGTTGATTAGGGTCGTATAATATCAGGCTGTTGTTGTTGATGATGATGACATACGAGTTTTTTTCCCTTTTCAGTACATATAACATCCACATTGGGATCTTCCATTATTGCCCTTTAAAAAAGAAAATCTATTTCTTTTGTTTGATTTAAACAGTTTTTACGAACCAGCAGCCGTAGTATGGCAGCGTGATATAACACTATTACGCTATAGCTCTCTTCTATTTGCGCGCAAATGAACAAGATAAAATGCTTGATGACCTTATTAATTACGCGCAACACTCTGCGGCCTCTGAAATTATAAATTATCAATAATTTATGTTATTTAAAAATAGACTCTACGAGTATCTAAGTATAACACAGGCCGATTAAAACGCAATCCCATTAGACATTAATACCAAAGTTGCACAGCTCCATTTGACATCCAAAACAGTTAATAACTCGTTAAACTTAAACCCCGTAAAAATCAAATCTTCGACATTCTAACTCCGGAGTCAACAATTAACCTTCCTTGTAATGAAACTTCTCAACTAGTCTTGCCTTGGACAGTGTTGCCAAGACGATCCGTACTTTTATGGTTACACACATTTTAATGAAAAATACACGATATTTTACCTAATTTACCTTACTGGGCATAAAAGGAGGAGTCGATCCGACAGCCAGGTGGATTGGCGACATTTGGAAATCCGTCGGTGAGACCTGGACGTGATTTTCACAGGCAGGACCAAGAAGGATGGCATAATGGGGAGGCTTATGCCCCGCAGTAGGTGAATGTTGATGATGACCTTTCTTAAGAGTTTAACTAGGGGACTTAAACGATGATATACTTAGTTATTGATGAAATAAGTTATCGATCCAACGTTAATAAGGTTGAACGGAAATTCAGTGAAACGCGTGTCGAATCACATCAAATTGTAGATTCCATCTCTGTTCACTTTGTTTCAGTATAAAAAAAACCTGAGTTCTCTGTTGACATCATTAAAATCCGACCCAGTTCTCTAACCTTGTATCACTATAAAAAAATAGCCTTTAACATATCATGTGACATTATTTGGTTTAACGTGTCACACTCGCTACTGATGTTGGAGTTGGCTTAGACTCAGATTCTAAAAAAGGAAACAGTTGATTTCTGTACTATTAAAAAGTCGCTAAATTTTGTCACAATTTGACAGAACTGGCAACACATCTTCGGACGTGGAATAACGCAGCCTATTTTAAAGACATTGAATATTTTAGGAGAGCTAATTGAAATGAGCGGGACAGTTTGGAGTGCCGCCAGGATAATTACCTAGCTTCCTTCGAGATTTAACGTACCACGGTTAAATGGTTAGGGTTTTTAATTATTTTTGTAAGTTCTGGCGAAAAGTTTGCCGGGTGCAAGCTCAATTAGGGAGAAATGAGTCGAGTTTATGATGTGTCTGGTTTTGGAAGTTTTGTTATGCGTTTTATTAAATGGTTTTATAAATTAATTCTACTGCTACAGCATTGATCTGCCTCCGTGGTCTATTGGTCAAGAGCATTGGGCTCTTTATGTGGAGTTCGATTCCCACGGGGACAACTAGTTATATGTCACTTTGTGCGTTTTTCCACAGTTGGTTAGGACATTGCAGGCTGAATCACCTGATTGTCTGAAAAGAAAGATGATTCCGTGCTTCGAATTACACGTTAAGCCATTGGTTCCGGCTACTATCTCTGGTGTTAGTAGTAGTTTGATAAATATCACGTCAGAGGCCGTAAGGCGGTCTGCTTCCATGGTCTAATGGTCAAGAGCATTGGGCTCTTTATGTGGAGTTCGATTCCCACGGGGACACCTAGTGATATGTCACTTTGTGCGTTTTTCCACAGTTGGTTAGGACATTGCAGGCTGAATCACCTGATTGTCTGAAAAGAAAGATGATACCATGCTTCGGATGGCACGTTTGCTGTTGATCCCGGCTACTATCTCCGGTGGTAGTAGTCGTTACATAACAACCACGTCAGAGGCCGTAAGGCGATCTGAAAAAACTCTGACACGAAAAAATTCTGCAAAGACGATAAGAAGAAAAAGCAGTGACCTTCTAATTTTGTTTATTGATTCGTACATTATAAGAGGGAGGCCCTCCCTGAGGGTAGTGAGGACGTACCAACATTATACGCTGACGATGATGGTGACGATATTATTCGAAATACTTATTGTATTTTTTTGCAGTTTTTTAAACTATTTCTTCCCATTGTTGAGCAAAGGTCTCATCAGATCTCCCCTTGTGCCACAATTATCACAAATAATTTAATGCACACAAAAAATAACTGCTAACTAAAATTAAGTTTCAATCTGCTATAAACATTTAAATACAGAGATTAATGCTTATGCTTATGCTACATAGACTTTTTTCAAAGTGTACCTTAAGGTGGTTTCAGTCCATACATAATTCTGACGCACAATAAGCATTGACGGAATTAATAAAAGTAATATTTTATATATGGAAAAATATTTTAGAGAATCTAGTTGCCGCGTCACAAATAACATTTGCAATTTATAATATAATTACGAAGATATAAAGCTATTAAAATTTTGTATGAAAAATTTCAAAGCTATCTTCGCGGCATCTAGATTTTCTAAACTATTTTTCCATATATACAAAGTTAAATAGGTATTAGGTATATTAGGTATTAATACCGTCTACGCGTATTGTGCATCAAACTTTTGTATAATGTTGACCCCTCTGCAAACACCTTAACCAAAATCTTGTTATAATCAATAACTTTTTTTCATATTTTGTCACATCAGGATAGAAATCCTGAAACCCTTTATGCTAAATAAAATACCTACTGGCGTGGCCAAAGGTCAACAATGTTTGTATTGTTCGTCTGGCAAGAGAGGCTTCCAATTTTTGTATTAAAATTAAACCCCTGACCCCCTGAATCAATTGCTTAAATCAAACCTAGCGACGCACAATACAATCTCACACTCACATCGCAAAACAAAAAGATCCAAACTATCGATAAAACTTTATCGACACGATCACTTCACTAGCATCGTCGTGTGATGTCGAAGGTTGTTACCGGCAATCCCGACCGTCCGTGTGCGAACTCTTCCGGTATCGGACAGTGCTATGCTAATGGCCGCTTGTTTGTTGTATCCGTTTTGATTTAGTACAAATTTTGAGGAAATGGAGCAGCGAAAAATATAAAAAAATAATGTACGGACGCCATCGAACTAGATTTTGCCCGCAGCAGTGTTTTAAAGTTTCATTAAAATTGGTGCAGTAGATTTTGGGTCTTCGTTTTATCGTGTGGACAGCAAGCCATGGTGTCAGTTTTTTCAGACCGCCTTACGGTCTCTGACGTGGTTTTTATCTAACTACTACTAACACCAGAGATAGTAGTCGGGAACCAACGGCTTAACGTGTAATTCGAAGCACGGAATCACCTTTCTTTTCAGACAATCAGGTGATTCAGCCCGCAATGTCCTAACCAACTGGGGAAAAACGCACAAAGTGAAATATCACTCGACCATCGCCTTATTTGTACCATAATTAGCTTTGTTTCCTATTGTGCATTGTATTTTGTTTTTGTGTAAATAAAGTATATTTCATTCGTTCATTCATCACTAGGTGTCCCCGTAGGAATCCAACCCACGATCTCCGAGTCGAGACCTTAACCATTAAACGACGGAGGTAGCTAGAAAGTAAGATTTTTGGTAATAGTTAAATAAAGAAACAGACAAAAAAAGGGACAAAGTACAGAGACACTTCTGTTACAGTTTTAATAGCGTAGAATAAATAAATCAAGTGTTGTCATCGTTTTTTGTCACTAGATGGCGCATTCGGTTGACAAGTCGTCCAATATGTTTTCCCTAAGAAAAATATGCACCTCTAAAGGCTTTTTGTCCACCGCCGCCATCAACGTGACGTCACCGAGAAACGAGATTATGTTATATGGAATCACGTCGAGGCGGTCATCCGCGGTGGACACGCAGCCATAGTAAATGTATCGCTACTTCTTCGGCGCCGTCATCTATTCTCGGTGACGTCCCGGTGATGGGCTTCGGTGGACAAACGCACTTAAGGTCGACGACGTTTGAGGCCAGACTACAAAGTTGAATTGAATATGGGCAGGACATTTTTGGCTAGAAGGGAAAACGGCCGGCCGGTGGACCAAGGCAATATCGGAATGGTGGCCAAGAGAAGGAAGGAGGTTCACGGGTAGACTACCACCGATGCATTGGTCAAACGACATTGTAAGGGTTGCGGGTCGGACATGGATCAGATTGGAAAAGGACCGTGAGGAGTGGTGCAATAAATAGGACGCCTTGCTCAGCAGCTAAACCAATTTTGATGAAAGGCAGGTAGAGCTTGCATCCTGAATACATATACATACCAACTGCACGCAAAAGAAGACACGAGTAATAAATAAATCATCATCATCATCATCAGCCTATAAATGTCCCACTGCAGAGCACAGGCCTACCCTTAGGGAGGGTGTACGGGCATTAGTCCACCACGCGTGCCCAATTCGGATTGGTAGACTCAATGGTAGAATATATAAATAAATAAAATATTTTAATAACGTTTACAGGCAACATTTGTTACTGTTTACTATGTCATTGCTCACAGGCACATACATTGTAATGATCCCAAACAAGCACTAATAGGTTGTTTATTGTGGAAACCATACAACAACGGCACAAACATATATACCCCAAGACCGAACCGGGATTCGAACCCAGAACCCTGGTTTGGTAATAAATAGATAATGATAAAATAAATCATTAAACTTTCGCAGGCACTTTTCTTATACAAAAATTAAAGCTTCAATTAAGACATTAATTCTGGAAACCGGCACATAATAAACAAGCATGACCGAGTCGTGATTCAAACCCATGAACTTGGATGTTGGGTATCCAAGTCATCTCTTCATCTTCTACTAAATTTTCCCTGACGGCATCCATGGAACCCATTCCTCTTATAAACAAACACACGCGTCGAAATTAAAGTACATTATATACTAACACGACGTTTTCCTTCTTATCTTTACACGTAAATGTGTTTAACAATTTCAACAAAACTTTAACACCATTTAACTCGAAACCACATACTCAAACATCTTACTCTCATTCCACGTCCATACCTAAGTGGAAACATACAAATCCTGCGCAGAGCCATAATTGTTAATTTCAGTCGAAATGCTCGCCATAGCTTTCGAGGTACAACTAACGATCTCATTGGAGAATGCCTATCGGGTTTCCGCGCATAGTGAGCCAGGTGCTGTTAGTCTTAAACTGCGGTTAAGGGTGCTTTTGATTAGCTGTTAAATTTAACCGACCATTTATCGTTGAAAGTATTATGCAGTACTTAAATGAGTTTCATATTTTCGGGGGTCCATCAAAGTGAACAACTTTCCAAGTATCCAATATTGAAATTAATTATTGTATCTTTTTTTATTTTTTTTATTTTCAACAAAACAGATACAGTAATATAATCTACGATTTATCTGCCGCCGCTTATTCGCAATAACATAATACTAAGTAATAACAATATTTATAAATAATTTCAGTGAGTAGGCAAGTAAAATTATTTGAGTATTTTTTTTACATTTTTCAGGATTTTCACATTATACCTGGTTAGGTAGCAAGAGGTAGCTCATTTAACAATTGAAGCAAGATATATACACAAGTCCGTTTACCATACACATTGTTATAATTAGGTAGTACATATAAGCTGTAAGCTGTAGTCAAAATCTGCTATGAGAATTTATTCATACTACACCGTTCGAGTAAATCCATATTATTCGGCTCTGAAAGGTTCACAAGATTATATGCCCACAGGCGCTAGGCGCCTACAAAACATTGTTTTAAATTTTAAAACACATTACCCTTCTTTTGCGTCACGCAGTCGGGTAAAAAGACGACAAACGGATTTGGCCCGACGACGTGTAGTTTAAGCTTTGTTTCTGAACACCCCGAAAGCACACGGTCATAAATTTTTGTATGTTTGTAATATTAAAGCTTTAACTACAAAGTACTGTCAGCACGGCTAGCATGCCACCCACAACAAAGCGTTTAAACAAAAAAAACGTCATGCGCGCTTTTTCTGGTATACGTAAAATAATAAAGATGGAGGAACATTTCGATTTTTATCATTTATTCGGGAGTAGCATGCGAAGCCTACACTGGCCTCCGCCTCTCGCCTGTAGGTACCGAGATGCTTCCGGTACGTTTCAACCAAATCCCAAATTTCCTGACACGTCAATACTCTTCAATCCCAAGTACTTACACTTTGGCGCATCGTAAGCGATGCGCTTTCCACTCACTCCAGTATCAACGTCGCGCGCTGTACGAACTAATAACAACGCTGTGGCAAGCTTCACTAAGTACTTTTTTGCGTGTACCGTCTGGTCTGGCAGTAGATAAATAAATCGTGAGAATTTATCGTTTTCAAAGGACGTATCTGTTACGAAGTAGTAATCTGGGGCACTGCTCCTCCTTCTATGGAGTCGATGGCATATTGTCGAGTTTGACTTTTCACTGGGGTGAAGAGAATTTTCATGCCAGCATTCGATGATATTTATATATTATTTAGGGTTCCGTACCAAAAGTGTGAAAACGGGATCCTATTCATAAGCCTACGTTTTCCGCCCTTCCGTCCGTCCGTCCATCTGTCCTACCTATTTAGGGCTGTCACTTTTGAACCGTAATAGCTAGACAGCAGAAGTTCTCACTAAATGTGCGTTGTTATGTCGGATTTGCTAAAAAATAATAAACACGTCAAAAAATTTTAAAATTAAGAGGGTTACAAGAAAACAAGAAACTAATTTTATCAACGTTTTTTCTTCTCGCTCTATCGTAAAAATGGTAATAAATGCAAGCGTCGAACCTGGTGCGATTATAGAACAAACTCTACAGTATAACAACAAATTTAAAAAACCGGTCAAGTGTGAGTCGGTCTCACGCTAAAGGTCCCGGAGAAAACAAAACTTTTTGTAATTTAATATTTTGTGTGGTGGTGTGGTACGGAACCTTCGGTGCGCGATTAGCCCGACTCACACTTGACCGGTTTTATTTATTTTTAGCTAAACAGCACTTAACTTAGAGCAGCACCGGCCCGCAGTATGCCTGTACATAATACATGCGCGCACGCCGCACGCAGCCGACGCGCCGCGATCGATGGATCGTATCGTATCGATCCGCACAAAGGATAGAGTCGTGATCTCCATTACCTTACCATTACTAACTTTAACCGTTTATGTTTGTTTTGTGAGATTTGTGGCTGTAAGGTTAAGTATGTGGGGGAAAATTGTCCTGGTAAGGGTTAAGGTTTAGTAAAGTCTATTGTAGATTGTAGAATTTGAGTTTGGACACCGTGTAGTTGTGGTATAGAATTGACCACGACAGCCGACTTACAGCCCAACTTCACGATGCGTTGTGGTACTGCAGCGTCGGAATTTTGTTTCTAGAACTACGCAGCTGCGACCTCACTGCGTCATCCATCACCGAGGTTTTCGCTTCAGGATAACGGATTCTTAGTCGATTTCGACCACAGTAACCTTTACAGTTAACTTTTACAGTAAAGTAGTCAGAAACGTAAGATATTTTAAAGTGCATAGTGAATGCGCTAAACACAGATGCACTGTCTCGTCTTTACCCTCCTATGCTTCATAAAAGCAAATATAAATATAATAAGTTCGAAGGTATGTGTAATGCCAATATGAGGTATGTGGGTAAATATGGGCGAGCATGGGGCGAACAAAATATACCAGCAAAGGTCGCAGTGTTATAACTTATAAACCTCGGCTTACAATACCCCTCACAAATAATAATACACCTGCATAGGTACTTCTGACGCAAGGCCAATAAGGTTAACATAGAGGGTAGTCACTGCAAGAGAATCTTTTTTTCCTTTGACGAAATAAATGACTGAAAGAAATAGAATACTTTTAACACCCGTATTCTTCGTGTACATATGAAATTCCAATTCCGAAACAGGGCCTCTAACCGCACATTCCTAACCAAACGTTTTCGTTCCAATGTCAACTCTATTATAATGAAGTTCGGACCGGAATTCGGAAACGTTCCCGAAATATTGAAAATCAAAAGTCAGTGTACAGGGCCAGGATTACGACTTCGTATGGATTTTCCTCCTCCATAGTTGCGTTCGGAATTGCGGAGGTATCAAAATCCTATACAAACTCACAATCGTGATACAGAATTCCGTATGTGTGTGGCACGACTAAGAGTGGAGGAAAGAAACGTCAAAGTCAAGGTGGCTCGCCGAGATACGTAATCGTCGATGAACCACAGTTTTTTCGGAATATTATGGCACGTATTTTTCTATTTCTATTCTAAACAAAAAAACAAAATTCCACCATTATTGAAAATCTTTGAATCGACCTCACTGGAGGAACCTCGAGATTATGACTGAGAATACAGATTCTGAGGATATATTGAGGAAAACCTTAAGGTATCCTTGATTGAGGTTGAGTCGAGGAAGCTTTTGAGGAAGGGACTCAAAATATGGGTTTTAATCTAGTTTTTTTTTATTTCATATAAAGGAAATTACAATATCAATATTGCTTCCTGTCATGTCATTACAATGTTTATATTGTCACTGCACCCTCGTCTTAAGTTACGTAATTTATATAGTTATTTTTTTTTATTATGTATGGGTTTGCTCTTGACCTCAATCAAAGGTTAGTGGTAGGTATACTTATTCTATAGATTAACCATAATACATAGTACTTATTTAGTATTTCTACGAGACTAAGTTCTTAGTCAGGTACATACCCGGTCCAAAAACACATTGCACCCTTTGCAAACACATTGAAGAAAAGATTGTTCCATAAATCTGTTTGTAATTGGCCTTGTAATTCTTCCTATCGTGCGGGCAGCAAACCCTTTGGTCTGAGTTTTTTCAGACCGTCTTTCGGCCTCTGACGTGTTTTTTGTGTATGTAACGACTACTAGCACTAGATATAGTAGCCAGAACCAACGGTTTAACGTGCCATCCGAAGCACGGAATCATCTTTCTTTCCAGACAATCAGGTCATTCAGCCTACAATGTCCTAACCAAATAAGAGAAATGCGCAAAGTGACATATCACTAGGTGTTCCCCGTGGGAATCGATCCCGCGAACTCCGTATCAAGAGCCCAATGCTCTTAACCATTAGACCACGGAGGCTATTGGCCTTGTAATAGAATGCATGCATGATAAACAATATTTACAAATCAAACAGCTCCTTCAAGCGCAGTATGCTAAGCAGGGTAAAACCATTGGTTATGGGCAGAGGGCACTAATCGTGTAATTGACTTCCCACGAGTAAGCCCACTTTTTACCGCTCTACCCCGCGTGCCGCTGACTACTGCTCTGTGAACGGTGTATGTACAGGATGTTTTTTGCTTTTACTAAGGTAAATGATATGTCCAGTTTTGTTTTATTACGTTTTTTCGTCTAATGAAAATAATGTTAAATGTGAACCTTGCTAAAATTGCAACATTAGTAGGTGATTGATCGTTGTAGCTAAGTTTGTGACCACTCTCTAGGGGGCTGATCCCGCTAATTACATGACCACTGAATCGTCAATTGAACCTGAACTGAACGAATTACAACTACTTGTACATTCAGTATCGAGCTAATCATTTGACAAAAGTTTGACAGAATTTGAGTCGTAGTAATATTTCGCACCGCTGAATCGAAACTGGATCAAAAAGAATCTGCACCAAAGTAAATGTTTTAAATAACCGCGACGCGCCTTCAGTTTGGTAGGACCGTGATTTGGGTCGTTTTAAAAATTATCTGCTACCCATTTTGATATGAGGTGCTGAAAAAGAACCACCAAGTCCACGTACTTAACCTTAAATAGAGGGTCTTCTTAATATGCTGACACTTTTTAGGGGATGATCAGACCATCAAATTGAACAACTTTCTCTATAGGACCAACACCGAAATCGCGAAAAAAAAAAATCTGCTGTTCAATACATTTGGCTCGAGTAGGTTTGCAATTTTGTATGGAAGAGCAGATTTTTTTTTCGTGATTTCGATGTTGGTGCCGTAGAGAAAGTTGTTAAGATTGACGGTCTGATCATCCCCTTAAAAAAGCGTCAGCATATTAAGAAGGACCCTATATGTCCAGCACATTTTAGGCGATCAGCAGGCCTCTAATAATGTCCGTTCGTACGCGCAAAGTATCCGTTCGCATGTGTCCGTTCGCGCAAAAGTCCATGCGCGCAACTATCCTAGATGAATGATACATTCTACCTTTGATAAAATAGATCCACAATTCTTCCTCTAACAGAAAAATCAATAATCAGATTAAAATCAAATCACCCTGTAGATGATAAAATCTCGTTACAGACCACATCTGTGTCCAAGCGTTTCTTATATTGCAGTCAGACTTTTCTCAAAGAATTCTACTAAATGTACGCACACCTCGATAAAACCTTTATCTCACCTAAAATTACAAACTTTAACAGTATCTGACTGGAAATAAGGTAAAATTTTGTTTGTTATGATAGTGTGAGATGTGTCTTAAAGGAATTGGGATAGTTTAAAAATGAATGCACGTCTACAGACTGGAAAGGAAAGCACGTATTTGACGCGGTTCCGTAGCAAAAAATCTTATTTCATTCATAAAATGAGTTGCATTGAGAAGGCTGGACAGTTTTTTTTTACCAGTTCGGCGGCTGATCGACGTGAAATGATGTCAGAATGTTTTATTTTAAAAGTTTAACACACTGTTTACACTCGAGTGGACAGACTTCATGGTTGTAGTAGTTTGGAGAATTATTTAGTTAATTTCTGTTAGATCATTCAACTAATGGAGATTTTTTTTTAATTTATTTAACTTTTGACAAATTATTTAAGATCTAGAATACACAATTTCTCTCCAAAACTCCTTAAGGAGTTTAGCGGGAGATCCACAGTTGTTGCGTGACGTTAGTCATCTAATCACACACTTATTACAGTGTAATCAAAAGTACAGTTACAGGGATTAGTTTCGTTTTTAACTACAAAATAACATTATTTAAGAAAAATTTTTAGTTTAGTTAGTTAGTGTTTAAGTCTTTATCGATAACAATAGCAACAATAATGAGTGCATGCATAATGAATAACCACATAACCACTATCTGACAAGGGCTAATGTATGACTATCATTTTAGGGTAAAGCCAAACGAGCCTAATTTTGTGAGTTGTGAGTCGCGTATTATGAGTCCGTTCATATAAAGGTTGACGTCATAGACAATGCATCCCCGGATTTTATATGAAACGGACTCAAAATACGCGACTCACAAAAAGTTTCATCAAAATCGGTTCAGTAGTTTTTGCGTGATACTCGTTCAAACTAACAAACACACAAACAAACACCTAAATAAACACACAAACAAACAGACAGACAAAAAATCCAAAAATTGGTGAAATTGAATCAGGGACACCTAAAAACCATATCGTAACTTTTTTTTGTTAATATCTTCAATGTACAGACAAACTTCCTGTTACAGATTTATAATAGTATATATAGACAAACAGAAAAACTTAAGGCAGCACTAGAAAAAAAAAATGAATTTTCAGTGTATGTAATATAACTTACGACTAATATTAGGTACTCTGTGATATAAATTATGTAATCTTCCTGTTATGTCACAAATTATATCCAAAGTTACAGTAAAAATAGATTAGGATTTCTAAAACTGTTCTTAAAATTTTGGTCACGTACTGACAGTAAAGTTTCGATATCGTTTCGTCACAGACCAAAAATATCGTAATATCGCGATAATCGTGTCGCCTTCAATGCAGATTCGTTACGAGTCGCCAAATTTAACTCCAGGTGTCATTTTGCTTTCAAAAATAACTGTGCTGAAATGAATGTTGACATAAATTGTATTCTAATGGACTTATGTACGATTTATAATACAACAAGATTTTCGGTGAAGGGAATACATCGTGAGGAAACCATGCATTGATAGTGAAATGTAGAAAAGTATTTTGCAAATGCTGTTATACAGGGTCTACGTTAACCCCTTCAGACCTGAATCACGAGATTGTGTTTGAAAAAACATTACTGTTAATGTACTGCATATTTGTGGTCTAATTCGATTTTTTTTATTTATATTTTTTTAGTTAATCATGTGTCCATTCTAATGGACAAGAGGACTGAACTGACATCCAATTCTCTATGTCTATAGAGCACCACGAAATGTTTACAATATTTCCTTCACAACACCACTGAGTAATATAGTAAAATAATATACCGTGATGTCCATTGAAATGGACGCCGGGTCTGAAGGGGTTAATATGCTAACGGTTTTTTAACACGTTCCGGGACAGTGACCGCCTATAGCCGTGATAACAATAAAAGTTCTATTGTGTCTCGTTCACTGTCCCGGAACGTGTTAAGGAGAGGATCAGACCATCAAACTGAACAACTTTCTTTATGAGACTAAAATGTGAAATCGCGATATAAAAAATTCTTCTGTCGCATTTAATTTGTGGGACGAGTACGTTTGCAGTTATGCATGGAACAGCTGATTCTTTTTACTTATTTCAACTTTGCGGTCCCATAAAGAAAGTTGTTTAGTTTGGTGGTCTATTTAATTATTATTATTTAGGGGGGTTTTGGGCCTTGACAGTCTTTTTGAGCCTTTGGCACGTAGACCATCGCTGGTCCTTTGCGAACGCCCTTTTTAAAGTTCCTTACCAATCCCCATTGCGGCCAGAAAACGCAGTAGGTTCTTGATCGGGATAGTTTGTATCTCATCTGGTGTCAGTACCTGCCTACCTAGATGAGTACTACGTTTGTACATCAGGAGGCCACAGTCACATAGTAGGTGCCATGTCCTCCTTGCAGAATCTGCAGCCGGTCGTGTCACTTAAATTCAGTGTGTGCATGTGCTTATTTAAATTGCAGTGACCTGTGAGTGACCTTGCTATGGTAAAAATTTGATCCTTGCTGAGGGCAAGGAGTCCGTTCGCAAGTTTGCGATTGTAGCCTTTGATAAGTGCTTTGGAGTGGCCTATGCCTGGGGTGGGTTGGTGGTCTAATCATCCCCTTAAAAACTGTCAATAAGACTACTCTTGAGACTAATACTACTAATACACTAACGCTTGCCTCGTTTTTGGTCTACCGTTTAATGTTATAGTTTTAAGAAAATGTTAAAAATAAACATTTATCTTATCTTATTAATTCTGGAAATATACTCGTCAGCACACATGCCTAGGCGATTAATTATCATTTTGATATAGTCGCATCATACCAACAAACATCGATTAGAGAAAGGCGGCAAAGGAGCTTGGTGAATGGATATTTATGGAAGGCAATTTCTGTGGAAGGGTCTAAAATTCGCAAAAGTTCGCAGCGCCTATGGAATGAACAAACAACGATTGAAATGATGACATTCGACACGATGATTGCGCGAGAAAAAACTCGCGCTGTTTCCAAAAATTGCATCAAATAACAAAAAATACAGTTGAGCATTACGTTACGCGTATCGCATCAACAGATACTGTCGTAATCGTAATAATAGGCTTTTCTAGTCACGTAATCTTTCTACACAAACGTATAATCTCAATTAAATAGATATTGGACCATTTTGGACATTTCTATTTGTTATTACTGAAGCAATGATAGCTGGTGACAAAACTCGTAGTGTTTTTTTAATTTTTAGCTGTTATTATTGTGAGGAAGCCTGTATGTTTCAATTTCGAGGCATGTATTGTACCAACTGTCAATTACAAGTGGCGACGGGCTCACTCTCCGTCACACTGGACAGAGTTTCGGTACTAGTGAAACGTGGATGTTCTGAGGTTTCAGAATATCTCTGACCACTCCCTCGGGGAATATAGTCATGAGCATATGCTAATTTATCATCATCGTCAGCCTCGTAACACATCTATTAAATATAAATTACGCTCACAGACACATGATATATTTTTTTAATTACGTATGGGTTTACTCTTGACCTCAATCCAGTCCTCAGGACGAAGATGTGGTCAAAGATGTAGCGAGCTTACCCAGAAGAAACCTATTCACTCGTACTTTAAAGGAATTCGGGTTGTAAGCGCTCATGAATATTGTTATGTTCCCAACCATTTAACGACACAAACATGTAACATCCATGACTGAAGCAGAGTTCGAACCCAGGGTCTCTAGAATAGCAGTCCAGCGGGGTAACCATTATACAAAGCGGATCGTCGTGTTCTATGAAACAGATGATTTTTTCTTCGTGATTTCGATGTTGGCTCCATAGTGAAAGTTGTTCAGTTTGATGGTCTGCTGAAACCTGTTTAATATGTATAACGCATTTAAATTTACACCTGTATAATCTACAGTCAAAATATGGTCTGAACCCCTGGAAATCTTTTGATACAATTTATCGCTGAAAATAATAACTAATTAAAATAATTTAAATACAAGAAGCCTTATCTACCACGTTTAATTTTAACTAGAACATAGGCGTCAGTAATTATTTCCGACAAAAACTCGGAACGGGCGACTGATTGCTTTCACAAGATCCCACAATGGAGCATGAAATGAGCTTCTACCGAGCCACCGTGTTACGCACCGTTCGAATCCACTGCCATTGGAACTCGAATGAGAAGTTATTGAGGAGTTTCACGCTCTGGTAATTCAAACTCTTACTGAGTTTGGTATGATTGGTTTTTAGTATAACTTATGGTAGTAACTATTGTACGAAAAGTGACATACTTAATAAAATTATGATATTAGAAAATAAAATAAAAAATGGTGCATTGTGTTTGTGAGTTTGTTCATTATCTAGGCTAGAGCACGAAAAGGATTATACCGGTGTACCTAAAATTAAATACGTTACTTTAGACTATCAAACTGAACAACTTTTATTATGGACCCTGTAGACACTATGGATGAAAATAGTTTTTGTTGCTCTATAAAATATGTGAATAATGTCCATACAGGCTACTCGTCCCAAATGTATGTATTTAATTTTTCACACTTTTTGAATGATAAAACAACCGATATTTTTCGAGATTTCATTGATAGCTCCATTGTTAAAGTTATTCAGTTTGGTGGTCTGCAGCACCCCCTAGGATACGAAACGTAAGTATACAATTTTTCAATCTGTGGTATTTCACTTGCTACAAAGATAGATATCGAAGCTCACTAAAAACATGCTATGCATGTTTGCATGCATTAGTAACTGCCGATTTACGTTCGAGTTTTCGACAAAATGGTCACTAGAAACAAATGGTAGTGGCATAGTCCAATCACAATAACAACACTAAAATGTGTGTCCGTTCCGTATGCAACTTTCAAAACGACGACAAATAAAACGACATTATTCTTTTGCTAACTGTACTTCCTAACGTTCCTTATTCTTTTCGCTTTAGAGTCGATATTCCTCTGCTCTTGTTTTTTTAAGTGTTTGACGGCCGATTGAGCATGCCAGACAGTATTGCAAAATAAATTGTTTAATCTTTTTGACATCAGCGGGTGCCAGCCAGTTTTAGACAAAAATCCACTTTATTTAGTTCTTTGCGTTTTTGAAGAGTTATGTTTGGGTGAACTAATTAGAAATGAATTGAGAAAGATTAAATTCTTCTAATAAATATGATTTGGTTACTACTTATAAACGGTAAAATATGTACTTATAAAAGTCACCAAATTATACTTTTTCCCATATCAAACAAATTTTTATTTTTTTTTATTTTTTCGTATAGTTCGAAATAGTCCGAATGAGGTCGGGAGTGCAATTCTCTAAGCGCAAACATCGGTTGTAACTTCGGCGAGCTGTCAATTCTATTAGGTATGCGTTTTTGACAACGCATACCTAATAGACAGATCGGCGAGCTGTCGATACCGAAACCGATGTTTGCGCTCAAAGAATTGCACTCCCATAGACGTCCTGGCTACAAAGACAGAACGTCTATCGGGTCAGCTAGTTTAACACTCTGTTGCAGAAACGGTCATTAGAGTTAATCCTCCATTAAATCTCTTGCTAGCTTTTACAACGTCAACAAGACAAAAAGTGACAGCAAGAGATTTGATGGAGGATTAACTTTAATGAGCGTTTCTGCAACTGGCAGAATGAGGTATAAAATAATTTGGAATAGACAAAAAAATTTTTTTTTTTAAAAAGCACACTTCATCCCACTGCTGGGCAAAGGCCTCCCCTTTCATCCTCCAACCATCTCTGTCCTGGGCATGCTCTGTCCACGCGTCATCGAAAGCATCCAGATCAGACAATATTAGGACTAGAAATTTTGGTCACTCAGGATTCAAAGATGTTAAATATAATAAAAATAAATAAATATAATTTAAATATTACAAAAAAACTTAAGTCCCATTTCGGGTCGAAAGTGACCAAGTCAGTGACGTGATCTCCTCGACTACGGGGCAAAACGGGCAACATGATGTTCTCTTAGTATTTTCCAATTTTAACTAATTACACGTATCCTCATCCAACCTGCTTATTACAAAACAAGACACGCAATTTCCAAATTGATCAGACTTTTCTGACATAACTAAAAAGTGCCTAAAGCGACATTTTGCACCCTGAGTGGAGTTGGCATAAACACACAACTGATTACTCGTGAATGGCTCAATCAAGGCAAGGTTGCGCAAGCGCAACTGTCGATATGTTTTGACGTGTCCAACTCAGGTTGTCGTGGTGTAGTAAATTGCTACAATTATAGGTAGAAGTGTGTCAAGTAGTTTCTGTTTGGGAAGCTAGGGTGCAACGACACAGTTGCACTTAGGCACTCTATAAATTTTTGATGAATTATTAAATTTATGATTTTATGAGTCAAGGTCTTTAGAACATAAAGCAAACCTTTCATCAGTCATCACAATCTGATTTTATTTACGAAATTGGTTTTTAAATTAAATATGATAAAAAGTTTAATATACATTTTACTCACGTAGCATATACCTATCATCTTACCACCCATCACAATCAGAATTTATATCAATCTTACTTAATTCTGTTACTACTACTGTACACACGGCGACACATCAAGCTATACAAAACCAACATAAGCTGGTCGCGCGTAGGTCGAGTAACGTTAACGTCGCGCGGCCAGCTTAATTATGTTGGTTTTGTATAGCTTGATGTGTAATTTTAATGATTTGCTATGAAAAATTAATACTTTTTATTATTATTATTTTTATGTATCCTTAATTCATTATTCATTATAGATATGAGTGTTTGGATGTTGGAAGTAAGGTAGGTGAATTTTAACATACCCAATTTGTGTATTAAAATAACAGTAAATTCATAAATAATGGACAAAGTCATGGGTAAGAGCTAAAATAATAATATTTAAGGTACACATACTCAATACAAAAGTCATCAATTCAAGTACAATCTTAGCAAAAATAAACAAATAAAACTCAAACCACCTGGTCCACTTTACCCCGTCCTCCCCCAGCTTCCAACTCCAAACAGCCCTAAGCCGCATGTGGTCGTGCCTATCATTACAGACGTATACGCATTAACTGATTACATATTATTGTATGGATGTTGTATAACTTCTCCCGTCCGACTCTCGTTTGCTGTTTAACGTCTAATAACATATGTGGTAGTATCCTGGTTTTATATCTAGGAAATGTGTGAGAAAATATCATGGTATGTTACCACACTATGATTATTTGGTTGTGGTAGAGTTTGTTTTACGGAAAAATATGTAGATACAGTAACCAATGCCCATAATGAACCAATAAAATACGCGTAATAATCAATCCTGTGTGTGTGTTCCATTGTCAGTTTACTGCTTTGTGGAAACATCTTTCTACTCTTGTAGATAAAGTTATATGACTACTTCAACATCAATAAAACAATTCATCAAACAAACCAATAACTTTTAACAAGACATAATCGGCGGCATCAAAAGATTCATAAATAAATCGGCGCGCGCGCAATCGTCCTATCTCAGTTGTTTGTCAACCGCCTGTCAATTGTTGACAAATCATGACAAATTGACATGTTCGGTTTGACGTATTGTATGACGTCAGACGCTTCTTCGATTATCTTTTTGAGTGATGGGGCAATATTTCCTTTTTTGTTGACCGCAGAGTTGTTTGTTTTGTAACAAAATTTATTAGATTTAACTACGAGCATTGGTAGTTGTTTAAAATCTACCAAAATCAATGAAAGTACTTTTTAAGCTTGTTCAGTATCCCATTGCTAGGGAAAGGCTTTTTTTTTATTATTAGGGAGATTTATACAGGGTGTCCCAGAAATGGTGAATCAAACTGCTATGGGAGGCAGCTTGACTAATGTCCTATCCATAAAAAATATAAAAAAAAATAAAACGCACATGACCATAAAAAAAAAAGATTAAAAAAAAAAGATTTCGGTTCAGAAAAAATAATTAAACTAAGTGGTCTGTGCTCGAAGTGCAGACATTTTTTTTTGTAAAATGTTAACAATCAGTCGAAGCAACCTCTAACAATTAATATTGGCAGTTTGAAGATTTTCCCGTTTTTTTTGATATTCTTTTTTTTTTATGGTCATGCGCGTTTTATTTTATTTTTTATTTTTTATGGATAGAACATTAGTCAAGCTGCCTCCCATAGCAGTTTGATTCACCATTTCTGGGACACCCTGTATAATTGATTACATAGTAAACACATCCTTAAATTACAAGTTTCCATCTATAAATTTCACTTTTTTTCTTCAAAAACGTGCTTGATAGTGCGTGTAGATAGAGACACTAACAAAATTGTGTTATTTAATTAAACAATGTGAGAAACAAATAAGGCAGTCGCAGGCGAAGAAGCTATTTAAAATAGTCATTCGCTATACTAACCTTAGATCAAAGTAAAATTAATGGATAGGCCTTACGCGAACATTCCAACCAGAAAAATGAGGCAAAATTATTGATACTAACTAGTTTTTATGGATTTTGTTCTAGGTACAACAAAATAAATCTATGTAGTGAACAGTCGATGCGTCGTTAAAAGCTTTGCAACTTCATGGTAGGAACGTGTTTTGCCCATAATTAGTGCCAGCAAAATGAACTTTTGTATTTTTTCAATGCGTTCTTTATACACAGCATCTCTGGTGTCCGGGGCAGCCTGAACAGCCTCCTGAAAGTCATCGCGTCCAAAAACGATAGTCAGTTCTGCAGCACTGGGTCTCCACTATACAATATCTCCAACCATGGGTGGGTTAGAAATTTTGTGAATTAATGTTATGCATATGTATTTTTTGCAAGAATAACGGCGCAGTATATTGGGAGCAATAATATAAACTTATTTCAGTACTAAAATATCTTATAAGTCTTAATTGTTACTAACACCAATATGGACCTAGGTCTGAAATAAAGATTATTATTATTATTATACCTACACCTCGTCCTTCCCTTCTTGTGATGCATATTAAACATTAAAAATAAATATTATTATTAAATATTATATTTGAGGTGACTGCAGTAAAGTATTTTTTTTATACGGTGAAATTGATATCATTAGCATCCTTTTAAACTAAGGGTCTACCCATCAAACTGAACAACTTTCACTATGGGAGCTAATCGATCGGAACAACAAAAAAATCTGCTGTTCCATACTAAACTGCAATGCTTACGCGACACAAAAATTATGTATGCAACAGGTGATTTTTTTTTGTTCCGATTGGTTTGCTCCCATAGTAAAAGTTGTTCAGTTTGATTGGTAGACTCTTAGTTTAAAAGAATGCTAATGATATCAATTTCACCCTGTAGATTTCAACCTAGAAATAAAAAAATTTAACGGGTTCTTACCGCGTTTTGTTATATTAAATAAGATAAAATATAAAAATAAAACAAAAACAAACCAAAAGAGAAACCATAAAAAAATAACATAAAATAATAACCGCGTAACTCTCAAAAACTGTATATTTCAACTTTGATTTCAACCTATGAAAACTAGAAAAGTCACGTACTCTCCAATATTATTTATTGTGTCAAAGATAATTGATCGTGGTCAACCACTGACCAACTTTCCATGTTGTCAACACTTTATTGAATTGTATTAGAAATTAAATCTCAAATTGACTAGAATTTCGTAAGACGACTGCGAATTTTTTTAAAAACACAAAGAATGAATAGTTCGATACTCATAATCACTCGTTACAAAAGAGGTTTCACTTCCACGATCGTCACGTCTCACGAACCAGTCGAAATAATATCGATGCGATTTAGGTTTTACTAGAAGTGATAACTAATAATTTTATATCCTTGAACTACACGCATGTAGGTCCACCTGTTACTGGTATATGAGAAGGAATACGATCTACATACTATCTTTATAATTTTTAGAGATATTGCTCAGTCAAACGTACCTACATTATTGCATTGCATGCCATCAAGCAGAAAGAAAAACACATAGGCACACAGCCAACACTTTATTATGTAATGAGATCAGAAAGAACAACCTGATTACTTTTATTCTCTCTTAAATATTATACAAATTAGACTAATTTACATGAAATAATTATAATCTCAAACGAAAACGCATATGGAACATACAATTTATTAAGTTTTGAGTTGTATTCTTTTGGTATTTGGATTTGTTTGTTTTGTTATGCAATTGTTTTGGTATTTTGGGTAATAAAGCATGATGGATTTATGAATTCCAGGAAAACCAGGAAGCTGGCAAAGGTATTATCCTAAGTGGGATCACACCAAGATCACACACGATGACGCATTGACGGAGCGGCAGACGTCAGTCCGTTATTTTTGAAGCTTTGACACGTTTGACACAGAATAAATACTAGTACTACCTCCCACTAAGACAGTATGACATACTTCCACGAATTAAAAGAAGACCATAGCAGTAGAGTATGCAGACCAAATTGGCAGCGTACTTAAGAAGGGTCAGATCAAATGTACCCGAAACCGATAATCGTGTATGAAACGACTTATGACTGTGGAAGAGGCAAAAGAGGTGTATAAGGATCATAGCTGATGGCGATCAATTGTCTCTGCCCACCCTAATGGGACACAGAATTGAGTAATATATATAAATAGACTCAAAATACATATAATACGTGTGTTTGTGCCACAGAGAGAGACATGATGACCAGATCATGAAACCATGGATATTAATTTGATTTCTTTTATTAATGTTAATTACCTAGGTGTTTTTGGTTTTTATGATCACAGTGGAAATTCGACTATTGTCAAACTTTATTTTACCTCTGTATCTATACTATTATAAAACTGTGAAAGGAAGTTTGTCTGTACATTGAAGATATTAACAAAAAAAAAGTTACGATATGGTTTTTAGGTGTCCCTGATTCCATTTCACCAATTTTTGGATTTTTTGTCTGTCTGTTTGTTAGTGTGTTTGTTGTTTGTTTGTTTGAACGAGTATCACGCAAAAACTACTGAACCGATTTTGATGAAACTTTTTTTGTTTGATAGCTTATGATCTGAAAATCTGGTATATAATTTGTGCGGACGAAGTCGCGGGTTAACGCTCGTTACCTATAAAAATAAATAATTTTGTTTGATTGATTGAACCTAGACCACTCTGACTTGATTATACTTCTGCCGTAACTGGTCAATTCCATAAATTCTATCAAAAAACTGTACATCTTCGAACCAGAATCGTGGCCGGACTATCGTTTTATTATTGTTCAATATGTTTTCCAATAATACAGTTATAGATTAGCTCGGAAAGGCTTCGCACGGCTAGGTACCTAGTACCTCGAGAAAGTTCCATGCGTGTCAGATACCTTTAACTCAAAACTAGGAACTGTACAGCCCAATCATGCTACATTTATAAATCATACTGTAGTTACATAGTATTTTGACACTATCGGATGATTAGTGGAATGATGTGCTCTAATGAATGTTGACTGGTTTCTATCTGCACGATAAGCTGTTTGTTCCGGATAGTTTAGTGAAAGATTTAAACAATATTTTTTGAAAAGCATCTCAGCATTATCACCATCTCAGCCGATGAACGTCCACTTCTGGACATAGATAGGCCTCCTCCAAGGATCGCCACAACGACCGGTCCTGAGCTTTTCTCATCCAACGGGTTCCCGCCGCCTTTAATAGGTTGTCGGCCCAACTTGTCTCCTTTGTCACCAAACCAAGAAAGCAAAAGAAAGCAACGCCAGGTGCGGTCAGTCTTTGGATGAGTGACCGTTTAATGGTATCATCTCGAGCGTCTCGGAAGGCACGTTAATCAGTTGGTCCTGGATAGTTCCGTGAGACGGCACTAACTATTTGTTAAGCCAGGTCAGAGGCCTACGAACAGCAAGTTGACAACTAACATGTCTCCAACAATGCGCACTGGGCCCACATGGTGGACTATGGGCCACTCCCATAGGAGGCATTTGTCCAGCAGTGGGATAATACAGGCTACAACTTTAAGGGGAAAGACGGTCTGCAAGAAATTTGAAGAATATGTATTTTTAACAGATCTATTGCTGTTGCGCTGTTCCCTAGCAAACGAGCTACCAGCGCAAAAGTGACAACTGCAGCTTGGACTGATTTTACCTACATAAAATGGACGAAAATAAAATCATGGTTTCGAATTCCCCTGTTTCCCCGTCCAAAATTAAACCGATTTTATTTGGCTTCATTTGCTTGTTGGATGTCTGAACACAGCGGTAAAATTGAGCAATTTTTCGTAATGTTCGAAGGGTCCTAGTTCTTATAACTACTACTGCATCCGTGGTCTAATGGTTAAGAGCATTGGCTCCCGACACGGCGGTCGTGGGTTCGATTCCCACGGGGACACCTAGTGAAATGTCACTTTGTGCGTTTTTCCCCAGTTGGTTAGGACATTGCAGGCTGAATCGCCTGATTGTCTGAAAAGAGAAATGATTCCGTGCTTCGGATTGCACGTTGAGCCGTTGGTCCCGGCTACTATCTCTGGTGGTAGTAGTCGTTACATAAAAACCACGTCAGATGCCGCGGCCTCTGGCCGTAAGGCGGTCTGAAAAAACTCTGATACCAGGGCTCTGCCCACACGATAAGAAGAAGAAGAAACAAAACATGGCAGAGAGGAAACATGGGAATACGTTTCTATGTATTGAACGGCACCAGGCGGATTACTAATCTATGTATGTCATGTCTATAAATTATAACGAAACACCGGCAAATATTTTCCAACCAATAATCAGTCTGCATATGTACGCATGGTATGTTGATTGTGCATAATCTCAGATCGGACGACATAAACCACCATCGAACCGTCTCATTACGCTTGCTACTAACCACTAATTATACTGCTGGGTTATTCTATGCCTCTTTCATGTAAGGGGTTAAGAAAATAGCCTTGGGGTGTAGTGGGTAGAACGTAGTGTATGTTGCTTGTTATTATAATTTTATGAAAAAAAATGCATCGTTGCTTATTTGGATAGCGATGTTTCTTGCAGAGGCAACTGTACTTGGGAAGTAGTGATGTGCCGAGTCAGGTAGTACTCGAGTACTGATTCCAATACCTTATAAGTACTCGCATACTCGAGTATGCTAAATAAGTAGTCGGATGCAAACATGTAGTACACGTTCAAATCAGCAGTGAAAAACGTCAAAATTACTATGAAGATTAAAATAAAATGCATAATTCGACCACGATTTTGAATTTCACTGATACAAAAATAGCACTTATGGCCCGAAACTAACTGTAAAATTGATTGATTGATAGGTTGTCTATAGTTAGTAGGACAGATGGAAATTATTGAAAAACAACATTATTATTTTAAATACAACCCATCCATCATAATAAGTACTAAAATTATAATATGGAATATCGAATACTTGACTCTGGATTCGAGTACTCATTCCGAGTACCGGACTGAAGTTCTGAATCGAATATTTTTTTAATGAGTACTAAAATATTCGAATACTAAAAAAGGTCGAGTCGGCACATCACTATTGGGAAGATTTAAGCAACTAACTGATCTAAGAATGCCTAGGAAATATGAAGATAAGGATAAGGAGGTCGAGATTCGATTGGTGAGAAAGAAAAATTCAAAAACACGCTGAATTGCTTCCGGAAAAGTTACGGCAGAGCCACACTCGTTGGGTTGTCTTGGTGGGTGAACTACCATGCCCCCAGATTACAGAGTGTGTGTGAGTGTGTGTGACTGTGATTTCTGGGTACAATTTCAATAGAGTTCTGTAAAAGAAATCCGTATGTTGGTTAAAAAACGAAAATTATAATTCATAAATTTTGAGATATATTACATTATCATTAATTTTGTGCATAAGGATATCTTTAAAACAGCTTTGAAGTAATTTAGAAATGCGTTTAAGAAATCGTAACAATCTTTCAGTTCAGCTCATATTTTGAGTCACAAACAAATTTACAGAAATTTCATGTTTTTTCAAAATGTTAGACTTTATTTTATACACAACAAGTAGCCCTTGAGACAGAACTTGAATTAAATTACAAATTTAAAAAACCCCCAACGGCAAAAACAAACATTGAAAATTTTTACATTATGTCATTGATTGTTTTCAAAAGTTGCAGAAACAAAACTCAGATTACAGAAGAAAAGGATTAAATGTGTATATTCGTAAATATACGTCATAAACCTGGAATTAACACAGTATTTGATTTTACCCTTGGATAACCTTCTTCCAATCCCGCAAAGCCATTGGCCGGTAAACCCACCCCCAACATTAGACCTAAAATCAATCATCTAACTACAGAATAAACCTATCATTTGAAGTATTAACTCTCTACCTCATAATTATAGCAACACATGACTTCTGTGTTCCGCGCATGAATAACCGCATGTGAATGCAGCTAGTGCTGTCCCGTCATTATCGTATAAATCAGTGCCGATTCAACCGGTAATTGCGTCGATACTGCGATGTATCGATGTGATAGCGTGCAGGGATGCTGTCAGCCCTTTTTGTGGATATTAGGTTGACAAAAATATTAAACGAATAAACAGTGAAATAATAAAGTTTAGAGGCGTAGAAATGACAAAATTTTTATGAAGCTTATACAAGGTGAAATTGATATCATTAGCATCCTTTTAAACTAAGAGCCTACTCATCAAACTGAACAACTTTTACTATGGGAGCAAACCGATCGGAGCAAATAAAAAATCAGCTCTTCCATACTAAACTGCAATGTCGACGCGCGAGTTCGCGACTCATATGTATGCAACATTTACGCAGAGATTTTTTTTGCTCCGATCGGTTTGCTGCCATAGTAAAAGTTGTTCAGTTCGATGGGTAGACTTTAAGTTTAAAAGGATGCTAAATGATATCAATTTCACCCTGTATAGTGTTGCAAAACAAGTAGTTTGGTTTTAATCTGTATAAAAGGACATTATCGAAATGTAAGACTTTTATGAATTCAGGTAACAATGCAGGGATACGTGCAGGGAAACCTAGGCAACCAGCAAGCCTCTAATACTGGTTGACAAATCTCTTCACCACGATGGCAGGCAAACTCAATGATATACCATCTATTATAAAATAGTCCGTAGACACACCCACTTAAAGTTATATATTGCCAAAGACAATATTTTCCAAATTGCTAAAAGCATCTCTTAATTAAGGCAGTTGTTACACTGCATAATATCGTAGGTTTTTATACTTTATTTACTTCTTTTTCTTGTCGGAGTCAGTAGTCATCATCATCATATCAGCCATTAAACGTCCACTGCTGGACATAAGCCTCCCCCAAAATGGGGGGGATTTGCCATAATCGCCACGCTTGGCAGGCGGGTTGGCAATCGCAGTTGGATCGAATCAATGTGTGTACTCAGAGGATGCTGCTACTCATACTTCAGTAGATCCCTTAGTCACCTTTTACGAGGAGGAAATGGGATGGTGCTATTCATAGCCGACACCACACGGCTAGGAGTCAGTAGTATGGTAATTTATTTATAGTCCGTGATTTTTTGTACCTGCGTTGTTATTGACTAAATTCATGTTTTTTACATATTTTAATAACACATTCTCCATATAAAAAAAACTGTAAAGTAAATTGTTGACCTACATTTCATTTTTCATAACTCAAAGCTGACAACCCTATAAAGCGGCACCCGGTAGAGCGAGTAAATTAAAGTGCGTCCGATATAATTTCATGTGAAATGTGTGACGCTTAATAAATTATTGGGGATTAGATGTTGTGTAGTATAAATCATTTATCTCGCATGTAATGAATAATAATTGTTAGTTGCTCTATAGCGGAATTTTGACATGACGTTCTTGTTTTATTTTATTATTTTTCAAAATGTTAGACTTTATTTTATAAACAGCTAGTAGTCCTTGAAACAGAACTTGAATAAAATTACAAATTTAAAAAACCCCAACGGCTAAAACAATCATTCCAAAAGTAAAAAATAATTCGATCACCATTATTTTTGAAGTAAGCTAAACTCTACTCTCTCTCTGCTTTGTTTATTTATTTATTTATTTAACACTTTATTGTACACATAACAATACAGAAAAAACAATTAAAGTAGACATGTACAAAGGGCGAGCTTATCTCTAAAGAGATCTCTTCCAGCAAACCCGCAACAGAGACAGTTCTGAAGTGTGAGGCAGACAAAATGTGTACAGCACAAATGATAAAAACTAGATACTTGTTGTTAAATGGAAGTTAAATATATATATATATATATATAATATATATACATTATATATATATATATATATATTTGTTCTACTTGTTAACTCTCTAATTTAGGTCAATTAATGCGTAGGGGATATGAAATGACCATTGAGTTTTTTACAATCCGTTGCGGTCCCCGACACATTATTAACCTAAAATATCTTTAAGACAGTTAAAAAATATCAAAAATAATAGGCGACCGAATATTATTCTTTACTTCATAAATGTTTGTTTTTGCCGTTGGGTGCTTTTTAAATTTGTAATTTAATGTTATTTCGTAATTTTTAAAGTTACTTGAAAACACTTCCGCAAAAATTAGTTTTCTATTAGAAAAAACCGTATTACGCAGCCGGAGCTACGATTCCACAGACAGACAGACCGACATAGGCGTCAAATTTATAACACCCCTCTTTTTGCGTCGGGGGTTAAAAACGCAGTTGAGATGAAGAGAATGTTGAAAAATGTGGAGTAACTTCAGTGGACGTTAGAAATAGTATCAAAGAAGCATCTTGAGTATTCTTGAGTATGCAGTAGCGTTTTTTAATAATACAGGTTGTAATATGGATAGTCAGTCAAATATTGACATTTTGAATTGACACCATAATCATAATCATTTATTTCACAAAGATATTTTTACATGTCAAATGCACTCCTTAACTACTTATAATTATATTACAGTCCGGTTACATTCTAATAACATTAGGTACAAAGTTATAAAATTCATCAATGTCATAGAAAGCACGATCTATAAGCCATGTTTTTAATTTACGTTCAAAGGTACAATTTTCTTTGCACTGTTTGATATCGTTGGGGAGTTTATTGTAAATTTTAGGGCCTATTATATATATGGATTTAGTCGATTTTTCTAGTCTACAATTTGTAACTATTAAGTCCGATTTATTTCGAAGTGAAAACTTGTTAAACCCAGTTTTATCTGGAAATTTGTCTATACCATCAAACTATCATTAAACGTAATATTTGGAATCACGAAAAAAATATACTTATCCGACTCAAGTCAAAAAAGGCGGTTTTTTTTCGCGATTCCGAAGGTTGGTTCCGTTGTGGAAGTAGTTCAGTTGGATGTTCTGAATTCACCGTTGCAGCATTTGCCCGGCTATCCCTTACATATACTGTACAAGTCACAAATATCTACAATGGGCATTCCAACAATATTCCCCATTGTTTTGACGCATTCCTTCTATTACTTTGAACGCTTTGAACCTGCACTAACACATTAACGAAAACTCCTCGTACTGTATTATGAAAGGAGACAGCGCTTCTCAAGTATACTCCAGTTTAGTCGGCGAACTAAGGCGAAGTCGTAACAATAATTATATTATTTTCATAACAGTATTTACCCAGTGAGCTGTTTAAACTCAAAGCTTATGTACGCCCCGTGGGCAAACGATCAGTGGTTGTAAATCACGGACTGCAGGACAGACAGCGGGGCATAATTGCGGCCCAAGGCCCTCTCGATGACATATTCCATCACAACCCGAGTCTTCTATAACGGTCCACCGGTTGGACATCCCTGTCAATATGTCATTGTAAGTTGCAAATCGAGTTCCAGAGAAAATTGCTCTAATAAACGTATGTTTTAAACGTATGCAAAGGGAACATCCCCGAGGACATGGAATCGATTATTATAATCGATTAGTTATGTATCGATCGTGTACCGCTCGATTAGAATGTGAAAATATGGGTTATAAATCTTATACACGTGGTAATCGGTGCGATAGTAATACTGTAACTAGTAAGTCATCCTTAATTACATATGTAGGGTGTATTTAATGTGAATTACAAGCGGCTATCTTGTGAATTTAATATTAGAAACCGTGTTTTATACAGAACTAGCTGTGTTAGATAAATTTGCAGGTACCACTCCGATTCATTTACTGTGTCAATTATATTGGACCCGTGAACTAAGTTTTTTCAATCTCGTACCTGACTTCAAATTTCGTTTTTATTGTATTGGAATCCTAATGAGTGCTCTGGAAGAGTCGAACAAACTTTGAAATGTTTGGTGTTTGCTGAAGCCTGTAAAATGGGCAGTTCTTTGACGGAAATAAGCAGCAACACCCATATATTCGTCAAAAAGTAGGATATTTTGTTATCTTCAAACTTCGTGAAAGTGTAACGACAAGAGATTCTTTTTTTAATGAATTTCTAAACAAGATGACAACAATGATAACAACGTACAATAATATATGACAAGAAATTCTGCTCAAACATTATATGCATAGGTATAAAACGAATTCCAAAGTGACTAGGTAAAGCAGTAAAAAGAGCCGCAAACTACATTGCACTCGTAAAGTGAAAGCATATGTTCACGACTATATTCCCCAAGGGGGTAGTCAGAGATATTCTGAAACTTCAGAACATCCACGTTTCACTAGTAGTACCGAAACTCTGTCCAGTGTGACGGGGAGTGAGCCCGTCGCCACTTGTAATGGAGAGTAGGTACAATACATGCCTCGAAATTGAAGCATGCGGGTTTCCTCACGATGTTTTCCTTCACCGAAAAGCCAGTGGTGTTACAAATCGTACATAAATTCCGAAAAACTCATTGGTACGAGTCGGCCTGGACGGGCATCGAACCATCGCCTCCTGCACGGCAGGCAAGGTTACTCGCCACTGGACCACCACGGCTATTGGCAAAGTAAAACGAGTGTAAAAATTGGGTTAAGTGTACAAACGGCAACACATCAAGCTATACAATACAACAATAAGCTGACCATGTGTAAGTTGAATAATATCGCGAGGCCAGCTTAATATTGGTTTTGTATTGCTTGATATGTCGCCATGTGTACCCCAGTCCTTTAGGCTTTTCTTTCTGGTTACTTATTTTACCCTCTTTCAGAAATAAAAAAACATAGGTAGGTAATGTTTTTTATTTCTTTGCGAACAGATTTATTCTTTTTTTTTATATCCAAAAGTTCAAATCTTGACATCACTTCTTTTAGAAATATAATTTACTCGTGTACCACAAGGGTCGCATCTTGGCTCATTATTTTATAAATAATATACTTCTGAAACTATAAATTATACAAACCGAAACTTTAATTCAAACTGCATAAGTAAAACGAAATCAAAAGTGACTAACGCAAAACGCTCCTGACACACTTGTGGAAGTTGTAGACTATAGTTAGAGATAAGTGCATGTATGTATGTCTGACATTCCTTCGCGTAATGACTACATTCGTAATAAGCACGGCTGCTTGTTCTACGTGTTAAGGGTGAGGTTTGAAAGTAGAAGTTGTTAATTGGACGTTAAGCAATCGATAATGAGAGTTATCTTATTCGAGTTGTAGACAACATCGTATGCACATCCAGTTGTCGTTTGGGAAATGAAGTTTAGTATCCAAGTGAAATCTATATCGTACGCTATGCTATTATTTATAGTTAGGTGGGGTTTAATGTTTTTATGTATAGTATTTCATTTACGTATTCGTTCATTTTTCTGTTATAAGAAAAATATTATGAAATCGATCGTCACGGAATTTTTGGATCAGTTGATCCAATCACTTTCAAATACAAAACTGTAGTCGGTATTTTAATATAAAATACAAATGACTATAAGTTCGGATTCGTAATTCAGCGACTAATTTTGACGAAACTTATGAATGACTTTGACGTAACTATAAGGGATACTTATCTTTGAATCACGTCGTATTTACCGGACTCTGTTTTGTTTTACATTTTACCAAAGTATGTTTTTTTTTTAACTTGATGTTCGCAGAATCATCGCTCACACGATGGAGTAATACGAAATATTTAATATGGATTTTGGTCGTTAAATTATGAATCCGTGTACATGATCTATCATTCTGTATTCAAGCCTTCATAGGGGCTTTTCTCGTAAAATCAAAATAAAATGTAATCCTCTTCGGCATTGAACCACCTGATGCTGGTACAAAAATTTTCTTCAGTTAAAAATTCATTTAAACATGCGTTAAATATGTCTTTTTTTCCATCATTAGTCCTTAAGGTGGTTTCAGTCCATACAAAACTTTGACGCACAATACGCGTAGACGGAATTAATAAAAGTATTATTTTATATATGGAAAAATAGTTTAGAAAATCTAGATGCCGCGTAACAAATAACATTTGCAATGTATAAAAGAATTACGAAGATATAAAGCTTAGAAATTTTTCATACAAAGTTACTTATATTAATACCGTCTACGCGTATTGTGCGTCAAAGTTTTGTATAAAATTGACCCCTCTGCAACCGCCTTAAGAAAAGCTGTCTTTCTTGGTATTCATTCAACATAGTTTTAGCAACATAATTGGAAGTAGCATCGCCTTAACAAAAGCAGTAACATTACACTACACTAGAACGCTAATGCCGCATGTCAGCAGTTAAGTGAATTAGCCGAGTAAATACTACCGATTGGAACATTTGATAAACCTACATTTGAACATTTTAGGGTTCAATAGCTATTGTAAGAGACCTTGATCGACTTAATGACCGATGTAATGCTCAAAAAACCGACCTAATTAAAAAAATTGTTTTGCGCAAAAGAACATCCCTCCAGAGGTCAAAAAGTCAAAAATTCATTGACCTTAGAAGAACTACGAACGAAATGCCAAAAGTACGAAAGGCCAAAAGTTGATTCATCAAAATTTAAAAGTTCAAAAATACTTGGCCAAATCTTTCAAAGGCCAAATGGACGAAAGATCAAAAGGTTGAAATGAAAGGATTATGGACCATATCGTTCAACGCCAACGGGACCTTATACATATGCCTGCGCTGTCCGTCCGTCCGTCAGTCCGTCTCTTTCTTACCTATAAAGGGATCTTTTGAACTATTACGGCAAGATGGTTGAAATTTTCACAGAATATGCTTTATTATGGCGAATTCGCTAACAAATAATAAAAATACAAAAAATAAGGGGAAACTGACGATACTTGATCAGTGTGGGGCAAACAGGTACATTCAATTTTTAGATTAACCTCTTCGCGTTTCCCGAGATATCCAGTGTTCAGTTTGATGGTCTGAGTTCACCGTTTAGTCTGTGGAGGGCTGTCCCTTACACCCTGTATAATAAGTAGAACCATAACTTCTGGGTAAGCTACATCTTCGACCCCATCTTGTCCTAAGGACTGGATTGAGGTAAAGACAAACGACGTCAGTACTAAAAAAATATTCTGTTCGTTCTAAAAATACATCAACATCCTTGTAAAAAATTTGTCTGTAGGTATTGTGTTGAATATTACGGAACCCTTTCTGCTTAAACCTGACTCTAACATGACAAGTTTTTACTACCCTAATTATAGATAGGATACCTGATGATAGATAGCATTGTAATAAAGTGATTAGAAATCGAAAGTAAGTACATTATTACACGTATGGATACATACAAATGATATGTGTCGCAATAGTTAAGGTCGTTATAAAATGAAATGGCTAATAATTAGCTATTTCTCAATGTATAGTTAATTATTGGTTGTTAGTTATTTATAAATGTATCTTTGAGTGATATAATTGTAATTGGTTAATGGCATTTACTCTTGAAATAGCGGACGTGTTGAGAATTATAGTGAAAGTATACAGTATCATCATCATCTTATTTAAGAGCTACGCTCTTGTCGGTGGATTCGGTTTTATTCGTCAATCCTGTCTCTTTTCCGTTAGTCTCTTGAGTTCTTGATACGACACGACATCAACCTTTTCTTTCACTTGGGCTTGATAACTCTGTCTAGGTCTTCCTCTGCTTCTCTTCCCCTCTATCTTCCCTTTCAGTATGGTTTTAAAGAAATTGTCGTTTCGTATCAAGGGTCCGACCGTTTTTCCCCTCCGGTACATACAGTATACAGGGTGTAAAATTAAATGGATTACAAATTAAACGAGATGATTTAGACCATCAAACTTAACAATTTTCACTGTAAGACAAATACCGAAATTGCGAGAAAAATTTGCGTTTTCTATGGAAATGCAGATATTTTTTGCTATTTCAATGTTGGTCCCATAGTGAAAATTGTTCAGTTTGATGGTCTGAAGCACTCCCTTAACGGAATATGATTCGGAGCGCGCTCCATACAAGCGAAGTCTGGTGATATTTTCAATACCAACCAATAAAATTAATGTCCATGATTTTTTTTCAGAAACAATCTAAAAATTGATCTCTATGTTTGTATGAATTCATCTGACTTCATTTCGAATAAACTTCTCTTGAAGTATGTTAACGCATTTAAGTTTACACCCTCTATACACATAGAGCCTCATTTATTGACTACCTTTCATATGATCTAATGTAATAAGCTACTAGTTTTAGTATGCTATTAAGTTTTGTACACAGAATTAATTACACAGTATTTTGTACTATGTAAGTTAGAATCCACATAATAAACAAAACAAACCTGCGGGCGGTCGCTATAAAGTTATCACTTTACTCCACAAACAAAACTCAATTGACCGAATAGATTGCTGCAACATAATTACATAAAATATGATAATAGCAGCGAATTTAACCTCAGTATTGATTTTATTATTATTTCACGGTGTCAGCCTCTAATAGTTCCATATATCACGCTGTCAAATACTGGACCAATTGCTGTGTTTAAACGTGAATGCGTAGAACATGTCCCCACTAAGAATTCTTTGGTTGCGCTTGCGCAAGGCACAGTTGCTGGCCGACTCCGCCCTAAGATACCCACCTATTACTGACCGTTCGCTACTGCGCAGCCTTGACTATTACTTTAGAATACTGACCATTATCGAGGACTATGGTTGTGTTAGCTCTTGCTTCGGTTTCGCACGCATTATTTGTTCCTGGATCCATTATATCTAGTGTACTGGTTTTGGCTTGAAATATAGTAAGATTATCTCTCTCTTGTGTCAGCCATTGGACAGCAGTTGACGTTGTCAACATTTATCTGTTATTCTGTGTCCCAATCTGGGAATCTTCCCTTTATTCTTACGACATAGCTAAAGTATGACCTAAGCAATTTAAATTTAATAGAAATTTGAACATTCGTTTCCAGTTACTTACATAGTAAAATCGACTAGCAAATATTTCAAACTCAATTCGCAACAGAGTCGTTATCAAACATGACACCTGGTTTAAAATTAACAGACACCCAACCAGGTAGTTTGTATTAGTACACATAATGCATAAGCATAGAGTCACCAGAGGCTGATATCTCGTCGACAGCTCGAATTACGTTAGAATTATCCTATTTTGCGTTCAGGAGCCCCGAGCTAGCCGCTAACAAGCCACCACTATACGTCATGATCTCCCAAGCTCCCATATTTCCTCCTCTAATAAAACCGATGATAGTCTGAAAAACAAGTGCTATATCAAACGCGTGCCATGAAAAGTGCTCTCTATAAATCCTAATAAGCATCCTATGTGGCTCCCGAGGCAACAATACTTATGATCTCGACTATTATGAGAGAAATTTTAAAATCTGAGAGACCGGTAGTTGGCCGTGGTTAATTTTTAGTTGCCTCCTACGCTTGGACGGGTAATAAATTGTACTGGATCGGGCTTTGGTCTTTTGCGTCTTTTTTTTATTTATCCGTATGTCGTATAAGTGGTCTATGAAATCAGTCACGCCGGAGATAATTCATGCGTGATGGGACACAAATAAATCTTTCTTAAGTTTGGCAGATCCATTCTTTTGAGTCATGTCACTTGATTTGATTGAGTTGGCATTTGAAGATAAAGTTAAACGGTTGTGGTACTGTTATGGGATATGGTAATAGTTTTTATCTCTGTATGCTAGCTATATCCTTAGAGTCAGTAATAAAGCACTTGTTGAAAAGAGCTTTGTTCTTTTATGATTTCCATTCCTTTGTTTTAGAATTGCTTCTGTATATTGACCTTATTTGTTAGCTGCTGGTTTCTTTGACATTATTGATATAAGACTCATGTACCTACTAATGATTTCTTTCTTTTCGTTCAGATTGTAATTTTCTGCCGCACAATTTTTATACACTTTTTGAGAGGCTTGGCCTTGTATTGTAACTATGGGGTTCAGAGTTCGTGGCAGTACCAGATAATGTTGTCTAACTAATGTAATAATATCGTCTGTTCAAGAAACCTAAATGGGTATCCAAAAAACCAGCCGTGCAAAATATAAATGACAATAATACAATCAAGCAAATACTTTTTACCCGATATATAATATAGTAGTTTAAATTAATATTAATTGAATTACCAATATAATGTAAGTTATTCATTGTAAAAAAAAGCCGTGGTGGTCCAGTGGCGAGTAACCTTGCCTGCTGTGCAGGAGGCGATGGTTCGATCCCCGTCCAGGCCGACTCGTACCAATGAGTTTTTCGGAATTTATGTAGGATTTATAACACCACTGGCTTTTCGGTGAAGGAAAACATCGTGAGGAAACCTGCATGCTTCGATTTCGAGGCATGTATTGTACCTACTGTCCATTAACAAGTGGCGACGGGCTCACTCCCCGTCACACTGGGCCGAGTTTCGGTACTATAGTGAAACGTGGATGTTCTGAGGTTTCAGAGTATCTCTGACTACCCCCTCGGGGATTAGAGTCGTGAGCATATGCATGTATTCATTGTACAGTCAAAACAAAATAAAAAGCAACTACACTCGAATGTAAAAAAAAATCAATCAAAGTCATTTACTTAGTCTTTTTTTCTGTTTAGCTATTTCATTTAATCACAGAAAAAAGAATTGCTGACTTGTGGTTGAAAAACACACCTTTTTTGTGTCGAGGGTTAAAAGTAGGTGTAAAAGACAGTCTTTGAAGATTCAAATAACCTTTCGAATAGGTATATTGGCTCTACCATTTAAATTACAACAAAAAATTCATAATATCTTAATTTCTCTATCATCTAATACACGTCGCACTATAGTGAAGCCATGATTAAATTAAAATGAACCTATTACAACACTATTATAAACAAAATGGCGGTAGTAAGGAAGCTATCTAAACATCTGTAACACAATATCCCGGAGAAACGGGCGTAATCACATTTCATATACGTTAGACTAGCGTGTAAAATCGCCACCAGTACTTTGAAGGAGCTGCAATAGTTTGGATGAGGTAATGATTTTAATTATTTTTGGTAAAGACCAATACCTACTAAAGACGAACGGATCTCATCCTGGAATGTAAAAGAATGGAAGGTATAATGAAGGTATATAAAGTAGCCATCCCAGATCACAGAAACTAAAGGGAGATGTGAAAAGGGGGCGGGGCCAGTGTCGCAGCAATATGCGCAAAAACGGAACACATTTCTCGCGACAGTAATGATTCAATATTATTATGAGGCTGAAAGCCAGTCGAGTTATTATGTGTAAATAGTTAACAATGCTTGCGTAGTACTAAAGATTATTCGAACGTTGAGTTCTGATACCGAAATGGATAATGAGCACATTCAAGCTAACAAATCCCCGCCGATATTCATGATTGTCAAACATTTGCGTCCTTCAAAAAGCAAGTGAATGAACACTATCACTCTCTAAAATAAGCTATAGTTTATGTATGTTTATTGTATCTTTTTCTTTATTTATAATTATGTTTATTTATATTATATTTATATATATATAATTAACTTCCATTTAACTACAAGTATCTAGTTTTTATCATTTGTGCTGTACATATTTTGTCTGCCTCACACTTCAGAACTTTTGCGGGTTTGCTGGAAGAGATCTCTTTAGAGATAAGCTCGCCCTTTGTACATGTCTACTTTAATTGTTTTTTCTGTAATGTTATGTGTACAATAAAGTGTTAAATAAATAAATAAAATACTTTCTATCGCGTGGTACTGGTGGTGATGCGACACTAGGTTCCGTACTCAGCGCGTTGGTTGGCATCTCTCTAGATCTCTATGGTAGCCATATACACTTCAGAGTAGTCCGTGAGCGCGTCAGAACTATTATGACTGACCTATTAAATGTAACTAATGTTTAATGTACCTATTACTGTCCATTACAAGTGCAAGTACACTCCCCGTTGTGTGGACGTGTCCAGTGTGGACAGAGTTTCGGTACTACTAGTGAAACGTGAATGTTCTGAGGTTTCAGAAGAATATCCCTCCGTCGTGAGCATATGCTTATGAAATTGATTGTAAAGTTTTGATTCCGCTTACAATATAAGTATTGGCCGACAATTATAATAATCGCACTTGATATTAAGAGCGGACAAAAGATTTTGACTTGCTGAAGAATTTATTTCGGCGCAGCCGGTAGGATTCCCTTATACCTTACTAAGGTACGTTATAACAAAATCATCATCATCTTCTATCATGTATACGTCTCACAGCAGGGCAGCATTGTTTTATTAAACAAGGCATTATCAAAATGGGCTTATAAAACGGATGGTGACTATTTAAAGAGAAAATTAACAAATCTGATCATTGTTAAAGATTTTTCATTAGAAATGCCGTGTTGTTTCAAAATATCACCACTTACATGTCGTTCTATCTTGAGACCTTCAATATACTAGACAGTTTTAGCAATGTATCTGACCACTCCGAAAGAGATTACGGTCATAAGTTTATGTACCTATTTATGTTCTTTCGAATATTCCAAATGCCACATCAAAACGACTTTAAATGTTGCTTCAAGCATCAGCAACGGCAGTCGATTGCGTAAGTCCGCCCGCATGTCCTGGAGGCTACAATTCTCACTCTCGTCCGTGCCTGTAATGTATAGAGAATTACAACTTGCGTTACTGTTTTGTGCTTTACACTAGATGTTTATTCATAGTACTGACTATTGGAATTCACTAAGCACTTTTTTCATAAGATCTGGACTGATAAAGGTGATAAGCTTCAGAATGGAATCCGCCTTAGAGGGGCGATAGGGCGTGTAGGGCGAAAGCTTTGCTCTGTCTCGTCAAAGATAAGATAAGAAAGTGTTGTGTTATCCATAGTCCATAACACCATCTTATAGTGTATTATGTAGTACCTAGAGCGATGATAGCCCATACGGAAGAGAGCTATCGCCTCAATCATGAGGCCGCGGTTCGATTCCTGGCCTGCACCACTAAGTTCTTTAGAATTTATGCACGGCAACAACATCGTGAGGAAACCTGCATTCCCGAGAATGAAAAGAAAATACCATAAGTTCGGAGGTATGCGTAAAATATGGGTGAGTTTGGGGCGAACACAAAGGACCAGCGCTGGTCTCAGTGTTACAACAACCCTTGCTTGCAATAGCCCAACCAAAAATAATCAATATGTAGTACCTACTAACTGCTTAGTGTAGATTCAATTCCTTATTTTGGTCCAGTCAGTAGAACTTGTTTCAAATTTCGAACTGCATTGATTTAAACATGGTAAAACAAATTAGTAAGTCAATTAAGACGATTATACAGGGTGTTAGGGTAAACAGTTGCATTACTTTAAGGGGTGATTGTACCCACGATACTGATCAACATTCCCTATAAACCTATAAAAAAATCGACTTTTCGTATAAAACGTTCGATTAGCTGATTGCATGTAGTATAGAAAGTGCAATATATTTTGGAGAATTTCCTATAGTATTCTCAAGGAAAGTTGATGAGTATCATGGGTACAATCATCCCTTAAAGCAATGCTACTATTTACCCTAACACCATGTAGTTCTATATTTTTCCAATATTATTTTTCCATAACATAACATAACATAAATATTCACACATAACAAAGTTGGCTGCAAATCACTTCATTTAATCAAGGTCAAATTGATTAAATCAATGAATTCACAGCATAACATCTGATACGTCTCACCAAATAAGCGATCAAGAAATGCATTAATCTAAATCAAGTCAACACTATAGATAAACCTATACGAACAATGTCCGCCCGGGGCCGATGTGATCCTATAGCGTTCGATAAGCGATACCATCGCATACATTACCCGTTTTAGCGCACTCGGTTAAAAGGTCCCACTTGCGCCACTCTCTCTAAATGGAGCTTCGCGCAGCTGTTCAACAATAGTTATAATGTTATGAATGGTGCTATAATTTAGGTTTGTTCCTTAACAGGTTTATATGGTAGGTTTTGAGTATAGGATCAAAGGTTCATTGTTAGTTATAAGCTGTTTTAAGCCTAGGAGCAGTTAATGATTATGATTTTTCCTCATAACAGATTTCTCGCTTCAAGCAAGCATAAGTCAATGGCTAATCTTTCCGCACTACAACATAAGTAGTTGTCATACGATACGGCTCATGTTTACAGGAAAGAATAGTCGAGCTGCAGCCCTAGCATGATTTCTCGCGCGACGCGCTTTCGCTGCATAGAAACTTTGACTATTTATTATAAGTATTGGCCTTGCGGTAGCATTTCCCTTTTGCCACTGTATAAGAACAATGGATCATGTGCATTTACATTCAATTTTATACCTTATCACTGAACATACAGCCTATAATTGTGAAACAATAACTACGAACTTATGACGTTTGGGGGATCATGTGCATTTACATTCAATTTTATTCCTTACCACTGAACGAGACAGCCTATAATTGTGAAACAATAACTACGAACTTATAACGTTTTGGGTTTACATGAGACTACTTTTCATGATTTTTATCATTCATAATTAGAATCTAAAGTTATGGGGAATAAAATCCAAAGTTGCGGATTTCATGTTACCTCGCCCCCTGCAAAGAGTGACAGAAATGTTTGTTAGTAGAATATCACGCGTAACTAGTCCCTATGTAAGTAGTCAAAGCATAGAAAATTACCCCTTCCCGCGCTTTTCAGTCGCGCTTACCGCGAGTAGTAGTACGGAAAAAGACTGAGTCGCGCGTAAGTAGAGAAATCATGCTAGAGGGTTTGGTGAAGGTGGCGGGAACCCGTTGGATGAGGGCAACGGAGGACAGGAAGTGTTTTGATGATCTTTTGTCCAACAGTGGACTATTATCGGCTGAAGTGATGATTATGAAGTCAGTCTTTAGATAGGTGACCATTTTAATTGTATTACATATCAAACGTGTGGTTTGGAAGGCACTTTAAGCATGCCCGCGTGGTAGAGTATGGGTCAATCTCTCACGTCTCTTTCAACTCTGCAACTAGGTCCACGCGCGAGAAGGACAAGTGGATTAAAGAGCCCTACTGATATTATTATTACCTTTTAAGAGGTATCTCTTAACTTTGGTCACTTTTGGCCTATCACTCTGTTTGTGGAAATTGTCCAATAATATCAAAAGTCAGGCCACAAAGCTTTAACATTTATAAACAGTAACAACGTTTGACGAAAATTTGTGCATAATTCGCGTCTGTATTTTTATTTATTTCCTTTTTGGAGAACTCACTGTTAAATCTAAACAATAGTTTGATTAAGTGGGATCACACATGATCATCATGACGGACTGAACGTTTGCCGCTCCGTCAATGCGTCATCGTGTGTGATCCCACTTATAGACATAAATAGTATGTGTATGTTATCCCCCTTTTTTATACCTACGTATATCGCCCATCCCATATGCTACTCCCTGTTTAGTAATAGCCTGAAACTTTTGATACGTAGGCAAAACTTCTTGGTCAATATATGTAGGTAACCCAAACTCTTTGCAGCGATCATTCAAATCTTACATTTACGTATATTTGTCTATTACTTATAGATAGACTAAACTAAAACTAAACTTTTACGTAACAACGCAAACGGCTTCCTATAAATCGGTCCTATTAAAATAATGCTCACAATACTAATCACTGCGCGCGCGCAGATCGGCTCCGATAGCGATAGATAGCCATCGCCTGTGATGAATGGTCGGACGGCAGCTACTATGTCTTTGTTGTGTCCGGCACTGAGACAGCCGTGGAGTAGCTTATTTTAGCTCAAGATGTTTTTAGCAGGATCTAGAAAGCGTCTCGTCAGGTTAGCGTCTGGTAACTGGAATGGCTTTCTGAATTCAGAAAGGTCAGTTCATTAATTTATCAGATATCATAATCATTATTTGGAATTTCATACAAAGGGAGAAATTTTATTATTGTGATATATTTTCCGTCAAGTGTCAGAGTGGCCAAGAGAGGGACGGAGGTGATGCTATAGTGAAGGTGACGGGATCGCATTGGATCAGATTAGCAATGACGCAATAAAAGGGTTGCCTATATGCCCAGTAGGGTGTTGATGTGGTCTGATTCGATTGATTAATATATAGTAGGGTCCATCTTAATATACTGACACTTTTTAAGGGGATGTTCAGACCATCAAATTGAACAACTTTCTCTATGAGACCAATATCGAAATCGCGAAAACATAATCTGCTGTCAAATACATTTGAGTCGAGTTATGTTTGCAGTTTTGGGACAGCAGATTTTTTTTTTCGCGACTTCTATGTTGGTCCCATAGAGAAAGTTGTTTAGTTTGATGGTCTGATCATCCCCTTAAAAAAGTGTCAGCATATTAAGAAGGACCGTGTATTTAAAGCCAGGAGCCATACGTCGAATTCTTGTATTTAATCACAAACTATCCCGTTTCCATCATTGTATAATCGCATACTTTCTTGTTTGATGACATAACTCGAGTCATAATTGTTTTGTTGTTTTGACATTCAGTAATATTGGCAACGGCTAAAAATCTTGGGTTACTTTGTACTTTGTAATAAAGTTAGTAAACGCTGAATAAAATCATCGTTTTACCATATTAGATTAAAAGTTTATTTTACTGGAACAAAAATAATATATTTAACAACAGCGACTCTATTCATTCCGTAATGGTATTAGCGACATAGTGGTGAGCGTATCATAGCGGCAGAAGACCTGGGTGGCTTTCAATGGTACGTTATCTTTTTTAAAATAGACCCCGTTTCATGTACTTTAATATAGTACACAAAATATAAAGATACAAAAAATTATATCAATAGACATATCACAAATACAGTTTTTTTAAAACGATTCGTGTTTTTTTTGTTATTTATGGATGCATCATAATTATCTTCTATATTTCGTATCAAACAAAACAGTAACAAATCATGATTTCATGACAATACAAATCTCAGCCGATGGACGTTCACTGCTGGACATAGGTGTCCCTCAAGGATCGCCAGGTCCTGCGCTGCCCTCATCCAACGGGTTCCCGCTGTCTTCACCAGGTCTCAAATCCACTTTAGGGGGGCCTACCCACGCTGCGCTTTCCGGTACGCAGTCGCCACTCGAGAACTCTTTGGCTCAGGCATCGGTTCTGCGAGCAATGTACCCCGCCCATTGCCAGTTTAGTTTAACAATTCTTTGAGCTGTGACTCTCTTTCTTCGGCGAATCTCTTCATTTTAGATTTGATCTCGCAGGGAAAGGAATAAAGATTCGGGAAGAATATTTTCGTCCCAAATACTGCAATGTCTCAGGACAAAAGTCTTTGACCGGTGTGTTACTGTAAACACTTTTATTTCATGTAAGTATGCTGCTAAACTTATACTTACTTGCACTTACACTTACTTACACTTACTTACTTCTGTGTTATAATCAATACAAACAATCACTAATTAATTTCAATTATTCAACAACACCTAAACAAATACCATATAAATAATACTAGATCTGGTATCTCGGTATCTGGTTTCGGTATCGGTGGTGCATCTACGTGATTCGTTTGGACACACCTAATGTGCCGTGACGCGGTTGACTAATAGCTCTTCGGGCGGTGTTAGGTTCGGTTCCCAGTTCATGCTTATTTTATTTAGTGTTAAGTAATATTAAGTCGCCGAGGAAGGCTGAGGACCGAGTTTTGTGGCGCACGAAGAGGTCGAAATGTTTAGGAGTCACATCACGTCACATAAGCCAAGATTGACAAACAAATTGAAAATTTATCTGACTGGTAGACGTTAGTAGGTACCTAAGATATATTATTTAATGAATATTGCTACACTTTTTTATTTTATTTCGGGCAAATAAACATTCTAACTGGCTAAACATTCTATACTAGCTGAAACACAACACACACCATTATTTTATTCAATGTTGCTAGTATTTTTAAATACAACTGTCAGGTTAGTTTTTTTAATCAAAATTGGATCACAGTTTAATTCTGAAAAAAGATCTTAGGGGCACAACATAAGTGGGATCACACACGATGACGCATTGACGGAGCGGCAGATGTCAGTCCGTCATTAAAATTTGACCAAGGAGTTGTATAAAACCGGATGACGGACTGATGTCTGCCGCTCCGTCATGCGTCATCGTGTGTGATCCCACTTATCTAAAAATCTGACGCTCAGTCTGTGGTTTCTTCTTCTCTTTGTGTCAATTGTTCTACTATTGTATTTCTATATTTTATTTGCCAGATATTCGGCTTGTCTGACACCGACCGGTGTAGTTTTATTGAGGTTCTCTCTCGTGCAGGCAATCGACACATGTGCCATCGCAAAATGGGCGCTCCCATGAACTTCCAAAAGTGCTGTTACAGATTATCTTTTCTTTGGTATTAGAAACGAATTCACTGAACGGCAACAGACCAAGTGCGTGCATGTTTTCCAGGCATGCGGCCGCCTCTGTATGGTAAAACCATTTAATCACTTAGACTGCGGTCTGCGATCCATATAAGAACTTATACATGGTGTTCCAAAGTATATTAAAACTGAAGAGAAAAACTGGATGCCTTCATGAACGTTGGTAACTGGCGACTGAAGACTAACATTAGTTAGAGACTGATATAATATTGACCACAATATTTGCACACAAGACCCAGATTAGAAAAAGAGGGCGGAGGTCACAGAAGAAATGCAAAGTAGCGCCTTTGCTTCGGAGACGGCTGTCGCCACTTGTCTTCCCGCTCACACTTCTACAACTACTTATGCCCTCTCGCTCGCACCACTAAACTGACTTCGGAACCGTAAAAATACCTAAGCGTTAACCCGCGACTTCGTCCGCACAAATTATATACCAGATTTTAAGTCAGATCATAAGCTATCAAACAAAAAAAGTTCCATCAAAATCGGTTCAGTAGTTTTTGCGTGATACTTGTTCAAACAAACATACAAACAAACAAACAAACACACAAACAAACAGACAGACAAAAAATCCAAAAATTGGTGAAATGGAATCAGGGACACCTAAAAACCATATCGTAACTTTTTTTTTGTTGACATCGTCAATGTACAGACAATCTTCCTGTTACAGTTTTATAATAGTATAGATAGATTAGCTAACATTTTGTCTTTTTGTTTAAACGATACCTGTTCAGTAAAAAAATAAACACCCCATAATAAACAGTGACCAGTCGATATAGAACGCCCGCGGACAGTCAATCCGTCAACCACACTACCTGAATTCCTCCGGCTACCCACGTGCCACACTGACGGTGCTTAATGGTCACCCTACTGCCCGCTGTGAAGTCATTTGTCTACATACTGTATGTCCATTTAGTGCAACATTTGTATTCTTATTATGAGTAATACTAGCAGTAAAAGTAAAGAACTAATCTTTATACGTTAGAATAAGTCTTTAAGAACAGAGCTACAAAAGAGTTGACCAGAAATATACAGGGTGTAAGGAAGTATCATTAAACTTTAAACCACATACTCTACCCATCAAACTGAACAACTTTTACTACAGGAGCAAATCGATCGGAGCAAAAAAAAAATTTGCTGCAGCATACATTTGAGTCGAGTATGTATTGGAGTTTAGTATGTGACAGCTGATTGTTTTTTTGCTCCGATCGGTTTGCTCCCGTAGTAAAAGTTGTTTAGTTTGATGGGTAGAGTATGTGGTTTAAAGGTTAATGATACTTTTCCTTACAACCTGTATAAACCAAAACCTAAAATATATAAGGTCTAACAAAATTAGGTGAAACTATTTGAAGGGGCCGATCAGACCATCAAACTGAACAACTTTCTCTATGGGACCAATATCGAATTCGCGAAAAAAAATCTGCTGTTCCATACAAACCTACTCGCCCTAAATGTGTGGGACAGCAGATTTTTTTTTCGCGACTTCAGTATTGGTCCCATAGAGAAAGTTGTTCAGTTTGGTGGTCTGACCATCCCCTTAAAATAGTTTCACCTAATTTTGTTAGACCTTATATAGACCAGAAAATGATAACAAATAATAGGTGTATGTACTCTTTTTCTATCGAGTCGATGGCATATCACGAAGCCTTTTTTCTTTGATTCATCATCATCCTATACATCCCAATGTAGGGCACAGGCCTACCCTCAGGGTATGGTGTATGGGCGTCAGTCCACCACGCGCATCTAATGAGGATTGGTGGACTTCACATATGCATCAGAATTTCTTCTTCATGCAGCATATGCAGGTTTCTTTGATAAAATATCGTTTATTCTGCACTGACGAGAAGAAGTCAGCACATATTGGCAAGTCAGTGAGTGCGAATGAGACAGGGCTAAGAACTCCACTACTTATTCTGGGCCATCGAGAGGGGGTGAGATCAAAATTGGTAGGGGGCAGGGAATGTCCGTACTGCACGTTTTTTAAATAATACATGGTTTTGTAGGCCTCGCATGCCACCCCCGAGAAAACGATAAAAATTGAGATGTGCCTCCATCTTTATTATTTTATGTATGCCAGAAAGAGCGCGAATGACGTTTTACTCGTTTAAACGCATTGTCGTGGGTGGCATGCTAGCCGTGCACAAAGAGCGCGCATGACATTTTAGTCCTTTAAATACTCGTTTTTTACTTCGTTTTTCGTTTTTATTTTTCGAAGAAAACTTGTAAAGAATCATACCAGTCATATTTAGTGTTAATTTCAGTGTCTTTAAGGCATATTCATGTTTCCGTGTTAAATGAAATTAAAAATATAAATATAAGTCAATATACATTATGTCGTACCCAAGTGTGAGAACTGTATTTGACTGCCAACAAACTGCTCTGCAGTTTGGCAGATAAATCTATCTATACTATTATAAAACTGTAACAGGAAGTTTGTCTGTACATTGAAGATATTAACAAAAAAAAGTTACGATATGGGTTTTAGGTGTCCCTGATTCCATTTCACCAATTTTTTGATTTTTTGTCTGTCTGTTTGTTTGTGTGTTTGTTTGGGTGTTGGTTGTTTGTTTTAACGAGTATCACGCAAAAACTACTGAACCGATTTTGATGAAACTTTTTTTGTTTGATAGCTTATGATCTGACTTAAAATCTGGTATATAATTTGTGCGGACGAAGTCGCGGGTTAACGCTCGAAATGTAATAAAAGTGTAATGGCTTACGGTTGCAGTATATAGTACTATAGTTATTGAGTCATGTTATCTTGTCGAATTTCTGACCGCATCTTCTCTACAGCGACAAACCGTTCTGTGCCTCTACCCGGACATTCAAACTTCGCAATTGCGTGAACTTTTTCGTTCCAATATCAACTCTATTACAATGAAGTTCGGACCGAACCGGTCGCGATATATCGAAGATCGAAAGTCCGGGTACAGGGCCTATCGAGAGCAATGCTCGTTGTTTCTTTGAGAGATCACATCAGAAATGAAGTGATACGTGAGAGAACTAAATTGGTTGACATAGCTCAGAAAATTAGCACCCTGAAGTGACAATGGCTGGTCATATCTGCCAAAGAACTGAGAACCCATGGGGTGTCAGAGTTCTAGAGTGGAGACCACGAACTGGCAGGCGTAGTGTGGGACGCCCTGCAGCCCGCTGGACAGATGACCTAAAAAATGTAGCGGGGAGCGACTGGATGAGGAAGGCTGAGGACAGAGTCCTATGGCGCGCTTTGGGAGAGGCCTATGTTTAGCAGTGGACGATGATAGGCTGATGTTAATATTAATGTTCTTCCTGCTCTAATAATGCTTAATGCTCCTACGTTTTCCCGAATCTCATCACTATCGACTCGCATCTCAAATTGTTTTCAATAAAATCTGTTCTAAATCTGAACATAATAAAGCTCAAATTGCCAGTAAATCATTCCATGGGACCATGACTGCGTAATTCGGAGTTCACCCGTTATCCGTCCATTAGCATATTTCAGTTTAAGTTGCAGAGTTGTATTTACATTACTCATGAGATGGATTCTAAGTAATCTTTCACTTGGTAGAGATCTTAATCAGGATCCAGATGTAAAATACAGCCGTTGCTGTCCCATTGTTGTGCAAAAGTCCCTTTCTCTCCAAATACAGGTGTAAAATTAAATACACTTACTAAAAGGGGTGCTCCAGACAATCAAACTGAACAACTTTCTCAATGGGACCAATATCGAAATGCCAAAAAAAAATTCTGCTGTCCCATACATTTCAGTCGAGTTATGTTTGCAGTTTTGTATGGGACAGCGGTTTTTTTTTGGGATTTCAGAACTGCTACTGTTCAGTTTGATGGTCTGAAGCACACCTTTAAGTTAGTGTCCCATTTGTTTTTACATCCTCTATATCAAACTTTCACAATGGGACTAACTTTTCAATCACTGTTCCATTCCATACTGAATGTCAAAAGCTACTAGACCAAAAATATGAAACAGCAGATTTTTTTCGGTTATTTCAAAGTTGCTCCCAGAATAAAAAGTTGTTCAGTTTGATGATTGTAAGCACTCCATTAAGTTTGTAAAGCATTTAATTTTACACCCTGTATAGTATACAGGGTGTAAAAATTAAATAAAAGGGATGCCAATAACATCACTGTATACAGTGATGTCGTTGGCATCCCCTTAGAAGTTTAGACTAATTCTCTACACGCAAACCGAACAAAATGGATTACTTATTAATCTCTTCAATACTACCATTTTAACACATATTTTACTAGTGACGCCCATACCGTTTATTTTATTACCTTTATGTCGACAGATTAATGATATTATAAACAGTAGATAAGGCGATCAAACCAGTTGCATTTAAAATACGTAGGTTTGGTACATTCAGTTACATAATTACTTACTTAACTAGAATTAGCCCGCGATTTTGTCCGCACAAATTATATGCCAGATTTAAGTCAGATCATAAGCTAACAATTATCAAAATCGATTCGGTAGTTTTTGCGTGATGCTCGATCAAACAAACAAACAAACAGATAGAAAAAATCCAAAAATTTGTGACTTTTTTTTGTTAATATCTTCAATGTACAGACACACTTTCTGTTACAGTTTTATAATAGTTTAGATAGCGTTAACCCGCGACTTCGTCTGCACAAATTATATACCAGATTTTAAGAAACTTCTTTTTTTTAATTTAGTTTTATAATAGTATAGATATACAGGGTGAAATTGATATCATTAGCATCGTTTTAAACTAAGAGTCTACCCATCAAACTGAAAAACTTTTACTATGGGAGCAAACCGATCGGAGCCCAAAAAAATCAGCTGTTCCATACTAAACTGCAATGCTTACTAAACTCAAATGTATGCAACAGCTGTATTTTTTTTTGTGCTCCGATCGGTTAGCTCTGATAGTAAAAGTTGTTCAGTTTGATGAGTAGACTCTTCGTTTAAAAGGATGATAATGATAATTTCACCCTGTATAGTGCAAATAATATCGATAGCATTGGCACAACCCGAACACTACATGCAAAAAATTGAAATTGACAAGATGACGTCAGCACATGCGAAACAAAAGAAATTGAACCTTAAGTTTTATTCTTAGGTATTGCCGGGTAAACAGAGGGCGATAAAAAGTGAGGGTGAGGTAAAAAAGTTGGTGGGAGGATGGGAGTGTCCGTACTGTGTGTAGTAATAAATACTCTTTCTTATACTGTGGCATTGGTGACTCTCGATAGTATCGATATAGTACATTATGATCAAGTTTTACGATTCAAATGAGCTTATGAAACTCAACAAGACTAGACAAGACTATGACTAGATAATTTGTGTGACAATGTCCAAGATATACATATATTTTTTTATGAAGCTCAAAATTTTTCGCCTTCGCTCATTAGAGCGAATTTAATCTCAATCTCACCTTATTACCGTAGCCGAAATACTCCGAAGAGGCAATTTGGCCATTAATTACAAGCGTTGCCTTACCCTTCCTTTAGCGAGTAAAAATAAATTATAACTCATTTATTGTAACGCCCGCTTCGGCTAGAGGCGAAGTGTTACTTAGGAAGAAAATTAGAAACGCGCTTATTGGCAAGAAAAACTGAAAACGCACTATTGTAGGAAATTTACAGCTGATCTATGCTTTTATAAATAAACGAGCGTTAACCCGCGACTTTGTCCGCACAAATTATATACCAGCTTTTAATTCAGATAATAAGCTATCAAACAAAAAAAGTTTCATCAAAATCGGTTCAGTAGTTTTTGCGTGATACTCGTTCAAACAAACAAACAAACAAACAAACAGACAAGCAAACAGACAGACAAAAAATCCAAAAATTGGTGATATGGAATCAGGGATACCTAAAAACCATATCGTAACATTTTTTTTGTTAATATATTCAATGTACAGACAAACTTCCTGTTACAGTTTTATAATAGTTTAGATATAGATAGATTTGCTTATGCTTGTTATGTCCAGATCTGCATAAGTTTAAACTTTGTATAAAATAGCTCCATCTATTCTCCTCGGAAACGTACCCAGTCATGAGCAAAACGAAAACACGTGACGAAGTGTATTCCTTTCGGGTCGTTTCGCAGCTGGCGAATGTGTATGATCAAAGAACACATACAAAACGTATTATAGCTGAAATTATACATAGGATAGGAGGAATATCGTGCTTCTCAATGAAATGGAAATGATCGTTCTCTTCAGTGGAATTTCTTTAAAAAGTCAAATTCAAATTTACCAGTTTTGTAGACGAAACTGGATTGGGCAATGTCTTTTATTATGCTATGATGATGATCTTTACCGATCTTTTTCTGCAGCGAATCTTAATCAGGTATGCATGTTATTTTGAAGTGCATAAGTGTACCTTCGCACCAAACAGGTGCACTCTCTTATCCGTACCTTCTTTTGTCGTATTCTCTTTTATTGTGCTATAAAGAAGAGGAAGCATATTTATTTTACTCTCGAATCGTCATCGAGTTCAATGCTAGAAAGGCATTCATATCGAGCGCTTTGGTCCCATATAGTGCATTTGAAATACTAACGTAACTTTATTTTAGGGTCAAATTATAATAAATATAATGGATTTTAGTTCGTTCGTAAGGAAAGGGCTGGCTCTACATATTTAATCATTATCATTAAATCATTATCAATTTATGTACAGATTTTTTGCCATGTAAAATCAATCCCAAATTTTCCTAATGTAGATCTACTAAATAAAAAAGCAGAACAACATTTGGCAAAAATATTTGATTATCTGAAAATTCATATATTCGTAAGACAACAAAAATACAAGACAGGTACATAAAAAATACTCAAGTAAGTGTCTCTAATATTGTGCAGGTGTTGCAATAACAACCCAAAAAGACCGAGGCCTAATATCAGGGTTAAAATAAAAAACGATTCTAATTTTCTAGTTACCAAGCAAAAATATGAAACTATGAAAGTAGTGAATCAATGAGAACCTATAAAAATTTGGGAAAAAGCGTCAAATTAAAGAGCTAAAATCCAATGCTCTCGAAAAGTCGCTTTTCCCGGGCGAAAAGCTCTACACCAGCAACACAGCGACTGGTGAATAAATAGCCGTCACGTTGTCGCCCGAGATACGATATACTACATAGCTATATAGGACTGTATATTATGTAATCCTATAAGCCTGTTCGAGATTATTTTATCTAACGAAAGACTGACTCTTTCGATCGATTTTTCTGTTGAAACATGACGCTGGAATATATTCTTTATTTTAAGTATCAGTCAAGGGTATTGTGCTTTAATATAGTACCTGCGCAGATTGAGCTTTGCTCAGCGCGGCGTCTTCGAAGTTAAACTACATAGGTTTCATCCCTGAGAAAATCAATTTACAAGAAACAAAATTGTTTCCTTCAAAGAAGATAATTTCTCCAGCTATGGGAAAAAAGCCCCAAAAAAATGTTAGCATACGCTAACATTTTTTTGGGGCGTTTTTAGTTAGCGTATAGTTATGGAACTTATGTCGATTTGTTTCTCATAATCTCTAGATTATAGTAGTAGTATTAGCTGTACCTCATCTAAACGGAATGTCGCGTAATCGCAGTTGGCGCATATCTTGTCTTAGTAAAATATGTTGGATTTTTATTTTATTTTCGTATTAACATCTAAGACGTTCTTATACACGCATTGCTTTACATGTGCCGTTTTAACATCTTAGCAAAAATGTCAAAATGGTGCATTCTTTATATTCATTTCATAAATTCGTTTGAATTTTTACCTAATCTTTCGTCCGATTACTAAAATAATAAATTAAATTATGTTTTAGAGTGCAATACCATAAATAAACATTACCGTTTGTGGGCTTGAAATAAATTAACTCCTTTATTTCCAACGCATCTATGTTAAGATGAGTAGACTGAAATATGCATGCTAGCCAGTCAAGCTAGTCTTTCATTCTCTCCACTTGCTTTTGCACTGGGACCCGATGTTAGTCTTGCCCTCCGCAACAAAATACTCCATCTAATTCAGTCCAGTTGGGCACGCTCTAGCTCCTCGAGAACCTTGATTCTCGCTTATCATCGTTTAGTATAATTATTAATCAAGATGAACTATTGAAATCGTAAGTACTATGTAATCCAAAACACCTTGTCAACCTAGTTTTATAAGATTACACACAACTAAAAACATTTAAATCCATTCAGTTATTTGCTCTAATTAATAAATACGTTTTAGAATGTGGAGGCAGGTTTTATCAACCTTGACTAGTCAGTAAGTCGATATGTACACCAATACCATACTCGACTTATAAATTATATTGCAGTATAAACAATATGTATTGCGTTGCAATAAGGTATATTTTGTCACAATAATCAACTCTACATTATAAAATAATAAAGATATACCTTAGACAAGACATACCTACTTAATTCTAAATTGAAATTCTAGAATCGAATCCAGATATTTATTTTGTTGAAGAAATGGTACATCAACATCAGCTACTGAGCACCTTTGACTATTTATTATAAAGACTGGCCTTGCGGTAGCATTTCCCCTCTGCCACGGTATAAGAACAATTGATCATGTGCATTTACATTCAATTTTATACCTTATCACTAAACGAGACAACCCATAATTTCGAAACAATAACTACGAACTTATGACGTTAACGTATGACTACTTTTCATGATTATTAACATTCAAAATAAGAATCTAAAGTTATGGAGAATAAAATCCAAAGTTGCGGATTTCATGCTAGCTCGCCCCCCGCAAAAAGTGTCAGAAATGTTTGTTAGTAGAACTAGTCCCTATATAAGTAGTCAAAGCTGAGCACACACGTCGTATTTCTATGACACTATGTCCAAAATTCTAGTGAGATTCAAACTCATTGCATTTTGCTTCAAAGACAAGTTCACTATCAACTACGCTTATGCTGTCTTATATAAACCCCGTAAGCTACTGCCAATCGATTGTAATAAAGATAAAAGTAACCAATGCATTAAATTATAATAAGCTACCTACTAGCATAGTGTAATAAACACTTAAAAAAAATTAAACTGCAGAAAAGTGATATAAAATGTATACCCATAACCGTAAGTGATGCTTATACAGGGTGTTAGGGTAAACAGTTGAATTACTTTAATGGTTGATTGTACCCATGATACTGAACAACTTTCCCTAAGAAACCTATAGGAAATTCTCAACAAAAAAAATTGGGAATTCCCTTACTAAATACAATCAGCTGATCGAACGTCTTGTATGAAAAGTCGAAATTTTGTTTTGCGTATTTCCTATAGGTTTCTTTGGGAAATTTTTTCGGTATCATGGGTACAATCATGCCTTAAAGTAAAGAAACTCTTTACCCTAACACCCTGTAGATGTAAGACTATCGCTTTAAGAGGCGATCGATTTTCTCTGCGTACCCTATTAGGAACGGGTGTAATTAAGAAAATTATGCATAACAAAAGATAATAATAACGTAAAGATTACAACCCACTCCCATAACCCACCCCATACATACAACAGCACATATCTAAACACGTATAGACAACGTAACGTGAAAAGCTCACGTTCTCTGACGTCACGTACACGTTAAAGAGGCCACGCCCTGTTCATGCGCACTGCATACACACGCCTACACATGTCTCGCATGACGTAACTGGGGCACATATATGGCACACGCGGTGGGCGTATGACGCTAGGCGTGCCACATGTGAACTGGTAAATGGGAGGTGACGACGTGTGGGCGTGGTGGGGTTAAGTTTGATGTGAGGGCGTTAAAAGTTGTCTTTACGTGTTAGGACCTAATGGCATTCTCATGTGACACTCGTAGGTAAACGACAGAGGCTAGACAACTTGAGCTTGCTCACTCGAATGTGTTGAACCTTGCTTAGTGATAACTAAACTCATGTAAAGTTTAGATAATGTAATCACTAGACTAGGTCTAGATGAGCTGAATCCTTACAACTATCATGCAGTTATAGCAAGTTACTCCTATAGATAGCTATTTTGATTGTACATTGTAATTACATGCCAAAGAAAGTCTTCACGGATAGTCATACAAATATTTATTGAGTCTTTACGATAGTTCACTTTATGTAAAGGGTCTTCAGTATGTAATTTGCCCCGCAAAATCGTTTGGAAGTGTGTGGATGATGTCATAGTCGTCGTCGTCATCGTCGTCGTCGTCATCGTCGTCGTCGTCATCGTCGTCGTCGTCCCAGCAGTGGATAATGATAGGCTAATGATGCTGATGATTACTATCGGGATATTATTTTGATCTCATTTGTACAAACGTACATTACGACCAGGAAAATAATTCCGCTCGTCAATATTCATTTGCGCAGAGCAGGCCCGAGTCCCTGACAAAACCCGAAGTCATTTTTAGTAATCAAAGGGTGCAAAGTCGTACAGCAGCGAAAAGGGCGCGTAAACAAATTAGCCAATAGAGTAAACGGATTGAAGGTGGCACATCCTGATTGGTCAATATGATTTCGCGCGCTATTAAAATTTGTCAACAGCGCAGGTACATCGGTAAGACTTATAAACCTGGTACTACTGGAACGACATAACGTAGTCTAAACTTCAAGGGCGTTTTTCAAAAATTTCGTACATTTTACTGCGAGTACAACTTACGAGAATTAATAATCTCTTCATTAGAGCTCACTTTTCTATTATTGATGCACACGTTTAATGTGAAACTTAAAACGATAAACACAAACGTAACTCAGACCGTTGAAATAGTAATAAACGCAAAATTAAACGGACGAGAGAAAGAAAAAAGCAAAAAAAAAATATTCCCACCTGCGTCCGCAATTATCGGAGCAAACCGCGGAAAATTGCGGCCGGAGCCGAACTGACACTCTACGAACTTCCTCAAAATAAAAACTTTTGCGAAAGTTCAACCGGAAAAGAAAGAAAAACGCGAAAATAAAAAAGCCATTGACTCCGTGAGTCCGGCCCAAAGTTTAGCCTCAACATTCCCGCTGGAGATCACGGCCGGTTTTTTACGTCATAGATTTAAAAACCTTAGTCACGTCACGAGTAAACATTTTAGTGAGTAACTTTTGCTGTATTATAACTTCAACACTTGCTGGACATCCGAAAAATACCTACATACAAGAATACTAGATATTTACACATCACCGTAAAAGCTAAAAATCATTGATACAGAATCGATTTTGTACAATAACTTTTTATAGTTACTCTTACCTACGTTTCTTGTGAGAAATTAGTCAATCTTTTAACTTTTTAACTGAGGCAGCCGATTAACATGAAAATAGGTATTTTTTGCGAAGTCAAATATTTAGAATTACCGATCGTGAAAAACGATTTTCAGGTTTTGCATTTATTTGTTAACCATGTTATCTTAATCTTGATTATTATAAAAATGTAACAGAAGTGTGTCTGTACATTGAAGATATTAACAAAAAATGTTACGATATGGTTTAAGGTGTCTCTGATTTCATATCACCAATGTTTAGCTTTTTTGTCTGTATGTTTGTTTGTTTGTGTTTGTTTGTTTGATCGAGCATCACGCAAAAACTACTGACCCGACTTTGATGAATCTTTTTTTGTTTGATAGTTTATGATCCTGCAAATAAGAATTCTTATTCGTATTTATGATCTGAAGTACAACTGGTGTATAATTTGTGCGAACAAAGTCGCGGGTTAACTCTAGTAAAGTTATAATATTAATAATATTGAACGACATTGTCAGCCGTGATATCCTATAATATTGAAAAAATCGTCTGTAGGTACATACATTTACGGTAAAGGAAAACATATTGAAGAAACCGCATAATATGCTGAAGAACACACTCTGATAAGTTTGTGAAGTCGACCAATGTTGGGCACGCGTCTTGGACTAACGCCTGTTTACCTCACTGTTAGGGCAAGCCTGTTCCCTAGATGAGGAGAGGATACGGTAAAGGCTTGGCATTTAAATTGAGTAGACTGGATGCCTAGTTTGTTCATTTACGAACAGAAATGCGATGCTCAGCTCATGTTGCCATCCTAGAAGTAACGATACCTACAATGTCATGTAGCCGTCAATTTATAAGAAGCTCAAGGAATTATGAGTTGACAGAAAACAAGCGTAATTTATTACATCATTATACCTATAAATTTATTTCCACGCAAACTAGACATTATTTTCAACGCGTCACTAAGGGAAGCTGACTTTTTTATCAGGCAATATCCGAGTGCTGGACAAATGCCTCCAGCTCAGATTCTGGAAGATGTTCGTTGAAGTCTAAAACGACCCAGTATAGCACGTTTACTTGTTGATATGGGGAGCTTGCCCAAAACGGGTGGATTAGAAAACACAACGTATTATGAAGCTAAAATTATGAATCTTTTATTTATAATTAATTGACTTTTGCTTGTGCATTAGCACTGCATTTCTGCCAGTGTCAAGTAGTTTATGGGAGTATCTATCCCAATCTCAGGGATTGTTTTTGATCAAGAACAAGAAGAGATTGAGGATTGCGGAGCCTCGTGGCAGGCAAAAACGTGACGCGCGAAAACCACGCGAGACAAGTGCTCGCGTCAGAACCTGCAACGTAACTCATTATGAATCTTATCAATTAAGAAATAAAGGTTCTAATGACAGCAAAGAGTAACAAATAATGGTAGAGTCGGATCAATATATAGGCTAAGAAAAACACAGAGCATCTAAAGACATGGAGGCTTCACAGTGCCAGGGAGGCAAGAAACATGGCAAGAACGAAAACAAATCAGTGCTGGGTGGCACAAATTGAGCACGTACCCGTTCTGGCTAATTTTATTTTGCAATTACACCCCTCGGAGTCTACCTCACCCCCTCCCGACGGCTAATACAACATTCTTGGCGACAGGCCGTTTTAGGGTAGAGTTGGGAAAAATTAGGCTTAGGTTCGTAAACAGATTTTTGGTAAAAGTTTTATGATATAATGAAATCTCACTAAGCCTTTTATATAATATATTAGATAGAAAGTTGGAACAAAAATAATTTTACGAGCTGGGGTAAGAATTTCACAAATCGGCATTGTCTCAAAGCGTGAAACATATTTGGCTCATGTTAAAATTTAGAAAATAATAATTTTTCGATTTATAAATACGTCAGTGAACATAAACATTAGTTGCCATTTTAAATAAATTATCGCCACAAATCGAATAAGATTTTTTTTTTCTAACGTAAATTAATAATTTCTACGTTTAACTATATGTCTTTAAAGAGTATAATATTGTATTGTTGATGATGATGCCTGAATAATAGATTTTGTTATATACAAATTTTTAAAGGACTTTTTTTAAATTGTAGCTATATGTTTTTTTTCTCTTATTGAAATTTATCTCTGTGCTAAATCCCCCATCCCTCACATAGGGAATTATAGTCCAGTAAAGATTGTTATAATTATACACCCTTAGTTTAAAATTACTAAAAAAACCTACATTGTATTCAGGCAATGAAACTAAACAACTTTCCCATCATGAACATGAGTCGAAAAACAAAAAACAATTTTTGTACCTCCCATAGAAAATCTATCGGCTGATCCGCAATTTTTTATGGGATGGCCAAAAAATCTTTTTTCCTTTTTTAGTCATTAGAAACTAGTGGCGTTCTTATATGCCATACTATTTTGAAGTTTTCTCTAATTAATGTTAACCTTTTACTGTATGGCGTGACATTATACACCTTATATCTTTATGACTGGATCAAAATAATTATTATTTATTTACCCCACACATCACAAAAACCGATTAACCAAATTCTATCTTGCTTTTTTCGTAAAATTCTTAAGTAATCTACGTAAATAAAGGCTCTGTCACCGCTTACTCTACAACCCCCCAAGTAAAAAGGTTGTAAGAAGGCGGTGGACACCCCAAAGGGGAGGCGATCGCCTCCGCAACCCTTTCGCTTTTACCCCCAGTGGACAGGGTGTTTTCTTTTGGTTGAAAAATTACTGAAATTCGGTAAAGAAATTGGTTAATTAAAGCTACTGTTTTAACAATGATTTTTAAAAGGGATTTATTGATTTGCAAATCCCATTAAAATACCTAAGATAAGTAATATCTGTCAAATAGGTACAAGTTGTTGCATACATTTTTGTAAAATTTAAAAGATATTGCCTCATTATACGGCTAATTTGAAATTGTCTTAAAATCAATTATTATTAATTTGTTGTTTTATGTAATTTCTCAGCTTGCGCTGGTATTTTTGTTATGCCATTTACGGGACTATCACTCGTTTCTGCAACCGAGTATTACCTCCATTAAATTTCTTGCTAGCTTTTACTACGTCAACAACACGTACGTACGTACAAATGTATGTTTAAATTTTTAGCGTTGTGGATTTTTTTTTAATTAAAAGTTAATAGAAAACTGTTGAACCAATTTTCATGAAACAAAGCTGAGAACACTCCCGCAAAAAATAGCTTTCTATTGTAAAAAACCGCATCGAAATCGGTACACCCGTTTGGGCGCTACGTATGCCACAGACAGACAGACAGACAGGCAGACCGACATAGGCGTCAAACTTATAACACCCCTCTTGTTTTCGTCGGGAGTTGAAAATAGGGCATAATTTATACTAAACACAGTGTTAATTATAAATCAAGTAAAAGGCTAAACCAACAAAAAGACCGAAGTTATTTTTTACACCACATTAGAAGAAAATATCTCTTATTAGAAGCTCAAAACCTAGTTAATTACCACCAAATTTTTCAAGGCACCCTGTACCCGCAAAGCTCCTCGCATTTCTTCGGTGCTTCTTAAAGTGTTTTACATACAACCGCCTCTGTGTGCGTTTGTATTTACTCACGCATAAGTGTGAGTCGCTACGCATTTTTGCCCCTTTCCCCCCAAGAAAAATACCTTACCCCTTTTCTTGCCACCCCCTTTGATGTACCGCTGCGCCTCGGGTAAAGAAGATATGAGACTTTTTCAAAAAGCTTAATTTAAATGAGGCGCTAGGGAACAACTCAATGGGAATATTCTTTAATTTAAATAGATATTTTCTGAAGTGGGGGGAAAAATGGTCCGTTTTTAATTGGTATTGAATTTCGATTCGAAGGACACTTCGTCGATTTAGAGCTTGTTTTTTCGTCTTTGTCGTTTGAGCCTTTTAAAGTAAATGGGATTTTGAGATAAAGGGTTTGTTACTTGTAATTTGAGTTGTCAGCAATTTGGAAGGTTGTTTTAGACAATTTAAGTGATTATACAGAATGTTATGTTTCTTTCTCTTGCCTTTGTAAATACCTGCCCCATTACTATACATATTCTTCATGCTTCATTAATTAGTTTTCTAAGTTTTTATTATGTATACTAACAAATTTTATGGACACCATGTCTGAAATAAACTGTTTATTATTATTATTATTATTATTATTATTACGGAATTCCCATTAAATTTTTCACCCCTATCTTTGTACCTAGAAGCTTAAAGAACCATTCTTTCTAAATTTCAAGTTTATATGCTTTACCCGTGTAAAGCATATAAGCATATATATAAGTTTAAAAGGATGCCAATGATATCAATTTCACCCTGTGGTGAATCCTTTTAAACTAAGAGTCTACTCATCAAGCTGAACAATTTTTACTATGGGAGCAAACCGATCGAAGCAACAAAAAAATCAGCTGTTCCATACATTTGAGTCGAGTAGGCATTGCAGTTTAGTATGGAACAGCAGATTTTTTTGTTGCTCCGATTGGTTTGCTCCCATTGTAAAAGCTGTTCAGTTTGATGGGTAGACTCATAGTTTAAAAGGATGCTAATGATATCAATTTCATCCTGTAGTTTAGGTCTTAAGAGAGCCGAGGACGGTAATCATCAATACACACGTGTATCATACGACGTTTTTCAACACACTTGTAAAAAAAATAATAATAAAAAATCATTTTATTTAGTAAATAAAAAGTTTATTTAGAGAATTTATTTGTACTATTGAATATGATCTTTTTTGTATCGAAACTTTTTTAAGAACAAAGCAACTCAAGAACTCAACCAAGAAGTTTAGATACCTACTATAGAAAAACCTATAGCTCCCTTGTGAATAATAGTAATGAAAAAGTCACAGTTTGATTATAGGTGTCATTATGTGCCTAATTGCGGTGAAATAAGGGCCATTTTATGAGCAAGTGTGTTGAAAAAGAAATTACACATTCTTACTCACATAACAAATTCTTATAAGATAAAACAGTTCCAAATGATCCAATATTCAATTATACAGAGTGAAATTGAAGACATTGGCATCCATTTAAACTAAGACTCACTAAACCGAACATTGTAGTTATAACGTGCAGTACCTATTACCTAATATACAGGGTCCTTCTTAATATGCTGACACTTTATAAGGGGATGATCAGACCGTCAAAGTGAACAACTTTCTCTATGGGAACAATATCGGAATCGGGAAAAAAATATCTCTATGCATAATAGAGTAGGTTTGCAGTTTGGTATGGAACAGCTGATTTTTATTTCGCGATTTTGATGTTGAGGCCATAGTGAAAGTTGTTCAGTTTGACGATATGTTCATCCCCTAACGTATTTATCAGTTCAGAGAGAATTTTAAGATTTATATGTAAGTAAGTTATAGCCGAGGACATAGGCCTCCCCCAAGGATCACCACAACAACTGGTCCTGCGCTGCCTTCATCCAGCGGGTTCCCGCCGCCTTCACCAGGTCATCGGTCCACTGTCTGGGGAGCTACCCACGCTGCGCTTTCCGGTACGCGGTCGCCACTCTAGAACTTTTCGGCCCCATCGGCCATCGGTTTTGCGAGCAATTGCATGAAGTTATAGCCCATCTCTGTAGGATCGCAGTGTATGGCATAGACACAGTATGAGAAAGAGTACCTACGTTCATTACAGACAATCCCTGCCCCCACCAATTATGAACTCACCCCCTCTCGGTGGTACGGAGGTGGACGACAGTAACCAGTAGTGTATCCCTCTCTCACTCGTACTCACTCAACATACTTGTGGTAACCTCTTTATGTCAGGGCGAGCCCGTTTGAATGAAGTATCCAGTGCATGGAATAAGCCTCCTCTTACGAATTCAGGGAAAAAGTAATTTTTTTTAGGCATCTCATATTATTTAACCCTTTTCTACATAAGAAATTACCCCGTCCACACTATAATATACCTATAGCTACGAGCATCTTTTCAACATGGCATGACAAAACAAAATGCCCTCCAAGCAATCAATATACGTCTTAAAACAATTTAAATAGAAGGTCCCCTCACTAATGAAACAAAGAGTTCCAAATACATGCTTCTTACGATTTATTTCTCCGTAGCAAAAATGTGCACACAGACGGACGAAATCACAGACACTTGCAAATGTATGAGGTAGGAACGTTCTATGGGTTTGCTTGAGCAATTTCCAATATGTTGAAATTTTGTCTTGTTTTAAGATATTAGTCTCAACATATTTTGACGACCGAGTTGGTGTGATGGTTACCACAGCGGACTGCCAAACCAGGCTCCTAGGTTCACATCCCGGTTCGTTCATGAATGTTATATGTTTGCGCCGTTGTTGTATGGTTTCCATAATAAATAAATTATTATAAAAAATTAAGAATGTAATATAACTCGGTACTAAGACAGAGTTATCTGGCCCAAGTGAAGGAAAAGGTTGATGTCGTATCGTATCAAGAACTCAAGAGACTAGCGGAAAAGAGACTGGATTGGCGAATACTCCACCGACAAGAGCGTAGCTCTTAAATAAGATGATGATGATTTTTTTTTTATTCGTAATGGGTTTGCGCTTGGCTTCATCTCACCTGATGGGAAGTGTAGATGAAGCCGAGGATGTAGCGCGCTCACCCAGAAAAAGCCTATTAACTCTTCTTTTGAAAATATCCTGATTCTATTTGCTTGGAAACACAGACGCAGGGAGTGAGTTCCAAACCTTACCGGTTCTCATTATAAAAGAGGATGCGAACCTTTTTGTGCGGATTGTTGGAATATCGACTACGCATGGATGTAGTCTCGCACTACGTCTTGTCGTACGTTGGTGGAATCTGATGACTACAGTATGCTCCAATTAGGCAGGCAGGTTGTGAGTAACCAATCACTTTATACTAATAAACTTCCTTCTAATTCCAAACCTCAATCTCAATACACCAAAATAATTCAAACAAACAAACACAAACACAAAACAAAATGTCACATACATGTTTGTATACGTACAGGTGGGGGTGTGTTCGCGCCCCTTTTCAACCCTTTCGGTCCAAACGTTTCTTCTCCTTCTTTACATTTATTTCTTATGGCCTGTTTCTTCTTCTTAAATTATAAAGTTCAGTATCGAGTAAACAGTTTTGATACTTGCTTTTAGTAATACAATTTTAAATAGGTACCTTTAGATACGTTATGGTATCGACCCGGTATGAGTAACGGTTGTCACGCCGGACTGCCGAAACATGGTCCTGTGTTCGAATCCCGGTTCGGTCACGGATTTTATGTTTGTGCCGTTGTTGTATGATTCCTATAACAAAAAGCCTAAGGCTTACTTGGGATCATTACAATTTATGTGCCTGTGAGCGTTATTTATTTATTTATTGTTCCATTGAATAACTTTGAATACAGGACATTGTGAAAGTCACGGCGAACCGATGAGTGCAAAGATATTGCCATCCGTGATTTCTTACAAAATTGCTTCTAAGTTACTTGAAAGTTATTCTTTGCTATAACTAAACATTTTTGAATCATAAGTATTTTAAGTATGAATTAATATCTCCGTATGTTCCAAGGGTTAAAACTTGTTGGCCCAACGTGCGAAGCATTTAGAAGCCTTTCGATAGAAAATTATCGAATTATAAATAATATTTATTTATAATTCAATAATTCTCATTTATGAATGTTGGATTATCAAAACAATTCAAACATAAAATATTTTATTAAAAATAATATCACATAGATAGCTTCCTGATGTAATTCCTTTGACTCTAGCACCGCGTCGGAAGGTGTTCCGTTGAATAGAAGATGCGGGCAGAAACTCTACAACACACATAGTTTAAACAAAACAAAATATACAAATACAATAAATATGTAATTACATAGTATAACATTGTCAAAACCAGACATAATACAAAGAATAGGAATATTGTTTAGGTATGTATGAAATTAAGAGCTTTTGTAATTCTTATAGTTTGGTACTGATCAATTTCTGGAAACTTTGGAGCATCAAGTTTTTTTATACTCAGCTTAACATTAGTGATATACATACTACTAAAAAAAACACAATTCTGGAAAATTCATCACAAAACACAATTCCTTTATCACAATACAAACCATCAAAACGTTCCAATCCAACTACCCCGGGAGCCGAAATGATGTTACAAAGGCGCGGAACTGGGCTAACACAAGTTTTCTATATTACTGTGCGTACCCCTCCGCTCCCCACCCCGGCTTCACACCCCCGCACCCCTGCCCCAAAGGGTTGAGACGATCCCAAGCCCACCTTTGAAGATGCGCACTGCTTTTTTAGGGTTCCGTACTCAAAAGGTTAAAACGGGACCCTATTCATAAGCCTACGCTGTCCGTCGGTCTCTCCGTCCGTCCTAGCTTTAAACGGCTATATCTTTTGAACCATAATAGATAGAGAAATGAAATTTTCACAGAATGTGTGTTCTTATTTTGTATTTATCAGCAAATATTAAAAAATGGGCGACATAAAAGCAACGTGCCATTGACAAGGTTTTTTTTATTTTTCTTGATCGTAAAGACGGCATACAACCGCGAAACTTGGTATGATTATAGTGCAAAATCCACAGTGTAACAACAAATAATTAAAACTGGTCAAGTGTGTGTAGGGCTTGCGCTAAACATCCCGGAGAAAACAACAATTTTTGATACTTAATAAATGTTGTGTGGTGGTTCGGAACCCACCGTGCGGGAGTCTGACTCGCACTTGGCTGGTTTTTCTATAATACCTCGTACCTTCTCTAAGCGATTTGAATTTCGTTAAGTCTCGAATTTCCAGAGGCAAAAAATAATTGGTCCCAGAGATTTTCGAGTATTTCGCCGGCCGTTCGTTGTATTTAATTTCGCTTCGTTCGGCTCCTAGTTTTTTTGGGGGGACTTTAAAGTATCTTTTGGTTTTCACGCGAATCCTTATTTCTTTGTCAAGGTCGAATTGTTAACGATGTTGAATTATTTATGTTTTATTTATTTTGCTTTTGGGAACTTTTCTGTTTGTTTATAAATATAATATTTTCTCTAGAGTATTATATTGTATAAGTTTCGCGTAATAAGTACTATGTAAGTCAAATTTTCATGCGCACATAATTTAATTGTATGATAGCTGTTTGGAATTTTTCGTATTATTTTTATAATTGTAGAGAATCATTCCTAAATTAAAAACAATACAAAAATTATTAGTTTCATTAATTTTTTTAAATAATAAGCATGCATAGCATAGCATATGCTCACGACTATTTCCCCGAGGGGGGTAGTCAGAGACATTCTGAAACTTTAGAACATCCACGTTTCACTAGTAGTACCGAAACTCTGTCCAATGTGACGGGGAGAGAGCCCCTCGCCACTTGTAATGGACAGTAGGTACAATACATGCCTCGAAATTGAAGCATGCAGGTTTCCTCACGATGTTTTCCTTCACCGAAAAGCCAGTGGTGTTACAAATCGTACATAAATTCCGAAAAACTCATTGGTACGAGTCGGCCTGGACGGGGATCGAACCATCGCCTCTTGCACGGCAGGCAAGGTTACTCGCCACTGGACCACCACGGCTGTTTTTGTTAATAATTAATTACTGTAAATACGAAAGTGTCTATGTTTGTCTATCCGCCTATCTGTTAAGGCATTGGGGGCTATTAAGGCTGATGATGATTATGTAAGACAATGATTGTGAAACTTATTGATTAGTTTTTGGCTCTAGAAATCTCGAGTCAATTTTGTTTCGTGTTCGTGTTACTATAATTATATCTATATCAAAATATGTAGAAGGAATTAAAACTTAAGATCAAATCTGTCTTTTCAATTATTTTTGAATCAAATCTGCCACTGAAAAGTGAACATAAAATATTTATGTCATTGATGTAATTATGTCATTTCCAAATATTATTATGTATTATTGAATAGCCATGTTGTGCCGCTGAAACGAAATTAAAGATTTTTTTAAATCTTTATCGGACGGGACTATAACCCACCATAATCCAGGGTTCTGAATTATGAAAGAATTTTTAGAATTTCGGCATTTTATATTGAACTAAAAGCAAGATCCGTATTGGCAGATTACAGGTCCGATTCCCTTCTATTCTATTACTACATTATTAGATAAGACCCTAATTATTTGTTAATTTGATAAATTATTCATCAAGACAAAACCGCGACGAACACAAAATACAACAAAAGTTCCGTGGTAGAGAATAGATGTGAGATAGGACACGCGTGTCTGACGATCGTTTAAGGAAGTGCCCCGGACTGTGGAGTGGGCTTCCAATTATCTACGGGTTTACAAGTGCTGGTATCTGGAATACTTACTCATAATGCTTTAAAGGCACTTGATTTTTGCAGTATAGTTCTTACACACTATTATTTTAGTTTAAAATAGAGGGCATCATGTGGTTGTCAATGTGCAAGTACTAAGTGGAATAAAGAATATGATATGCTTTTTGATTTAGTCCTTTTTCGCCGGATTTCTTATTGAACGGATTCAGTTTTGACCAGATTTTGTTTCGAAAGATTCAGAATTCATGCTTTTTTTACTGGGTTATCGAAAACTATACAATACGTAGGTAATAAGTACGAGTTTTATGTAATTTAAAAATATATATATATATTTATTAGAACTTTTTCTGCTTTTTAAATAAATTTGAGGTCTGTTCAAACATTCTTTCACAGTTATTTTCTTGTTCATAGATCTACAACAGACCTACAATTTCACGTAAGTGTGTACGTAGTGTAAGAACACTAGCTTCGCTGGCTCAGTAACCAAAAGTGGGTTTAAGCCATTGGAGGTACCTACTAGAGGCAACACCCAGACTATTTTTTTTGTAAAACTACTAATTAGCTCAACCTTACTTAGCCTGTTCCAAGCGCTCGCGACGCCCCCAGCACGCGCCCTGCACTGCTCATCGTGGTGCACAGATTTTGTTTGCGTTATCTGTTCTATACATAATTATTCAATGGTTTTAGCTTCCGAAACCAGAATGTGTCACTTTTTCCGATATTGCAGGACCTGTCGCCAGTTGCTGGCTTGAAGCTCATGTCGCCACGCCACGCTCCAGTGGTACCTGGGGTGACCCAAAGATAGTCGGTCAGTAGGTCGATCCAGATAATAATGGAAAGAAAAAATAATTCTCACACGCTCAGGCTCACAATGTAAATATCCCAAGTAAGCAACCAGGTTTTTATTATGGAAATGGCAGAACCAGGATTCGTACCCAGGACCCTGGTTGTGCAGTCCAGCATGGTTACCCATTACACCAACCGAGTTGTCATGTTCTTCTGACATCACCCATTCTTTGTACGTACAAAGAATGTGTGATGATGAGCAAGCTAGTGGCCAGAATGTTTGAAGCAAAAATGTTTTTAACATAATCCACTTCCATACTCGACGACTCAACTCAAGACACCGGTGGTTGAGACAATCTGTCTTCTTCAGGGCTGTCAGAGGCACCTATGTGCATCCCTCACGTTGAGCGCCGCGTGTGTCTACACCCTTAGAGTTAGACATGTAATTGTGTGTTTGTTTTGCGGTTTGTATGGGGAGCTTATTATGTAATCAAATTGTGGGAACATCGCGACATCATTTTAATTTACAACTTTTGAAAAATTTAAGGATTAGGCCTCGCATGCCACTCCCGAGAAAACGATAAAAATCGAGATGTGCCTCCATCTTTATTATTTTACGTATGCCAAAAAGAGCACGGATGACGTTTTTCACGTTTAAACGCTTTGTCGTGGGTGGCATGCTGGCCGTGCTGGAAAGAGTCTTTCTTAGATTACATAGTAGGTACTTATTCTTATACTGTGTCTAAGTGATGGGGTAGCAGATTTTTAGGCGATGCCGACCGGTAAGCATTTCGATCTATTGTTTTAACTATATGTACAAACACCTATAATATTTTTGTAAGCGTGGATCCTCGACATCTACAGAAGCTATCTACCTCGTGTACAGATTATGCAAATCCGACGCTACAATCATCAGTCACTCTCTCAATAGCGTTTCTTATCACTCCAACTTACACATTAACTACCATTTTGTACCGAATTTGCATACAAACATCCAACACTCTTATAACTTTGGAATAAAGGCGATAATCGACTGTGAATCGTTTAAGATACCGTCTTGACAAGGACCTTACTGACGCGTGAAAAAATCGAGAAAAGATCTTTTTTTTTGCGTCGTGAAGTTTTGGGGGAAAACTTTTTAATGTTAGTTAAAAATGTTTTGGAAATATGCCTAAGATTTTTGTCTCTCAGTTCGTTTAACTGAAGATTGGGAAGGGAATTGCATTAGGGTTATCATTATTTGCATATAGTTTCCGGCTGTTGATATGGCGTATCGGGGTAAGGAAGATAAGTAATTATAATAATGTTCGGCCATGTTCGTTTAACTTCAGTTTTATAGAGCGTATTTTCAGTCTCAAAAATCGAGTGTAACCTGACGAAAAATGTAGTATAGCAAAGCACTGTGGAAGTTAGTCGGTGTCGTCATCAAATCATACAAAATGATTCAGGTTGTAGTAAAGATTGATATGTAAACTATTCCTAAATGCAAATAAATGAAAGTTGCACTAAATATGCACAGCACAACTTGAAAGAATGGCAGCAAAAGTATTGTGATGACTCCGAAAGGAAAAATAGTCTTGATTTTATGAATAAAAATTTTTTTTAAGTAAAAATATATTATGACAGAATAAAGAAACAATGAATGTAGGAAAGAATATATGCATGACTAAATGAACTTATACCTTATCCACATCTAACTTATACAAAAATATACAAGGTGAATTTTGATATCATTAGCATCCTTTTAAACCAAGAGTCTACCAATCAAACTGAACAACTTTTACTATGGAGAAAACCGATCGGAGCAATAAAAAAACCTGCTATTGCATACATATGAGGCGAGTATATGCATTCCAGTTTAGTATGGAACAGCAGATTTTTTTTTACCGATCAGTTTGTACCCCTAGTAAAAGTTTTTCATTTTAATGGGAATACTTTTAGTTTAAAAGGATGCTAATGATACAAATTGATAAAAATCTGGGCAGTTTTACTAGGTACATACATCTACCTATCGAATGCTTCACAAGCCCCACTTTTACATTCTACGCTATTTACTCTTTGGCGAACAGTTTGAAAAGTGCGAGTTTTCAAGTCTCAGCTAATGGGTTAAGAAGAGGGGAGAGTTGGGCGAAAGCGGACATTTTTGGAAATTTCAGATATAATTAGAGGAACTGATCGCATTAGAGACGTCACTTTTGCTTTATGACGGTTCGGGGACCGTCACTGACATTAAAATGGTATTCTGTGACGAACAAATTTTATTGGTACTTTGTAAACGTGGTGGATTTAAATATAAGATTCCTAGAAGTTTGAATGCCTTTAGAACGTCACTGCGTTGGAGAGGCCGGAACTTTGGATCATGATTGACCAGGATTCATTTCTGTGAGTTTTTCTGAATTTACCTATGTACGATTTGAAACACCACTGGCTTTTCGGTGAAGGAAAACATCATGAGGAAATCTGCATGCTTCAATTTCGAGGCGTGTGAATACCCACTGTCCATTATAAGCGGCGACAGGCTCACTACCCGTCACACTGGATAGATATTCGGTACTCCTAGTGAAAGATGGACGTCCTCAGTCATCGGAATATCTCTGACTATCCCTTAGGGAAGTATACAGGGTGTTAGGGTAAACAGTTGCATTACTTTAAGGGGTGATTGTGCCCATGAAACTGAAGAACTTTCCCTAAGAAACCTTAGGATATTAGCAAAAAAAATTTTGGACTTTCCATATTAAATGCAATCAGCTGATGGAACGTTTGTATGAAAAGTTTATTTTTTCCGAATTTCCTTTTGTTCCTTACCACTGGGAAATTTGTTCAGTACCAAGTATTTGTCCAGTGCAATGTAACTGTTTACCCTTAATCCCTGTAGACCTGAGAATAATGCTGTTGCTTATGCATTTATATACAACTTCTTTTTATTATCATTTCAGATGATGAACTAGGTAGTTTCTGATCTTGATCAGATTGAGTATGAGAAGACATGTCAAGTGATAATTTGTGTCTAACTTATAGACCGCTAAATAATTGCAAACTGAAATCTTTGTCCTTTAGTTTCATAAATACAAATAATATAATTTGATTATTTCGGTTGAACTATACAGGGTGAAAAAAAAGGCCGTGGTTGGAGGGAAAGTACCTTTAATATTTATGATGGCAAAACCGAAAGAGTCATTCATAAGGATCAATTTCTTTTAAACAACATAGTATCTTAAATTAAAGAAAGACCAAGAAAAAATTATTTTTTCATTGTTAAACTTACTCACTATCAAAAGAAAAAAGGTGGATAGATACCAACGGGGACATTAGATGGCCGGCAAGATCCCCGGATCTAACGCCGCTAGATTTTTTTTTGTCTAAAAAATCTGGTGTATAAAGGAAACTACAGGTCAGTAGAGGAATTAAAAACGGAAGTACAAAATATTATTTCAAATATTCACCATAATTCAATACAAAAGGCGACACGTAGCGAATTTATTCGAAGAATACGTCTGTGCGTACGTGAAAATGGGTCTCATTTTGAGCAATTTATAAGTTAAGTAAAGAATTTTCTTTAGATAGTAAGTTTAACAATAAAAAAATCATTTTTTCTTGGTCTTTCTTTAATTTAAGATACTATGTTGTTTAAAAGAAATTGATCCTTATGAATGACTCTTTCGGTTGGTATCATAAAATACAGGATGTTTTTTTTCACGTTTCACCGGTTCGATTCCCGGCTCAAGCAGATGATTTTTCAAAAATCTTTAAATGCAGTTTTAATTAAATTTGAAAATAAAGGAATGTTTCCTTTCAGTAAAATTTGCCATCATAAATATTAAGGGTACTTTCCCTCCAACCACGGCCTTTTTTTTACACCCTGTATAAATAGCGTATCTCTTCAGCATCGCTTGTGCCAGAAATGACAAACATCAATTTGCCTGTAGATAGAGTTCTTCCTAAAAAGGTTCGGTATGATGAAAAATATCGAGTAGTAAATAGAGAGTATGTGCCAACTATTTATTTCAGCAGACTTTACTAGAAAATTTGTTGTTATTAATACTCGACAAATAAAAACTTTTCTAGTAAATTTCGCTAAAATAAATAGTTGTAACTCGGTTGTAACATAATAATAATACTACTAGATATTTTTCACCGTGTATACAGGGTGTAAAATTAAATGGGACACTTACTTACAAGGGTGCTTCAGACCATCAAACTGAACAATTTTCTTCATGGGACCAATATCGATCTCGAAAAAAAAAATTTGCTGTCCCCTACATTTCAGTCGAGTTATATTTGCAGTTTTGTATGGGAACAGCGGAGTTTTTTTTCGCGATTTCAGTGCTGGTTCCATAATTAAAGTTGTTCAGTTTGATGGTCTGAAGCACCCCTTTAAGTAAGTGTCCCATTTAATTTTACACCCAGTATAATGATATCGTGCAATTAAAAGGTTCCATTACCGAAAAACCTAAATTCAATTAAAAACATCATTTGTTAACTTGAACAGGCTAAAAATTATAGCCTCATTCGTTACCGTTCTATTCTACGAAAACTCAAATGCACAACTTCATATTTTCGTCCACGTTTATTATTAAAACTATGGCCCAACAACACTACAGAAACTTTAGGTCACCGGATTTGAAGTGCTATGCCAATTAGTGGTAACCAAGTGGACCTTTAAAAGACCTCTAAAGCGCCATTTAGTCGGAAAAATGGCGGAACTGGAGCGAAGTAGGGGTTTATTTACGTCATTAATGCAAACTGAAAGAGGTCTTATTTATATGAGAAAACTGAAGACTGCATTCAATTGACTTTCGTGTTCTTTAATTTATTTCTTTGCGTGTATTAAGATTGCAAAAGTACTAATTGAGGTTGAAATTTTATGAACGACTTTCTTGAAAAGAAATATTTTTAAATTACTTGGTAATTGCACTAAGTGTATAGTGTAGGTAATTATTTGCACTTAATATTGAAGTAGGTAAACATATTGGTAAAAGTCTAAAATATAAGACAAAATTAAAGTATATAATTATACGACTTTTTGTTGAATGCAAAATCTGAAATCGAGTACCGCTTTCGCCTAAAATAATTTCTTATTACTGGAAGCCACCGTAATGATAGATAAATCATTCATTCCAAACTAAATTTTCCCTCATGAAAACGAAACACTTTTTAATGATAATTTTATACAACTCCACAATATTATATACAACAAATAACTAATAAAAAAATATATATATATACGGTTGAATTGAGAAACCTCCTCCTTTTTTGAAGTCGGTTAAAAAGAACACACATTTATATAAAGTCTAACGTATTGAATGCAACAATTTTGTATGACAACAACATAAGCAAAGCTTCTGTTGTCTAAACATGGAACTTATAGTGTTCTATCAAACATTAATTTGTTTTGACGCATACAATAATTATAATCCATTCGTTGCACTGTAACTTATGAAATCTACTGAAAGTTACTTACCTATCTCTACAAAAATGACTCTTATAATCATTACCCTGCGTTACATATAAAATCACCATTCCCTCGTACGAATAAATACATAATGAGAAGAAGCAAATTCCGAGTGTCCTTCCCTCGACCTCATCAAACCTCATCCACATCCTAATGAATGTCGACGAGTAATTACCGCGAGCACGGAAAAATCCAATCTCCTACACGCACACACCCACATTATCCCGTCTTAATTCCGAAAAGAAATTTAAGTACGAACCCTAATATAAATTAAAGATCCCCCTGCAATATATGCGATGTCTGTGTGTTGGTATTGTAAAGTCTTAAAAATGAGAGAACGGAGGAATCTTTAAAAGGGTAGGACTTAAGTGGGGGGTACCGGGGTACCCCCTTGTCCTCATTTGCCTCCCTTAAGGGTGTTATGCTCCGCGCAAACGCTTTATACGGCCTACTGCGTCTTATTGTTCGTTGTTTTGGTTCAATATTCTGATGACGATAAAGGTGGGTTAAGTGTTATTTTGGGGAATTAGTTTTATTACTTTTTTAACTTGGGAGTTGACTGTTTTGGGCTTACGTCCTCGTTTGCGGAGTGGAGATGTTTTGAATATTTGTTGACTTTTTGATAAAAAGTCAACAAATATTCGCATTTAACTTGAACGGAGGAAAAGAGATCCTCAATCTTAGTATGGGAAATAGGCTAACATAAAAATGTTAGCGTATAGTTGGCGTATAGTTATGGAACTCATGTCGATTTCTTTCTCATCTCTCACTCTTTCAGCTGCTAAGAACATGATGATTGTTTCCAGGCACCGATCTACAGGTTTCAGAGGTTGCTTTAAATATAGAGCTTCAAAAATATGGAATGATTTACCTCCGCCGATGCATAAAAAAATTAACGTTGTATCATTTAAGGCAAAATATCGAGCAGGGTTATTTTTGAAGCAAAAATTGACAGAACAATTGAAGCACGCTTACAGAAGTAAGTGGAGCTAAAGACCATACTAGCAAACTCGCTCTCGTACCCATCTTTGGGGTAGACAAAATTCTCAACTGCTCACACACACTTTACCTACTCTTACACTTCGTAGTCATTGTTGCCGTCCCACACATTACCTCTTTACACTCCAACACAACATCTCTAGGAGCAAGGGCAGGGCTGAAAAACAGCGCTGCTTATTGTCAATAGCACTGACTGTAGCCAGCTTAGCTGAGTCCCTGTCCTATTGCCAGTTATTCTGTTTGTCTTTTCTTTTTTGCTTTAATTGTATGTTTTTTTATTTTATTTCTGTATGTGTAATTTGTTATGTTCTTTTTCTAGTAGTAATTGGCAATAAAGCATTTTTTTCTTTCTTCTTTCTTTTTCTTTCTTTCTTATAATCTCTAGATTATAGTGGTAATTTTAGCTATACCTCATCTGAACGGAGTCCCGCAATTGGCGCACATCTTGTCTTGGTAAGATATTTTGGTTTTTTATTATTATTTTCAATCAATCAATCAATCAAATATACTTTATTTTACACCAAAAACATAAACAGTAAAATACAGAAATAAAATACAAGAGGCACAAAATAAGGCGGTCTTATCGCTAAGAAGCGATTTCTTCCAGACCACCTTAGGGTAGAGGAAACGGTGAAAAGAAGAAAGGTAGGCGGTATTTTCGTATTAACATCTAAGATGTTCCAATACGCGCATTGCTTTACACATGTATGAAAAAATAATTTAAGCAAAAAAGTCAAAACGGTGCATTTTTTATATTTATTTCATAATTCCGTTTTCATCTTTCGTCTGATTGCTATGTAACCTTATATTTTAAGAGTGTAATACCACGAATAAACGTAACTTTACGTTTGTGGGCCTACAATAAATTGACTCCTTTTGAATAATGACTTAGCGTAGTGTCAAATAAGCAGGGTTGCCAGATTGTATAATTGGATACAAAAACTGTATAATTATGTGTCGATTTGTATCCTCTATGTATCCTGGACTCTCATGTATAATTGGATACAAAACAAAACTAATAATTTTTGAACTGAAAAACTCTTTTTTAAATCGCAAAAGAGTAACATAAAAGCCGCTAAACTCAGTCACTTTACTATTCAATAGAGCGAGAACAATATGTTCTCTCTCTGTTCAACCGAAGCCCAAATAAATGCTGTAAAGTTGATGAAAAAATACCTGAATGCTGTACACACGGCGACACATCAAGCTATACAAAACCAACATAAGCTGGCCTCGCGTAGGTTGCATTACGTATAACGTCGCGCGGCCAGCTTATGTTGGTTTTGTATAGCTTGATATGTCGCCGTGTGTACATTAAAAAATCTATAAAGTTCAAAATAACGTGACGAATAATCAGAAAAAAAGTTTGATTTGTTTCCGAGTTTTTTACACCTGTATGTATCCTGCGAGTCAATTTTGTATAATTTCAGGGATATGGCTGAATAATTACAAAAAATCTACTGGCAACCCTGCAAATAAGAGCATAAAATTAAAATCCATCTATTTCTCCTTTTGTCCTTCTAAGAATCAAAATCCATACTTTTAAAACTTTACGGCTGTAACTATAGGCCATCGCTTACCATTTTTCATCACTTTGGAGATGTAACATTCTAATGGACGGTGAAGATGGAATCCTTATAGCACAGAGTAATAATTACTACTGATGATAGAAAGTCTTCCTATCCAGCAATGTATCTTTACCGTCCTATAAATCGATCGGTAATCGGTCTTCTTCTTATCGTGTGGGCAGAAACCTGGTGTCAGAGTTTTTTTCAGACCGCCTTACGACCTCTGACGTAGTTCTTATGTAAGGACCACTACCACCAGAGATAGTAGCCGGGACCAACGGCTTAACGTGCCATCCTGAAGCAAGGAATCATTTTTCTTTTCAGATAATCAGGATAATCAGGCCTGCAATGTCCTAACCAACTGGGGAAAAACGTACAAAGTGTCATTTCTCTAGGTGTCCCCCGTGGGAATCGAACCCACGACCTCCGTGTCGAGAGCCAATGCTCTTAACCATTAGAAATGTGAATTGACATTGTGTATGTGCCTGGAGAAATTGGACTAGTAATAAAAAATGTAAAAATGTAATTTAATGTAATGTATGTAATTTAATTTAAAAGAGCATAATGACTTGAGTTTTTGACAAACTACCAATGTAATGCTTTGTGTATGGGACCCGGTCTCCTGAAATAAATGATTTTTTTGTTTTTTTTTTATCTATATTTGTTTTGGTATCTGAGGCTTATTAATTTACGTGGCTTTCGTGAGTCTTTAGTAGCTCACCGATCTTTCTGCGAAAATTTACAGTAACAGTAACTGCTCGCGTGCAATGCATTCGCGGTATATTCTCCAATGTGGACTCACCATAAGAAACATGCTATGTTGTACCATTGTGGTAGGTTGGAATAAGAAAATGTGCTCAAATTCGCCCCAATGTCTGTTTATACTTTAATGTTGCGTTTGGTGTATTCAAGAACCTCCCTGAGTGACAAAATTGGTGGGGGGGGGGGGGGAGTGTCCGCACTATATTCAGGGTCCACACTATATACACATACTCTACCTATCAAACCGAACAATTTTTACTGTGGGAGCAAACCAAACGGAGCAAAAAAAAATCAGCTTTTCCATACTTAACTCCAATACTTACTGGACTCAAATGTATGCAACAGCTGTTTTTTGTTGTTGCTCCGATTGGTCCCATAATAAAAGTTGTTCAGTTTGATGGGTAGATTATGAGATTTAAAGGATAATGATACTTTTCCTTACACCCTGTATAGTACAGTCAGCAGCAATAAGTTATATACACTTTAGTACTACGACGTAGAACAAAAGAGTATACAACTTATTACTTACTGACTGTACAATACATTACTCTTTCTTATACCAACTGTCCACTTGCTGACTGGCTAATATTTTCACTAGAACAACACGAGAGATTGTAAAGCGATATAGTGGATCATGCCGGCATGAAAGAAGAATTAAGTCAAATATGATGTAGACAAATGAATAAACAAATGAAACATGCAAACCTTATAATAATGAATAGTTTCACAAAAACTATCATCAAACTTTCGTAACCGTTTAACCTCAACCTTTGCCTTTTAAACCCTACAATTTCCACAAAACTTTAATACAAAGAATGTCGTACAGCATTGCACGTCCATATAAAACGTTAAACGTATTATTTAGGTAGATCATTGTCACGCACATGGCATCGCTGTTCCATTAAAGAACTATATCAAAACCACGATAAATTAGCATTAGTTTAAAACACATTTTCGTCTCTAAAGCTTGAACAGTAAGATTGTTCGTAAACTTCTTGGGTGGTATAGGTAATGTTGTCGAAGTGCACGTTCATAATGACATTTATTAGAAGTCGTATTCGGTACATGACAATAATTAAAATCCATGCACGAAGTTCAGTACCTGCCCGTGCCCCGTACGTGGTGCTTTTAGCATATTATTAACTAAGAATTATTGGGTGACCGGGAGAAAAATTGTTTGGAATTATGTTTCTGCAGTTTGAAGGCGACCTCGATATTGTTTTGAAGTTGCTTTTTGTAATAAGCGTAATATTCACTCGTTATTTTGCTATTATGTCTACTAAAGGGAGGACTAATAGAAATTAATGGAAGATGCATTTATAATGGAATAGTAGGATGAATATAGAGGCTAAAAAAGACTACTATATAGTACTAGTGTTTAATATGAGTGTTTGTTTGTATATTCAAAATCAAAATCAAATCAAATATACTTTATTTTACACCAAAAACATAAACAGTAAAATAAAGAAATAAAATACAAGAGGCACAAAATAAGGCGGTCTTATCGCTAAGAAGCGATTTCTTCCAAACAACCTTAGGGTAGAGGAAACGGTGAAAAGAAGAAAGGTAGGCGGTATTATTCGTTAGGTAGTGTTAGGTTTGTTAGTTCATTCGGTTAGTTATTTCATTGTAAAATTGTTTCATTTTGTAGAGTCTTAAGGGTTAAGGCACGATGGGGCTGACGTAACCTCAGGGTTAATAGCTCCAAAAAAAAAACAAAAGAACACAAAAAAAAAAACTCGTTGACTATTTGAATGACCTAAATGTCTGGTCTGGACAATGTAATGTAATGTACATAGAGTAATGTAATGCAATATTGTATCTTAATTGTACTTTGTATATTTTGTTTTGTTTAAAAGATGTGTGTTGTAGAGTTTCTGACCGCATCTTCTCTCAACGGAACACCTTCCGACGCGGTGGTAGAGTCAAAAAATAGTGTCAAAAGCTATCTATGTGATATTATTTTGAATAAAAAAATTTAATTTGATTTGATTTGATTTGCTACAAAAAGTTAAAACCATGCGAGCCAAATTTTCAGCAACACCAGAACAACTTTTACTACAAGAGCATTATAGGAATCTCTAAACAAACACCTTGACCGTAGGATTCTATGAGCATATAACTTTCTGATGAAACTTTCTGTTTACTTAATATCTTTTACTCAGTCTACATTTTTTATATTAAAATTGTAATTTTTCTCATTTATAATTTATCGAAATATAAAAGATTGATTAAATAAGACAAGATAAGAAGAAGAAGTAGAAGATAAGAGAGAATATGATTAAATGAGAATTTTCTGCCAAATACTTCTACTTTTTAGAAATAACTGTGAGAGAAATGAATAAACATTGCCATTCTTATACTTCTTGTTATTTACTTAGGTACAAAGTTTTACAATCGCAAGAAGTCTAATCATTTCATAGTAATTTTAAATATTTTCTGTCAAAACTACGCATGTATTTCTCTTCTCCAAATAGCGGAAATAATAATATAAATATAAAATATAGATATAAAATAAGAGATAAAATAAATTACGGAAAAAATGTCCAGCCAAAACTCAAACATTAACTTATTAATTTCTCTACTCCAAATAGCACTTTTTCTTTTTAAATTCAACACAAATTACCAAAAAACGACCAGCCAAAAAACTGACATACGAACTAAAGGCACGTGTCCAGAGTAAAGTGGGGGAATATTAAGTGGTTTGAGACTGGGATATGCACCTTAATATATATTAATGTGTGGCCAAAGGGACTGCGAGTGAATACTAATGAGTGTTTGACTTCTTAATTTCTGCGTCTTGTCGATTTGGCAGGAAAGACAAACAAAATATTTTATTTTTGAGAATTAACATTGTGATGACATCGATGATTTGATGACATACCTTTTCTCAGCAGTGAGAAACATGTATACGTAAGAAAAATGTATGGTGATATCTATTATCAATACAGGTTGTTACAAAAATATAAATAAACATTTAAGGGGGTGGTTAACACCATCAAACTGAACAACTTTCACTATGGGACCAATACCGAAATCGCGAAAAAAAATCTGGTGTTCCATCATCATCATATCAGCCGATAGACGTCCACAGGGCCTCCATAGGCCTCCCCCAAAATGAGCGTTTTCCCCAAATTCGATGCGTTTGCGACGTTCCATACTAAAATTTTTATTTTTCGATTTCGATGTTGGTCCCATAGTGAAAGTTGTTCAGTTTGTTGGTCTTCAAAGTTTTCAATTGTTATTTTTACTTCTGTAGCACTCTCTATATCGTCATCTTCTAATGTTGACAGATATAATAGGTTGGGGAAAAAGTCTTTTCGCATTATAGTATGTATGAAAAATGGATGCCATTTTTGAAAAAGTCGTGCAAGATCGGCATATCAGTAGTTACGACGTAGCTGAAGAACTGGGAATTGACCACAAAACAGTTATGGCGCATTTGAAAAAAAACTGGGTACACAAAAAAGCTCGATATTTGGGTACCTCACGAGCTCACTGAAAGAAACCTAATGAACCGTGTACTCATTTGTGATTCTTTATTACGACATAATGAAACCGAACCATTTTTGAAGAAGCTGATAACTGGTGATGAAAAGTGGATCACGTACGACAAGAACGTGCGAAAAAGGTCGTGGTCAAAGGCCCGTCAGGATTCACAGATTGTGGTGAAACCCGGGTTGGCTCGCAACAAGGTGATGCTGTGTGTGTGGTGGGATTGGAAGGGCATTATTCATTTTGAGCTGTTACCACCAGGCAGAACCATCGATTCTGAACTCTACTGCGAACAACTGATGAGATTAAAGCAAGAAGTTGAGAGAAAGCGGCCGGAATTAATCAACAGAAGGGGTGTGGTTTTTCATCATGATAACGCTAGACCTCACACATCTTTAGCCACTCAGCAAAAATTAAGAGAGCTTGGCTGGGAGGTGTTAATGCATCCGCCGTATTGTCCTGACCTTGCACCTTCAGATTTCCACCTGTTTCGGTCCCTTCAGAATTCTTTAGGCAGTGTCAAGCTAACATCACGAGAGGACTGCCAAAACTACTTGTCGCGGTATTTTGATCAGAAGCCCCAAAATTTCTATAGCAATGGGAATGTCCCTACCTACAAGATGGCAAAAACTTATCGAACAAAATGGTACCTACATACTTTAGTTAAATGTAAATAAACTATATTAAAAAATGTTTTGAATTTTCTTTCTACTCTTAGTACATGTACACATTGAAGTGAATAAATAAATTTAAATTACCTAATTAATTAAAAACAAAAAATTAAAACAGCCTTCAAAAAACTAAAAAGAAACGAACATCATACATGGACGAACGAACGAAAAATAATATTGCAGGCAATGACTTTTTCGTTCGCATCATAAGAACATTAATTTGTTTTATCCAAGTCGCTGTCAAGTCGCGCTAGCCGTTACGATTCGCGACAGCGCTTGCATTAGTTTTTTGGCTTGGCTTGACACTGACTTCAATAAAAATATTAATGTTCTTATGATGCGAACGAAAAAGTCATCGGCTGCGATATTCTTTTTTTACTTTTTAGTTTTATTAAGGCGGTTTAAATTTTTTGTAAAAATTTTGTTTCTTTCACAATTTTCAGTGGTGAATTCATTAGTTCGACTCAGACATCAGTCATACACGCAAAGGGTACATCGAGATGAAGCGAATTTTTCAATCGCCGATGATTTGCTGTAAATTTTTGAGGAGATCTATTGTGTAGCTCCTAATTCCCTTATCATGGTACCACCCTTGGGGTATCTCCTTTTCATTTAAAATAGAATCATCAAAATCGGTTTATAAACGACGGAGTTATCCGCGAACACACATAAAAAAATATATCTATACTATTATAAAACTGTAACAGGAAGTTTGTCTGTACATTGAAGATATTAACAAAAAAAAAGTTACGATATGGTTTTTAGGTGTCCCTGATTCCATTTCACCAATTTTTGGATTTTTTGTCTGTCTGTTTGTTTGTGTGTTTGTTTGTTTGTGTGTGTGTTTGTTTGTTTGTTTGTTTGTTTGAACGAGTATCACGCAAAAACTACTGAACCGATTTTGATGAAACTTTTTTTGTTTGATAGCTTATGATCTGACTTAAAATCTGGTATATAATTTGTGCGGACGAAGTCGCGGGTTAACGCTCGTATTATATATATATATACGGTCCAATTGAGAAACCTCCTCCTTTTTTTGAAGTCGTTTAAAATGAAACGCACCTTTAAAGGTTGGACAAACAGACGTATAGACGAGGCGTAGGTTAGGTTAATTAGGGTCTCGTTTTGGTAGACTTTGGGTACGGAACTTAAATAAAGAACGTTCGCATTCGTAAAAGTACAATACATTTAAAAAGTGTAAACTGCACGTATCGCTTAGTATTCAGCGGGCTACCCTTCTGCAAACAAGAGGGGTGCTGTGTTTGCACTTCACTGTGACATGTGGAACTTGCCTCATTCGTAACACGTATTCTTCGATTCTAATGAATCTTAAAAAATTTCCTGTTTTTATGCATTGATTTTTTTTCCGGGGAGTATCATTGTGGAAATCCTGCCTAGCTATACAGGGTGTAAAATTAAACGTGTTACATAATTATATTAGAACAAGAACAGGGTGCTTCATACCATTAAACTGAACAACTTTTACGATGGGACTAAAGTTGAAATCGCGGTAAAAAATCTGCTGTTCCATAGAAAATGTGCTTCTCGACAAAAATCTATGAAGCGGCATATTTTTTTTCGCGATTTCAACGTTGGACTCATAGTAAAAGTTGTTCAGTTTGATGGTCTGATCTGAAGCACCCTTTTCAGCAACCCAATTCCACGGTTTATTATCCAGCAGTGGACGTCTTCGGGATGAAGTTATGGTGGTGGTGATACTACAACATACACGCTCACACACACCCCCCCACACATTCTCAAATTTTAATGTTTAAAAAGCTCAAAATTTCGAAGCACGGATTTCCTTAATGATATCCGTCTATAGTTCAATGTAAGCATATAACAGGGGTAGTAAGTATTATTATAAAATACGAGCGTTAACCCGCGACTTTGTCCGCACAAATTACATATCAGATTTTAAGTTAATTCATTAGCTATCAAACAAAAAAAGTTTCATCAAAATCGGTTCAGTAGTTTTTGAGTGATGCTCGTTCAAACCAACACACAAACAAACAAACAGACAGACAAAAAATCCAAAAATTGGTGTCAATCAGGGACACCTAAAAACCATATCGTAACTTCTTTTTTGTTAATATCTTCAATAGACAAACTTTCTGCTACAGTTATATAATAGTTTAGATAGCATAGGTAAGAGTAGAGACAGAATAGCAGTGGCAGTCGGCAACCCCGACTGTTATACTGAGTCCTTTACCATTTTCTCTCTGTTATTTTTAAAACCGTGCTGTATTTATTATGTACTTGTGTATAAATAAGAGACAAATAAATACTTTTTTTTTTAATAGTTCAGAATGTGTCCACATCTCATTAACAAATACTCGATTTAAGTCCCAGTGTAACAAATATTAAACCCATAATAAATTATATCTCGTACTTTCTGAATTCAAGTATTTATTACCCGACTGCACCAGAAGAAGGGTAATGTTTTGCCTTGGACTTGGACATTTATCTTTCTTCATTATTACGTCATCCTTGTAAATAAGACGACAACGGATTATCAATTTGCGATTAAAATATTAAGTAATGCTAACGACAGCCAGTCGCCAGAGCCATCTCGCGTCATAGTCAAATATCAAAGAAATCATTAACAGCGGAACAAAATCAGGGACAACGGAGAAACAAACAAAATAACAAATAGGTCGACGGTTGATGTATATACAATAAAATTTGTTTGTATTTTTGTATCAAATCTCATTCTTCTAATAAGAACTAGTAATACTAATAATACAAATTTATACAAAACTGTACAATTTTATTTATAACGAGCGTTAACCCGCGACTTCGTCCGCACAAATTATATACCAGATTTTAAGTCAGATCATAAGCTATCAAACAAAAAAAGTTTCATCAAAATCGGTTCAGTAGTTTTTGCGTGATACTCGTTCTAACAAACAAATAAACAAACACACAAACAAACAGACAGACAAAAAATCAAAAAATTGGTGAAATGGAATCAGGGACACCTAAAAACCATATCGTAACTTTTTTTTTGTTAATATCTTCAATGTACAGACAAACTTCCTGTTACAGTTTTATAATAGTATAGAAAGATGGGTTTGCTCTGCAATTCCACAGATTAACAAGTAGCACACAATACATTTTTTTTATTCTGCTTTTGTAGGTGTATGTTTCTGGCATGTGGCGTTGAAAATATACAGGGTTTAAAATTAAATGGGACACATACTTAAAGGGGTACTTCAGACCATCAAACTGAACCACTTTCTCTATGGCACCAAAATCGAAATAGCGAAAAAAAAATCTGCTGTCCCATGCATTTCGGTTGAGTTATGTTTGCAGTTTTGTATGGGAATTATTTTTTCGCGATTTCAGTGTTCGTCCCATAGTAAAAGTTGTTCAGTTTGATGGTCTGAAGCACCACTTTAAGTAAGTGCCCATTAAATTTTACACCGTGTATAATATTGTGTTATTTTGTGTTAATACAAACAATCAATCAATTACCTGATTTTACTTTATTGCTCATTGTTATAATATTCTCTATGATTATAAAATAATAGAAGACAAATGAAGGTATTTGGAAGTAAACGCTAAGAGTAAAATGGTTCCTTGTATAGTCACTCTTCTATAAATCAAAGTTTGGTCGAATCCGGCCTAAGTAGGTACTGTCTTGTAGATAAACTGTTAACAGCATTAGTTCAACTATGCAACTATCGTGTTACGGCCAAACCCTGCGAATATTAAAAAAATGTGACAAGAAAATCCAAAAGGAAAACCGCAGGGCGTGTTACTAATTTTCCCATAAATATTTAGGCCGAGCGTTGAATTTTAAAGGCGGCAATTTGAACCTACACTCTTATCCTGATCGCAGGATAATTTATCTTAACGAAAGAAAGGGGTGGGCTCATTGTTGGGGGTCCATGGGGAGTAAAAATGGGGGGGTATCACCCAAAAATTGGGTAAAAATGTTGCCAGCCAGCGATTAAACCGTCGAGGGAGATGCGTTGTATTAATCACCACCCGCTAGCAGTCGTCTTCGACGATTTTCGCGGGAGTTTTATAGAGTTGATACAACAAAATAAGTGGATCTCACTGCAGGACTCAGGCCTCCTTTTAGGAATAAGGGTGAGGGATGGGCGAAATCCCATCCCTCACCGATGGGCGAGATGGAAATTTGGTGTTCCAAAAACTGACCTTGTAAAGATACTCTTTAAAGTAATTTAAACATTCTAGTGATGTTACGAGAGTAAAATGGGAGGCCTTTGCCCAGCAGTGGGACTTAAACAGAAAAACTATTTTAGGAGGTGTTTAAACTAAATATAAATATTTTTATTTCAAAATTTGGCTCAGTAAGGTAAACACATCTTTCATGGGGAACTGTATTATTATAATAAGATTTTAAACTGTTTGTCTTCTAAAACGTTTAAAGTCCCATGTTAAGCAAGGCAAGTCCTGAGTGAATGTTACGTTATGTAATTCCATGTTGTATTCATCATCATCATATCAGCCATTAAACGTCCACTGCTGGTCATAAGCCTCCCCCAAAATGGGGGTATTTGCCATAATCGCCACGCTTGGCAGGCGGGTTGGCGATCGCAGTTGGATCGAATCAATGTGTGTACTCAGAGGATGCTGCTGCCCGTCCTTTTGTAGATCCCTTAGTCGCCTTTTACGACACCCACAGGAGGAAATGGGATGGTGCTATTCATAGCCGACACCACACGGCAACGCATGTTGTATTATGTTTCTCGTTTTTGGTCTACCGTTTAATGTAATGGCTTATTTATTTCGTTGTGTATCGTATCAAAAAGCTATCTACGTAAGTATAATATTAATTTTGAATAAAATATTTTGAATTTAAAAAAAAAAATTAAACTTATTGTGATCAAAACCTAAAAAAATATTATAATAGTACTTTTTAAAACTGTCCTATTAGGAATAGAATAATATTATAGAAGGGACATCTAATTGGTGGTGTATTTGGCAGCTCCATATCTTGCTTCCGTTGCCCTGTCCTGCGTAGAAGTAGAAGGGGGTGGCCACCTTGGCTTTGTTTTAATATTTTCGCAGGCATTATGAAGGGTTTTCTTGCTTTCAAATAATTTTGGCTTCTGCTCTTGAAGTTTTGATAAAAGTTTCATTCTATCAATAATTAACGGGAACAGTCGGAGTTTACTGATGCGATTATAAAGGATTTTTGTTATCTTTTATGAAAAATTGTTGGGGCAAGTCTTGGGGAAAGTTTTCTTTGTTAGTAATTAAGGTGGGGTTTCTAGGTTTTGATTTGACCTCATTCATCTATCTATCTATCTATCTATAACGTCACGCCTCTTTCCCAGTGGGGTAGGCAGAGACCAGGGCGCGCCACTTACTACGATCCTTACATACTTCTTTTGCCTCATGCACATCCATACATCTCTTCATACATGCCCGTCGGTTTCGAGTACTCCGCACCTCCCCTTTTTGTAGGACGCAACTGATTTGATCAGCATACGTCCTACGAGGGCGCCATCTGCCGAAGCTTTCACTCACATTAGCAACATATATCTCTTTCGTACATCTGCTATCACTCATCCTCTCCACATGACCAAACCAAGGAAGCATACCTTTCTCTATTCTTGTCACTACATCTTCTTTTAATTTACATCTATCTCTTATTACACAATTTCTCACTCTATCTTTCAGCGTCACACCACACATACTTCGCAAGGAACGCATTAAATGACATGACTGTAAAGAAGAAGAGGTTAAGGGTCGTCGAGTTGATGTCAGTGGTATTTCTGCGGACAAACTGTTTTTTGCCCATGTTTGCGCTTGATCATTGTATCTTGATTCTAATAGTGTTCTACCCTTTGCTGGCGGTGGAATTTTTATGGCAAATTTCTGGTGTCCAAATTTCATCGTACCTATCATCGAAGGCATAACACAATAGATAGATGACTGAAACTGTATTTTGCATTTATAACTGAGTAAAGATATCTTAATATGAATGAGACTTGATAAGATAAGATAAGATAAAACGTTATTCGTTTAAAACAGTACACAATACGTAGTATACAGGATGTTACAAAAATACAAATAAACACCAATATCGAAATCGCGAAAAAAAATAGTATGTTCCATGATCATCATCATCATATCAGCCGATAGACGTCCACTGCTGGACATAGGCGTCCCCCAAAATGAGGAGATTTGCCATAATCACCATGATGCGATGCGTTTGCGATATTCCATACTAAAATACAGATCTACTCGAGCTAAATGTATGGGACAAAACAAATTCTGTTTTGCGATTTTGATGTTGGTCGAAACCACCCCTTAAATGTTTTTAATTTTTACTTCTGTAAATACCTATATACAAACTGTCACCAAAAAAGAACGTTTTTAATCCTAATTAAATCAGTCAATTGTGTCATTTTTCACGATCCCGTGCTAATCTGATCTAATAATATCAGACAAACGTCTCAGATTATAAGTTACTAAAGGGCGATGTTGTTTTACATACTAACCCCCGACACTCACTTGGCCACCACTCTGGTACTGTTAGTCCACTGGCGAAAGCTCAACTAATTAGTATAATTTTTAAATATATGGTGTATATTTTTCTTGTCAAATTACTTTACAGGAAACATCTCTCTCTCTCTCTGCTCGTTGCTACTGACAATTTGTTGGAAATCTGCACTTAAATAAAGGATAAAAATATTTTAATAATCTTTTGGAACCCGTTTTGTCGTACTGATGGGAAAACTAATCTTGTCCGTACCTTGACGTTCTGAAGTGCTATTTATGAATGGCACACAATTTGTATCCTAATTCATACTCAAAAGTGCAATTAATTCAATAGAGTTTGGCAGTCACTTTCGTGATCGAATTCGGATGTGTTGTCTTTGGAAAATAGCACTCCTCTGCAAAATCCCGCTTCTTGTAAGATAGGCATCCAACTCATCGCGACATCTTATCCAGGTTCTAAGGATAAGGACCCAAATCCTGTCCCACCCAATGCGTGACGATTGGTGTCCAACGCCCAGTATGCATTCCTCCATTAACTTTAGTAATAAAATCAGAATACTAACTTAATCTAGATATACCAGTTCCAAAAATCTAAAATATACACTTAAAAATACACTCAAATTCTGCACAATCTACAAACTGATTGCCTACTTAATCAAAACAAAAGCTATAATAAGGAAAATTTCAAATAATATTTCACTAAAACACAAAGGCACCGCACACGTACAAGTGACATTATACATGACCCCAACATAACCATAATATAGTATGCGAAAGAAGAACGGAAAACTTCCACGAAATTTGCTCACCCAAATGACGACGCTTGTTTTTTGGAGGTGGGTGCTTATAACTAGGAGAAAGAATAGCGTGGATGAGGCGGTCTTTAATTAATGCTAATTTACTTCAAGAGACGGAGCGGGTTGTAGATGGAGGTAAGAAGAGTGATTTTTATAACAATCAATAATCTGCTACATAATGTGTAAAGCCGTGACCAGTCCTTACTTTGCTGTATAGCCCCTTTATGACCATGACCAGACCATGCTTGACTCAATAAAATCGTTTTCTGGTGTCCCTTACTACATGGATCTTGTTGCGACTAGGGATAACTTCCGTGCGTTCAGATGTTTTTGCCATACTTATTACTGGAAGCAAAATAGGTCATAGTTTCAGTACAATGTTAGGTTCCTATTGTTTTATTTGTATTTTTGGTGCTTTTGCGGTCGTGTCTTCAACACTGCCATAAATGATCTCTTGAATTGGCTCTCTAATAGCCATGTTTTTTTTTCCTTCTTATTGCTGTCTCCCGTTTGCAATGGAGGGAAGTCGGATATTTCGTTTTCCTACTCCTCCTATCTTCTTTGATTAATTCATTGCGGGTTCCAAGACAGATTAGAGTCATCCCCCGGGCTCGCTGGACTTCATTGTCCAGTGTTGTGAATGGTCGCCGCTGTTGATCCTGGCTTACAGGAGTTACAGCGGTGGGAATGTGTGGTGGGCCTATGCTCGATTTTTTTTATATAGCCCCTTTATTACTGCAAGATATTCGCAATAATTCTTTACAAAACGTCAAAGTTTAGAGAGCCCTTTGTTATGATAAAACTGTGGCTGTCAAAACAATTCATGTTATTTTATATTGGGTTTGAAGATAACATTATGAAGCGATGCATAACAGTTAGTAGTTATTAAGGTCTGTGGACATTAGGAACAAAAAAACGTCATCAAAACATTTCTTTAATTTTATAGATCTACTTTAAAGTTGTATTGAATTATTGTAATTAAAGAATTGACAACTCTAATATGAATACAGAAATATAAACGGAATCAATTAAGTCATCAGAATTAACAAAATATCACTAAATGTTCTTATTGAAAAATATCTACCTAGGTTAATGAGTTAGCGGCTCACTCGGCACCTCTTTACTTTTAGTTTTTAGTTAATACAACGAGTTAATGATTAAGCGCAAAACCTCATATACCCCAACTGATTTATAACAAGATAATTAGATTGAAACTATAATTTAATTATTTTGATTCTTAAATTTAAAGTTATTCGCATTTTAAGTTTTGAGGCAAAAGTGATTTGTTATCATTTCAGCACTAAAGTGGTTATGGATACATTTTAAGAATCTTGTTTTGGTAGGAAGTAGGGTAAGTGTGCCCGTGTGGTGGGTTGAGATCGGGTTCTTAAATTTTTAAATTTTACACATAAATTATTTAATATTTTGAAAAATTACCCATGCTGAAACCATGATAATTCGATTCTGCTCTCGATCCTAAACAAACTACTTTCTAGTTTTGCGTTAATTCATTAACACATTGTATAATTCCTTTTCTTTTGTAGATGGTTTGAAGTACCAGCAAACTGGGAGCTTTTTGTAATGTAACTTTTTATTACTTTATTGATTTAAATTTGTATTTTTTTTCTCACACAAACGTTTGTATAACGAATGATATTTATCTGTGGAAACTTTTAGTTGGCAATGTTGTTTTATAAAAATGTTCTATCCTGCAATTAGTCCGTAAGTTTTCCTAAAATGAATAAAATAAAAATAAATAAATAAAATAAAATAAATATTCCGAAAATGTATTTCCTGCTCAATGAAAAGAAAACTATAATCTCCAAACGTCCCATCCATCCTACCCTAGCGCACCCTAACAAACTTATTAAGATTTCTTTTCTTTTTACTCTGTACGTGGTTAGCGACGTATGACGCAAGCTAACGGCCGCGGGGGGTGGGGGGTAAGAGGGCCAACCCCCCCAACCCCTCGCACGCATGGCCGCTCTCATGATTTAAGCACTGGGATAAGAATGAAATTAAAAATACATCCGCGCCCGCTCCTTGGGGTTCCAGGGGGACATACATGTAAATGAACCCCCCCTCATAAGATAGGGAGGTGAATTTTTTGTTAGGATGCTATTAATTTGGGGTGTAACTTAGTATAGATATGTGTATAGTATAGACTCAACATGCAGGGCCTTCCTTTCTTGTGAATTTTCTTCGTTTGCCGGTAAATTATGTCGGGACATGAGATTATGAACATTGTTATGCGTTTGGGTGTAATTTATGAATTTTTTTCTTTGTAATGAATTCCCGTGCTGTTGCAGGAAGGGATTTTATTTATACTTCGAATTGTAATTTAACATTTGAGATTTTATTTTGAAAACAGGACCAAACATTCTAAAAATTAATTTATGTCTTGATAATCTTACCTACTTTATATTTAATGTCTTCATTAATAATTTTTCTATCTGTAACTAGAAAGGAACTGATTTCTAATAATTCAACAGGCTACGGCCTAGATTGGAAGTCAGTCGCTATTCAACTAAAATTGATTTTATTTTTTTCTGCAAACTAGATTAGAATCGACCACCCCCTTTCTTCCCAGGTGATCATCTCAGCCGATGGACGTCCACTCCCCCAAGGATCGCCATAACGACCGGTCCTGCGCTACCCTCATCCAACGGGTTCCCGCCGCCTTCACCAGGTCGCCGGTACGCGGCCGCCACTCGAGAACTTTTGGGCTCCATCGGCCATCGGTTCTGCGAGCAATTTGCCCGCCCACTGCTACTTTAGTTTAGCAATTCTTTGGGCTAGGTCAGTTTCTCTGGTTCTTCTGCGGATCTCTACATTTCTGATTCGAAGGGAAGCAGGGAAACTCCGAGCATAGCCCTCTCCGTTGCCCTTTGGGTGACTTTCAGCCTTTTTATGAGGCCTTCAAATCAAATCAAATCAAATATACTTTATTTTACACCAAAAACATAAACAGTAAAATACAGAAATAAAATACAAGAGGCACAAAATAAGGCGGTCTTATCGCTAAGAAGCGATTTCTTCCAGACAACCTTAGGGTAGAGGAAACGGTGAAAAGAAGAAAGGTAGGCGGTGTTTCCTGGCCTTGAGTGAACGACCATCAATGACGTGGATAGATATTAATCCTGCGATTTGACAGCCTGTAAAATGGAACTGTAACGGACAATAAACTCACTTATTTTACAGTAGGGGTGTGCAGACACTATGATACTCCATTTTAGGCTGGAACAGATTGAAACAGACCCTTGTTTTGACTAATTCGAAAGTTTATAGACTCTCATAATCATCAACGACTCAACTCGTAAACAAACTAAAGAATACTACTACCTCAAACTAAATAGAGGTGGTTCCCATGCAAATTCTCCCCAAAAATTCATTCATTTATATAAAAGGACTTTTGGGACGAAATACCCCATCCTACGTATTTTTATTAACATGGAAACAGCCAATATTTACTGCGAAAAGGCAGTTTTCAATAAAAAGCGTAACATCATCATACATTGTGAGCCAACTCGAGTTTCGCGACAACAATGTTTGATCATTTAGAATCTATGCCTGAGGGCTTTTCGAGTACACACGTGTTAAGTCCCTCGAAACAAACTATAAACACGCTTATGACGTTGTTATAACGGTTATATCAGGGGAATTCTTACGTGTTCACACATTCGATATTCAGGTTCAGATGATTTGGCACTTTTTAGCCTCATGTTAGGGGAAGATTTGAATTAATTTGCGTTCGCGGAAATCTTTATTTGTTGTAGATAAACATGAATCCTAGAAGTAGGTACAAAATACAATTTTTGCGCTTTCGTATTTTTATTCCCACCATATTGTTGACATATTACATAGGTATAGATACTTAAAGAGGGTCAGTTCAAATTTACCTAAAACCGACAAGCATGCATGAAGCAAATGATGAAAGTTTGTCAGGATAGTACTGGAGTAGATAGGTATAATTTGTGTCTGCTTTCTCCAAAGGAACATGCGTACAAAGTATTAAAAAAAAACAAAGTGTCGCACTTAGAAAAAGTTTATGTCTAGAAAGAGCCTCATGCTTCTACCGTATAAAACAAAAAGGGCAAACTTTCTTAGGATGGTGTGCGTGAGGTGACATACAAATTATGTCTGTGTGCGTGTATATGGATAGGGTTTAGAGGCCAATACTGGTTACAATTTTTTTCTACGCTTTTGTAGCTTCGACTGTCAATCTTGACATATAACTTATCCAAGGTCTCGCACTGTTTAAGTTGGCTTTCACTTTAAAATCGGTTCAGTAATTTTTGCATAATCTAACCAATAGAAAAATATTTAAATAACACATTTAAAAGTCTCGACAATACGTAGGTACAATTGATACGATTCTAGCGTCAAAATTCTCATCCTAGAGATAATACATAGTTCATTTCTTTACAGAAATGGTAAGCCCAGGAAGCTGGAAATAGGTATCCCTTACTTATTAATCTTATTAGAATCTGAATTCTGATCTTCTTGAAATTCTTAACTTGTCATCCCATAACGAACATCTTCTGTACCTACTGGATCATTAGTGTCGAGAAAAAGGGGTGTCTTTCCATAAGTGGAGGACCCTTTGTTTTTGTAAACATAATACTGACTCATTAATACAATTAGAATCTCCGAAACATTGAACAAATTATCACTATGCCGCCACAGAAATTTAAACTGTTGAATAAAATTTTTTAAACATAAACTTTTTAAATAAAAATCTAGTCGAAAATTCCTAGTCGGTGTTGTCGACAATAATAAAAAATATATCTGAAAATAAGAACCAAAGAGTTTAAGATAACGAAGTTCTTATACCTATTAATTTTTTTGATATAATTTCAATATACTGGCCGTAATTAGCAGAAGAAATTATGTTGAAAGCCATTTTATTGCAGAGAAGTATTTTGCTAATATTTTTAAAATCAAAAGACTAACAACCAGCTATTTTTAAACATGATTTTTTATTTAACACGTTCCGGGGCAGTGAACGAGACACAATATAACTTTTATTGTTATCACGGCTATAGGCGGCCACTGTCCCGGAACGTGTTAATAAACAAAAGAGTTTTAAATCAAGTTCGCAGATTTATGATATTTGTGTGAAACACGCGTAAATCGTATGAGGGGATTGAATGTAATCAGATTGTCTGCAAGCGACGGCAGGCGAACAAATTAGATAATATATCGGGACTTATGACGTTATTTACTAAGTGTCAATATTCATAAGTATATACAGTATGAATGGACATTATAAAAAAGTTTTTTGGTTATTTATTTTAACTTTTTCACATGAAGTATAAAAGGTGTGTCCATGGCTATTTCATCAAGTTCAAATAGCCATCTCAGCCATAGCTAGGGGTTTGCCAATCACCATCAGAGCTTGCTGATTTTCCAGTGTGCGCCAGATGTATCAGGGATTCAATAAATAACTCTCTTCGCGCAGGTAGGTAACATGGTATCCAGTTATTAAACTGGACAAGACATAAGTAATAAATTAATACAGGATGTAAAATGTATTGCTTTACATCATATTTTAAACGGGGTGCGTTAGACCACAGAAAAGTTAATATGAAAATACTGAAAAGTTATTTTTTTTTTTGCGTTTTTCCCTTAAGTTCCTTTTGGGAAAGTTTTTCTATATCATGAGTACAGTGAACCATTAAATTAAAGTAATGAAACTGTCTCCTAACACCCTGTATTTACATAATTTTCTTTACTAATATTTTCAATTAAAGTACAGGATGTTGACTTATGAGTAAAGGTAACTTTGAAAAAATAAATAATACATAATTTCGATATTTAATTGAAACGAATTTTCACACTATCAGTCGTGCATGGATGTTACCACAGAGTTAGCGCAGAGTAGCGACACTACCAATGAGCGAATCACGGAAATGCGAAATCATCAAAGAGCGAATCACGGAAGTGCGACAACTCGAAATTGCAAATCACGGAAATGCGACATCTCGAAAGTGCCAATTTAATGGACCAAGACGAGCATGGTCAGAGAAATCCTCGTGGTTACACCGCTCGTTACACCAGTGTAACCACAAGTAAGGCCCTGGTAGGTACTTTAACAGTTACCGACACAAACTTTTGTGTTTTTCGTTCAAGAAAGTTTCATTCCAATATTACACCCAACCGTAACAAACCATGAACTTACCTCACACCTGCAACTCTTGGGCCCCTATTAAAAAAAACCGGTGAACTTTAGCTCGTTCACGCCTCGCATAGCAAAGGGCAAATCGATGCTTGTCAAACAATAAATGTCACGTCCACTCCCTCATGTTCATATACCAACATTATAACACCTATAGTCTGTACAAATATCTACCTTAAAACGTAAGGAACAAGAGTGTTAATGACCGCAAGAATAAAGCTGCAAGTAAAGCCTCCCGATTTTTCTTTGAGGTGCGAACGATGCCCTAATTTTTCGAGCGAAAACCGTTTGTGATATTAAGATGGTGCTGTTGGGAAATTCATATATCGTCTGTGAACTGGCAATCGGTCCTATCTATTTTCATACAACTTTACAGGACAGAGAAAAAACTGAATATTTAACAATTGAACAAGTTGTATAGGAAACAAAAAAATACGTATTTAGTTAAATTGGTTACTTTACCTAAATTAATAACAAGTAATAGTCCGAATTTGTACGCTGCTCCGGCCGTTAGATAGTACAATTTGAAATAAAAAAGTTAAAGTGTAAATTTTTCAGATAGGACCGATTGCCAGTTCACAGACGATATGGAGTTGCTGGCGTTTAGATTAGATTTTTATTATTATTTGTTAAATTTAAAGCCAATACGCCGCGTAGCCCCAGCAACGTCCTAGATGCCGAGGTCTGTACCGATTCTGAGTACCCCTAGATCAGTTGCTTAAATTCATTCACTGGCTCGGTAGACCTTTCGTGGTCCATCCAATAGTCCGCAGTAGCTGCTCCCTGAGCCATGCTGTAATTGAAAATTTGAAACCTGAAACAAAACCTGTCACATTAGACAGTGTTTGGGCCATAAACTTAATATTAGTATATTAAGTTTATGGTTTGGGCACTGCTTGTTAAATGGAATGAGGTGTCGTGTGGTGATTATTACTAGTCCTGGAATAATGCGATAACATCAAGTATTTAAGTTATTTCCAAGCCTCTTGAAAGGGCAACTTGTTTACGGTAGTTTTGGTACCAATAGGTGTTAGATTTAAACCGTAATTTACTATTAAACGTTGGCCATCATAAATCCGTACGATTTCCCATCTTTACAGAATCGAATGGACTTCGAATAAACTAGTGACTTCATTACAAACTATTCAACGCTGAGATTTAATATCCACAATCTGCAATAGACTTCTATTGTGTGGCCATATAATAAAGAACTTAGCAGAGGGTACACTACGTTTAGTGCATGCAAACACTGAAAATACTCAACGTCTTAATATTAAAATCTCTATATCTATATCTATCTATCTATACTATTATAAAACTGTAACAGGAAGTTTGTCTGTACATTGAAGATATTAACAAAAAAAAAGTTACGATCTGGTTTTTAGGTGTCCCTGATTCCATTTCACCAATTTTTGGATTTTTTGTCTGTCTGTTTGTTTGTCTGTTTGTTTGTTTGTTTGTTTGAACGAGTATCACGCAAAAACTACTGAACCGATTTTGATGAAACTTTTTTTGTTTGATAGATTATGATCTGACTTAAAATCTGGTATATAATTTGTGCGGACGAAGTCGCGGGTTAACGCTCGTTAAGTATAAAATTCGCAATAGCGCTTAGAGTCGAAAAAATATGTTCAGTATTTAATTTAGCAGTTCTTGATCTAATGAAGCATATTGTGACGTCACATTAAATACATTTCATACAAAAACTGTTATTATACGAGTTATACAACTGCCTTTAGAGAATAATAATTGTCCAGTAGTATCTTCCATACTTATTGAAACTGTTGTCTCTTGGCTTTTATTGCAAAAAATGAGTACGGTCGATAAAAACCACCTAAAGTCAATTTTACTGTTTTTGCTTTCTTCATCCGTGCCAAAAACGTGTTATTTATAAGTCATAATATATCAGAAACACATAGTTAGTTGAGACAATTACATCCATCTCTTGAAAAACAAAAATATCTCGGACAATGTCACACATTTAAAGTACCAGAATCTAACTTGGACTTGTATTATGATGACTAGACAACGATATTGAATACATATATAGATACAAACATCCGTGACTCGGGTACAAATATTCATATTCATCATACAAATACAGGGTGAAATTGATATCATTAGCATCCTTTTAAACGAAGAGTCTGACCATCGAACTGAACAACTTCTTCTATGGTAGCTAACCGATAGGAGCAAAAAAAAATTTGCTGTTGCATACATTTGAGTCACAAACTAGCGCGTCGACATTGCAGTTTAGTATGGAACAATTGATTTTTTATTTGCTCCGATCGGTTTGCTCCCATAGTAAAAGTTGTGGGTAGACTCTTAGTTCAAAAGGATGCTAATGATATCAATTTCACCCTGTGTAATAAAATGTAATCAATTAATGTAATTGATTACATTTTATTACACAGGGTGAAAATCAATTAAATATATAATAAATAAATATATAATAAATTAAAATCAATTAATGTAATTGATTACATTTTATTACACAGGGTGAAATTGATATCATTAGCATCCTTTTGAACTAAGAGTCTACCCATCAAAAAGAACAACTTTTACTATGGGAGCAAACCGCGCGAGCATAACGTGCGCGGTAATTATAGTACTCTGTAGTACGCGGTAGATCGCATAAAAATTACACATGCCATAGTGGAAAGCTAAATCAGTCAGCATCATATCGAGGCTGACTGAGGTATATCAGATGAACTCTGGTTTAGTACTCGAGAACGCTCGTTCCTTGCATCCCAAATACCCCAATTATGACTAATGACACAGCTTGAAAACAGCTAGAGTAGGTACTTTTGATTAAAATATCCCTTCTGTTTTATCTATATTTTCCGATAAGGCTTAGCACCCACTACGTACTCAAACGCATGACTTATGGCAGTTTGTCACATTCGCAATCAGACGCGTAGAAAACGCGGCTTGTCCCCGATCCATGATTAATGCGTTTCTTAATTACTAAGTTATCGTTCGAAACGGGGGGTGATACATGTGTTCCCGGCTTAATTTATTGACATTCGCGGCGTGTTTTTAGGGTGGGTTTGATTACTAAAGTTTTTTGGTCGTAGGTGACTTTTTTCTTTAAATTTATTATTTCTGGCCGGTTTGTTTACGTCACAGTTTTTGAAGCCAATGTGTGTGATATTTCTACAATTGCAATAATGTCTATCTATCTATAACGTCACGCCTCTTTCCCAGTGGGGTAGGCAGAGACCAGGGCGCGCCACTTACTACGATCCTTACATACTTCTTTTGCCTCATGCACATCCATACATCTCCTCATACATGCCCGTCGGTTTCGAGTACTCCGCAACTCCCCTTTTTGTAGGACGCAACTGATTTGATCAGCATACGTCCTACGAGGGCGCCCTCTGCCGAAGCTTCCACTCACATTAGCAACATATATCTCTTTCGTACATCTGCTGTCACTCATCCTCTCCACATGACCAAACCAACGAAGCATACCCTTCAATAATGTTCATAATATATCAGAATGAAGAGGCTTAGAGTCATAGCAATATCTGCCATAGTAGAGTCAGTTTACAGAGAGCATTTCCTTCAAAACAAACCGAATCATAACTATGAAACTGGATCATGAAATAATAAAGACGTGTCTACATACTCAAACAAAATCTTTAATCAGCTTGAATCAAAAACTTTTTAACTACATAAAATCACAAAACTAAGGTAGGTAGGTAGGTAATTGACAAAAATAAAGAACGCATAATTTGCAGTTAATAATAAGAACGCATTAAAAATCAGCCATTGCATACATTTGAGTGTTGAAGTATCCCAATTAAATACAAAGTTTACAACTGAAGCCTACAGATCTGAACTTAAACAAAATAAGTTTGGTGTTCCACAGGGTGGCGTTCTAGGCCCATTATTATTTTTGATATACATCAATGACCTACCTGATGTGACTGACCATAAAACAATTTTATTTGCTGATGATGCTTCAGTTATTGTAACTTCAGATAAGAAAATGACACTTGACGAACACAAACTTGACATAAACAAAACACTGACATTAATAATAAATTGGTTAAATAATAATAATCTACAAATGAATCTATCTAAGACAAATATAATTAATTTTAATAATTTCAAAAATCAATCTGTGAATATTACTCATAACGGACATTCTATATTGACGGCAAAGAGTGTCATTTTTCTTGGACTAGTTGTAGAGCCAACATTTAACTGGCAAGAGCAAATAAAGAAAGTACGCGGTAAAGTAAGTGGGTTTTCATATGCACTTTACCAGCTTTCAAAAATAGCAAGTAGAAATGCAGCTGTAACTGCATACTACGCCTACCTGGAATCGATTCTCCGATATGGTCTTGTAATATGGGGTAATGGTACCGGAATAGACAGTGTATTCATTGCACAAAAGAGCTTTATACGAGCCCTATTTGGTATTGCACCTGATGTGTCTTGTCGACCCTATTTCAAGAGCTTAAATATACTACCTTTGCCCTGCTTGTATATCCTTGAAGTAGGTAAATTTGTTAAACAAAACAATCACTTATTCATACAGGCCAAAGATGTTATACAGAGAAGGATGAGATATCCAAATCGTATCGTTCTTGGGACAGTGCCTAAAACTCAGCGTTTTCTAAACAACTGCTATGCAATGTGTAGGGCTATATATAATAAATTACCATCAGGAATGAAAGAGCTACCTTTTAATAGGTTTAAGTCATCATTATACAGATGGCTCCTAGAAAAAACATTTTACTCAGTAGACGAATTTTTGATGTACACTGATCTTGACGGTAACAGATAGTCAATGCATGGTTTAACCCTAGTAAGAAAGACCTAGTCTTGTTCTGACATGATAATAATGTATAAATTTAATTATATTTCTCAATGACCTTAATATTTGCATGCTACTGACATGGCTAAATAGGCGTGATCAAAATTTTATCTAATTACATCTGAATTGTACCTACCCTATTTATTGGCAAATAAATTATTTGTATTTGTATTTTTATTAGAGTCGAGTAGGCATTGCAGTTTAGTATGGAACAGCTGATTATTTTTTTGCTCCGATCGGTTTGCTCTCATAGTGAAAGTTGATCAGTTTGATGGGTAGACTCTTAGTTTAAAAGTATGCTAATGATATCAATTTCACCCTGTATATGTTGATGTTAACTTTTCCAACTGGATTTTGTAGTAGTTCTGTTATATTTTATGTTCCAGCTTCCATTGTGACAATCAAATCAATTAATCATAATAAATTAATAAAATAAATAATAATTAATAACTAATAATTATTGGTTATTAATTTTTGTATAATTACCTATACTATACATTAGTATTAGAATCTTTCACCACTGCAATCTGGCATTAAACGAGCATATACAGGGTGAAATTGAGATCATTAGCATCCTTTTATTCTAAAGTCTACCCATCGAACTGAACAACATTTACTATGGGAGCCAACCAACCGGAGCAAAAAAAAATCTGCTGTTGCATACATTTGAGTCGCGTACACGCGCGTCGACATTACAGTTTAGTATGGAACAGCAGATTTTTTATTTGCTCCGATCGGTTTGCTCCCATAGTAAAAGTTGTTCAGTTTGATGGATAGACTCTTAGTTTAAAAGGATGCTAATGATATCAATTTCACCATGTACAAAGCGATTCAAATACAAAATGAATGTCGCAACATCGATTTAAAAGATGTTTCATATATTATAAGTGATATCAGCCTTGCTACTGATGGTTGCAAAAAGTACACTTTTTTTGCAACCATCAGCAGCAAGGCTGATTCAGTGTTTATGCGGTGTAGAGCATCCCTGTGATGGGGATGGATGGGATGCATAACTTTAGTCGGTTTAGGAGTAACAGACGTTTAAAGGTCAGTAAAAAATTAACGAATAGCTGTAAGGCTGATCCTATAATAGTATTGTAGTGTGCACTGTAGCTATGTGAACAGTACAAAAACTGACATGAACTGCCAGTTTTTGTACTATTCACATAGCTACAGTGCATACTACAATAATATCATACGATTAGCCTTGCAGCTGATGGTTGCAGAAAGTACACTTATCTCTTAGTCTAATACTGATTCCTGTACCTACACAATGAACCCTGCTATCACACTGTAAAACTTACATAGGTAAAGTAATTATAGTACATTATGGTACAAGTGTGTAATGTTGGTGATTACCGCTGAGGCGCCATTGAGACCCGAGCCGTAGGCGAGGGTCTTAAGAGAGCCGAGGACGGTAATCATCAATACACACGTGTATCATACGACGTTTTTCAACACACTTGTGAAGAAAATAATAATAAAAAATCATTTTATTTAGTAAATAAAAAGTTTATTCAGAGAATTTATTTGTACTATTGAATATGATCTTTTTTTGTATCGAAACTTTTTTAAGAACAAGCAACTCAAGAACTTAACCAAGAAGTTTAGATACCTACTATAAAAACCTATAACTCCCTTGTGAATAATAGTAATGAAAAAGTCACAGTTTGATTATAGGTGTCATTATTAATTATTAAAGCTACAATAGATCTATCTAGGTCGCAGTAGCTATTTGGTCATCGACCAAGCCCTTATAACCAAATAATAATAGGTGTCATTATGTGCCTAATTGCGGTGAAATAATGGCCATTTTATGAGCAAGTTTGTTGAAAAAATTATTTCTATTAATCATGCTTATTGAATGCAACTTATTACAACTGTATCATAGATTACATAAACTAACAGAAGCGGATAGTAATTGGCTAATAACATGATTAATTTGTCCCCATTCAAATTAGCTTTTTCAGTACTATGATAGGCAATAAATAACTTAATATAGAAAGTGAAAATAATTTACGATTATTACCGTCGATACAAAATAGTTGTGTAAGATCGTATTCCTATTTCGGGATATACTATGATTCAAGTGTTTATGTTCATAACTTGTAGTTCCTGACAGGATAGACATCATAAATGTCTAATTGTGAAAGAAAAAGACAAAGGCTTAAGGTGGTTTCAGTCCATACAAAAGTTTGACGCACAATACGCGTAGACGGAATTAATAAAAACAATATTTTATATATGGAAAAATAGTTTAGAAAATCTAGTTGCCGCGTAACAAATAACATTTCCAATTTATGATATAATTACGAAGATACAAAGCTTTTAAACTTTTGTATGAAAAATTTCAAAGCAAATCAAAGCAATTCAAGAATATCAATTCAGCAATTTAACGTTTTTATCTTCGTAATTATTTTATAAATTGCAAATGTTATTTGTGACGCGGCATCTAGATTTTCTAAACTATTTTTCCATATATACAAAGTTACTTCTATTAATACCGTCTACGCGTATTGTGCGTCAAAGATTTGTATAAAATTGACCCCTCTGCAACCACCTTAAGGTTTATTTGCAGTGTTTTTGCGGACCAGAGACCGTAATATAGATTGTAGACTGTCATATTCTGAAAACCTTGATAGTGATCCTTACTTTTATCACATGAATCCAAAAGGCCTCGCATGCCACCCCCGAGAAAACAATAAAAATCGAGATATGCCTTCAGGATGAAGGATATTATAATATTTTACGAATGCCAGAAAGAGCGTGCATGACGTTTTTCTCGTTTAAACGCTTTGTCGTGGGTGGCATGCTAGCCATATACGCTTTGTACAAGCAGCGGCCGCTGTCGATGCACTCACGCATAGAGAGCGTTAGAAGACGTACGAACAGGTACACACACTCACCCGTGGTTTATGTTCCTGTTCGTACGTCCTCTAATGCGCGCATGTGTGAATGCTCCAACAGCGGCCGCTTGTATGTCGCTTTTGTTCTGTGCAGTTATTTATTCATGTGCTTTTATTACCTTACTAACAACCCACCCGGCTTCGCACGGGTGCAATAAACCTTCCTCTTGAATCACTCTATATATTTAAAAAAAACCGCATCAAAATCCCTTGCGTAGTTTTAAAGATCTAAGCATACATAGGGACAGACAGTGGGAACCGACTTTGTTTTATACTATGTAGTGATGATGATGATGATGATGATGATGATGATGATGATGAGGTGGCAATGTAGGTGTAGTGGTGTAGTTATGTTTCTATACAGTTGAACACTCACAGAATATGGTGACGAGTTTTCGTATAATACACCATTATCCTTAGATAAAAGGGTATTTGACAGCATGACTGTATCGAGTGTATGTATCTATTGATGGCATCCGTATTGAATATAAATTTTGGAAACCAACTATTTAGTCAATTAAGAAAAATACTAGATAGTTGAAGAGAAAATCGACAAAAAAAAATATTATTTTTGTCTACTTTAATCACGTGATCGTAAACGACTGTGATTGGCCGAATGGTTGATGACGTCAACTGCATGTAGACAATTGCGTGTAGAGTATGAGTGTCACATGCAGGTGACGTCACAATGATGTCACCGGCATGTAGACACGTATATTGTCAAGAAAAGCGTTTTCGCGGGATATTTAAATTGTATTTTTTTTTTTCGTTTTTTCTTGCACTATATGTAATGGAACGTAAAATATACATTTTCTATATAGTCCTTAGACATCAGTGATTAAAAACCTGTCAAATATCTAATTATCTTAACAAGCTTATCACCCGCTAAATTCTCATCGCCTCTTACGCCATTACTGTTGAAACTTAAGCACCTATCTGTTGTACAAACTGCTGAAACTTTGAAAAATAGGCGTTTTCATAATAAACTCTTAAAACTGTCACCTTAAGCTTAATACACACGCGCGTCACGTTCCTCGCTCATTTGGAGGCGTTCATCGATCGGAGACAAAGCCTCGGCAGGCCCCGATAAACGAATTAAGGAAATGGGAGATTTTTTATCTGGGCCGAGGGGTGGGCGCGCGACACGCGTCGTAAAACGCAGCAATACTTTCTTATGCAAAGTCCCTCCGCGTCGATAATTAGGTGAAGCTGTAGATGTGTACGAGGCTTTATGTTGGATTTGTGTGCGTTTTGTTTTTAATTTTGGGGCGATGGGTTGGCGGGAATTAGGAGGTCGTTGACTTTACGATTGTGCTCGCGTCTTTATCTTTATGTGTTTTAGTGTGTCTGAGAAATAAACTACTTTTAAAGATTAGTTGAAATTAATTCTAAGTAAATATTCAAGAGAATGTAAAATGTCAAACACACTATGGTCAATCAATGCTTGCATCGATTTGTTAGACAGTGTTGAATAGTATAAGAGATAGACATATTTTTGTTATCATCAGCTGCAAGGCTGCTTCAGCATTCATAGGGTGTAGAGCTACGAATAAGAATAACTATAGAAGAGTAACTCTAAACAAAATCCACATAATTTTTGGCACCTGTCTAACGAAAAATGAAATGTTTTATGAGTTTAGGCGGCAAAGTTTTTAAAGAATAAAATTAGAACACGGTACAGAGTTTATTTGGTGCCACTTTTTGAGCTTGATTTACATTTCTATACATTCTTATTCGTTGGTGTAGAGCATCTCTATGATGGGACAAGTCTGCCTGCATAACTCCAGTCGGTTTTGGAACGATCAGCTGCAAGGCTGATCATAGGATATTATTGTAATATGCACTGTAGCTTTGTGAAAAGTACAAAAATTTACATGATTTGTCCTGTCAGTCCTAAACTGTATCTCCTAAACCGACTGGAGTTAAGCAGGAAGACCTGGAGTGCGATTTTTGAAACTCATTCTTTGAACTCAGCAGTTGAAAATGTCAATATTACTATGGAGATATGCATTTTTCTACTACTGATTTGACAGTCAAAAATCATACTCCAGGAGTGCGATTTTTGAAAGTAAAATCAGTAGTAGAAAGATGCGTATCTCCATACATTTTCAACTGCTGAGTTCAACGTATGAGATTCAAAAATCGCACTCCTGGTCCATCCCCATCACAGAGCTCTTCACCCTATGAATACTGAATCAGCCTTGCTGCTGATGATTACAAAAAGTACGTCTATCTCTTGAAACAGAAGCCTTCATTATGTAGCCTAGAGGCGTAAATAAATAATTCACAAACAAATTAATTATTTTAATTATCATTAATGAGGTACTCACTCATGTGTTTTTTAATGTAATCATATATTTTTATTCTCTCTTGATTCTTTATCAAGCCAGACGTTGCAGTCTTCTTTATGTATTTTTTGTTTTGGTAGGTACACACTACACACGGCGACACATCAAGCTATACAAAACCAACATAAGCTGGCCGCGCGACGTTATACGTTACCCCACCTACTAGCGGCCAGCTTATTTTGGTGTTGTATAGCTTGATGTGTCGCCGTGTGTACATACTATTCATTAGAACACTTTGTTGCTTATTCTGTGAACAACAATAGTTTCTCTCTATAATTTCTTCTCATTAAGATCAATGGTCAAAGATAAACTTAGATATAACATACATTATTATTATGTATGAATCTATAATTATGCCTGTATTCAAACAAATAGAAACAAACTAATCATCACATGACTTGCCTACTTATACAGCGGGTCCTTCTTAATATGCTGACACTTTTGTGAGGGGATATTCAGACCATCAGCACACAACCTACTACAACTTTTCCGTGTAATTAATTAATTAAGATCTTTGTTTTAGTACCTAAGGAAATGTAAATGTATTAGTGGAGAAATAAATATATTTTTATTATTTATTATTTTATTTATTATCAAACGGAACAACTTTCTCTATGGGACCAAACTCGAAATCGCGAAAAAAAAGCAGTCTCATACATTTGGCTCGAGTAGGTTTGCAGTTTTGTACGGTCTTGACAATGTTACACTATGTAATGCAGTATTGTATTTTAATTGTACTTTGTATATTTTGTTTTGTTTAAAAGATGCGTGTTGTAGAGTTTCTGGCCGCATCTTTTCGTTAATTTATATTAAAAATTATAATTATGTTCTCTCAATGGAACACTTTCCAACGCGGTAGTAGAGTCAAGAATTCACGTCAAAAAGCTGTCTATGTGATTTTTTTAAATAAAAAATTTTGACTTTGACTTGACTTTGATAGAGAAAGTTGTTCAGTATGACGGTCTGATCATCCCCTTAAAAAAGTGTCAGTATATTAAGAAGGACCCTATTATAAAACACTTTTATCTAATTAAATACAAAATCCGAAAAATCTATTACTTATTACTAGCTTACTACCATGTCGCATAACAGTATACCTAGATACAAAGTAGGTACGAGTATACAATTACGATCGTTCTTAAACGAAGGAGAGATGTTTGTCTGTCCTTCGCGGTGCACATGTCGTCACGACTGACTGCGATCGAGTCTTCTTGATACTTTTAATTAGGGGTCCTAAAATCAATCGCGGTTTTCACGCTGTACAATACAGGGTCCTTTTTAATATGCTGACACTTTTTTAAGAGGATGATCAGACCATCAAACTGAACAACTTTCTCTATGGGACCAACATCGAAATTGCAAAAAAAAAACAGCTGTCCCATACATTTGGCTAGAGTAGGTTTGTAGTTTTGTATGGTAGAGCTGATTTTTTTCGCGATTTCGATGTTAGTGCCATAGAGAATGTTGTTCAGTTAAACGGTCTAATCATCGCCTTAAAAAAGTGTCAGCATATTAAGAAGGACCCTGTATAATGCTACAATTTTAAGAATTTTCTTGATGCTTTTAAACAAATACGAAAATGTTTAACAAACTCTGCCGCCACATTTTGTTGACTATACAGGGTGAAATTGATATCATTAGCATCATTTTAAAGTAAGAGTCTACCCATCAAACTGAACAACTTTTAACTATGGGAGCGAACCAATCGGAGCAAAAAAAATATCAGCTGTTCCATGCTAAACTGCAATGCCTACTCTATTCAAATGTATGCAACAGTAGATTTTTTTTTTTGCTCCAATCGGTTTGCTCCCATTGTAAATGTTTTTATGTTTATAGTACTCTCCTGTATATCTAAACTATTATAAGTTTGTCTGTACATTGAAGATATTAACAAAAAAAAAGTTACGATATGGTTTTTAGATATCCCTGATTCCATATCACCAATTTTTGGATTTTTTGTCTGTCTGTTTGTTTGTGTGTTTGTTTGAACGAGCAGCACACAAAAACTACTGAACCGATTTTGATGAAACTTTTTTTGTTTGATAGCTTATTATCTGACTTAAAATCTGGTATATAATTTGTGCGGACAAAGTAGCAGGTTAACGCTAGTAGTACTTAAAAATAATCATCAAATCTAAAAATACTGTCTACATAATTATAAGGTGAAGATTAGGAATCACAAGGTATTAGTGCCTAAATCTATGACAAGATCGATAACAAGCGTTGTGTTTTGGTGGGAAATAGGAACAGAATTGCGAAGGTTAGACTTGCAATTTTTAGCTAGTTCTTCCTAGTTTCTTGTCAACGACACTTCAGTATTTTTTGGATCATATTAAATTTTTCCATAATTAAACTTTTCATCATTTATAAAAGTAAATTATTGTAACTAAAAAGCTAAACATCAAATATTGATCACTCATGCATAATATTTACAGTTTTGGGCATGTATGCCCAAAAAAAATATAGTTAATATTTATGTCTCTAATATTGGAGTAGGAAAAGACATTAAATATCTTCCTGCTAGGTGCTACCCTGACACATTTTTTACATAATTTATAAATATATAGATCGAGGAAAAACAGTGTTTTATCGCCACATTAAAAGTTTATCAAACGTCTTCAAAGTATCAAACCAATCGTCCACATACTACACTTTTAATTTTCCCTCCTTAAAAAAGGGAGGGCAGTGTTTTCGGGGGGCCGTGTGTGGGGGCGGAGGTACGCCCCAGGGGGGGCTCGGTAATCAAGGCACGCAATCTTCGGCGAAACCCTTAAAAACTTTAAAACTCATCGCCGCCTTGCGCCATCCCGTCACATATACAAACATATATGTATGTTTGTTTGGGTATTAATGTAATTTTGTTTTTCGGAGCGGGCGTTGAGATGGAAAATGTTTTCTTCTGGCCGGTTTGAAGGTTGCAATTACAAGTCAACTCAATATTTAACTGCCTCCGTGGTCTAATGGTTTAGAGCATTGGCTCTCGACACGAAAGTCATGGGTTCGATTCCCACGGGGGACACCTAGTGAAATGTCACTTTGTGCGTTTTTCCCCAGTTGGTTAGGACATTGCAGGCTGAATCGCCTGATTGTCTGAAAAGAGAAATGATTCCGTGCTTCGGATAGCACGTTAAGCCGTTGGTCCCGGCTACTATCTCTGGTGGTAGTAGTCGTTACATAAAAACCACGTCAGTGGCCGTAAGGCGGTCTGAAAAAACTCTGACACCAGGGCTTCTAACATTTACAAACAACATTTACATTTACAGAACATCAATATTTGTTCGGAGAGAATCAGAATTAGAATGTTTGTTTTAGTAAATAATTATATAATACGAGCGTTAACCCGCGACTTCGTCCGCACAAATTATATACCAGATTTTAAGTCAGATCATGAGCTATCAAACAAAAAAAGTTTCATCAAAATCGGTTCAGTAGTTTTTGCGTGATACTCGTTCAAACAAACAAACAAACAAACAAACAAACAAACAGACAGACAAAAAATCCAAAAATTGGTGAAATGGAATCAGGGACACCTAAAACCATATCGTAACTTTTTTTTTGTTAATATCTTCAATGTACAGACAAACTTCCTGTTACAGTTTTATAATAGTATAGATTAATAAGATATTAATAATCAGTAATTTATTAAGGGAATGAAATAGTAATAGCACAAACAAAACTTACCCTAAACTTAAACCATTCTAAGCATTCTAATATAATAATTTACTATATTATGCTCTTACTTATGTATATTAACGACTATTCTCAAACGTTGAACGAAAACATCGTAAACCAACCTGCATTCGCTGAAGAAGAATTTCAGATGCTTATAATCTGCGATGGGCATTGAGGGCAGGCCTGTGCCCTGTAGTGGGACGTGATAGGCTGTTGATGATGGTCTTCTTCTTCTATGGAGTCGATGGCATGTCATTTTATATTTTCCAGCCCAGAATACACGTATAGCACGTATAGCACTACCAGCAGCGTCCATAAGCTCGTGCAAGTTTGCGGGCAGGAAGGGCAAGATATGATGGGCCATAGTCTGAGGGGTAACACCACATTCACACATCAGGTCTGATCCATCGATAAAACCCCATTTGGACAGGTTCTCCTTACTCCGGCCGACTTGAGTTCGGAGCCTGTTTTAAGACCATCAAATCAGCCTGGGTAGTTCATGTCCTGGGGGAAGGCTGTCCAAGGGGGGGACAAACGAGTCGGGTAGCGTTGATGATGATGGTGACATAAATTTCAATTTGAGACGACAGAGGTCGTATAATCAAACAAAATTTTTTTTTCGAACTTATGCATTGGTAGTTCGAAAACAAGAAGTGGAGACTAGTTGACTACCTAAGGGCTAAAGTATGCAAATATCCAGGGTGAATTAGCATCCTTTTAAACTAAGAGTCTACTCATCAAACTGAACAACTTTTACTATGGGAGCAAACCGATGGGAGCAAAACAAAAATCTGCTGTTGCATACATTCGAGACGAGCTTTGCAGTTTAGTATGGAAGAACTGATTTTCTTTTTGCTCCGATCGGTTTGCTCCCATAGTAAAAGTTGTTCAGTTTGATGCGTAATCTCTTAGTTTAAAAGGATGCTAATGATATTAATTTCACCCTGTATATTTGTTTGACATTAAGACGTATACGTACACTCACTTATACGTTATTTAGTATATTTGTAGGCACTTAGCGTAAACGTTGCGTGCCCTTTATTGCCTATAAAGTGGAGTTCGCGATTTCGTTCATTTAAATGGCTCTCGTTTAAATATGCGTGAAAATGTTTATTTTTGTGAGTACCTAACATTTATCTTTAGATTATTTGTAAGTATAAAGTTGTCTAAATCAATTTGAATACTTTTGATAACTACTTAAAGCTTTTTTAAGGATGTGTCTCTGCTCTATCTTGTTAACGATAATAAAATTTTAAGTTATTTATTTTCAGCACAATAATATTCTACTCATTGTTGGGTTAAGTTCCCCACTGTGCCTTCTGCTAATTATTAGAGGGACACGTGGAAAAATAGGGTTTAGTTCTAACTGCCTAATTAGGTACCGTTTCAGTTTCAGTATAAGAATGAGTGGAACGGTGTCGCTTTTTTTAAACATAGGTCCCCAAAGGTTACAGGGCAGTTTACCATTCTACAAAAAACAATCCTTTTATTGACTATACAATGTCCAAAACATAGAAATTTCTACATCATGATAGATCACTGCTAGTTTTTCAATAAAGTCTCCAACACTTTGTTAAAAAGACAAATCTTTCCACTCCAAATTACCAACCTCTTTGAAAATTATAACCAAAACAAACTAAGCATCAAAACAAAAATATTCGCATCACAAAAATTCTTCATAGAAACCACACATCCGTGAATAGTTCATTAAACCATCCGTGTGTGCGTGCATTAGCATGTACTAATAAAGTCACCTTTGTGTGCGTGTGCACAAATAGGGGATTTTAATTTTTCGGGGGTTCTTTAATGACACTTCTTCGCATCGATTTTAGCATTTTAGAGGGTTCTTTTGTTTCGGGTTATCGATTTTTAGAAAGTTTTTTATTCGAATGGAGTTTGAAGCGTGCATACGTGCTTGCATGCGAGTTGAGGGGAAATTAAGTTTGGAAATTAATCGCTTGGTCATCGATTTTCTTGTTTGCACTTTGTAAATTTTTGGGGGTGGTTATTTTGTTAGGTAAGCATTATTATGTTAATTTTAGTATTGTGTACTGAGAAACGTAAAGAGAGGTGTAATATGGAGGTTCCTGACATAGAATAGACTATTGCCTTTCTTCCCATGAGCGTCGTACAAAGTGACTAAGGGAAAAAGTTTTGGTTATTATCATCGGCCTATACAGGGTGAAATTAATATCATTAGCATCCTTTTAAACTAAGAGACTACCCATCAAACTGAACAACTTTTACTATGGAAGCGATGGAGCAAATAAAAATCTGCAATGTCGACGCGCGAGTTCGCGACTCAAATGTATGCAACAGCTGATTTTTTTTTGCTCCGATCGGTTTGCTCCCATAGTAAAAGTTGTTCAGTTCGATGGGTAGACTCTTAGTTTAAAAGAATGCTAATGATATCAATTTCATCCTGTATACGTCCACTACAGCACAGGGCCCTCGAGGGGGACGTCAGGCTTGTTATCTATCGTTTCATCCTGAAACCTTCAATATCCACTGAAAAATCTTGTTATAGCAAAGTTTCTGAGCATCCCGAAATGGAAATGCAGTCTTGATCGTACTGTAAAAACAGGTTAGTACACACATACCTAGGTAATGTATATACTTATTATTATTTGGTTGTACCGGCTTGGTCAATGACCAATAGCTACCACGACCTGGTCAGATCTATTGTAGCTGTCACCCATGACATAAAGGTCATTTCCTAGGCCAACGGACTTCATGAAACGGACCACCGAGCGATATAGACGTGTTTATTTTGTCTCCGTTTGTTAAATATAATAAAACTGAAAAACACGTGTGTTTGATGCAAAATTTTGTACCAACGGATAGTTGCACACTATGCCTGCCCCACTTTCTATGCTCTCTCTCTGTCTCGGGTTTGCTGGAAGAAATCTCTTTAGAGATAAGCTCGCCCTTTGTAATTGTCTATTATGTTGTTTTCATGCATTTTTCCGTGTGTACAATAAAGTGTTAAAATAAAATAAATAACCAATATATGTAATATATTTTTTTCATAATTATGTTTTTGTGTACAATAAAGAATCTATGAATCTATGAATCTAGAAAAATAAATAGTTTATGTGGAAATATTTTTCTTAATATACTGACTATTTTGTAAAAGGATGATCATACCCTGAAACTGAACAAAATATAGCTTATTATTTGTATGGGACAAATATAAAAATTGCGAACAAAAATCTACGGTCCCATAGGACAGCCGATTTTTTTTCGCGATTTAGATGTTGGTCCCATTGAGAAACATGTTCAGTTTGATGGTCGGATCATCCCCTTAAAATAGTTTCCGCTAATTTTGTTTAGACCATAAATAATATAGCGATTTTGTCAACCAGTAGAGTAGGTATACTAACATCAACATTAAACAAAACAAAACAAACCCGATAGGCTTCCAAAAAATTAATTAATACAAATTAAAGAAACGAATAACTGGATGAAGACGCGCCAATGAAAGGGGCAAGAGCCACCCCTAAACACCCCCTAAAAATTTAATTCATCACCACCGGTCTCGAGACATATCTCCTTAGCCTGTCCCTTCCCCTTTCCTACGCCATTCTTTGCTTTCTTACAAGCTTTTTCCATGAGCAAGACAGATATACACAGCCTCTATATCTTATTTTACCTTCCTCACAAATTTCCACCCTATTCCCCAATATTAAAATTCAATTTTATGTGTAATATAAAGTGTGTTAAGCCTTTTTAGGTAACCCGATACACAGGCTGTTTCATTCGGTCGCATTGAAAGCTTAAAACAAATAAACGTGAGACGCCGAGAGATAAGATTTTGTTGGGTCGCAAATGCTTCTATCAGTGCGGTGCGATCGTTAGGTTCGATGCTTGACTGATGTAAATTAACTTTACATGTGACTGAGGTCACTTGTTTGTTTAGATGAGATAACATACGGCTAGGAAAGGTTTATGTAATCTTGAGGTGGGCTTTATAATCTTTTATAGTTTATTAAACTAGGGATATGAATATCTCTTAGGCCCGATTCGACCAAACGCGAGTAAATTTTATTCTTAGATTAAGTCGCCGGTTACTCTGCAGTAAACTGATTTTGCGTTTTACCAACCTTAATCTATGAATAAGTTGAGAGTAAATTTTACACGGCCAATTTTGACCGTGTAAAGCTTGTACCGAGACTAATAAAATGTCAATGTCACATAATTAAAAAATAAAAAGAATCCTAAGAAATTAAAACTGTATAAACTCACATTGCAATAAGTACGGATACAACGACCTCTTCCTTTAGGAGGATTATACAATCGTTCTTTTAGTATGGGTTTAGTGTGGTAAAAGACAAATGAAGTTATTTCGGAGTAAACACTAAGAGTAAAATTGTTCCTTGTATAGTTACTCATCTATAAATCAAAGTTTGGCAGAATCCGGCCTTAAAGATTAAAGAGACATTCATATCATTTATAAATAATAATAATAAAATAACAAAAATGTAAAAAAAACGAATAGAAAAAATTATCTAAAATATTAATGTTAATTAATTATATACGCTGTAAAAAGTTATGTTGTAAAATTCGCATCAATAATTATTTGTAGGGTACAAATAATTATTGGTGCGAATTTTACAACATAACTTTTCACTAGAGGCGAAGTTTAATAACTTGCTACGATCGTACGTACTCTTAAAAGTTGGTTAATGTTCACAGCAAGGTATCTGTCTACACTTTTATTTTAAAACTATGTCAAAACTGTCGAAAATTAAGATTCAATCCTAACTTAACCTAATCCACTGAGCATGTCAACCCAAGGTGGCCCGACAATCTGGTGAAGGTGGCGGGAACCCGTTGGATGAGAGCAGCGCAGGACCGGTGGTTGTGGTGATCCTTGGAGAAGGCCAATGGACGTGCTTCAGCTGAGATGATGACGATGAAGAACCATCTATGGAAATGGCGTTCGTTTATGAATTTATTCCAAAAAAATAATACAGATCAAAAAGTGAATATAGGGCCCTTCTTAATAATGCTGACACTTTTTGAAGGGGATGATCAGACCATGAAACTGAACAACTCTCTATTGGACCAATATCGAAATCGCGAAAAGAAAATCAACTGTCCCATACATTTGACTCAAGTAGGTTTGCAGTTTTGTATGGAAGAGCTGATATTTTTTCGATGTTGGTGCCATAGAGAAAGTTGTTCAGTTTGACGGTCTGATAATCCCCTTAAAAAATTGTCAGCACGGAGAAAAAGTAAAAAAAAACAATGCTGTTCCATACATTTCAGTAGAGTAGGTATGTAGATGTAGGTACTGCAGTTTAGTATGAAATGAAACATTTTTTCTCGATGCTGACTCCATAGTGAAAGTTGTTCAGTTTGACAAAACTGTAAACTAAACCACCTCTTTAAATATTACTAAGGTATTTATTTTTATTACACCTTGTAAACGTCCAACTGCAGGGCACAGCCTTCGCTCACGAATAAGCGACAAGAAATAGAATAATTAATAAAACATAACTATTTAACCCAAGAAGTAAAAGCTTAAGTATTTAGTAATAAAACAGATTTAGAAAATCTTAAAGAGATAATAGTCGAGAGACTGCACTAGAGGTCGTGAAACTCGGCTATAATGATAAAGTTAGTCGCTCCGCAGCTCGCAGATTTTAAAGATTCCTCTTTTGGTATGCAACTGGTATTTCGTAAAGGGTTCAAACGACAAAAGTGGAGTCGAGATTCCGGAAAAACTTATGGATATTTCTAATTAAGTATGTCGGTTTTCTTTTTGACTTAAACTTCTGATCGTTTGAGATATTTCACTACAACTACCAACTCCCTTTTTAAAAGTACAGTTGTAGCATGGGTCACTAATTGGTTCTAGGTTTTGGAGTGCCGCGTCAAGTGTCGACTTTAGATAACTATTTAACGTACAATCCGTTTCTTGTTTCAAATCGGTCATTTTAGATACACTATTAAATTTTATGTCAGAAACTTTGATTAGATACCATTTCTTATGCCGTGCTTTAGATGTTAGGTATATAGGGTTAGATAGGTACATCTTTCGGAACGTACGGTCAAAACCATGGTAACTTTTAGTACCCATTTAATGTATGATGATCGGACAAGGTATCGAAGTTTTATCAGCTAACTAAAAATTTGTTTTGTATTTGAACCCTTTGGTGGTTTCAGTCCATACAAAAGTTTGACGCACAATACGCGTAGATGGAATTAATAAAAGTAATATTTTATATATGGAAAAATTGTTTAGAAAATCTAGATGACGCTTCACAAATAACATTTGCAATTTATGAAATAATTACGAAAATATAAAGCTTTGAAATTTTTCATACAAAATTTTAAAAGCTTTATATCTTCGCAATTATATAAACGAGCGTTAACCCGCTACTTTGTCCGCACAAATACCAGATTTTAAGTCAGATAATAAGCTATCAAACAAAAAAGTTTCATCAAAATCGGTTCGGTAGTTTTTGCGTGATGCTCGTTCAAACAAACAAACATACAAACAAACAAACAGACGGACAAAAAATCCAAAAATTGTTGATATGGAATCTGGGATACCTAAAAACCATATCGTAACTTTTTTTTTGTTAATATCTTCAATGTACAGACAAACTTCCTGTTACAGTTTTATAATAGTTTAGATTGCAAATGTTATTTTTGACGCGGCATCTAGATTTTCTAAACTATTTTTCCATATATACAAAGTTACTTATATTAATACCGTCTACGCGTATTGTGCGTCAAAGTTTTGTATAAAATTGACTGCAACCACCTTAATTCTGATCGTACAGGGTTAAAAAAACGGGTTGTTTCAATTTTGAACAAAGACTGCTCGATTTTGGATAAGTAAGTACATAAACCCTAATAATTACCGACCCATTCGAAATGTACCATCCATTTTTTTTTAACTTTTTTTGTGTGTACAACAGATGACAAAAGCATAATAGACAAGTACAAGCAAGTTTATCTCTGATGAGATTTCTTCCACTCGATCTGTGACTGAAAGACAGTTTATAATATAGTGAGACAGGCATGTGCAATTTGCACATTATGCCTGCCTGCTTCACTTTATAAACTATCTGTAAAATAATCTCGGGCTTTCTCTGAAACAAAACAGGATGTACTTCTATATTTTATCTGCAACCTGTCAGTTCCCGCCACAACAGTGGACCAGAAACTTTGCGAAATCTACCCGCTGAAACCGCAAAAGTTATTTTTAACAAGAACGTAACTTATTAAATTCGAAAATCGACTATAAAATGACTCGATACCCGCTGTCTTTACCAAGACTCTTATCAGAGAAACCGCTTTCAATTAACCAGTAAATAAAGCCCTATATACTTGCTAACTCTTCACATAATGAGTTAATAACAACATATACAGCGTTACAGATGAAAATCGTCAACACATTTAGAGTGGCACGCACACAGTCACAAAATTTGTGATGTATATAAAACGCGTCTTTCTTCTTGTATTCTTAATTAGCGTGGCGGGTGTTGGCGTCTCTGTCTGGCCCGGGGTGTTAATTAGAAGGTTGTCCCACTCTTGCTTTCTTAATACATTCTTCCTCTCCGCGGTGTTTCTTTACGTTTTTATTTGTGTGCGTGTCTGTGTGCGGTGGTGTTTAATTTACATGTACTTGTATGTCAGTGTACAGTCGAAAGGGGAAATGGTTTTCTGATTGTTCTGTAAGAGGAAAATGCTGAATTTAGGCTTTGTCTAGTTATTGTTTTAGGTGAAGTAAAAAATTTGGTAAAAGAAAAATGTTTATGAAACAAAAACTAAATGATTGACGAAGTTTTAAGCGACTAATGTTTCTTTAGGGAACAACTTTTAAAGAAAATTTTTCATAGGCACTGAAATGATAGATTTAGGGTCTTTATACAATTCCTTGATGATTAATTTCGTGTCGGATAGTTTTTTTGTTATAGATAATGAAAATGATACATCTACCACTTCTTATTCACAGGGTGAACTTTCAGTATGGAGCCAACATTGACCAGCTCCCATACATTTGAGTCGAGACGAGATTTTTTATTTTTTCTCGGTGTTGGCTCCATAGTAAAAGTTGTTCAGTTTGATGGTCTGAAGCACCCGCTTAAGTATTACTAGGGTGTTTTGTTACACCCTGTATAGATATTAATTAATTATTTTACCGCTTTATTCTATTATTTAGAAAGTGTTATCAAGGATCCGTGCAAAAATTATAAAAAATTAATGTCTGGAATTTCGCCATATAAGAAAATAAATTATGTCTGGAATGTCGTCATATAAGAATTGTTAATCATACCTTATTTATATTTGTTTAAAAATACGTGTAATTTTGACCACCATGAATTAATTATGTTTTAAAGAAAGCCGTCTAGTCCAGTAATCCTATTTCCCATCCGCCTGTACCCACGGGTGTTTTATACGAATGTGGGTATACGCGAAAGGGTGTCAGCGTTGCGGGGGTGTAGCGGGCGGGGGAGGGGGCACGTACACATAAACACTTATAAAAGTTTTTTGACAACAACCACCCTCTTCACCCCTCCAATTCGCTAATTTATGTTGCTTTTTTAATCAATACAGGGGCTCCAAGTTATAGGTTATATTGGTTTTGATATGGGTTTTTTCTTGTTCGTTTTATTTCTTTGTTATTGTTTGTACATTAATGGATAATGCTTAAATGCTTTGATCAATTATTTGTCACGCTTCTAACGTACTAAAACCAATGGGCCAACTTTCTTATATTTGTTTGAGTGAGGCGTCATACAACATCTCTGTGTGTAGGTATAGGGTTTAGCGGCCTTACCTGGTTGCAATTTTTTTTATCTTGACATATAATATAACTTATCAAAGTATAAACGATCGTGTATTTCAAAGTCCGAAATTATTATTTATTTTTTCGAATTGACTCTACCACGTTTATAATTTAAAATGGTGGTAGAGTCACTAAAATATTTTAAAATATCGAAGTAAATTAGGTTATCTAGTCTCTACCTACCCAACTGGGAAAGAGGCGTGACGTTATAGATACAGGGTGATCGAGTTAAAGTGGTCCAAATGAAATGAGGTGAACAACTTCCTCTATGGGACTGAAATTGATATCGCGAGAAAAAATCTGCTGTCATACATTTTTATCGAATAGGTTAGCAGTTAAGTATGGAAGCAACTGTATTTTTTTGTCATTATGATGTTGGTCCCATAGAGAAAGTTGTTCAGTTTAAAGGTCTTCTTCGACTCATTTTGTTTGGACCGTCTTAACTCGACAACCCTTTATAATGTTTTAGCACTTTATTGTAGTTAAGGTGGTTGCAGAGGGGGGCAATTTTATACAAAACTTTGACGCACAATACGCGTAGACGGTATTAATATAAGTAACTTTGTATATATGGAAAAATAGTTTAGAAAATTTAGATGCCGCGTAACAAATAACATTTGCAATTTATAAAATAATTACGAAGATATAAAGCTTTGAAATTTTTTATACAAAAGTTTAAAATCTTTATATCTTCGTAATAATATTATAAATTGCAAATGTTATTTGTTACGCGGCAACTAGATTTTCTAAACAATTTTTCCATATATAAAATATTACTTTTATTAATTCCGTCTACGCGTATTGTGCGTTAAACTTTTGTATGGACGAAACCACCTTAAAAAATGAAAAGAGCAAGCTGATATCTGAAAATTTTCCAACAAAATTAATATCAAAAATCTAGCATAATCTTATAAACACTGAAAAAACTTGCAATTAAATAGATTAAGCCTAAGACCAAAAATGTTCGCACATATTTTAATTTAAACCGCCGAGAAATCTCCAAAATCCATAATGCGATAAGTCCGCAATCTCATTATATCTAAGGATATGTCTCACATCTCTGAAATCACCTACTTAAGTCGTCAATCTTATCCTTAAAAAATAAAGTTATATCTCAATTTTCCGTTTCGGTAGCCCTCTGTGTGTGACGTAAAAATCCGCATAACATTTCCAAAATTTCACTTACTTTTCCACCAAACAAAATCATACCTTATCACCTGAAAATAAAGCTAAAACCAGCCGCAAACATCTCCTGGTAACATACTGAAATCCGCATATTGTCGACAAAGTTACACACTACAAAAAATGAAACTAAACTAGAATTTAATTCCCTACATTAAGACTTAGCCAACCGCAAGTATAATCTGGTAACATACTGAACAACAACTTTACAAACTTCGCTGTGCTGATAAAAAATAGACTTTATACCTTTCACAGAAGATGCGACTGAAATGAATTTATAATTTGGTTTTGCTATCAACACGCAGCGTGATGGATGGACCTCTTCACGCGTGAGTCGTGACGTGACAGGACTGTCACGCAATCGTTTGACGAGATTTTGGGTGACGTCAATGTATTAATTTCGTTTCTTGAAGTACCTAGTACCTATCAAAGAGTAGATCTTCCAGAATCGGCAGTATTTAAACTAGATCTAGTTAATGAACAGTTGAAAATAATAAGAAAATATTTAAAATTGTTTTATTGACTTTAAAAAGGTTTCAATTATTAACAAACTATTTGCAATATTAAAGAATGTAAAATAATGAATTTGAGATCTTTTGTAAGGGCAATCCAAAGAGGTTATAAAAGATCCTTCCTCTGGTGGGCTATCATCTCCCAAAAGTTGTCAAAAAAAAAAGCAAATTTTAGGTTAGAGTGACTAAATATTTTTCTCAGTGTTGTGTTGATCGGAATCTGAAGTTCGTTTTTCTCATTGTGACTATTAATAACAGTTTTGTTACTCCTCAAAACCTCTATAATTAATTAATGCATTGATGGATAGACAACTAGATGCAATACAACTGTAATTGTCCGCGAAAGTGTTAAGCAGGGCAGGGGTGGTCCAAAACGTTACAACTATCAACTAGTTTTTAACGTGGAAATATTATGCAGATGGATTACTTAGTTAGTAGTTCAGACCATTAAACTACATTACTTTTAAAATGGGACCAACATTAAAATCGTAAAAAAAACAGCTGTTCCGTTACATTTGGATTGAGTAGCCACGGACATTTTCTATCTGAAAAGAAACCAATTTTTAAAGGAGGAGGTATTCGCGGATAACTTCGTCGTTTATGAACCGATTTTAATGATTCTTTTTTGTTGGAAAGAAGATATTCCAAGGGTGGTACCATTATAAAGAAACCAGGATCTGATGATGGCATCCCAGAGAAATCGAGGGGAACCATTGAAAATCTAAGTGCCGGCCAGTGCGTTTGTTACTTTAAAGCACTACTATTAAGTTGAACTAATGAATTCACCACTGAAAATTGTGAAAAAACAAAATTTTAACAAAAAATTAAAACCCCCTTCAAAAAAACTAAAAAGTTATAAAATAATATTGCAGTCGATGACTTTTTCGTTCGTATCATAAGAACATTAATTTGTTTTATAGAAGTCGATGTCAAGCCATGCCAAAAAACTAATGCAAGCCCTGTCGCGAATTGTACCGGCTTGACAGCGACTTCGATAAAACAAATTAATGTTCTTATGATGCGAACGAAAAAGTCATCGACTGCAATATTATTTATTAACTTTTTTAGTTTTCATATTGGTTCTTTAGTAAAAAGTGTTAAGTTTGACGGCCTGAAGCATCAGGTATAGTTTTAAACTAAACCAGTTTAAATCAGTGGGAGATAGCTTTTGCCTACGAAAGCCCTGCGAAATATTATAGGTGCAAACCCCAAGTGAGCCACATTGTATTAAACCGCAACTAATGAATAAATGACTGCTAACTGTTAAATAAATTCCACATTCGAATAACAATGCCACTAATATCATTGAGCATCTAAAATAGCGAGCAAAACCATGTAACTTTTACTCTTACTATCACAACTACCGTAAGCCACACCCGTGAGGTATCTGCTCTCATTAAGCATAGTGCACACCGCACGGACATTGCGAGGGCACTGCGGGCAGAATCGGGCACTAATTCAATGCGCGCCCGGGGCCCCCTGTGAAGGCCGGCTTGTAATACCTGGGCATAAATCTATAACGCTCATACCGTGGATCGATGAAGATGACTTTGAAGAAGGCATTTATAACTTATTCAAATATTCAATAATATAAGAGAGCACATACACAGTATATACACATGAGAGCTCATCAACGCCGACAACGCAGTTGAAGCAGTCGCCAAAAATCGGTCGGAAGCAATCATCATCATCTCAGCCGATGCTGTCCACTGCTGGACATAGGCCTCCCCCAAGGATCGCCGTAACGACCGGAACCGAACAGAAGCAATCATTAGAGTGTATTATTTCTCTATGGGAGCAATTCATAATTTAATATTCTTCTTCATATCGTGTGGGCAGAGCCCTGGTGTCAGAGTTTTTTCAGACCGCCTTACGACCTCTGACGTTGTTTTTATGTAACGACTACTACCACCAGAGATAGTAGCCGGGACCAACGGCTTAACGTGCCATCCGATGCACGGAATCATTTCTCTTTTCAGACAATCAGGTGAATCAGCCTGCAATATCCTAACCAACTGGGGAAAAATGCACCAAGTGACATGTCACTAGGTGACCCCCGTGGGAATCGTACCCACGACCTCCGTGTCGAGAGCCTAATGCTCTTAACAATTAGACTTCTTATAATTTAATATAAGAGAATATTATAATCATTTTAGGAACAATGCAAAACCCTTACCTATACGGGAGTGAATATTGGGTGTGGAGCAAAAGAAATGAATGACGAGTGAATGCATTGGAAATGCGAAAAGTATGTGTTGTGTTACAGTGACCGACCGAATCTAAAAAAGTTTGATAAGACTGATAAGGGATCGGTGTTTGAAGGATGATGTTGTACGTGACTGAACCACAAAAGCATACCTCTAGGATTGAAAGAGGTATGCTGATGTGGTTCGGTCACGTACAGAGGATAAATGAGAGTAGACTCACTAGGGAGATTAATCGATCCAATGTGAGTGGAACAGAGGAGAGAGGGCGTCCAAGGAGAACTTACCACGAACAATTAAATGGCCTTCTCCGAAAAGGACGAGTGCGTAGCAACCCTCAACCGCCGGAAATGAATGAAGAGATGTATAAAAGTGGATGAGCCTCTGCCTACCCCTGTGGGATAGTGAGTGGTCGTGAGTACCTATATAATTATGTATGTATGTATGCAACAGCAGTTGCTTGGAAGTTGGAACATGACTTAAAATTAAAAGATCGCGACAGGCCGAGTCGCGGACTAGTGCAATCGTTTAGTTAATAACTATTGTTATACTATTATTCACATTATTCCCAACTATTGTTCCCACTAAAAATAAAAAAAAGGTTTGGAAACATATTCAACAGAGGATCATAAACTAAAAAGGATGTTTTTCAAAAAATCAATCCTTAAAGGGATGCAACGGGTTGTGGAATGTTTTCTGAAATAGACGTAGTGCGAGTCTGCATCCATACGTTGTCGATATTCCAACAATCCGCACAAAAAGGTTCGCATCCTCTTTTATAATGAGAACCGGTAAGGTTTGGAACTCACTCCCTGCGTCTGTGTTTCCAAGCAAATACAATCAGGATATTTTCAAAAGAAGAGTTAATAGGCTTTTTCTGGGTGAGCGCGCTACATCCTCGGCTTCGTCTACACTTCCCATCAGGTGAGATGAAGCCAAGCGCAAACCCATTATGAATAAAAAAAAAAAAAAAAAAAAAAAAAAAATTCTTGCGGTCGAAGGCTCTGGCAAAAGCTAAGTACATAATATTACATTTTGCAAACGGTCGTAGAAATTGTTCAAAGTTATTAGGATGGGTCACACCCTATCCACTTAGTACCATATGTTACAGCAAAACTAGTTGCTCGCCCAATAAACTATAAAATACAATGGATACCACATCCACAAACAAACAAGTTTCCACAGTCCGAGTTCCAAACAGACATATCGAAGTAAAGTAGCGGATCTTTATGTTAAAGCGATTTAAACGCTTATTGTATTTATCAATAGTTTATAATAATTTACCTTCTGTACAATTTACCACAGTGCGAGAGAGTTTAAACTATTAATAGTAATTGGAAGGTTCAGAGTTTGAAGTTATGATCAAGTAAAAGGTACAAGAAATTACGTTGCTTTCGTCAAGCCTTTTTCTCTTTACCAACTTTAACTGGCCGGGTATTTAGCGAGCTTGTTATCGTCAAGTGTAGGAAGCTTTATTATTTAAGTCCTGCCCATCGACATTATATCCTCTTAATAATACTGCGTCTCCTTGACCCGGGTGATGTGTTTCTATATTATCGTATCTCTACGCGTCAAAACTACGACCTTTTCACATGAAAAACGTAAGCTGCCTTGATTTTGTTGGGGACCATAACCTGTTTCTGCATAATGTATCATCATCCCAGTTTTCGTCCCATCAAGTCTCCTGTGATCCTGTTCACTGGTAATTGGTCACCTGCACTATTATCCGCTGTCTTGTCACGTCTTCACTACAGCGTCAAAACGTTCAAATGCGGTGGTAGCATCAAAAAAAGATTTGACGTTAAGTAAGCTTCAAGTTCCTATATTGAATTTTTGTTTACTTCGACTTTACCTGGTAATAGAGACTGTTGCTTAGTTTTCTCCTGGTTCATTAACCTCGAATTAAGAAACCTCCACTTTTTTAAAAGTCAGTAATAAAAGAGACCAATAATAATAGACCAATCATCAAGCATGTGCCTAGAAACAAAATACAACATTTAAAAGATAACTAACTAGAACCCAGCAGCGAATGCAACACAAAGCGTTGTATAGGATCCGGTTCTTATCTGCCGAGCATTAGCTGATAATAGGCAATAAATAATGTGAGGTAGTGCACAGTCAACCTGCTGACGATGAAACGGTACGTGGCAATTGTTTTCACGAGTAAGGCACTTTGGAGAGGGTTAGCTATGGTTTATCTAGTTTGTCTTGTACAGTCAAGAGCACGTCAAGCTAGACACTTTGGACTTTGTACCATTCTTATTTAGTGCGGCATAAGCGTTACAATCGAACTTCAAGTGTAAAGCTTGATGTGCTCTTGACTGTACTGTAGAGGTGTGTAATTTGTTAAACTTATGTTTTGGTATTTCAAATCATTTAACAAAGACTGTAATTATGTTATTCGTTCTCTAACCTATTATTTGTTGTCATATTCATTCATTAAAACTTACTGATCATAGGACGATATATTTTGGTATGAATAATAAAGGCATGCTATGATCAATAGATCAACGACTAACGTACTGTCAGTGTATTTTCAAGCTTCCTCATCCAATGGTACCAACTTATATTTTGATAAGCCTTTGAAACTGTCATCCAAACAAAGACGTACTCCAGTCAACGTTGCTAACTCTGATGATCGATTCGAACACCATAGTACAGAAACGAGGAGATATGGACTGTGTGGAAAGCCCTGATCTACTTGCGGGTTTGAAAAGGCAGGACCAAAAATATGGTTACCTTATTATCTTACAAACAGCGACACCTCGTAAACTATGCGGATCTTAACAACGACCTCCCACCTCACTGCCTGTATATTAAGCGGTCCATATGATATGGAGAAGATGACGTTATGAAGGCATCAGTAGCGCGATAGAGATCAAGAAACTGAGAACAGACTATCTCTAAAGATTATTTATTTATTTAACTAGTCCAAACACCTTATGATCTGAACATTGCAGGATTTGTTCTGCTAGAATCTCCTCAAATATGACTCTTGGAGTTTCTACGTACCTGGTAATTACATCGTATACAGGATCACTCCCATATGTTATTAAATCTTCTATCTCACACAACAACGCAGTATCGCGTGGCAAGTTAATTGCTTATTAATTCGCGTGGATTCCAACCGCGTTTAACTGTAATTATTGACCGCTCTTATATTGTGGCACGCCTTCTGCCCTGCATGTGGGAACTGTATCACGGGCGGTTTAGTCTTTATTGTCAATGGACGAAGGTTTCATTTTCTACATATTTATTTGTTTGAATAAGTTTATAGCTTGATAATTCTATGGCTATTTTTTTGCATTGCATTTCATTGTTGTAGTTTTTGAAATAACTTGACTGACCTTAAAGTTTTTGACGATACGATTTGCATCATTCGGGGCAAGTTTCTTCTCGGATTGTCTGCTTTCTTTTTTCCAAGACTAAACTTAATCACAGATACTACCTACTGTAAACTGTATAGTGCAAAAGTTTCAATAAGTTTTTATCTAATAATATGAACTCTAGAACTACTCATCATTTGGATTCATTAATAGAATTATTTAGTCTCCAAGAAGTCAACTATAGGAGTTCTGTTAATTTCTTCTAACTTGTCTATTTTCATACGATGTTTTTTTTACATAAAAATTAGGCCTGGATTTCAGATAAAGTATGTTTTAAAGACGATACTGTTAAATAATTTGGGCCACTGACGTAATGGCTCGATAGTTCTAGCTCGGCTCGGTAGCTTAATTGGACGAAAGCACAGCTCCGTTTTGGACGGGTGCGGGTTCAAGTCCTATCAGAGACAACTTTTTCAATCTTCAATTTGATGTTTATTTCCTACTACATGCACAACAATTTGAGCACCGATTTCGTTTCCCACAAATATAACTCAAGTTCTCACCACCACTCAAATTTTGTAGATGCATTCGCTATATCGACGCTAAGCAAGAAATCTATAAGGAACACATATTTTGTTAATCAACCCGTACTACTTAAAGTAAATTAGAGGCACAGCCTCCCAACGTGGAAGCAATTTTAATAGAATCTGCGGCCAGTCACGTTGTGGGCCGGCCATATCGCGCGTGCTCCCGAACTCTGCCGGTCCCGCACTGGTTATTGAACCCCATACGGTACCTATCTATATTATTCCCAGTAAAGTTACTACAAGTTGATATAGCACATAGATAGTATATCCATACCCTAAACCGTTTTGCTAAAATATATGAAATTCGAAAAATAAAACGATTCACTTTCCCTAGTCAAGCTCAAAGTACCTAATAGTAAGCCTGGCGCACTCCGCAGTTTGTTACAACTGCGCGTTTCCTCGGCACTCGAGCCTAAATGTAAAGCTGGTAAAAGAAGATCTCGCTTTACCTAATTATAGTTAATTGCAGAGTGCAATTTCTTCTGTATGAGGGTCAGCATTCTTTGGTCTAGAATTCCGTATTCGTTAAGACTTTCATGGTCCACTAAGATGGTACAAGTATTAGTCAAACAGTTTAAAATTATAAAAGGAAGTTGTATAAAAACTGTTTGTTTCGATTCAATAAATAATATATTTGATGAAAAATAAAAATAAATTATTTAAAAAAAAAAAATAAAAGGAAAATATATTCCCAGCGTGGGTAGGCCCCTCACACGGTGGGCCGACGACCTGGTGAAGGCGACGGGAACCCGTTGGATGAGGGCAGCGCAGGACCGGTCGTTATGGCGATCCTTGGGGGAGGCCTATGTCCAGCACAGGACGTCCATCGGCTGAGATGATGATGATGATGATATTCCTAGTACATAGACGCAACAAAGTTTTTGACTATCCCGAACGAAGGGATGAACCTTCGAATTTACGTATTTGCATTTTAAATTGAGAAAAGTTTCTCAATTGACTTTTCATAAAAGGTCAAAATTAACTGAAACTATTTCAATGGGATTTAGAACAACAAACTGAAGAACTTTTTCTAAGGGACTATCATCGAAATCGCAAAAAAGCCAGCTGTTTCCTACTAATCTACTTGACCCAATGTAAAATGTTTTAAGCTTATTTTGTTGGACCTTATAATAATTATGTATAAAGAAAGTTAATCATATAAAGAACATTAAAAGACACTACAGACATATCACAGCAACAATGTTAATAATATCATCAAATTCAAGATAACGTTTTTATGCGAACCATAAAATGCACGTTCGCAGCAGCACGACAAATGCATTCGCATCTCTATTAGTTTTTTTACTGTTTTATCTTGTTAAAATGTTTTGTAATGTCTTCATTGAGGATGATGCTCAATTTTACGTATATCATATTGTATTGATACTATCTCATTAGGAAACCGATGACAAATCTTAAAGTTTAATGACTAAATTATAAATTTTCTGACCTCCCAGCTTCTGTAATGAGTGACAATTAAAAACATAGCTGACGTAGGCGAGAAGTCGGCAAAACTAAATTAGGAGTGAGCAGGGCATCAATGGCTGCCTCACGATGCCAAAGGTGTCGAGGTCCAGGCTGACCCCGGAAAATATGGCAGGATGAGTTGAATGCCTGCTGCAATGAGAAACTCCGCTACTATCTGCGTGCGTGCGTGAGCGTTATTTATTTATTTATTATTATTTATTTATATCTTCAGTAAACAATCAAATATCAAATTCATGTCTTATTTCAGTGCTACAAAAACTTTGCTACTAATTAAGTACAACATAACATGTTAACATGTGCCCAGTACAGCAGTCTCTAGATTATTATCAAGTTCTAGAATTCATCACAATGGTCCAACTAAATCAAACCTACGACCTTCAAATCGCAGCTCAATGCCCCAGGCTACTGTAGCTTCAATTACATCACATGCTTGGACTACAATCTCCATTTATACAACCACGTATACTATACTGCCCATCACTGCTTCAAGGCCTACCTAATCTACTTAATGCCATACGTAATGTAACTCAATCAGTGTCTCTTACACTCCATACTTTAACTTGACATGTCAATTTGTACCGATATCTAACGACCTAATTACAAACTACCAAGTTCCATTAGTTCAATCGCTTTGGTAAATGTTAAAATTTTAGTTGCAATCTAAATGAATATGCTAGAATATTTTGTTCAGAATGTTTCTTTTGATAAGTTTATATCGCTAATGTCACAAGACATAGACGTCCAAGGTATATTAAACATTTTGCCTCTAGAAACCAATTTTGTGCAAGATGTTGCTAGCAAAGTGATTCTGGCATATACGAGTGATCTGATACTAATTATAAAATATAGGTATCCTGCTCAAAATAGAACCAACTAAAAAGCTATAATAGCCTGCTACGGCTTTTTAATTTCTGTTTTATAGCTAGTTATAGCTATAAAATTTATATCCTGTTGGATCTCACTGCAGGACAAAGGCCTCCTCTCACGAATAACAACTGTAACACAAAATAGTCACTGATAGTTACTAAGTGTCAACTCGTGGTAGGCTTAACCTTAAGGCACACAACTTGATAAGCCATATTGTGACAGTATACAGGGCAATTTTAGCAAAAACAACAGCATTATAAACGGCCATGCCCCCGTTAAAGCCAGTACCTCATCAGGTGACCACACAATCATCCTGTAAATGGTCAGCGCAGATCGGAGCTGCGCGCGCGACGCCGCACGATCGCCAGATATACGGTCGCCGGCCGCTCTAAATAAATCACTTCCTAGTAACGATACAATGCTGGGATAAGTAGCTTTAGTAGAGGTAGAGTTGTCAGTTTATATTAAATGTCTTAATTTTGGTGAATTTCTTCGTCATCGTCATCAGCTTTGGATACAAATTATCCTCTTATCAAAAATCTTTGTCAATATTTTATTAAAGACACTATTTTTTTTGGTAAAGTAACTGCTTAATCGCAAGTGCTTTTTGGCATTGTATCAATCCGGTTTATTTCTTATATACTCTATTCTTCTCTAGTTTCCCTTTTAGACCTCGTCCGTTATGATCATTTTACTTCTATCAATTCCAAGTTCATCATCTCTGCCAAGTCGTTTGGCTTTACTTTACAACCTAGATGTCCTTTGGTGATGGATTTGCGTTTTACTTCTTCAAGTCTGTCTTCTATACCACTCGTATTGTTAAATATTGTTAAAGTAATTTTATCGCTTCTATTAGATTTTTCGGTTCAGGAGTTACTGCAGAGTTCGTACTTTTTGAACCCGACTAAAACCGCCAGAAGGAGCGTGTTGTATTTGAAGTTCTGATTAATTTCTTCTGATTCTTGAGAACCCTGACAGCAAATCATTGTTGATAATTTGCTGTAATAACTTTGTCCACGTCAAATAAGAATATATAAAAATCCTTTCTTAGTGCAAATATAAATTCCAAATTTCATTTTTCTATCTTCAGCGATTTAGGTTGTACGTTGTCAGTCAGTCACGGAACTGTTTTATATTAGATGATAAGATGTATTTGCTTTGTACCCCTTGCGTGTTGAAAGGACATCGGTTCTATAATTGTTTTCAAAATTTTTGTTTTGAATTTATTTTTTTCTTAACTCCTTTAGAATCGTTTTCGCATTCTTAAGGCTTCCGTCCATATCTCTGAGGTTGTGAAATCTATGGTGGTTATACATCGCCGGCGACGTCCGTATGAGGGCGGGCGTGATATATCGCCCCTGTAGCGTTAATAAGCGAACACGGGGTTCGTGATCGCCAATAGCTAGTGCACTGGCTTACAAAGACGAATGTTTACTTACGACGTTCATACAGGGCCTTTCTCAATATGCTGATGGTTTTTAATAGGACGATAAGACAATTAAACTGGGAACGCGTGTTAAACTAATTCTCATACACCCTTCTTGAGGATATGCCGGTTATTCTTCATCGGGGTGTTCGGGATGTATGATTCTGCTGATGAAGACCAGCCATCAAACCAAACAACTTTCAATATGTAAATACCATCTAAATCTTGAAAGAAAATCAGGCTGTTCCATACAAAACCTCAAACCAACTCAACCCTATAACCCTAAATGGAATCCGTTTAGTTTGATTATTGTTGTGGGGCGGCATAAATTGGCGGGGAGAAGTGAGTGTCACTTCTTTACATAGTAATATTTCGTATTTTTTGTATGTTTATCGGAATTATCAATCCTATTTCACCTAAGCCTAGTGAACGTGCCCGCAAAGCTTATGTCTGTCGAGGGTCAACATTTTCGTGTAGAACCTTGTCGTATCTTCGAACAGTCAAACATCTCATATTCGTACTTAACGAGCCGCACGCGCCGCATCTAGGTCACATTCGCGCGAAGTGCCCGTGTTCGGACGCTTTGCGTCTGCGCCGATAAATATACACGTCACAGGAACGTGTACCTCACCGAACAATTTACATATTGCTTCCTTTAACACATCAAAAATCTCTAAACTAAACCTTACCACGTTCAGTTAAAGGTAATGGAAAGTTTTATGATCTGAAAATTATATTTGCCAGTATGGTAAAGATGTGTGATTAAAAATTTTGAGTCAATCAATTTGAAACCTTATTGCTTCGACATAAGAAGAGTTAGCATGGTAAGAAAGGTAATATATTAGTTTGCGAAGATAAAGGATCCACTCACGAGCGTCTCGTGATCGCGACAAACATTCAATTCAGTTATCCGATTGAATTTCAATTTATGTTCGAATGCGAAATATTTGCGGTTCGATAGTTAACTAAATTATGTTTGAGATTGATCTGTGGTATGAATAAATTAATTTTTGGTTCATACAATTTTCATATTAGATAAAGATAATAAACACAAATCATATAAGAGTTTGGCAAACATATAGGGCTCCGAAGGTAATAGTAGATATCTGAAGCCGTGAAGCCAGGAAAACAAAGCCTCAAAGGAGGTTCCCGTTATAACCAAGAACAAAACACTATCCAATAATATGACCTACATTCAATTTATATCAATGTACAGCACGATGAATTGCAAGCAGCTAGTTCTCACCTTGGATACCGTATGTTCTAATGAAATCCACTTTCGAGCGAGCTCTCTTGCCCAGAAGGTGTGCATTGTTATCAGCTTTATCTACACTTGTATACAGACGTGGAGGCACACTGGGTCTTGATACGATCTCAGGAGTTAATTGATTGTGTATGTAATCAGCTTCGGCATCTATGTGGTCTGAAATAGATACTATTTCACTTTACTGACTTTCTTCGTCATAATTTTTTTGTTAAGATGTAGTTGACAAAATAGTATAATTATTATATTTTTTGCTTTAAAGTCCATTAGACAATAAAAAGTGTAAACTTAAATGTGTTACATACCGAACAGGGGGCTTCAGCCCATCAAACTGAACAACTTTGACTATGGAGGCTACATCGAAAATGTCATTACCTACTCGACCAAAATGTATAAAAACAGCTGATGTTGTTTTGGTGATTTCAAAGTTGGTCCCATACTAAGAGTTTTTCAGTTTAATGGTCTGAATCATCCCATAAAGTATGTTACGCATTTATGCTACATTATTTATAGGTACCCTGTATTGTATGTATGCTGAGTGAGTTAGATTCAGAGAGGAATACACTACTGCTTACTGTCCTCTAAGGAGTGTCCGTACTGGGCCCTATTTAATAAACGTGACAATTGACAATGACAATTCAGAGTACATTGCTGAGAATGCTAGGACATTTTACCTACTGCAAGTTTAGCGTCATTAGTAACCTGCAATGTACTCTGAATTGTCATTGTCAATTGTGGCGTTTATTAAACAGGGTCCTGTTTGTAGATATTATAGAACCCTTTCGTATACTGCACCTTTACTCAGACTGCGGCTCCATCACCTCATCTCGCTACCACTCAGACAATGATGAAGCCAAGGCCTTACAGATCAACATGTCTTAAGCTATCGTTATCTTAACTACTGAAATAAGTGTTTAGGTACATGAAAGCTTAGTGCACAACAGCCTATAATGCAGGTTGCACCTACAGCGCGGGATGATATAATATCGTACCAAACGCGGATATTGCAAGATAATGCTATGTTCTACTTATTTTATACTTGAAGCTCGCTGCTAAGGGTCCATTCACAATGAGGAGCCACTGGGCTTTTCTCCCAATTTAAAAATCTATATTTATAGACGATTTTGTTTTTGACACGGATGGGCCGTGTCAAAAACAAAATTTAGGATAATAAAATATCTCCTGATTAATCTCTTCCTAAATAATTAGCGTAGCTGCCACAATTATTTGATACAAAAATACAGAAGATGCCATGATTATCAAAACTGAATGGTCGACTTTCTGAGCAAACAATGTGTAGTTATATATTTGCAAAGGTACGTGTAATACTCACTTACAGAATCGAAAAGATTGACTCTAAATATGAGTTACATTATAACCATCTGAATCCACCCACTGCTGGGTAAAGGCCTCCATTTGTTTATGCCACCTTCTTTAGTCCTGAGCATCTCGCATCCACGTACCTGCAGCAAATCTCTTTATATTTTCAACACATCTGGACGGCCCACACTTCGCTTCCCTTCTCCACCACCCGGACAAAGCATTGCTCTATCTGCCATCACCTCGCCTTGCCATGGGTCCTGCCCATTTCCTTTTGAGCTCCATGATTCTCTTACCCATATCTTCCGGTGGCTATTCTTGAAGCAATCGCAGGCTGCTGGTGTCCCTCTTTAGTCGTATTTACCGAAAATTTATGTATGTATACTGATTGTTTTCACCTATCCATAACAATATATTTGACTACTTCGTATCCTGGAAGTTATATAGATTCTTCAATATTTGGGTATTGTGTTTCATGCAGTTTATGTCTGGCTATGGCAGAATAACAGAGGCAGCTGATTTATTCAACTGTCGCTGAGCCGTAGACGTTTTTGTCTTATGTAGTTTTATATTAACTGTTATTCTAGTAGTTGTACTTCCCTTGGAGTATATGTACACAACCAAACTTGTTTGTGTATAGGTGCTCTGGGGAGGTATCATTATCATACTCACAACAGAAAACAGCACTTTTATTTTTAATGTCCTTCTGTCTCGTATTACCTATACCTACTTCTGTTTGTGTACAAATGTAAAAGACAAATAAACGATTTTTTTTTTTAATTTAACCTTACTTGACCTTAGTACGGGAACTACGGCGCCGAATTTTCTCATCAGAAACTGTGTCCTGGAGCTTGATGCCGAGCATAGCTCCATGGCTTGTTTTGCGACTCTCTTTCTGCACAAAGAAAATTGCATACACTTACTTACCTAAAATTATCTAAACATCTATAATCCACAAACGATTTTAAATAGAGACATAGGTACGACCTGGTCCATCCCTATCACAGAGCTACTCTTCACTCTATGAATACTGAATCAGCCTTGCAGCTGATGATAACAAAAAGTACGCCTATCTCTTGAAACAAAAGTACGTTGACACGTTATCGTTATCGAAAATCGAAGACGCTTTCTATCCCCAATTTAGCAATTTGAACGCTCAATTGAAAAGTATAGCTTTTCGTTTATTCAGGCTTTCATCTGTGTGGAGCCTAACCCTCTGCTTTAAGCTCGCTACTCGCTACTAATGATAAAGTTGTAAACCAGGGCGTAGGCGTGATTGTTTATGAATTTGTTCAATCGGTTTCCAGCAATTTGTGTGTTCGAAAGCTAAGTAATATCTGCTTTATTGATGTCTTATTGAGACTATTGTGAATAGTACTGAATTATTATTATGATTTCTTTATTGTACTTGTACTATCAATAGTAAGTCTAGGTGTGTATTCTATTTCAATATCTTTTATAACATTTTTATAAAATTATAGGCTTTTTGCACGCGAAACATACTTCATATCATAGGATTTTATTTCGTTATACGAGTATCTTATTATAAACAGCAAACAAACAATAATTTTTTACCATCTCGCACAATAAATCACAACATTATCTGGTTTTACCGACTGAGCTTTTAATCGAAATAGTTATTAAATATCGACACAGGTAGACCACCAGGCGGTTTCGTTACGTCTATATCACCGCTGCTCCTGATAATATCTCGCTTCCTGGTTTTACTATGAGGTCCCACAATATTAAGGCGTAATTAAATTGAAAATTATGTCGCAAAAAAACAAAAGATATAACGTAAAGAATGACTGAGTCATCCCGTGATCACGGCAGTTGTAACACTGCCAAAATATCGGGAACTCAAATATACCAAAACGCGGTAAGAACCCGTTAAAATGTTTATTTCTAGATTAAAACAATTTTTCCTAGTTTTTGACCCATTGAATTGAAAGTTTTTATTGCTAAGAGTGACGAAAGTTCGTCGTTCGAATATACTTCTCTGGGGTACCTTGGGCAACCAACCTGGATACTACCATTGCTGACTGGCTAATCTTTACGCTACAGCATGAGTGATTGCCATGCGATATAGCTCATGCTGACACGAAAAAAGAAGATAGAATTAATTAAAGTCACAACATTATAATTATATGCTTACGACCCGGTTTAGAAACGATGATTAAGATGTTCTATACAAAAAAGATCTGTTCGACCCAAATGTATGGGACAGCAGATTTCATTTTCGTATTTTGGATGATGAAAGTTCTGTTTGATGGTCTGATCATCCTCTTTAAAAACCGTCAGCATATTGAATTCGACCGACGGACGGCGACGTACAAGTGCGAATGTCTCCCCATTCTGCGCCGGAGTGGCGTCGAGCGGCGCTGTCACATAATTGTGATTAATTTCTCGTGAGCGTGTGGTGTGGCTGTTGCGGTCACCGGTGGAATGTCGTCCTAGCGAGCGATACTCGGCGCATTGGTGTTGGTGATCGCATGAGCGGAGAGCGGGGATGGGTGGCTATTGTCGCTACCGACTGCGGAGAACAGGGATGGCAATTAATAAAAGAACGAATCGAAATTCGAATTAAAACTGACCAATAAACTCACGACCATATTCCCGCGGTGATCAGAATATTTGCTACAACTACCTACTATCTGCAGTTGTAGCAAGGCTCACTTTTAGCGTCAAGTGGGAATAAAATCACTATTGCCTACAAAAATACTGCATGAGAAATTGTATTCCTTAGTTGCCGCGTAGAATACCTTCGAGAAATATTTATAATATCGACTGATCGCCCCTGGCAAGCTGGACTGAGACTGGTATCTGGGAACGACTGAATGAGGAAGGCCGAAGATTGCGGCTGGCTTTAGTATAGGCCAAGGATAAGCCTATGTTCATTGGTAGGTTGACATGCTGATGAAGATGATCGATTTAAGAATTAATGATAGCATTTATTTGACGGGCCGGTAGCACAGTCTGCAGTGAACCTGCCCGCTGTTCCGAGGGTCGCGAGTTCGAATCCCGTAAGGGACAAATATTTATATGATGAATATGAATATTTGTACCCGAGTCATGGATGTTTGTATCTATATATGTATTCTATATTGTTGTCTAGTCATCATAATACAAGTCCAGGTACTTTAAATGTGAGTAGATGATTTGTGTGACAATGTCCAAGATATTTATATTATTTATTATTATAATAATATGAACGTTTTTTTGTACACAAAAAAACTTACATTTATTAAACGTGAACTAAAAGAGTAGGAAAGGCGTCCTTATCACTAAATGTTATTAAATACGGGTTTTTTAATTATTGTAGTCTGTTGATGAAAAAATCTCTCAGCTCCTCAACACACACCGACCCTTAAACCGCATTTGCTAATAGAAAACTCCTGCGCAGCGTATTCTCTAGAATTAGGCACATTTCAGTCCTCTATAATTTGGCAAAATTTACGACATCACGACTAAATTTGTATTTACATTAGTTATTTTATTCTCTAGATGCACCCACATTATAATTGTGAAACTCATTGCACTATGACGGAGGTCAACTTGTAATTAAAGTTAATGCGTACTTATTAGGCTTTGGTTTCTTAACTTTTGTCAAAGGAAAAATTATAGAAATATGCAACAATACAATTATTATCTTTAGACATAGTGTCAACTCATAGCAGGCCTCCAGCTGAAAGGAGTCTATTTATTATAGGCCCACAAATGGTTACATTTATTGATGGTATTACACTCTAAAAACATAATTTAATTTATTATAGTAATCGGATGAAAGGTTAAGTAAAAATGCAAATGGAATTTTTTTTTCTATTAGAACGGCAAATGTAAAGCAATGCGTTTATAGGAAAATCTTCTGATGTTAATACGAAAATAAAAATAAAAAACCAACATATTTATTTTACCAAGACAAGATGTGCGCCAACTGCGATTACGCGACACTCCGTTTAGATGAGGTATAGCTAATATTACCACTATAATCTAGAAATTATAAGAAACAAATTGACATGAGTTCCATAACTATACGCCAACTATACGCAAACATTTTTATGTTAGCCTATTTCCCATACTAAGATTGAGGATCTCTTTTGTGTCTTGCGCGAAGAAAAGCAGCTGGATGCGTCCCTTGAACTGATACTATACACCGTGGAATTCGGGTCGTTTTGAAGCCAGAACAGGGTAAAACCAATAAACCAAATGCTGGATTAATTTAAAAATTGTATGGAAAATTTGAGCCACGATAACTTTGAAACTATACAGGGTCCTTTTTAATACGCTGACACTTTTTTAAGAGGATGATCAAACCATCAAACTGAACAAGTTTTTCTATGGGACTAACATTGAAATCGAGAAAAAAATCTGCTGTGCTATACATTTGGGTACCTATTCGAGTAGGTTTGCAGTTTTGAGTAGAGCTGATATTTTTTCTCGATTTCGATTTTGGTGCCATAGAGAAAGTTGTTCAGTTTGACGGTCTGATCATCCCCTTAAAAAAGTGTCAGCATATTAAGGAGGACCCTGTATATTTTAACGGAAATCTGACAAATGTAAAGCACAGATATTGGTTTCTAGATCATGTCTAAAAATTTTCAAAATATAACCAGACTTTGTTTATATGGAGCGCGCAGCAGAACTATCCTCTTAATATAAGGTCTAACAAAAGAATCTTTTAAGATCACCGTGGAAGAATTGGTGTAGCAACAATCCAGCGTGCAAAAAGAGACCCCAAGCTGTTTATTGTTTATTTCTGGAAGGTTAAGAAGTGTTGTCATCGTCACCATTCAGCCATAAACAAGTGAAAGTGCTACATCAAGGTAAAATAGCTATTAAGAAACCACACAAGCTCTTAATCGAGAATACCGTTTCCTATTCAATCACATAAGATTAAGTCACATGCGATTATAGTGATTACACGAAGGAAGCTATAAAGGTGCAGATATACTGTTCCTTATAAAATATTTTCTAATCAACTTGTTTTAAACAAACCACAGACGAAGTTAACCAAATCTGACTCTAAACCTCACTTGCGCACTCTTTCGCTAGAATTATAAACTCCGGGAAAGGGTTGAGCCTCATCTGGAAGCACGGAATCGCATTTTTCCTCATATGCCGCGGTAGGCCCTTGTGATGGAGTCACGTATTTTCAAACTTCCTCAATAAGTCTTTGACTTGGTTTAACCAAAAGGCACCGCCCCATCTAGCGGCACTATCACGGGTCAAATGAGGAGTGGACGTTTTGAAGCACGGAGATTTTCGAGATGAAATAGCATTTAAAAAAAGGCCTAACGGAATAAAGAGGGGCTCCTCTTTATTCCTTTACCAATTTCCGCGATCTCAGTGGTATTTGAGGTCCACCCACTTGTCATTGAAAGCATCGATGTTGTCCCACCACCTCTTCCTATACACCTTGGAATCGGGGTCGTATTTAAGCCGGAACGGGGTGCTTCAGACCATCAAACTGAACACTATGAAACAACAAAAATATCTGCGGTTTCACATATTTTTGTCGAGAAGCTATTGACATTTTCTATGGGAAAGCAGATTTTTTTTTCGCGATTTCGATGTTGGCTCCATAGTCAAAGTTTGTCCCTCTTATGGAGATCCAGGCCAAGAGCTGCCCAGGTCAATTTGGAGGTGTTTTAATAGACTCTGAACTCAGGTCGGACGGAGTAAAGACAACCTGTTGAAGTGTGTGACATAAACGGGTGTTTCCCCACATACTATGGCCCACCTCATATCCAGCCCGTCCTGCCCTGACACCTGCACGCGAACGGAGCTTATGGACGCTGCCGGCAGTGCTATCCGGTATGGCGAAATACTGGGCTAAAAATTTTAGAATGACTTGCCATCGACTGGATAGAAGAAGAGTGAAAGATGTTCGGTTTGATGGTCTAAAGCACCCTGTTCTGGCTTCAAAACGACCCCGATTCCATGGTGAATATGGTCCTTCTTACATATGCTGACGGTTTTCTAAGGGTATGGTTTTATTTTTATTTTTTTTACGCCGTTTCGATGTTGGTCCCATAGAGAAAGTTGTTTATTTTGATGGTCTGATCATCTCTATAAAAAACCGACAGGATAATATGCCGTAAAACAATTTGATAAGGTGGGGCCACTGGAACCCCAAATAATTAAGTACCTACAAATTTTTTAAGGCGTGACAATCATTGTGACAATTCCTAAACCTTTAAACGACCAGTAGATACATAGCCCTAAGAAGCATAACCTATTATTATTAGGTTCATAAATATTTTAACCGTCCACTTGTGTTGCGAGACTAGGTCTTAGACCAACAATAAAACGGTGACCTAGATGCCTACGAGCTTTATGACCCAAGTTGGGTAAAATAGGTCTTAACAAGACAGATTTTAATGGTAACATGTTGGTGAATTAAGTGTTTTTGTTTCGTAATTCCGTTTTACAATCTTGCTTTTTTTTATTACAAGATTCGTTTCCTAATCAATTACCCACAAAAAAATTACAAATCTCGTAAAAATAGATATAGATACAGGAAAACTGTCAGCATAATTATTAAAAAGGACTAAAGGATGTTTGGATGATTTTTTTATAACTTATATCATGTTTAAAAATTTGATTTCGACTAATTAATATCTCTCTCTAGACAAGAGAAGCAGATAGACGAATTTCTTCGTATTAAGTACCCAGTTTAGTATGCTGGCTCTTTAGCTCTATATAATATATCTCTATATAACTATCTGTACAATATGAAACTATTCCGTGACTGATTGACTGACAGGCACAGCTATGTAGTAATAGATACTCTTTCTTATACTGTAGCACAGCTACGCGCAGAAGATAGAAAAATCTAAACAACCTAAGGTGGTAAATAGGGTGAAAACGTTTCTAATCCATGCGGACGAAGTCGTAGGCAAAAGTTTGATGTACACATAAATATAAAAGATACAACGGACGGTATCTTCGCGGATAAAAAAGAAGCAACAACTACTATTTTTCCGTTTATTCTCAAACCTATAAGAAATCCTAACTAAAAAGAAAAAACTCAACTATAATCGATACAGTAAACGAAACAAACATATTTATTTAACGATGTATGTAATGTAGACGATAGATATATCGAGTGGGCCACAGATTTGTGGCTTCATTCCGACACAGAGTTATGGGCGCGCAAGGAGACGGCTGAGATGTGACGCGGGCACACGCTAAACTTTCTGAGGGTGTATGTACACTTGCTTTTATAACTATTGCCTTTAGAATGAAAGAAGAAACGTGAAATATTCTGGAACAAAAAGACAACCAAAGAGGGAAAATGATCGGTTACTTGAAACGAAACGATAATTATTTCTTCAAAACTAATTAAGAAAGGAAAATAGGCGGAAGAAGGAAGACCTAGACAGAGTTATCTATCACAGACACTTGCGGAAAAGAGAAGGGATTCGTGAATACAATAGCGTAACTCTTAAATAATATGTATGATGATGTCTTAATGCAGGTTAGCTTTGTACAGCGTTTCCTATTCATTTTACAAACTATTAGAATCATTGATGAAGCATATGTCCAGTGCACGAGGGAAATGTCAGCACTTATCTAAAACTGATCGGAAAATTTCTTCACCAGTAAGTCAACCCGGTATTGCTACCGATTCATCAAGAGAAGAGTAAAATTGGTAAAGAATATGTTTTTGTCAGTCTCCCTTTTGTTACTCCCTTTGGGTGATTTTATGTGAATACTGGCCCAGCGCAAGCGAGGTGTACTCTATGGCGACTAAAAGTGTCCCTCCCAACTCCATTGGTGCCGCCGTCTGAGAGCCTCCCGCCTGGACAAGACTTGCCTTTGGCGACCTGGAAGTCCTTAAACCGCCTTCGAACCCAGGTCGGTCGCAGTAAGGACAACATGGTCAGGTGGGGATTCTCGGATGCGCAAAATGTGACTTGCTTGTGTGGAGCTCCACAAACGATGGCCCATCTCACATCGTGCCCTGCGTGCCCTAACACCTGCACGCAGGAGGAGCTCATGACCGCTAGCGACGGTGCAGTATCGGTTGCCCAATTCTGGCAAGGTACTAGGTTATCAGAATTTAAAGTCGACACGATAAGCAAGCAATTTCAAGCTCTTTGCTTGAAATGAACCAAAGGAAGTGTATTTATGGAATCCGTCCGACACGACATAGAACCCAAGTTTACGACACGGTCGAGGTACGCCGGCAGCCTTAGAGCATTCTTACGCTTTTTTAATCACTCGTTGTGTATTGTTTTCTGTCGTATGCTTTTTGTTTTTGTGCACCTACCCAAGATTGATTATCATTGAGTAGCTTTTATAAAGTTTCCAACATCTTTATCAATTGTTTTAATCAATTTTATAACTTTTAAAGTGCAATTCTGATCAACGCTCTCTTTTCTAACCTTTTAGCTTATGGTTCTGCATGTTTAGAACAATTCATACTCACCTTTGCACTTGCTTACTTCATACTTACCTTTGCAATGTAACACGACCAAATTGAAGCTAAAATACATTAACATTTACCTTCCTACACACTCCTTAACAATGAACAACGAAAACTTTGTCACACGGAATCAGATCTTAACCCTTTTGTGTAACCTTCAAATTAGCGTGCACCCACAAGTAGGTTCTGTCTGTCCGTCTGTCCCAGGGTGATGTGTGGCCAGTGCGTGTTGCAGACTCCATTAGAGTCGGGAATTATGGTCGCTGTCGTGTTAAGCTATGCTTACGGGAATATTGTGGCGACCACCGATGTTTTTACATTATTCAAATGAATTTGCGCAAGGTATGCTTGTTCTGACTCGTAACATGTTTTGAATTAAAATTATTTTTAGGTGTTTTTAATATGAAACAACTTTGAAACAAGTACTTTTTTTGTCTTCAACCGACCAAAGTTCGCTAATTTCTGTTTTTTAGTGTTCCGTACCAAAATTGGCAAAACGGAACACTTGTGACATCAGCTCGGTGTCTGTCCATCCGTCTGTCACAAGACTTTTTCTCAGAGTATGTCTTAGGAAGCTGAAACTCGGCACTACAACCTAGCAATTACTGGTCCAATATCATAAATGAAGTAAAAAAAGCTTAATATTTATATTTGGGGAGGTAGAAAGGGTAAATACAAAAACAATTTTTATATGTATGATGTGGGATATAAATTGAAAGCTTATGAAAATACGAGTCTAAAAACATATTTTCTAAATTTTTAATTAAAAATTTGTTTAACAAAATATTCTATTAAATCAGAGAAATTGCTGTCCCAACCTCTATTTCAAACAGTATAGCCGTATAAAATCTGAAAAAAAAATCATGAACATCAGAAATCACGTGTAGGCGGCGAGGAAATTATCAAGCAGGCGCTAACTTGGATAGTTTTTTTTTCTATGCCCAAAATACTACAATCAGTGTAAAAAATTATCTCAGTTACTATGTAACCACATACTAAGTAAGTGTCAATTTACAGTGGTTGTTATCAATGACCCAATGTTAAAAAACTGGTAATACGGAACACTAATTGCCCGAGGCCCGACTCGTACTTGGCCGGATTAAATAAGATAAAAAAGTGTCAGCATATTAAGAAGGACCCTGTATAGTGGTCCTGTTTAGTAGATTTTTGTGAAAAGGCAATATAAAATTGTACTTGTTGAGTTCAATAGAACCTTTAAAATTTCGATCTCTACAAAATATCAAATCGGCAAATAAAAGTCAATTGCGTATTTTACCCAACTGCCAAGATTATCAGCCTTGCCTTATTATAACTATCGAACATTCAGAGTTTACACTTAATTAAGGAATTAGTTTCGCACAGCGTGGTGGGAGCGAGATACAAGATACGGACGTGTTTGTCCCGCTAGTGCGTTGTTAACGTGTTAGCAGATTTCATAATAACGATCCTTTGACTATTTATTATAAGGACTAGCCTTGCGGTAGCATTTCCCCTCTGCCACGGTATAAGATCAATAAATCATGTGCTAAACGAGACAGCCTCTAATTGCGAAACAATAATTTCGAACTTGTTCTAAGTTCTTAGTTTGGGGTTCACATGAGACTACTTTTCATGATTTTTAACGTTCGAAATTAGAATTTAAAGTCGGCATTCCATCGTCGGCCCGTCTACCCCTTTCTCAGCCCTTTTTTTGTTTTGTTTTTGTTTCAATTTATTTTTTATTTTTTGTTCCTTACCTATGATGTTAATTAATCTAAAGTTATGGGGAACAAAATCCAAAGTTGCGGATTTCATGCTACCTCGACCCCCGCAAGAAGTGGCAGAAATTTTTGTTAGTAGAATTACACACGTAACTAGTCCCTATATAAGTAGTAAAAGTAACTATCTTATCATTGTACTAGTGTAAGCCGCGCCTTAAGCTTCCTTGTTCGTAATTAAAATGGTGTTGGCAAACTGGGCTCCTATTTTTTTAAATTTTTTTTTTTTTTAAGATTTCATAAAATTTATTCGTTTTTGGAATGAATTGAATGTTAAATTGTTAAAACAATCTTTTTAAATGATAAAATCCATAATTTTCATTAAAAAATTATGCTGTATTGACTTCATATTTCTGAAATTTAGAACTTAACACGTTCCGGGACAGTGACCGGCTATAGCAGTGATAACAATAAAAGTTCTATTGTGTCTCGTTCACCGCCCCGGAACGTGTTAATGAACGGTCATGATGGTCATTGAAAAGACAATTATTAAACACTACTACGGTTGTCAAAATACTCAAAATTTTAATATTTTTTACGAAATTAAGTAGGCTTTGGTTTTTAAAACGGTGACCAGTATTGACGCATATTAAAATAGTTTCCCTACCAGGGCCAGCAATGCAGCTGTACAAATATTCAGGGTGAAATTTGTATCATTAGCATCCTTTTAAACTAAGAGTCTACCCATCAAACTGAACAATTTTTACTATGGCAGCAAACAAATTGGAGCAAATCCATACTAAACTGCAATGTCGACGAGCGAGTTCGCGACTCAAATGTATGCAACAGCAAATTTTTTTTTTCTCAGATCCTTTTGCTGCCATAGTAAACGTTGTTCAGTTCGATGGGTAGACTCTTAGTTTAAAAGGATGCTAATGATAGCGATTTCACCCTGTAGTGATAATAGTTAGACCCTTATCTAACTGTGTATCACTAATTTTCCTGGATCTTTATAAGGGAGAGCCAGGGGAGAGCCACTAATAAGCAGTTTGATATTGAATACAATATTGGTAAAGGAACGAAAGAACTAAGCGATAAGAAACTACAACGAAATAAACTAACGAACTTTTACAATATTGATAAAGATACAAGATCAGTTCCAAACTAAGCAAATCTAACAGTAACCCACAACATAATAACAGTACCAGCTAATGCAAGGAGGCGTGTGTCGAATAGAACATATCGTGCGCCCGCGCCGGCCATATCTCGGCGCACGACAGGCGACAGGCCGGCCGCAAGGTGCGTAGGACGGCGTAACGGCCGCGGTAGTTGCTGCTAAATCAACCATTGTCTGATTGGGTGTAGCCTGCCGCATTCTATCTGCACCAAACATTATGCATGGGAAGAAATGACGCACTTAGTTTCATTATTTAGGCTCTTTAAGATTATGTACACGTGATTTGAAACCATTATACTTTGTACTGCGTACGCTGAAGAAAAAATGCACATGCGTATGTGTGTGTAGTTCACTAATTGGGCACGAGTGGTGAACTGTAACCTACACCTTCCTCACCAAAACACCCTTCCTTGAGGCCTATGCCAAGCAGTGGCATGTAGGTGTATTGGCTGATAATGACGATGGTCTTTGATTTTGAACAGTATTTCAGAAAAAGTGCTTACTTACTAAATCATTTTGGAAGCACCTACTGTCTCAAACTCATATGTTTCTATTCACCCTCAGGTAGCCATAGGCTTCCTTTTTTTTGCACTTTTCATCAAGCTCCTGAACTCTTCTGTCATCTATTGATAGAGATCGGAAGTATTAAAGAAATTAGACGTCGAAATAAATTGGCAATTTAAAACAGTACGTGATTCCTAACACACCTCAAATTGTTTAGTTTGGCATGCTATGCTAGCGCTCTTTGCAATGAAGCTTATTATGATTTCGAATTATGATGTTAGGACACTATAAAATACAATGGGTTCGGGTAGGCGACCCTGCTGTGATACCCTTCAATCAAAGTAAAAGTTATACCCGCCAGGCATATGTTTTTTTCGCAGTTTAAAACATACCCCTTATACACAGCAAATCGGCCTCTTACCCATCATATATTGACGGAAATGACATGCATGAGCGCACGGTTGAAAAAACAGAGCAAAGTGACCACTGGCGATTGTGTCCTCTATGGTAGAGACTAAGCAATTCAGAGGATAGGAGAGCGTCATATGCATTTTCAGTCATAAACCTAAAAGACAATACAAAATAAGCTGCCACTTCCGTACTTTCCTAAAGCCCCCCACACACGTCAGCTCAGCACACTCGCGTGCATGCCCGACTGCTATATGCGGCCCATAACTCGGCGGACCGTTGCGCGGGATCCCGCGGCGTCGATTATACGCTGGACACAATTAAATCTCATAAAACCCATGATCGCCTGGTAGCTGGTAACTGGGAACTGGTATCGTGTACTATGTTGCGGTTAGCTTTATGGGTTAGAAATCTGCTGGGAGCTTTGTTTGCCTGGTAGTCGTTTGAGCTGTGGCTTTGAAAATTAAAATTTTACTCCGAAGTTTTAGCTTTGCCAGAAAAATTAAACGGGTTTGGGATAAAGGGAGCGATACAGAAAGTGAACCGTTCATAATGCAGTAGTAGTAGTTGTACTGAATCAATACTGGGACCTTTAAAATATGTGCAACTCTGGTTGGAAAATACTCCACCTATTATAAATATACACCTATATATCTAAACTTTATGCTGCCTTTTGAACAAGAAAAATACGATGCCGAAAACTAATTTCAATATCTTCGAAGAGTTTTTTTGCATTCGCCTCCTCCTCAACAAAGCTCCTAATTTCAACACGTTTCTTTACCCACGATTCTAAAACGAATTCCAATGAATATACAAATGGTTGCATAAATAAGTATACACCATAACATTATACGGGAGGAATTCAGTCCACACGATATATGACGTTACGGGCGCCGCATGCGCGCAGATCATGACTAATGTTTTAGACCTCGCAAGCCGCTTTATTTATAACTATAACTGTAACACACGTAGATAAATGTATACACTGACAGGCAAATTAAAGTACAAGACCGTTGGTTTAAGTAAATGAGCTTTGTTATGTTGGGATTAATCTTACTTGACCTTAATTTGTAATCATAGTTTTGCTTTGATTTATTTCTAAAGGACTTTACAACGTCATTCAAATATTAATGAAGTAATGTGACATAATAATTACACAAGATTATGATTCAACCAAAACTGATGTAACTTTTTGCACATGTATATTTTCATCCACCAACCAAAACTCACCCACATCACCGTAGAATGTAGCATGATCAAACCGCCAAAAAACTTAACACACAAAAATAAGAGACATGCACTTGAACTTTACCATAAACCATCAAAAATTGTATTTAACAAAATACGAATCAAAATTTCTATCATCCAGGTTTTCTCAACATCTTTTCCTTTATCGTTTGTAAGCGGACTGTATTGAAAAACTCATCGATACATATCTCTTTCGTACCTGTAGATTCGAACCTAAACCCTCATGATTGAAAGTCCATGCCTCTTTCGACTTTCTCGATGATTTCATGCACATATACAGAAACGAATACAAATTAAAAAAAAATTAAATTATGCCTATTGTTAAATGTGATTGCAGCGTTCAATTTAGATACCGGCCGCCAGTGTACAGGATATATTCTGGATAAAAGCTTCTGTATCGCGATATACTGCGGCAGGTGATTAGCGGCACGAGCTGCGCGCGCGCACCTAATGCCGTATTATACTTTGTTGCTAGCAGTTTATGCGATTGCTGGTGAACTGTTATTATTAAATTAGTCTTTTGTTGGGAACGGGATATATCTTAAACGACTGACTTCCCTTTAACTGTAAAGAAGGGAACACATTATGGAATCTCCCCAGTATATTTTATATAGGGTGTAAAGGTGTAGGTTAAAAGTTAGTTAAGGTGTGCATATCAAACGTTGCTTCAGCCCATCAAACTGAACAAATTTCACTATTTGGGTCGAGTCGTCATTGACTTTTTTTTATGTTTTCTATGGAACAGCAGATATTTTTTCTCGCAATTTCAATATTAGTCCCGTGGTAAAAGTTATTCAGTTTGATAGGCTGAACGTACCCCCTATAGTATCGTATCGCATTTAAGTTTTACACCCTGAATATTGACAAAAAAATAGTGGTGGCGTGGTACAGTCAGCAGATAGTATAACGTTGTATACACTTTTGTTCTATGTCGTAGTACTAAAGTGTTTATAACTTATTGCTGCTGACTGCACAAGATCTGTGTTCAAGTCTTTGACTACTTATATAGGGACTAGTTACGCGTGTAATTCTACTAACTAACATTTCTGCCACTTTGGTTTTATTCCCATAATTTTAGATTCTAATTTTGAACGTTAAAAATCATGAAAAGAAGTCTAGTGTGAACCCCAAACGTTCTAAGTTCGAAATTATTGTTTCGCAATTATAGGCTGTCTCTATTAGTGATAAGGTATACAATTGAATGTAAATGTAATTAATTGATCTTATACCGTGGCAGAGGGGAAATGCTACCGCAAGGCTAGTCCTTATAATAAATAGTCAAAGGTTTGATTAAATTAAATAATTGTCATTTTCTTACCCATTTTATTTTTATTTAAACCTATTACCTATCTGTATCGCTAAACCTATTACCTATCTCTGTTGAAAGGGAAATGTTACTAATAAATTGTTGGAAACTAATTCAGTATTGCATTTATCAGTGTCATTAAATTCTCATTCTAATTGGACAAGATATTAAAATGTCGAGTTACAAACTTCATCAAGTGATCAATAAAATCGACTACGAATATATACCATTTCGTGTAAACCACTCTTGTAAACCAGAATCAACAGCGGCAACTGCTTACAACACTAGACTATGAAGTCTAGCGAGTCCGGGTGATGACTCTAATCTGTCTTGGAACCCGCAAAGGAGGAATAGGAAAAATAAATATCCAACTTTCCTCCATTGCAAACGAGATACAACAATAGGAAAAGCATCGCTAAGTTTTTTTATGCCAACCTGTTGACCACGCACGTTGATGACAATTTCTCTTAATATTGATAGCTCTTTAAGCTGCAACCCATATAGAAACCAGAAATTTTATAAATTTAAGTTTCAGTTGCCTGTCGAAGTCGAAACACTTCTTCTGATTAAAAAATTATATCTGCTCCCTGATGTTTCAAAAGCTTCATCCTTTTTTAACCCGTCATTCATTTCTCTATAATTTGATACGAGATAATTATAGTTCATAAAAGAAAGCCGATCTCGCGAAATACATATCCCCTGAATCGTCACTGAACCGCTATGTATAATCACCACATTTGGTATGGCATTATAGCAATTTGAGTCGTATCTCAATCGATACTAATTCGTTACCCCTGTCAATCAAACAGTAAATAAGTCAAGTTTAGCGGAGTACATTTTAATATATAAAACAAAAAAATCGCGATACCGAATTCCGCAATGCTGAATCGACACTAGATCACAAACAAGAATCTGCTCAATAAGTCTGAATAAGGTTTTTCCTTTTTGTCAATTTCTAATACCCAACATATTGAGATACAAACATCCCACAAAATTTCCTAACATCCACCATCCACCTCGCAAACCAGAACAAATGGCAGCGCAACAGAATTTTGAATACTAAACTAGACCTGTCATCTATCAATCAGAAACGAGTTGCCTGCTTTAAATTCGCATAATACCTGCATGTAAATCAAACCAGCACACGATTACAAATGCTTGCATGCACAAAAGACATGGAATGTTGCCACAGTGCTGTTCTTTAATTTCACACATCGTATTCGATAGTGGCATTAACTTTATGGAATTAAAACATTATTCATAATGTTATTTATTTTTTAATCACAAAAACACAATAAAAAAAAACAAAAATAATAATTATAAAACTGTAAATTTAAGAAACTCGAAAAGAAGAGACGTTTGTTTGTTTGTTTGAGCACAAATTATTTAAGGTAGTCAAATCAATAAATTTTCACCGTTCAATAATATCAAGATTAGAGATGCTAATTCAATAGCTGAAGATTCTTCAATATAGTAAATACTCTTTTATTAACAGAAAAAAGGAGGTGGTTCTCGATTCGACTGTTTTTTTTTTTGTAAATAGCTTGAGTATGCATCTCGAATTCATTAAAACTCCTGGAGAGTCCATAAACCTGGTAACACAGTAGTCGTCCTGCATTGCGTGGCATCACTCAATGCCACCGGCGCAGGCGCAGCTGTCGCGCGTAATGGTCCCGTGATCCCTAGTGCAGATAGAAGGGCATCTAGGAATGTAGCGTACCTCCTATCTGTTTCATTGTTTGGGAATTGGCCGATTGTAGGGATGTGACATTGTTTGCGACATTGTGGTTTGTTTGGAATTATATGTTTGGAAAAGTGAGTATTTCAGGACCCGTACTTATCATGCCGTCATCAATAAGATTTTAGAAATTTATGTACGATTTGTGAGGCTGGCTTTTCCACCAGAGCTATGCAAGGTAGTAAGGCAGCGAGGAAGTGAGTGAAGAAAAACCGGCCACGTGCGAGTTAGACTCGCGCACAGAGGGTTCCACCATTCAATATTACCAAAAATTTTGTTTTTCCGGAATCCTTAGCGCAAACCCGACATGCACTTCATCATCAGCCTATAATATACGTCCCACTGCAGGGCACAGGCCTACAGGTGTATGGGCGGACACAAACTTGCCCGGTTTTCATTATTTGTTGTATTACCTTAGAGTACGCACTATAATCACACCAAGTTTGACGCTTGTATGTAATAACACAGATTACAATAATTATACCTATAGTTTTTACGATAGAGCAAAAACAAAAAACGTTAAAAAAGCACGGTTAAATCCGTTGAAAAATTCCACCAACTACCATTGACTCGAGAAAAGTTCAACACACCACTACTGTCTTTTCTGAAAACTACATGCACTGGCCTGCCAGTCCTCAACCCGATAGTTATTCAAGTCAAGTTTGGAACTAATTTTCTTGACTGTACGAAACCTGTAAATTTTCCAGGGCGAAAATTTTTTTTCCTCATTTTTTTTCAATTTTTATTCCAGGACTGTTTCATACTGTTACAATACCCGGCAAACAACTTAATAAATGCAGTGGGGTGTGGGGGATATGCGCAGTAGCACTTTCACCTAAACATTTTGTTTATGCGCAGATAAGGCAATGCTCAAGTCGTTTGCCGTCCATTCTCAGAGGAAGGATCTCTTTATTCTAAAGCATAGAGTCCGCATCAATTTACGATTGTAGTTTGTCTCTTTTGTCTTATGACGTACCTTTAATAGTAGAAGGAGATGGAACTATAGATATTTGTTTATGCGGCTATCCACTTTTTTTTGTGCTCATCATCATCATCATAGACCTTCACATCTACTGCAGATGATTTAAGCAGTGTTTTTGGAGAAGCACTTTTTCTCATGGCTGAATAGTCCTAGAGCTAGTGTGTGTGAAAAGTGACCGTAAACATTAGGAAAGTTGTCACTTTGGTCTAGTTGGTCTCTTTAGTCCATACTACTTGACACCACACACTCAAACACAAACGTCAAAAAAGTGGACATTATTGCAATGGTATGGCCTTTAACCTAACCTAACGTTGAGTTACCTACGGTGCTCGGTCAAATATTGTTTTACAATATCAGCAATAACAATTAACATAAAAAGATAAACACACCACTTCTCTAACTCAGAAACGAAACGAGTAAACATGCAAAGCTTAGATTATAGTTAAGGCATTAGATGGGCAACACATTGTGCAGGATGTCTGCAGGCCAACTCCCGTGATCTGATACACCGCGCCCAGCTTTCTACCGATACTACGAAAAGTTTAAACTAACTCTTATTCTAAGGTCATTAAGGTTTTGTTAACAGAAATTGCATAATTATGAGGACGGAAAGGATAATAATGAACATAAATGGTGCATCAACATGAGATGGGGCACTATACAGGGTGTAACAAAAAACCCTAGCAATACTTAAGGGAGTGCTTCAGATCATCAAACTGAACAACTTTCACTTAATAGTGAATTGGCTTAATAGCCAATTTCGAAATCGCGATAAAAATAGCTGTTTCATAAAAAACTGCAGCACCGACTCGACTCAAATGTATGGGACAGCTGTTTTTTTCACACGTAGGTACTGTACTGTCATTTGCTCACGAATATAATTATTATTCCTTGAATCTGAAATATTACGCGAAGGCTACATTACATACAAAAAAAACCCGCATTGCAACGCATAGCTAGCATATATATATATAAAAATCTATGTTCCTTTGTTTGTCCCTTAAGCGTTCCTTATACCATTCGCCGACTGCGATGAAAATTCGGTGGGTTGCTGTGACTATGCGCGTGAAAATGTCTGCCAAGAAAAAGTCTGTGGCCTTTTTTCGCATGCCTAGCACAGCTAGTTTTGAATAATAACATGTTTAAATTTAGAATATAACTAAAGATAACCAGCGCCTTCCTCCGCACAAATTATATACCAGATTTGACATAAGAGCCTAAGCTATCAAACAAAAAAAGTTTCATCAAAATCGATTCAGTATTTTTTGCGTGATGGTCGATCAAACAATCAAACCGATAGACAAAAAATCCAAAAATGGGTGATTTGGAATGATGGACACTTAAAAACGATATCGTAACTTTTTTTGTTAATATCTTCAATAAGCAGCCACACTTCTGTTACAGTTTTATAATAGTTAAGATAAATGTATATGCTTATGAAAGCTATTTTATTTTAAATTGGTTGCGTCACCTTTATGTGAATGTTCTGTAGACAGTAACGAGTTCGAACAGACCGCTCATCATATTCTTTGGGAGTGTGAGCTCTGGTACGCCGAGCGCCAGACCATGCTTGACTCAATAAAATCGTTTTCTGGTGTCCCTTACTACATGGATCTTGTTGCGACTAGGGATAACTTCCGTGCGTTCAGATGTTTTTGCCATACTTATTACTGGAAGCAAAATAGGTCATAGTTTCAGTACAATGTTAGGTTCCTATTGTTTTATTTTGTATTTTTGGTGCTTTTGCGGTCGTGTCTTCAACACTGCCATAAATGATCTCTTGAATTGGCTCTCTAATAGCCATGTTTTTTCCTTCTTATTGCTGTCTCCCGTTTGCAATGGAGGGAAGTCGGATATTTCGTTTTCCTACTCCTCCTATCTTCTTTGATTAATTCATTGCGGGTTCCAAGACAGATTAGAGTCATCCCCCGGGCTCGCTGGACTTCATTGTCCAGTGTTGTGAATGGTCGCCGCTGTTGATCCTGGCTTACAGGAGTTACAGCGGTGGGAATGTGTGGTGGGCCTATGCCCGAAAAAACAAATGTATATGCTTCAAAAAAGCCTGGACCAAAGCTAGTCTCAAGTCCACACATCTAGTAGCCACAAAGCGGTTGCAGAACACTTTCTATATGAATTGTAGGCGCATGCATTGTAATAGTTACATGATAGATACAGCAATGGAAAGTCTTTCCCCGGGCCCTGTACCATTACCATTAGATACTGCAATTGAATCATATATGGTGTGAACGATAGTTAGATATATTATGAATAGATGAAACTTTATAGATAATTGTGATGAAAGTGTTGGGGTTTTTAATAGCTTTCGCTTTTTATTCAAATACGAGCGTTAACCCGCGACTTCGTCCGCACAAATTATATACCAGATTTTAAGTCAGATCATAAGCTATCAAACAAAAAAAGTTTTATCAAAATGGGTTCAGTAGTTTTTGCGTGATACTCGTTCAAACAAACACCCAAACAAACACACAAACAAACAGACAGACAAAAAATCCAAAAATTGGTGAAATGGAATCAGGGACATCTAAAAACCATATCGTAACTTTTTTTTGTTAATATCTTCAATGTACAGACAAACTTCCTGTTACAGTTTTATAATAGTATAGATTGATGAGGTGGATTTAGTTTAAATAATATTGTTTCTTATAAATTATTATTCGATGATCATTCAAATGTTGAAAAAAATGTAAGTGAATAATATTCAAAACATTGTAAACTTTAGAATCAAAAACAAATCTGAATTATAAAATAGTCATCAGCCTGTCATCATCCACTGTTTAATGTAGGCATATACAGGGTGAATTTTTGAGACGGGGCAGTAAGGGCAGGTACCTTAACCGTTGCAACTAGGGGGAAACGTTCTTATGAGACTTTCTTTAATTTTTTGAGAAATTTTGAACTGCATTAACAGATTTTCAAAAAAATGTACAGTTAGCAAGAATTTTTGGGACCTCCAAGTCTGGTATCTGTTCACTAGTTTTATATTTATTGTTTTCATTAAGACTGTGTCCAAAATTGAAAAATAAAATAATATAAATAAAATTGGCAATTTACACAAAAACTTTTTTTTATGCCAATCGATTCTGTTTCTTATAAGGATCAATAAACTCTATGGGACCAACCGAGGTTGGAGTACTAAAAATGTCATAAATCCCAAAAAACTTTTCCCGTACATTTAAAGGAAATGAGACTCCAACATACTTTTATAGTCATAAATTTTTTAATATGGATAACTAGCCGCTAAAATGAAGACTGGAATGCGATTTTTTAAAGAGACGCGTTCAAAATCATGGTCGAATGATCCATAATCTTCATAGTAATGTTGATATATTCTGCTGCTGATTTGAACGTGTTACCTTCGAAAATCGCACTCCTGGAGTATTTTGAAAATCTGTTAATGCAGTTCCAAATTTCTCAAAATGTTAAGGACAGTCTCTTAAGAACGTTTCCCTCTCGTTGCAACGATTAAGGTACCTACCCTTACTGCCCCGTCTCAAAAATCCACCCTGTATAGTGTCCTTCTTAACATGACTTCTGACACGAAAAGAAGAAGGAGATTATCACACCATGAAACCTTACAACTTTCTCTATGGGACCAAGAAAGAAATCGGGAATGAAAAATCGAATTCATCATCGATCATATCCCCTTAAAAACCGTAAGCATATTAAGAAGGGACACTTTCTAAGAGGATGATGAGACGATCAAACTGAACAACTTTCTCAATGGGACCAACATCCAAATCGCGAAAAAAATCTGATGTCCCATACCGTAGATTTGCAGTTTTGTACGGAAGAGTTGATCTTTTTTCGCGATTTCGATGTTGGTGCCATCGACAAAGTTGTTCAGTTTGACGGTCTGATCATCCCCTTAAAAAAGTTTAAGCATATTAAGAAGGACCATATACAGGATGTAAGTGACAGCCTAACAAATACTGAAACGGTGAACTCAGACCATCAAACTGAACAACTTTCACTATGGAGCCTATCTCAGTAAACACGAAAAAAATCAGCTGTCCCATACAAAACTGCTGTACCTACCCGACTAAAATTTATGAGACAGCTGATTTTTTTTCGCATTTCCTGAGATAGGCTCCTTAGTGAAAGTTGTCCTTAGAAAAAGTACACCCTGTATATACAAAAAAATGTTGCTAAAAACCATTTATAATCTTTTTCATGTGGTTGTATAAGGGAAAAACAGATGACAGTCATATTTTAAGGTTTCAGTAACAGTTCAAATCTGAACTTAACCAGCATACGCGATCATATTTAGAAAACGGTAGCCTATTAAATTATGTAAATAAGGCTCGATTTCCAATGTCGGTCTGGTCTGTTATCACAGGATCGGACTAATACACGACACGGGAGCTAAATCAATATTATCTGAGATGCATATTCGCTACTTCACCCATGCTATCCTGGTACTTAAAAATGTGGAGTAGCCTTCTAGATATTTTATTTAAATCATGGAGTTGAAAAGAGTTATCAGTGACAGTGAGAAATTCGTGTCAACCATCTTAGGCCCAGAAAAATGTCCTTTTGATAACACATAATATTTAAAATAATTTTCCCGCGACTTCATCTGTATCGGCTCTCTTCATCGTACTAAGATAAAATAATAGTAAATCAGTTTTTGAATCTTATCATAAGTTGATGACATCGTGGAAATTACCTGATGGATTCCATTGTCATGCACATGACTAGGATGCATAAATGAAACTATGCCGCCCCGGTCAAAAAAAAGTGTCCTTTACATTGATAGACAAATATTGCTGGATGTTTAACAAAAAGCAATTTATGTGACATTTTCTTTTCCGTGAATGGAAATAACCATTTCATTTAAAATGCATTGCATGTGCTTATGTACGTAGAATTTATTGCTCTCAAACGATGAAGGAAAACATCGTGACGAAAGCTGCGTACGCTGAAGAAGAAATTCTGATGTGTATGTGAAGTCTACCCATTCGCATTGAGTACACGTAGTGGACTAACGCCCATATACCCTCCTTGAGGGTAGGCCTTGCCCTGTAGTGCGACGTTCATAGGCTGATGATGATTCTTCAACGCATTTACACCTCCTGCGTACATTTGTACTTCTCGTAGGACATAAGAAAAAATAAAATCTATTATTGGTGTTTTAGTTGGCGACTAAAAGACTAAGAACAGACTTTTTTTTTTTCCGTCAGTCGCCTCGTACGACTATACAGCTATTTTTTTTAATTAATGAATAATAAAAAAATGTGTGATATATAATATAAGTAAGAATAGACTTTACTATGAGAAGTACAGATGTACGCAGAAGGTTAAAAACGATGTCAGTACGCTAGACTTGCTTCTAAGTATTACTAAAAATAGTTATGGAAAAAAATATTTATTTCTTTTGACGAATCAAGACAAGATTTGAATTGTATTCAGAATCCGATCTTTAGAACTCAAGAATCTTTGAAGTTCTTTCAATTTACTTTTGTTACATGACTTTGGAATAACATTTGCTAAGCTTACATAAGTTTATTACAATTCAGACTGTTATTAAAGAGGCAAAAAGTAAAGTAACTTTGCAAAGTTTCATCCAAAAACAACAATTGTTCAAAGGGCAACGTAACTCTTGTTCAATTCGTAAGGATCTTTTATTTTTCCATTGGATTGTTTTGCTTTGTAAATTACAAAATTAACAAAGTACGAATAAACAGTTTCGTAATAGGCAATGTTGTTAACTTTGCCTTTCATCTGGTTTGTATGGGAAATTTTAAAAGTTTTTGTTGTATTTCGTAATTAATGTTCGCTTCCCACACGTACCCATGTACCTACATAGATAAGATTTTATTAGAAGAACGAAATAGTAAAAGCACTAGAACAAACAAAACTTAACCTAAACTTAAATCATTCTAAACAGAGCCACTACTAATTCTACTATAATAATACCTACATAGATATTTTGTGAAACTGTAAGATCGTACTTTTTTGGGAGGTGAGGTATTAATGATTAATAAATATTATTTTATAAGTTAGGATAATGGCACTGGTCAGATTAAAATGTAACCAAATTTATATCACAGCTACCTACCAAGGAATATACTACTCTCTACCGAGAGATATACACGAGATACTATGTCATACAAACCATCTCTCATTTGGAAGATCGCCCGGTGCTTGGGTTCAGGAACGACTCGAACGAACGATTCTTAGTACAGCAGTGTCAATCTCTTTATTGATCTGTGTTAATTTATTAAACTGTGTCGTATCTTAATCTGCAAACTAACTGTCTGTGATTGTGAATAAATACTTTACTTTACTTACAGCTTACTTATTCATAATTCAAATTGATGTATCAAGTTCGGCTTACAGCTCCGACCACTAAGAATCAAATCTTTTCAAACATAGGAGCGTTGATAGCCCATACGGAAGACCTGGCCTGTATCACTAAGCTCTTCGGAATTTATGTAAGGTTGTATTTATCATTTACTAGCTCGGTGGTAAAGGAAAACATCGTGAGGAAACCTGCATTCCCGAGAATGAAAAGAAAATACCATAAGTTCCGAGGTATGCGTAAAATATGGGTGAGTTCGGGGCGAACACAAAGGACCAGCGCTGGTCTCAGTGTTACATAACAACCCTTACTTGCAATACGCAACCACAAATAATAATAATAATTGTCAACACATTTATCTCTGCCGAAATACTACCCCCAACTCGGTAAGAACCCGAAAAATAAAGATTTTTGTTGAAAGTCTTTCTTGACAACTTTCTTCAAACAACATCGTCTCAATACCTTCCTACGTCCTAACCCTTTATCAGACCAATATGCAAATAACACATAGAGCAAACTCAAAGCGTTTTCATTACGGCCCGTGATACGGTCACAGCTACAGGTAGCCTTAGGTCCGCCACATACATCCGGAATAAACCTGATTCGGAATTAGATTCCGTATGGAGTGTTGCCGCTTTCAGAGATTTTTTCACTAGATCTAGTGATTTTTTGATGTCTTGGGTGGCATATTTTAAAGTGATTTGTGACCGTAGGCGTTGATGAAACGATACCGTATCATGACGGTGCAGCTGCGACGTCGTCGTTGCGGTATAGTTGCGAAATCGCCTACGCTCAAAAACCGCTTGTTGGTAATGGTTCGTGTCATTTTGTATGCAGATTATGTCTAAGTAATGTTAAAACTATCGATAGTCTTTTGATATAGTTGCATTAATATAGGAAAACAATTTACAAACCATCATCGTGACATTCGTAACGTCATGACCTCATCACATGATAGTTATTATCATGTATAGAAATTGTTTGTTTTGTTTTAATAAATACCTAAAAATTTTATTATCGTCATTCATTTGGCGTTTCATACATTTTTATTTTAGGCATTTTTAAACAGCAATAGTATTTGTAACCATAGTTGACAACACTGAATTCTGAATCAGGATTCCGGATCGCAATTCCGCCTGTGTGTGGCGGACCTTATTCTGTTGGACTAGAGGCTGGTTCAAACATTTGTGTCTAGCGTTACAAAAGCCGGACATAGTTAAGCTTTTTGGATGTGTGTCCGGTCAAATTAGACGGTTTCCGGCCTGTCCGGCTTTTTACATTTGTCCAGTCCAACCTATTTTGAAGGAAACTAAGCTTTTAAAGCAGGTATCTGGTCACCAAAAATATTGATCATTTTTGTTTCAATTACTTAAAGTTTATTAATTAGTGAAGAAGTATTGTTTTGTTTAATTTTGTTTTCCATTGCATTGTTTCATTAGAATTTAAGATGATTTTTTGGTAAATGGTCAAAAATGCCTGGTTACGCATAAATATTTTGCCGTCGTATATTAGAATCTATTCGGTTTTAAGACCTGACAACCCTATTAGTGTCACGGATTTTGTATCTTCAAGTCTTTGGCAGCAGGAAAAATAGAATTTCCTTTGCTTCTACAACAGCCCTAATTGGATTAGTGTAAAAATGGAATTTTGCCCTACAGTCTTCTTCTTCTTTTCGTGTCAATTGTTCTACTATTGTGTTACTATAATTTTATCGGCCAGATAGGCTCTGCTGTGGGATTAAGGGTGAAGCCAACCGAGCGTAATTTTGTGAGTTGTGATTTTGAGTCCGTTTCATATAAAATCCGGGAATGGATTGTCTATGACGTCAGCCTTTATTCGAACGGACTTAAAATACGCGACTCACAACTCACAAAATTACGCTCGTTTGACTTCACCCTAAGCTAACAATGCTACACATCATGTTATGACTTAGATCTGAATTTCTTAGTAATTTTTTAGTTTCTTTCGAAACATATTATGTTATACAGGGTGTAAAATTATACAAGTACGTGCTTTAGTTAGAGCATTAAACTAAACAACTTTCACTATGGAGCCAACATCGTTTTGGGTTGAGTAGCCGCCGTTGTTGTTTTCTATGGAAAAGTGGTTTCTTTTTTCGGGCTTCCGATGTTGGCTCCATAATAAAAGTTGTTTAGTTTGATGGTCTGAATCACCCTGTGTAACGCATTCAATTTTACGTCCTGTACACATTATTAATCGCACCCAACTGTGCCTCTTTTTTTATTGAAGAAAATGTAGGTAATTCTCAGATCTGATTTTTATTTTAAGGATAATTAATTCAGAAGACGATTACACTCGTTCTGTGCCATAGACTGTCCAAATAAATTATTTTAATTCCGATCAATAATAGGTAAAAAAAAAAATCTAACTTGACTCACCGATCTTACAGTAAACGTATCGAACCTTGAGAATAACCACCAATTATCTCCACACAGTGCCGGATTTTTGTACAATAAGAGCCAAAGGACCCTTTAGAATGAATAAGGTTGGTGCATAGTAAAATTAATACTGTATTAAATGAATGAGCACTAAACCTAGAAACCATTCGTACCACAGAATCATCATCACTATCACTACATAGTATAACACAAAGTCGCTTCTCACTGTCTGTCCCTATGTATGCTTAGATCTTTAAAACTACGCAACGGATTTTGATGCGGTTTTTTTTAACCGACTTCAAAAAAGGAGGAGGTTTCTCAATTCGACCGTATATACATTTTTTTTTTATGTGTGTTCGCGGATAACTTCGTCGTTTATGAACGGATTTAGATGATTCTTTTTTTGTTGGAAAGAAGATATTCCAAGGGTGGCACCATGATAAGGAAACCATGAGGCCATCTGATGAGGCATCCCAGAGAAATCGAGGGAAACCTTTGAAAATAGTAGTGCCGGCGAGTGCGTTTGTTAATTTAAAGCACTACTATTAAATTAAACTAATGAATTCACCACTGAAAATTGTGAAATAAACAAAATTTTAACAAATAAAAATAGAAGTCGGTGTCAGGCCAAGCCAAAAAACAGCCCTGTCGCGAACGCGGCTTGACAGCGACTTCGATAAAACAAATTAATGTTCTTATGGTGCGAACAAAAAAGTCATCGGCTCCAATATTATTTTTTAATCTTATATTTTTTTTGAAGGTGGTTTTAATTTTTAATAGATAGAGTGATCCGAGAGGAAGGTTTATATGATACATCAGCATTGCACCCGTGCGAAGCCGGGGCGGGTCACTGGTTGATAATAGACTAGCACTACATTCAACCTTTTCTTTTTTCAACTTTTCATACTGGTTATAAATTTAAGAACCACTTTCAATATGTGACCAACATCGAAATCGTGAAAAAAAATCTGCTGTTCCCATTGAGGTGCTAGGTTACTAGAGGCGACACCCAGACTACATTTTTTGTATCACTCGTTTAAGCTAATTGGCTCAACCTTGCTTGGCATGATCCGGGCGCGTGCTGCACCGCGACGCCCCCAGTACGCGCCCTGCACTGCTGATCGTGGTGCACAGATTTTATTCGCTTTGTCTGTTCTACACACAATAAAAAAATAAAAAAATGATTCAATGGCTGTTCCATAGATTTCGGTAGAGTCCATAGATTTTGCGGTGTGTGGCGTAAATGTGATATTATTTATGACAAGATGGGTTTGATGTTCAGATGTATATTCAGCTCTCTATGGAGCGAACAATCGCGTATATCTAACGTATAGGTTAGCTATGTGCGTGTAGGGGGCTAGGCACACATTACAATTTTCTACCGGCCTCTGTGCCGTAGTCCGGCCCTGCCACCACACATGCATTCTAATTCTGCATAATAATCTTCATAATTATATGATTATTGGTTCCACACACACCGTGGTTACCCACCGGTGGGCTCGGAGATATTTACGATAAGAATTACGATTAACTTATCGACTTATCGTATAAGTGGTTTTGAATGACAGCCATTTTACTGTGCATTCTAATTGCTTTATATGGGACGATTATGGTAATCATTATATTTATGGTAATTTTATGGTATCATGTAAGGTTGAAGTAAATTGTGCAGGTTTTTATGTCCTTTGCTTAGATAATAATGTATGGCTAATGTCATCATAGAATACATATTTTAGTCGGGATAAGTCAGGCGGTTTTGCCACTGGTCTTTCATTCCTAGACCTATATCTTGAGCTTATTTGGTGTCTTCAGTTTCCTTCAGAACGTGGATTCATTACTATATTTAATTACAAAAAAAAAATTTATGTTTTGCCTTGTCAGGTTTCCCCAGCCGAACGATTTTATACGGGAATCCCAATTAAAAAATTTGCTTTTCGACCCTTGTCCCTTAAGGAAAGTTGTTCAGTTCCAATTTCAATATCTAGACCCACCCATAAAAAATATTCGATGAATTAATTAACCCTCCGACCTACAGTAGCAGTTCCATCGAAAATATCAATAGCTACTGGACCAAAATGTATGAAACAGCAGATTTTTTTCACGATTTCAGTGTTGGCCCTATTGTAAAAGTTGTTCAGTTTGATGGTGTGGTCATCCCTTTAAAAAAGCATATTAAGTTCAACCCTGTATAGTGTCCTTGATATACAGCCGCAAACGTCAGTCTTATTCAAACAGACGCTGCTTGCAACATCTATTATCTATTTAGATGAAAATGGCCCGTGATGATAATGATGAAAATTCACCCTAAATCTACAGGGCGAAATCGCGAAAAAAAAACAGTTCGCCCATACAAAACTGCAAACCTACTCGAGCAAAATGTGTGGGACTGCAATTTTTTTTCGCAATTTCGATGTTTGTTCCGTAGAGAAAGTGGTCCAGTTTAATAGTCTGATCATCCCCTTAAAAAAGTGTCAGCAAGGACCCTGTACATCATAAACCCGCCAGATATTAAAATGTACCGATCTCCATCAGCACCTAATAAACAAGCGAATGTGTTCAAACAAACACTTTCTCTTGGACTGCGCACGCGACGACCGGTCCTGGGTTCGATTCCCGATAACAGCACTCTTAATGAGAATACCAGTTAATTGATTTATTGGCCCACTCTGATTCTGAAGCTAGATCTAGAAGAGTTATCGTAAATTATTAACTGGAATATTTTATTTGACAATCATGAGGTAGTTAGTGTGGTAGAAATGAGTTAGGGAGATCGCGAGCAGTTTCCATACAAAAAGTGACAATGTTTTTATCCTTCTACAGCCATACAAAAATATATATGGTTTTGTTCAGTGCACTATTGTACCGATTTAAATTCACATAATTTTCGTGAAATAATTAATGTAATAATTAGTTAAATAGGTAGGTACTTATAGACTTTTTTTATCATGTATCCAGGGACCTTTAAGGACCTTGTCGAACTAACAAAGGAAGCTTACGAATGATAGACTTGATATTATAATGACGTTTGTTTCTAAAGCCATGCGAATAAATAGAATAAATAATTAATGATTTTAAAATCTTATCATTACTATGCGAAAAATAGAAATTGTTAAAATTAAAAGCTACATACCTGTTTAGGAATAATCATACCTACCACAAGCATTATTATAAAAAATGAAATACGGTAAAATAGATTTTGCTTTTTGTATAAAGACTGCTATAGCTGCATCATCATCATCATCTTATTTAAGAGCTACGCTCTTGTCGGTGGATGGAGTATTCGCCAATCCTGTCTCTTTTCCGCTAGTCTCTTGAGTTTTTGATACGACACGACATCAACCTTTTCCTTCACTTGAGCTAGATAACTCTGTCTAGGTCTTCCTCTGCCTCTGTTGTAGTATTGTTTTAAAGAAATAGTCGTTTCGTACCAAGTGTCTGATAGCTGCATAGTCCTCTTAATAGTAGTAATGTTAAAAAATGTTATGCAGTATACGAACAAATTAGGATGTGTAAAATCACGGTGAAATCAAAAATATAGCACCCCAACGGTGGTCTCTGCCAACAAAAACACTGCAAATAACCTCATAATATCTTCACATTCGACAAGAAAAATGGGATGGTCTTCTTATATAACCCTAAAAAACATACCATATCGACAAATAGGTACTTAAGGCATTTAATGTTATTGCTATTAACTGTTAAGCAGCAATAAAGGCTATTATATTTTATTGATGACCCGGTTTGTGTAATGGTAACCACGCCGGACTGCCAAACCAGGGTTCTGGGTTCGAATTCCGGTTCGTTCATGGATGTTATGTTTGTACCGTTGTTGTATGGTTTCCATAATAAACAGCCTATGGCTTACTTGGGATCATTACAATGTATGTGTCTGTGAGCGTTATTTATTTATTTGAAAATGTTGAGAACATTTACAAATTTCTTTAATTACTAATATGACCGGTCTAACAAAATTAGCTTAAAATTTTTTTTAGGGGATGATCAGACCATCAAACTGAACAACTTTCTCTATGGGACCAATATTGAAATCGCGAAAAAAAAATCGTCTGTCCCATACATTTAGGTCGAGTAGGTTTATATGGATCAACTGATTTTTTTTCGCGATTTCGATATTAGTCCCATACAGAAAGTTGTTCAGTTTGATGGTCTGATCATCCCCTTAAAATAGTTTCACCTAATTTTGTTAGACCTTATATTGTATTTTACAGTGTACAGTAGCAGATAATTTCAATATTAAAATTAACAATTTAAACAAAACATCGCATCTTCTGTTTACACAGGATGTTATTTATTGCCAACTGTTGCTTAGAAACTTAAATCCTTCAGTTAATTACCAGTTAACGTTTTGTTGAAGACAACACAATGGAGTATCATATTACTTAGTATCTGTTTACTAATCTAGAGATTAACTGAAACTTTTGTTTGGACATCTTCCCTGTTGATTTTAAATGTTGTTATAATTTTCTTTAGCATAACATTTTTAAACTTACGACTTTATTCCCCAGGATATTCTGAATGCTGTGAACTTAAATGTGTTACGTCCTTGTGCTTCAGACCATCAAATTGAACAACTTTTACTGTGGGACCAACGCCGCCAATGTTGTAGTCGCGATAAACAATATTAAAATGCCAGCTGGTTTTTTTGTTGCGATTTCAATGTTAGTCCCACAGATAACAAAAACTAAAGGGAGATGTGAAAAGGGGGCGGGGCCAGTGTCGCAGCAATATGCGCAAAAACGGAAAACATTGCTCGCGACAGTAATGATTCAATATATTATGAGGCTGAAAGCCAGTCGAGATATTATGTGTAAATAGTTTACAAAGCTTGCGTGGTACTAAAGATTATTCGAACGTTGAGTTCTGATACCGCAATGGATAATGAACACATTCAAACTAACAAAATATATTCTATCGCGTGGTACTGGTGGTGATGCGACACTAGGTTTCATACTCAGCGCGTTTTTGGCATCTCTCTAGATCTCTATGGTTAGTCCCATAGTAAAAGTTGTTGTTGTAGAAGTAGGGGAACAGGGGGTAATGGGAGCCAGCGGGTAATGGGAGCGGCGCGACTAGAGACAAAACTATAGCTCGTATTCACTCGGTTGCAACTCGGGCGCCTTCGTCACATTGCGGCCGTGTTCCCCTGCCGCGCTCGGCTCGCCAGTGCCACGCATTATGTGACCACAGACGTTTGTCGATTTTTTGCTTCTCGCTTATAAAAAATACGTAATTTCAACGGCCAGGTAAGTCTGAAGTTATATGTTTGTTACAATCAAACCTGTTTTATTTTATAGCTAATGTTATCAATTTTGAATATCTTTGCGTAAAATTTCATTACAAGTTAGATTCAGGATAACATTTTATTTAATTTCAAGATGGTGTTATTCGGGTATTTAGGGCTTATTAGGCTCTGATTACCTCATGTAGCTCCAATTACCGTAAAGTTAATTATTATGCGGTTACGTTTATATTCATATTTATATGAATAAGTGAGATTTCAGACTGACTTGTAGAAATTTTTGAGGCTGACTTAATAATTAAGTAGCTCCCATTACACATATGGGAATTTATAGGCTCTCATTTCCCGCAGAATCGGGTAATGCGAGCGATTCTGTTCTTTTTAAAAAAGTTTATTTGTTGCCAAATGCCTAATAATGTAACGTTGACGCTGTGATTAAATGATAGTCAAATAAGTAAGGATTTAGTTTCTAATAAAAAGTTCTTAAAGTATCCATAAATTTACCTTTTATTGAACATTTTCTTTAGTAGGCTCCAATTCCCCCCTGTACACCTTTAAGTATGTAGGTAACTCATTCAAGTTTACATCCTGTATATATTTTGTTACATTATCCAATATTCAATACTGTAGTGTAGTGGCCTGTAATCGTCTATAATTAATTATGGCAATTTAAGATATAATATATGGGAATCATACATAATTATTGCTGAAACTCTACCCATAACCAAGCTGAGATTTGAACTCACTACCATAGTTCTTGTTGAGTTTCATAAAATGAAATGAGAATAAAAATCGGTAAAGAGCGAGTCGGGCTACTCGCGCACCGAGGTCGATCACTTTTAATACACTAACGACACTATTCACGACTTCAAACATACAATATTGTATACATCGTAATTTGGCATACCCAAATATTTTGCCCAGATTACGATTAATCGCATGTATCTTACGATATTGTAACTTCATTTTTATCTAGGCATCTCTACAGGACTGGTCTAAGAGCATTTAGCTAAGATACAGGTGATAAAGCAGATTCTAGAATTTATGCTCGTGTCGCCGGTTCGACTCCCGTCCCCGGACAATGCAATGTACCTACCGTATTCATATGCCAACACTCGATTTATGTCTTCACAAACTATACTTTGCCATTCTTCAATTAAAAAAATATTTACAATCGCCTTCTGGTGAGGTACTAAGGTCTACTTTGTAGTAAATATTTATTTAGCCAACTGTAAAATAGTTGATGATAGATCCGATATATTGAGATTGGTTTCTCTAATACGAAAGCTAATTTATGGATATTCGATACTAATTATTTTGCTTTGAGTAATTGTGTAAAGTAACTGATTCATTTATTGAATGTTTTGTGAAGTCAGATTGGGGAAAGTAGAAATATAATGATAAAACTAATAACTACCTACATGGAGAAAAATATCTAGTACTTAATGTGAAAACTATATTTGCCAGGGTTCCTAGACTTGGTTTGGACCATGACCTTCATGTCCTTAGACGAGACATTAGACAAAATTAAATGTCCACGCAGACGAAGTCGCGGGCAAAAACTAGTTTTTAGTACTTTACTAAAAAAATTGTAGTTATAAACAAGTTACAAATCGAATGCTGGCTTTAACTAAAATATACTTATAACATCAAACGTTCTAGTAAATTCTGCTAAAATAAATAGTTTGTCACATATTACTAGATATTTTTCTCTGTGTAAATTAAATACTGGAGAAACCATTTATGTTATGCTTCTCTAGTATTTAAAAGAATTACCTCTGCTGACTACAACTTTAACTGCCTCCGTGGTCTAATGGTTAAGAGCATTGGCTCTCGACGCGGAGGTCGGGGGTTCGATTCCCACGGGGGACACCTAGTGATATGTCACTTTGTGCGTTTTTCCCCAGTTGGTTAAGATATTGCAGGCTGAATCACCTGATGGTCTGAAAAGAAAAATGATTCCGAGTTTTGTTTTTTTTTTTTAATTGATTTTAAGTTTTCATTTTTACAAAAGGTACAAATTGCTTTAATTTTCGCCAAACTGCAGAACTGTTTGTTGGCGAAAAACATTACACTCAACTTTAAAAAATGAGTCCTTAATCTTACCTATACAATATAGTTTAGTAAATAAAATTATGTTAAAGTATTATGATAAAGTATAAAGATAATATCACTAACCCAAAACAGTAAGTTTGTGACATCACATATTATACTCGGACACCAACTAACAGCGATTGTTTACAATGTTTATCTAATTAGGTACTATCAAATTTTTAGTGATTCAAGAATTGTTTTTTTTTTAGTTTAGCTTTTAACGGATGGCACGTTAAGCCGTTGGTCCCGGCTACAATCTCTGGTGGTAGTAGTCGTTACATAAAAACCACGTCAGAGGCGGTAAGGCGGTCTGAAAAAACTCTGACACCAGGGCTCTGCCCACACGATAAGAAGGAAGACTACAACTTTACAAAAAAAAAAGAAAAAATGTACAAATTAATGACCCAGATTTTTTAATAGTATTTAGTTTCCAGCTTGTATTGTATTGTATTGCGCGGTCACTTTCCTTATGCTCAATATGAATCGGTACTTTCACTGTATGCAAATTGAATTAATAAAGTACTTCCGACGATAACAACTTATTCATTTTAATGTGTTCACGTTAAAAGTGCATTAATGCATCCTGTCCAATGTGAATTATTATTTTCTCACGATAAATTGAAATGTATGTGAACGAATGGATATGTTCTTAAATGCCACGAGTAGGGTGACCATCCAGAAGAGACCAAAATTTGAAATCTATTCGAATATTCTAATCTAATCATTGACTTAAGATTAAAAAAGCAATATAATAACAATAAGTAAATCTATTTTTGCACAATACCACTTAAACTTATTATTATAAAAATAATAAGAAAATAAAATAAATAAAGCACAGACACATACATTGTAATGGTCCTAAATAAGCCTTAGGCTTTTTGTTATGGGAACCATACAACAAAGGTACACACAATATTATAAGGGATTCGAACCTAGGACCCTGGTTTGGCAATCTGGCGTCGTAACCATTACACCAACCGTGTCTTCATAAAAGTAATAATAAATAACGCTCACATACATTGTAATGATGCCAAGCAAGCACTAATAGGCTGTTTATTAAGGAAACCATACAACAACGGCACAAACATATAAACATCCATGACCGAACCGGGAATCGAATCCAGGACCCTGGTTTGGCAGTCCGGCGCGGTAACCATTACACCAACCGGGTTATCAGACCTTAAGTTATCAAAGATTAATGTTTTTAATGACATTCCTATCAGAATGAGATAAAATATGAGACCCATTATTGCGAAGCACAGGCAGGGAAGGAAGAAACGGTCCATCCACCACACGAGCCAGTTGCTGTCAATCTGGCCTAATTTGATAGTCAGTGCTCTTTTGAAGGGCAAATAACGAGGTAATAATAAATGGTACACAAACGAAACTCCTGAGAATTTTTTTTTTCGTTTGACAACATCTGTTGTAATATCTCTTAAATTTTAAATATGGTAACCCTATTTTTGAATGGACAGTTTCCTTTAAAAAGTAACACAGCTGACCCTAAACCGAGTATTTGTGAAACAGTCTTTAAAGCCGTGGGTTTGCCGTGGGTGACGAATTTCAAGAGGCGTTACTTTTGCTTTCCACCCTTTTACTTTCGTGCGAACAAAACGAGGGCAGTGCTGTCAAAAAATTGCCCGAATACAACAATTTTTGTACCTTTTGTAAATAGACTGGGTGAAACATAACGATCCACTTTCACAAAAATATGATATTGTGTTGCCTTTGTCATTTTCCCCCAAAGAACTGTCCTAATCCATAATATATTCTTATCCGCTTTCAAGATATAGCTCGTCAAAGTTTAACACATGATATGTAGAATTTGATCAGCTGATCGAATTACAGGGCATGCCCTCTACATGCCCCCAGATCCGATATCAGTAAGATGCTAGTGCTCAGGGCTCGGATTGAATGCTGCACAACTTTTTTTTGAAGCAAATAGATTCCAAGCATTGTCCGCTGAGCAACCTTCCGCTTTCCTATTGGACTCTTAGTAAGCGACCAAGTTAGAACCGTAAGTCATCAGCAGGCTAAGAACTGCGACTCCATTATGCGCGGAAAACCCTCGAATATCGATACGCACGGCAGCAGCGCGCAATGGAGATCGGTTTGCCGCGCGAGGCAACTCGAATATTGCTGCACTCAAACATGCTGCGGGCCGAGCCGAGATTTTTGAGCTCATTCTAAGCTCATCAGTATCAGTACGTTGCTACGCGCAATTGGGATGGACATTGTGCCGTATAGTGTGTGTTTACCTTAGAGAATTTAACCATCGACGGCTCGTCTGCCGCGCGCGGCAGCCGAGTGTATTAGAAACGCAACTTCAAAATTGAAAAATTTTCAATCCGGCTCGGGACTTAACTCGCATCTTGCAAAGGCTGAGGTCTGAGGCTAGGTTTTCGTTCAGTTAAACTACCGAGACTTAATAGTCCTAAAATATCCAAACTCTTGCGTCTTCTAAGGGTCGTGACATGAGGCTTAACATCTGAGGAGTCAGTCCCATAATTATTTTGCCTCTCTTTATGGCTTGTTCCAAGAACCGACAATCAAAGTCCCTCTTATTATAACTCGTAAATATTCTCAAACGGTTACATGCACGTTGTATCACCCTGAGACATCGTGCAATTATAAATAGTGCGTACATCCAGGCTATTCCTAACTTAACCAAAACGCTATGTCAACAAAATAACACTTTGGATTCGTTGCAAAGAGAATAATACTACACCCGATTAAAATATAGTTGGCGTTGTGGTAGTAATGTTTCTTGCAGCCCCTGTATACGGCTTTTCGTGCAAACTACAGACTCTGTTATTTGTAAGTAAAGTAAAGTAATTGTTTTTGCATTAAGTACCACCTTGGTTAAGAAGTGAAAGAAAATGTTTATGGAGTATAAATCATTCATTACTCATAATAATATGACCCATGTGGTCACAAGAATTTCTCTACTGAAGATGAACTTAACAATGCCAGACAGATTGACCGTATTTTTATGGAAGAAGAATACAAGCGGTCTCCAATCCTTGGTCAAATCACGACAAACAGAAGAAAAGAAAAATAATATGAATAAAAAAAATATATATATAATTTCTTATTATTTTTTCTAAACAGAATTATGTGCGCAAAAACGTTATCATCAAGCTCATTTTTTCTTGATCCGTTACGCACTTAGTAAAAAAGAGAAATAAGGCGCGATTTTCATATGTCGCACTGCAATGCTAGAGCCACAAAAAAAGTCACTACTATTCCAGGAGAGTTACGGCCAAAGATCACCGTGCGTATTCTATTTTATACCATACCGTTCTTAACACACAATACAAAAATATTAATAGAACAATATCAGATCACAATAACAACAAAGGCCGGTAAAGCTGAGAACAGCCCCTTCCATCCGGCAGCAACGTCGACTACTATCGACATATCGACATGGAGAGATTTATAGAGAACTGACGACGCTCACGTGTTAATTAAAAGTGACCTATTAAACGATGGTAAGGAAATGTAGTAGCCTTGTGATAGCGGGTCTTTTCACTCACTTGTTACTGGGTAATTAAACGACACTTAGCTACTGTATCCGCTACTTTCTCGCATGTTGACTTGTACACGAAATGCAACGCTTGAAATCCAGCTTTCAAGGTCATTGCGTTTTGCAATGTGAAAGAAAAGGGAAGGAGATATTGTTGTGCTCTTCGATCTCATTGACAAGTTGATGTTGATGACCTTAATTTGCTAGATAAGGAAGTTTGTCCTTTATGCACATTTCAGCGCCAGGGAATATCAACTTCCTCTGCTAGGAATGTGAAACCACAGATATTATATAATTATAATACAAAAAGAAATGTTCTTCAGTCGGCTGACCAGTAGACCTTGCTGCCACCCCCCAAGCAAAATTAAAAATAGAGATTTGAATCCATTTTTTTTATTTTACTTATGTCAAAAAGAACGCGCATGATGTTTTTCTCGTTTTGTGGCTAGCCGTGCTGAAAAACGGTTCTACCTAAAGAACTCTCTCTTTCTTCACCTTCTGATCCTATTTCTCCGATTTGAGCATCAATGAAATGTAAGAATTAGATGCACGCTCTCATGTAAAATCTTAGTAAATTTTTATTTGAATTGACTTTTAGCTATTATAGCCCCATAAGTTAGTTGGTATCAATAGGAGCGCGATTAGTCATCATCATCAGCCTATCATCGTCCACTGCTGAACATAGGCCTCTCCCAAGGCGCGCTACAAAACTCTGTCCTCGGCCTTCTTCATCCAGTCGCTCCCCGCTACCTTTTTTAGGTCGTCTGTCCAGCGGGCAGCAGGACGTCTCACACTACGTCTACCAGTTCGCGGTCTCCACTCCAAAACCCTGACACCCCACCGGTTGTCAGTTCTTCGGCAGATATGACCAGCCCATTGGCACTTCAGCTTGCTAATTTTCTGAGCTATGTCAACCACTTTCGTTCTCTGACGTATCACTTCATTTCTGATGTGATCTCTCAGAGAAACACCGAGCATGAGCGCGATTAGTAGAGCTATGTAAAACTAGCACAGAAAACTAGATACCTATTTCGTATACTGTGGCCTGTGATAGAGCTTGTTTTACCTTATGAGTATGTATTGACAAGCAGAATGTGTCATCTATTCCCTCTAAATAATTATGTGTCTCAAAGTCCCTGTACCAATGATCTATAGCCCATTTGCAGGTATAGAACCAGCTTCCAGTATAAATAGAATGCCCAGGTCCTCGATTCATTTCACGCGGCCCAATTAATTTCCATATGAATAAACATACAGTTATTAAAGGTTTTCTCTAATCAAAACTTTGTTATTTATAGCTTAAAAGCAGGCTAGATGTGGACGGAATTGATTTGCATATACAAGTCCTATGATAACGAATGGAGTTGGTTTCGCCAAGATATGCTTTATGATATAGATGGAAACTGTTTGACGTTCATACCTATACATATTGTATGTATTATAATAATACCGAACTTGTCCTGTACATAATATAATTGTATGATAATGAACGAAGTTATATAAGGTAATTCTTATGTTCAAAATTCAGTGTTTTATGTAATACGAGCGTTAACCCAAAAATTATATACCAGATTTTAAGTCAGATCATAAGCTATCAAACAAAAAAGTTTCAACAAAATCGGTTCAGTAGTTTTTGCGTGAATCTCGTTCAAACAAACAAACAGACAGACAAAAAATCCAAAAATTGTAGAAATGGAATCAGGGACACCTAAAAACCATATCGTAACTTTTTTTTTGTTAATATCTTCAATGTACAGACAAACTTCCTGTTACAGTTTTATAATAGTACGAGCGTTAACCCGCGACTTCGTCCGCACAAATTATATACCAGATTTTAAGTCTGATCATAAGCTATCAAACAAAAAAAGTTTCACCAAAATATTGTTTGACTAGTTTTATGTATTTAGGAAATTATATTATGATTATTTATTGTGCGGCTCGCTTGGCGGGCAAACTGAGGGTGACGCTTCGGAGCTTCGGTCCTACGCGTAGCTCGGCTTTCGGGCTGGCGCTCGGCTCGGCCTGCGGCCTCGCAAAAATTACACGGGGGAATTGAGTATTATTTTAGTTAGTTATACATAGTATTGTTACCTGTTTATCCTGTACATAATAAGGACATTACGAATAAAAGCGTTAATGGTAGAGAGTTAGAGCTGTGGTTAGAGTTACGATTTGGTATTGGTATAAAAAGTTAAAATCGAGATTCGAGACATTATTGACGATTTACTAGAAATCTTTTATCTACTCGAACCACAGGTAGGATAGTTTGAAATAGAAGTGCATTCGTGCATTCTCGATTCAGCACTCCTGGAATTATCATATTATTATGAATTTATGAGTGACGACTGACGGACCGGCCGCTTGTTTTAGTTGCAGCATAGATGTGTGCTTGTGGAACTGACCTGTTTTGTAAACCTCTACGTGGGATCATACAAAATGACGCATTAATGGAGCGGCAAATGTCAGTCCGTCATTTGTGAAGCAAGGAGTTGTAAGTAGGAGCTACAGAAGTCTGTGGTAGACGGATTGACGCACCGTGTGTGCGGTTTCATACAACATCTTGCTTCACAAATTACGGACTGACATCTGCCCATATAGTTATTATACCTTACAGTAGTAGAGGAACTGACATGAGTTGTCAAATAAAACCGATTTCAGGAGATTATTTCCAGGAAAAAAACTACTAATTCTGAGTCTAAGGTGAAATCGTGGATAATTTAATGAAATAGTGTTAGTATATATTTCACAAAATTATCTACGGTTTCACTTTCGATTCGCAATTATTCACAGAAACCGAATTTTTGCCCTGCGATAAGATCCCAAAAACGTTTTATTGCCTCGCGTCCCGTATCTCTTTCTATTGTATAGTGATGCCGCTAGGTACATCTCGCTCTCTCAGGTGTCAGTCACTCTATTACTAACTTTATGCGACTGACACTCGGTCATGCGTCATCGTGTGTGATACCACTAAATTAAGGAAATGGTACCTTTTCCACACAAATGTTCAACCTTTACAAATAATCACATATTATTTTATCACATTGTAGTCATACGTAAACAAAATAAAAAAGCTGCTTATACAGGGTGAAATTGATATCATTAGCATCCTTTTAAACTAAGAGTCTACCCAACAAACTGAACAACTTTTACTATGGGAGCAAACCAATCCAAAAATCAGCTGTTGCATACATTTGAGTCGAGTAGGCATTGCAGTTTAGTATGGAACAGTGGATTTGTTTTTTGCTCCGATTGGTTTGCTCCCATAGTAAACGTTGTTCAGTTTGATGGCTAGACTCTTAGTTTAAAAGGATGCTAATGATCAATCATCAATTTCACCCTGTAGTTGTACTACTACTTGCAGTTTAAACGGTCAGTGTAATTATAATCTGTAGACGTGTGCAAAACCGATCGGGTCAGTAAATAGAGAAATGGGCTCGTGTTCAGATAAAGAACTGGAATGGATTCCAAATAGAAAGTGCAAGTGACTTAGGATCTTAGTTTGTTGAGAGCTATAAAACGATGGAATAATTAAACTATAGGTACCTGTAGGTATTCATGGTATAAGTATGTAATGTTTTATGAGCTTTTACAGCATATTGTAATTTTTTACAATTTACAGATATGGAAATTTTCATACCTACATCAATCGCAAGACTTTATATTTCTGTTATTATTATGATTAGTTTTCCCATTTGTCTGCGTCATTTTATATCTTTGATTATTTCTAAGTCCATGAAAAAACCTCGCCACATTTTCAAGCAGATATAGCAAATATTTTTGATTTAAGCAATAAAGTTACTATAGACAAAATACTAGGCTATCATAAGGCGTTTGTGTATGTAACAAAACTTACACGAAAGAGAAAAGAAATTAATAATTCGAACAGTTCAAACTTCAATAACCAAAATGTCTGGTCTTGACATTTAAATGTAGCGCTATGTAATTCAATATGGTATTTGTAATGTGTGTAATATTTTATTTCTGTAATTATTGTCTGCTTTCCAAGCCAATATAATTTGTAATTGTACTTTGTATCTTTTGTTTTGTTTAAAATACGTGTGTTGTTAAGTTTCTGGCCGCATCTTCTCTAACAGCGGAACACCTTTCTTGACATTTAAATTATTTGTAATATGTATAATATTGTATTTCTGTAATTATTGTCTGCTTTCCAAGCTAATGTAATTTGTAATTGTAAGTCGTTTATTTATTTTTTTTGTTTAAAAGATGTGTGTTGTTGAGTTTCTGGCCGCTACAGCGGAACACGTTCCGAAGCGGTGGTAGAGTTAACAAAATTACGTCAGACAGTATGTGATATTATACATATTATTATTTTGAGTTTGAGTTTCAGTTAAAACAAAATAGCTTCAGTATTTTTATGTATGTATGTCGTCGCAAATAGTTCGATTTAGCATCAAAGTCAATCGTACCTAAACCAAAACTACCAGGCTATCATAACCGTATAGGCACAATGACATTCCACATATCGGCATTGAGTGGGTGTACAATGTGAGTGCGAGGCACGAGCGCGTGATTTGTGTCGATTCATAGTATCAACATCAACACGGCTCGTTTGCACAGATTGTTATTTACGGACAGATTAGGCTTTGGTCACATTCTATGAGGAAATTGGTTTTATTGAGGATTATATTGGTATTTGAATCTAATCTTGGTAGAAATATTGATATTTTATGCAATGACGTAAAATGGATGGTAAGGTCGTAGGATATCTCCTAACCTTGCATGATTTTCGTTCAAGGAGAACATTGATCGTCAAGAAAATATATAACAAAATTGTACAAATACGGATTTTAGCAAACTTTGCCAGCAACTCTGTAAAATTGAGAAGAGTTATTCTGACACCTGTAGATATTAGGGATCTCTTCTCCAAAGGCATAATACGGTTTGTGAAATCTGTGGGCTACTATAGATCTATCCGGGTCGTGGTAGCCATTGTTCAATGACCAAACCTAAGGCTTTCATAAACTATAATTAGGTACCTAATCCACTAGCACCCCAACCTAATAGACCAGTTATCTTTCCTTCGATTCCTTGCAATAGTCCTACACTGATCGTACTGCCATTGGATGCACTTCTATAGTGTATTCAGGGTGTCCACCCTTAAGAGCAAATTGTCTAAAGGCCCTCTACATGTTGGCTTCAGCTTCACGCAGGCCTTCCAAAGGTCAGAGACTCTTATGTCCCGTGATAAGGAAATGAAAAACATAATAATAATAACGTTCACAGGCACATACATTGTAATAATCCCAAGTGAACTATACTAGGCTTTTTGTTATCGAAATCATACATAAATATGACACCACAAATAATAATAGTAAGATGTTTACATTTTCATACAAAAATAATGTCATTGGATACGAAAACGTTGCTCTAGTATACGTATGCCTTAGCCACTCGTTTCTAGAACGAAGAGAAATCTTGTTGACTACTAAAGGATACAAATCATGTTTATTCGGAAGCTGTGTGCACACAACCCTACAGCTGCTTATAATATGTATATGGGTTAGTATTATTTGTGTACATGCCAAATCAACCTGTCGCCAGTCCAGCTATGAGTTACTGTCTGAGCCAATGTCTAAATTATGGTTTCTGCATGCATATGTGCCGGAGAAAACGTACTCGTTAGTAAGAAAGACCCTATTGATTGATGTATAGATGTTTAAATTATGCAGCTTTTAAACGGGTCGATGGATATGCTCCAGTTTTTTGTGATATCGTGACATAGTAATACAATGCATAATAATGGTACAGCATTCCTGGTTTTAGAATTTCTTTGAGAGATATCGATGACAACTTCCTTGTCCAATATATCCAAGTCTTGGATAGCTGTAGATATTTTGCACGAATTCTGGATCATATTTCGAAAGACAACTAGGTAGAGAAGATGTAGTTATTTTTGTTTTGTCTTAGATGACATGTGGTAGACCCACCAATCGCTTCAAACTTTACTGTTCTTCACATTTAATAAGCTCGATTGATTTGGCATCATCATAATCATCATGGTCACACAGGTCTACCCTCATGGAGGGTGTATGGACATTAGTCCACTACGCTTGCCCAATGCGATTTGATATCATTCAAACATATTATGCCGCACACGGTGGACCGACGACCTTGTGAAGGCGGCGGGAACCCGTTGGATGAGGGCAGCGCAGGACCGGTCGTTATGGCGATCCTTGGGGGAGGCCTATGTCCAGCAGTGGACGTCCATCGGCTGAGATGATGAAGATGATGAAACATATTATGCAGACTTAACATTATTTGAATCTAAACTATTATAAAACTGTAACAGGAAGTTTGTCTGTATATTGAAGATATTAACAAAAAAAAAGTTACGATATGGTTTTTAGGTATCCCTGATTCCACATCATTAATATTTGGATTTTTTGTCTGTCTGTTTGTTTGTTTGAACGAGCATCACGCAAAAACTACTGAACCGATTTTGATGAAACTTTTTTTGTTTGATAGCTTATGATCTGATTTAAAATCTGGTATATAATTTATGCGGACAAAGTCGCGGGTTAACGCTCGTTAATTTATAAAGTTTTACTTTCTATATGTTTAATACCAGTTTTTCTCCGGTAAGAGAGTTATCTATAAGAAAAGCTTGTAAAAATAAGTTAATCCTCAACGAACATAAAAACCACAATAAACTATTTATCGTGCAGGATTTATGAACACAATAATAATGTAAGTATTTTGCCTAAAGTCCTTCAACAAACTTTAAGCTGAAAATCTAAATCCGGAGAAAATCGTAGTTCTACGAAACAGTATTTCAAGAACTGATTCTGTACACAAATAAAGGCTTGTACTTGCAAAGTAACTCCCACGCTATACCAATAACGTTTAGTGGGTAGTTGGTACTTATTACCATAGTCTTGGAGTTAGTACGTGGTTAAGTGTGTAACTCTGGCCGTTTGTGATAATCTTGCAAGTGTTTTAATAGGGTTGGAGTAGATGGTATAGGTCTGTTAAGAAAGCTGTCATGTGCGTTCTTCTTCTTAATGTGTAGGCAGAGCCCTGGTGCCCGATTGCGGTAAGTTAAAACATCGAAGTTCTATTCTTATCCAATTTCAGTTCTAATCACATTGTAATCCAATTACTATTCAACTGTGCTGAATTACGCCTCGCGCTCAACTCTATGTAACTAACAGCCAATAACCTCTGAGCGATGTGTCAAAACGGCTCTAACGGCTGTACCGCGATTAGCGCAATACCAAATGTGTCAAAAGTTATGGTTCGTACGTAGTCCAATAACGGTTCAATCACCAAATATTTACCGCGATTGCAGCCCTGGTGTCAGAATATTTTCAGACCACCTTACGACCTCTGATGTGGTTTTTATGTAACGACTACTACCACGAGAGATAGTAGCGGAGACCACCGGCTAAGCGTGCCATCCGAAGCACGGAATCATATTTCTTTTCAGACAATCAAGTGATTCAGCCTGCAATGTCCTAAACCAACTGGGGAAAATTGCACAACGTGACTTTTCACTCGGTGTCCCTCGTGGGAATCGAACCCATGTTCCTCACCAACTCCGTTTTAAGAGCCCAATGCTCTTAACTAGACCACGGAGGCAGTTAACGATGTAAGTTGTATATGGGTCTTTCACGTCAAAGAGTTGCTAAATTGAAGTGGCAGTGGGCGGGGCATATTGCTCGCAGAACCGATGGCCGATGGGGCCGAAAAGTTCTCGAGTGGCGACCGCGTGCCGGAAGCGCAGCGTGGGTAGGCCCCGCACACGGTGGACCGACGACCTTGTGAAGGCGGCAGCAACCCGTTGGATGAGGGCAGCGCAGGACCGGTCGTTATGGCGATCCTTGGGGGAGGCCTATGTCCAGCAGTGGACGTCCATCGGCTGAGATGATGATGATGACGTCAAAGATAGGATCGCAACCTTTAGTAACGAGGGATGTGACTAAAGGTTAAGATCACAGCGTAATCAACCCGATAGACTCCAGCGTCTGGAAACCTTAGATTCTTCTTTCTCGCGACATCTTCAGCGATACTTGTCTTTAGCAACTATCATAATGTACTGGCCAAACTCAGTATAAGGTATAACAAAAGACCCTAATAATCTTTAAGGGGTGGTTTAGACCATCAAACTGAACAACTTTCACTATGGAACCGACATCTAAATAAAATTTTAAAAATCTGCTGTTCCGTACATTTGAGTCAAGTAGGTATGTAAGTGACTGTAGGTATGTAAGTGTACAGTTTTAATATGAAACAGCCGAATTTTTTTTTCGATATTTTTATTCCATAGTGAAAGTTGTCCAGTTTGATGGTCTAAACCACCCCATTAAATATTACTAGACTAGAGTATTTTTTATCACATCCTGTTAATCATATCTACATTTAAAATGTACGATCGATAACCCGCGACTTCGTCCGCACAAATTATATACCAGATTTTAAGTCAGATCATAAGCTATCAAACAAAAAAAGTTTCATCAAAATCGGTTCAGTAGTTTTTGCGTGATACTCATTCAAACAAACAAACACCCAAACAAACACACAAACAAACAGACAGACAAAAAATCCAAAAATTGGTGAAATGGAATCATGGACACCTAAAAACCATATCGTAAATTTTTTTTGTTAATATCTTCAATGTACAGACAAACTTCCTGTTACAGTTTTATAATAGTATAGATGTAACACTTTCGATTTGACTCTGAATCAATTTGAGTGATTCTGTAATAAATAGAGGAGGCATTCACCTATTTATTTTTATTCTCAGTTAAACTACTTAATTAAAACAACCAAAGAACCATAATTTCAATAGTTCTAATTTCCTTATAATCAAGTAACTAACATAAGTAAGGTCGTAATTAACTATGCAAACTAACATGGTCCCGAATGCGGGTTTGTTCAAACTAGTAAGTACCGGCATAACTTGTAGCGAACTTCGTTTGATGATTGGATTATGAATATAGTTTACATTCTATCTTGTAAACTTACTTGTGTTCCAACTTTGGTAACGTTACACTAATTTAGTTGTAAGGAACTGATTACAGATGATCGAGGGAAAATGCACTCTATGTTGGCAGAGGTTAGGCTGAAAACTGCATCGTTGAGCGAATAATGTAGTTAAATAAAAATTTCGTTCAAATCTCCACATTATTAAGCGTAAGAAAATATTTGATTTTGAGTTAACAACATGTATCCGCAAACATAATTTCAATAAATACAATTTTAGTATTTGCGTATCAAAATGTCAATAGAAGTAAGCAAGGAGAATATAACGCAGTAATACCATCTCTTTATGTAAATCTGCGTAGTAAACCATGGAATTTTTCAAACAATCAAAAATGTTTTTACTACACGCAGTTAGTTTGATGCTGGCGATTTTTGCAAAAAAAAACAAATCGTCGCTATTTGCTTCAATTAAAAAGAAAACAAGATTTCTTTTTTTTTTTCAAATATTATGGCAGCTGTCAATTTTTTTAACATCGCTGCCTGTCTCGATTTGCTTAAAAATTGAGACTAAAGAGGTTCTAATGTAAATAGACATTATAATATAAGTTGATGATATGATATGATAAACCATGATGAAGTCAGGGGCAGGTTCCGAATTCTAAATTAACTATGTTCTTATGTTCTCCACATGCTTACATTGAATTTAAGTTATTTTCTATGAATCTAATTATTATTAATAAAAGTCAACTCAGGGACAGACTTCGACAGTAAATTTATTGCCGAATCCAGTATTTGCTTTTTTATAGTTATAATGATGCTAATATTCAAATTAATATAACAGAAAAACTCAGTCAATTCCTCAGTCATTCCGTGATCATGGCAGTTGTAACACTGCCGAAATATCGGGAACTCAAATATACCAAAACGCGGTAAGAACCCGTTAAAATGTTTATTTCTAGATTAAATAATAACCGCATAACTCTCAAAAACTGTATTAAAAAAATATCAGCTTGGCCAATACTAAACTCCAATACCTACTGTATGCAACGGCTGATTTTTTTTCTGCTCCGATCGGTTTTGTCCAATAGTAAAAATTGTTCAGTCTTCCTCTTTCTTATCGTGTGGGCAGAGCCCTGGTGTCAGAGTTTTTTCAGACCGCCTTACGGCCTCTGACAATAATAATAACGAGAGTTAACCCGAGACTTCGTCCGCACAAATTATATACCAGATTTTAAGTCAGATCATAAGCTATCAAACAAAAAAAGTTTCATCAAAATCGGTTCAGTACTTTTTGCGTGATGCTCGTTCAAACAAACAAACACCCAAGCAAACACACAAACAAACACACAAACGAACACACAAACAAACAGACAGACAAAAAATCAAAAAATTGGTGATATGGAATCAGGGATACCTAAAAACCATATCGAAACTTATTTTTTGTTAATATCTTCAATGTACAGACACACTTCTGTTACAGCTTTATAATAGTATAGATACTGCCTCTGACGTGATTTTTATGTAACGACTACTACCACGAGAGATAGTAGCCGACGATGGTCTCCTCCGAAGTAGAGCAGTTGTTGAGTTTGATGGGTAGAGTGTGTGCTTTTCGTTACATCCTGTATAGTAGCCCGTCACCACTCATTATTTTACAATAATAATCTTAGCTACCAACACAAACGTATCATAATATAAGTAAAACTAAAATTAATAAGATAAAGCGCAACCTGTTACCATTATACAGAGTGTGGCCGATCGTGCGGCGTGGCGCGCGGCGTGTCCGCAGCCGTGGGCGAGCGGTAGCGCCCACGGTATCTCGAAGGACAATGTACCGTAAGAGAAACATACTGTATAGGCTGATTTTAAATACTAACATTCTTATTAGGCGCTTAGGTTTTGAAAAAACTCTATAAAACATACGAGAGAAGGGTACAAAAGTTTTGCCAAGGAACAGGACGCCACAGGTTAGTTAGTAGAGTAGTAATTTTTTTTTAAATCCCTTTAGTCGGATAAGGTTATTTATTTTATTTTTATTTATTTTATTTTATTTATTTGGAAAATCTACAGCGCTACAGATGTAATTATGCTAACTTACAGTCTAACAGAATGGCCAATTACAGATTTTCACTTTTATACAGTAAAAAATTGTGAATAGAACATTCGTTTCGTAATTATCACATTTCTGATATTATTGTCCGAGATTATCATGTCTATAGAGGGGTCCAGCTTATTATGCTCATATGCTGAAGGTTTTTTAAGAAGATGATCAGACCATCAAACTAAAAAACTTTCTCTGTGGGACCAAGGTCGAAATCACGAAAAAAACAGCTGTTCCATACAAACTTGCAATCCTACCCGACCAAAATGCCAGCAGATTTCTTTTTGCGATTTCGATGTTGGTCCCATAGAGAAAGTTGTTTAGTTTGATGGTCTGATCAAAAACCAGGAAGCTGAAAATAGGTATTGTCTACCAAAAACTGTCAGCATATTAAGAAGGACCCTTTATCGGACTAAGCAGACAAAATGGACGAAAGTATAAAATACTTTTTACTATAATAAAATAAATCAATAAGTAACTCTCATTTGATTGAATTGCTTTAGTTATTGATTATTTTCCATACAAAGATAGACGAGAGACATAATAATTATATTTCTTACTTTTTTCAATTTGAAGATTTTTCGGAATAGATTCATGTTAAATTTCATAACATTTAGCCTGATTGGCAGGGTCAATATATTACCAATAATATAACAGTAAAACTTAACTCACATCCTGTATATGAATGGTCCCGTGGTGTTTCCATTTCACGTTTTATAGGGTACCGGGTAACACCTGATTATCTGCTCACATTGTGGCTACACCGCTTTAGGTGCCCTGCGCACGAGTGCTTATAGATATTGCCTTCTAATGCAAATGCTATGTTATTATAGTTTAATGAGTTTTTAACGTTATTATAGCGTTAAATATTGTTATTTGGTGCTTTGTTCTGGGTTATTAATTGTTACTTTGCATAGTTGTAAAATTGTATTTTAGAGTTTAAGTTATCTGGTACTTGTTTGTTATAAAAGGGAAGGTTAATAGCGTTTTGAACTGGTCTAATGACCTATGTAAAGTGTTCCAGGGAATTAAAAAAATACTTAATTTAACTTCCCCGATTGTTATCTAATTAAAATCAACGGCTATTAATTAATTGTTCTTGTTGATTTTATCAACTTTTTAATTGTTTTGACAACCTTAATCTTTGGTCAAGGATGGTAATATCCATGTGACAAAATTAAAAAAAAATGTTTCGCAGTAATATGATTGGTTCTACAGGGTGAAATTGATATCTTTAGCATCCTTCTAAACTAAGAGTCTACCCATCAAACTGAACAACTTTTACTATGGGAGCAAACTCACTCGACTCAAAATGTATGCAACAGCTGATTTTTTTTTGCTCCGATTTGTTTGCGCCCGTAGTAAAAATTGTTTAGTTTGATGGGTACACTCTTAGTTTAAAAGGATGTTAATGATATCAATTTCACCCTGTATTACTCTTTGATCACTAATAAAAAACTAAATGCACGATTTCCTGTAAAATCATAGCAAATTTCTAACGCAATACTATACAGGGTGTAACAAAACACCCTAGTAATACTTAAGGGTGTTCTTCAGACCATCAAACTGAACAAATTTGACTATGGACCCAACATCAAAATCGCGAAAAAAAATCTGCTGTCCCATTCAAAACTGCAGCACTGACTCGACTAAAATGTATGGGACAGCTGATTTTTTTCTCGCGATTTCGATGTTGGCTCCATAGTGAAAGTTGTTTAGTTTGATAGTCTGAAAAACCCCCTTAAGTATTACTAGGGTGTTTTGTTACACCTTGTAGATTTCGACAAGAGAAAATCGAGATTATTGAGGTAACGTAAGGAACTTCTCAGTCTACCTTGATAACTGTAATCAAAACCTATTTTTAACACGCTTATATTAGGTATTAAAAAGCCGTGGTGGTCCAGTTGCGAGTAACCTTGCCTGCTGTGCAGGAGGCGATGGTTCGATCCCCGTCCAGGCCGACTCGTACCAATGAGTTTTTCGGAATTTATGTACGATTTATAACACCACTGGCTTTTCGGTGAAGGAAAACATCGTGAGGAAACCTGCATGCTTATATTTCGAGGCATGCATATATTGTACCTACTGTCCATTACAAGTGGCGACGAGCTCACTCCCCGTCACACTGGACAGAGTTTCGGTACTACTAGTGAAACGTGGATGTTCTGAGGTTGCAGAATATCTCTGACTACCCCCTCGGGGATTATAGTCGTGAGCATATGCATGCATTATATTAGCTTCACCTGTATGTAACTAACTAAAAACTAAGTATGTATGAAAATCTAGGAAGTCAATTTTATTCTTTTCCAATTTTAAATATGTAACATATAAGTAAGTATATAGTATAAGTACACACGATTATATCTATCAGTCTACTACTACACTGACCACAGCAATTACTTGAACTTTAAATTACTTGCAGTATTACCATTGTCTAAATACCAACCGTTTTATATGAGTACGTAATAGCCGCGGAATGGACCATAAAGTGTGGCGTGCATGCTACCCGTAATGATATGACTCCGTTTAGGACACATTTACATTGGACATGTGCATTATAGTTTAACTTTTATAAAACAAATCATTAGAACGATAGGATACGAACTGAATGAATGAAAATGAATAAAATATACATTATCCAAAAAATATAGGACAACAAAAAGCAGGCGGCAGCATACACTGCATTTTTTTTTTGTCTTTGCACTAGGGTCCTCAACTCTGGCCATAAATGATCCCTGCTTAGTATTAGCCATGCTTTTCCCATAATTTATAATGCGGCTAAGTTAAATTATTTTTTTCCTACTCCTTATGTACCTACATACAGTATACATACATACACCGGGCTCGCTGAAATTCATTGTCGCCGCCATTGTGGTCGCACGCTGATGATCCTATGATCCTGGTTTACAGTGGTAAGAACGTGTGATGGGGCCGAAAAAAACGGAGATTCTCATTTCAATGCTAGTGCCCCAAAAACAGACGGTCATATTCCTGAAATCATTTGAAAGTATATTTCTCTAAGAAGAAAGAATGTTTTGTACACACTTTGCAGCCGGTTTTATCAGGAGCAACTAGACAGCCGGACACGGAGTCCTAAGCCCATTGCAAAGAATGGTATCTAGTATACTAAAATATTGGTTACACCAGCACCATTGAATAATTATGTATACTTAGAACAGACAACGCGGACAAAAACTGTGCACCACTATCAGCAGTGCACTAAGGGCGTCGCGTAAGCACGCGCCTGGCACATGCTAAGTGAGTTAGAGCTCATCAGCTCAAAAGATTGTTACAAAAAATTTAGTCTGGGTGTCGCCTCTAGTAGTTATCTCAATGGTAAGTACCTACCGTTTCATATTTTATTCGAAGCTAGTTTCTCGGGAACTAATTTTGAGTTGTATCCTCAACAAATAGTCTTCGGGAAAAAAAATTAAATTAACAATAAACTGACATAAAAAAATGTTTATGTGTCACTTATCATTATCACCACCAAGGTGCCAATATACTAAGTCCCTAACTTTACTGCTCAACAACTAAGTTACGGTCGGGTAACAGCTAGAAATAAATAACTTTACTAAATTCCTCTTTTTCACAGACACGACCACACATTGTACACAGAAGCTAACAATCCAAGGGGTCACTTATCACCGCTCAAGTACCAACCTACAAGTCCCTTACGTTTCCACATGTCCACTTATCTCAAACAGTCACGACACGAGATCAAACCGATTGTTACTTTCGCGTCACTTTTATTGACGCTCATTACGAATTCTTACGCTACTTTTGTGCACGACTGTCGTACGTGATTAAATGGAAGGTATTTTTGGGAGTGCATATATTACTTGGATGACTAAATAGGAGAGAGGGATATAAAAAAGTAATGGTTAGGCGAAATATGATACGTGCAAAACGATTACTGCACCAGGTATCATTGGAACGACGTGGAGGCTGACCTGTGTGACCCTTAGGCGACCTTCCAGCGACTTGTCACCCTTTTTGTTTTTCCCTCTCATGAAAAGCTTCCCCCCAGGATAGAAGCTGCCCAGGCTGATTTGAAGGTGCTTAAATAGACTCCGAACTCAGGTTGGCCAGAGTAAACAAAATCTGTTCAAATGGAGCTACACAGACGGGTCGGACCTTAGACTATGGCCCATCTTGTATCCTGCCCTTCCTACCCGGACATCTGCACGCGAATTGAGCTTATTGACGCTGCCGATATCTGTGTAGCGAAATACTCGTCTGGACAGATTTAGAATGACATGCCATCGACTCGACAGAAGAAGAAGAGGATTCCAGCTAGAGGAGCTTCTGGGCAACTTTGCAAGAGGTTGCGCAGGATCAGGAAAGCAACGCTCTCTCGTTTCAGAGGCAAAGATCCAACTTAGGGTTCCTGAACCAGCGAAGTGAGCTAGTAAGATGAACACTGAAATTAATGCTGATAGAGATTAACGAATTATCGAAAATGATGATAACTATGGTCTCCTAGTGGCTAGTAGCTTCGCTTTTGTATAAAGTGTGGCATTTTCGATCCCGGCCAGGAATAGACTTAAACCTATGAACATCGTGAGAAACTGTACAACCTAAATGTTGGAGTCGTTTTTTGTGTCTTATTAATAATGGCGACAGGTTCATTGAATACAGATTGGGCACTACTATTGAAAAAAAGTATAGATATTCTGAATCTATACACACATTATCTTTAACTATTCTCCCCATATCTTCCGATGCCCTTCATCATCATCCTTTTTAACCGACTTTAACAAAAGGAAGAGGTTCTAAATTCGACCCGTATGTTTTGTTTTTGTTGTCCCACTATTTTTGGTCGGCGCCTTGCATGCGTGAATCTTACACCTTTATCATCTTTTACACCAGTTCCGTTCCACTGTATATAATCTATTTTTCTTTTAGTCATGGCTGTGTATAGGCTGATTATATATAAAAATTCAGCCTAGTGGCTGCTGCCAAAAGAAAAGAATACTATTACCCAAAATTGTTTCGGTAGGATATTTCCTACCAAAACAATTTTGGGTAATAACCAAACCTATTGGTTTCGTTCTGTTTTTTACTATTTTATTCCATAAAATTAAAACGATACGAGTATAAATAATCACCCACTTAATAATATCTAGATAGCTACTTGACTAATTTGAATACCAAGTAATGAATGCTTAGAAAGTAACCTTTAACATAAATAAGTGACTACTTTCAATGCAAACTACACAACGCGATGACAGCGTGATTGCTTACATCCACAACAATATTTATTGCATATGAATGAACGGAATGAACGCACTACTTCAATCCAATACCATATAAACTAAAGGAATGTCGCAAAACAAATTGATTTGGCTGCGCCCGCGCCGTTAATTGTGACTTGTGTTACAAAACTGTCGGCGCCAACGTATGCTAGTTAGTTATTCTTGCTTGTAGAGAATTGTATTTATTGCTCGTAATTCATTAGTGTACCTTTATAAGTGATGGTTAATCTTCAACATACTCTAGCTTGAAATGACATTTCACGAAGACAATTTGAGGATTTGGCGACCTTTTTGTTCCGTATGCACTTACATGGTTCGCTCAAGAACCAAAACTAATTTGCAGACAATTGGATGGACGAACGAAGTAAACAGAGAAAGGTGTGCCCAAAGTTAATTCGTATTTTAATAGTCTATAAATAATAACTCGTCCGTTACATGATGCACTCTGTGGAAAGAAAGGGTACCCCCCACCAGCTGAGTTCATTTCCCCACAGGAACAACTACTTCCCGGATACAATCTGCAATGGCAATTGTGGAAACCCTTAAATCGGCTTCGCACTCAGGTCGGCCGTTGCAGACTAAATCTGTGCAATTGGGGGTATAGGTATCCTGGTCTAACAAAGTGTGATTGCGGCGAACCTATCCAGTCGATGAGTCATCTGCTGGAATGTCCGCTGTGACCGAACACCTGCACGAGAGAGGATTTAAATACAGCTACTCCTGACGCTGTCAGGCTTGCCCAACACCTGGGTACTAAAATATAAAAACACAACCGAAGAAACATTGACACGAAAAGAAGATTCGTATTTTTTCGGGTACGGACTTCGGCTTCGGATGCTGTTGTTAGAATCGGCTGGAGAATTTTCTGAAAACACGTGAAAGTAAAAACAAGCATTAGACTAAAATAAAATATCATCAAAACTTATAGGCTCTTACTGCTTAGCTTAGGCACTTTGTCTTTTTAAATAATAATGAAATGTTCAAACAAGATCTTAATTTATTATGATATGGCCAAGTAAGCCTGAAATGGCGACAAACAAATTGTATTTAGTTACACAAAACCTTTAATACAAGTAAGTAAGAAAAAAATAAACATACTAAAACCTTATAAACAAGAACAGCTGTAAGGGAGCAGCTTTTCAAACTAATGAAGTAGTGTGAGAAACAAGCTGTCCATCCATTTTAATTACAGCGCCTTAATGAGTGCGTACGAGATAGTTCGTACAGTGAATAATCGAGCTTTAACACTAAATAATTGACTTATGGAACACATAATCTAGACTAAAGGTTTTAGAAATACAATTGTAGCTGTAGCAATTTTAGTCGAGTAGGTTTGAAGTATTGTTCGGAACAGCAGATATTTTTCTCGCAATATCGATTCTAATCCGATAAAGAAAGTTGTGCAGTTTGATGGTCTGATATCGCCTTAAAAGTAAACACTGTACAGATCACAGGGGGCATTGTCAGAGCTGGTAAGCTGGCGAGGTACAAAGTTTAATGATATCTTTGACTAAGCGAAAGCCTGTCTGTACAATGTCGGTAATTCAAGCATTGCGACTATGCGGCTACATATATCCACAGTCGTTATCTCTAATGGGAAGTGCAGAGCTTCATGTATACACCGAAGCTACTTTTGCCACAGGAAAGTTGTCAGATCAACATAGAAGAAACGTATACCTAAGTATATTGTAATCATTCTGTTCATTAAAATCTCATATAGTTAGGTAAACTGTTCCCACGGCACAAAGGCTTAGAAGAGTCTAAGAAAAGAGCTCAAACAACTGCACAACACACAAGTACATAAGCAGAAAAGAAATTGTAATTTTCTATGCTCTGCGGCATTAACTAACCAACTACATTTCATTCCAGCTAAGACCTCTGTCCCAACTCTTATTATCTTCGTGATAAGTTACAAAATGTCTTCATTCGCAAGACTTCATACATGAAACAATATATTCTGATGGTGACTGCATCACAAGTTGACATTACACGGTTCCTACGTTTAGCAGAACAAGCCCAGAGCGCCGCTACACATCAAACGAATATGTAAATAGGATGTAAGTAGTTCTAAGTAAAATCTAGTCATTGAGAAGCCTGCATGCTTAGATGTAGACTGCTTGTAATAGACAGAAATTAGATCGTGTCTGTCCAATTAAAATAAACTAGACAAGATGTGACCTGGCTTAAGTACAGTGATTGCTGTAGTAGCCCAGTCATTTAACGGTTTGAGCCGGGACTAATTAATAATTGACATTTTTTTTCGGTATTATATTGAAGAGCCAATTTGAGCCTTAAAAAATCATATCAGCAACAGCCCCAAATTTTAAATTTAGCTATAAAAACCTCAAAAAACCTCGTTCTAAAAAACCTCATGGTAAAATTTTTTATACACATATTTAAGGCTTTACCATTATACATACTACAAACATGGTGTGAATATTTTTGTCTACTTAGAAGGTTTTGAAAAATACATTCGTATTTTCTAATAAATACCTCATTTTTAAATTTTCAATGCCTATTTTATTGCTCAAAAATAATTTATATAATTAAATCTAAGTCAAATGAGTGCATTGGTATTAATATTATTAATTTAAAAGCCTTCTGGGACACACAATTTTCATATTTATGTTGCGTAGCGAATATTTTAAATTATAATTACTCCCTACCCCGCCTAACAAAACTCCGTAAAATGACTGTATACTACTCTTCCTGTATATAAATACTTAGTATAACATCGGCATCGTATCGAATGCATCAATTTAATATGATAATTTGAGCAGTTTCCCTTATGTTCGTGAATATAGCGAATAATATACAGTCATTAAAACTATCGGCATCGATTCGATAAAAAAATATTATGTATTTAAGTATAGTTATTTCGTACAAAGCGCGCGTTTTGTCATAAAAAATTAGCTGCCGATAAAAAGTTGCTGATTTGACTATACTCAATGATATTATGCTATACTTCATTGAAAAGATTTTCCCATTCCTATACAATATATAAGGTCTAACAAAATTAGGTGAAACTATTTTAAAGGGATGATCAGACCATCAAACTAAACAACTTTCTCTATGGGACCGATATGGAAATCGCGAAAAAAAAATCAGCTGTTCGATACTACGATTACTCGACTTCGATACTACTCGATACTACTCGACCTAAATGTATGGGACAACAGATTTTTTTTTCGCGATTTCAATATTGGTCCCATAGAGAAAGTTGTTCAGTTTGATGGTCTGATCATTAAAATAGTTTCACCTAATTTTGTTAGACCTTATATAAATGAGAGTAAGTGTTTCAAACCTCTGTTTCTGTAAGTAAATAAAATAGCCGTATAACGTTGCTTTTTGAAATAGAGTATTACGTTTTGAAATAGCCTATTAACTATGTCGCTCCACGCTGTTTTTCTAACACAATCATCATCTGTGCTCAGGCACGTATCCAGGGGGGGGATAGGTGGGATTTATCCCCCCTCCCCCCCGAAATCCGAATATTTGTATGGAAAAGTGATTAAATCACATACTTTTCATTGTTTTTCTGTGAATATCCCCCATCCCCGAAAATTAAATACCCCCCCCCCCCTCCCCCCACCCCACCCCGAAACAAAAGTCTGGATACGTGCCTGTCTGTGTTTTAGTTCCTTTGACAGAAAAGCGTCTCGAATCGTGATTTATAATAAAATTGTCACTTCTTTATTTCTATATTATCAGCCATTTCCCATCCCATTTCAGATTCAATACAAGCACTCAGAAACCGCGGAGCAACTATTCTATTAATAAATTATCAACACATGGCTTGGTCACCCAACAGCCTATCTGCCTATCGCATATTCTTAAATCTACTGTATCTCCGTCATTTATCTACAAACTGGCCGAGTGCTGCATGCTAGTCGGCTCGATTTATCTCATGCATAGATGCTACCGGAATATGAGTTAACCTATTTTAGTAGCCTTCCTTGGTCAGTGGTTCGCAACATTTTAAGGATTGCGACTGATTTTGCAAGAGTTGTTGCTAATTTAAATAAAATGTATTGTACGAAACATTTAATTTAAAGCTCCAAGCTAAAGGTCTTTAAGAACATAACAAATATAAAAAATACCCTTTTGTCAAATTGCTATGGTCAAGCTAAGCCGATTTCAGGTGTCAAGCCGGACAACGGCGTCAGTAAATTCTTATTTAGTTGTATCAAGAAATGACATGGATCTACCAGTCAGCCCAGGATAATGTCAAACAAAGTGTAACAATGACCATTGATCATCAACCTTCGGTCCATTCACAACTTGCGCGATTGTCCGGAGGGCGCCACCGACCTAATAACCACTGCACCGCCGCTCGGCGCTCGCGCACCAGGCTGGCACACATTCAGACCCTTTATTAGCAATTCTGATATGCGAAAGCGATATCGTGGCCACATAAGTGGAACTTAGTATCGAGCGCACCGTTTCATTTTATCACACAGATATTATTGCCGATACAGCATTTAATAGAATGTTGGAATTACTACGCGATAAAGCGTTATTGGCCACATAAAGTCGGTTGACGTAATCAGTCGCGAGTTTCATATATTTGTACGACAAATCGCTCGTTTTGCCGGATTATAGCTTCTTATTTGCATATGAGATTTTGCTTCTATTGAGAAATACTTGGTGTTTTGACTATAATGTTATTCAAGTGCCCGTTTGAGATTATTTGAAAATTTAAAACGACTTCTGTTGCTGCTGTTTGGTATTATAGGATCATAATTAATTCACCACCTCGTGGTATTATACATAGGTTGACAAAGCTTCGTTTAGTCAAGATGTGATCTAAATTCTTGATATTATGGAACCAAACTTGAATATTTTATGTAAATATTATGTGGATCTATATATCTTTTGTAAATGGTGTAATAAAATCAACACTTCGTATATTATTATCTTAACCTTTTTGCTGTCACTAGATTGCGATGTAAAACTTGAAATTCTTAATAAACAAAGAACCACATACAAAATGTATCAAATATTTAGTTAGCATTATTAGTGAAATACATAAAATATCTTCCAAAAATTAAAAGCCGTTTCTACTTGTCTCATCGTATATGAGTTAGTCAAATCAAATGTTTATTTTGCATACTACGTGTACAATATGTTCCTAAATAATATCTTTTAATGCACTTACAACTTAAACATAAGTGATGAATCCATTTTCCAGGCACTGCTTCTCGAATTGTCATATTGAAACTTTCCCATGAGAGAACTTAACGATACGGGGACGCTTCAAACTTATGCCATGATTCAGTGTCGTAAATCGGGAATCGAAACGATTATAACATTAATGCTTTATCCTCCACCATACTATCAGTGTATCAATAGCGTTTTTGAAACAGAAAAATGTTTGCAACCCCACAAAACTCCCCGTCACGGATTTTCATTAAGATTGAAAACTTAGTGATTAGAACGCAAGCCGTCAAACGGTTGATCAATAACCAGATATGAGCATATGCATTGGGATTGGAATCCCTTTTTATCGATTTTTTATGCTAAATTTTACTGTTCTATAGTCTATAACTACTTAAGCTCCGCTCTTACTCATATAACATCTCGTATTCGGATAAGTACAGATCCGAAAATATGAAAATTGCAGCGTCTTACATTTTGAAGAAAGACCTGCTAAAAAATATCTTGAATATATTTTCCTATCTGTATCCGAATACGAGCTATGATCCCACTGCAGGGCAAATGCCTTCTCGCACAAATAAGGGAACATAATAATTACATTTCATCATCATCATCATCATCATTATGTATGATAGACGTCTACTGCTAGATATTGGCCTTCCCCAAGGATCTCCACAACGACCGGTCCTGCGCTGCCGTCATCCAATGAGTTCCGGACAATAAGCTCGGGTCGCGCGAACATGACTGTGCGCGCTCCAAGTAAATAGTATAACCAAGTAACCAACTAAAAAATGTGGTTATTATTCTCTATTCCTTTCTTATTTATATGTAATGTTTATGAGAAGAAACGAGACCATGAATGGCTCTTCAATTTGGCATCATAGCCTTACATTCGTTCAGAAATAAAATGTTAAGAAAAACTCGTTCAAAACATCAAATTCGTAATGTTTTTTTTAATTTTGCGAAATTCGCCATAACACCGTCGCGTTGAAAATGCGCGATTGAAAGGGTTGATAGTGAAAGAAGTCAATAAAATAGCAATATTCTGTTTTGCGTCTGCAAAATAATGTTCTAGTTACTAAGTAAAGTTAAATAAGTATGCCGCTTGTAGGTTAATGTTTATATTGCATTGTTACATAAGTTTTGGTTTACGTAACGTCCACGGTCAGAGTTACTCGGGTCCAACTCGCACTTGACCGGTTTCGAGTCCAATTCGTTCTTAATGGTTTTTTTTTAGTCCAGGTACTTTAAATGTGACTAGATAATTTGTGTGACAATGTCTAAGATATTTATTTATTTGTTTTTTTATATCAATAGTCAATACACGCTTCCTCCTTTTGCTCATTACTAATAATGAAGGTAACGACAAACAGACGGGCAATCAAACCAAGCAATGATCTGGGACGGCGAACGCCAAGGATATGCAAAAACTGTCTTCTAACGATGCAGTTTTTACGTGATGCCTATTATGTTGATACTTCTTACTGCATTGTAATAAATAGAATTCTAATGTTTTCAAAGTTCTCATTGAAACCACAGCTTTGAAAATCAGCAAGCTGAACTGGCAGTGGGCTAGTCATATCTGCCGAAGAAATGACAACCGATGGGGAGTTTGAACTCTAAAATTGAGACCAGGAACTGGTGGTCGGATGATGATGAGGTTTCGGACTGATGGTTCCATTGCTTGGTACCACTAGTGAGTCCAGTAAGATTTTCCTACTTTACATGGGTTGAGCTGTCAGGATTTGCAAATTCTTTTGTTTCCACAGTGTGGGATGCTCTTCTACCCGCTGGATTGATTATCTGACAGGTAACTCTAGCGGGCAGCGATTGAAGAAGGCCGACGGTAGACTTTTGTGGGAGAGGCCTATGTTCAGATGTTGACGATGGTAGGCTGATGAAGATGATGAAGAGGTTGACTACCTCAAAATAATAACAAACTCACGATCGTATAGAAAATACGGTTTAATTGTGAATTTTTGTAGACACACTAAAAGCTTCAACGAAAATGATAACCAATACTTTCCTATCTCAATTTTTCAAATAGCTTTGAAAGCGAGAAGTAGCTGCTCATATTATTTTCCGAATGTATATTATTTCTGCTTAAAAGTCAATAATTCACGCATTCAAATCGCATGCCGCCATTTTTTATATCGCGTGTGTTTCGCGCCTTTTCGGGTGCGGGTGCGTCCCTAATAAAATTAGGCCTGCACGCACAGAGCTTGGAATATTATAGATATTACAATTCACTCATGTGGTCAAATAAGGCCCGTGGCCCAGTGGCGCAGTGACTTCCTCGTCAAATTAATTTTTCTGCGGTTAAAATCGTGAAAACCAGAAAAGTACTAACAAATTTTGACTGATAACCGATATCAAGGTAATATCGAGAGTTTTAGACATTATTTAACTATTTATTTTGAGCCACAATCAAAAAATCATATCAATTCGGCAACTTTGTCGGTCATCGTTTGAAGATAGAAGAGACATCTAAACCCAGAAGATTAAAACTTTCGATTTTTTTTTAATTGTATATTCATATATTTTATGTTACTACTTACCTAAAGCCTAAAATCTGTAAAATATGTATATAGGTGAAAAAAATATTCTATGAAATCGGAACATCTTTGGCCTAAAGTCTAATAACTATCAAAATTCTACTAAACAAGTGTAATAAAATAAGGCGTTGAAAATTTATAAGTTTTACTTAACTTTAGAAAAACTGGATAATTCTATTTGTAGACTATTTATATTATTGAATTCATTACATAATCATCAAAATTTAAACGCCAATCTCAAACACGAATCAGACGTCATCTATCTAAAACCTTCGAGCTTACACAAAGCGGCCGGCCTGACACTGAAAAATATGGCATCATTTGCCGCCTCTACTGTTTCCAGAGCTCTATGCCGTCGCGACCATAAATTCCGGGATTCGTTTCTTGTCTTTGCTTGCCTTCGCCCAATGTTGATTTAACACGGTTTTAGCCTTATTGATTCTTTATTACGTGAGTGTACCTATTGTCTGTGCGCACGCAATTGTATAGCATTTCGTTAATTAATACAAAGGTAGTTGATGTATGTTTCATTGTTTGTTTGGGGGGGTTGATAGGTAATTTACTGTTTGTATACGGGATAGAGTTCATTATTTTGTTTCATGATTGGCTTACAGCTGAAGTCATTATAAAGACTGTTAAGTTTAGTATATTACCTTCCCAGCCAATTTATAAAGATGATATCTGGGCCCTCCAGTGAATCGGATGACATAAGATAAAACCGAGTGCACATATTTTCTAATGTCAACCTGTCTTTCATTTAATATCCAGAGACGAGACGAAACATCGCGATCCGCCATTTGCTTCTTCTCTTCATGTGGGCAGCAAGCCCTTGGTGTCAGAGATTTTTCAGAACGCGTTATTGTCTGAAAAGAATAATGATTCCGTGCCTAAGCACGGAAGAAGGAAGATGGCACGTTAAGCTGTTGGTCCCGGCTACTATCTCTGGTGGCAGTAGTCGTAACATAAAAAATCAGAGACCGCACACGGTCTTCCTTCTTCCGTGCTTAGGCACGGAATCATTATTCTTTTCAGACAATCAAGTCATTCAGCCTGCAATGTCCTAACCAACTGGGGGAAAACAAAGTGACGTATCACTAGGTGTCCCCCGTGGGAATCGAACCGACGATCGACCTCCGTGTCAGGAGGCCAATGCTTTGAACTTGAAGCTCACCCGAGTGCGATTGCGGTGCTCCGGAACAGACTGTCGAGCACACTGTTAAATCGTCGAAATCTTCTGCCACCAGAAGATTCCGGGAGAAGCAGAATCCGGGAGTTAAACGAGCTAACCCTGAGAGCCAAACTATGGCTTGAAACCATAGACATCAATTTGTAGTTAGAATGAAAAAAAAACCATACGATTAATAATTAATAATAATAATGCTCTGAACCATTTAATACCATTATTTTCTGACCACGGAGTTAGTTGTAGCCATTTGCTGTGATCCTTATGTTACATCAACTTTGCTTCATCTAAAAAACTAGTATGATATAGAACTCAATGTACAAAAAGTATACACCGTATGCGTTAACTCCGTGCGTTCTATTTCCTATGGACAAAAAAGGGATGGACAATATGCGTTGGGCTTCGTCTGTTTTTCGACACGTCTATAAAACAAATCATCCCGAAATCAACTAAAACCCTTAACTAGCAATTATTTAAACAAATAAGTCAGAACACGTCGCACACAACAAGCATAGTTGCTAACTAATGACATCAATTAGTTACCGACTCTGTCCGGGTAACTCGAACTTTTGCTAATAAATCGGACGGGAATTTTCAACGTTCGTGCTTGTCCCGCTCTCCCGATATTTTCTCGAAACTTTCGTGTCATTTTATGTCAGTTTAGTTGCATTATTTTGGGTTGTTTATTATGTTCGTTAAGGGTATTTTATTATGGCTATGCGATATAATGAGTATGACAAATGTAGCGTTAAATTATGAACGAATTCCAAGATTTTGCTAGACTTCTTTGTCCCAATGTAGTGAGAGATCATCGCTGTTTATCCTGTTTACAGGTGTTACAGTAGCGGATATGTGTGGTTGGCCTGGTGGGCATACCCAAACTCATAATAATATGGACTCGCGAGTCTGCTTTAAATTCATTAGGCCGTCTAGGTCTAATAATATGATAAAGCTTGATGTTGAGATATAAAAAGTCAATAGTTTCAGTTATTTTAAACCATAAAATATTACGTTAATAGACGAAGACGATGGTAGTAGGGAGCTGTTTTAAATCATTAGGGGAAAACCATGCCCAACATACGATGTATTTCACAAAAAGTACATGAGGTACCTACTTAGTGTGTCTTGAGTAAAAGGTAAGGTAAACTCAAAATCTATTATTTTAGGTGTACATCTCTTAGTGACATTATAATCTACCCAAGATCCTTTTCAAGTCTATACATATATACAAAATTTTTGAGACACAATTATGTTTAGCCATTCAAAATGTAAACAAAACAACCGTTAAAAACAAAAGCACCTCTCACTCCTAACTAAAGAGTCAAAGACACAAAGACAGACGTACAAACGCCACCCATATAATAAGTGGCATAACGATGTTTCTGTATTTACGTAGAACAAGAACGCATTGCGCTGCCATTCACATATCAGACTTACTAATTAAGTCAGCCGACGAGAAGAAAGCTGTAACTTTGACTATGTGGGCCATACGTAAACTGATGGCCAGTGGGAGTTGAGCTCCAGGTTGTTCGTGGTGTAAAAGAAGGGAAGGCCGAGTAATATTGGATAGGATTAGGGTTGTAGCTTGTGAGTTATGAAATGTCCTAATGTCCATATGGTGCGAAGCCAAGAGTTGGCATGAGAGTTTCTGAAGGACCAACCTCATCATGGAACCCCTGGCAAGTACTCCTCTTGGAAAATAATGTTCAGTAACAGCTAAACACATTTTTTTTGCACCTAGCTTATCTAAGAAGTGATATTCCCCGAGTGACGTAGTGAACTTACGATTCGTCCAGCTCACCTTGGGCTTTCAGCAATCTTCAACTGATTTCCAAATCTCTTTCAGCAGTTTCACCATGTTGGCAAGTAAACTTCAATGACATAATGTTATCGGCTTAACACAAGTAGAAGAAGAAGAAATTGTACCTGCATCCAAAAAACGACTGCACTTATAAATAAGAAATCCTAAAAACTATAAAAACTCGAAAACTACAGGTACCTCGGTCTCCAGATTGTTCCGCAGGGGGAAATTTTAGGGATAGGTAGAAGAAGGACTTCCTTGCTTGAGAACCTGCGTGAATGGATCTACAGGGTGAAACTGAAATCATTGGCATCCTTTTAAACTAAGATTCTACCCATCAAACTAAACAACGTTTGCTATGGAAGCAAACCGATAGTAGCAAAAAAAAAATCTGCTGTCTACTTGACTTAACATAGCAGATTTTTTTCATTCGACGATCGGTTTGCTTCCATAGTAAAAGTTGATATAGTAGTTGTTTGCTAGTTCAGTTTGATGGGTAGACTCGAAACTAAAAGGATGCCAATGATATCAGTTTCACCCTGTATATGAAGTTATGAACACCACCTCACAATTCAGGGCTGCAGTCTCCAGGTTCTGCATAGCCTTAACTATAGCCATCCTCCGATAGGAGATAGCACCACAAGAAAAAAAAAACAATTTTTACATTAATTTGCTGATGTAAGGCTTTTTAGTGATGATGCCCAATATTGCTTTCGACAGTTATGTTATGTGATCTCATTCTATCGCTAATCCATTGTCACAAAACTAGACCTCGCGCACCAACCCTGGTGCAAGTAAAAAGCGAAGCCGCGCGCATAGATCTATGCCTATTTAGACACGTCCAAATCGAGCGACGCGCACAGTGGCGCCACCATATAGAGTGAACAATAGCGCACCAATGACAATCGACCGCTGCCCGCTGTGCCTGCGCCCTCATTATGTGTCATGCGTGTTGCTTTAAGGCTTCCATTACACGCTGATTCCAACATCAAACTAATCAGAATGATGAAATTGATTGAAGGTTGTGCTTGAAGCTTTTGCTGAAGGATTTGCTGCATGCCCCGTTAGGTAAGCCGATCACATTAGCTATTTGAATTTGTCTATTTTTATCTTAGGTTGAGAAGGTCCCACTGCTGGGCACAATTCCTTTTATTTTAATGAATAAACAAGACGGAATGGGTTACATACTCCATATTCTATCCCCGTTCAAATAGGACGAAATGCAGTCATCATAACAGATTTTTATAGTTTAATTACTACAACTAATCTACTGCTGATTTTCCGAAAATTCATCTGAGAGACTACTTTGATCATACATAATTTGATATCAGTCTAAAACAGATCTACATATATCATCATGACTGAACGTGTAAGAGAAGCCTAAACTTTTGATGTAGTTAAATGTGTTTGTGGGTAAGGATATTATAAATATGGTTCTGATTCACAGTATGGTCGAATGGCTTATAGAATTCCGTTTGAGAATACATTGTTGTAACTCATGAACGATTGAGATATTTAAGTTGTTATGGTAAACGTGCTGTAAGGAACGATGAAAATCGATTGAGTTTATTAAAGGAATATTTTTGCACTTTTGAGAGGAATCGTCTATCAAACTGTCGATCTTTTAGCACGCATATTAAAGGGAGTGCTTCAGTCAGACCCATCAAACTAGACAACTTTCACTGCGGAGCCAACATAGCAAACGCAAAAAAAATCCGCTGTTCCAAGCATTCGGGTCGAGTAGGCATTGACATTTTCTATGAAAGAACAACATTTACTTCCGACTCGATGTTGGCTCCATAGTGAACGTTGTTCAGTTTGATGGTATGAAGCACACCTGAAAATATGTAACGCATTTATGTTTACACCCTATATATTATAACTGGAAGATCTTTTGATCCACGAAAGAACACATGAAAGGTAATCTCCCATTGCAACGTGCATTCGACCGATTCAGAAATGAGATCATTCGCTCCGGAACCCAAGTGACAGACGTCGCCACCACCGCTGCCAATCTAAAGTGGGATCGGGCTGAACATGTCGTTTGCTGCATGCCAGATGACGCCAAAACCACTACCAACTGGTCCCCAGCAAAATGAAGTCGGCGTCGAGGCAGTTCTAGAAAAAAGTGGCGGGGCAAAATCGATAGCTTCCTAAAACTGGCCTATCGAAGCACAAAACCGGGACGCATGGAGAGAATGGAGGGAGGCCTTTGCCCGACAATGAGACAGCGACGGCTGATATAATAATACTAATTGAAACTAAAAGTTATGCCAACTAAAGCGTTCAATAGGTTACAGCTTAACTACTAGAGAACTTAGTAGCAAACTTTCAAACTTCAAAAGACTACATAATCAGCAAACTCATGATTCCCATAACATTTCTCTTTCAGCTTCACCAACAAGCCCACAAGCAAAAATGACATAATCACTCTTTGTCCCCATCCATATTTTATTCACAACTCGATAGTGTAGTATCTCATTAAGCAAACTCTCGGCGACGTTTTACGTCATTAAATATGTAAATAGTGGAATACGGGCGTCCATTCAAGTGACATGTCGCCGGGTCTCGTAGAGTTAGAAATCTGTGAAAACTGACTAAGAAAAATGTTAAGGCTGTGGCAGAAAGTTTGATGATGCACGATGTGCTGTTCAATTGTCGCGTTTTGTGGATTTGATTTTACTTAACTTTTGCTTAACGCTATTTTTGTTTCATACATGGATAAACTCAAGACCATAAACCTCTTCGGTTAGTCAGAAACGGATCAGATCAGATCGGTCGGATCTATGTTTTTAGCCTAATTCAAAGAAGGAGAAGCTTATTTAGAGTCGAATAAATGATAAATAAATAAATATCTTGGACATTGCCACACAAATTATCTAGTCACATTTAAAGTACCTGGACTTGTATTATGATGACTAGACAACGATATAGAATAGATATATAGATAAAAACATCCATGACTCGGGTACAAATATTCATATTCATCATATAAATAATTGTCCCTTACGGGATTCGAACCCGCGACCCTCGGCACAGCAGGCAGGTTCACTACAGACTGTGCTACCGGGCCGTCTTGATGTAGCAAGGCTCACTTTTAGCTTATTGAAAGTTCCAGAATGGAAATACTTCGTCAAATGGTAATAGCTGGCTAGCTTTTCACCCCCAAAAACACTGCATAAGCAACCTGATTTTTAAGTCGCCTCATTCGACAACCACAGCAGACCACAAGAAGAAATAAAGTAGTCAATTCTAACCCGGAATCATAAAAGCCATTATCGGATTCTACAGTTCTTCTTTTCGTGTTAATTGTTCTACGATTGTGTTTACCTATTGTGTTGTCGAGCTTAGTTACCGTCACTGTGTTACCATGCTGCATCCAGGGTGCACAGTGCAGCGCGGAGGCTCTCTACATGCACCCCACATTTGATCAATCCTTAATTCATAGAATAATCAGGAAAGTATTATAATGTATCTGTTTCAAGTTCACAGTGTTAGTAGTCACACTATTTACACTTAGACCGGTAATGAGATCTCACCTGTTGACACCGACTGATTTGATTACAATTTAAACTTCTCAGAATAACGATCCAACTATCCAATTCTCATTATGATCTCACTGCTGCGACTGTGTGCGTTGACTCTCTCAACTAGTGGGTGTTTGAGTGAGCTACCACATTTATTATATCCAATTAACATTCATTATACTGGTAACAGTAATGTGGATAGATAATTAAATTATGTGCACATACGTTTTATGTGTGCTGTAAGATAGTAGAAATCTTAGGACTTTTATTGGCAGTTGAGACATTTTATTGGTTCTGTTCGATACGGGTCTCGTAACTTTATTTGTTTTCATGTATGTGGGTGGTATATAATATTTTGTAATTTTATTGCTGATATTTCAAAATTGCAAACTGCACTCTAGATTAATTTTAGTTCGTATGTTTAGGATAGGGTTTCAGTTATGCATGGACTATGGTTCATATAAATTCTTAAAAAGCCGTGGTGGTCCAGTGGCGAGTAACCTTGCCTGCCGTGCAGGAGGCGATGGTTCGATCCCCGTCCAGGCCGACTCGTACCAATGAGTTTTTCGGAATTTATGTACGATTTGTAACACCACTGACTTTTTCGGTGAAGGAAAACATCGTGAGGAAACCTGCATGCTTATATTTCGAGGCATGCATATATTGTACCTACTGTCCATTACAAGTGGCGACGAGCTCACTCCCCGTCACACTGGACAGAGTTTCGGTACTACTAGTGAAACGTGGATGTTCTGAGGTTTCAGAATATCTCTCACTACCCCCTCGGGGAATATAGTCGTGAGCATATGCTTATGCATGCTTATGGTTCATTTAATGGTAGATTATAACCACGCTACATCACCAGAGTTTCAAACCATCATACAGCCCTGAATTTATGTTTACATGGTTTAAATTTAGGGACGTAACATACTGAAGAGGGGTGTTTCAGACCAACTGAACAACTTTCACTAGGGGCCAAAATTAAAATCGAAAATAAAACCGCTGTTTCATACAATTGGGTCGATTAACTTTAAAACAATGATGTTTTTATTCGCTATATTGAATTTATGATGACGTCACATTACTCCCCCTAAGATTTCCAGACCAAACCAATCCAAATCGTTTGAACAAGTTAGTTTAAAAGACATAACACTCATATTACTGCCCGTGTTTCGGCTAAATGGCAGTAAAAATCAAAAAACAAACCGTCATCAGCAACCAGGAGTGCTAATTAACAACTGGAACTAAAGTGTCCCTGATAGGGAGACAAGTTAATGCGTGGTATGTACGCATTTAATTTACTGCATCCGCCACAAATCGAAAGTGCTTCGAGAAACATGCTAATACTGGATATCCACTCCGAAGATAAATATTGACACCTTTGCATTTAGGTTGAATTGTATAAATCGGGTATTGATCTTTGATCCACTTTCTGCAAGAACTAGTTTTGTTATAAGCATATGCTCACAACTATATTCCCCTAGGGGGTAGTCAGAGATATTCTGAAACTTCAGAACATCCACGTTTTGAAATTGAAATTGAAAAAAGTTTTATTGTGCAAACAGAATGTAGGTACAGTAATTGTTGTTGTTTGTTGTTGTTGTTTCACTAGTAGTACCGAAACTCTGTCCAGTGTGACGGGTAGTGAGCCCGTCGCCACTTTTAATGGACAGTCAGTACAATACATGCCTCGAAATTGAAGCATGCAGGTTTCCTCACGATGTTTTCCTTTACCGAAAAGCCAGTGGTTTTACAAATCGTACATAAATTGCGGAAAACTCATTGGTACGAGTCGGCCTGGACGGGGATCGAACCATCGCCTCCTGCACGGCAGCAAGGTTACTCGCTACTGGACCACCACGGTTCATAGAAGTTTTGTTATCCTGGAAAATTTTAGTCGACATCTATCGCAGTGTAGCCTGTGCCCTGTCTTGCTTCTTGCTCCCTCCAGGGCCTGATAGAGGCTTCCTCTCGAGGAATAGAGGTGGCCAAGTATTAGAATGACAAAGTGTGATCACCTTTACACGAGAAAGAAGAAGTGCCAAATAAAATGTACCCTGAACTGACGATAGATGTGTGCCAGAATTGTAACAGGTGTATATTGACTCTGCCTGCCCCAATGTATAAATGAATACTTTTTATCAACTAGTAATTTTCCATACTCAAGACCGTATCCCTTTAGGAGTGGTGGGAAACATTGCTACTGCTACTAACTATTAAGGTGGTTTCAGTCCATACAAAAGTTTGACGCACAATACGCGTAGACGGAATAAATAAAAGTAATATTTTATAAAGTACTAGAAAATCTAGTTGCCGCGTCACAAATAACATTTGCAATTTATAATATAATTACGAAGATATTATAAAGCTTTTAAAATGTTGTATGAAAAATTTCAAAGCTTTATACGAGTATCTTCGTAATTATTTAATAATTTGCAAATTTTATTTGTGACGCGACGTCTAGATTTTCTAATCTATTTTCCCATATCTATACTATTATAAAACTGTAACAGGAAGTTTGTCTGTACATTGAAGATATTAACAAAAAAAAAAGTTACGATATGGTTTTTAGGTGTCCCTGATTCCATTTCACCAATTTTTGGATTTTTTGTCTGTCTGTCTGTTTGTTTGTGTGTTTGTTTGTTTGTTTGTTTGAACGAGTATCACGCAAAAACTACTGAACCGATTTTGATGAAACTTTTTTTGTTTGATAGCTTATGATCTGACTTAAAATCTTGTATATAATTTGTGCGGACAAAGTTTCGGGTTAACGCTCGTATAAAATATTACTTTTATTCAGTATTTATTAATACCGTCTACGCGTATTGTGTGTCAGAGTTTTAGGATGGACTCTACTCACCGTCATCAATTGACACAGGAAAACACTGCAAAAAACTAGATTTCAATGTAGTCAGAAATTTTAATGCAAATAACCATTTAAAGCTTTTATCATAACATAGCATTTTTATGCCTGCGACTATAAAGGGGTGGTCAGACTTATTCTTAAAACTTTGATCATCCACGTTTCACTAAAACTCAGTCCAGTGGGACGAGTAGTGAGCCCTTCGTATAATGGACAGTGGGTGGAATTACGTTTTAAATAGTAAATTTAATAGGAGACCCAATCTCTCGCTGTAACACTGCCAAAAAAGCCTTATTATTAGTTAGTATCTTCACGTCCCAAATACCGCAGTGTCTTTAAACGAAAGTCTTCGATCAGTGTGTATTGCCAGAGATGACATATGGAACTGAGACGTGGTCGCTCACTCAAGGCATTATAAAAAGGCTGAAAGTCACCCAAAGAGCAATGGAGAGGGCTTTGCTCGGAGTTTCCCTGCTAAATCGAATCAGAAATGAAGAGATCCGCAGAAGAACCATAGTAGCTGACATACCACAAAGAATTGCTACACTAAAGTGGCAGTGGGCGGGGCACATTGCTCGCAGAACCGACGGCCGAGGCCTATGTCCAGCAGTGGACTGCCATCGGCGGAGATGATGATGATGATGATTAGGTAAGAGTATTTCTGTGCATGTTTTCTACATCCATTATCACCTTTCCAAGAGTAAACGGCTGGTGAAATGCTGAATAACCTATGCTACATTTAGAACACCCCAAGTAGTCAGTACTTCCCCCGTTAATATAGCTGTATATTTTTAGTCAAAAGTGTAAAGAAAACCGAATGGTATCGAAGATAAGTTAGCAGTCTATAGCCATGTAGTGTGCCACGCGGGCCGTCACTTTGCGACGCAAATTGCTTTACTGAACGCTGGGAAAGGCGTCGAGGACGATAGGACAAAAGGGTTCCGCATTAAATCACCGAATTAAAAAACCGAATGCGCTAAAACCAATGTCATTTATTTATTTTTCAGGTGCAGTATCATGATTCGAATTAATATATCAAATGTAGACGAGTGGAGTTATTTTATCAAAATATCAGAAAGCTAGGTTTAAATATAATACGCTTAAATGTTTTGTACGGAGTAGTTTTGTTAATCTATTTACATTTACCTAAAAGTCCTAAAACCATTTGTAAACATTAATTTTTTTTTATGCAAAATAGGTACCTATTTAATATTTATTCGAAACACTGTCTTCGCAAAACCAAATAAAATCAGAAAACCCAAATTAAATATATTAGAAGGAAGAAAAGAGATTGCCCATTTGACGAAATCTTTGACGAAATGTATTCGGTTTCAAATCATTTCACAACTAACGAATGAGAATGATCAAAGAACACTATTACACTATTTGTATAGTATGATAGCTAAAATTATATACAAACTAAGAGGAATATCATACTTCTCAATAAAGAGAAATTATCCTTTTCTATGGTAGCATTTTTTATAAAATTCAAATTCAAATTTACCAGTTTTGTAGGCGATAGGTTTTGTAGGAATAAGAAAAATTGTTACATCTTATATAAAGCTATGTGATATTATTTTGAATAAAAAATTTTTGAATTCTGAATTTTGAATTAGAGTCTTTCTTAACGGCTTTTAAGGGGTTTTTTCTTGACGGTTTTTAAGGGGATTATTAGACTATGAAACTGAATAACTATCACTATGCTAACATCAAATCACGATCAAAAAAATCAGCTGTTCCATACAAAACTGCAAACCTTCTCGACCCAAACTGACAGCTATTTTTTCTCGCAATTTCGAATTTTGTTCCATAGACATAGTTGTTCAGTTTGATGATATGACCATCTAAGTAAAAACGGGCAGCGGATTAATAAAGACGTACATTCAGTTATAGCAAGATTCCCTTCAGACGAAAAACGCAATTCCTTGTCATGTTTGTGATGATTTAAAAAAAAAGTGACAGAACCCCATCGCTAGTGCACAACTCTTACTTAACCAGTTTTTCCATTTGCCGCTAAAATTAGCCGACGGATTGTTATTGGTTAAATTATTCAGATGGCGTCCGATGGCTTTAAGTGAATTTTGCGATCGACCACCAGTTTTTCCATTCTGATCAGCTACTGCATTGCAATATGGCTGAACTTTTTGCCAGTGTGCAATCCTTAAGAGGACTGCGTAGCTGCAAATACAAAAAGCAAATTTTTTTACATCCCCTCATCGTTTGTTTTTCCCTATACCTACAGTAGTACCAGGTTTATAATTCTACTTACCGATGTAGCTATACAAAACCAACATAAGCCGCGCGACGCTATACGTTATTCGACCTACGCGCGGCCAGCTTATGTTGGTTTTGTATAGCTTGATGTGTCGCCGTGTATACCTGCGCAGTTGACAAATTTTAATGCCGCGCGAAATTATATTGACCAATCAGGATGCGCCACCTTCAATTCGTTTACGCTATTTGCTTATATGTTTTCTCGCTCATTTCGCTGCTATCCGAATTTGCACCCTTTGATTACTAAATGACTTCGGGTTTTGTCGGGGACTCGGGCCTGCTCTGCGCAAACGAAGATTGAAGAGCGGAATTATTTTCCTGGTCGTACTGTACCTACCTAACGTATTTCAATTATTTTACACTGCACTACAAAAATATACAGGGTGTAAGTGACTGCCTAGCAAATACTGAAACGCTGAACTCAGACCAACAAACTGAACAACTTTCAGTATGGAGCCACCTCAGAAAACGCGAAAAAAGCAGCTGTCCCATAAATTTTAGTCGAGTAGGTACAGCAGTTTTGTATGGTACAGCTGATTTTTTTTCGCGTCGACATCATCTGTTTCATACAAAACTGCAAACGTACTCGAGCCAAATGTATGGGACAGCTAATTTTTTTCATCATCCCCTTAAAAAAGTGTCAGCATATTAAGAAGGACCTTATATTTTTTTTAATGTATAGCGATAGTATAATGTATGCCAAATCGGTGATTTATCGTGATTAGTAAATCGATCTTTCAGTTTGTCGATAATTTATTGTTATAGATCCACAACTAGTATACACTCCTTAAATATGCACATGCACAATAAGTGCACATGTAAGTCTTGAACTTTGAAGACAGTTAACGTATAAACGTCGAAACGAACTGCTAAAAACTAGAAATTAAAACTCAATTTACTTCAAGGTAAAAAAGCACACCCGCTGTTTAACCTTTCCTCAACACCCTATAATTAATAAGCGAGAACTATTTGGTAAAATGAGTAAAAGTTAACTCAACTTGACATCATAGTTCAGCCCTCATTCACTAAAACAAGGTACATTTTAATTTTATTGCTTACGACACGCATATGTATGGTTCGTTTTTGAAAACCTGATGAAAACTTAATTCTTTTTGGACGGTTTAATTAGTTTTTCTATTAACTATTTCAAATAAGTGATGCAGTGGACATTTAGCCCAGTCATTTTACGGTTTGAGCCGGGAATAATTAGTAATCAACTTTTTTTTTTCAATATAATATTGAAGAGCCAATTTGAGCCTAGAAATGTGCCAAAATTAAAAAAAATTACGTCAGCAACAGTTCCAATTCTAAAATGTAGCTATTATCTCGTTCTAAAAAATCTGATGGTAAATTTTTTATTGCACATATTTAAGGCTTTACCATTATACATACTGCAAACATGGTGTGAATATTTTTGTCTACTTAGAAGGTTTTGAAAAATACATTCGTATTTTCTAATGATAAATACCTCATTTTTAAAATTTCATTGCCTATTTTATTGCTCAAAAATCATTTATATTGTTAAATCTAAGTCAAATTAGTGCATTGGTATTAATATTAATAATTTAAAATCCTTCTGGGACACACAATTTTGATTTCTATGTTGCGTAGCTATTTTTTTTAAATATGCTTTAAGATCATAGAGATCTAGAGAGATGCCAACGGCAACGCGCTGAGTACGAAACCTAGTGTCGCATCACCACCAGTACCACGCGATAGAAATTATTTTGTTGGCTTGAATGTTCTCATTATCCATTGCGGTATCAGAACTCAACGTTCGAATAATCTTTAGTACTACGCAAGCATTGTAAACTATTTACACATAATATCTCGACTGGCTTTCAGGCTCATAATATATTGAATCATTACTGTCGCGAGCAATGTGTTCCGTTTTTGCGCATATTGCTGCGATACTGGCCCCGCCCCTTTTTGACATCTCCCTTTAGTTTTTGTGATCTGTGTTTAAGATAGTCCTTTTGTCACTTAATGGTACCGGTTACAGTTTAAAAGTCCAATTAGTAATTACTCCCTACCCCTAAAAACTCCGTAAAATGACTGGGCTAATTATGGAGCGAATATTTGATTTTCGTTGGTAATCGACAAAAAATGCTAAAGTTTATCTTGGCTACAATCACAACAACGATTTGTAGTTTTATTAAAGGCTAGATTAGCTCTCGTCATTAGAAGTCTAATGATAAGCTTTTAAACACAAAAAGTTTCATCAAAATCGGTTTTGTAGTTTTCGCGTGATGCTCAAACAAACAAAGAGACGGACAGAAAATTAAAAAAAAAAAAGATTTGGAGTCAGAAACAAACAAACACCATATCGTAACAGTTATTAATCGTTAATTATCTTCAATGCATAGACTAACAGACAATTCTGGTACAGTTTTATAATTTTAGTGTCGATTCGATTTTTAGGGTGAATCTCAACTCAAATTATGTAAAAAATATTGAGAAATAATAGGTAAGCATTTTTTTATTTTCTTTTTCTGAATTTCGAATGCATTTCATTTCGTGAGAGGATACCTGCAGGAGTGAAACGTACACTCGACACATGAAGATGGAGGAGAGTCCAAAAGGAAGAAATGTTTACCATTCCAAACTTTTACTAACGTTAAACAAAATGACACCATATCGTAGACCATATCAGTGTATAATCATGAAAATCAGTGCGTGCCAACCTCGAAAACTGAACCTAAAGATGGTATCATACAGCACGTTATTAATTACAGCCGAATAAAGCGAGCGGAAGGGTTTGTGAGCATATTAACTAGTATAATTTATCGTTCGACCGACGATACGATACGTGGTACGTTTTTGGTAATGTTAGCCGGGATTTTATTACGTGGGACACGCAAGGTGCTGGCTTTGGGGTGTAGGCATCGTGTGGGTTAAAATTGGATTTTAACAAATATGTATGTATTATGCTGGCTTTAAGTATGTTTTATTGGCTTATGTCCAGCAGTGGACGTTTAATGGCTGATATGATGATGATGATACTTTCATGAGAGGGCAAGCTATATACCATAGCACGCGGGCCTAGTGCGGTTTTGCTAGATATTTTAAAGCAGCCTATAGGCTTGGTGGTTAATTATTTTAAAGCCGCCTCAATGGGACTTTGGCAAAAAAAAATGCATTCGTAATTTGGGGTATGAAGAATACGAAGATATGTACCAAAAGTTCTAGTTAGATGAACTTATAAGCTTAGATTAACTTATAATCACAGCAGTTACGCTCTCCAACAGATTTCACAAACTCTACAGTAGCTGTATAGTAGCCCTAAAGAGGCGAATTAGTACTATACAACCACTACACATCTACAGTAGAGCTTATGTGCTACTTAGGCATTAATTCATCACTTTACAAAGTACCCATACAATTTTTCAACAAAAGCAACGCACTAGGAACGTTCAGCCGTATAAATTCGATGGAAGTTATATTAGTGTGGGGTGATAGCGCGGTTGTGTTCACACATTTCCAAATCACGATTAATCGCTGCGATAACGCACGTTTGTGTTCTAAAAATAAAGACCAAAATATTACGCATGCCAGCGTAAAATATTGGTAGTTTGACGTGGATGTTCTGAGTTTTCAGAATATTTCTAACTATACTCGTGAACATAGAGAATATTATAGTCGTGAGCATATATGCTATTATGTGAACTATGTTAACAAGTTTTAAAGCCCTAGGGACCCTGGTCCTTCTTAATATGTGGACAGTTTTTTAAAGGGATGATCACACTATCAAACTGAACAACATTCTCAATGGTACCAACGTTGAAATAGCGAAAAAAAGCACCATACAAAACTGCAGTCCTACTCGATCCAAAAAGTGTGGGACAGCAAATTCTTTTTCCGCGATTTCGATGTTGGTTCCATAGAGAAAGTTGTCCAGTTTAATGGTCGGATAATCCCGTTAAAAAACCATCAGCACATTAAGAAATAGGTTCCCTATATTATCTAGTTATCATTACATAAAACGTATTTAAATTATACGTAGGAACACATTTTGCAAGAAATTTAAAAGTAGCAATTTCAATATTATTTGTGGTCACAGTATATTTACGATTGTGGATAAGTGGAAATGATTCACACGCACTCACTGATGTGAGACCATAGACACAGAGCACCTGATTACCCAACAAATTACCCTACACGAGACGTTTTTTTTGGAAGATATTATAGAAAATCAACGCTGAGCTGTGTTTTGCGATTAGTGGCTGAGTAATTTCTGGACATTCTCAAGCCAAGTCCAAAAAAGATCACAAATAGTAGAGTCATAAATTTTTCCGGCTTGACAACAACTAAATATTTCTGCGCGCGGGCTGGGTAGCCACGTGGCTCCGCCATATTGTATAGCTTAGCTTTTCCGTCCTTAAAATAATACTTGAGATAACACAAACTACTTCATATTGGCAGAATTGCAGTGCTACACACAAGCAGAACAACATTACAATTTAAATAAATCTTACGTATTCCCAAAAATACAGGGTGTTAGCTTAAATGCGTTACGTATCGAACAGGCCTTCAGACAATCAAACTGAACTACATTTTCTATAGGACCAAATTAGATGAAGCGAAAAAAATCTGCTATTTAGTTCATTTTGAACAACAGATTTTTTTTCGCGATTTCGATGTTGGTTCCATAGTAAAAGTTGTTCAGTTTAGTGGTTCCTCAAGTATGTAACACATTTAAGGGTATACCATGTATATGGAATTGGGCGGGCGGGAACCTGGATAAATTTGACGACCAGTGGCCAGAGGTTGCCCAAAACAGAAACGAGTGGAAGAGCAAGGGAGAAACCTTTGCCCAGCAGTGGGATGAGGTAGGCTAATAAAAAAAAATATGGAATCGGATTATCATTTACCCAATTAGATCTACCCCTAATTGATCCCACACTCCAGAGCTACAAAACCAGCCTATTCCCATTTAGACCGCAAATTTCCTGTGCTTCCGATGTGATTACAGGAATCACGGTCCGATCGACACACCTGCCTTGTGGTCGACGAGAAAAAATGTTTACATGTTACATCGGTTCCGTGTCCGACTGTCTATAGGGTATTAGATAAAGTTGTTTGTTGGCGGTACTGTGATTTCACCAGATTACTTACGACCCACTGATGCACTAACCTCATTGCACGAATAATGGTATATCGGGTTATAGTATAAGAGAAAGACGTACTTTTTGTTATCATCAGCTGCAAGGAGTTACAGCCGTTCGGTACATTAATAAAGACAATGCTATTCTTCAGGGGTTTCATGTTTTTATAAAAATTTTAAATTAATAGCTAGAGAGGTAGATTTTCCGAATTTTAGATATTTTATACAAGTTGTAACAAAACGTATTCAAAGAGGTGGTTTGGAACATCAAACTGAACAACTTTCACAATTGAAAAAAAAAATTCGTTGATAAATTCAGCTGTCCCATTCACATTGACTGGAATAGGTACTGTAGTTTTTTTATGAAACAGCCGATTTTTTTTCTCCTTGTTGGCTCCATAGTGAAAGCTGTTCATTTTGATGATCTAATTAACTTCTTTAAATAATACTAGGGTGTTTTTTTACACTGTAAACAAGGATTTTTTAGCTCCTAGACACGAGTCAATAACCTAAACTCTTTGTATCTCACGGTTAGGTTCGTAAAATAATCAAACATTTTTTCTATCCATTTTTTTGATCCAAATTTTTACGCCTTGCCGTAAAATCCAAAATATACAAAGTGACATGACAAAAAATGCGTGCAAAAAATTCAAACTTTTTTTCAGTTGCATTCAGTAAAAGACTTTGCCGTTCTGTTAAATCTTTAAAGGTTTTGCCGGGCGAGTTTCATAGCGTAGCGCCAAAGCTAGGCATCAAATCAAATGCGTGTTGACTGATTCGATAGAGAAACTTTTTGTTCCATTTACCATTTACAGAATGTTCTTCTACCGAATGATTCCATTGAGTACGACTTTAAATCAGCATTAAGAACTAGCCGATTACCTTGGGTACGTGGAACGTAACGAGTGTTCTGTTACCTACGTCACTCTGGAAGGCTCACTTCGTGCAACACTGTGTGCTCTTGGACACATCGAGGTAAAATACCATGAAACTGAGATCAAAGTCAGTCAATGTGTTATCAATGAAAACTCTATAATAAAGCCTTTAAATAAATTGGGAACTACTTCCAAAATTACTTCTTCCGAAAAAAAACATCACGGTGTGCTATACGTCCAACCAACGCGACGTAGTGTATCCAATCGGACAACAGCCCTGCCGTTGTCTTAGACCAATCACTTCTTGGTTGTTACGCTATTTGTGTTCGAGTACGTACCTACCTATTTTATTAGACGACATTAGGTAAGGTAGGTGTACTTATTCATTGAATTAAAATAAATTACACTTTTTATTAGAGCATTTCTTTGTAGAGCCATCCATTATTTTTTTTTATTAGGGATTACAAACAGTCAAATATAAACTTATAACAGTCAAATATAAATAAACTTAAATATAAATATAATAATTAATATAACAAATACAAACACTGTAACATACAGACCTAGAGATCCATTTGAATGACATTTTGTCAAAAAGATGTTACTTAATTTTTCAAATATTATTGATTTTTAAACATGTTAGAGCCATGTTGTGCTATTTCGAATCAAATTAAAGATTGAAAAATTTGTCTCGGGCGGGACTTGAACCCGCACTTTTCCAAACCGGGGAACTGCGTTATCCAATTTCGCCACCGAGCCCACTACCCAGAGAACGAAATAACTACTAAATACTTAATAATACTTAATTTTTGCATAAACACATAATTTAACTACCTTATTCTCTTTCAAGGTGAAACTACACTGCGATAAAACTAGCACCTAATAGCTATTTTATACGACTTACACAAAATCCCTTAGTCGCCTCGCAAATAGAATGAGGTCTAAGCCAGGAACCACAGAGCAACTTAAAAGTCTTGGAATAAAACTGTTTCTCTTATATTATGTACTTACATATTTATAATCCTATAATATATTATAATCTAAAAATAAACAAACTAAAATTCTTTAAACGCTCCTAGATAACCGAAAAATCCCCAAACTTCAGCACTACAAAACTTTTGTATCCCCTACTATTTATAACTATTAACCAGAGCTTCTAGATCAGACTTGTAAGTAACCGGGAGTATCATCGATTGATTTGATAATGTTATACCTTCTCGATCCAACATTGAATGTTATTTGCTAGCTGCAATGACACTCTATACACATAGAATGTCATTGGCTGGCTGCTTTAGTACAGACTTAAAAAAGAAATGAAAAAGTTAAATCTAGGCGCGTGAGCAAAAACTATGTTCAAAGTCAGTTTTTCAAAAATGTAAGTAAACCAAACTGAGGACACTTTTTGCTAAAGTTTTTGCGAACTGCTAACACCATTTTGAAAAGTAAACTTTACCATCACTATTTCATACATTCGCCATCTGTAGTGTTATTTTGTGATAATAATATAATGAACTATTGCAAGGCGCCTATTTCAAGGCGCGTCACAAAACACTATCGTCCGCCTTCCTCGTCTATACGATAGGAAACTGAAGAAAGACGCAAATTATGCGTGTTGCATTGAAATCTATAATTTGCGTCTTTTTATGGCTCTAAACCGTGTTAATAGACAAAACTCACAGGCTTTTATCCTAACGCTTACGCTAATGCCTAACGTATGCGTGAAAGGAGACTTAAGATCATGCGAACGGAGGTTGTTATAATAGTCCAGGCAGTTCTTAAACTTGAAGTCATCTGATTTCATTATCAATTGTAACCGCTTTCAAAAAGTAGTCTTGTCTCTACGTTTCTATTTATCTAAATTCACAGTTGATATTTTAATAATGCGTTCAGGGCACTGTTGGGGCTGCCACGTTTCTGCAGTGCATCACAGATGTTTGCGAGCGCACAAGTGGATGGCTTCAATGCCATACTCCGCAAAAAATTTGCTTCCCTGCTATGCAGGGTACATGCCAGCTCGAATGGTGCCCTAAGCTGATGGGGGGACTGTCCATTTTTAAGCCACATGTACCATATAAATCAAATTATTTTATTAGTTATTATCGGAAAAATAATTACAAAATGCGGTCAGCACAAGCGTCGTCAAATATAAAGATACAAAAAAATTGACATAAATCAGCAACATGCTTCGTCAAAACAATGAAATACAAACTCAGTCAAATAACCCACCCATAATGCTAGCAGCGTTGCCACGTTGAATTGCTATCAGCCTCTGCACCAGAAACGACCCGGAACGGGGGTCACAATTTCTCTCCCTCAGTCGACTTCCAACCTCCGCAACGAAGGTCTTAGCCTCGGCACCCCAAACCCCCGCGGTCTCAACGGCCATACCACTACCATACCGGCTGTACCATATTACTAAGTCACTTCTACAAGTTAAATACTAACATAAACCCAACTTTTGTATTACTAGCCCTCTGGATCATGATGTCAGAAAATATATTTTTTTTATTTTTTTATTTTAACCAAGTGTTCAGACTCGGGGTAGTGGTAACAAACGTTCACACAGCTTGTTTCCGTCGTGTCGGGGGTATTTGTACAAATTTTTACATTTGCACAATGCAGGCAGAGTGCAGACGGTGCTGGTGGCACGAATTCTGAAACGTAGGGCGCATCTTTTTACTTTATTCTTTACTAGCATTTTGTGCAGTTACACGAGTTTTTAATCTAGTCTAGATAATCTGACGATCCGGTAGGTATAGTGTTTACAACGCCGAACCAGTTTACCAGGCTAGAGGTTCGTGGTTTCGAATAAATGATTGACACTAACATCTAACTTTTTGGGGCATATTTCAACGATACACCACGTGGTGGGAACCACCGTAACTTCTGTAAACCAGGTTCAACAACAGCGACCACTTTTAAGGGAACATAATTCGAATAAACTTCTCTTAACATTAGAAAATTGAAGTCCTGCACGGCTAGCATGCCACCCACAACAAAGCGTTTAAACGAGAAAAACGTCATGCGCCCTCTTTCTGGCCAACGTAAAATAATAAAGATGGAGGCACATCTCGATTTTTATCGTTTTCTCGGGGGTGGCATGCTAGGCCTACAGCGTGCTTGGGGGATGCCTCTATAGTTATCTTGATCTTGATACCCACAATCAATTAAGTCAAAGAAGGTACGAGTAGAGAAAATATAAAAAATATCCGACTTACCTCCACTGCAAACGATCAGCGAACTCCAGAGATAATTTATGGCACCTAACTTCGATGCGCCTATTTTCGATTGCGTTGAAAGCTATTTGTCAATCTGGTTAGAGTACCTATCTCTGTGCGGTATAATTGTTCAACCACTTCTTTCCTCTTCTTAGTAGGTAATCCGTAAAAAAACCATCTAGTACACAATCATGTCGCCAAAAGTGAAGCGAAGTAATTATTTTGGTTTCGCACGCTCTATTTACGCAAAGAAAAAACTGCAGTTAGGTACATATTATGTCTTTCACTACCAATACTAAGTCTTAACGTCTTTAATAATAAGATTGTATTTCCCATGTTGATGCGGTTAGTATAGCCCAATATAGGTAGTACTTGTTTTTTTAATTAATTCGTTGGTTTTTAGTATTCCGCATCAACATTTAAAATATGGAATACTCACTTACACGACCGTCGTGGTGTTCAGAACCATTTCTCTAACTGTCAAACATATGTGATGCGGGTAGTTGGAACAATGGTCACTTTTAACATATTGAAGATTTCAGGATGGAATGACGTGTCAAGTGTTGATAGGTGGATAGCCTTCTTCCCATATAAACACTGCATCAAATTGCTAACACCTCGAACAACATTCACTAGAAAAAGTTTCATTGGTACGGTGATTGTGATAAGATATTGCTCATGATGACACAAAAAAGAGAAAAAATTTGTACGGTTGACTTTCAATGGTACCATTGAAAGTTAACATAACAAATGTTAAGATTCATTGGTACGGTTAACTTTCATCGGTACGGTTAACTTTCATTGGTACGGTTGACTTTCAATGGTGGTGTTGACTTTCGTTCGTACGATTGACTTTCATTGTTACGGTTGCCTTTCATTGGTACGGTTGTCTTTCAATGGTACGATTGACTTTCATTGGTAAGGTTGACTTTCATTGGTGCGGTTGTCTTTCAATGGTACTGTTACCTTTTATAGGTACGGTTGACTTTCAATGGTATTGTTAACTTTCGTTCGTACGATTGACTTTCATTGGTGCGGTTGTCTTTCAATGGTACTGTTAACTTTTATAGGTACGGTTGACTTTCAATGGTGTTGTTAACTTTCGTTCGTACGATTGACTTTCATTGGTACGGTTGACTTTCATTGGTATGGTTAATTTTCATTGGTACGGTTGAGTTGACCTACCAGGGCACATCGTCAACTCCACTAGTCTCACTATGGTATGGTAAACACCATAATAAGCAATAGGTACCCTTAACAACGCTGCATTTTTCAGTTGGAAAAAAAAATCGCGACAAGTCATAAAGTGATCCATTCGAACGAAGGTAAAGATGGAAAACAAAATGTTGCCTTGCGATTCGTACGGAACACTAATTGCGTAAGTACCGCTCGCACTTGGCAGGTTTTTTCACGTTTGAAAGCAATTGGTTCCTTTCTTAGAAGTAACCGTATAAGGTTAATGACATTTAAACGATTTGCACAGTATCTTTCGATTGATTAACTGTTTCTCTAATAAGGTACAAGTACCTATTCGCTATTTGGTTGAAAAATGACAATACAAAAAAAATATTTCTTATGTATTATTAAAAATTTGGTGTACCTCGTTTGAATGAGACCTGAGAGGGAATGAAGCATCCATCATGTAAGCTAATTTTTAATAATATACATCTTTATAAATTACTAGAGTTAACCCGCGACGTTGTCCGCACAAATTACATACCAGATTTTAAGTCACATCATAAGCAATCGAACAATAAAAGTTTCATAAAAATCGGTTCAATGGTTTTTGCGTGATGCTCGATCAAACAAACAGACAGACAAAAAATCCGAAAATTGGTGATATGGAATCAGGGACAACTAAAAACCATATCGTAACTTTCTTCAATGAACAGACACACTTTTTCTGTTACAATTTTATAATAGTTAAGATACGAGGCAATTTTTTAAACACTTTGGTGCTTTGGTGGTTGAGGTGGTTCAGACCATCAAACTTTAACTATGGGAACAAACCGGAAATTGCAAAATAAATCAGCTGTTCTATTAGACACTAAACTGGAATGCCTACCCGATTTAAATAAATTTGTATGAAACGGCCGATGTTATTTTTGCGATTCCAGGTTTGCTTTCAATGTAAAAATTGTTTTCAGCTTACTAGTCTACAAAACCACCGAGAAAGTTTTGAAAGCTTTTGAAAAATTACCTACAATGTTCGTAGTAAGAGGTATATTATTCAAAATAAGTATTTGAAACTGTATTAATTGTTTATTCGAAAGATCCATAAAATAGTAACATTAAATAAAATTATAAATAAAGAGACTTAAAACTAAACTAACCTAGGATGTGGTGCAGGTTCGGTCCTTGTGGGAGGGTACCCAGAACGCTGGCCGCATTTCCTCGCTGAATGGCTATGCTGATCCGTTGAGCGAGGAAAGTGCCAGCTCTTGGGTCTATCAGGCGCTTTGACAAATAAGTATTTCAGTGAAACATTGAAATTAAATACGCACGCTATCATACTTGTCCTTTTGATGGCCCGGTAGCACAGTCTGTAGTGAACCTGACTGCTGTACCGTGGGTCCCGGGCTCGAATCACGTAAGGGACAAATATTTATATGATGAATATGAATATTTGTACCCGAGTCATGGATGTTTGTATCTAAATATGTATTCTATATCGTTGTCTAGTCATCATAATACAAGTCCAGGTACTTTAAATGTGACTAGATAATTTGTGTGACAATATCCAAGATATTTTAGGTATTTACACACGAATATTTATTTTCAATTTATCCTACGAAAGAACGATTCAATAAATAATATTTTTATACCTTTAAAAATGTGATTAAAAACAAATTATTGCCAAAAGGGAAATAAATCTTCTCCAGTCCCTTGATAGTCGCAATTTCAAATTACATGAATATTCTGCATGGTATTATTTCCAAAATTGAAGTATTATCTACCCAAAGGTAAGAAGCTCGTGTACCAAAACAAACAAAACGCATCCTAAACCTTAATCATGGAACATCAAAGACTGCGTAATCCAAAAAATACACCTCTCCTTCAAAAAAATCCCCTAATACGTCGTAAAAAATATTCCTTAGGCGTACACATACCCGTAAAGGTGCATAAAGGTACGTACACACGAACGCCTCAAGAATTAAAAAAGAAAACCTGTCGGCAAAGTCCACAATGTCAAAAAAGTCGCCGTCGACAAACAAAGTGAGTGAAAAAAGTAAAAAAAACAGGACGAACTCCACATTCTTAATTTAACTTGAGTCACTCTTACATCCCACTCGAATGAAAACCATTATATCTGAATCTCCCCCTTCCCCCTACACACAGCACTTTAAAGGTGAAACAGTAGAGTTCTCATGTAGTTCTGAAGTTCTTTTAAGGTTGGACGCGTGTCACGAATGGGGGAGGCAAAAGAAAGAAAGCGCCCATTTCTCAAGGCAGTATAAACCGTCTATGTGTGGTATACTTAGCCGATTTCGTGGGGCTCACCTTGACACGCCGTTTGCGGTGAAATTATACTCGTACCGAGCTACCGAGACAGGGAAAACTGGCCTATTTATTTTTTTGGTGAGCTCATCCAGGTAAGCACCCGTTAAAGTACGCAGTAAGTTATATGTAGGGATATAACAAGACGATGAAGGAATAACGTTACTTTGGCAGTTATGTAGATAGACATTAGGTACTAGGCACGTTATTACTGAAACCAATATGTTGAAAGTGAAATTGTAGCAGAGTTGTGAGTTTTTGTGTACCTAATCATAATGATAATAAAATCCAATACGTCAGAGCACGAAGTTGAAAATAATGCTCACTTTTCAAATCACTACAGCAATCCTACAATTTGTGAAAAGTGAGCATTGCTTTCAAATTCGTGCTTAAAGATATACCTAGTAGTAGCATCAATGCTTCTGTCTTCCTCAATATGGGTGTAATCATCTTCTTCTTGTCGTGTAGGCAGCAACTAGCAAGCCCTGGTGTCAGAGTTTTTTCAGACCGCCTTACGGCCTTTGACGTGGTTTTTTATGTAACGACTACGGCACGGAATCATTTTTCTTTTCAGGTGATTAAGCCTGCAATGTCCTAACCAACTGGGGAAAAACGCATAAAGTGACATTTCACTAGGTGTCCCCCGAGGGAATCGAACACACAACCTCCGTGTCGAGAGTCAATGCTCTTAACCATTAGACCACGGAGGCAGTTGGTGTAATCATAATAATTATTTATTACAGATTACAGTATGTTACAAAGTTGGATAATGTCAGATCGTTGAAATGAATTATCTATTTTTGAAACTACTTATTTTAATTGCTTTGCTTCAACATTATTTCAATAACTTTGCAGTTTAAAGATATTTATTATTTCTCAAAAGAACAGTTACAGTTCACTTAAAGAGAATACATAGTTAATTAAATAAAGTTTAATTTTTAGCTCGAGTTGGCATAAGATAGGAAGGGTAACAATAACTATTTTTAAATATATAGTATACATGGTTAGGTAGGTACATTATTTTCACAGGTTATTACATGCTAGCTGGCCATTTAATTTACTATATCACGTTACGCAGTTGTTCCTAGGTGCAATTAGAAGACCTTATTTATTTAGCTAATTCAGAAGTAGAAAGAGACGATTTGACAACAATCTGAGATCAAGGTGACCACAAACTTTCTTCACGTAGTCTTCCACTTCTGGACAATGGTCTTACAGTAAGACTACAGTCTCTCTTTCTATGCAGTGACTGTAAAAATGTTGTCCGTTTGACATTGTATTCAATCTAAAAGTTCTTAATTCTGACATTATAATCCCAAATTAATGTATATTTGTAATAAATACTTTTGCATGCTATTTGTAAATAGTTGAATAAGGAGGACTCAATTGTAACCATAGTAATATCTTGTAACTACACCCTTTTCAGTGCAAATAAATCTTATCTTATCTACTTGGAAAGGCGTCTTAATATAAAGATGCTACTTTCCTTACCAAAAATAATTAAAGACGAATCCCAAAAGACTTAAACACAGCCCCTTAATTTCGTTAAAACTCTGCGATCAATAACAGCCGAAATCTGCATCCCTTATCAACTGTCATATAAAAAACTTACGAAATTGCTACCCCTCACACACACACACACATATATACTACTCATTATAGGGGTAACTAATCACTGAGCTATGGAGAGAAAAAAAAGTGGAATTTTTTTATTCATTAACCACCCTCTTCTTGGCGCTGTCTCTGAATGACAGGGAAAGCTTTAGAGTGGATTAAGATATTACTTTTATCTGTATTATTTCAGTTTTCTCGCCTTTATTTGTCACTTGTCTAATAGTTGAATATTTATAAGCCGCATTGAGGTATTCATATCTAAAATCAGTGAAAGAAAATTCTAGTTTTAAACTCTACACTTTTTGAAAATATTTATGACATGTAGTAGGAAAAAGTTCCGCCGAGTCCCACTTCAGCTGAGCTATGTGAGGCCTGCGTCCACTATACCTGTTTTGCTGTCTACCGTATGCATACGGAGAAGTGGGCCAAAATGGCTACACAATGGGTTCTACAAGATGGTTACCGACGTCGAGGAAGACCCAGGCAACAGGAGACGACTTGAAAGGTTGGCCCGAGTATAGGAGCATTGAATAGGTATTGGAAGAGAAGAGGGGAGGCCTTTGCCCAGCAGTGGGACACAGAGATAAATTTAAAAAAGTAGTAAAATATAGTTGGTGACAAATACATAATCAGTTAAATTGTCATCATCGTAAGCCTTTACGCACCCCACTGTAGGGAAAAGATCTCTCACAAATACGGCTGAAAAGTTACGGGTCAGGATCTGCCACGCAGTTTTCTCAGCCGTCAGCAGAATTTTAAGCCGCCGAAACACGCTTCTGACTTCGCATTACTATTATCACCAAATTCACCATCTATCCGTAGTCAATATGCCAAAGAATCAAAACTCAGGTATGTGTTGTTTAAGCTAAATAAATAAATATCTTGCACAATGTCACACAAATTATCTAGTCACATTTAAATTATCAGAATCAATGACCGTACCGTATTTCAACCACCGAAGCTTTACTACTCCTACGACTAAATATTTATAGTAGTAAGTACAATAGCGCATCCACCGTTCTCGCTGTTCTATCTCGCATACGACCCACACTCTCGCGGGCAAAGCATGAATTTGCATATTTGTGCTCACTAAGTGCAATAGCTTGTTTGTACGCACTCTAACATTCTTCCTATTTACTTTCTCGCTTAATTCGCCAATTGTTAATTAGTACTGTTATTCGACTTAGAAAACAAAACAATGGCGCATCGTAGTCATTCCTACATTCTGTCTACCAATGTCTATTCAAAATACAATGTTCGTTTTGCTCAAGGATTTGTACTCGAAGATATAAGAGGGAGGAAGACTTATTTAGCTGAAAATAGGAATGCCAAAAATTCTGAGACAGTGTCTTACCAGTAAGCAGTAAGCCTCCATGCTAGTTGTCAAATCTCTTCACCACAATGGGAAGGCAAACTCAATAGCATGCCATTCTACTTGACAGAAGAAGAAATGGGCGATGAGTGTCTAGCAATTCATTGACTACCTTCGTCATTCGCTCTTGAATAAGGATAATGTTGTGATATACTGCTTAGTTCCTATTATCAAAAATATTTAATTCCCTTCCACAAGATTTAGATTTAGATATAAATAAAAGTAGTGTTAAATCGTTTAAAAGAGCCCTAAAAAGGCATATTCTGAAAAGTCTATGAGTAAATTATATCAAGTTGTACTTTCTGTTTAGTATTTATGTTACCTTGAGGTCATTGTGCAGTCGCGGAATCTAATTTCACTAGTAGGTCAGCTTTAGGTAATAATAAATTAATCTTAATGCATTTACGTATAAAACCGCTAGTCGGTTGGGTTCCGCGAGTGTACGTACCTACCGTTTGTACCATTAGCGTTAAGTGTAATGATTGTTAATTGTTTGTAAATGTTATCAAGCGCTCATTGTATGCCGACAAACTGTTCTGCAGTTTGGCTTAAAATGTGTCTGTAATACTGTACTGTGTTTTGTGAGAAAAATAAATTAAAAAAAAATTTAATTCCAGTTTTTGGTAGGCGTAACCCATCATCTCTGCAACTATTCGGCCGTGACTCTTCCAGAACCATGTTTTGTGCCCACATTGCCATTATAAACCTTGTAATCGAGAGGTCTTTTGTTTGGAAATAGCTGGCAGATGGTCGATTCACTTGAATCGTCATATCATAAATACAATTACATCGATTGAATTTGCAGTGTAGTAATTTCACTCAGGAAATTTTCCGTTCTACGTATACTCTTTAGTAATATGTTGTGCATGTATAGTAAGTATACATATATAGTAAAGACATACAGTTTCTGCTTACAGAAATTAAAAATTGAAGTCGTTCATTTTATCATGTTCTCTTATTGTATCTCTATAGAACTTTTAAGAAACTTACTCCAAATTTATGAGTATTTTATTTACGTCATCATGCATAAACTCATGACCTTCCTTGACTTCCTTCCTTGATCAAAACATGGAACATTGCTGCAACTATCAGCATAAAGTTTGTAAGCTTGCAGTTCTAGTAAGAAACTTTTTATCATATTTAGGATTTCTTGACAACTTACATTTTATATCGGTGGCATTTTGCTAACAAAAACGCTACGAAAGTACAGAAATTTCTAGTGGAAAAAATTCAATATTAGAATTGGACCCACACGATTTGAACAGCCAAAACGATGATGAGACACATCAAAAGCTCATTGTCTTTCGTATCTCAAAATTCATAATAAGAATTTCTCAAACGAAAAACGAAAGGCCTAAAAAAATAATTTGGGTCGTTATTAGACACGTAAAGAGCTGGCATCGGAGCGCGTCAAACAAACGCCTTTCTCAAGCAAAGCAGCGCCTAATTTCAATATCCGAACGGAACGTGGACCGTTCGGAAACTCTCCTCGGGGAATAAATTACTCCGTCTATTCAATATTTCATCAGGGCGAGAGGCCGACTCTGAATATTCAAAACTAGAGGAGACACGTAAAGGCACGCGCAAGCCATTTTTCGCGCCTATCATCTCGGTAACAAAACGCACTCGTAATTACCCCCTCCGCTGCCCCCCAACCCGCCGCGGAGGCCACCTCACCCCCCCTCGCGCTTGCGGGGAGGGGCCGCCCAGTGACAATTATTGATCAAAAATTCTCTCTCTTCTTTCGCAAAAGAAAACTTGGACGGGTTATGTGTCAACCGGTACAATTTGATCGTTGTAATTAGATCATTTAAATTTTCATATCGATTAAAAATTTTTGTTTTATCTGCTACATTATTGGCAAGTATTAAAGTAAGTATTTAACCTCTTACGCCTTTATAAGACACAAAACATAAACAATTATTATCGGGCATACACCACTGGCATCTGACTAGTAAAGATTAAAAACTGTGGGTATATTTTTTACAACTTATGGTTGAATAATCTAAGAGTTTGCTTCGCCAAAATATTTCAAAGTTATAAGCTCGCTTCGTTTGCTCATCTATGCATGACTTTCCAGATGTAACGAATGGTAAATTAATGAGCTCATTTTTCAAGCTAACCTCTAATTTCTTGCCTATGACCTCAGGGGCGAGGAACTTTTAGTAATTAGCATCAGTGTCGTACCACAAAATTTCGAAACACATTGAAAGTTGGTACGTTCTCGAGAAAAATCTAATAAACTAGTAGGTAATCAGAGCATTTCACGTGAATGAGTTTTGTGGGGTAGCGATATTATATCGACTGTTTTAAACAATATTTGAGAAAACGTGTGTTCCAAATAAAAAAATTCTGCCAAAGATCACATATTCATTTCAAAATATGTACATACCTACACATAAACATTAATTAGGTACGATACGTGGGACCGTTTTAGTTGGTGTGAAAATGAAGAAACCTGTACCCAGCTGTGGGGTTTACCAGGCTGATGATGATGATGATAAAGGCAAACGCAGACATGTCGCGCTTTTGCCTTAAAACGTAGATGTGGTCACCCGACATTTCTCCTGGCAAGCGCATCAATGTTATTCCAACATTACAATAAAGTTACCAGCATCAAGACACGTGGATCGCGGTACACGCGGCCGCCTCGGCATATTAATTGCACGCGGCGCTACCGGGCGGGAGGCGACCGGCAAGACATGGGGTGGCCGCGAGGTCAACCGTCGTGCGCCATTGTTTTGTGCGTGCCAATATACGCGACGCGAGCTTTCTTACCTACAGACTAATTGATGTTTTGTTGATTGATATTTTGGGTTGGTTTCTTGTTTTTAAAGTAAGCAAGGCTTTTGTAGACGTTTGCCTAATCGGTGATCGATAAAATTGAGTTATTGGGCGTTTTCGAAATAGTACTTTGACGTTTCTTTTTTTTTTCTTTGCTATTTCATAAATACGGTGATAAATCTTCATCCTAATTCTGAACAAAAGTCTCCTCCATTATCTGACACGCTCGACATCTAAATCCTGCTGTTGCGATTTCATTCATACATCATAATTATACGTGTGATCTTTCGAACTCTATCTCATCATCATCATATAAGCAGATAGACGTACACTGCTGGACCCCCCAAAATGGGGGATCCCAAAATTTGCCATAATCGCCACGCTTTACAGGCGGGTTGGCGATCGCAGTTGGATTGAATGTGTGTACTCAGAGAATGCTGCTACCCATCCTACCGTAGATCCCTTAGTCGCCTTAGTCGAACTCTATCTATTAGCTATTTATTTTAACATTTTTAGACTATTTTATACTGAATATTTATTAGTACGGGTTCTAATCCGCACGGACATCATGCCATGTACCAATGAGTTTTTCTGACTTATGGACACACGGCGACACTTCAAGCTATACAAAACCAAGCTGGACGCGGGACGTATTATTCTTATACGTTACTCGACCTACGCGCGGCCAGCTTATTTTGGTTTTGTATAGCTTGATGTGTCGCCGTGTGTACGTAATATCGTCTGCTCTGAAACGGTGAAGGAAAACATCGCGAGAAAACCTGCATACACTGAAGAAGAAATTCTGATGTGTATGAGAAGTCTACCAATCCGAATTGGGCACGAGTGGTGGACTAATGCCCGTACACCCTCCCTGAGGGTAGGCCTGTGCTCTGCAGTGGGACGTTTATCTTCTATAAGGTCTAACAAAACTAGCTGAAACTATTTTAAAGGGATGATCAGACCATCAAACTGAACAACTTTCTCTATGGGACCAATATCGAAATCGCGAAAAAAAATCAGCTGTTCCATACAAACGTACTCGACCTAAATGTATGGGACAGCAGATTTTTTTTTCCCGATTTCGATATTGGTCCCATAGAGAAAGTTGTTCAGTTTGATGGTCTGATCATCCCCTTTAAATAGTTTCACCTAATTTTGTTAGACCTTATATACTATTATAAAACTGTAACAGGAAGTTTGTCTGCACATTGAAGATATTAACAAAAAAAAAGTTACGATATGGTTTTTAGGTGTCCCTGATTCCATTTCACTAATTTTTGGATTTTTTCTCTGTCTGTTTGTTTGTGTGTTTGTTTGTTTGTTTGTTTGAACGAGTATCACGCATAAACTACTGAACCGATTTTGATGAAACTTTTTTTGTTTGATAGCTTATGATCTGACTTAAAATCTGGTATATAATTTGTGCGGACGAAGTCGCGGGTTAACGCTCGTAGTCTGATAAAGATACAACAATCTCAACCAAGATGACAAATACAAAGGCTCTACTAAAAAGAAATGAAATGTCTTTATTTGTACTTGTACTTGGGTGTTAATGAAGAGTCGCATCTGTTCGTGATAAATTACCAAATACCAAATAGTGCAGTTTGGCTGCAAGTGCTATGCAACCTTTATTGCGGACGTCATCACTATGGGCACGACATTAGCGCCACCTAGAGTCATTATTAACACGTGAATTATTGATACCTAGTTAGATTGAAAATAAAGTAAGAACTTAAACAAATTAGTAACAAACATTTTTAAAATATCTATAAATAGCCCAGTCAGTTTACGGAGTTTTGTTAGGCGGGGTAGGGAGTAATTATTAACTGGACTTTAGTACTGTAACCGGCATCATTTAATGACAAAAAGACTATTTTAAAACATATTAAAATAAAAATTGCTATGCAACATAGAAATCAAAATTGTGTTTCCCAGAATGCTTTTTAATTAATAATATTAATAGTATGCACTTGTTAGAATATTAGATTTTATTTAATTGAATGATTCGTGAGTCGAGTCATGAGTCGTATCATGAGTTTGAATCTAAATTATTAATATTAATCTAGTCATCTACGTTTCATTTTTAGACTGGCAACATCTATTAAAAACCAAACCATTGTTGACAATGTTTAGTAACTTATTTTGGTGAATCTTGTTGTAATTGTGATATTAATTATACAGTTATAATCATCCTAAAATCATAGTATAATTTGTGAAGTAATAATTATAATTTAGAAATGATTAAGTACGTATTATAATACTGTAAACAAACTTCATTTCCTGGATGGATTTGCCGCCATTCCGAACCATCGTGAAGTGTGGTGGTAAATCTATAAAAGAGGTGGTTTGTCATAAAGTAAGGAATTCTACCAAAGATCACAGAGGTGGTCACGCTGCCCAAGTGTAAGTGTTACGCCATATTTATTATTTGTTCAGTTTAAGTAACTTGTGTTTGCTACCGTATAATTATGGTTAATTTATAATACCTAATTCTTATGTGTGATTTTCTATAATGTGTTTTGGTTGTCCTATATGGAGTTTCTTTGTCTGGTTCTTCTCCATATGCCCTATGGTTTAGATAGGAGGACACTAGCGAACCAGAAGTAATGTAGAATCAAAGATATAAAATATATTCAAAGATATATTATGTAAGGATAGTCAAAGAATTAAATAATATTCGACTATTCTTATTCTGGCCTTTCATTTGAAATCATTTCTGTACATATACTTTCCTCATCCTCATTGTAGACCAGTGTCCTGAACTGGGGACGGCAGATGGGATGACGATGGTATCATGATAACCTTTCCTTTTCTTATGGGGCATCTGGTCCAACATACACAACATACACATAATATGATAGGTTCGATACGATGTAGGAACACTATCAGAATATATTTAGCCTTGATGTGCTTTAATTATATTAAATTACATGATAAATTGGTCGAATAGTTTATGAACCTAATCCTGACAATATGCCATGAATATTATAGCCCCTAGCTCTCCCTATAATCTGACATCAGAAGTGGGATCCGGTCTAGGATCTTATCCATGACTTCCATGCTCACATACTTTTTGTTTTTCATGGTATCATCATGAGGACCGCTGCTCCAGCTGCAAAAGGAAAATGCATCACGATGATGACCCTGGTCGTCTGGAGACAACCCGCAAAGAACCATCCAGAAACCATTGAAAACCACAAGAATCCAAGATGAAGATTTGAAAATTTTGCGAGGTAACGGCAAATGCCGAATAAGATTTTTGTTTGTTAAAAAAACTTAAGTGGGTACTTTAGTCAGATTATAAATCAGTATGGCCGAGCGGTTTTTTTTAGAAATTTTATTAAATCTAAAGTTTTACGATTGTGATAATCGTAAAACTTACGTAATTCAATCTTAAAATTTTGTAATTTGAAAGGATTCGAGTATATTTTAATCTAGCTTTCTGTTTTGATCACGACTGGTAGTCAAATTAGTTTAAAAGTGATACCAACTTAATATGTCCAAGCTGTTCCATGTTTTTCAAGCGGTCTGTTGTCAAAATGATGTGAGTTGACCGAAAGGTTTGAGTTGACCGAAGGGTGTGAGTTGTCCTAAGGTGTGAGTAGACCTAAGGGTGTGAGTAGACCCAAGGGCGTGAATAGACCCAAGGGTGTAAGATGACCCAAGGGTGTGAGTTGACCCAAATAGTGTGAATTGACCCAATGGTGTGAGATGACCCAATGTTCTAAGATGCCCAAATTGACCGTTGTTACTTGTCACCATAATGTAAGATGTGTGGCTGTAGCAATGCTAAAATGTGATACATTGCTTTAAGATTACAGTAAATTACAAATGCTATTATGACAATAACAATGCTATGTGGTAGATAATTAGCTATATTATGATTTGATCATGAACTGATTAAGTGACTTAACTAACTAGTACCCTCTTGGTATAAAGCGGTCTTTTTTTAATGATAAAACCTCCGTTTATGACCAACTGGGCAATGACAGACTTTAAATTCAAATAATTTCAATTACTGTTTTTTGTTTATCGTAACTTACGAAACATTGTTATAGAATCAGTAATGTGGCTAATTATGTCTTGCTTATTTCTCTAAATGTTTTAGATAAGAAGTTTTTTGGTAATGTTTGGTATTGCTGTTTTGTTATGCTTTGGTTTACAATTATTTTATCAGTTTGTATTTTGGTTGACAATATTTTTTATTAGAATCAATATGGTCATTGTATATATTTATCTTTCTTTAATTATATACTTCGAGAACGAAGTATTTGTCAGTATGGCCGTGTTAGAATATTAGATTTTATTTAATTGAATGATTCGTGAGTCGAGTCATGAGTCGTATCATGAGTTTGAATCTAAATTATTAATATTAATCTAGTCATCTACGTTTCATTTTTAGACTGGCAACATCTATTAAAAACCAAACCATTGTTGACAATGTTTAGTAACTTATTTTGGTGAATCTTGTTGTAATTGTGATATTAATTATACAGTTATAATCATCCTAAAATCATAGTATAATTTGTGAAGTAATAATTATAATTTAGAAATGATTAAGTACGTATTATAATACTGTAAACAAACTTCATTTCCTGGATGGATTTGCCGCCATTCCGAACCATCGTGAAGTGTGGTGGTAAATCTATAAAAGAGGTGGTTTGTCATAAAGTAAGGAATTCTACCAAAGATCACAGAGGTGGTCACGCTGCCCAAGTGTAAGTGTTACGCCATATTTATTATTTGTTCAGTTTAAGTAACTTGTGTTTGCTACCGTATAATTATGGTTAATTTATAATACCTAATTCTTATGTGTGATTTTCTATAATGTGTTTTGGTTGTCCTATATGGAGTTTCTTTGTCTGGTTCTTCTCCATATGCCCTATGGTTTAGATAGGAGGACACTAGCGAACCAGAAGTAATGTAGAATCAAAGATATAAAATATATTCAAAGATATATTATGTAAGGATAGTCAAAGAATTAAATAATATTCGACTATTCTTATTCTGGCCTTTCATTTGAAATCATTTCTGTACATATACTTTCCTCATCCTCATTGTAGACCAGTGTCCTGAACTGGGGACGGCAGATGGGATGACGATGGTATCATGATAACCTTTCCTTTTCTTATGGGGCATCTGGTCCAACATACACAACATACACATAATATGATAGGTTCGATACGATGTAGGAACACTATCAGAATATATTTAGCCTTGATGTGCTTTAATTATATTAAATTACATGATAAATTGGTCGAATAGTTTATGAACCTAATCCTGACAATATGCCATGAATATTATAGCCCCTAGCTCTCCCTATAATCTGACACACTCATTTGACTTAGATTTAACAATATAAATTATTTTTTAGCAATAAAATAGACATTGAAATTTAAAAAATGAGGTATTTATTAGAAAATACGAATGGATTTTTCAAAACCTTCTAAGTAGCCAAAAATATTTACACCATGTTTGAAGTATGTACTAATGGTAAAGCCTTAAATATATGGAAAAAAATTACCATCACGTTTTTTAGAACGAGATAATAGTTAAATTTTGAAATTGGAACTATTGCTGACGTGATTTTTTTTTAAATTTTGGTACATTTCTAAGCTTAAAATAGCTCTTCAATATTATACCGAAAAAAAATATCAATTATTAATTAGTCCTATTGGTACTTCGCTTCGTATTAATTCCCATACAAACTTTCATGCCCGTTTTCACACGTTTGAATTGCGTAAAATATTCTTTAGTGAGAACCCAGAAACCAAATGAATCTTCCGTGCCTAATTTCAAGTTAATAGCCTTTGATAAATGGACATTTTTGGTGTCGAGTGTGTGGATTAGCATAGATTCAAGACACAGATTGTCCATTAATAGTTCACATTACTGCCACAGAATGCGCTACGATTAATTTTACTGTCCCCTCCATGCATTTGGCATAATACAGGGTGTAACAAAACTCCCTAGTAATACTTAAGGGGATGCTTCAGACCATCAAACTGAACAACTTTCCCTATGGAGCCAAAACCGAGAAAAAATTTAAAAAATCAGCTGTTCCATACATTTGATTTGAGCCGGTACTGCAGTTTTGTATGGGGCAGCAGATTTTTTTTTATTTTTTCTCGGTGTTGACTCCTTAGTAAGTAAATAGAACTAATCGATACGAACGGTCAATTGTTTTGAGGGATCAGGTCGGTTACGTCCTTTTCCCCGAACGTCCACTGTTGACCCGAACGTTCATTTCCCGGATTGGTTCTTTTCCCCGAACGGCCATTTACTCGGACGACCATTTCCCCCGAACGGGCATATTCCCGAACTTTACCCCGAACGGCCCTTTCCCCGCACGGCCATTTCTATAACCAGTCATTTCCCTGCACAGACATTCTTCATGGTGTAACAAAACACCCTAGTAATACGTAAGGGGATGTTTCAGACCATCAAACTGAACAACTTTCACTATGGAGCCAATTAGAAATCGCAAAAAAAATGGGCTCTAATTGAGTCGAGTCGGTAATGCAGTCTTGTATGAAACAGCGGTTTTTTTTACGATTTCGATGTTGGCCCCATGGTGGAAGTTGTTCGATTTGATGGTCTGAAGTACCCCCTTAAGTTTTACTAGGGCGTTTTGTTACACCCTGTCGATGTAAACATTGAAAAAAAATTCTATATGATACCGATTAACTTGTAATCTTGTCAGTAATAGTTGACGCACCTACTGAATCTTTATAAAAAGAAAATCAACTACACTTCTTACTGTCCTTCAAAACTTAGTAGTACACTAGTTAGACGGCAATTTAAAAAGGAGATTTTTTGTTTTTAAACGAAGTTTTTTTAAGGCATTCCTTAAAACAAGATAATCGACTATGAAGTTTTTATATAAAACGAATAAAAAAATTCGTGTTGTTTTTGTATCGTTGCAATTTTAAAAGTGTGGTACTAAGTTTTGAAAGAAGTATATGTCGGTTAAGCTTTGCAATAGAAGCACCTCATTAAACACAGTCGTTTAAACTTATTATTCGACCTTAATTAACCGCAAAATCTGTAATCTTTAACAATAACTTTCTTTACACAAAAAAAAGAATTGTATAGTTTTCCCGCCCAATGCACCATTATGCAGCTCCGCTCGATGCATCCAGCATTCCACGAAGAGATCGGAAAACGATCGCCGCATCGCTTCTTTCGATTTTCCGCAACTCTGTCCATTATTGTGTTTGTGAGCCATGTATGTAAATCATTCGATTCGGGGCACACAAACAAACCTATCTCTATCTCTTTTCGGGTTACAAGAAAAGGAGAGAGAGGCAAACGAAAGCGCCAAATCCACAGTGTTAATTTACGTACAGTTGGCAATTATAATTTTCGTATCCTACACGTGTCCGTCCCTTTCTTCCGCCGCATTTTTATTGTCCGTCTCTCTTCTGGGGTGGCGGGGGGTAAAAACTGAAGACGCGCGAGATATGTAGAATTTTTTAATAAAAACGACGCTTCTGTGTGCGCTAAGTGATATGGCTTGTTCTTTTTAATTTCGTTGCGAATGCGGGCGCAGTGGCGGATCATCTATCATGTTTTTTTTTTTTCCTTTTCGTCCCGCACACGGTTCATTATGAAGATTTCGCATGGGATATGAATATTGATTGTTGAGGAACGAAAGCTTGATTGGTACGTTGATGTGTAATGAACTCGGCGGGAGGTTGGGGGGATAGGGGGGGAAATAAAAGGTTTTTTCCGCACGTTAGTTGGGAGGACTGCTATTGAAGTGATTGTGTTTTTTCTTTCGCTGATGTAGACGGTGATGTTTTTCTTGAATGCTTGTGTTGGCATTTCTTACGTTACAATGTTTTTCTGTTCTTCTTCGCAATCTTTGCTTCTAACTGAATCCAATTTTTGTACACAATTTTGCATTAAAATGGGCACAATACAAATAGATATAGAGGATGTTAATTTGTAATTAACAGACATATGTGCCACGATGCTTGCAACTGCAAGTGTCTGACTTACCATCGACAATATCATACGAGATGTATGACAAGATACCAAGCCTTAAATATTTGTTGATTTAATTCTTGAACACAATTTTGCGTTAAAACGGGCACAAGACACAAGATAACAAATGTAAAGGGGATGATAATTTGTTGCAACTGAAAGTTTCTGATTTACTTGTAACGACTCGAATCGGCAATATCTGCTTATTAGTTGAGTAATAATGTGCAGTTCTATGAAACATTTTTTTTTTTGCCATTGTAAATTCACCAAATTGTATAATTGTAATATTTGTTTTTATTACTATTTATTTTAGTGCTTGTTTAAATGTTTTCTTGCTTGCATATCTAATCAAAACTATTATAAAACTTTAACAGGAAGTTTGTCTGTACAGTGAAGATATTAACAAAAAAAAAGTTAAAATATGGTTTTTAGATATCCCTGATTCCATATCACCAATTTTTGGATTTTTTGTCTGTCTGTTTGTTTGTGTGTTTGTTTGAACGAGCATCACGCAAAAACTACTGAACCGATGTTGATGAAACTTTTTTTGTTTGATAGCTTATTATCTAACTTAAAATCTGGTATATAATTTGTGCGGACAAATTCGCGGGTTAACGCTCGTTTTTTATAATATTGTACGCCCATGTGGCAGGACATAGCCGAACTGTTTTATTTTCTATGTATAACATCTATTAATTTACCTTTGATCCACAATAAATACATTTTCATATTCATTTTTCATTTTCTTTCCCTCTTTACCCCGCTGCTAGATATAAAATCTTCCCGTTCACTTTTCCATTCCATCCACCCTTATTCAGGAAAAGCTGTGGCCACTAATCATCAAATTAAGCCTATATACGTCCCACTGCAGGGCACAGGCCAACCCTTAGGGAGTGTATGGGCGTTAGTCCACCACGCGTGCCCAATGCGGATTGGTACGAATTGGACTTCACATACACATCATATTTTCTTCTTCAGTGTATGCAGGTTTCCGTACAATGTTTTCCTTCACTGTTTGAGAGCAGTCGGTATTACGTACATAAGTTAGAAAAACTCATTGGTACATAGCATCTTGTCCGTGCGGATTTGAACCCGGACCCCCATAATTGGGTGTCCATACCTCTCCGCAACGCGCCACCGACGCTCTTAATTTAATCGATATATGCAAAAAACGAACATGAGAACTACGCGTCGTAGATGCGCACGCGGCGCTACGAGCTACACGCATGCGTAGCACCCGCTACACACATGTAAAAGACTTCAACGGTCGTGCATTGCCGCTACAAATTTATGTTTTTTTAATCTAACATACTTTTTACTCACAAGAAACGTAAATAGATACTCATACAATAATTAATGAATGATTGTCATACAAATAGTTGACGCACGAATAATGAAATTCAAACTTATACAGGATCCTTCAAAAATAGTGTAAAATATACTGAACAACTTTCTCTATGGACCAAAAACCAAAATCCCGAAAATTAAAAATCTACTGTCCCATACAAGTAAATTTGGATCAAGTTTCATTTACAGTTTTGTATGAGTCTTTTGATTTTTTTTTTCACGATTTCGATGTTAGTCCTAATTTTTTTTGCTTGCTTGTGCGTTAGCAGTGCATTTCCGCCAGTGTCAAGTAGTTTATGGGAGAATCTCTCCCAATCTCAGGGATTGTTTTTGGTCAAGAACAAGAAAAGATTAAGGATTGCGGAGCCTCGTGGCAGGCAAAAACGCGACGCGTGAAAACCGCGTGAGACAAGTGCTCGGGTCAGAACCTGCAACGTGACTCTAACTTATACTTACATTCCGAACGAGTAACCAAAAATTCTTAGTTGTCATGTTCTAAATATTCACAAATCAAATCAAAATTTTTATTCAAAACGAGCGTTAACCCGCGACTACGTCCGCACAAATTATATACCAAATTTTAAGTCAGATCATTAGCTATCAAACAAAAAAAGTTTCATCAAAATCGGTTCAGTAGTTTTTGCGTGATACTCGTTCAAACAAACAAACAAACAAACACACAAACAAACAAACACACAAACGAACAGACAGACAAAAAATCCAAAAATTGGTGAAATGGAATCAGGGACACCTAAAAACCATAACGTAACTTTTTTTTTGTTAATATCTTCAATGTACAGACAAACTTCCTGTTACAGTTTTATAATAGTATAGATAGATAATATCACATGGACAGCTTTCTGACGTCATTTTTGACTCTACCACCGCGTCGGAAGGTGTTCCGTTGTAGAGAAGATGCGGCCTGAATCTCACTGTTAACTAATTCTCATTACTTTAAGCGTTCACTTCAACTTAATAACAACGTACTTACATTTTTCCAATCAACAACAAATTCTAACACTAGAAAAACCACACCCATCAGTGCGTATCGCTTCATCTGTCCCATGACTTGCGCTTGCACACCCTAACTATCCACTTTAAGACACTATACCTAACCTTTAAGATTACATCTATAAAGTCGCTAATCCCATAACAAGATCTATCAACTGCTAGTTTAAATTACAATGGAATTTATGTCTCAAGTGAAGTGTGTAGAGTTGAAATCAGAAGGGGGATTTAGGGAACGTTCTGCTATGCGCGCGCGTCGAATCGTCTTCCGGCGGTCGACGTGATTTCACGAAGAAAGCTGGATCAATGGAAGGCAGTGGACGTTGGCCTCCCGATTGTCTTGTTATTGGGCTAGGAAATAAATTACTATGGGCAGTGATGTGTGGTTTGGTTTAAACTAATAAGAACTTCGAAAAGCCAATGGTAGAATTCATAGAGAAAGATAATGTAGTGCACTATTTATATTGGCATGATAAGTCATGCGTTAGTATTTTCCGAGCGCTTACAACCCGAATCACATTAAAGTACGAGTGAATTGGCTTTTTCTGGGTAAGCTCGCTACATCTTCGACCCCATTCGACCCCATCATTGTCCTAAGGACTGGATTGAGGTCAAGAGCGAACCCATTTTTAATAAAAAAAAAAGTAAAATAAAAAGTCATTTGAATCGAAGCAAAAAGTATTATAATAAAACATTCTGAGATTTTGCGGATTCTTATAATGTACCAATTAATAAATGGCATTTTAACCCGAAATATACTAAATGTAACATTGCTTTATCGCAAATATCGCAAATTTAAAAAAGGAAATACAAAGTATAACCACATTTTTGACAGCCCAGTAGCACAGTCTGTAGTGAACCTGCCTGCTGTGCCGAGGGTCGCGGGTTCGAATCCCGTAAGGGACAAATATTTATATGATGAATATGAATATTTGTACCTGAGTCATGGATGTTTGTATCTATATATGTATTCTATATCGTTGTCTAGTCATCATAATACAAGTCCAGGTACTTTAAATGTGACTAGATAATTTGTGTGACAATGTCCAAGATATTTATTTATTTATTACATGTACCTATAACCCTGTGTGCCGTTTGATGCGACATGAAGTATAATTATATGAGATGTTTCGTCCGAATGAGTATGAAATGTGTAACACTGAAATAACTGCTAATTGCTAATTGAGACGAATATATCCCCAAATAATAGGATAGGATAGGATATAAGAACTGGAGGATGATTAATGATTAAACGAACATACCTGTATGTGAAGTTCTATCATAATTATACGAACGAACTTTAGTGACTGCCAAACTGTTTTGTAGCACATAACCAAACGTTTGTATATAAATAGCAAAAAGTTATGCTATTTTAACCAAACGTTTGGTTATGTGCTACAAACAGTTTGGGAGTCACTAAAGTTCGGTTATATTAACAAAACATTTTTTTCAGTGTATGAGATGTTTCGTCCGAATGAGTAAGAAAAGTGTAGCACTGAAATAACTGCTAATTGCTAATTGAGACGAATATATCCCCAAATAATAGGATATAAGAACTGGAGGATGTTTTGATAATATTTTTTATATCACCCTTTAGCTTGATACCCGCTAATTTAGTGGCTATACCTAAGTTGAATCCATTGTGGGAGCGATAGTGAAATAAAGGTGAATGTTTTTGAGGCTTTGATTCAGAAATCGAGCGATAAATAGGATTTTACTCTTAGGCAATGACAGAGTCCATTCATAAACTTGGTTTGGGAAGACCGACTATTTTAGAGTACTTTCTCTTGGGGAAGTGAAGGATTAGGTACCGTGTCATTGCATTGTTAACTTATAGAATGATATAATATTTTACGAGTCACGTTGCAGGTTCTGACCCGAGACTTGTCTCGCGTGGTTATCGCGCGTCGCGTTTTTGCCTGCCACGAGGCTCCTCAATCCTCAATTTCTTTTTGTTCTTGACCAAAAACAATACCCGAGATTGAGATAGATTCTCCCATAAACTACTTGACACTGGCAGAAATGCAGTGCTAACGTACAAGCAAGAGTCCATTAATTATAAATTTAAAAAAAATATGAAAAATTTTCGCTTGAGAATCTTTCTGACAGGTAGATATAGTGCAATACGTGTTGTGACTCTTGTGACACACTATTTACGTCAGCCGACGTACGCAAACGTCTTAAAACGCAATTTTCTGGTTGTATTATTTACTAGAGTTAACCCGCGACTTTGTCCGCACAAATTATATACCAAATTTTAAGTCAGATTATTAGCTATCAAACAAAAAAAGTTTCATCAAAATCGGTTCAGTAGTTTTTGCGTGATGCTCTTTCAAACAAACACACAAACAAACAGACAGACAAAAAATCCAAAAATTGGTGATATGGAATCGTAACTTTTTTTTTGTTAATATCTTCAATGTACAGACACACTTCTGTTACAGTTTTATAATAGTTTAGATTAGGTACGTTGTTTATTAACATACCGCCAACAGCCTATGGTGCTTGCTTGGGATCATTACAATGTATGTGCCTGTGAACGTTATTTATTTATTGTATACCTACTTAAAATATTTATACGTACTGTATGTCTCGTTGCTACGATTTACAATTTGAGTAATCTGTTTGTTGAATTAGCAATTTTCAATACAACATTTTTGATATGACTGCGTTACAACATTTAGTCTACTGCAAAGATAATGGAATCACTACGTTTTAAGAGTCTGCACTGCCTAACTAGCTTCGAAATCCAAAATAGTAAGAAGCTAGTGTAGAGCTAGGGTATTAAATCTTTGGAGCCCATACGATCTAGTGTAGTTCATACAATTACGATTTTGTTCTGAGTGTCGCGGCACTGGTCTACTGTTGGTATGGTAGTGCTGGTTTTACAAATTTTAGTAGATCTCTTTTTTTTTTCTTGGTATAAAATCTGACGTTTCGTCTTAAAAAAACATTAAATATGTTTTGTTTTCAATTAACATCTTATCAGAAAATATTTCATTTTTTTTGTGTTTGCAACAGAATCTTAGAATACAGACATACATAAATTCACGACCGTAATTATTCGGGGTGGTGAGAAACACTGCTACAGCTAAAACGTAGTGATTATATTCTCTTTGGCTACAGCTACCGACTTTCATAGAAAAAAATCTTTAATTCAAATATAGAACAAACACTGTCCACCAACAAAAAACAAACCGGCAACAAAAACCTCTTATAAAAATCTTCAATGCTGCTATTTTTAACGTTGGGGAGAATTTCGTAATTCCATTTTTAAAAGTGCAAAGCGCCAGTAACCTCGGGAGTTCGTTTTTAATTTCAATAGTGGGGTCGCGGGCTCAAGGTCACCGCCCGCAGAGGGCACAGTTTTACGATCAGCTGATATTATTTACCTACTCCCATTGAACATAGAAAATTACAGAAATAGAAATGACAAACAGTTTTTTTTAATCACATTTACCCTGCTTGCTATAAAATTATTTTATTCTCATTTTCAGTCAGTTCAGGAGTGCGATTTTTGAATCTCATACTTTGAACTCAGCAGTTGAAAATGTTAATTATTACTATGGAGATAATGCATCTTTCGACTGCTGATTCGATTTTCAAAAATCATACTTCAGGAGTGAAATTTTTGAAAGTCAAATCAGCAGTAGAAAGATGCACGTCTCCAATTTTGACATTTTCAACTGCTGAGTTCAACGAATGAGTTTCAAAAATCGCACTTCAGTATGTAATATTCAAAAAACCGTCTATATTTTTTGTGACCAATTATTTTATAGACTTTCCAATTGGATACGATGACAATACGATAGCACATACGATAGTATGGTTCTACAATAGACCAACATTTTTATAGATGAAGTGCAGATCAGATTATCTTTAAAAACCAATTAAAAAAGCAAACCAACCCAAGCAACCCAAACAGAATAAAAATACAAAATAAATTATAATCTGATTAGACCACAAAAACATCAGAATGCAGTGAACTTACAAACTTCAGCCCGATAAAAGAAGCAGACCACGAGGGTGGGCAGAGGGCAGCTGGGGGGTGGGGGAGGCGGTCATCTCCCCCTTTTTATCTCCAAGTCAAGGGCACGTGGGGCAGGTCCACCGGCCGACGGCTATTGACATTCTGTTTTCTAATTTACCTACTTTTCCCATTGTCCGTAACTTTTTAATGTTGCCGGGTCGTTGAACTGAGTGGCCAGTTACTTAGCCCTTGCGTAATCTTTGTGATGTTAGGGTCTTTTTGAAATTGGAACGATTTGTTTTCGTCCTGTGGTTTTTAGAGCGTCGCTTAAGTATCTTCACTCATCTTTATGCTGTGTGGAAGGATTTTTTTTTAAATTCGATAATGAAACGGTTTTCGATTTTGCATGCGTTTTTTTTTAATCCTTGTACTTCTGACTACTATTTACTTAACTATCGGGTTGTTAAGTAATAATAAAATCATAGTAGAAACAGCAATTACAAGTTAATAGTGTAAAAAAGAGTACGTCCGAATGTCAGTGTAGCCGTCATAGACTCATTGGGTCTATCTATATAGAATAGAGATACAGATGGACGGACAGATATCTCGTCTTTACACAACTTAATACCTCTAACACTATCGATATATCGCCATCTGTTGCTGTCAAACTACGAACTAGCTGGCTAGGGTATTTTGGTAAATTACCGATACTTGTTCGTAGCGCAATAAGCTACGTGTTTGGCCTATCTTAATTGAATGCGTAAAAGCAACAATAAAATTGTTGTACATTTTTTATAAAATTTATTAGGTGCTTCAGAAGTGCTAATCGATTTTTCACACAAGTTTTGCACTTGTATCGTCTTTAAATAATTAATTACTTTTAATAACCATTACTTATAATGTTTATACTACAGGGTGTTAGGGTTAACAGTTGCATTACTTCAAGGGGTGATTGTACCCATGAGACGGAACAACTTTCCCTGAGAACCCTATAGGAAATTTGCAAAAAAAAATTCAAACAAAATGAAACTTCGATAACCTAATTGCATTTAGTATGGGAAGTCCACATTTTTTTTACGAATTTCCTATAGGTTTCTTTGTTTAGAATCATGTGTACAATCACCCCTTAAAGTAATGCAACTGTTTACCCTAACACCCTGTATAAATAAAAAAACACTGGGGGAATGACGATCAACTGATTGTGACCATACAGCAACAGTGGGTATTAGAAAAACTAAAAAAATTTTTGTCTTTAAACAATCGCATTATTACCCTTCATTTACTGTCAAGTTTTGTTATCACTTACCAGTAAACAACACTTATAGCAACATTCAATTCAAGACTTTTTTATTTCGATTCTAACTAGATTTATTTCTATTACCAATTAGACATTTAAAAAACTCCCCTAAAACAAACATCGCCTACAACACAACAATACAACGAGCATAAAAACTCCAAAAACTTTTGAGTGACAGGACCGCCGTCGAAAATCGATATCGATAGTCGATACGATACAACAAAGCACCCGACAGGCCATCTCTATTGACAGGGCGGCTAGAGCGTGTGCAACGTGTGAATAGTTATCGATAAATATCGAGATGCTTGTATCGATAAGTTGCCTATTACGTGCCGGTAAAAATGTTGGGAACCGAAATGAGTCAGATTTAATCGAATGAATCGCCTTTTGTAGCGTATGTATGTTGAGTGAACAACAAATAAGTTTTATTTTGAATTAATGGTGAGAACTTTTGAATTATACTAGGAAGGAACGTCCATCATTTTCTGTCATCAATGTGTCTTTTTTTTGTTACTTTTAAAATATCTAATTTTACCTCTTATTTGTTTTATATCGAATAAAAAATAACAAAAAACACAGTTTCTTTTATACAGGGTGAAATTGATATCATTAGCATCTATTTAAACTAAGAGTCTACTCATCAAACTTAACAACTTTCACTATGGGAGCAATCCGATCGGAGCAAAAAAATATTCAGCTGTTCCATACTAAACTGCAATGCCTACTCGACTCAAATGTATGCAACAGCAGATTTTTTGGCTCCGATCGGTTTGCTCCCATAGTGAAAGTTGTTCAGTTTGATGGGTAAACTCTTAGTTTAAAAGGATGCTAATGATATCAATTTCACCCTGCATAAGCTGCACTATTCCAAAACAACAGAAGTCAGAAATTTAATAAAACCCGCCATTTCAACCGAACAAAAACGAAGTAAACAAACGCTACTATTACAAAAAAAAATCTATTTTTCAAACCGTTCGTTGACCTCCGTTTTGGCGGCGCGTGCGCAAGACAGATGTGCTAGTCATGTCATAATCATAATGGCGGACAAAAATACAAAGCTCAAATCAAATCTCGAAGATATCTCGATCGGATTACGTTACAACATTTTAACTACAATTATGTTACTGTTAAATCTTGAATCTATACGATATTTGATCTTTAATTTTGTTGTAATGAACTTGAATTTGATTTAGAGATCAATTTTGAAATGTGATACAATTTATCATCTGAACTATTATATATCTGTAACAGAAAGTGTGTCTGTACATTGGAGATATTAACAAAAAAAAAGTTACGTTGTGGTTTTTAGGTGTCCCTGATTCTGTATCACCAATTTCTGGATTTTTTGTCTGTTTGTTTGTGTGTTTGTTTGATCGAGCATCACGCAAAAACTACTGAACCGATTTCGATGAAACTTTTTTTGTTTGATAGCTTATTATCTGAATTAAAATCTGGTATATAATTTGGGCGGACGAAGTCGCAGGCTAACCCTAATATTAAAGCTATGATATCAAATACAAAGTAGATACTTATAACTATCTTGAAACTGTATGCACTAAAAGAGTGTTAAATAGAAGCAAATAGAAATCAATTTAGAAATCTAGCGACGCAATCGATTGACGATTTCACTACAAACGGTGGGCGTGTGTCAGCCGATGAAAAAAACATATCACTCCCACTCCGACCGGTTACAATAATACCAACTTACACCAACCTTAAACGCAGATAAAATAGACCCTTTGGAGTTCTATTAAGAGCTGTATCGGATGTAGAGTTAACGCGGTGCATTATCGCTGGCCGCACCACGGTCCACGCCTCGACACCCGTCATTGGCAGAAATAAAAACGGCGACCACGCGTAACTCGTCACGTCTCGCCGGACGGCGAAATCGTGCAACCGGTGACAATGTGACATCGCCAACTCAAATAGACCTACCATCCCCCCGCTGGAAACAACGCAAAGACCCGACAAAAAGGGGAGAGCAAACAGGACAGAGCTCAACAAAAACTGGACATGTTATTATTGTGTGCATTCGTGTCGTGCCTTATGAAACGACAGTTGAAGCTTCAATGAACAAATCCGCAAAAGAAAATGTCATCGATCACGCTCACAAATTGCTACGTAACAATCTGGATGTAAAATTGTTTGCTGCCGTTATTTGAAAAATCGATTGTTAGAATCGATTCGTTACAGTTGCGTTACGTTTACGCAGTTGTCGGTCCCACGGTCTGTGCGACAGATCGCGACACTAGTCGACAACTCGGCGACAACTTGTCGACACTTCGCGACACTCACGACCTATGTGTTAGCACCGTGTCGACCTATTGGACCGTGGCTGAGAAATAATGTGCTGTAAAATCGCTTTCAAGAACAATTTAATTGTTGGTACACAACTGTATTGCAGAATTGATTTGTCAGACATTTATGGTTGTTTATTTTTACGTTAGAATTTAACTGTAAACAATAATTATTATTAGTGTCAAAGATTTCACTCGACTCTGATGTTAACCGTACTCTATGTTTACTTTAATCTGAGGTTTAAATACAAAACATACACATTATTTATTTCTGTGTAAATCATAGCTAATTATAAACTATTTAACAAGATTTTTTGTTACTATTTTCAGGACTTCAAGTCAAAGTTACGTGTCAAAATGATAATATACAAGTGAGCTTTTCACTAAAAACCTCAATGTAAACTAAACGTGAACCGTTATAACTGTACGGTTGTAAAAAAATATTCTGACAACCCTGACAGGTGATAGGGTCATGTGTTCAAAGTTGAATAATGATCAAATATAAAGTTGTGTACCATACATGACGACCCGGTTGGTGTAATGGTTACCACGCCGGACTGCCAAACAAGGGTCCTGGGTTCGAATCCCGGTTCGGTCAAGGATGTTTATATGTTTGTGCCGTTGTTGTATGGTTTCCATAATAAACAGCCTATGGTGCTTGCTTGGGATCATTACAATGTATGTGCCTGTGAACGTTATTTATTTATCATCATCATCACCAGCCTATAAACGTCCCAATGCAGGGCACAGGCCTACCCTCAGTGAGGGTGTATGGCTATTAGTCCTACACGTGCCCAATGCGGATTGGTAGACTTCACATACACATCAGAATTTCTTTTTCAGTGTATGCAGGTTTCCTCACGATGTTTTCCTTCACCGTTTGAGAGCAGTCGGGTATTACGTACATAAGTTAGAAAAACTCGTTTGTAAATGGCATGTTGTCCGTGCGGATTCGAACCCGGACCCCCATAATTGGGTGTCCATACCTCTCCGCAATGCGCCACCGACGCCACAGGTTATTTATTTATACATAATGGTATATTCAAGTATTATATTCAAGTCATTGTAATCAAACATGCAAAGAGTTGAAGAAAATCGTACATAGCGGTATATGCTTAACTGGAACCAGACGGCATAACCATAAAGAACTATAAAATTCAGCTACAGTATGACTCTATAAAGTCTAACTTTATAAGCGAGTAGTCATACACAGCACACGTGGAAGACAGACGGGCAATTATACAGGGTGGCGCGGCCTGGCACCGAACTGCCCGAATTTGCGCCCGTTTACCGACCTTATACAGGACGTGTGGGTTTGAAGTTGATTAGATTTTGGGGTGTTTAAAAATGGTTAGTTCTGAAATTGCTGCTAATGAAAGCTGCAAGAGGGTAGGTAAAGCTACTTATTGTTTGGTTCCGGTTAATCTTCACTAAAATCAATACAATACAACAACGATAAAATTTACATTTAGCCATTTTCAGTGTTTCATACAAAGGTATCCCATGGGTTCGAAACTCTCGATGAGTTGTAAATTCGTGGGTTGAAATCATACCGAAATTGCTAAAAAGGCACACAGGTCAAATGGCGAATGATATGGTGTGACCATACAAAAATAACTATCAATTAAATTTAATTATACTTTATTTGACACCAAAAAACAGAGTATACAGAGAGCAAACAATCAGGAAATACAAAAGGCACAAAAACAGGCAAACTATCATTAGGGAATATGTAGCTGAACTGTGAGATGACATTCGCATCTTTTTGGTCACCATCCCATCGCCTTCGATGAGTGTTCTTGATCATTATCAACCATTTTATGGATCAACTTCGGTATCCATCCAACCAAGTTTGTAATATCTTTTTGATTATCATCATTATTATCATCTCAGGCGATGGACGACCACTGCTGGACATGGACCTTCCTCAAGGATCGCCACAACGACCGGTCTTGCACTGCCCTCATCCAACGGGTTCTCGCCGCCTTCACCAGGTCGTCGGTCCGGTCCATAGTGTGGGCCTACCCACGATGCGCTTTCCGGTACGCGGTCGCCACTCGAGAACTCTTCGAATTATGTTTCTCACATGAAAACATTATAAAATTGTGATGTATCTGTCTACTGCAAGGGTCTAAGACGCTGAAAGTATTAGGAGAACTCCGAATGTGGAGAGAAGCATTTAAAAAAAGTATGTTTTTTCTTAAAACACCCTATAAACAGTTAATATGAAACCGTATTCATTTGCATTTGTCGTGGATGACGCGTGTCGGCTCGCGTGCCTGCGATGTATTACGAAAATATCTACTAACTAACGTTGCCATACATCCTGCTTTAGCCGATAGAGTAGCTACGTAGTAGAGACTCTATCAATTTCAGTTTATGCCTATTGGCAAATATAAGGTTATGACTTTACACGCTTTTCGAAAAAAGGATTTTTAAGTAAATACCAAGCATTAAAATTGTTGCACTTCTTTGATAAATAACTAATAAGGTATTTTTTTCAGTGTAGGTCCGGACTGATCATATTATAGTCCAATCCAAGTTTAAAAAAGGTACTTTTCCATGCTTGCAAAAAATTTTGTACATGATTTTCGATCGTATTTATTCTGTTGTCAACATTAAAATTTGTTTCGGAATAAAATGCAAATTAACATTTTATTTCTTTGCAATACCAATGTTCAATTTTGAGGCAGTCATTGCTTTACAGTTACACAGGGTGTAGAAAAAAAGTATCAATAACCTTTAAGCCCCATCCCACCACCATTCCACTCTACCCATCAAACTGGACAACTTTTACTTTGGGAGCAAAACTGTCAGAACAAAAACTAAATCTGCTTTTTCATACGAGTCGAGTAAGTATTGCGGTTTAGTATGGAACAGCTAACTTAATTTTTGTTCTGACAGGTTTGTTCCCGTAGTAAAAGTTGTTCAGTATGGTGGATATAGTAAGAGTACCTATGTGGTTTGAAGGTTATTGATACTTTTCCTTACACCCTGTATATCAAATGGCCTATCTAAACTGTGACGTAATCAATGAGCTAAAGCCCAATGTGACTGCATGAGCCGACGATGTATCGCCTCTAATGAATCACAACCCCAAACTGTTTCGTAACTTGCACTCATTAGACTTGTCTAATCAATATTTTTGGAAGGTAGCATTAAAACTTTCCCCTCTTATGGAAGTTTTATTAATCTATGGTTGATTTATTTATGCTATTTAAGTTTGGATAAGTGTTCCAGATAATATTAATTAAATACGCATGAGCGAGTAATCTCGACAAATTCTATGGGTACCAAACTACTGTGTAATCGGTATTTAAAAATTAAAATACAGGGTGTTACAAAACAGCCTAGTACTACTTAAGGGCGTGCTTCAGACCATCAAGCTGAACAAGTTTCACTAAGTAGCCAACATTGCGAAAAAAATATCTGCTGTTTCATACATAACTGCAGTATCGACTCGACTCAAATGTATGGGACAGTTGATTTTTTTGGCGATTTCGAACTTGGCCCCATAGTGGAAGTTGTTTAGTTTGATGGTTTGAAGCACCCCTTAAGTATTACTATTGTGTTTTGTTACACCCTGTATACAACAGTGAACTCAGCATTATATCGAGTGTCAGTTTCACAAATTCCTTATGATTCAAAACGCAAATTATTATTCTACAGAATCGACCAGAAGAAATGCTTCAAAATTGATTTGCAGATGCAATTTGAGCCTTGTCGGTTGATTATTTGGGTTTACAACTAAACAAAGCCCGCATTGTCTTATCTAACCGGAGGGTCTATACTCTATTGATCTATTCTATACCATGATACAAAAACAAATATCCTACTGAATGTAAGTATCAGCCTCCATTGCCATACCCCTGCTGCCAAAACTTTAAATATTATTATTATGGTAGTTGCCATTTGATTTGGATATATCATGGTGATGAATAAATAAGTGAACGAAATAGGAAGCCGTGGTGGTCCAGTGGTGAGTAACCTTGCCTGCCGTGCAGGAGGCGATGATTCGATCCCCGTCCAGGCAGACTCGTACCAATGAGTTTTTCGGAATTTATGTACAATTTGTAACACCAATGGCTTTTCGGTGAAGGAAAACATCGTGACGAAACCTGCATGCTTCAATTTCGAGGCATATATTGTACCTACTGTCCATTACAAGTGGCGACGGGCTCACTCCCCGTCACACTGGACAGAGTTTCGGTACTACTAGTGAAACGTGGATGTTCTGAGGCTTCAGAATATCTCTGACTACCCCCTCGGGGAATATAGTCGTGAGCATATGCTATGCTACGAAATAGGATCGTCTGATGATACCTTAATAATTAATTAGTCGTCTAACCATAGACACCAAAAACTTTAGTACAAAACGTGAAACGTGAAATTGACTTGCATGATTTAACCCGTGTTGGTAAGTTAGGTTCAACATCTGCTAAACGATACGCCAATAAAATTGATACTAAAATATATTTAAATATAACTACAACAATAGTTACATCCCAACGTGAATGTAATCCACATCTATTATACTAAAACTATTAAAAACACTTTTACAAAGCTTGAAAACACACTTTTTCTTTTTTACACCCGTTATTAAACCATTGAATAGGGAACAATTTGTAACACATTAAAAAGAGATAGAAAGGTATGGTTCCTTTAATGTGAATATGTTTATGACGGAAAAGCAAATAAAGTCATAAAAATCACCTAAAATAATCGTAGTATTGTTTGTCGGCGTGTTTGAAGAATATGAGGTAGGGATGTAGGTACTCTTGTGCCCAGAGGTGTAAAAAAAGACCACTTTCTAACAATAGACATAAGGTGCGGATGGATTTGGTAGAACTTGTAACGGGATTATTTTATTTGACGAGTTTTCGTCTTGAGTCATTTTACGCGGTATTTATAATAGTATAAGAGATAAGAGGAATTTTAGTTACCATCAGCTGTAAGGCTGATTCAGTGTTATCATAGGGTGTAGAGCATATCTGTGATGGGGATGAACCAGGAGTGCGATTTTTGACACTCACACGTTGAACTCAGCAGTTGAAAATGTCAAAATTACTTGGAGATATACATCTTTATACTGCTGATTTGACTTTTAAAAATCATACTCCAGGAGTGCGATTTTCTAAAGTCAAATCAGAAGGAAAAAAAGGCATATCTCCATAGTAATTTTGACAGTTTGAACTTCTGAGCTCAGCTAATCATTCAAAAATTGCAATTCAGATCTGCCTGAGTTACAGCCGTTCAAAGGTCGGGTATTGTTGCTGAAAATGAATATGCATGAATATGCAGGTATTATTGTAATATTCAGTGTAGATATGCGAACAGTACAAAAACTGACATGGTCTATCAGCCGGTTTAGGAGATTTTATGCTTCGATCGGTTTGCTCCCATAGTAAAAGTTGTTCAGTTTGATGGGTAGACTCTTAGTTTAAAAGGATGCTAATGATATCGATTTCACCCTGTATAACATCGCTATACAAAAAGCTAAACAATATTATACGTTTTCTTATAAGATAAAGATATTCAGGATGTATTTTTTTGACGAAACGTGTTGTGGATCTGAGTGATGTATTTTCTTTGACGAAGCCTGTTGTGGGTGTGAGTGATGTATATACCTATGACGAAGCCTGTTGTGGATATGAGTGATGTATTTTGTTTAATAAATTGATTTTCTTATAATCATTTGAATATATTTAGCTACAGAAATAAGGGCAATAAAAACTCCAAATAAATTGACCCATCTAAGTGTAGGTAGGTAATACAGTTCAAAATATTTGACAAAAATTACTAGTGAAATGTCATGCAATATTTGCACGCCTGATTAAAATTAAAACCCCTTGAACTTATACAGGGTGTAAACTTAAATGCGTTACATACTTTAGTGGGTGGTTCAGACCATCAAACTCAACAACTTTTACTATGGGACCAACTTTGGAAACGCGAGAAAAAATCGATTCTCCCAAAGAGAATGTCAATAGCTACTCGACCAACATGTATGAAACAGCAGATTTTATTTTCGTGATTTCAATGTTGGCCCCCTAGTAACAGTTGTTAAGTACTTCATATATGATATTTATATGAAATATCAAATATGTTTTGCTTTATTTATGGAATCTTCTTCTTATCGTGTGGGCAGAGCCCTGGTGTCAGAGTTTTTACAAAGCGCCTTACGGCCTCTGACGTGGTTTTTATGTAACGACTACTACTACCAGAGATAATAGCCGGGACCAACGGCTTAACGTGCCATCCGAAGCACGGAATCTTTTATCTTTTCAGACAATCATGTGATTCGGTGATTATGGAATTAGAAGATTAATTAAAAGAGCAACATAAAAGCTAATAAAGGTAAAAGAAATTAAACAAAGTACACATAATAAATAACTCAGTTTAAGCCCTTTTATCTACAATATATTTTGTACATAATTGCCTAGAACCGCCGCTTTCATGTTAATATTAATCGAACATGATTATGTTTAATGTTCGGTGAGAACGCCCCTTACGTGACGGAGACTGCCGGGAATCTAGTTTATTTCTATTTCTACTTTAATTTACCCTTGTGGCTTAGAATAAACCACCCTTTCCTCCCATGGGTATCATACGAAGCGACTAAGGGAAAGGGTTTTTTGGAGTGTTGGGTTGGGTTATTGGGAGGAATTTGGTTGTTGTTGCCTATAGTAAATAGAGTTTTCACCCCTCCGGATGGAAAGCGTCAACTTTCGTCCCGCTGCGCTAAACGAAGATGCCGCTTTCCGTCTCCGTCGAGGAGAAAAATAGTATACTAACCTCGGGCAATAAATGAGAAAGCCTCAGATCACATGTTTGTTGACTTGGGGTTCGCCTCGGCCAACAATTACATGAGATCTGAGACCTTTCTTACTTTCCTGCCCTCGTAGTTAATCTACTATTACACTTGCCATTTTCCAGGAAAGGTGCACGAGAGCTCGGCGACGCAAGAAAGTTCTCGCGTCATCTGTCTGCAAGCTCAATATGCTAAAAGTGAACGTTCATCATCATCATCAGCCTATCACCGTCCAATGCTGAATTATACAAGGTGTAAGGAAAAGTATTATTAACATTTAAACTACGTACACTACGTACTCTACCCATCAACCTGACCAACTTTTACTATGGGAGCAAACCTGTCAGAACAAAAAAAAATCTACTCTTTCATACTAAACTGCAATGCCTACTCGGCTCAAACGTATGGAACAGAGGATTTTTTTTGGTCTGACAGGTTAGCTCCGATAGTAAAAGTTGTTCAGTTTGATGATTGATACAGACTTTCGAAGTACCGTACTATTGATGAAGCGTATTCGATGAAGAGACAATCTAAGTGTTGACTTTCGCAGTAAAATACCCTATACAAAACACGTACAAATCATCATCATCATCGTCAGTCTATCATCGTCTACTGCTGAACATACGCCTCTCCCTAGGCGCGCTACAAACCTTTATTTCCTCACTTTCCTCGTCCAGTCGCTGCCCGCTACTTTTTTTAGGTCGTCTGTCTGGACAGACGACCACATACAAGTAATGCTTTAAATCTCTGACCTAATTACAGGATCCAGGGCCAATACATTCTGATATCAAGTCACTATGGTATCGAAATGGAATTCTCATATCTAACTCATGCAATTAACACTAACGGTGAAGGCCGTGAAGGCATACAATGTCCACAATCCACCCCTAACTACCGACCGATTAAACAAAATTTCTTTATTAACGCGGTACCAATTAATCTACCCCGCAATTATAAACATTAACCGGCTAAACTATAGTTTGAACGACAGTTTAAACGATCTATTGTATCATGTTGTGTTTATCATTGTTGAGCTGTTGAGTTGTCGAGTTCTAAGTAATGGGCGGGCTATTAATTTTGGCTTGTAATGTATTATGATAACATATTTCTATTGAGATAAACCTATTTAAGGTTTCTTTTTATGTAGCCTATTTATTGTCCCACTGCTGGGCAAAGGCTCTTTTCTTCCAATCCTCTCTATACAACGCGAAATCGGACCAACCGTTCAGGAAGGTATTCAAATCGTAGTTCCATCTTCTCTTAGGTGTGTCTTGGGTCTTCCTCGATGTCGCCGTTGGCAGCCGTCTTGTGAAACCCATTTTGTTGCCATCTCCGGGCGCATACGGCGCTTCACTACGAAACGAATAGGCAAGTATGTACTTCTTACAATTTTCTTTTTCTTTTTAGTTCTTTTCATAAACAAATCACACATTTCTGTATTTTTACTGTTTATGTTTTGGTGTAAAATAAAGTATATTTGATTTGATTTGAAATCACGGCCGGAGTGAAAAAAAAATCACTAGGTACCTAGAAAAAGAAAGAAAAAAACGCTTTATTGCCAATTACAATTGAAAAAGAACACACATACAGAAATAAAAATATAAAAAAAAAACATACAATTAAAACAAAAAAGAAAAGAGAAACAGAATAAATGGCAATAGGACAGAGACTCAGCTAAGCTGGCTATAGTCAGTGCTTCTGACAGTAAGCAGCGCTATTTTTCAGCCCTGCCCTTGCTCCTAGAGATGTTGTGTTGGAGTGTAAAAAGGTAATGTGAGGGATGGCAACAATGACTACGAAGTTTAAGAGTAGGTAAAGCGTGTGTGATCAGCTTAGAATTTAGTCTACCCCAAAGATGTGTACGAGAGCGAGTTTGCTAGTATGGTCTTTAGCTCCACTTGACTTTTGTAAGCGTGCTTCAATTGTTCTGTCAAATTTGCCTCAAAAATAACCCTGCTCGGTATTTTGCCTTAAATGATACGTTAATTTTTTTATGCATCGGCGGAGGTAAATCATTCCTTATTTTTGAAGCTCTATATTTAAAGCAACCTCTGAAACCTACCATCTTACGTATGTATTTTCCTCGAAGAAAAGCATAAGATTGGATCATGGTCAAAAACCATTGCACCATAATAAGTACCAAGCCCTCAAATGACTGCTAAAGGCTTGCTAAAGTAGATAATGAAATTATCTCCAAATGATGGATAAAAAAAACAGGTTTTTTTTAAAACCTCTAACATTATAACATAATACTCAAGGTTTGTACACAAAAAAACTGGCCATGTCATGTCGCACTTCAATAAAGAAGCACATGCACTAAAACCCAACTCCTACGATACACACGAATTCGGAAGTCCAGATAAGGACATTAATGGATTGGCTGACATAAATGTGACGTCATTCCACATATTTCAAACGTCGCATGTTAGTACCACCCACATTACCTAGACCCACAAATTAAGAGGACAACTTTAAGGACGAGAGCTCAAATGGAACTGGTGTTGATGTTGCTACCAACCATTTTATTCAGACCCTGAAATTTGGCGGTGGTTTCTATGGATGGGAGGTCAAGGGAAACAGGTGGTAATCCAAGTTTATCAGGTAGTTTAAGGGTTACATTTAGTCAACTATGCGTGGTCAGGCTCACGCGTTAAAGGTGAGATTAGGATCAGACGCATTAGCATTTTTCTATAGTCTTTCGTAGGTTGAAGAGGTCCACCGTTAAGACTCTATGGATTATGTTGTTCTATTTGCTTACTACTAGCTTTTGCCTGCGTGGGATCGATGACAATGTAACTTCGAGATAAACCATATTGCAGATTTTAAGTTGGACCATACCATAGGCTTTCGAACAGTGAAGACTGAAGACTGCATCAAACTCGGTTAAAAAGAAAAACCGAATTAAGTTGATTTAGCAAAAATATTTTTTTTCTGGTTCGTATCTTCGGATAGGTATATCTTCCCCCTAATATTCTTGACTCTCAACTATTATAAAAGTCTTGTACTTTGTCAAAGCTCTACTTACACATCATCGTCATCATCATCTCAGCCGATGGACGTCCCCTGCTGGACATAGGCCTCCCCCAAGGATCGCCATAACGACCGGTCCTGCGCTGCCCTCATCCAACGGGTTCCCGCCGCCTTCACCAGGCCGTCGGTCCACCTTGTGTGGGGGAGTCGGTTATGTAGCCGGTACTTACACTATTTTATTTTATTTATTACGGTAATATAACAGCAAGAATATTATTAACAAAATATAAAATTAGCATACGGTATCTTCTCTCCAATGTATTGTACCTACATATGCCTATAACTATAACAACATTTAACAATCGGAAGCCCATATTAGTCATAATCTCTTAATAATATAAAGAACTAGAATTTACTTAAACTCAATAATACTTTAGTTAATTACTTTTCTTTATTAAATTAATAAAAAAAAAATAATTGTTAAAAAAACCGTGGAGGCGATGGTTCGATCCCCGTCCATGCCGACTCGTACCAATGAGTTTTCGGAATTCATGTACAATTTTTAACACTACTAGCTTTTCGGTGAAGGAAAACATCGTGAGGAAACCTGCATGCTTCAATTTCGAGGCATGTATTGTAGTTGCGACGGGCTCACTCCCCGTCACACTGGGCAGAGTTTCGGTACTATAGTGAAACGTGGATGTTCTGAGGTTGCAGAATGTCTCTGACTACCCCCTCGGGGATTATAGTCGTGAGCATATGCATATGCTTATTAAATTAATTAATTTTTTTAAAGAGTTCGCAAAAGGAGTTAAAACATACAATTTAGATTTGACTTCATAAGCCGAAGATCGAAATCGAAAATCGCAGGTAATCAACCATTTATTTATTAGAAATACCTAGGTACGTAATACTCTTTCTTATACAGTGACATCAATTTGCCGCTAAATACCTATTATCACCTAATGACAATAAGCTAATTAAAAGAACCAATTAATTAGCTAGCAAGAGGCTTGGTGGTCTCTAATGATGTGGGTGTTACGTTGTAATGGCATGTCAAGTGTTTAACCTTTTGCCCCCAAAACGAGAGCATATCCCATGGTTACATCCTGAGAGAACCACGGGAAGATCCATGGTGTGCTAAACGGTAACCAAACCGCCAACTAACGTCTTCTATCTAATATACAAATAAAATAGTTCCCTGACTTACTGACAATGCACAGCCTAAACCACTGAAGATAAAAACTTCCAGTATGAAACAATTCCAAAAAGGCAAAAAAAATCTGCTGTTCCAAACAAAACTGCAGTACCGACTCGACTAAAGTGAAAGTTGTTCAGTTTAATGGTTTCAGTCCATACAAAAGTTTGACGCCCAATACGCGTAGACGGAATTAATAAAAGAAATATTATATATATGGAAAAATAGTTTAGAAAATCTAGTTGCCGCGTCACAAATAACATTTGCAATTTATAATATAATTACGAAGATATATAGCTTTTAACATTTTGTATGAAAAATTTCAAAGCTTTATATCTTCGTAATTATTTTATAAATTGCAAATGTTATTTGTGACGCGGCAACTAGATTTTCTAAACTATTTTTCCATATATAAAATATTATGTAGCTATTATAGCTTGTTATCTGACTTAAAATCTGGTATATAATTTGTGCGGACAAAGTCGCGGGTTAACGCTCGTAATTTATAAAATAATACTTATTCACAAAAACGCTTCCAAAACGCCACCAAGCCACAAATTATTAATATGTAGTTACAAAGTGTAATGGAAATACCCACTTTGTAATAACTTTCTTAGAAATCACCCCAAGACCAGCTAACGTATGCTAAATCTTAGAACACATTGTCTCAAACAAAAAACTTTTAAAACCCATGTTGTTAATAATGGTATGTGTTCTATTGTCCATTCGGCACCTTACCTCGCTTTTACTACCGTTATCAATTCTCAGAACGTAATGTGTGCAGGTAGAACTAGAGAGCCATTGTTTTTGGTATTGCACCTCGTAAAATAAAGAATCATGTACAGTATTTTTTTTCACTTTTTGGTCAATACAAATTTTAAGAGTGTTGGTGGTTTTAGGAATATTTCTGACAACCCAGAATGACACCATATAGAGTACGTGAAAGTTAAGTACATCATCATCATCTTCCTAGCTGCTGTCCCGCTGGGTAGCGGGGTCTGCTTTCTTAATCTGTTTCTTCCACTTCACTCTATCTTGAACATCGTCGATGGAGAGCTCGCAGCTGTTCATTTCCTTCTTTAAACCATCAGACCATCTGAGTTTTGGCCTGCCTACGCCACGTTGACCTGGTAGGGTGAGGTCCATTGCTTGGTTGTGAAAGCAAGAAAAAGAAAGGAAAGGTTATATCAGCCGGCTGCCACTGCTAGGCAATTGCCTCCATCCTTTCTGTCCATGCTTCGCTAGGCAAGTTCTTTAAGATGCCATCAGTTTTGTACCGCCTTCATCTAGGCACAATATAAGAAAGAGTATCTAGTACTACATACAGGACGGACACTCCCTGCCTCCCACCAACTTTTTACCTCACCCCCTCTATTGCCCTCTGGTTACCTCGGAGATTACCTGTAGCATGCCTGTACAGCCACCACAATTGACACGATAGAATTTATGTTTTCGTAAGAAAGATAATATTAGGTCGGGGAAAAAGTTTCTTCGCATTTTTTAAGAAAATTCAAAACATTTTTTAAAATAGTTTATTTACATTTAACTAAAGTATTTAGGTACCATTTTGTTCGATAACTTTTTGCCATCTTGTAGGTAGGGACATGATCCCATTGCTATAGAAATTTTGGGGCTTCTGATCAATATACCGCGACAAGTAGTTTTGGCAGTCTTCTCGTGATGTTAACCTGACACTGCCTAAAAGATTCTGAAGAGACCGAAACAGGTGGAAATCTGAAAGTGCAAGGTCAGAACTATACGGCGGATGCATTTACATCTCCCAGCCAAGCTCTCTTAATTTTTGCTAAATGGCTAAAGATGTGTGAGGTCTAGCGTTATCATGATGAAAAACCACACCCCTTCTTTTGATTAATTCCGGCCGCTTTCTCTCCACTTCTTGCTTTAATCTCATCAGTTGTTCGCAGTAGAGTTCAGAATCGATGGTTCTGCCTGGTGGTAACAGCTCATAATGAAAAATGCCCTTACAATCCCACCACACACAGCATCACCTTGTTGCGAGTTAACCCGGGTTTCGCCACAGTCAGTGAAGCCTGACCGGCCTTTGACCACGACCTTTTTCGCACGTTCTTGTCGTACGTGATCCACTTTTCATCACCAGTTATCAGCTTCTTCAAAAATGGTTCGTTTTCATTACGTCGTAATAAAGAATCACAAATGAGTACACGGTTCATTAGGTTTCTTTTAGTGAGCTCGTGAGGTACCCAAATATCGAGCTTTATTGTGTACCCAGTTTTTTTCAAATGCGCCAAAACTGTTTTGTGGTCAATTCCCAGTTCTTCAGCTACGTCGTAACTACTGATATGCCGATCTTGCTTCACTTTTTCAAAAATGGAATCCATTTTCCATACATACTATAATGCGAAAAGACTTTTTCCCCAACCTATTATAATCTCAGGACGAAGGATTCATTTTATCGTGTGGGCTGAGCCCTGGTGTCAGAGTTTTTTCAGACTGCCTTACGACCTCTGACGTTGTTTTTATGTAACAACTACTACGACCAGAGATAGTAGCCGGGACCAACAGCTTAACGTGCCATCTGAAGCACGGAATCATTTTTCGTTTCAGACAATCAGGTGATTCACCCTGCAATGTTCTAAACAACTGGGGAAAAACGCACAAAGTGACGTTTCACTAGGTGTCCCCCGTGGGAATCGAACCCACGACTTCCGTGTCGAGAGCCAAAGCTCTTAACCATTAGACCACGGAGGCACAGAGGCAGCAGGACGAAGGATAAAAACTCTTTTTAAATAGACGGGTGTTAATGCGTTTTATTTACGAAAAAGTCATGTACCGCACACTGCTAACGTTGTTGTAGCCCAAGAAGCTGGCATAGGTATTGTATAAGTAGCCCTAGACTCCGTTTCGCATGTCATTGTGCTGACGTCATCTTGTCAATTTCCTTTTTTTTCAGGCAGTGTCCGGGGTGTGGTGTAGGTCTGATTTTAAAAAGCCGTGGTAGTCTACTGGATAGTCTTTTTAGTACTGAATAACTGCATTCCTAGCCAGAGCCTGGTTCAGACAAGTAACTGCTCGATGAATTTTAAGTGAAGAAAAACATCATGAGAAGAAAATCTATTTCAATTAAGAGGTCTACTTAACATTGTTCTGTTCATAAAATACGGTTATTTTTATTTATCTGTCTCTTGGTAAAGATCACTTCGTCGCTGTTTCATTCTCTTTGTGCAAATCATCGTAATAATTAAATAAAAAAATAAGTGAAAACTTACCTTAAGGCGGTTGCAGAGGGGTCAATTTTATACAAAACGTTGACGCACAATACGCGTAGATGGTATTAATATAAGTAACTTTGTATACATGGAAAAATAGTTTGAAAAATCTAGATATCGCATCACAAACATCATTAGCAATTTATGAAATAATTACGAAGATATAAAAAGCTTTGAAATTTTTAATACAAAATTTTAAAAGCTTTATATCTTAGTAATTATATTATAAATTGCAAATGTTATTTATGACACGGCAACTAGATTTTCTAAAATATTTTTCCATATATAAAATATTACTTTTACGCGTATTGTGCGTCTAACTTTTGTATGGACTGAAACCACCTTAACTAATCTCCACTTAATAAACAAAAACCCAATTAAACCAGCATTCATGAAACCCTACCAAAAACCTAGGCAATAAAAAGTTGAAAACTTAAAAAAACAACACAGACAGCTAACTAACGAAACTGTTCACACAAAAAGTACAAAAAAGTATGTGTAAAGTTTCATAGGAGGTTCGTGTGAATGGGCCTCGAACGAGGTACGAGTAGGCTATGCAAGGTTACTCATGTACGTATTATTTAGTGCTTAGCACAGCGATGTAGGAAGAGACTTAGTAGGTTTTTAGGCGGCAATCTTGAGACAGAAACCTTGTAGTCCAATACTCATCATCATTTCAGCCGTTTTTTATACGTCGACTACTGGACATAGGCCTCCCCCAAAAGAGGTTTTACCATAATCGCCATGCACGCTTGGCAGGCGGATTGGCGATCGCAGTTGGGTGTTAATACACTCGGAGAACGCTGCTGCCCATCCTCCGGTTAATCCCTTTAGTCGCCTTTTACGACACCCACGGTATGGGCTGCGGTGGTGCAATATTCTTGGCCGGCACCACACGGTAAATAAAGTCCAATACTAATTCCATTTAGCTGTGATTGTAGGACGTTGCTGATGTAATTTAGGCTGAGGCCTCTAACAGATGACTTTCTTTTTGAATGAACGAGAACGTGGTGTTTCATCTGAAGTACTGTTATCGATTTTTACGTGAAAAAAAAGAATTTATTTCTAGATCGATCAGAAAGAACGTCGTCTGTTATAAGGTATAGGACCTTCCTCCTTTAAATTGCGGTAAATTCTACTCATCGTCTTATCCTGTCGTCTGTATCCAATCACTGCAGATTTCCTCCCACCCATTGCAAAATGTATAACCTAATTTATCAGAGTCTCATCTAGATTTTTTCAGCACACTTCAACGCGCACTTCTTTCACTTTTTCAATGTCATCAATCCATCGAGTTGCTACCGCTTTTACTGTTTTCTTAAACTGATCTCGGCCATCGGCGATCACCCTCTACTGAATTTTATATTAATTTTATTTCATGTATTTACTTCCGTAATAATAAACATTGTTTACAACTGTACATACATTTTCTGGTGTCCCTTACTACATGGATCTTGTTGCGACTAGGGATAACTTCCGTGCGTTCAGATGTTTTTGCCATACTTATTACTGGAAGCAAAATAGGTCATAGTTTCAGTACAACGTTAGGTTCCTATTGTTTTATTTTGTATTTTTGGTGCTTTTGCGGTCGTGTCTTCAACACTGCCATTAATGATCTCTTGAATTGGCTCTCTAATAGCCATGTTTTTTCCTTCTTATTGCTGTCTCCCGTTTGCAATGGAGGGAAGTCGGATATTTCCTACTCCTCCTATCTTCTTTGATTAATTCATTGCGGATTCCAAGACAGATTAGAGTCATCCCCCCAGTGTTGTGAATGGTCGCCGCTGTTGATCCTGGCTTACAGGAGTTACAGCGGTGGGAATGTGTGGTGGGCCTATGCCCGTTTTAAGAAACTGTACATACATATCCTCTTCACGATTATACTCCGCCTGCCTTACTATCGTAGAAAAAACTTTTCGAAGCGAATCTTTACCATATCCACATTCTTCACCGCCCATAAACGTGTGTTCAGATATACTTTAGCACTCGTATCTACCCATACAACAAGGAACGCTAACCCCGCTCAACTGTAGGAAAACATTGAAAATTTGGGCGCTTATCGGGCGAGCTTTTAACTTTTATTTTGAGCGCCTGGGGCGGCCTGTTTTGTGCCCCAATCTGACGTAGAGTTCAAGAACGGATAGAGAGAACACGATTTTTTTGCTGAATGTACTAAATCAAGTGGTTTTTTTTTGTAATTAAAGTGTCATAATCACATTTGAACTAGTCATCTTTATCAAGCATATCAGCAGATTCATAACGAAAAGGAGGCTTGCCATAATAGCTTGCTTGGCAGGTGGATTGGGGATACCGAGGCACCTATCTCTATACTATGCAAAGTTACTGCTATCAATTACTTGGTTAAATTCTTCTTTAGCTAGAAAATCATTTGACAGTCAAAACAAACGTAAAACTTTAGATATGTTGGTATTGGATAAAATTTATGAATTCGAACATGAAAATCTCTACCCGAGTGAAGATCAAATAAAACAGAAGGTTGAAAAATTATTTGTTTACAAATAAATGCAAATAGACAAAGACATGCAATGGAAATTTTTCAACTATCTTTAATAACAATATTTGGGAAATATACATCTTCTCATGACCATTACAATGACAACAACAATACACCCAAAAATACACATAATTTAGTACAAAATCATTCAGAAGGCACTTCTATCGCTGTGTAAGATCGCTCAGCGAGGCACCGAGCACGCGAGCCGCTATTTACTGCTTGTATTTCGGCCGTATGTTCTCACACGTCCGACGATACATATCTGATTCATTACCGCTTTCTGCTCGATCTACATTGTCTATGGAGCATAGACAACCCGCAGCTATAACACGCCGTTAAGCTGCAGAGACCTTGCACATGTTATGCGGAGGTTGCTAAGTTAATTGATTACGTTGAACATCCAATTTTGGAGCTGTATGTCGATCAACAATTTAAAGGTTTAAGCTAGCTCATTTTCTTCTAGGTCTGCCGTGACAACAACGATCGATTCTTTACTTTTTTTGGCGATTGAAGAGAGGGGAAGCCTTTGCTCAGCAAATAACAATAGCAATACTGTACTGACATAAAAGTATTGTTGAAATGCTTCTTGACAATTTGATGGGGCTCTTTGCCGGACGACGAAACGTTTGTTGGAATCTACAGAACCAATAGAAACGTAGATCAACCGCCGCCCATAGTATAAAGACTTCGTTTTAGGGCTGGTGATGTGATAGTGGGAGATATAGAGGACCGATGATAATACCTTATCATGATTCTGATAATGATATGAATATGAGCTATTTGAGTTGCAATATCCATTAACTGGGAATTCGTAGAATAGCGCCCCTGTATAATACCGTGTGGGATATGATGATTATAATAAAAGAAAAAAACGGAGGAAAAAAACGAGGATGTTCTGAGGTTTCAGAATATCTCTGACTACCCACCCCCTACGGAATATAGTCGTGAGTATATGCTATGCTATAATGAAAGATGTTGACGTTAATTCCGGTCTTTCTTTTTTATTTATTTATACTTAATCCAAAAACATGTATACCTTCTTCATTTAAATTGGCAACAGGTATAAAAACTGTTCTATGACCTACTTAAATAGTCTGTTAATTTAACAACAGTGAAAGTATCATATTTAAACCTTAAATATGATAGTGTCACTGTTATCAATGTGAGCAGTGAGAGAGACTGAACGTTTAAAAATACGTTTACGCCTAAATACTTTTGTTGCAAGCCAAGCTTAGTGATTTTCAAACTCCTTAGGTCCTATGTTCCTCTAGTCCTTAAGGACTCTTAAGAGGCTATGTGAAAAAATGGTATTCTTCAAAGCGTCATATATCATGAAGTACTAACAGTAGGAGTATGATTAGCGGATATGTGTAAATTAAAGTTTTGACAAGAGCCAAAACACAATTAAGACACATTTTCTCGATAGAAAAACAAGCCAAAGTAGCCTCTGTTTTTATTTATAAACGCTTGGAACTGTTAAACGGTGAATACCAACACGAGACTTGATTTAAAAAAAGAGATTGATATTTTACAAATTTTGATTAGAGCAGAATTGAACTTACATAAGTAGTACAATCACAATTAAATAAAGTTTGTTTTACGCTTGCGTCGTTTCAGGCGCGCGCGCCGCCCCATCTCTTTCTCTCGCATCAGGCAGTAATATAAGCTATCACACGCCCATTTCGCTTCAATTATTTTTCGACATAGACCCTTAAAAGTGTGAGTGTATGTAAAAACCCCCTAACGAACACGCCAAACGTGCCATACATGTTCATGTAAGGCTACATAACATGATTTAGTTATCACGACGCTGAAATGCTGCCTTACAAAGTTGTTGATTAACGTAGTAAGTTCTCAGATAGACGGTTATAAACTTGTCACTCCAAAAACAGTTATCAGATTTGTAGTGATGTCTCTTTTAGTCGTGACTGCTTATAGAAAGTTTTATTACTTATTGATTTGCTTTTGATTCGGCTTTTACAAAGTGGTACCATAGTTAATAATTGGTTAATTGCTTATTGCAGATTTTTACAAAAGCTAGTCACCGGGAAACTGGTAAAGGTATTGTCTTCTAAGTCACCTATCACTAATTATTGACAATACGTTAACAAAATTAGCTGAAACTATTTTAAGGGGATGTTCAGACCATCAAATTGAACAACTTTCTCTATTAGACCAATATCGAAATCGCGAACAAAAAATCAGCTGTCTCATTTCAGTCGAGTTATGTTTGCAGTTTTGTATGGGACAGCGGAATGTTTTTTCGCGATTTCGATATTGGTCCCATAGCGAAAGTTGTTAAGTTTGATGGTCTGATCATCCCCTTAAAAAAGTTTCAGCTAATTTTGTTAGATCTTATATATGATATAAGCAATCCTTGCTGCTGGTACCTATCTACAGAATGAAATGAGTTGACGTATTTTTAGGGGTGGTTCAAACCATCAAACTGAACTACTTTTACTGTAGGAGCAAATCTGAAATTGTTCATACATTTGAGCCGAGTAGACAGTTTAGTGTGGAGCAGCAAATTTTTTTCGTAACGAGCTTTGCTCCCATAGTAAAAGTTGTTCAGTTTTATGGTCTAAACTCTAAACCATCCCTAAAATGTGTACAGTCTAGTGTTGCCGAAAAATTGTTAGCTTTGCTATCGATTGTTGAACGTCAAAATCATGTACCCGCTCGATAGTACAATCGATAGTATCGATAGTATCGATATCTCTTTTTATGCAATACTATTGGTAAACAGCAATACTATCGACAGCATCGATAGTTTCGATCGCTGCTAACCAATGAAGTATCGATAGTATTGATAGTATCGATAGTATTGCTCACCAATAACGAATAGACAATCGATATTATCGATAGTATCGATACTATCGATAATTTTGTACTATCGATAGTGATATTTATTTCGATAGTATTGCACTACCCATTATGCCTGCATACTGAATACAATACTATTGAAATAATTATCAGTGTCGATAGTGCAAAACTATCGATTGTATCGATACTATCGATAGTATCGATAGTATTGCTGTTTACCGATACTATTGCAGTAAAAGAGATATCGATACTATCGATTGTCCTATCGAGCGAGTACATAATTTCTCACCTATCGATAGCTATCGATAGACAATCTATATTTGGGCTATCGAGCGGCAACACTAGTACAGTCATTTCAATGTCAACCTGTAATTGTAGCAAGTTTCTGACCCCCAGAGATATTCTAAAACGATAGTCTTAGAATTTACAATTCCTCGTTTACTACATAAGAAAAAGATAGTAGTAAAAGATAGTAATAGAGTACCTATGCTGTAAAAAAGATTTCTTTTTACGCAAAAAATATTCATGACAAAATTACTTCAATCCAACAACAAAATAAAAGAACAGGCGCTGAGCATCGTAAAGAAACGCCTATGAGCAGTAAACTCTGCTCGAACTAGCAGTAATACAACTTGCAAACTAATCTAAGTGCTGGTACAAGTTCGAGGAGAAGTGCCGACGTGCCTGTTTTATTTTTAAGTTCCCGACCTTCGGGCTGCCGGTGATATGAGCATCGCATGCATGGAGGAGTTGCGTAGAGTAATTTGAATCAGAGGTGAAATTAAACTCGGCATTTTTTATATTTATTTTTTGTATTTAAAAACATGATGTGATGAAGAAACCTGTTTTCATCTATTGAAATAGAAGATTATTTAAAACGAGCGTTAACCCGCGACTTCGTACGCACAAATTATATACCAGATTTTAAGTCAGATCATAAGCTATCAAACAAAAAAGTTTCATCAAAATCGGTTCAGTAGTTTTTGCGTGATACTCGTTCAAACAAACAAACACACAAACAAACACCCAAACAAACACACAAACAAACAGACATACAAAAAATCCAAAAATTGGTGAAATGGAATCAGGGACACCTAAAAACCATATCGTAACTTTTTTTTTGTTAATATCTTCAATGTACAGACAAACATCCTGTTACAGTTTTATCTATACTATTATATGTCTGTTTGTGTGTTTCTTTGTTTGTTTGAACGAGTCTAACGCAAAAACTACTGAACCGATTTTGATGAAACTTTTTTTGTTTGATAGCTTATGATCTGACTTAAAATCTGGTGCATAATTTGTGCGGACGAAGTCGCGGGTTAACGCTCGTAATTATTTAAAATTAAAAAGAGTAGTGGTGTTTTTTTTAATCTAAGCTATTGGCGAAGAATATCGCTGATTACTGGCTGTTGTGTTTCGATTGACGGAGCATGGTCAGCACATGCTTGTTTTGTGTAGACTTTAAAGAATTTTTTTTATTATCAATTAATATTCTAGTCTAAAAATTGTTTACATAAGTTTTAATGATCATCTTTTAGCCGAAGGAGATTTAGGGCGGCAAGCACCAAACCACTACACCTACACCACCGACACCTATTTAGGGTTAGACATATTTACTGAACTTGCATTTTCTCACATTGCTCATACTGGTAACAGTGGAAGCATCATATTATACTTATTATTTACGGGCGTTAACCCGCGACTTCGTCCGCACAAATTATATACCAGATTTTAAGTCAGATCATAAGCTATCAAACAAAAAAAGTTTCATCAAAATCGGTTCAGTAGTTTTTGCGTGATACTTGTTCAAACAAAGAAACAAACAAACACACAAACAAACAGACAGACAAAAAATCCAAAAATTGTTGAAATGGAATCAGGGACACCTAAAAACCATATCGTAACTTTTTTTTTGTTAATATCTTCAATGTACAGACAAACTTCCTGTTACAGTTTTATAATAGTATAGACAAGCCAGGATGGCTGTTAGAACATCGCCCTGACTTTATTAGTTTCACCTTTTAATTAATACAGGACTTTGAGTCGTCATTTTTATCAATTTTTCATTTTTATTCTGCATTAGATTACAAATTTAATGCATTAGATACATATATACAAACACCACTTAAACTACGAGGGTTTGTATGTGATGAGTGTAGTCATTCTGCGGTTGCCGTAAGTGTACAATTTTACTTACGAACTAGATAAGTACATATTTTTTTTTATGTTTTAAAAATAAATTTAGTCAATTTACATACAAAGAAAGCAAGCTTGCAATAAAAATAATTCTGAAGTCTAATGATTTTCCACCCTTCAACTTTTTTTTTCAATGAACCCGATGTGTATGTGTTACATAATCTGCTTTTCTTGCAGTCTTCTATTTTGATTTTTAGTTGTCTCTACTAATAGCTACTCTATCTCCTAAAGATCCCAAGGCGTCGTTCAAGTTAGTGCGACCAAAAAATTCATTTTTCCCGCACGGTCGCCTCTCTTGTTGCACTTCGGCTACAGTCTTACAGTGTAGGGAACAAAAGGTGTTTAGTACTTACCTGTACATATTAATATTTTTATTGAAGAAAGTCAAGCTTAAGCTTAGATATACAATGGGATGCCGATATTTTTTTGGCATGGTATTTATTTAATAGGTACACCAACAGCTTAACGTATTTCGCATTAAAAATAAAATTTCCATATAAATCTATCCGCTAATACATAGGCCAATTACTTAAAGGTGTACAACATTTAAAAATCTCATGGTATTACAATCATGATTTAATCTTGAAGTAGTAGAAATTAGAACATAACAATTTAGAAGAAGACGAAAATTTATGAATAATAAGCAAGCAATAATAATAATGAGCGCCGGTGGCGCGTTGCGGAGAGGTATGGACACCCAATTATGGGGGTCCGGGTTCAAATCCGCACGGACAACATGCCATGTACCAATGAGTTTTTCTAACTTATGTACGTTATACCGACTGCTCTCAAACGGTGAAGGAAAACATCGTGAGGAAACCTGCAAACGCTGAAGAAGAAATTCTGATGTGTATGAGAAGTCTACCAATCCGCATTGGGCACGTGTAGGACTAATGGCCATACACCCTCACTGAGGGTAGGCCTGTGCCCGGCAGTGGGACGTTTATAGCCTGATGATGATGATGATGATGAATAATAATAATTTAGATTTTTGGAACTGAAGTTAGTGCGTGAGATTCTTGCTCGTCTTGATCATTCCTTTAAACCTACACCTACACCTGTCTTTTAAGAGATAGATAATTCGTAGCCTTTAGCTTCATTATCGCCGTTTCACACAAGCTCAAGCGATCAAATCTTAATTTTAATAATCATATACTAAACAAACACAAAATTAACTCCCCAAAATTAAGCGTGTTACAAAACAAAAGTCCTTTTAACAAATAAACATATTTCCACGAATAAATCAACGTTTGAATGCGTTATTACCGAAATCGGGTTAGAATGGGGTGAAACGGCATGTTTTCAGTTTTATTAAGTCGCAGGTAGATGTTATCATACGTGCTCACACACTAATCGTACACACGTAATGGTAATTCTGGGTGATGTATGGGACACGCAAATTGGAGGGAAAATTTGGGTTTGGAAAGTTTCGTTGTAGGTTGATAAGAATTTATTGCGATGTCTAAAGAAATAATTTAGCATTGAATATGCTAAAACCTAAATGGTCCTAAGGCTAGTAGGCTGCAATCGCGGTAAATATTCGGTGATTAAACCGTGATTGGATTACATAAGAACCATAACTTTTGACACAATTGGTATTGCGCTTATCGCGGTACAACTCATGACAACCGTTAGAGCCGTTTTGACAGATCGCTCAGACGTTAAAGGCTGTCAGTTACATAGAGTTTAGCGCCATGCGGAGTTCAGCACAGTTGAATAGTAATTGGATTGCAATGTGATTAGAACTGAAATTGGATAAGATAGAACTTCGATGTTTTAAATTAGCGCAATCGGGCTCCAGGTCGAATAAAGAAAGTTTCGCGTTAAACGCCACGTGAGGAAGGTTTTAGATAATTTCATACAAAGTATGGAAAGTCAAAAGGCCGCGTCACCGCTTGTGGGATAAGCTCTATGGGTGGAACTTTTCCTGATTTCAGTGTAGGCTACTTTTTTGGCTTGTTTTATTTTATTATATATATTAGGAAGATTTACAGCATTGATTACATAGTTAACACATTCTTAAATAACTGTAAGCTAATTACGAATCTCCTAGTAGATAAAATTGAATACATTTTGTATCTTGTATTTCCACTCGGAGTTAAGTAACCGATGACTAAAAAAGCTCTTATCTTTTACAGGGTCCTTCTGACGGATGACCAGACTATCATAAACAACTTTCTCGATGGTAGATACTAACAAAGATATCCCGAAAAAAACCACGAAAGAGACTATGGTCGTTTTGGTACATGTATGTAATAAGTTTAACATAATTAATATGTAATTATTGACGGAAGCTGTCTGTATCTAAATAAAATAAATACAAGGTTGTTTTAAGTTCAGATAACTAACCAAATACGAAACCATAAAAAATAATACCTACGTATTATATTTACAAAACGACTACTTGCAACGGTCCACTTATGAGCCAACTAAATACCCATTTGGTTCTGAAATTAATTCCACGCAATCCGATTATTAGTTAAATAGGTTGGTATTGGTACCTACCTGCAGTACGTAAGGTTGCTTCTAAACATAAATTATATGGGGTCCTTCATGCTGAAACTTTTTTGAGGGGATGATCAGACCATCAAACTGAACAATTTTCTCGATGTTCCATACTAAAATGTCAAACCGCCAAAGCCAAATCTATGAGACAGCTGGTTTTTTTTTCGTGATTTCGATGTTGGTCCCATAGAGAAAGTTGTTCAGTTTGACTTTCTGATCATCCCCATAAAAAATTTTCAGTTTTAAGAAGGATAACAATACAATTACAAAACTGTAAATTTTTCTTTGTAACAGCATCACGCAAAAATTGATTTATCTTAGCAAAAAAAATCAGCTGTTGCATACATTTGAGTCGCGAACTCGCGCGTCGACATTGCAGTTTAGTATGGAACAGCTGATTTTTATTTGCTCCGATCGGTTTGCTCCCATAATAAAAGTTGTTCAGTTTGATGGGTAGACTCTTAGTTTAAAAGGATGCTAATGATATATCAATTTCATCCTGTATTTTACACTTTAAAAATAGATTCCTCAACTTATTTTGCATTGCACTCATGATTGTAGTTTGTAGATACACGGATTTTCATTAGGTTTAGACCATCAAACTGAACAACTTTCACTTTGAAGACAACATTGAAATCGGACAAAAAAAATCAGCTGTTCCAAAGAAAACGTCAACGTCAACGTCGATATGAATGGAGTAGCAGATATTTTTCGCAAGTTCAATGTTTGTCAGTAAAAGATGTTATATTTTTAAGGGAGTGCTTCAGAGCATCAAATGTATCATCTTTCATTACAGAACAAACATCGAACTTGAGAAAAAAATCAGCTATTCCATTCATTTGGATCGAGAAATCGTTCACGTTTTCTATGGAACAGGAGATTTTTTTTATTTCTATGTGTTGTCCTCATAATGAAAGTTTTTCAGTTTGATGATCTGAACCTGAAGCACCCCTTAAGTAAATACAACGTGTTAATGAATAAGCGCAAAACCTCATACACCCCAACTGATTTATAACGAAATAATTGCATTGAAACAATAATTTCATTATTTTAATAATTAGAATTTAAAGTTATTCGCATTTTAAGTTTTCATGGAAAAAATATTTGTAATTATTTAAAAAAAAAACTCATGTGTTGAAACCTTGATAATAAGATTCTGCTCTAGATTCTTAACAAACTAATTTCTAGTTTTGCGTTAATTCATTAACACGTTGAGTCGCGTTGTAGGTCTGCTATTGGGTAGTCACGTGTCGCTCGTCGATTGTTGGTTGCCCCCTCCCGGGCCTACAACGAAGCTCCAGTGGTGGCTCAAGATAGTGTTCTTTTCGAAAAACAATCCTTATAGTCACCATAATACATAAACTACCGTACAACGTCAAGCACTCTTGCTAAATAAACTAGACATTGGCAAAATCATCACAACCAAGATGGCAGCCATTTTTTTAAAAATAGAATAGAATAGAATTAGCACGTTGTATAACGCATTGAATTTTACACCTTGTATACATTATAAATTTGGTACTTACAAGTAGACCGTAGTAAGAATATAAATAATAAGAGTTGCCTTGTTCATTATGACTAATTACGCATAAATGATTAATACGTATTAGTTACATTAATTTTATCCTTTTCCAATAAATGCTACTTAGTTTCATGTTAAATAATTAATTTTAATTTGACTCATTAGTTATTCTAAACTATTATAAAAACATATATATCCTTTAGATCAAGGTCCATACAAACTAGCACACTTGTCTGCCATCTCGGTACATATTTGAAGTACATCTGTCAATTGTTTTGCCTCATTTTTCTGGTTTAAAATATTCGTGTATGGCCCATCCCTTAATTTTACTTTAATCTAAGCATAGAGGTCTAGATAGAGGTAGACGAGTTGACACGAGTTCCGCCTACCTCTATGGATCTAAGCATATACCCACATCGAACCTGAGAAACGAAAAAAAATTCATTCGTCCATAGAAGACGTACCTTCTATACACAGGTAGGTAGGTAGTGGAATAGCATTTTTTTTTCGCAATTTCAATGTTGATCCCATAGTGAAAGTTGTTCAGTTTGATGGCACCAGGAAGCTAGAAAAGGTATTGTCTGATGGTACAATTAGGGTGGCTTGCACCAAAAAGAACATATTTCTCTTTTGGATTTGGGCAAAGTACGTGCAAGCCCTTCGGCCTTCGATCACCTCACCGGTGCCCGCAAAAATCTCTGACCACCTAGTAGCCCAGTCATTTTACGGTGTTTTGTAAGACGGGGTAGGGAGTAATTACTAATTGGACTTTAAAACTGCAACCGGAACCATTAAGTGACAAAAGGACTATCTTATAGCATATTTAAAAAAAATCGCTACGCAACATAGAAATCAAAATTATGTGTCCCAGAAGGATTTTAAATTATTAATATTAATACCATTGCACTCATTTGAATTAGATTTAACAATATAAATTATTTTTGAGTAATAAAATAGGCAATGAAATTTAAAAAATGAGGTATTTATTAGAAAATACGAATGCATTTTTCAAAACCTCCTAAGTGGACAAAAATATTCACAACATATTTTTAGTATGTATAATTCTTCCTTCCTTTCTGTTCCTTTAATATGTGCAAAAAAAATTACCATCATGTTTTTTAGAACGACATAATAGCTAACTTTTAAAATTGGAACTGTTGCTGACGTGATTTTTTTTTAGTTTTGGTACATTTCTAGGCTCAAATTGGTTCTTCAATATTATACCGAAACAAAATGTCAATTACTAATTACTCCTGGCTCAAACCGTAAAATGACTATATGAAATATAGTCCAGAGTATATTTTATGCTTTGATCTATGTAAATCATTTAAAGCTGTTTTAGCAATCCAAGGTTTCCCGGAAAGTTTGTTTGCGACTCAGCGGCATGATGGCGTTATGTCATCCTGTAGGTACGAGAGAGGGTAAATTAATCAATTTAAAAATAGATTGTACGAGCGTTAACCCGCGACTTTGTCCGCACAAATTATATACCAGATTTTAAGTCAGATCATTAGCTATCAAACAAAAAGAGTTTCATCAAAATCAGTTTAGTAGTTTTTGCGTGATGCTCGTTCAAACAAACAAACAGACAGACAAAAAATCCAAAAATTGGTCATATGGAATCAGGGATACCTAAAAACCATATCGTAACTTTTTTTTGTTAATATCTTCAATGTACAGACAAACTTCCTGTTACAGTTTTATAATAGTTTAAATACGCCCTGTATTTAAAGGGTATTGTAAGGAAAAGTATCATAACCCTTTAAACCACATACTCTACCCATAAAACTTAACAACTTTTACTATGGGACCTTCTCTGTCAGAAATCAATTCTGCTGTTCCATACTAAACTGCACTAGGCAATTGGGCACACGACTCAAGTGTAAGAAAAAGTTTTTTTTTTACTAGTGCGTCCATACCTAGTAAAAGTTATTTAGTTTTATGGGTAGAGAATGTGGTATAAAGGTTATTGATACTTTTCCATACACCCTGTACATTTATTGCGTCACATACTTTAGAGGGTGCCTCAGACCATCAAACTGAACAAATATATGGCATTCACTTTTCTTTATTATAGAACACACCTACCTTTCCAATTCTAACCATTTAAATTCAATACTAACCAATTAAAAAAAATCATTTCTAGCCTTATTTACATACTCCAACAAACTGTTTAGTTATGCATCTAGTAGTTAGGAAGAATGAAGTTAAATAAATAAAAAATACCAGACTTACCTACCCATTTGAGTGGCCATATCAACAACAAACAATATCGGCTTATTTAAACTGATCTTTTTTTTAAACTTTACACCCGCCCTTACTCACCGTTACGGCAAACAGGTATAAGTCAGAACAATAACATAATCACTCCCTTTTGTACTTTTTTAAAAGCTATCACATGGGATTTTACGCATAGTCTATTTGTTTCATTTTTCTAACTCAAATGTGAGAAGGAATATACGACTAGTAGTCGGGGAAATCTACGGATTTTTTTTATGGAGTAGTTTGCATTAATTGCACTTTAGGTGATAGTTTGAAATATTAGCAGATACATATATGAAAAACATAAATTCTCAATAATCCCCGATTTTTTATTTACAAAACACAATAAATTTGCCTTGTGATAATTAACTGTCTCTTTTGCTGGTTTGCTGGAAGAAATATCTTTAGAAATAAGCTTGCCCTTTGTACATTTATATCGATTTTAAGGTATTTCTCAAGGTCCTCAGCTTATATAACCACCAAATCTCGATAAAAATGTTATAAACTAACAGCAATATTAGTTCAAACACAATTTACGAAAGTGTCTTTAATGCAATCTCAAACCGTATTTTTCCTAGACTATAGGTTCTCTAGGTATGTAAGTAGGACCATAGGTAGTACCATAGGTAGTATTTTACTTGAATAGTTACCACTCGGAGATACGACATTTTTATTATTTATGTAATTCTGTTTAAAGTTATTAAACACAAAAAGCTTTATCAAAATCGGCCCAGGAGAGGTGCGATTTTTGAAACTCATACTTTGAACTCAAAATCAAAATGTCAATATTACCATCTACTAAATCATACTTCAAGAGTAAGATTTTTGAAATTCAAATCAGCAGTAGAATGATGCATATCTCCATAATAATTTTGACATTTTCAACTGCTGAGCTCAGTGAATGAGTTTCAAAAATCGCAATCCAGAACCCAGTTGTTGCGTGATGGTCGAACAAAAAACAAAAAAACATGCAGATAAAAAATTAAAAAAATTATTCCTTTAGTGTAACAAAAACAAAACACCTTCGTAATATTAATAAAAAAAGGGGTTTGTTCAGACTATAAAACTGAACAACCCTATGGTACCTACCGAATACCGATAGCAGATTTTTTTTGTATTTTTGTCTTCTTTGTCTCCATAGTGGTTCAATTTAATAGTCTAATCTAAACTCTAATACTCTAAACTCCTTTAAATATTAGGTACTAGGGTGTTTCATTACACCTGGTATAATAAAATAATAATAGTCACGTAAATTAAATTAAACTACATACTTTTATAAACCTGAGTTCATTTATCCTTTCTTTGCAAATTAATTTTCAAAGAAGCATAATCTTTCCCAATCGAATCCTTAATTCTGATGCGTGAAACAAGCTTCCCCGATGTATATTAAAGCAATCAACGAGTATTTTCCATCTTATGAATGACAAACAATTTTCGGCCATTCAGTGAGGCAACACGGAAAATCACAATTCAATGACCGCAAACAGTACATTCCCGTTTCCCCCAATATCATGCTCAGCTCAGTAGGAACTCGATTTTTGACAAGTGCGTCTGCTAAGTCCTACTGTAAAAAAGTCAGTAGTCCAATGAAAAGCCTGCTACAGAAGAGTGATAACATTGTGTGGTAGGTAACACGTGAACCTTTTGTTATTTCAGCTTCACATTTTTCAGCAGCCCATAAGTTTGTCTACATTTCTCATGCGTCACGCCCAACTGTAGGTATCCGAAAATACATGGTATGAAGTAGGCGTCCCATGTGTGTAGGTATTGTCGTAATGTGACACATGTGTGGCGGCAGGAGGCGCGGGTGGGGGGGCGCGGTGCGCGTGTGTGAGGCGGGGCGGGGCCGGGGGCGGGCCCCACACCGGCGGGCGGCCAGTCCCGACCGCCGCCGAGCGCACGCATCGGCCACACTCGGCATTCGCGCGACTCCACCGCACCGCGCGCTCGTCTCCCAGCTCCAGCTCCGCTCTCACTACGCGCTCGCGAGCCGACCGCGACACACGTCCGCGCCGTCTCCCCGTATCTACCCTCGACCGAGTATACACTCTTACCCATACGGAACGGTGTGTGTGCAGTGCTATAAAACTGGAAACTTTTCTGTGACTCAGTGGAAGAACGTTATTAATTTGTGAACTCGAAAGGAGTGCAATGAGTAGATTGCGGTCCGGCGGGAAGGCGATTTGAGCGACGAAAGGGTTGGAGTGCGGGGTGCGAAGCAGGCGGAGGGCGGCGCGAGGACGCGCACGCGCCCGCTGCTGAGGCCGTTGCCGAGACAAACGCGTTGACACCGGCCCGAGCCATGGACGACAAGCCGACCGCCGTCGGCGGCGAGGAGCACTACAGCCTGCGCTGGAACAACCACCAGGCCCATCTGCTCCGCTCGTTCGAGGCGCTGCTCCATGCGGAGACGCTGGTCGACGTCACGCTCGTCTGTGCCGAGCGAAGAGTGCGCGCCCATAAAGTGCTCCTCGGAGCCTGCAGCCCGCTGTTCCGAAGAATCTTCAGCGAGAACCCGTGCAAGCATCCCGTGATCGTGTTGAAAGACTTTCAAGGATGGGAGGTGCAAGCGGTTGTGGACTTTATGTACCGCGGAGAGGTTTCGGTGGCACAAGAGCAGTTAGGGACGGTAATACGTGCGGGAGAATCGCTGCAGGTGCGAGGGTTGGCCGACCAGGACCGTGACCAGGATCGCGAGGCGAGGTCGCCGCCACCAACGCCGCTGGCGAGGAGTCCAGTGCAGACGACGCCGCCGGCGCCGTCACCGCCAGCCAGCCCGGCCAGCCCTCAACCTCGTAGGAAACAGGCCCGGCCTCGTCGCCGCTCAGGGGAGTCTGATACTCCCGAGAACCTGTCGATGCGACGATCTCCCAGTGGTGGTCTAAAAGCCGTGCGCCTGGCGAGGCCTCGGTCACCTCCGAAGCAGGAGCAGGGCGAAGAGCCAGAGGCCGAAGTGCCACCGCCCCCGAGGATGTTCGCGCCACACCAGGACATGTTCCCGCCGGTGCCTCCATCCGCCGTCTCAGCCCTTTCGCTAACACCACCACACAGTAAGTCGAAATTGAAATTTTAATATAATTTAGGGTCAAAATAAACTTTTATTACAGAAAGAGGCTTTTGTTTAGCCACTTTCGGTCAGAGTATCATTTTCGCCTTTCTGTTAGTGCAGGAATAGGTAGCAAAATAACAAGTTTGAAGATCCAGCATTGTGCCGAACTAGTGGCGATGAACCTATCATATTATAATATATTTTTCAAGACAATTCAAATTTTACTCGAATTAATAGAAATACGAGTACTTTTAATGTTGGTGAAAAAAAATTGTTTTATAATTATAATTCTCAAATCAAATATGCGATGAATAATATTATAACTTGTCGTGGATGTCTCATGCAGTTGATGCTGTGAAAAAAAGCACAGCAAAGGTCGATCACAACAATGCCGTTGTGGATGATCAATTACACAGAAAATAAATAATTATGGTAAAAACTGAACTGACCTCAACAACTCTACTCATTGTCACAAATCCGATTACAAGCTGTTTTTCATCAATGTCATTAGTAGTATAATATTGGGCACTCTAGGCCACCTCGTTTCCTTCAGGCTCACCCTGTTCGCCTTCAGTCACTCGTTGACCTAGAGTGCCCAATATTATACTACGAGCTTGAAGGAAACGAGGTGACCTAGAGTGTCCCAATATTACAAAGATATCTTTCGTGAAATCGTTTACTCTTGCATCCACGATGCTTAATTCTAATTCAAAACCTTTCCGATCAAACGCTTTCCTAATGTATCAGTCAGCTGTGAGAGCAATCTGAAAGACTCGCATGTAGTCTGTGATACAAGATTATAGTAGCAGATACCACGTTGACATCGAACACGACAGACGTTATAAATAAATAAGTAATAATGTCTTTAAAAATAGATGATGTTGTGGAAGTAGTTATTGTTAAACGCAATGAATATGGAATTCATAATGTTCAAATAATCGGTTCAGACTATTACGAAGGTATTTTAATACCAATTCTACACAAAAACCAATATGGTACATGGAGTGGAATTTATTATGAAGGACTCAGGGTACCTGCTCGTGTGATTAGAATGAACAATAAATTTATAGATTTCGAGGAAGTACCCAAACCGTGAACGAGCAAATAAGGTATTAGTTATTACCTACAACGACAGGAATATAAATAAACGTTGTTTTCTTACATTACTTTCATTCTTATAAAGACAGCATCCTTATTTGCACCAAAATGAAATTTGTGAAACAAGCACAATCTTTAAAAGTTGAAAACCTATGTATAAATTCTAAGAATATTACTTCTCGTCATGGAAATCTCCTACCGAATACAATAAGGTGCTTAATTTGTGGACCATCAAACTGCGGAAAAACTAATTTAGTCATTGGACTTCTTCTACATGAAAATGGGTTAAATTATCGAAATGTGTATGTTTATTCCAAGACTCTTCATCAGCCTAAGTACAGATTCTTGGAGAAAGTTTTAAATATGGTTCCAGGTATATCTTTCGCAAAATACCACGAAAATGAGACAGTCTTAAGTCCTCAAAATGCTAAACCTAACTCTGTTATAATATTTGATGATGTTGCATGTGAAAATCAAAATAATATAAGAGATTATTTTGCAATGGGTCGTCATAAAAACATAGATTGTTTTTACCTTAACCAGACATATACCAAAATTCCCAAACAGCTTGTAAGAGATAATGCGAACCTTTTGGTTATCTTCAAGCAAGACGATGTGAATTTAAAACACATTTATGATGAGCATGTTAATACAGATATGACGTGGTTCGATTTTCGAAAAATGTGTTCAAAAATATGGAATAAGTCGTACAGCTACTTAGTGATTAATAAAGATTGTGATAAAAATAAAGGGTGCTATAGAAAGAAATTTGACACATTCGTGGTATTCGACTAGTTGATAATACATTAATAGTATATAAGTGTATTGCTTTCTTACGTTTATCATTACGTGGAAATTATTCAAAGCTTAGACACGTTACACTGAATTAAAATGGAAAAATCTATAAAAAGACAAGTTGTTAATGCAGCTGAAGCTGTAAAAAGAAAGGTACGAAAAATGCGTAATATTGAAACTGATAGAGATAAAACACTTGAAAACGTTTTTAAACCAATAATAAATCCCCTTAATCAAATGTTGGCAACAAAGAAACAAAGCACACAGTCAAAAAAAAATAAAGTTAAAAAGATTAAGTCTTTGAGAGATAGCTATTCCGATGCATCGTCATCTAGTGAACCGTATCTGGATAAAACAATCATGAAAAGGAAATCTGACATTATAAATAATGAAAAAGATTTATCAGATGTAAACACAGATGAAGATGATAATGACAATAATAACAGTTTTAATGACCATGATATTAGCAATATGTCCTTTAAAACTGTTGATTCAGCTCAGAATAGTCCTGCACGTAATGCATCATCATGGTCTTTATCTTCAGAGTTTTATGAAGATGTTCCGTATGGTGTTAGGAATGAACGTGGAAAACTTATGATGGGTTCAGCTCGTGTAACTACAAATGGAGAATATATAACAATAGGTGGGCATACGTATGATAACACTGTAGGAATACGTGAACTGATATTCAAGAAAGTACCTGATACGAACTTGATAACTTCCGAAGACATACAAAATTATAAAACCATGTTGATGGATACAAATGCGCATAGACGCGATTTTGATTCAACTAAACCAATAAAGAGCAATAAAGGACGAAAATACTTGAATATTATCAAACCATTATTCAAACTTCGTAAAGTTTCTGTAAGTACTGACGGTAGTGTTGCTCAAGGATCTGGCTTACCGTCTATGAAAAAGTGGAACAAAGATGTGGATTACGTTTACTGGGATGATCCTAACGAATTAGTGGAAAGACTAAAGATATTAATTGCATCTCGAGATGCAGGTAACACTGGACTGGATAATGAAATAATATCGGTTCTAGAAGAGTTGCGTGAAAGTGGAATTATTGTATAATAAATAAAGTCATCATATTTGTTTTGTTTCATTTGTATATTAACTTTTCAATTGATAGGTTCTCATCATGAATATTGATAAATTTGGTCATCATGTTCATAAACGAATGCGGTTATCTGAAATATTTGATTTAACCGATAAAACTTTGATGAAAACAGAAGGAGGAGAATTCGATTTGAAAAAAACAAGACTAAGAGGTGTTAAAATACCTTCGTCAGCTGATGATGCAGCTAATAAAGAATATGTTGATACTGTTATTAAATTATGTTGTAGCAAGGATGATGCTTCGGCACTCCTTAAAAGTATAAAAGCAGACGTAAACAAGGTTTTAAATCACTTCAAAAAGGAGTACTATACTAAAACTGAAGTCGATAAAATTGTAAAAACAAAATGATAAAGCAGCAAATAGTGAAAGAACTTCATAAAGCAGCTCGAAAAAATTTTATACGAAGATCTGTGATTCTAAAAGGAATTGATGATCTATGGCAAGCTGATCTAATAGACTTTTGTTCATTAAAAACCCATAACAAGGGTTTCAAGTTTATCTTAGTTGTAATAGACTGTGTTTCTAAATATTCATGGGCAGTTCCAGTCAAAACCAAGACAAAATCTGAAATAACAAAGGCGTTTCATCATGTATTGTGTACGAGTCATCGCCGTCCAAAAAATTTACAAACTGATATGGGTACTGAGTTTTATAACGATGAGTTTGAACAATTAATGAAATTATTTACCATCAACCATTATTCTACATTTTCTATAAAAAAAGCTTCAATTGTTGAGAGATTAATCAGAACTTTAAAAAACAATTTGTATCAAACCTTTTGCTTGAATGGTAGTTATAAATGGATCCAAGGACCGCTAGATGATGTAGTAAGGCTGTATAATAATACAAAACATCGTATTACAAAATATAAACCAATTGAAGTTACTCAGGCTAGTGAAAATATAGTAATGGGTAACATTAAAAAATCACAAATTTTTATATCAAAACCTGATAGACAGAAGCTCTTTGCAGGTGATTACGTTAGAATAAGTAAATATAAAAGTATTTTTCAAAAAGGGTACACTCCAAATTGGTCGACAGAAATTTTTACAATTAAAAAAGTTAATAATACTATTCCTATAACATACATTATTGAAGATTTACGTAAACAACCTATTCTAGGAACATTTTATAAACAAGAACTTCAAAAAACCAAATATCCTGATGTATATTTAATTGAGAAAATTATTCGGAAAAAGGGAAATAAGATATTGGTTAAGTGGTTAGGTCTCAGTGATGATGAAAATAGTTGGATTGATAAAAAGGAAATGGTATGAACTTAGTATTCATTACCTAATGAGATATGCAAGGAGGAGGTCTTATTAATAAATTAATAAATAATCTTCCATTCGAGTTACACTTACCTGGATATAATTTTTGTGGACCTGGTACTAAACTACAAAAGCGATTATTGCGAGGTGATAAAGGTGTTAATGAGCTAGACAACGCTTGTATGCATCACGATATAGCTTATTCTAACCATCAAGATTTGGAAAATCGACATAAAGCAGATACAGTGTTGTTAAACATGGCTAAGCAAAGACTTAGATCAAAGGATGGTTCGCGGGGAGAAAAACTTGCTTCTTGGATAGTAACTAAAGCCATGAAAGCTAAATTGAAATCAGGAGCAGGAGTAAAGGGTTTTAATAAAGCTGTTTCAAAAATCAAGTCTCACCTCAAAAGGTCAAAACCTAAGAACACGAAAGCTGCAATCAAATGTGCTTATTTTGCAGCTAAAAAATTTCTCGCTAATAACAAGAGAGTTCGTTTACCACGCGTAATACCACTCCCAAAGACAGGCGGAATTCTACCTTTACTACCAATCTTTGCAGGCCTTTCAGCCTTAGGTACACTGGCAGGAGGAGCAGCTGGCATTGCAAAAACTGTGAACGATTATAAATCTGCTCAACAAAATCTAAGTGAATCTAAACGTCACAACAAAGTGATGGAATCTATTTCATTGGGAAAAGGTTTATACATTAAATCACACAAGAAAGGCGCTGGACTGTTTATTGCGAGTTCAAAAAACTAAACGAAAGGTTACCTAAACGAGCCCTTACCAACTTAGATATTATAAAATTTGCTAGAGATATACCGTACTTTAGAGGTGTTTTTATGAAAGATCGATTACCTAAAACGCCTAAACCTATCGAATGTGGTATTGTTAATTTAGATAATTCTGATGGTGATGGAACTCATTGGGTAGCCTATGCGAAATTAAATAATTATTGTGAATATTATAACAGTTATGGTGATTTGAAACCTCCTTTAGAGATTGTTAATTATTTTAATCTCTTCGACATTTTTTACAACTACAAAAGTTATCAAGAGTTTAATACAGTAAATTGTGGTCATTTATGTATTTCATATCTTATAAATTTTTGGAATAAACATATAAAATGAGAAAGCTGGTTTAATATTCAACATTAATATAATGTCTTTCACTGTATCAATAACTGGTAATAAATCGATTTTATCTAATAATTATTATCCAACTTTACAATTAGAAGGTCAATATGAATGCGCTTTATTGTATCTATCAACCTTTAATTCTATTCCTAATATTGATGTTAGAAATAACAAATTTCATTACGGCAATAATGAAGTTATCGAAATACCCGAGGGAGCCTACGAACTCCAGGACATCTGCGATTATTTGAAGGCCAATATAAAAGATGCAGTTTTCAAATTACACTGTAACAATAATACATTAAAAACATCAATTTTTTGTACAAAAGAAATCCATTTTGAAAGAGAAACTTCTTTCGGTCAACTTTTGGGATTTGGAAATGAAACACTCAAAGCAAATATATTACACGAGTCACAGCATACAGTCAACATTCTATCAACGACAGTTGTGAGGGTTGAATGTGACATAGTGACAGGATCTTATATTAATGGAATATCAAGCCATATTATCCATGAATTTGCGCCGAATGTACCACCAGGCTATAGAATTATAGAAATACCTAAAAACATTATTTACTTCCCAGTAAATCAAAACAACGTAAATTGTATTAACATTCGATTGTTAGATATAAATAATAATTTGATTAATTTACGTGGAGAAGAAATTCAGTTATATCTACACCTAAACAAAAAATGATTGAATACAATAAATATATATCGCCGCTAACCAAAAACATCAGTACCATTCGATCTATCGGTAAAGAAACACCAAGAAAGAAAATAAAACTGACAAAAGAAAATAAGAAATTCCTTAAACTAATTGGATTGTTAAAATGAGCATTCTAGACATATCTAGTATTCCTTCGTACGATAACACTATCGACAGTGTTGAAATACATTCATATAAACCTTACGTTATCACTTTTAATAGAAATGATGAAATTCGTATTCCTATAAATCAGCAAGATTTGTACGTACTACCATCAGCAAGTACTTTATATTTGGAGGGGGTTGTAAAAGTTCACCACAGAGAAACGAAAGTAAGGTCACAGAGCGTGCAATTTACCAATAATCCCTTACTTTACTTATTCCAAGACATTCGCTATGAATTAAATGGTGTAGAAATAGATAAAATAAAAAATGCTGGAATAACAACAACGATGAAGTCATTAATATCGATGAACGAAAGTGAAGCAAAGATGTCTAAAGCTTGGGGTTGGGATATTAACGGAACAAAGAACAAACAGAGTGGTGGTTTCTCTGCATCTATACCCCTTTGTAATATTCTTGGTTTTGCAGAAGACTACAAAAAAGTAATAATAAACTGTAAGCATGAACTGATACTCTTACGGAGCAATACTAACCTTAACGCATTGAAATTAGGTTCGGGAGAAGTTGTGGATGATGTTGAAATACATAAAATAGTTTGGCGTGTTCCGCATGTAAAAGTGTCCGATAGAGAAAGGCTAAACTTCCTTAAATTATTAGAAAAAGATCGATCACTTCAGTTAGTATTTCGAAACTGGGATTTATATGAATATCCATTATTACCAAAAACTACTAAACATACATGGTCTATAAAAACCTCATCTCAAATAGAAAAACCCAGATACGTTATTATAGGATTTCAAACGAACAGAAAAAATAATGCCGCAGCAGATATGACCCAATTCGACCATTGTACTATGCGAGATGTAAAAGTCTATCTCAATTCAACTTACTTCCCATACGAAAGTTTAAATGTTAATTTTACCGATGGCAAAATTGCTTTATTATATGAACAATACGCAAGATTTCAGCAGTCTTATTTCGGTCGTAGAACAGAACCGTTGTTGAATTTAGAAGAATTTAAAGAAAAAGCACCTCTGTTTGTCATCGATTGCTCGAGGCAAACTGATAATCTCAAGTCGGGACCTGTCGTTAACGTGCGAGTTGAACTCGAGAGCAACACAGAAATACCTGATCAAACTTCTGCATACTGCCTTATCCTAAACGATTGCATTGTGGAATATAAACCGTTGAGCAATACAGTCAAAAAGATATCATGAATAAGGATATTATTTTCGTAGATATTCAAGGCTTTAAAAATTTTAAAAATGATTTTATTGTTAAAGAACTATCTATAGCTACTATCGAATTTACACAAACGTTTCTTATAAAATCTCCATATTCATTTCATAATTTATCGAATTTTGAAAAGAAACAAATCATATGGTTAGAGAAAAACCGAGGAATTCGATGGAGTGAAGGTTTTATTGACTATCGTGAATTTAAACGTGTGATCATACCATATTTAGAAAATAAAAAAATATTGACAAAAGGCTTGGAAAAAATTAAATGGATTAAAGAACTGTGTTCAACATGTCAAATAGTAGATATAGGAGAAAAAGGATGTCCTAATATTCTAAAATTACGTAATGATTATTGTAAAAACAATATTAATTTTAATTGTATAAATCATACAAAAGAATGTGCTTTAAATAATGTAATATGTATTAAAAAATGGTACGAAGACAATTATATGTACAAGTTCTCTTTGTTTGATTGATTGTAATATTTTTTTTTATTCTCTTTATTAAAATTTAATTAAGCAAATAATGTTAAAAATATAAAATGTTAAATTGCATGTTAGAATTAGATATATGATATAAAAATAGTAAATAATAAATCATTTCTTTGTGAACAAAAACATTTTTTTTTATTTATACCTAACATATTATCACTTATTTTAAAACCTTAGTGAAATTATTTAAACAAATTTTAATTGATAATAGCATGATACATTTTTTTATTTTAATCGCTCTGTCTTACAAGTCTGAGAGTAATTTCATAAAATAATAATACTTAGGTCTAAATTATTACTGAATATATTAAATTACAGATTATAAAAGCACTAAAATTATACAAAATTAGAATTATTTAATTACTTTTTTTTTTTTTTGTTTTTTTTTTTTTGTGTATATTTCTTCTTTAATTTTTTTTAAATTTATTAATGAACATGAATTACATAAACTAAAATTAAATTAAATGTATTTAATAAGTACTAAAGTAAGTATTCCTCTTGCATTTTATTCGCTCCAAACGGTAGTACCTGAAAAAGAAAATATAAAATGATTTTTACACTATTAATAACAACGCAGTATCGAGCTGTAAGGTTGAAAAAATACATAGATACATAATGCCTACACCTACGTCGCACCGTGGGTAGGTTGAGACCTATGAAACAATAAGAAAAGAAAATAAAAGAGTATAATTATGTACTAACCTATTTACTTGTATCTGAGCGGTCTCCCAATTCTCTCGAAATCAAAAACAATGTGTGTGACACTGATTTCATCACAGGATCTTCTTCATCTTGCGCTGCATAAATGGATCTCAGCATTGGTCGACCCTCAATTATTGAATCTCGTTCAACTATTTGATTTACTTCTATCTTGATGGTAAATTTAGGAACACCAAACGTATCAGTTGCAAGGTAGCTAGTGATGACTGGATTCACTGGTCTAGACATTCTGATTATGTTTTTGAACTTTAAGTATGAAATAAAAATGCGGATGCTCCGTACTAAGGTTACTTAATGAATGACGAATAATTTAATTATGAAATAAATAACTTGAGGCATGGAAATTTGAAACTTAAAAACTGCAAAACGATCTATGTCATCATAATCGGTAGCTTCACATGACCGACAAGTATGAACTTGAATTTGCTTTCCATGCAATTTTTCATTACGGGAATGGTTTAACACGTGTAATCACTACCTATACCTACCTATGTGAAAATGATAAAACTATTTTTGTTTAATTAAGGAAATATATAAATAATAATGTAAGTACCTATCTAAGAAATTTAAATCAAGTTTGATCTTGTTTCATTCTTGAGATGAATTGACGTGATCTTTTTAGGTAAACAACTCTTTAGTCACTTGCACATAAGCATTTGGAGAGGTCACTTAATTTGTTATTGAATTAAAATATTATAGGTAATCAGGCATTTCGGTAAGTTTAATTCATCTCTTTATAAAATATTTAAACTATACTGGGTGTAAGTGACAGCCTAGCAAATACTGAAACTGTGAACGCAGACCATCAAACTGAATAACTTTCACTATGGAGTCTACCTCAGGAAACGCAAAAAAAAAATCTGCTGTCTCATACAAAACTGCTGTACCTTCGCGACTAAAATGGAAATGGGACAGCTAAATTTTTTTTCGCGTTTCCTGAGGTAGACTTCATTGTGAAAGTTGTTCAGTTTGATGGTCTGAGTTCATCGTTTCAGTATTTGCTAGGCTGTCACTTGCATCCTGTATAGGTAAGTACCTCATTAATCCTGCTTAATTACAGTTATCTAATGATTTTACTTTTACATTTTTTTGTTTTCAGATCATGGAGGAAACTACCGTTCCTTACTTTTATAATCAAGATCTCTTGAATAGATTTGATGTAGATTACCCTGAGCTAAGAAACAAACGCGATCATGGAAAAACAAAATTTAAGGAACAAAAGAAATCAAATAAGCGTGTTAACAAAAAGAAGTCAATTATTTCACCTACATCCTTTGTAATTTGCAAGAAACCGGACAGACCTCTGCGGTTAATAAAAATATTAGTCTATGATGTGAGCGAAATTGATTGTGTTAGAGAAGATAGTGCAATACTTAATGCGCAATATGTTGTCACCGAAAGAATGGACGAGATTATGGATCAGACAGAGAGTGTTATTAATAAGATTTCTAAAAAGTTGACAAATTACACTTTGTAAAATAATTAATATTTAAATGATCAGATTTATGGACACTGTAAAATTGTTTCTGTTAAGTTTAATAAACAGTAAAATGAAAATGAACTTTCAAATTATTTACAAATTCCTTCTTCCTCCAAATTCTAAAGTGAAACAATTATAGTTAATTGAAGTCTGAGTATGAGTCGAATTACTAATAAGCTAATAAAGTTAAGTATACATATATATCTTTATCATAATATTTTATTATCTGTCAGCACAGCTAGCATGCCAAAGCGCTTAAACGAGAAAAATGTCATGCGCGCTCTTTCCGGCATACGTAAAATAATAAGGATGGAGGCACATCTCGATTTTTATCGTTTTCTCGGGGCTGGCATGCGACGCCTACTGGTTTTACCTCACCATATTTTAGTGTGATAGACATTATGTCTATGTAGGGAAGTAGGGTACTATAAATAAAAAATGATATGAAGTAGAAAAAAATTTATTATTAGCACGCTATAAAAGTGCTAGCTGAGACATTTAGGCTAGCGTAACTTATACAATAGGTAAGTAAGAAATTAATATTATATCATTTTGAAGTTAAACATAAAATAATGTTGTCTGCTATACATAAAAATTTAGTATTATAATCAGTTTTATTCATTGAAATATAATTCACACAATCTTTTTACAATACCACCTAACAGTCGATGAGTAATCAACCTATCTATTTCTTCATTATTATACTTAATATTATAGCCCGCTCGCAACTGACTAGTCACCGCCTGAGACATGGGATGGCGTGAAGCTCCGAATTGATGACGCGACGATCGCTTGCATGCGTTTATTCTACGTCCCACCTCCCTTGCCTCAGGCGGAGATTAGGTTTTGTGCGCAAGGTATTAGAAACTATCAATTTAGGATAATGTCTACACTCGTACTGTTACTGTTGATAATAAACTACAAAAATTTAAGATTTTAAGATACATTCGCTACCCCACGCCTTGGTAGATATTTTATCTTGAGAAATTGAACGTTTGTCATCATTCGCTGAGAGTGCAACTTTGTTAACACTTCTAGTAAATATTTCATGTTTGATTGATTTAAATAAAATATTTTTTTTGCGAATGACATCTTTATTAATAAGAACTTTCTCGTAATCTGATAAACTCAATTCTCGCACAATGTTTGCTTTAACACCCTTTGCCTTTTTTATTGTTTTTTCTTTGGTTTTAATGCAATATAACTTTGACCTTAAACCAACAAAGTCCGTTATAATTTTCCCTCCCATCTCATCCTTAAACAAACCAGGTATCTTTTTGTTTTTAAGTGGTAAATTAAATTTATTATTTTCGCTATAATTGCTTGTATCAAAGTAAGGTAAGAATTTGTTTTTCATGTCTCGATAAAAATCATCTGTGGTAATATTATAGATGAAACTATCTGTGTCAGTATAACATAGCTGAACTCGATCTCCATAGAAGGGTTTCACTACATTATAGTGAAAATCGTACATGTGAGCCTTGGATAATTCCAATACCGAAAAGCCTATGTAAATTGGCTTATCTAAGATGACTATATCTGGTTTCATTTGTATTGCAACCAAACTATCATTAAAAATTGATACACTATGGAAGTAAGGACTAGCTATGAGTTTATCGGCACTAGTTTCCTTTTTGGTTATATTTTTTGTATCATTCCATTGGTTTATCAATTGTACGTTAACCCTTCGCTCATTGTTTTCCAGAGTTTTACCAAAAACGCTGTTATTCAACAGTTTAAAAAAATCTTGTTCGAACTCAGACTGTGCTTTTTGCCGTAGCTCTGTGTTAAACTCTATGTATTGTCTCAAATAAGCACTTTGTTTGAATGTGATAGCCCTGTGAATTTTACGCAATACTAACCCATGCTCTAGACATTTTTTCAAATGAACGTAATGGATCACGTAGTTGTATTTATTGTACAAGTTTGGTACAAGCTTTACATTCTTCCCACCAGGTGGTATACATTTCTCTGGACAAAACGGGAAATCGTTATGATCACAATGTACGTTTTCAGGATATAGCAGATCAACCTCGAGTATGAAACCGTAATCAGCGTCATCTCGTATATCCGAAACGCATAAACCATCAATTTCGTTCTGCTCTAAAAATCTAAAATTAGAGAGGGGTAATGTTTGACACATACTATACCCATACAAATTATTACAATCTAAATAAACTATGAATGAATTTGGTTGGGAAGAGTCATAGTCATCTAGATATTTATGATTTGCTTTTGCGTATCGATGAGAGCACATACATACACCGCCTCTGATTCCATTTTGTAGCATTCGAATGATAGACAAATCATCAATAAGTTCTAGTTGTACACCGGTTTTGAGCAACATCGCATCGAAAGATAAGCTTGGTGCAGTGATATAAAATGCAGGATCGAGCTGGTAATGACGTTTACACGTTTGCCGAAAATTTTCAAATATATCCGTTAACAGAAGAACGTCAGTTTTCAGATATAAGTCCGTGTATTCCCCTAAACTTTTTATTTTAAATTGGTACCATACCGATTGCGCATGCTTATAATCTTCGCATGATATGTTTTCACCCGTCAGTGAGTTGTAAAATTTACTTTGCGGCGGTAAAGAGTTTTCTTCATAACATTTCCAGTCAGTCATATAATCATAGGGATATATACCTTTTCTTGTTAGTAAACTAAACTCGTCTTTATTTGGAAAGAAATAGTGGAGACTAGTAAATTCATCTTTCTTCATTGTTTTCGCTAACTTTCCTAAACTTGTTCCTAAAAATTTAAATGAATCTACGAATCTTAACTGAATATACTCTTCGTTTGTAACTTGAATAAATTTAGTGAATGAAATATAGTTTTCTTTAGACTTTGGTATGATTTTGATCATGCCGGGAGTTACTCCCAATTCTTTGATAAACAGGTGACAGTCATATCCTGCAAGATTGTGAAAAAAAATTGGAATAAATTTAGGAAGCCGATACTGTAAATTACAGTACTGATGGACAGCACCGCGATATCGTCCTGTGATATGACAATGATCTTTTACTCTATCATTCCATAAAAAATTATGACAAATATGACAACGAGTAGATGACTCGAAATCTTTAGCATCCTGTTTACTGAATATAATAGGGATAATAGTACCTAGAACTTCATGAATTTCCGCGACATCTCTATGCAGTGAGCTAACAAACTTTGGCACACAATCTTTACCGCGATAACTAACAAACCGATTATAACGTTCATCAACTGAACAAACGACTTGATAAGCAAACGCAACGGGCACATGACGCTGTAAGTCTGTTGTACTTGCATTATTTGGATCAGGTTCACAGCCCTGAAAAGGTTGTAGCATAGTTTCAAAGTCAGCGTAAATAACGAAAGGAACATTTTGTTTTCGTTCATAATTTTTAAACTGTATAACTGACCCTTTCTCAGGCAGCACAGTTACGACGCCTCCACAAATGTGTTCATCAAGTTTAGCAGCTGATGTAAAAAATTGTAAACAAGTATCACAATAGTATAACTTGCCGTGATGTTTTGTTATTTGTCGTCTAACAAGACGCGGCAGATCTTTGATTAAACAATAATGCGATGATTCACCATTTTCAAGAAGCAACAAATGAATACGTTTTTTATAGCTACTTGACTCCGATTTGTACAATGGTCCAGTTATAATCTTTTTGTCTTTCAGACCATAAACATAAATGCTTAAAGCAGGATTATTTTTCTCGAAAATTGAAATGTCCCTAAAGCTGACTGGAAACGACATATCTTTAATTTGCAACATATCCCGGAAATTTGCATATGATAAAGGTCTTACGGAGTGTTTTGTGGTAGGATATAGGGCCGCCATCACGCAATATAAGAAACAGTATTCGTCATTATTCTGAATATTCAGGCATGCCTTTTTGTTTTTGATAAATTTAGGTAAGTCTATATAATTTGATCCTCGTAATGGTTGACATTTATTTATGTTCAGTTCTAAGTGTAAATTGTTCAAAAATGTCCACCCACTGTCCCTCTCTTGAAATTCTTCAATCTTTTTTATCAAATTACTTTTGACATCTAAAAATAATGAATCGAAGTCATAATTTAAATGAAGTGTAAAATTTTTTGTTCCAAAAGACTTCACTTCCTGGGTATCATTTTTGAACATCAAAAACATAGAAAAAAGTTCAATATTAACTTTAACACATATATGACTTTTAAGTGATCGATCTAAAAGTGACTTGATTTTGAAACTAGTTCTGACAAAAAACGTATTTATAGAATTTACTTCCTCTTCAGTCACTGCTAAAATCCTATAGCTCGCGATACGACCCCGGAAAGCGGATTTTATTATCTGTACGTTATCGTAAACAGATGCAGCGGCATTATTTTTGTGTACGTTACTTCGTAAATGACCTGTCCATTTGTTTCTTACAACTAAAATACCGCAGCTTGAACAAAAAGGCATGTTAGAATAATTTAACTCTTGTAGTTTTTTATCAACAGTACGTATTAACTATAATTAACGCTAAGTATTTATAGATACGGTTTAACTGTACCTACCTACTATTTTTTATCAAAATTCAACAAATCAAAAAATGATGTGACTAGTTATTAAAATTATTATAAAAAGAAGGTGGAATGTCCTCAAACAGCTCATGAGCCGATCTCACAAGATTTTGGACATTTTGCCACTGCGGACAGTCGTCATTCGTAAAGAACTTCACCCTTACGAGAGCCTTCTTCCAACGTTCCTCTGGCTTAGAACCTTCGGCGTCGGTAGTATTATATACTTTAAGATCAATATAGTATTCACCACTTTGTTCGGTCACCCGTCGTTGGTTGCCTGTTGCTACCCGGTTTACGAAGCAGGACTCCAGAGTCCCGTTCCGCTTTGTTGGCTTTGAAGATGACGGTTGCGGTTGATCCTTGGTCAACCCAAACACGTCGAGCGCTGCTGGGGCTGTCTTCTTGCGCGCACTGTAAAAGCAAACAAATAGCTATAACATAACATTTTGTTTATTAAGAAAAATCAATCAAAAAAAATTTATGGTGTAGGTGCGAGTTAAAAATCAAATTACCTAGCTAAATTAGTCGATGACGTTTTTCGCTTCCCCACGCTGCTACTACTCAACGACGTAGATTTCTTAGAGGTCTTCTTTTTCGTTTTATCAACCTTTTCTCTCTCCTCTTCACTTACAATTTCATACTCGGAGTCAGACCTGAAAGTTAATAAAACTATTAAGCAAAAATTAATAAATTATCTACCTTCAGATCTCGAACGTTAAACTGTACCTAATGTGTTTAAAATATAAGTACTATAATTGCAACTAGGCATATCAAAATAAGTTTCAACTAGGATTCGAACCCATGTTGTAGGTATTAAATCATAACCATAATGTTAATGATTGCATGATTAAATAATTGTTCTCATACCTACTTACATTTTTTCTTGAAGAAACTGAATTTATTAAAAATCACTCACGATAATTTATACTGCGACTACTGTTGAGCAAAATCAAAATAAGTATGTTACAAATTATGGATTGCAATAATTAGGTAAGCTTTTTTACTCTTAAGTCTCCATCTAAAAACGTAATGTAAAGGTTCTAATCAATGTAATTTGAACCTTAAATTCAAGTAAATACTATGTAACATTCTACGAGTCACTTTTATCACATAATACATTCTGATTTATTACGATAAAAATGCTTACTTAGGTTTTCTTCGGTTTCACAGTATGAATCAACATTCGAAAAAAATACAGTGTGTCATTTTGATAAATATTGAAGAAAGATAATATCTATTTTGTAGGTAGGTAAGAAGCTTAACGTGTTATGTAGCTAATTAAATATCTTTGTCATCACTATAAATTATATCTAGGTATATAATATTATTAATTAAGATATAAACATATTTAATTTTATCACGCATATATTTCAGACAATAACTGCCTACCTATTATACCTACCTACCTACCTACTTATTATACTTACTTATTTATTATTTAATAATAAAATGATAACGAAATTCGTTAAATAAAACCATACTGAATAAAACTAAGTAGGTATATAAACACACCTAAACTTACGTAAGTTCACTACTAAATACGAACTAGTACACAACTTAGTTGATAAAATAACAAGAAGAATTTTTGGTTACATTATCTTATTACAGACTTGAGTTAATCCCTTTAGTATTGTGATGTAATCAACTTAATAATAATATCCTTCTTATATTATCGTATATTTCAGTGGATACCTAACAAAATATTAAAATTAACACCTTGTATAATCGCAATGACGACATCCTTAGTATCATATTACGGTAATCAAATACTAACCGGGGAATTCAGTTTTTATTTAATGCCGCGTCTTTAATCCAGCTGTATGAGGTACATCGACTCTTTTATAAAGGTATTGTTACTGGTTCTGTTTACTAAAGACGTTAGTGTACAGCGGCCTAGCGAAAACTCACGCATTAAAATAACGATTTCTAAATCGCGCTATTAAAGTTTTCAACGATGTTAGTATATATACCAGAGTGAAACAGTTTCCTCTGGGCTGGTTGAGACCATGTGGTGTTAGTTAAGCTTGGCCGACTTGACTACACTCCATAACTTCAAACATGCCTGTGATATGAAATATCAATTAGTATCGATCTGGCCAATCTGAAACTTGATAAAGTAATATCTCTATGAACTGAAATCCTACCTGAGAACTGACACTGTAATGTCGAACCTCAAATGGATACCAAAAACCCTGAAATCCTACCTGAGAACTGACACTGTAATGTCGAACCTCAAATGGATACTAAAAAAACCCTTAGGGGTTTCCTCTAATGTGCGATGAGCAATTAAGGTACCTTGCACAACTTCCGACACTAGCCGACGAGACCGAGCAAGGTACCTGAAAGCTCAAAGCACGAGGTTTTTGCTTCTTTTGATTAAAATAATGTTTTCTGTTCGACAAATAGACAGATAAAACGAGTTCCTGTTCTTGTTAAATAAACGATTTAACATCCTAGATGACAGTGCGTTCAAGGAGTGATCTTACCATGGCTCTCATCTGATCGCGTTATAACGACACAGGTTGAATTTAAATTAGAATGTCTGAGTAAATGATTGAACGAAAAATATCTTTGTAATATTGGGCACTCTAGGTCAACGAGTGACTGAAGGCGAACAGGGTGAGCCTGAAGGAAACGAAGTGGCCTAGAGTGCCCAATATTACACTACTGTCATTTATCATCGAATTACCACGAATCATATTCGTATTCGTGGTAATCTTGAAAGGTCTTAAAGAAAGCAATTGCAATGCTAACCGCATTCTAATTAGAATCAAATTAGGATACACACATGGAATCTCATGCAGCCATTCAAAGCTACCAGACACAAAGCTGAACCTTTTGAAACCTCTAAAAGATCCGTTATCGATATAATGAATGGCATGTTATATCGTTTCGATTAGCCGATACAGAGTGTTAAACCGGAACCTTTCTCGGATAAATTAAGATCACCCATTCATACGTCGGGTGCATTATCTCTTCTATCGCGTAAAAGGTTTAACTTTATAAAGTCCATTAACTTGGCATGTCGCAAACATAGGCCGTAAAACATCATATTAAATGCCGGCGTCCGTCTACTGTACTTTGAGTGCATGAGGACCATAAACGTGTGTCAGTGTAAATTTTACACCTCAATAATTATTGCCCATGGTCTCCTTAAGCTCACGAGAAAGGAAGCAATTCCAGCATTCATCTTGTTTTACGAGCCCTTTTCGATTTCTAAACTTGTTTATAGAGGAAATGGCTCAGGCTGTCATAGTCTAATTTCAAGACTAATCATGAATTTGCCTTCATCTACTGCACTTAGACAATGCTCATGATAATGTCATCTAGATAAAATAACAAAATCAACAAATGCCAGTAACTTCTATTTATCTTCTCCGGATTCGAACGATAGAGACGGTAATATACTATGTCGAAATGACCTAACCATTTGAAAACAAAACATTGCTCTACGTTCAGAAATAATGGTCTAATGTATTTTATACAACAGGCCCAAAGGCTCGAGTCGGAATTAGTCCAAGGAGTGGTTTTATACGTCAATTTTGTTTTATTGTTTCCTCAGTTTCGCGTATGTGCCGAGTGCTTGATTGCGCCATAATAGTCGTAGGTTGTAATGAAGGGTTGCACGCACGGCACACGGAGACGGCTCTCACCGCCGACGTGCGTGGGGAAACTAATGCACGAGGGGGAGTTTCTGAACGTTTCCGCACTTGTCATTTCGTTTAGAAATCCAATTTTAAATTGGCTGGCTTAAAATGTTTACGCTCATTTCCATTTTTGAATGATAATTCCATTTTTGAAATTTTGCATTTCGAACATAATTCGAATTTACCTTTTTAATTGTGTTTTGTTTTAAAGACCAGACGTTCTGATTGGTTATGATTTTGATCTTTTGTATCTTAAAAATAAAGCCGTTAAGCTAGATTACATGAGCAGTTCATTTAATTGGTCCCTACATATCCGTGTGTAATGTGATGAGGATGAGCTTGATTACGGATAATAGTAGTGCGTAAATTTAATTAGATAAAGTAAGGAATTGGAGCTAGCAATCAGAGAGATGGTCGGCTTTCTCATTCTGCCTGTTTGTAATTGTCATTTCATATCAACCGCAGGTAGAATATGTTTTTAAAAACTTAGGCATAAGTACGACATAAGATAATTTCTCTCACTTTCGATATGGTCAGATAATTTGCTAAGACTAGCAGATCCAACTATCTACCGACAAATTACATAAAACATTGTAGCTCTACTACGAGAACTGCATCAACATATTATTTAAAAGCTTTTAAGATCAATCTGATGGTAAATCATAAATTATCAGGAACGATAAGCTCTTTATAATTAAGTACTTTCTCATCGTACAAAGTAACGATCCCGGAGCACTTTATTAATAATTTACCTAACTACGATTTTTCCTTATCACTGACCTAACCTAACCAAACCTTCAGAGCTTATAATTATAAAATATTTCTTACAAAATCCATGCTCTTTATAGAGTGACTAACTAAAACAAACGAATACCACAACTTACCGTTCTATTGTTGATATAAAACGAACATGCAAGGTCTTGAGGCATCGGGAACACAACCTTCAAGGGTGGCATAAAAACAAGCAAAAAAACCTGCGCAAGCGACGACATTGGCACGAAGATCAGACGCGCACGCAAGGGTGAATAGTGACACCAAGAGAGACTGTGAACAATGGATTTTTGTGGACAAAGTATATCATATTTATAATGGTTAAGCGTTGATATACTTAATTAATAAATTGTATTGAAGTAAGAATGCATTGAAGTGGTATTAATAAAAATAGTTTTTTTAACGTCTGTATAACTCAGATCCGCATTGTAGATAAATTTACGTACTTACGTCATAAGTGGCAACAAAGAATCAAACTGAATGACGTCAGAACATGGAAATGCAATATAGGTACATCAATAAATAAATATCTTGGACATTGTCACACAGATTATCTAGTCACATTTAAAGTACCAGAATCTAGTCTGAACTTTTATAATGATGACTAGACATCGATGTCGAAAATAGGATATGAGAAGTATAATTTACTAAATACATACTATAATTATTTTCTAGAGAAAAAGAATTTTTTTGGTGAACCCAGCAATGAAGTAACTATCAAAAAGATACCATGAATTAGAAATACATGTTAAAAACATGAAAATTAAGTCTCGGAAGGGACATGAACCCGCAACCGGGGCTTTGCTATCGTTCAATTAAGCAACCGAGCCTACTAGTTCATAAGGGTTAATGGTATCGTCATTGAACAGCATAAACATTTGTGTGCACATCGATTCGCCCTATATAGCTTCAACACCGCAGCTTTGGCATATACAATCAATCATGTGCGCCCGCAACGTCATCGGTGACTTACTTCTACACAATATAGTCAAAAAAAAATTATTTTTTAATAAATATCCATAAAGATAACAATATCACAAACACCCTACGCGAGGATGACAGCAGAGCGCATGGACATCGGTGCGCATTTACATTCAATCGTCGGCGCCCGCGCCGCGCCGGTGACCTACTTGTGCACAATATTAACACCTTACACTGTGATAGTGATAGATGTCCATGCTTAGCTTTTCATACATGAGAATTTATTAAATATATTAAAAAAGTGTTTGTCTCAAGACATACGTAAAAAGAAATACATCACACATAGAAACATAAAGATCTAAAATCAGAATTCGGTATACATTGTTAATATTAACAACAAACTGAATATAAACACAGATCATTTGAACAAGCTGATATCTATATTTTTATTATATTATATTATATTTTAAAATTGTCCATCTTAGTGTTGCTGATTTTGTTAAAATAGCCAATGTCTAGTTAAAATAGCAAAAGTGCTTGACGTTGTACGGTTACAAATATTCGGTTACATCAAAGGGTTGATTTTTGACCAAAAAAAAACCCTATCTTGAGTAACCATAATAATCGGAGCTTCGTTGTAGGCCAGGCAACCGACAGGCGACCACCCAATAGCAGACCAAAAACGCGACTACTATATTTTTATGGTAATTTACATAAATTTATTTTTGTTTGTGTAACCTTCACTACTTCACGTAATACAGTTATACAAGACCCAAAAAACATTCAACGAACAAACGGATCACTATAATAAAAATAAATCTGCATTACTGCAATAAACAGTCCCGTTTCGACAAAAAAAACTTGAAACAAAAAATTTACAAAGAAAACAGCCATATTAAAAATGCTAATCGTATGTCAATGGGAATACCCCATTTAAAATTAACTTACGACCGGCCATTGTATAAGAGAACATAAAAAAATTAACAAGAGCTATAAAAAGAATCGCCACACGTATAATCACACGTCAACTATCCCATGTCAATCTATAATCTACATACCTTAACATAGAACTGATACAGTTATGGGAGAAAGCTTTAACATTTAGATCAATTGAGGATCTTCGATTATACCTACCAGCCAAATGTCAATTCTTCTCGTGGTGGATAACGTTTGTCATATTCCATCCTGACATCCTGGGTTTTATAATATCTGGAGTTATTTAATGCCATAAATGAACCCATCGTCAAGCTAAAAATTGTATTATATCATATTTGACCATCCCTGGAATAAGGGCTATCTTCGAATATTGTTGTACAAACAACAGAGGGATAACTTTTGTGGGCTTATCACCCTTCTTCTTCTTGTGGTGCCATCTCATATCGGAGGTTGGCTATTATTAGGGCTTTTCGGACCCTGGAGAGTGAGGTGGTGTTCATATCGAACCATTCACATAAGTTTTTAAGCCAGGAAGTTCTTCTACCAGGCATTCGTCTCCCCAAAATATCTTATGAAACCTTATTTCAGCCTAACTCCCTCTTGATTTTATAATGTCAGGTTATTTGATGCCATAAATGAACCCAACTGCAGGCTTTAAATTTTATTATAGCATATCTGACCAATGACCATTCCTGGAATAAAAGCATTGAAATTTGTGTTATTGAAATATCAAAAATATCGTTGTCTGTTACCTTTCGAGATACCGATATAACCATAGTAGACTGCAAATAACGTTCTGTATTCAGAACGATAATTTAAAATTTAATATACGAAAATATACTTTAATGAAAATGGACTATCGGCATTTACGGGCGTGGCACAATAACTTATTACGACATTATGCTCCGGCATATTGTCTTCATTATGACAAAGTCGTGCACAAACTATACCGTATTCACGTTTCATTAACCTGACGCATTTTATAGATGCACGAGAGTACGCTAATTCTTGCGTCTGCTGCGCTGTTCATTTCGTTTGCTTGCTTTACTTGGTCAAAGATGTTATTATCTTGGATGTCAGTAGTGAAACTGGCAGAATAAATATGGTTGATATTAGGTATTTATCGGTTTTATTCTACGCTAGAATTTTCAAAATGTTCAAAAATTATTATTATTATTCAAGTATTTAGCAACCTTTATGTCCAATATTGGCTTGATTGTATAAACGACATTGAGAACATAATTATATAAGTTAAGTCATGGATTCTATACCATACAATTAGCTCACATGCATACGGTGTTACAAGTAATAAAACGCGCTCTAAAAATATTTTACGAAGCCCTTAAAAGCAAAAAAAAAAAGATTAATGTCAATCACTCAAACTAGTTTCAAGCTGGCTCCTACATTTCCTCGTCAATGCAAATTATAAGCAACATAACATAAGATGCGTGCCAGCGTGTTAATTGGCGTACTAATAAGCCATTGTGTTGTACAACTGTTTTTATGGCGCCACGCCACACGGTCCCAACACGTGTGTATTCAATAATTAATATTTAATCTTCACTGACACCTTAATGTTTTTTCTTTATATTGAATTGTACCTATTTAAAGAAAAGTAGTCTTGCGTTCAACTCCAGTCTCTCGAGGACTAAAATAGAACACACATACCAACAAAAAGTTATAAATTAGAAAGAAAAAATGTGTGTCGCAGGCCTGTGAAATAAGGCTTTTTATATAAAATCTGGCATTCGATCAAAAAACAAGGCATATTTTGAACAAAATGGTACCTAAACAATTTTGTCAAAAATACAGTGTGAAATTGATATCATTATAGCATCCTTTTAAACTAAGAGTCTACCCATCAAACTGAACAACTTTTACTATGGGATCAAACCAATCGGAGCAAAAAAAAATCAGCTCTTGCATACATTTGCGTCGAGTACGCAGCGGCGCGGCGGTGGGTGCAGTTTAGTACGGAGCAGCAGATTTTTTTTGCTCCGATCGGTTTGCTCCCATAGTAAAAGTTGTTCAGTTTGATGGGTAGACTCCGTAGGTAAACTCTTAGTTTAAAAGGATGCTAATGATATCAATTTCAACCTGTATACAATGTCACTTTATATTATGTACATTTATACACTCTTGCCTTGAAGATACAGAGGTACCGTTTCATGTATGTAATGAATCCAGGAATACATAAGTAGGGAGGATACAGTTTTTGAGAGTTACGCGGTTATTATTTAATCTAGAAATAAACATTTCAAATATAACAAAACGCGGTAACAACCCGTTAAAATGTTTATTTCTAGAGTAGGGAGGATTTTCAAACTCCATTAGAACGTTTCCTCGTAATTCTAGAAGAATAGATGCCTATAAAATAATTAAAGTAGTAATTGTTCCTGGATACATACATACATACAACGGTACCTCAGTGTCTAAATGAAAGACAAGGAAAGAAAGGCAAGAGTGTATAATGAAAAAATACTATTTTACAAACAGTCTCAGTTTGTATAAAAAATTGTTTTTATGGTCAGACTTCTGAGACGCCCGACCCTATCCTGAGTATATTTTCTGAAATATATTTTGTGTACAGCCAAACAAACTCTTTTACAATTTTACAATACAGCATAGATAGTACGCATATAGACTGCTCTTTCAAAACCCACTTCTGGAATCTAAAGCCATAAAAGTTGTGGCGTAAATCGGAATCGTAAATCAATGCGACCAGCACTGTAGCGCTTTAGTAGTTATATTATAGTAGGTTATTCTAATCTTATGGCATATTTAAAACAATCATCAGATCCGAAACTGACCAGTACCACACCATGGACACTTAGCTGTTATTTCATACAAATGGAAAAATTTAAAAGAGGAAGCATATGCGATACTGATTGAGTGCAAACGAGAAAGGAGTATGCATTTGCTTAACATTGGTAACTGCTGAGGTAATCAGAGGGCAATAGAGGGGGGAGGTAAAAAGTTGGTGGGAGGCAGAGAGTGTCCGTACTGTATGTAGTAATTGATACTCTTTCTTATACTGTGCCAGTACTTTGAATGTTTGGGAATTCCTAAATAATTTGGTAAAGATAATATTAAGAGCAAATTAGAGCCATGGATAATATTGAATCATGAATGAATGTCCCATCCTAATGTGTGGGTGGTAATGATAAGTTATCAGCCTGTTGTCTATAGCCTATAGGTAACTTGGAACACTACTGCATCAAGCCATCAATTGACGTTTACCAGAGCTTTTACGACTTTCGCCGAACGCGGCTGACGATTCATTCTCTATTCATTCACTCAAGGAGTGAATGAATCAGGAAGAAAGCTTTAATTCATCTTATATCGACCTGTATGGCAGTCCAACGTGGTAGACATTGAACTTCCAAACCAGGTTCTTTTCCAACCAGAAAAAACATTTAACATACATACCTACATACTTAGTTGTATAGTTGTTATAATTGTAATATAACATAACAGATTGAAGTCACATCTACCAGAATTATTTTAATAACAAAATAATTACCTATGCAATTGCAAGGTCTACCATAATTTTGACTTTACTATGGATGGTTCTATTCACACGTAACTTTGAAATTGTTCTTCTAGTTGATGGTATGGTTGTTGTATGGTATGATTTTCAAATTAGTAAATCGAATAGATTTTTCCCTGTGAGCATTATTTATTTATCTCCAAAGATTTCTAAGATAAATCTGATCTAAAATCTCAACCCGCCGTCAACATCGACACAAACAAACAGCATTTTAATCTGCAATAGTAAAGTGGGCGTTCCGAATGACATGCGGGGTACTGTAACGATAATTTATGTTAACATTTATATCGGCCGCAGTTTGTACAGCAGGTGACTGGCTCGTGAGAGGTGAGAGCTCGTGACACAGACAAACAGACACGCATACTTGTCTATGCAGGTTTACAATATACATAGATAAAGTCTGAACAGGATTTATAATAAAGGTATAAATGCCTACATAAAAAAGAAATAGTAATCTTCGAGATGGTGAGAAACATTGTGCTAGAACTACCAACAAGTTGTAACAAAAGACCCTAGTAATACTTAATGGGGTTGTTCAGACCATCAAACTGAACAACTTTCACTATGACCCAACTAGGAAATCGTGAAAAAACATCTGCTGTCCCATACATTTGAGTCGAGTCGGTACTGCAGTTTTGTATAGAACAGATTTTGTTTCACTATTTCAATCGGGAAATATGCTGTGCTTCTTGGGGAAAGTCAGAGATATTCTGAAAACTCAGAACATCCACGTTTCACTAGTAGTACCGAAACTCTGTCCAAGTGTGACGGGGAGTGAGCCCGTCGCCACTTGTAATGGACAGTGGGTACAATACATGCTTCGAAATTGAAGCATGCAGGTTTCTTCACGATGTTTTCCTTCACCGAAAACCTTTCCCAAGAAACCTTTAGAAAATTATAAAAAAAATATTTGGACATTCCTTACTAAACGCAAAAACACTAGCGGAAAATAGAGTGGATTAGTGAATACTCTACCGACAAGAGCAAAGTATAGGACTCAAATAAGATGATGATGATGATACTAAATGCAGTCAGCTGATCGTTTGTTTAAAAAGTTTTTTATATAATTTCTCTGCTTCCTTGAGAAAGTTATTCGTTAAAGTAATGCAACTGTGAACTTAAATGCGTAACATATTTAAGGGAGTGCTTCAGACCGTCAAAATCTGAAAAACTATGGAGCCAACACAAAAAAATTGAAAATGCATTTCATAGAAAACGTCCCTATACTTTAAGCATACAATTTTACTGTAGTAATGCTCTTTCTACCCTTATTTAGGGGTTCAGCATATAATTTACTACATCCACATTTCTCTAGTAATGCCTAAACCCTGCCCAGAACGATATAGACAGTGAATCATTTAGAGGGAATCCTAATATGCTGATGTTTTTTAAATAAATAATCATAAAAATCTTCTGTTCTATACACCAAAGTGCACTGGCTACTCGATTCAAATGTAGGAATGGGAGAGTAGATTTTTATTTCGCGATTTCGAAATTAGTTCCATAGAGAAAGTTGGTCAGTTTATTTGATAACTTGGAGTGACCAAATTCCATTTCCGTAAGTCTGTTCTCGAAGCCCATTTGGATCTATGGCAGCTGAGATCGATGGAGCAAGATATCGTATAGGTTAATGGAACAAGAATAGTAATTTCACACCGCACACATACGATATAACATTGTATACGCAGACTCACGACCGTTGATTCCCTTTGGAGTGGCTAGAATAATTGCTACAACTATACAGGGTGTAAGGAAAAGTATCATTAATCTTTAAACCACATACTCTACCCATCAAACTGAACAACTTTTACTATCCTGCGCTGCCTTCATCCAACGGGTTCCCTTTTACTCTAAGTTATCTTTATTTCTAAAGCTAACTTGAATATTAAGACCTATTTATTGCAAAAAAAAACATTAAATAACAGATTGAGAAAAAATTAAAAATAAAGAATAATGTCCATAAAGTATTCATATTTGTCATCATATAAGATAATTTAAGCATCTTACAAATCGTTTTTTTTTTGACAAAGAAAGCTTCTTCGTCTCTTACTGAATTGTACAAATGACTTACAAAATACCCTTCTGAAATAATAGTCTATGTTTCAAATGTCACACTAGAGTTAGAATTCTTTAATAATTGGCATCGATGAAGGATTTTTTTTTGGTTAATTATGTAAAACCCTGTACATGCGAGATGCGAGTTTACCAATCCGGTATAAACTTCACATATGCATCCTAATTACTTCTTCAGCATACGCACAATACAATACTTATTCAAAAATCAATAATTTACAGCACATTTGTCATATTATTTATCTTACCAATGAATCAATAGTAAAGAAGCTCATTACTCAAAGCGTATTTAACACAAAAGCAGTAATTTTACGCAAATTACTCAAATATTATATATTACTTGTGTCTATCCTTCACATACGCATTAATAAGTTGAACATGCGAAAATGAGTCATAAATCATATTGAAATAATGGTTATCTGGCAGTAAAAAGGTGTTTTAGATCTACAAGATGAGTCATTAAGTGCCGAGTACTTAAGGAGGCACCGGGCCTCCAGTGCTGCCGTAAATAGTATTTTTCTTTTTTTTTAAACAATTACACAACTTTCCAAAAAAACAAGAATGACACATTGCCATAATCATTGCTGATTTTCAATTTATCGGGTCATTGCGGATTTGTTTTTATGATGTTTGTAGTTATTATCATTAAAACCGTCAAGAGTGACATCTTTTTGCGGATTTTGGCCACCGGAGCCTCGCTGCCCTCCTTTTTTTTTTCTCTCGTTTTTTTTTTATTTTACAGAAGAAAAGACATCAACGCAACCTTCAAAAAAATTTTAATACTTGCACCACAGAGTACTATATTTATAAGAGATTTGTAGTAAAACTTCAAATCTATAATGCACCATATTTATAAGAGATTTGTACTGAAACTTTAAATCATTTGTTATAATATGGTCGTTCCAGAAGAAAAAAAAAATATTAAAGAAAAAGAAAATTATTCATATTTTTTGTCTTGTTAGAAAAATAATGTTTTTGTCGAATTTTTACCTTAACAATAGCCTAGCCACTAGCCAGTGATCTTGCCTTATCCCGTTTGCCCCTGAATAGACCTCGTTACTTAACCACCGACAAATATTCCCAGTTAATTGGAAGAAATGTGCGCAAGCGCCGCGCCAGCCTCTTTACTGTCCACACGGTAAATAATGCGCTTTACGACTCTGCCAAGATATCAATAATCGCTGTATTGAAAGCTGCCTTAATCGAATTTTCGCTCTAATAAAATATCGTTTGGATCGTTTAAAAACTGTTTTTGTTTTTTAAATTATCAAAAAATGCCTTTTATAGTTTTTTAATGTTATGTCATCGCATAAATCGTTCTTCTTATATATAAAAGGTGTTTGTAACAAAACTCTTACAAAACTTTTTTTTTTTTTTGTGATGACTATTATAGCTCTGCTCAGGGAGCAACTACTGCTTTTTACTGCGGACCACGAAGGGTCTGCCGAGCCAAATGAATGAACTTAAGCAACCGACCGACCTAGGGGCACCCAGAGGGGTACGGACCTCGGCATAGGACGTTGCTGGGGCTACGCGGCGTATTGGGGATCGGTGAGATCCTCCAAAACGGCTTGACTGATTCTTATGAAATTTTGTGTGTATATTCAGTAGGTCTGAGAATAGGTTGTAAAGTATATTACAGTTTTTGAGAGTTACGCGGTTATTATTTAATCTAGAAAATGTTAAAATGTTCCCGTTAAAATGTTTATTTCTAGATTTGTATTATTTTTCCATTCGACTTCGCGTTCGTTCTTTATTCGGTCATATTTCTTCAGTCATTGGACTTATGAAAATTTTCAATTGAGCAAGGCTTTGGAACTGCTAAAACCGAATCAATACCGGTTCAACATTATTCGCGTGACGCTCGAACAAACAGACAAAGCATTATATAAAAAACAGTTTGGGTCCAAAGGCAACCCGATTACACATCTTAATGTACAGAAAGATATACAGGGTGAAATTGATATTGTTAGCATCCTTTTAAACTAAGAGTCTATCCATCAAACTGAACAACTTTTATTATGGGAGCAAACCGATCGGAGTAAATAAAAAATCAGCTGTTCCATACTAAACTGCAATCTCGACGAGCGAGTTCGCCACTCAAATGATCGGTTTGATCCCATAGTAAAAGTTGTTCAGTTCGATGGGTAGACCCTTAGTTTAAAAGGATGCTAATGATATCAATTTCACCCTGCAGATATTACAATAGTGCAGATAAACACGCCGAAATAATAAAAACAATATGGAGGGAACAATAAGGAAACTGAATATTCAAAAAGGGTACCAAAAAGCATCGACTTTTACGTTAACGATTGCAATTTTAAAACTGAGTAATTTAGTTTAGTTTAGTTGCTCTCATAAATAAATAACTGTTCCCAGTAGTTCCCATCACGCAACCGGAACTAGAATCACACATTAGGTTTAATTTTATACGAATTTAATAACAAGTGAGATGCTCGACGTCCATTGTGAGCCATGACCATGAGAAAAAGGCTGCTCGATTTTTTTGTACATGTTAAAGAGGTGCCGACTTATTCGGAGCAAGATTGATGCCCATGCGTGATCATATCTACCCGCTGTGAGCGCGCTGGTAATTAATATTCCATAATCCATTCAACCCTATGCATTGTGCGGTCCCTTTCACCGTATGCGTCAGTAGCGACCGTCACACGTACGAATTGATTCCGCCCGTTAAATTCGAAATTTGAATGAGCACTCTGTGAATGGAAAACGAAATAAGATCACGAGTGTGGCGCGTTCGAAAACGCGCCGCGGGTTCCGGAGAGCCTCTCACTGAGAGGCACAATGACCGCGGCGCATACAGCCAGATCTCTCTCTTGATAAAACACAAAAAACGCCACGAAAAAACTACATGTCATGCATCTACGTGTGCTAGTCAATTTAACAGCGACCGTCATGGGAATAAGCGACGAATGGACTTCAGAAAGCAATTAAAATCAGTGCCCACGAAACTGTACCAAAAAGTGTGATCGACGGGATCGACACATGAAATAGTCGAACACGGCGCTCTTTGTACTCGAATTTTTCAATTTTTTTTTTTTGGTCTTAAGGGCCTATGTCGAAAAATTATTGAAGCGAAATGAGCGTGAGGTAGCTTATATTACTGCCTGATTCGAGAGAAAGAGATTGGGCGCGCCTGAAACGACGCAAGAGTAAAAAAAACTTCATTTAATTGTGATTTATGTATGTTCAATGCTCTAATCAAACTTTATAAAATCTCTTTTTTTTTAAATCAAATCTCGTGTTTCTATTATTTATTACCGTTTAGCAGTTCCAAGCGTTTATCGATAAAGATGGAGGCTCCTTTGGCTTATTTTTCTATCGAGGAAATGTGTCTTAATCGTGTTTCAGCTCGAACCAAAACTTCAATTATATGTTCAATTTACACATATCCGCTAATCATACTCCTACTGCTGTACTTCATGATATATGACGCTTTGATGAATACAATTTTTTTCACATTTCCTCTTAATCTGAGCAATGTCCGCCGAAATAGTTCTCAGAAGTACACAAACAAGTCAAACAAAAAACTGCAGGCAAACTGCACAAGATTTGACACGACACGAAATTGGATCCAACCGTAAAAAGTAGCTCACATTAAAGTTGCAAAAAATATTGATATCTTCTCTTTGTCACAGTTTCACTTCTAATTCCGTAGCAAAATTGTTTTCCTTGTTCGAGGAAAATATCTCGATTAATTTTGCTACAACTTAACTTTTGTGTACCTACTTAATTTTACGAAAAACGATACAAAGGGGAGCAAGAGTCCGAAAGCGGACTTTACTTTTTTATCGCCGCAAAAACCCCGGTGAGAAATCGAAATCAGATTACGAGTCCTGCGATTATAAAGTTTCGGCAGTAGCACAAAGCTCGGGAAACCACAATTTTGTTGCTTGAACGTACCTTAACCACATCCCTACATACCTAACGTACGTGTTATTTTGAACGTGACTTTTGAAACAAAACGATGACAAAAACCCAATTTTGGTTAACCCTTTCGGTAAAACTAAGGCTCAGAAACATTTTACAATTTCAAATATTATTGATATTAAACATGTTACAGCCATGTTGTGCTATTTCAAATCAAATTAAAGATTGGAAAATTTGTCTCGGGCGGGACTTGAACCCAGAGAACGACATTTTTAAACTGTTGCGTCTTAAAAAAAAATCGTTCTCTGGGTAGTGGGTTCGGTGGCGAAATTGGATAACGCAGTTCCCCGGTTTGGAAGAGTGCGGGTTCAAGTCCCGCCCGAGACAAATTTTACAATCTTTAACATTTTACAACTCAAACACTCAGTTGGAGAAACGCTCATTAATGTTAATCCTCCATTAAATATCGTGCTGTCACTTTTTATCTTGTTGACGTAGTAAAACCTAGCAAGAGATTTAATGAAGGATTAACTCTAATGAGCGTTTCTGCAACTGAGTGAAAACGTGCTCAAAACATTTTAAAATCATTTCATTCGAATTGGCATTAATTACAAACGTGCATTTGTTTTTAAAAACATTACTCAACAAGGTATTTTAATTTACTAAACATTAGCAAAATTTTACTAGGAAACGAATTAAAAGTCAATGATATTATTGTGACTAATATATAATTACAAATTATATGGAATATTAACCGTGCATATGAGTCAGCGTGTGAGTAATAAAGCAAAGCGCCGTCGAGACGGGAGCAAATCACCATTGTGGCCAACCACACACGTAAATAGCAATTTCGAATCAATCATAGCTTTTTCTGTTGCTCCAATACCAATATCAATAGACTTTCGATACGTGATAAATAAGATACATAACACATTCAACCTTTGAATTGCGTTATTAGGGTTCTTTTGAAATTGACCGAATGTATTAAAACGGACATTATTATTATGAAGCAATACGTTAATATACTCTACTAACGTTATGATAACAAAAAGATTAAAATGTCATATGATTTATTCACAAACATTTTAAAACGAGCGTTAACCCGCGACTTCGTCCGCACAAATTATATACCAGATTTTAAGTCACATCATGAGCTATCAAACAAAAAAGTTTCATCAAAATCGGTTCAGTAGTTTTTGCGTGATACTCGTTCAAACAAACAAACACACAAACAAACAGACAGACAAAAAATCCAAAAATTGGTGAAATAGAATCAGGGACACAATCATCTTCAATGTACAGACAAAGTTCCTGTTACAGTTTTATAATAGTATAGATAGATGAATCGAGACTACGATTAGACATCGATCAAAGAAAATCGAGGCGATTAGGTAAGTAACATAAAAAGTAATAAATACTAACGAAATAGATTAATCACTAGGTAATCAGGGGGCCCTCAAACTTTGACTACTTATATAGGGACTAGCTACGCGTGTAATTCTACCAACAAACATTTCTGCATCTTTTTGCGGGGGGCGAGGTAACATGAAATCCGCAACTTTGGATTTTATTCCCTATAACTTTAGATTCTAATTTTGATTGTTAAAAATCATGAAAAGTAGTCTCGTGTGAACCCCAAACGTTCCAAGTTCGAAATTATAGTTTCGCAATTATAGGCTGTCTCGTTTAGTGATAAGGTATAAAATTGCGTGTAAATGCACATGATCAATTGATCTTATACCGTGGCAGAGGGGAAATGCTACCGCAAGGCCAGTCCTTATAATAAATAGTCAAAGCCCTCAAATGTATGCATGTAAAATTGGTGATATGGAATCAGGGACAGCTAAAAACCATACAATGTACAGACACTACTGTTACAGTTTTATAATAGTTTTAGATTTTGTTTGTACGGAACCTTTGTACCGATCGACAATTTCATTAATTGTTTTCCGTTGACCGGTTTTTTTTGTGTGTTGATGAAACATTAATAATTACGATGTTAGTGTATCAACTTAACAAAAGGTTCTTAATTCGTAATTACACGTCACTTTCCATTTCATTTACTCAATTTATTATAATGCTTGAGTCTGAATATACTTTGTATCGATGTATAATTAGCTTATTACTCTAATTACGTAATCGTAAGTACAATAAAATATGCTTATTCAATCTAAACGAAAGTGTGTCTGTACACACGGCGACATATCAAGCTACACATAACAAACATAAGCTGGCCCCGCGACACTACGTTATTCTAACTACGCGCGGCCAGCTTATTTTGGTTTTGTATAGCTTGATGTGTCGCCGTGTGTACATTGAAGATGATTACAAAAAAAAAGTCACGATATGGTTTTTAGATGTCCTTGATTCCATATCACCAATTTTTGAATTTTTTGTCTGTCTGTTTGTTTGATCGAGCATCACGCAAAAACTACTGAACTGATTTTGATGAAACATTTTTTGTTTGATAGCTTATTGTCTGACTTAAAATCTGGTATATAATTTGTGCGGACGAAGTCGCGGGTTAACCCGAGTTTTTTATAAAGTTAATTATGAGAATTTATTTACCTTTGTAACGCCGCTGTATCACATCTGTGAAAGACCAAACATTATACAGGGTGTAAAATAAAATGGGACAATCAAACTGATCAACTTTCTCTATGGGACCAATTTAGAAATCGCAAAAAAAAATCCGCTCTCATATATAAAACTGCAAACGTAACTCGACTGAAATGTATGGGACAGCAGATTTTTTTTTAAAAGTTGTTCAGTTTGATGGTCTGAAGCACCCCTTTAAGTAACTGTCCCATTTTATTTTACACCCTGTATAACTATACTTACTTAAATATTTTTTTAGGCAGTTGATGTTCGTAATAATTTAATATTTCGTTAAAGTGACGACGGCATATTTCAAACAGCATTTGATGTAGTCCCTGTACCAATCTAGACAGGCCCTAACATTATTTGAGCGAGCTACCTATAGAGATAAATTACTTGAAACATTACACGTCCAATTTTGTGTTATATTTGCATAACTAAAGAGTGAGTATAGGTATTATGCCTACCTAACTAAAATATTTTCTTTTACCTTTATAAAAACGTAGTAACTTGGAATGTTTATGTATGTCTGCCTACGTAACGCATAAACTGCGAAAAAATGTATAGCATAAGTAAAGATCAAAATTCCTATTAAATTTGAAACAAATGAAAGAGCTCATTTGTTCAAAATTCCTATTAAATTTGGAAACAAATGAAAGAGCCCATTTGTGAATGTTGATCTTTACCTATGATATATATTTTTTCGCAGTTCATAAATTACGTAGGCATACATAAGCAGTGTTTACGACAAAAACAGTTTCTCAAAAAATAAACAGAAACCATACAGAAACACTTCCGTTATTTTTTGTAAGTTCAAATATTGAAGGTGGCGGTGGAATTTAAATCTCGTTTAACGATGGCAGCTGTCAAAACGAGTACTAGAAAAAAAAGTTTAACATTCTTTTTTTATGACAAAGCTCTAAGATCGGGCGCTAGCGATTGAATCACTGATAAAATTATAATTAATTTGTTCTACATTATTTACAACTAATTAATAGCCTTTTTTATAGCCATTGGTATAAATTTGATTGATATGCTGACATTTTAATAGAATGTTACAATTTTTGCAGTGAGCGCCATGTTGTTTTGCTTTTTTCCCCAAATAACTTTATAGAATGGCATTGTTATATCTATAAGGTCTAACAAAATTAAGTGAAATTATTTTAAGGGGATGATCAGACCATCAAACTGAACAACTTTCTCTACGGGACCGATATTGAAATCGCGAAAAAAAATCAGCTGTTCCATACAAACCTACTCGACCTGAATGTATGGGATAGCAGATTTTTTTTTCGCGATTTCAATATTGGTCCCATAGAGAAAGTTGTTCAGTTTGATGGTCTGATCATCCCCTTAAAATAGTTTCACCTAATTTTTTTAGACCTTATATACTATCAGTGACTGCCTCCGTGGTCTAATGGTTAAGAGCATTGGGCTCTCGACACGAAGGTCGTGGGTTCGATTCCCACGGGGGACACCTAGTGATATGTCACTTTGTGCGTTTTTCCCCAGTTAGTTAGGACATTGCAGGTAGAATCACCTGATTGTCTGAAAAGAAAGATGATTCCGTGCTTCGGATGGCACGTTAAGCCGTACTACTATCTCTGATGGTAGTAGACGTTACATAAAAACCACGTCAGAGGCCGTAAGGCGGTCTGAAAAAACTCTGACACCAGGGCTTGTTAGTTGCTGCCCACACGATAAGAAGAAGTGAAACGTACATTTTTTGTAAAAATCATAGGTAATTAATGTAGGTACACACGGCGACAGACCAAGCTTTACAAAATCAAAATAGGCTGGCCGCGCGACGATATACGTTATTTAGCGGCCAGCTTATGTTGGTTTTGTATAGCTTGATGTGTCGCCGTGTGTAAATACTTGATGATGATGACCGAATTGAATATAATGCCATAATGTATATTGCTAATCCGATTTTTTTGTTAAATTGTCTGTATAGGGTGTAAAATTTACATTGTTTAGGGGTTCTTCAAACCATCAAACTGAACGTTCACTATGGAGCAAACTTCTAAATCGGGTATAAAATGTTGGTCGTTTCATTCCATAGAAAATGTCAACGGCCCTCAACCCAAATGCATGAAACAGCTGATTTGCTTTTCGTGATTTCAATCTTAGAAAAAGTATGTCTAGAAAGAGCCTCATGCTTCTGCAGTATAAAACAAAAGGGGCCAACTTTCTTAGGTTGGTGTGCGTGAGGCGCCATACAAATAATGTCTGTGTACTGGTTGCAATTTTTTTCCACGCTTTTGTAGCTTCGACTGTCAATCTTGACATATAACTTATCCAAGATTTCAATGTTAAAAAAAGGTTTTTCAGTTTGATGGTCTGAAGCAACCTCTGAAGTATGTAACGCAATTAATTTTAAATCATGTATAGTTCTGTAAAATTCTTCTTTAGTTTCTTTTAAGTGTGCAAAGCTTCGTAAAAAACTTCCAAGTAATTTCACAAACGATTAAAGCCTGAATACACGTGTCATTTGTTACTATTTTTCATTACAGCAACACAGTGAAAGCTAACATTCGATTATAACGGCTCGTATCGATTTTTATTTACTCGATTTATCCGCTTTAAATCGATTCTTTCTCGACCGCAATCGTTTTAGATCTCTTATTTTTAGTTCACATACATAAATAGGAGGACATTATTTCTAACCGCATGTATGTATGGCTATGGGAAAATAGGATAAAGCTTGTAATGGTAAAAAAGGTAGATTAATGCGTTAGATTACACGTATGATAATGTAAAGTGCCGTGTACAGATTGTAACAGAACATGGTAGTAATATTTAAAGGGGTGGTTAAGACTATCAAACTGAACAACTTTCAATATGGAGCAAACATCGAAATCGCCAAGAAAAAAATCTACTTGTATGCTTTTATGTTTTGTATCCGGCTGATTTTCTCTTTTCGATGTTGGCTCCTTAGTGTAAGTTATTTAGATTGATTGTCTAAATATAACTAGGTAAATACCATTTTTTGTTACACACAAATTACCCATAATAACAAAAAATACCTATGTACATATTAATAATTAACCGATCACTATAACTGGGTCTCTTTTAAGGTTCATAATATAATATGTCAAGTGGTGACACGTACATACATAAGATAAATCTATTGTCCGACGGGGGGTACGCAGAGACTACTGACCGCCACACGCTACTATTCTGACACAACCTTAGCCTCTTTCACATCCAAATACAATCTTTTAATTCACTTCCGTCGATTGAGGGTGCAACGCATTTTTCCATTTCGGAAAAGATGATTAATTTGATCACGGTAAATCAAATCAAATCAAATATACTTGTAAATGTATGTTTTCTTCGAACGGCCTCTCCCAATACTTCCGCTAGCTAGACCTAAAGCAATGTTTACAATATTATGCAATGCTAATGCTAAAATGAAAAACTTTCAGGTAAATTCAAAATAATAAGTTACATCTTGATGTATACTTAGCCATATCCATAAGTATGAATTGATATGGTAATTATTATCTATTCATATATGTCATCGCTTCGAACAGCCATCGACAAAAATCAACCAATATCTACATAAAGAATAACACTTTCGCTACAAACCGTGATCATTAGATACCGTAGGAATTTCCAAAACAACAATAGCCAATTTGAAGTGTGAATGTCATGTGCCATAAATCTGAGCATCGGAATCAAAAATGTCTGATATTAAAACGTCATCTACTGTCCATTCGAACTAGAAAGACCTCTGCATTACTGTATTTTAGTCTTTTTATCGTAGGAGTTAGAGTTTCGACAAGGGACTTTGTATTTAGAACAGATTATGAGCGATTTTCTGAGAAAAAAAAACGTTAGTTGGACCTCTCATTTCGGGGTTCAGGAAACAATAGAAAGTGCCTTCACACGCTACATAGAAGCTTAACGAAAATACATTTCAATAGATAAAAGCCAAATTGGATGTGAGCTTACAAAATTAACACGTTTGTAGGGTTGTCAATTTGAATATGAATGAAACATAAATAACTCATTAAAATAACATGTGTGTAACTCGCGGCAGAAGTGAAACCTTCCGAAACTGTTTAGTGTCGGTTTTTCTTTCATCAAACGGTGCTAAAGAAGTTTTCCCTTCAAAAACTATGGAAAACTAAAGTATTCGATACCTGCCTAGCTAGCATGCCACCCCCGAGAAAACGACAAAAATCGAGATGTGCCTCCATCTTTATTATTTTAAGTAGGCTAGAAAGAGCGCGCATGAGTTTTTTCTCGTTTAAACGCTTTGTCGTGGGTGGCCTGCTAGCTAGGCTGCAAAACTGAGCAGTAAAATGAAAATTTAAAATTTCATCCGGTTTAAAATTTATCTGGAAAGCTATCACTCGTTTAGGGAACGCATTTGCACCAACTGAAATTAGCAAGTATCCGATTAATGCGTTCGATTTGATAGGTTACCACCTAATTATAATTATCCCACGCATCTTTTGGAGTTATATTATTTGTGTCCATATCTTTCTAAATCCAACGTAATCATAGCCCAAAAAACATTATTCTACGGAGTTAGATTGGTCAAATTCATTGGTCGTAATAAAGTTACTAGTTACTACCTATCTGGGCTCAGCTGACTGAATTTCCAACTTTTGTTAGCAGCTACGTAGGTACCTATTATATGTCTTGATTTATGATTTTGAACTAAATTATAAATATCCTAGCTCTATTAAAATGCACGCCAATGCTAAAACACATTATATCTAATGTCTAAGTATAAAGATATCTATTAGAACTAATTTAATTCGACCACTAGGTGATTTTTTAAACACTTTCCAAATTTTCTGGTATGGTACAGACCATCAAAATGAGCAACTTTTACTAAGGGAGCAAACCTGAAATCTCAAAACAAAAGTCTGCTGTTCCATACATTTAAGTCGAGCGCCGAAGTAGATGCCTACTGGCATTGCAGTTTGCAGCGAGTACATTACCCAACATTTGGGGCCGATTTCGGCATACATTGCTGGCTTTGATCGCTTTACTTTAAAATAGAGAGAACAAATCAGGAAATGTATGCCGAAAACGGGCCCGACCAACTGCAAGTGTATTTAATCGCTGCTTAGATGGAACAGCAGATTTTATTAACGATTAGTAAAAGTCTGAACCACCCCTGAAAAGGAAAGTATTTACAGAATCACCTAGTATACTAGTTCTCAATCTCCAATACGGAAGAGACGACAACCCTGACTGGTAGTAATTCATTTGTATGATCTCGTTAGTTCCCAGCATTGAGCGTTTACGTGTGTGATTCAGCTAATGTGTTGTTACCGTACCCTATTGAGCGGGCTAATTTGGAAACTGTAATTACCTCGGCCCATTATAAAATAAAGATAATGTGGCAGTGATTCACACATGGCCATTAGTTTTATGAGATTATATGGAAATTACAATTATTTTAATTGAATGTTGTGACGTAAAAAGTTAAAGTACCGTTGTGATAAATGATAAAAATCTATAAACGCAGGGCATAGGCCTACCCTCAAGGAGGGTATAGGCATCAGTCCACCACGCGTGTCCAATGCGCAGGTAACTTCACATACGCATCAGAATTTCTTCTTCAGCGTGATCGAATAATTATGTATAGAACAGACAACGTGAACAAAATCAGTGCACCATGATCAGCAGTGCGGGGCGCGCACTAGGGTGCACTTTGTGCGTTTTTCCCCAGTTGGTTAGGACATTGCAGGCTGAATCACCTGATTTTCTGAAAAGAAAAATGATTCCATGCTTCGGATGGCACGTTAAGCCGTTGATCCCGGCTACTATCTCTGGTGGTAGTAGTCGTTACATAAAAACCACGTCAGAAACCGTAAGGCGGTCTGGAAAAACTTTGATACCAGGGCTCTGCCCACACGATAAGAAGACTAGGGGCGTCGCGGTGCAGCACGCGGCCGGCACATGCTATGTAAGTTTGAGTCCATCAGCTCAAACAAATGTTACAAAAAACTTAGTCTCAGTGTGGCCTCTAGTAGGTACCTCAATGTTCAGCGTATGTAGGTTTCCTCACGGATAGGCCTGTGCCCTGCAGTGGTACGTTTATAGGTTGATGATGATGTGCTTTGTACTATTGCGAATAGAACTTGAAGTAAACAAAAATCGAAAACATGGCATACCTAACTTAAATATTCAAGTCCAAAGTTACAAAGACAATATTTATTAAGCTAATTTCGACTTTGATGTATTCTAATGTCTGCGCGAAATTAGACAGGTCTTGATTCCACTTTGTCGACTGTACTATACAGGATGAAATTGATATCATTAGCATCCTTGTAAACTAAGAGTCTACCCATTAAACTGAACAACTTTTACTATGGGAGCAAATCGATCGGAGCAAAAAACAAAATCAGCTGTGAGTACATACATTACATTTGAGTCGAATTTTTTTGTTGCTCCGATCAGTTTGCTCCTATAGTAAAAGTTGTTCAGTTTGATGCATAGACTCTTAGTTTAAAAGGATGCTAACGATATCAATTTCACCCTTAGATAGTTAACAGACAGTGCTGTTGGAATAATATAGTCATAAAATAATGAGCCAATTCTTATATTAATCATCTAAATTGACACATAATAGCTTCGCTCACAAGATCAACATTTTAATTAACCGTTTCTACCAGTTTCATTATCGGCATAAAACAAGCAATTCTCTATAAACGTTCAAACATTTTTTACCCAAGCCACGTCCGACAGACTCTCAAGGTGTACAACTCTTGACTTGAGTCTTAAGCATTAACTCATAAAGGCTAAAACACCCCATATTATTTATGTAATGGGGACTTACATTGGGCACGCGATCCTCGCAAACAATGCAAGGATAGCCCGCTGCCCATCGTCGCACGACCTAGACTTCTTTCCACTTAATTGTACCCCACATCGATACCGACGTATTACTGAAACAATAGATTAACCCAATTACGCCATATTCTACAATAGTTATGGCGTTTGAAGAAAACATTATTACTTTCGTATCCTTGGCGTGAGCGGGTATCTATCATGTGATCTATTGTATACGTAGTCGACATCGGTATAAGATTAAAGCGATAATTAATGCTGATTCCATACGACCTAGATTCGGGTCCGCTCGATAAAGTTAATTTACAGTTATAGTTGTAAATCTCGTTGCAAAATAAATGGCGGGCACGCGCGGCCTGACCATAGACAACAGGCGGCGACTCCCACACAGCCTCGACACGTCACGCGTCCCCCCCGCGCCGTGTGTGAATGGGACCCTCGCCGTAAACATCACGTGGCCCCATACATACCTTATAACCCGATCCTGCCGGGTGACACCCGAATGCGAACCCTTTTCCGCGCTCCGACATCCTTTTTCCCTCTCCGGGTAATAGGGGAAAATACGCATGGAAACGCGTAAGCGACACAACACATGTGCGTGACCCGCGTGGGAGAGAGAGGGTGCGTTCCCAACTTTTGTCTGAATGAACGGGGTGAAGTTTGACAAGTTGTGTACACATGCCCGCGGAAGGGTTGAGCCGAGTTGCGAACAAAGTTTACGCTTTCGATTTCGACGCGTGTTGCATATGGGGCAGCGTCGATCGATCGTAAACTACTTGTAACTTTGTTGTCGATTGTCCATTAACTAGTGCACCAATTTCATTGGGCCATTACAATTAATAGCTTGTCTCGATACTTTAGATTTGCAATTACTAAAGGTTTTTAGAGAAACTTGCGAAAATTAGTGGAAAAAGTAGTCTGATCGAATGGGAACGTATTGCCAGTTTGTAGCGCACCCGCGTTTCGCAAAACATTGTTAATGGTCGAGTAGCTCTCTGAAGGGGTCTGATAGACCAGAATTAGAAAGCGTCAAGTTGATGCCGATACAACTAATTGACCGCAAGGTTTACGCTATTCCGAGAAATTGTGATGTAACTACAATCGTACATTAATTCTATTCATACTTCGAGCACGACTATTTCATTCTTCAATACACAACAATATTTTAAATCCAAAACTGTGAAAAAAAGCCAAGCTGTCCAAAACTGTGTAAAAGAAACAGACAGTCCAGAACTGTGTGACTGTCTGTTTCTTACGTCTAATCTACGGAAACGATTAAAATTTTTGGGAAAAAGCTGAAAGATTTAAGAAATGATAGGTACAGGATGTAGGTATTATACAATTAAATGCATTCAGGTGGAGATTTAGCTTAGATCATAAATCTGAACAACTTTCACTACACGGAGCAAACATCGACATTGACTATTTCATACACTTGGGGTCCAAGTGGCCCTTGACGTTTTCGATGGAAAAACAATTTCACTTTTTCGCAATTGCGATATTAACTCCACAGTGAAAGTTATTCAGTTTGACGGTCTGAAACTAAAATATGTAAGTAACGCATTTAAGTTTGCACGGATCCATATTAAGAGTAAACTGTACTTAGACCTAAGGTTTTATTAAGACTAGGTATAATAGGGTCCTTCTTAATATGCTGACATTTTTTTAAAGGGATGATCAGACCATCATACTGAACAACTTTCTCTATGAGAAAAAAAATCTACTGTCCCATACGAGCTCGAGCGGGTTTGCAGTTTTGTTTTTTTTTTTTTTCTGCGGTTTCGATGTTGGTGCCATAGAGAAAGTTGTTCAGTTTGACGGTCTGATCATCCCCTTAAAAAAGTGTCAGCATATTAAGAAGGACCCTGTATTGGTACTATTACTTAAAACCGTACTTCTTAGAACTGAGACTGAGACTGAGACTCACGTTTCTACCGTATAAAACATAGAATAAAACATAAAAAATAACTTTCTTAGGTTGGTGTGTGTGAGGCGTCATACAAAATAAATCTGTGTGCGTTTATATGGATAGGGTTAAGAGTCCAGAAGCCATAGCATGCTACACGTGATACGGCCGTATCACGTCTTTTATCTCGTTCGCGTAAATAGAAAGAGAGCAAAGGTGTGCCCGGTGGCATGCTACCCATGTAGTACTGTAGGCCTCGCATGCCAACCCCGAGAAAACGATAAAAATCGAGATGTGCCTCCATCCTTATTTTTTTACGTATGCCAGAAAGAGCGCGCATGACGTTTTTCTCGTTTAAACGCTTTGTCGTGGGTGGCATGCTAGCCGTGCTGCACAGCTAGCATGCCACCCCCGAGAAAACGATAAAAATCGAGATGTGCCTCCATCTTTATTTTTTTAAGTAAGCCAGAAAGAGCGCGCATGACGTTTTACTCGTTTAAACGCTTTGTCGTGGCTGGCATGCTAGCCATACTGGTTGCAATTTTTTTCTACGCTTTCGTAGCTTCGTCTGTCAATCTCGACATATAACTTATCCAAGACTTGTACCTTCACTTCACGTCTGCAAAATTAGTCTGAACTCGTAATTAAAATTTCATTAGCAATAACAAAGTCCAGTTAAAAGCAATATTGAGCTGAAAAATCATATTCCAAGTAAATAAACGATCACAAAATGTATAACAGAACATTAAAACTGATACTTAACGAACTTAATCCAGTTATTCTAGATATACGATGCTATTTTTGCTATTACCACCGATATGAATGTGGGCTTATTGATTGTAGTAATTATGCAAATAACGAAGTATCGCAAACTAACGAGAATTTTAACGAGTGACACGAATTAACGGTTCGTTAGTTATTCCGACGTCGGTAATAAAACGGGGGGCTAGTGGCTTGTGATAGTGTATCCACATATCGTTAAATATATTGGCAGTTTTCCAACTGCATAACTAGATTTTCCGTTATCTGCGATCGTTTTTTTTCGTCGGTGGCATAATGGTTTAGGGTGAAGCCAAGCGAGCGAAATTTTGTGAGTTGTGAGTCGCGTATTTTGAGTCCATTTCATACAAAAGCTGACATAGACAATGCATTCCTGGATGAAACGGACTCAAAATACGCGACTCACAACTCACAAAATTACGCTCGATTCTCTTCACCCTTAGTGGGTTTTTAGTGTTCCGCATTCAAACAAGAAACCCTTAAACTTTCGTTCATTCTGTCTGTCTGTCCTATATCTGCCTCAATTATTATCTTTAGTGTACCTATTGTAAAATCAAACTTCATGCAGAGGTAACACGAGGTAATACGAGTAGTAACGCAAGTTTTGGTACGGGGCAACGAAAAGGTGGTTGAAAAAACATTTTCTGATCTATGCGTTTGCAAAAATGTAAGGCCACCATATTACATGCCAACCAGGGCTCTGCCCACACGATAAGAAGAAGAAAAACGGCTACATGGCTACGGAATCCTACTATGGTATAACCGTGTCCAACACGCACTTGGCCGTTTTTTTGTTTTTTCGTCAATTTCAGAGTAGAACTGGGGTTGTGCCAGTAGGACCTTTGATTTAAGAATAGAAAACCCTAGTAAAAAACCCTCCTAAATGACACAAATGTTCCTGACATTTTTGTCATTCTGGGAGGGTTTTTTAGTAGCCAATACAAAATAGCAAACAGCCCAAAACATACGTCCCAATGCAGGGCATAGGTATGCTGGAGTGCGATTTTTGAAACTAATTCGCTGAGCTCAGCAGTTGAAAATGTCAAAATTACTATGGAGATATGCATCTTTCTACTGCTGATTTGACTTTCAAAAATCATACTTCAGGAGATTTTTGAAAGCGAATGAGTTTCTTAAATCGCACTCCTGTAACGAATAAAAGTGCGAGTGTTTAAGAGAGTTAACTTAATAAATATGTCTTAATGCCTATAATGCACACATCCAATCTTATCGCACCGTTCATCAAAAGCCTTTTTTAGTTCCAAGTACCTAATAACCACGAACATTCTTCAAACTACAATCCCCATTCAAAGCAAAAGTAATATAAATAGCTACGTGAAACCCAACAGATTACCTAGACTACCTTGCCAGGTACCCTCACTAGGAATGTTACAAGACAGAGCCAAGACTCGCAATAAAACAAGACGAGGTATCGATTCGTCGCATTTGGTTCAACGGACGACACTCTCTGATCCTTATTTACGTCTTAGCTTTTAGTATATAGGGGTATAGATAGATAAAGGTAGCCAGCCACACCTTCGCTGGACTAATCAATGTGTACCATATCAGAATTGGAATTGAAAGTAGCTTGAAGGAACGTGACTAAAATTGAACTTTGAAACAAAGTAAATTGAGTTTAGAATCTCGTGCAAACTATGTACGAAATATATGCTTATTTATTATTATTTTACGTAACCGTAATGAAAGTTAAAACTATTTTGTTGATACTTTCGTTCGTCGAAACTGTGCTACTTTTAAGACTGCTAACGCCAACTAGCGTCGAATAGATGTACTATTGTTGCGAGCTTTTCGCCGCTTGATGCATGCCGTTCATTTTCTTGTTTGTTTCAGTTCATTCTAGTTATAATTATTGTACTTAAGATTTAATAATTGTAACTTTGTTTTCCTAAATTAAAATCGATTAGTGTTTGTTTTGTTATGAAAAATAGTGGATTAATATGAAACATGCATTTTATACGTGCAAAGCTTATTTTAGAACTCGTACCTACCTAACTCTTTTCGTTTGCATTCGTGTATAGAAGAGTAGGTATATTGCAGCCAAAGATAATGTAACTCACTAGTCACTACGTTATCTGAGTCGGGAGTTCCATATTAAAAACCTCTTCTGAACTTGAGACGTTCCATGGAACTGGAGTGCGATTTTTGAATCTCATACGTTGAACTCAGCAGTTGAAAATTTCAAAATAATTATGGAGATATGCATCTTTCTACTGCTGATTTAACTTTCAAAAATCATACTTCAGGAGTGCGATTTCTGAAAGTCAAATCAGCAGTAGAAAGATGCATATTATTGCATAGCCCCATACTAATTTTGACATTTTCAACTGGTGAGCTCAGCGAATGAGATTCAAAAATCGCACTCCTGGTCGTGACCGATATCCAGAATGTTTGAAACGTGCGCTAACATTCAAAGGAATTTAAATTTCAAAGGATTTTAAATTTAATCTAATTTGACGTTAGTGCACGTTTCATATAACATTTTTTTGCTACAGAGTTGCGCGAATTTGATTGCAGCTTTGACGTGGTCTGTCCATATCATGTTCAATTGTTCATTCTACAACGCACTACCCTTGACTTTACAACCTATGTATTCCTGACCGCAAATTATAACACCATGTTTTCTCCTGTTGCAGTGTTTGGGCTAGACTCACCGCTGGGGTTGTTCCCACCGGGGATGGAACATAAGATGTACCCCCTCATGGACGTAGACCATCGGGGGCCGCCGCTAGACGCACAGCTCTTCACCAATGTCAAAAAGAAATGTAAGTTGAAAATAAGCTACCTTTAAGGTGAACGCGAACAGCAGCCGCTTCGCAGCGGGCGGAGATCTTGCTTTGTATGGATTTCTATAGAAGCGCGTCCACTGCATTCGCATTATCCGTCAATGCGGCACCCGCAAAATCAAAATCGGTATTGATAACCACGCCCAAGTCCACTGCGTTGCGGCTGCACCTTTAACCCCCGTGAAGCCCTGCCCGTCATATCAGACACAATACATAAAAATTTTTTATCGGGCACAGATGTTCGACTGTCATATGGCTAGATAAGGAGCGTTGCGAGTGGATTTGCCGACTATCGTAGGTATATCATGCGCATTTCGGCTGGCTACGAGGCTCTACCATTTTGTATTTAGCTTAAATGTGTTTTTGTTAATAAAACAAACTTTGAGATTACATAGGCTTAAGTTTTTACAAACATTTACTAAATCCTCCCTTTTTTCGTAAATATTGAAGCAACGTTTTGAAAAGATCACTTCGTCCACACACGGAATAGGCATAGGTATTATCGTGCACACGCACATCCCAAACCCTGCTCGAAATTATAGCGGAAATGCGTCACTAGGCCATAAAGATTTAAAAAAGCTAATACCTAAGTCAGTTATGTAATTCGTTAAGATGTCGGGGAGTCCTTAATAGTAAACACAGGGCTGCGTTCAGAACCTACGCCCCAGGTGCACCCCGAGTGCAACTTTTCGCACTAACGCCGTTCCGAGGCTCGGTGAAAAACGCTCTTTGCAACTCGGTTGTCACAACTCAACCGTTCCGAACCTCTGACGGGTTGCAACTTTTAACCATCAAATTCGATGGTTAAAAAACACTCTGACGTTTTAATTATCTGTGGTTACTTAACTTTTCGCGCGTTTTGAATATAAGTTTGTTTTTCAAACTATTTTTATTCACTTTTTGATTTGCTAACATGGAAAATGAGTTTTTTTATTGTATTTGGAAATGATGGAAGCCCTGGAAGCCCATATTACTTTAAATGTCAAAATTTGAGGTTATAAAACAACCTTGATCGTTCCGTACCTCATAGCGAGTTTAAAATTGGCGCGGTCGTTCCGTACCTTAGAGCGAGTTGAAAAACAACCGCACCTAAAGGTCGTGAACGCACCCCAGTAGGAATAAAGAAAAATAAGGGACATCCATCATTGTGACCCATAGTCACTCGGGAAATATCCTTTGAGATCTTTATTTTATTGAAACTTAAGGTGGTTGCAGAGGGGTCAATTTTATACAAAACTTTGACGCACAATACGCGTAGACGGAATTAATAAAAATAATATTTTATATATGGAAAAATAGTTTAGAAAATCTAGTTGCCGCGTCACAAATAACATTTGCAATTTATAATATAATTACGAAGATATAGTATTAAAATTTTGTATGAAATATTTCAAAGCTTTATATCTTTGTAATTATATTATAAATTGCAAATGTTATTTGTGACGCGGCAACTAGATTTTCTAAACTATTTTTACGAAGATATAAAGTTTTTAAAATTTTGTATGAAAAATTTCAAAGCTTTATATCTTTGTAATTATATTATAAATTGCAAATGTTATTTGTGTCGCGGCAACTAGATTTTCTAAACTATTTTTCCACATATAAAATATTATTTTTATTAATTCCGTCTACGCGTATTGTGCGTCAAATGTTTGTATGGACCGAAAACACCTTAAACGTAGGTTCGTAATTAATTATTAGAGAACTATTGAACAAACAAAAAGCAAATTTTACAAGTGCCATGCTCACTAATTAAATACAAGTCTGAAACCGTGCCCTATCTAGATTACGTCGCAAATACTGAAGTTTTAATGTATGCAATTGTAACCTTCGAAGCAACTTGTAAAATGTTCAGAAGCCATAAATCATCCCAAAGCTAACACTTAAAACTAACGACCGTAAAACAATAACACAATTTGAACAAAATAAGTATCCTTCGTGCAATGAATAGTTATTAGAAGTTGCGCAACAATAGATACAGATAGCGCTGATATCCAATAATAGTGCGCCGCAGTTTCATCCCTCATACATCGAGAGCTCCGCAATCGCATCTCGCAAATGTTAAACGTCCATTGTTTCCGAGCAAATGTTTATTAAGAGGATCTGATAGCGTATCGCATGGGGAACAGACAGACGGAGCCTAACGTATGGTATGAATGCTCCCGGCCAGGACTGTGGGCTGTCGCTCCGCAGTCGCGCCACACACAATAGCCGGCGATCGATTAGCGCCAACCAGAGACAACATGCATGCGACCGACCCACTCTGCTCCCTATAAAATGCTAACGAGCTCCCGAACCGAGCATCCTTTTAATTTTCCAAAGCTCGCGTGACCAGCTACGACTATTAAAAGAAAAACTAATTTCCATAATAAAATATCATTCCGTAATCCGAATCGTTCGGTATCTGATCGGAATCGAGTTAACGTGCTCGGTTGAAATTATAAAACTATAAAGTTACATGGGGCGATATCGCGGTGTATGCATGTCTTTTCTTTTTGACAAATTCGCCGTAATAGTCGCGTGCTGGAATCGAATTAATGACGAATCCGGCGTGTCGCCGCTACCCGCTCATTTCGTCGTGTGTCGTCGGTCGCAGGTCGCTCGTAGCGGAGTTATTGCCCCGCCAAAACACGGTTATTAGATACCTGGTGCATTCGACTGCCGGGCGGTGGCGGTGCGGTGGCGTGCCACGGCACCTATCGTGCAGTCTGCCTGCACTTTATTCGTAAATCACCGTACATAAAACTCTATACTAACTGTTGTTCATAACGTAATTAGTTAACTAAACAGTTTGCGAGTCTAACACGATACATTTTGACGTCTTTATAGGCATACTAAAAATCTCATTAGTGCTTCCTTAAAATATTTATACAATCTTACCTTTCATTTTATTTACCATCTTGATAAAGTGGTAACTTAGTCAGCAACATCAGAAGTAATAATACTCAATCAAATTATTGTTATTTCAATTTTTTCCTTCATAGTCTCGAAACAATTAATGAAAACTGACTGTATAGGAAACAATATCACATCTAAAATGTTTCTTTTTTACAGGGAGACCAAAAGGCCAGCACAGCGCACCGCGCGGCGGCCCACCTCGTTCCTGGACAAACGCGGAACTAACAGAGGCGCTCCAACACGTCTGGAACAAGAAGATGACCACGAGCCAAGCCTCGAGGATCTTCGGCATACCCTACAACTCTCTACTCATGTACGTACGCGGCAAGTACGGCAAGAGCCTCAAACTTGAACAGCTAAGGAAAGATTGCATCGGCGGTCCACTTGACGTCCTGAACCTCAATTCCGGCAACAACAATAACAATCACCCTTCGAAACATCACCATGAAAAAGACGATCATCAGAACTCGAGCCAAAGGCCGGCCAGTTCTGAACCGGACATAGCATCAAACCCAATGTTTAATCCGTTCAACCAAGGTTTTTACCCGGAGTTTCCACCGGGGTTCCCTATGCCTTTGAACATGTTGCATCTACTGCCGCCGAGCGATAAGGCGAGGGAGCTGTATCAATCGATGCCGATGGCACTCGACTCGTTATCAGGGATTACGAAGGAGGAGGACTGTAAAAGCGATCGGTCGAAGGAGAACTCGGCCGATGAGGAAGGAGAGACGTACCGCGCGCCCTCCCACCCCCCTCACCCGCCCGACAACCGCACCCTTCTCCACCACAATGGACAGGACTAAGATTATCTTCCATTAGCTGAAACTTCACTCTTCGTGTTAGGAAAGTGTTACAGATCTGGATTATTTTTAAGGAATGTAAGGTTTTGTTGCGGGAAACTTATCGAACTAATGAAATTAGTTAATTGTTCCGAAATTATTTAATGAGTTTAATGTAACGTGCAATATTGGAATGATACTCAAAATCAGTTGAAAACAAGAGGTTGGAGACAGTTTTGTGATACACAATATGCAAGAAAAGTTTCACATTTTTAGTTTTCCAGTCGATGGAAACGTAAATTGTACATGAACACTAGTTTATTAATTAATTTACTTGAAAATATGATCGTTAGTGTGGATTTACGTTAGTTTCTAAACACCTACGTTGCTCCAGAGAGCGTCCACATTAAAATTAGTTAAATTTATATTAAAAGATGTGTTAATATTGTAAATGTATATTCGCTAAGTGATAGCACATAATTTATTATTCCGAAGGAGTGCAATAAGTATGAAAGGTGTTGTGATTGTTATAGTTAAGACGTTCCGTTTCACGCGACGTGTTCTTTTATCGTTAACATTCCGTTTCAACATTCCATATTTTTAAATCACAATTTTTTATAATCATTTTGAATAATTGTAAAGTATAAATCCTTGTTTATAGATACCGCTGTCCTGTGTTTGAACTGTAGATATTATGTGTTGATTGTGCGAGCTCACTTCTGCATTTCACCAAAGTTTGTAAAATATTTCGTAATGATAGTTTATAATCGATGATAACAATTTTAAATGTAAATAGTTATTGATTAATTAATGGGAATTTAAATTAACCATTTATAAGAGGACAGTAAGTGTCTAAGATGGTAAATAGTAGTGTATTTGTAATTGTTGTAGTATTAGTGAAGTGATTACAGTGAACGTCGATATCGATAGGTCGGTATATCGATATGTCGATAGACGCAGACAGAGGGGTCCGCGACGCACTAGTCACACACACACACATTCGATTCTACACACCACAAATAAATCATGAACATTGACGATAAAATTCACAAACAATAACATAATTTTAGGTTCCAAAGATGAAAATAATACGATCTCAAAAACAATCAGTCTTAAAATAAGACTTTTCATAAAAATTATACACGGATAACTAGTCTTTAAACTAAACAAGTTAATGACTATTTTTGATTAAACAACTAACAACCAAAATGACAGTGCGCGCCAGGTTAAGACAAATAAAGTATCTGCACTCAATGTTCAAATAAAAAGGAGCTTTTGAATATTTTAGAAAATAATGAAAGTTTAGTGTAAATCGAGGTTCAACCCTAACCGGCTTAGATAATTATGTACAATGATTTAATGATACCACGTGACTAGATAGTTCACCAGTCTATGTATATATACGATTTATTTGTATATTATAGCTATGTTGAATATATTAATGTTTTTCTTTATAACAATGCTATGATCATTCCAAAATGTCTAACAGTATTTTATATTTCGTTGTTTTGTAGATATCTTGTAATTCTACGCACTCTTTCAATTGTAACGTGTTAACAAAATTATCAAGGATTTGACAAGTTAATAAAAATGATTCGTCCGTCGGTTGAAGTTTGAAGAATGTGTGGGGGAAAGAACTGCAATTGCATCTAATGTCTTAGGTGCTATACCATCACGCTACAACCGAAATAGAGTAGTTAGTGTGCATCGTTAATTTTGAATCTAGTAAGTACAGAAAAATTATAAGGGATATTGGTGTCAATTTAAAAAGCATTAACCTTTACATGAAACACTTTCCACACATTCTTTTCTCTTTAGCATTACCTATCCGATAATCTTTATTAACTAGCCAATAAAACAAATTAACTATAGTCGACGAAACTGCAAACTCTAACTGAAGACTGAACACAATTTACGATTCTATTTTATATAATTATTGTACAACACACATAATCACACAATCTGGGCGGCAGTTAATCACTTAGATATACACTAGACACTTCATAAATAACAATATTATCATTACAGGGATTTTATATATTAACGAATTGTATAATTATTGACTACGTACCTATAGTTTACACAGAATCTATTGCTTTGTTTTTTTTTATTTAACGCTGCAGTCACACGGGCACTTTAGCAAACTCTTATTGGCATGTAATCCTTTGTGTATTATACAATAAATAATAAATTATGAATGAAATAAGCTTGTCTGGTAGGTTGATGTTCATTTTGATGTATAACTAAATAATTGTGCCAAAAATTGTATAGGAATCATTTCAATACAGTTTAGAAAATAATAAAAAAAATAGGTGGTGTGGTCCGAGTTAATTTCAAAAAGGTATACTTAATTGCCTTGTAATGTACAATCTCACCACTTAAGAAATATTATGATCTAGCTGGATTATTTTGTTATGATTGACAATTATAAAACGGTTAAGTATAAAATTGGTTTCTTTTGTATTTTAACATTTGCAAGTTAGCAGAGAGTTTTGCCGTAAGACGACCATTCTATACTTACTAAGGAAAATTAACGATTCCCTGTTTTTGTTAGTAGTTCGTTTACTTTATGGTCATTTTTTTATCAGTCTAACCTACCGTTAATATTTTTGTTAAATCTGAATTTGTCGAAGTTAAAGTTTGTCCCGATTCTTTCTGTATTTACAGATTTATCAGAAATGTTTTCGGCAGTTGTACCTTATGGTTCTTAAGGTTTAAAATTTAGCTAACTTGCAACCCCCCGACTGGTGTTGTGACATGTGATTGCGTTATCGGATAATTTACCTAATTCGTACAAATTCAGCAGTATTAGAGTGATTTTGTTAAAGTTTTTAATTGAGAGGTTTTTAATTAAGTTTTGTTATTTGTTAGTGATATGTTGTATGGTTGAAATTATTTTAGGAATATAGTGATAAATGCATATTCCGAGTTAGGCACTTTCAGTTTTCTATAAGAATTTTAACATATATTTTTTATTCTGTACTTTTTACTAAACTGCTTTTATGAATTGTTCCTGTCCGTTTCGAAATTAAAATTCCTAACTGAAGCTAGCAACACTGAACTTTTCGGCATAGAATCCTTATCTAAGCATAGATTTTACAGAATTTGATCAGGAGCCAAATGTAAGGACGTACCTAAAGATAGATATATCTAAGACAGTACTTATTTTAGTTTGTAAACATGTGATTGTATTAATTTAGTAGATTCAAATATTTAGTTCCTTCATTTTTGTTACGAATATTTATAAATAATTGCAATGATTTTAGCTTTTAGATAATTGTTCTCTCCGATAAAGAGTATAATTAATTATAAGTTGTGTAATTTAATTTGTTGTATTTTGCTTAATATAATGACAAATTAAATTAAATGATATCGTTACATTAGGATGTAAAAAAGATTATCTATTTGATCTTAAATAATACGAAAAAATATTTATGTTCTAGTATCATTCTATCGTGTAATTGAAATTGAAAAGATGAAGCGTTGTAGTAAAATTCGTTTACGGTCACCGACGTAAAGTGTAAAAATAAAAATGTGAAATACCTCTCAGCTGTTTCATTTTACTAACTAAACCTTTCACTGGAGGTCTCGTGATGTAGCGACCAGCTAGTTTCCTTTATGAATCATGACGCCATTCCCTAGGAATAACACTGTAACGTAACGTAACGTTGATTCGACACAACTGAGAAGTGCGTAACAGTGTTATTACTAGGAATAACACTGTAACGTAACGCTGAAATGCGTTGATTCAACACAACTGAAAAGTGCGTTACTGTGTCATTCCTAGTAATAACACTAACGCACGTGTTAGGTGTGTCGAATCCACGTAGTTCAAACTCTAATAGAATATTTCTATTTCTAACAGAGCCACAATTAGAAACAGGAATAATCAATCAATAATAATATGCAATCAATCGCTCACATATCTGTTTTAAATGTGGTACAAACAGGTCTAATTGACCTTTATTTAATAATTTAATGTAAAAATGTAAGGTAAATTAATAACGGAATTAATAATTGAGAAGAAAAGCAAAAGTTAGTTACAATGTTATTTCTAGGGAGTGTCGAATGTCGATATATTAAAACTTTATATTCATTAACCTTCATGAGCCACATTATATCGCACAAGTCGGGAAATCAGTCATTTAAGTGCAGCAACACACCTTCCGAAATTACGCGTGCAATGCTTTTTCCTATACCGGCGGCGATAATCCAGTCGGGAGCCAAGTTTTCAAGTAACCGCTGAAATTATGCCTAATTCAGGTAGATGTTCTCCTACACAAACTGAGTCAGAACAAACGTAGTGGGAAGTTTGGATGTTTATTCTGAATATGGTATATTTCAAAGTCTCAGACTACTCCCTCGGGGAAAATTGTCTTGTCTTATTAAGGGCGAAGCCAAACGAGCGTAATTTTGTGAGTTGCGAGTCGCGTATTTTGAGTCCGTTTCATATAAAATCCGGGAATGCATTGTCTATTACCTCAGCCTTTATATGAAACGGACTCAAAATACGCGACTCACAACTCACTAAATTACGCTCGTTTGGCTTCACCCTTATGCTCAAAAATTAGTATGGGTTAATTAAAACCAAAATTCGATATCACATTAAAATCATACCCTTTTATTTTTCGGTTTCATTAAATACAATTTTATAAATACAAAATTAAACACTAGTTAAACGGTGGATATTGAGTGCTTACAATAATTTTGCACTTCAAATTGAGCAAATGCAAGCAGATTCAATTTATTTTATAAATATTTTTCACTTACATACACATGGTAGGGGTATATTGTTTAACTACTAAAGTTCAGTAGTAACTGAAGCACGAAAATTCGAACCTTATTTTCTCGCACTAAAATTTACATTCCATACAAACTAAGGGTTGAATCTCATCTGCCAAAACCGCATCGCATTTTTCCGTTGCCCCACCCTTTTCTGTCACTCAGGAACTGTCATTTGCTAGAGCAAATAAGATAGCGGTAACGCGCCGCACGCGGCAGCACCGAGTCACAGCCCGGACACTGCATACAATAAATTGAAATTGACAAGATGACGTCAGCACATGCGAAACCAAAGAAATTGAACCTTAAGATGGTTTCACTCCATACAAACGTTTGACGCACAATACGCGTCGACGGAATTAATAAAAGTAATATTTTTTATGTGGAAAAATAGTTTAGAAAATCTAGATGCCGCGTAACGAATAACATTTGCAATTTATAATATAATTACGAAGATATAAAGCTTTTAAAATTTTGTATGAAAAATTTCAAAGCTTAATATCTTCGTAATTATTTTATAAATTGCAAATGTTATTCGTTACGCGGCATCTAGATATTCCAAACTATTTTTCCATATATACCAAGGTATATATATTACTACCGTCTACGCGTATTGTGCGTCAAAGTTTTGTAAAAAATTGACCCCTCTGCAACCGCCTTAAGGGCCTTTTTCACCACTTCTGGATAAGTTCTTGTTAGCCTTTATGGCGGATAATTTGACATATCTTTCATACGAAATATGTCAAACGAACTGTCAAATAAGCTAACAATGACTTATCCAGAAGTGGTAAAACAGGCTCTAAGTCTTAGGTAACTGCCGGGTAACCAGAGGGCGATAGAGGGGGTGAGGTAAAATTTTGGTGGGAGGAAGGGAGTGTCCGTAGTGTATGTAGTAATAGATACTCTTTCTTATACTGTGACCGAGTGCTGCGACCTTTCTCGCTCTAGCAAATGACGTTCCTGAGCGACAGAGAAGGATAGAGCGAGCGTGAAGAAATGCGATTGCGTGCTGCCAGGTGAGGCTCAATCCTAATAGAAACCTCAGTCTATCAAGTAACGTATAGTCTCTCCAATCTACATTGCTTTTACAAAATAATCGTTATTAATAAAGGATTTCTAAAATAAAACTGAAATTGCATACAATATGAAGTCACTATTACACTATTCGCCAAATTAATCTCTAATTCTCTAAACTAAGTTTAAGATAGTTGAACAGTAAGAAATATTCAGTCCTTAATTATTTAATTAAGCTTAATAAACAACGAGACACATATAATTAAGAACAGTAGCAAATTATGTGCCGGCTAGTGCATGCCGTCACATTATTAAGCCAAGCTAAAATAAACCTTACCCTAAACAAGATTCAATCGTTTTTTTATTACATAGTCAAACAATAGACCCCTACGATGTACTGGGTTTAATCCACGAATTTGTCTCATAATTCGAATAAACACCACTGAGAATCCCTTTCGGGATGAGGTAACTATTTTTCATTATATTTCGCTATTTGTTGCACTATATCACACGGCTTTGTATTCCTTTATCAGTAATATACGTATAAATATAACATACAGTACATGCATTACTAAACTAACTCCCAGATAGCATTCAAATTTTATTCGAATTATTTTTTGATCGCATTAATAAATAATTTTAAGTACAAATTAACAAAAACTATTACATTTACTCACAGATAACTGAGTCACAAAGATGCCGCTTTCAAAAACTGGTGTACGAAAATGAAAATGTTAGCGAGCTCCAGGAAGCTGGCATAGGTATTGTCTATATCTAGGGCACACTCCCTAACAAGCGGTAAAACATGATAATACTTCTTGGTTGGAAACTTGGTTACTCTTTGGAAATTCCCGTCTATGTTTTCGACGTCACTTTGTCCCTTTCTAATCCAATGACAAAAATTAAAAAAAAAGTATTTTTTCATTTTTGTTGTGATAGAAAGGGACACAAAAACGTTGGAAATATCGACTACGGAGATACGAAAGAAGGTCGAACATTACCGACCGAACATGCCCAATTTTCTTGTTTCCATGCTTGTAAGGGAGAGTGGCATCCTTTATGATTCTAAAATCCTTGGCGAGCTCTAATAAGATCGTTCAATTAGATCCTTTTTCATTTGACATTTATTTATGCAGTACTAGTGCATAGATATGCGGCGTCTTTGCATCTTAATTGTCTATGCCTTTAGCAACCATTTGACAAAAAAATACTGTTATATTTCATCACTTCCCTAATAGCAAACCCTAGCGGGTTCTCAAAAAAACTAAATCAATGAATCGTATGACTTTGAAAATAAAGTTGAAAATTGTTCAACTCCACAGCATAATGCCATAGATGTATTTCGGATGTGAATCGATTATAAATAATGTAAGAGATGTTTTAGTAAATTTTATGTGATTAGTACAATGAATTAATTAAAATAATCAATTATCGGTTGGGTCTGACTTCTTCGCACGGATCGGCATTTTCCCGTAATAGTCTGCAGAAAGCAAGCCATGTTTCTCATTATAGTCAACGATGAGAAGCAACATAAAGAGATAGATACGGGAAAATTCAGATCTGTGCGGACAAGCCAGCAGGGCTAGCATGCCGCCCACGACAAAGCGTTTAAATGAGAAAATCATCATGCGCGCTCTTTCCGTCATACGTTAAAATAATAAGGATGGAGGCACATCTCGATCTTTGTCGTTTTCTCGGGGGTGGCATGCAAGGCCTACAGGACCGACGCTAAATCACGCAATACACTCTCGTCGAGACCAGACAAGAAAGACCGAGAACAAGAGTGCAAGCACACTTCATTTTTTCGCGGCAACGCGTCACAAGTGTAGTGATTTCCTTGCGGGTTCTTGCCAAGAATTTCTCGTGAGGGTGTAGTGCCTGCTTAAAACCGATAGGTCAAGGTTAACTAGTAAAATTGAACACAAAACGTATAATTTTCATCTAAACCACCAAAAAGCAGTCTCATACAACCTTCAGTTATCCTTATTCCTATTTAACAGATCGCTTACCCATTGATAAATTATTTTCTTTTTTTACATTCAATTTCGTATATTCACACGTTACTCGAATAACATTTAATTCCGTATTCAGATAGGCTCCATTTATAACAACCGATTCCTCAAATAATTTAAGTTTTATAAAAAAGCCGTGGTAGTCTAGTAACGAGTAACTATGCCTGCCGTGCAGCACGGCTAGCATGCTACCCACGACAAAGCGTTTAAACGAGAAAAACGCGTTTAATCGCGCGCTCTTTCTGGCATACGTAAAATAATAAGGAGGCGCATCTCGATTTTTATCGTTTTCTCGGGGGTGGCATGAGAGGCCTAGAGGAGGCGAAGGTTTGATCCCCGTCCCGGCCGACTTGCATCAATGAGTTTTTCGGAAAATTATGTACACTGCTGGATTTTCGGTCAAAGAAAAATCATGAAGTAAACTGTAAGTTTATTCCGTTGCATGACTGTATTGTACCCACTGTCCATTATAAGTGGCGACGGGCTCACTCCCCGTCACACTGGACAGAGTTTCGGCTACTAGTGAAACGTGGATGTTCTGAGTTTTCAGAATATCTCTGACAAACCGTTCGGGGAATATAGTCGTGTGCATGCATATAAGTTTTCTATGCTCTAGAAAACGAATACTGAACGTGTATTGAACAGACTCTTATGTGAATGGATAGAACCATTCCCAATTTCCCTATCTTGCTGACCGGAAAAATGAAAAACCTCACCATGTTGCGGAATGTAATTGGAACTTATTTCGTCACTTGCAACATTAACATTGAAAGTTACAGTTGATTGTAGCGCCCCTAAAACACGTTTTTATTTTTTTGATCATTTATTGCTTCAAGCGTTACGAACGTCTTATATAACTATGGTTATAATTTGGTAATACTGACCGTAAATATTGTTTTAAAAAATACTGCCAACCCAGTGTTTACCACCAGTCTGCCAAACTAGAGGTCCCGGGTTCGAATTGTGATTCTTTTATAGACATAAAACAATTTATGTTATGTTTTTGTTGCTGTATTTTTTTGGTGTGCAAATAAATAATATTTATGTTATGTTATATTGTGTTGCCCATAATACTTTCTAATGGAAAACATTCCTGAGTTCCACGAATCCTAAACGACTACAATTGTCGCCGTTCTCGGTTAATTTCAAATGGAGACTAATCTAAATAGAAAAAACATGGATAGTCTAGGAAATCTTGACAATCCCCGATCAACTACTATACTCCCTTCTATTTCTGAATATAACCGAAATAATGTCAAGAGTTCATAGACGTACTTACACACAACATTAAATTCGATTGTTCCTAATAACATTTCATAACACCCAAACGAATCCATAACACGACGATATTGGGTACATTCACAATCCAATTTAAACTTAAAATACACGAAAGTAAGATGATATTACAAAAACCTTACGCTACGATATAAAGAATGTTAATAGCTTATTTGGTAATTGATTAAACAGAAAATCAGTGCTTTCAATTTTCAGACCTAAAAAGCCAAATTGTATCTAAACATGCACTGAGAGTTTGGGAAATAAAATATCACTGTAATATCCATAGAATTTTATAGGTTATAGTAATTCAAAGATGCAGCAAGGTATAATCAACCCTGTATTTAAACACCGTTGGTATGATTCACGATGATGAAGCAAGCAAAAATAAATTAATCGAAAAATATATATACAAATTTTTACAATGAACCTCCCTTATATATCACAGACCAGTGGGCAATTTACAGACGGTATGAACCTAACCTAGTTAGTTATACAATCTTGAGCTTAGACACTTTACTGTTAAGGTAGAAAATCAACATAGCAAATTGAACAAGTCTTTTTAGAACATTAGCTAAAATTTAACGACAAAGTACGTATCACAGAAATGCCACTTTATCAATTCTATCCATTCTATCTATCATTTAGTAAGCCAAATTAAATTATGTAAAATTTATTAAAGTCTAAGCTTCACTTGTCATATATGATATTAAAATTGTTCAGTTTGCTAAGTAATTTTACACTTTAACGTCATCATAAAGCTGTTCGGAAAACGACCTATAGAAGGAGGCAGTACGGTCTATTTTCCAACACCTTTTTACAACTGCAAAAATGTAACCCAAAACTGCATTGGTAATTCTCACTCACAATTTGGCTCAGTAGGAATGGTTATACAATATCGACTATGTATTTTGAACAATTTTATAACTTAGTTTTATTTTAGAGCCCAGTAGGCAGTGATTCCGTTTTCTTATTCATCTTTGTATACCTGCAACGCAGTTTCTAAAAACCGTACTATGAAAAAAATTGGCGTAAATTCAATAAATTCCACTAATGTAATATTTACTGTAAAACCTAAGACTTAAAAACCATATGCTAATAAGAATAGTGTTGAATTTAATTAATACAAAAGAGATAGCCGATGCTCCGTGCTTCAGCGGACTTTACGATTTTTTTTTCATAGTAAGATTCCCTAGGGATATGCAAGTTGGCGCTAAAGAAATCGGAGTAACGTGTTATCGCGCTACTAAGCATTTGAAAGTGTGCTAGCAGGTGACAGATCGACTAATCTTTCTAGAAAACCTGTCCACGATACTAGAGACGAGTCGAACAAATGTATACTTTATTATTTCCAACATTCCTAAATATTTCCCTGCAAATTTCCAAGCACAAAAGACCAAAATTCCTTCATCGGAGAAGAGACAAGGCGAACGAGTAAATGATCAGACCATCAAACCAAACAACTTTCTCTATGGGACCAATATCGAAATCGCGAAAAAAAATCAGCTGTTCCATACAAACGTACTCGATCTAAATGTATGGGACAGCAGATTTTTTTTCGCGATTTCGATATTGGTCCCATAGAGAAAGTTGTTTGGTTTGATGGTCTGATCATCCCCTTAAAATAGTTTCAGCTAGTTTTGTTAGACCTTATATATAGTATATTTTCTGAATTCTAACACATTTCCTGGCAAATTTCCTAGCCCAAAAGACCAACCCTAACGAAAAATGACTGAAACCGGTGTAATTTCATACCATTTTGTCGTGCATAGTCGAGAGAGAATGCACATTTTAATCATCATCATCGTCAGCATTTTATACGTCCTACTATAAAACAGGTGGTCTCACGAATAAGCATGAAATAATGTTTTTATTTGACGTTACTCCTTTCTTCCCCAGTGGACAGGCATTCCTAGCATGAAATGTTTAATTCCAAAACTATCAATTTGACAAACACTTGGTACGCTCATAGCAAGCAAAAAGACCTGATGACGTTGTGTCAATGTTAAATTTTTTGTCTCATACATCAGCATTATAAAATTTCAGTCAACTTATAAGATTTCCTGTTGATTTGCGAAAAACGTTACGTAACGTAAATTCGAACTCTAATCCGTTACAAATAAAATACTCAAAAATCAATAGACATTATCTTGAACATGATTCTATCGGAATATTTGACAGAACGTCATCAATACCTCGTAAACATAACTATCAAAAACTGGTTAAAAACCAATATAAACAAACCCGAGACGACGACGAAATTGTATACATTTCGAGTTCAACTTATAGTGGTTTTCCTACCAACATAATTTTAAGTCACCAAAAGTAAGGAAACTTCAAAAACAATTTTATTTCTTAGCCAACTGTACGTACCTAGTCACTATAGCGTTTAGCTCTTGGGGTAACTTAGTTCGGTCATACTTGTTCCAGTATGTGTATACAGTCTTGCTCAGTTGTTCTCGTAATTCTAGAAGCGCTTCGAGACCGATGCTCCGCAGTGACTTAGCGTTCTTGTATAGAATGTTATCTAGCTCAGTCTTGTTTATAAGTAATTTTTCTGCGTCTGGAATGAAAATTTTTGTCTTGTTAGAAGATGGTATCAATAGTAAAGCCTGACCAGAAATATAAAAAAACCTGGGTTGATGGCTCTGCAATCGACTATGACCTTTAATGTCACTGTTCCAAGAACAAAAATTAGTTCTAATGATTTTCCGCAACATGGCGAGGTTTTTTATTTTACTGTTTGATTAAATTATCGTTAAAAAGAGAAAGCATATCTGCAGATAATAATAATAGGCAACAACTTCGCGAAAGATATAAAGATAATGAGCGTTTTTCTTTTGGTTTTTTAGGGGATCGATAGATGGCGCTACGGTCTGTGCGAATAAAAGTCAAAATTTCAAAAAGGGTTTCTTTAAAACAATAAAGAGGGAAAAGATGATCAAAAAGATGCCAACGCATCTTTTGATGGAATATTTCATTATTTGCGAATCATTTTGATTGAAAATTTGAAACTGTTTACGTCTGACATGGTTCTGTGGGCTCGATCCCTTGGCCTTAAAAAAAATGGCAGGCACAGTCTTGACATGATTTTGACAGGATCTCACGAACATCTCTATAGTGCGGTAAAAATGCTATCTGTCGAGTTTTTTAGGAACTAAAATTAAAAAAGAAAAGTAAAACGCTCATTGTCGAATTAAAACTGAAATTTTTATCGTTATTTTAGTTTATAGATATATTTCATTAGGCAAATAAAAAAATACGGAATATTCCGTTTTGCCATTTTCTCGTACGGAACACTAAAAAAAAGGACAAGAAGTCTAGAAGACGAAAACATAAATCTAGGGGAGTTTATTGAGAAGTAACAACACAAGAAAATACTGATCATACCGATAGACATCTCATGGCCGGAACTTCTTTTCTTTGGTGATGTCTTCGACGGCGTTCTCTCTATGGGCTTCGTTGGACTGCGAACAATACATAGTTATAAATACTGAGAACGCTCAAAAGTTTTACTCGTGTAATTTATAACTTAGGAAAGTCGAAATATACTACCCAGAACAGCGGCTCGCTGGCGGCATTTGGAAGCGGCGGCTTCGACGTTATAGGCTTGTTCTCTTTGGACTATCATCTGTTATCGGTACTAACCTCTCTAGCACGTGGTTGTTGACCCCCTGAGCGCTGATATTGAACATGGAGTCGTCCTGAGGACGTCGCAGTGGCGCGTCGTCGTCGGAGCCGGAGCCAGAGGGCAGCAGCATTGAGGTTATGGGCTTGTTCTCTTTGGACTGTCGTCTGTTATCGGCACTAACCTCTCCAGCACGTGGTTGTTTACCCCCTGAGCGGTGATATTGAACATGGAGTCGTCCTGAGGGCGTCGCAGCGGCGCGTCGTCGTCGGAGCCGGAGGAGGAAGGCAGCTGCTCTCCGGTGCCGTTCGGCAACGGCGTCGACGTTATGGGCTTGTTCTCTTTAGACTCCTCGTCTGTTATAACTAGGTTCGTCTCTTTATAGCTCTGGAAGGTGAAAAAACTGAATTAAATTATATTTATACTGTGCCAAAAGTGGCCACTTTCAAGCTACAAACATGATACAAAAATTGCCCGTAATGTTTGTAGTCATTGCTTATTTCCAATTTATTGACAAATCGGAAGCAACAAATTTGAAAAAGGGTTACAACGTTACATTTTTGTTTTTGGAAATAAGTACAGTATAGCTAAGCTAAGAAATTAGGGCACATTTAACAACATTGAATTAAACTACGCACATTTTCAATGAATCCGAATGCCGATGGGGTCGAAAAGTTCTCGAGTGGCGACCGCGTACCTAGCCAGGCCCGGGCCCCCCACAAGGTGTATCGAAGACCTGGTGAAGGCCGCGGGAACCCGTTGGATGAGGGCAGCGCAGAACCGGTCGTTGTGGCGATCCTTGGGGGAGGCCTGTGTCCAGCAGTAGATGTCTAGCGGCTGATGTTTGGATGATGATGATGATGATATTTTCTACAATTAAGCAACAATGGTACCTTGGGAGTAGTTCTGGGCCGCTTCACAACCAGCCCCTTGGACCAGGCGTTCATTCTTCGGCGCTTGCGTTTTGCGGAGTGCGTGTCGGCTTTGTCGCCATTTTGAGATACGACCGAAGTTTTGCTGCAGTTCGCTGACGGTGTGCTCACGGTCTGAGCTGTAACAACAGGCATTATAACTAGAGTTTACCCGCGACTTCGTCCACACAAATTTTAAGTAAAATCCTAAGTTGATACCTTAGGATTATACTTAAAATTTGGTATATTACTACACAAAAAGTTTCATCAAAATCAGTTCAGTAGTTTTTGCCTGATACTCGAACAAACAAATAAATAAAGAGACGTCTGTCTGTCGTAAAAATTCTATAAAAAAAGGTTAATTTGATTTGGAGTCAGGGACACCTTCTTCTTCTTATCGTTTGGGCATAGCCCTAGTGTCAGAGTTTTTTCAGACCGCCTTACGGCCTCTGACGTGGTTTTTATGTAACGACTACTTCTACCAGAGATAGTAGCCGGGATCAACGGCTTAACGTGCCATCCGAAGCACGGAATCATTTTTTTTTCCAGACAATCAGGTGATTCTGCCTGCCATGTCCTAACCAACTGGAGAAAAACGCACAAAGTGACATGTCACTAGGTTTCCCCCGTGGGAATCGAACCCACGACCTCAGTGTCGAGAGCCAATGCTCTTAACCATTAGACCACGGAGGCAGTTAGCAGTTAACAGGGACACCTAAAAACCATCCATTATAATCTTTTTCTTGTAAATAATATTATCTTACGTAAATTGGAAGCAGTGTAAATAAAGTCTGGCAGGTCATTCTCAGCCATGCCCTCCTGCATGCGACGCCGCGCGATGTCCTGACACTCCAGCTCAAAGTCACTGTCCATCTCCACGTCGATCAGAGCGTGCGCATGATCACGCAGCGAACACGCCTCGTGACGTATCTGTTTGTCTGACGACGTCCTGTCAGACGTATACGTGTTTTTAGTTTTAGTTGATAAGCTAATGTATAACACGCGTAAATAAAGAATGAGATTGTCTGAAATTACAAATAGAGCGTCTAGCGTTTAACTGAGTAGATTCCTGCGGTAGCGAAGTGGTGCGGGAGGGGGTGAAATATGACGTCAATCGACTGTCGCTCTATAGGCTGTATGCACGACATTAGCCTCATCTAGCGCATTACGAAACCGATTTTTTATATTCTTACTTAAATGTTAGGTTAAGGCTTTGACTACTTATATGGGGACTAGTTACGCATGTAATTCTACTAACAAACATTTCTGCCACTTTTTGCGGGGGGCGAGGTAACATGAAATCTGCAAATTTAGATTTTACTCCCATAACTTTAGATTCTAATTTTCAACGTTAACAATCATGAAAAGTAGTCTCGCGTGAACCCGAAACGTTCTAAGTTCGAAATTATGGTTTCGCAATTATAGTTGTGCGCAATTATAGTGCTGTCTCGTTTAGCGATAAGATATAAAATTGAATGTAAATGCACATGATTAATTGATCTTATACCGTGGCAGATGGGAAATGCTACCGCAAGGCTAGTCCTTATAATAAATTGTCAAAGGTTACAGTTTATTTTATGTTAAAATAAAGTGAAAACTAAAGAAATGAGCGACATTTAACAATATTAAAAATATTATATTCCCAAATTAGCTGGAATCCCCGTTCTCAGCTACGAAATTCCCAAAACACGTACACACCTTTGCGGGTTGAATTGTGAGAAACCATTTCTAAGTGACCACCTAGATACGAATAAAAAATTCATGCCAAGTTTTAAGTTGGTGTAGTCTTTGTTGTTCTTTCGTTGGCTTTGGCAGTTCCCAACACCCAAATAGCACTAGCGCGCAAGTGCCGTTACGTTATATTTCACCCCCTCCCGCAGGAACCAAATCAGTTAAGCGGGAGACCTGTTATAAAGCATTACAAGGAAAGCATTCTTTATTTCCCAGTCTTTATCTGCTCGGGTTAAACAAGCTGTCAACAAATAGGCATAAAACCTGAAGACCATTTGTTTGTACAATAATTAAATTTTGTACGAAAGGTTTCCAGGTTTTGCATTCGAATATTGTCTATAAATAAACATCACAACTACAACAGATAATAAAGGCAATCAAATAATAAACTACTTAATATTGTAACCTCAATTAATGTCTCTCTTTTCTTACACTATCGGCTACCTAGCTCTAAATTTAATTAAAATATAAAAAGTATGGAGCTCTAAATTTAATTAAAATATAAAAAGTATGGTGAAACGAAACGCCACGTCATAAATCGCCAGCCAATAGGAGCGAGCGGCTTACGACCACCCGTGTGTCCATAAGACGACGACGACGTCCACAATACGATACGGGTTAAAACAAGTTATGACGTCGAACTACCCTTAAAACACTGTCATCACACTACTGTAAACTTACACAAACAAAAATATAACAACATGCAAACTACAATGATAATGATAGCCCAAAATATGAACAGACAAAAGGTTAGAGGATGTATAATAATTACATATTAATATTATTTAGTTGTACTTCAAATGCTATACTAATTTATACTTTATAAATTTATATAATAAGCGTTTTGTTCATACCTACACTTATACCCTCTAGCCCTTTGATTGGCACCCGAGGAAATGCAAAAAGAAAATTATGATCTTGTTAAAAACAAAATTGATGAGTCAAAAACAATTTAAAGACAAAATCATGATAGATTGGGATACAATGAAAGTCACAAAACAAGATTTTGATTCAAAAGAACTGGAAAATTACATACATACATAAGCTCACGCCTATGTCCCACTACTGGGGTAGGCAGAGACAACAGATCGCCACATGCTACGATTCTGACATACATCTTTCGCCTCCTCAACATCCATATGTTTCTTCATACAAGCTCATCGGTTCCGGGAACATTTTATTTTGCCCTTCTTCAGTACGTATCCGATTTGGTCAGCATACGAGCGCCTAGGGCGACCCCTTTTCAACCATTCCATTCACACTTGCCTTGTAAATTTCATACGTCAACCTACTTTCGCTCATTCTTTCCACATGGCCAAACCACCTCCTTTTTCAATCCTGGTCACTACATCTCCTTTCAGACGACATCTTTCTCTAACCGGTCCTTCAAAGTCACACCACACATACTACGCAGGGAGTGCATTTCAACCGTATTTATTCTAGATTCATGTTTCTTCTGCCATACCCAACTCTCACTTCCATACATTAAAGTTGGTGCCAACAAACCGTCGTGAACCGCCAAACGAAGCTTTTTAGACATATTTTGACTCTTCATGACGGTGTGCAAGGCTCCATTAATCATATTTCCTGCTTTCACTCTTCTCTCTATATCTCCGTCGTACATACAACCCAAGTACACAAACTCACTGACTTGTTCTAGCCTTTCATCACCTATCATAATTTTACATTCAGTCACTGTTTCATCGCGCTCGATAACCATAACTTTCGTCTTATTCACATTAACATTAATTCTGGAAAATTATTGCATAAAATGATTAAATGTGAATGAAATGATTAAGTAAAAAAATAAGATTATAGCCTTTAGGAGTTCACTGCAGGGCACGATTTAGGTGAAAGAGAGTTGGCAATACTCCATCACGCAAGCCCAGTGCGATTTGGCGGAGGCAGTTTAGTGCTTGCTGTCAGAGAATTTTCACAGCGACTTAATAGCCCTCTGACAGAGCTTCACGAATAGCTAAACCGCCATCTGACGTCACTATCTAGGTTCAACTGCTTATCGTGCCTTACAAAGTATGAATGATTATGAATTAAAAATCATTAGAAACAAATATATTAGTAAGACTTAATAAGCCAATAGTGGTTTAGTACAAGTGTGTGAAAAATCATACATTTGTTGTTGGGTTAATCTTTAGGGTCGATTCACACCGGAAGAGCATCGAAGAGCATTTGCTCGCGGCGGCAATCTTATCACTAGTTAGGGAATAAAGGTTAAATTTATTTGCACGTCGCCGACACAGCGAAAAGTGACCTTTATTCAGTAGTCATAAGATGGCCGCTGTGAGTGCCATAGAGAAAGTTGTTCAGTTTGATGTTCTGATCATCCCCTTAAAAAACCGTCAACATATTAAAAGACATAACCCAATCCCGTTTCACTTACAAAACTGGTAAATTTGAATTTGAATTTTATAAGAAACGAGCGTTAACCCGCGACTTCGTCCGCACAAATTGTATACCAGATTTTAAGTCAGATCATAAGCTATCAAACAAAAATTCATCAAAATCGGTTCAGTAGTTTTTGCGTGATACTCGTTCAAACAAACAAACACACAAACAAACAGACAAACAAAAAATCAAAAATTTGTGAAATGGAATCAGGGACACCTAAAAACCATATAGTAACTTTTTTTTTGTTAATATCTTCAATGTACAGACAAACTTTCTGTTACAGTTTTATAATAGTATATATGCCACTGTAGAAAACGATAATATCCATTTCTTTGGGAAGCACGAAATTCCTTCTATCCGGTGTATAATTTCAGCTATCATACGATTTGTATTTGTTATTTATTCATACACATTCGCTAGGTGCGAAACGACCCATAACGAATACACTTCGTCACGTGGGCAATGTCTTTTGACCCTGTATATCATTGAAATGTTGTCAAAAAAATCTAAAAACAATAACTTAATAAAATAGCCATTAGTAAAAGCAACTGAAATTAATTCTTACCTGTCAGGATTGTACTCCAGCGCGTTAGCGCATATGAGGTCGACATCGTCGAGGAATTCCTTAGCACAGTTGTACTTGTGAAGGTCCACCTTGGTCATCATGGTCTCTAGGTCCATCGGCTGCTTTATTATGTCCGGGTAATCTGTTACCTGTCACCAGTATGAATATTGTTTTGTTGTAACTTTTTATTGCTTTTATCTATACTATTATAAAACTGTAACAGGAAGTTTGTCTGTACATTGAAGATATAAACAAAAAAAAAGTTACGATATGGTTTCAAGGTGTCCCTGATTCCATTTCACCAATTTTGTCTGTTTGTTTGTTTGTTTGAACGAGTATCACGCAAAAACTACTGAGCCGATTTTGATGAAACTTTTTTTGTTTGATAGCTTATGATCTGACTTAAAATCTGGTATATAATTTGTGCGGACGAAGTCGCGGGTTAACGCTCGTTGATTCTAAATTTATATTTTCTCACACAAGTATGTAAAACGAATAATATTTATCCGTGGAAACTTTTAGTTGGCAATGTTGTTTTATAAAAATGTTGATACCCTACTATCCTGTAATTAGTCCGTCACTTTCAGATTCGGCTTTTTTCATTACTTTTAGCTACGAATAAGAATAACTATGGAAATGTAAATCAAGCTCAAAAAGTGGTACCACCAAAACTGCACAGTGTTCTAAATTTGATCTTTAATAACCTTGCCGCCAAAATATGTGAAAAATCCACATAATTTTGAGAGTTACTCTTCTATAGTTATTCTTATTCATCGACTTTTAGGACTTCGTCCGCACCACACCGGTTCTCGTCATCGTAACGAGATATAAAGTTATACCAGTTTTCAGTCAGAACCGACAGACAAAAAATAAAAAATCCGTGATTTGGAGTCAGTGACACCTAAACACCATATCGTGATCTTTTTGTAAATATCATCAATGTACAGACACACTTCTGTTACAGTTTTATTATTACTATACTCGTACTTAGGTTTGTGTAGGTTAGTCTCCGACACTTTTTCCGAGAATTTTGTACTAGACCCTAGATTATTTTGTATGTCAATGTCCCTTGCACATAACGTAGCTCATTCATTCATTCACTCACCTCCTCCAAGTCGACGGGTTTGGTAAACTTGTAGAAGCGCCTGTTAGAAGCCAACTTGCGACAGATGTCGCGCAGGAATATTCTAAGTTCGCGCAGTTTGTAGTCTTCTTTGCGCTTGCGCCGAGCTATGTCTGCTTCTGACTCGCGGGGAGGGGGCGGGGGTGGCGCTGCGGACAATACATTTGATAAGCAAATATAACACTTCAGAGTATAGAAATAAAATCCACACGACATAGACCTTGCGATGAAGAGAGCATATCTGTGGCGAGCCTCAAGAGGCTCGACCGGCAAGGCGTAGACCGGTGGGCAAACCCAGGTTAACGTCACTGAGGATCTCAAAGAGATGTAGGTGTTCACCTGGGCCCCGTTCAATAAACGTGACAGGTCGACATATTTGTCAAAAACCGACATAATTGTCGAATTGTCGCGAAAAGGCTGTTCAATAAAGATGACAAATAAGTCAGAAAGCGACATAATTGTCATGGTAGAATTGTCATCGACATCGACCGTGTTTAATAAAACTTGACAATTGTCAGCCTCAAAAATAATTGTACTCGACAAATTTGTCATGACATATATGTCGTGGTACTTGACAATTGTCAATATCCGACATTTATATTTATTATTAAGGAGTAGTATGAGGGTAAAATTAAAAAAAGTATTATGTGAAGTGCTAAGATGTTTGCGATGGATCACAATAATAAAATAACAATTTTAGGCCAAATTCATGACAATAAAGATGTGTTATTCGGAAAACTTAGTGAAAAGCAAATAAAAACACGAAATAAAAATTAAAAAATGGAAGGAATTGGCAGAGCAACTTAGAGCTATGGGTATTTATAATGCGCATCTGCAATAACATGGTATTGCGAACCACAACCCAACCAATGCAACACGCATAAAATTTTTGTTTAACGGGTGTAAGGGCTGCATTCCTCATAGTGTTATGTTCAAGTTGATGACCAATTTTGGTTACCAAATATTCGACGGTAGTTTTGCTTACCCGAAATTTTTCATTAAATTCTAAGTCGGTTACACTAACCGAAAAGTTGATTCGGTTTTTAAAACGCCGTTGCCGACGCTGTTCAATTTCCACAAAATATTCATCGTCGCTGCTTTCACTGCTAGATGATAACACCATTTTTCTCTAAAAATTTCAATCAATCCTTGTTTAACCAATTTGTAAACGTTTTGACACACACCTAGGTCACCTGTCGCGATTTTTTGACAATTCTACAAATATGTCGAATTGTCATGACAATTTAGCGTTCAATAAAACAAATATGTCAAGTTTTTCACGACAAATTGTCACATGTCGCCTGTCAGGAGAAAATGTTTATTGAACAGAAATATGTCAAATTGTAGTGACAATTCGACAATTATGTCAATTTTCCACCATGACAATTATGTCAATGTCAATTTTTATTGAACAGTAAAGTGTCGAATTGTCGCCTGTCGCCTGTCGCCTGTCACCTGTCATTGTCGCGTTTATTGAACGGGGCCCTGGACTAAACAAGTCACAAAAAAGATAAGAATGGCGTATTTTATTGTCCCCACTTCGGGTCTCTGACCCAGCATTAAGTTCGGAAATGTCTGAACGTACTGCCCTCATGAAAATTGCTGTGGAGGAAAAAATCTGCTCTCCCATTTAAAATTGCTGTACCTACCTGACTAAAATGTATGGGACAGCTGATTTTTTTACGCGTTTCCTGAGGTAGGCTCCATAGTGAAACTTTGATGGTCTGAGTTCACCGTTTCAGTATTTGCTAGGCTGTCACTTACACCCTGTATAGTTATGGTGCGCTTAACTTTCCTTGGGAAGTTCTCGCCGAGAATTCTAGACGAGAAGTTCTCGCGAGAGTGTAGATCCTGCTTTACATACAGATCGATGATCGGCTTGACGCGTCGGTATGCTCAGTCAGCTCTTCATATCTGAGCTATAGTCTAACAATAGTCTGTATTCCAGAGCAATAAGGAAGAGATTCTCACCTCTAGGCAAAGGAGGGGGTGGTTCATTGTTCTCGATGACGGGGGGTTCCAGCGGGGCCTCTGTGATGATGGGCTTAAGGAAGGCGATCACTTCAGACGCGTTCGGCTCCCGCACCCGGTACACGCAGTCTTTGTAGTTGGGGAACAGATCTTGAAGCTAGAAGGAAAGTTAGAACTCTTTAATACGAAGACGACCCGGTTGGTGTAATGTTTGCCACGCCGGACTGCCAAACCAGGGCCAGCCTGCCATAGTGTACTATCATTATCTATTCATATGGTACTATAGCAACAATGCTTTGGGAATCTCTATCGAGTCGGATGGTATATCAATGGGCCCATCACGGTGGAGAGATTTGCCAATCAGCGAGCCCGCCACAGCTGCATATTGTACTGGCTACTATGAACGCACGGCGACACATCAAGCTATACAAAACCAACATAAGCTGGCCGCGCGACGCTATACGTTACTCGACCTAAGCGCGGCCAGCTTATGTTGGTTTTGTATAGCTTGATGTGTCGCCGTGTGTACATAGTAATGTACACTAAGTAACTGCCTCCGTCGTCTAATGGTTAAGAGCATTGGCTCTCGACACGGAGGTCCCCACGGGATTCCCACGGGGACACCTAGTGAAATGTCACATTGTGCGTTTTTCCCCAGCTGGTTAGGACATTGCAGGCGGAATCACCTGATTGTCTGAAAAGAAAAATGATTTCGTGCTTCGGATGGCACGTTAAGCCGTTGGTACCGGCTACTATCTCTGGTGGTAGTAGTCGTTACATAAGAACTACATCAGAGGCCGTAAGGCGGTCTGAAAAACTCTGACACCAGGGCTCTGCCCACACGATAAGAAGAAGAAGAAGAAGAATGTACACTGACCTCGTTGGGCAGGTCGTCGCGCTGGCCGGTGCAGGTGGCTAGCAGTAGCGCATCGTCGCCTGCAGCGCGAGCCCGCCACAGCTGCAGCAGCAGCGCGGCGCCGGAGCCGCAGCTTAGCGCCATCCATACAGCTACTATGTCGCGGATGAAGATCACGCTGCCGCGGTCAGCTCGACGACACTCTGAGAATAACTGCGGCCAAGGAAATAGTGGTGGTTGTAATTCATATGACGCTAGAGTCGCGCCAGTTGAGGCCTCAGGTGACAGAGAGCCGGCAACTAGCTCAACCAGCGTATCAGCCTGGCTATACTAAGAGGTAGTGCCTCCATGGTCCCCTCGAGCACCTCATTAGAGTTTACATTTTTCTTATTTTATTATTTTATTTTGTTGTAGATTATGTTTTCTATAAATACAAAATATTATTATGAGGTTATCGGAGACTGAATTAAATGTTGACAAGATATAAGATATTTAAGAGATTGAGACAAAACTAAAGCAGCTGACATGGCCACTTTTGATCTTGGTTTACAGGAATTACAGAGACGGTAACGAGTGGTAACTAAATGTGTAAAATTTGGACCGGACCCGGAAATTGTGTAATTGACTACAAGTTTTTAAGAAATAATTCAGAAAAGTGTTTAAGAACGTTAAAAACTGAACTGATACACTTACGGTCAACCAAAGCAGCCCCGCACACCGTAGCGGATTGCGGAGCAGTGTATGATACGCCTAATTTTGAAGTAATATAAATGCTTAAACGTATATAAATGCAACACAGGTGCTGTGAAATTTTCAGCTCGTTTCACGCTTATACACTGTAGATGAGATCTCGTATCCTCATAATCATGGTTAAGACAGTAGTTTCATGTTATCTCAAAGTCTACTCACGGATATAAGTGCCTGTTCCTGAGTGAAGGTGTGAACGGAGTGCAGGGTCGCCATACTGAGCTCCTTGACGGTGCAGTGTTCTAGCTGTGAGAGCAGGGCCGGCGCTAGGTAGGTCTCCGCGCACTGTCCGCTCACTAGCATTACCCCAGGCGATTGTGCATCCACGATTCTGTTAATAACATATTTTTTTTATAGACCTCAAACCTTCTATCAGGAATAAAGAATAAAAAAAGAAAATAAATGAGCAATATTGTCAATATTATAATACCTAACGAGCTGGGATTCGCATGGTCTGTTACGAAATTCTCACACTTTCACCCTCGTTTTCACACCTTTGGCGGTTGAATTGCGAAAAATATTTCGAGCAATAATAACATCCCTGACAAATTTTAAGTTGGTAGTCTTTGTAGTCTTGGAGTGTTGAGTGAGTGTACTCATTTGCATAGATTCAAGCAAATCTCACAACAGTTTCGCCGAAAATAGTTCAAACTAGAGTTAACCCGCGACTTTGTCCGCACAAATTATATACCAGATTTTAAGTCAGATCATTAGCTATCAAACAAAAAAAGTTTCATCAAAATCGGTTCAGTAGTTTTGCGTGATACTCGTTCAAACAAACAAACACACAAACAAACAAACAGACAGACAAAAAGTACAAAAATTGGTGATAAGGAATCAGGGACACCTAAAAACCATATCGTAACTTTTATTTTGTTAATATCTTCAATGTACAGACAAACTTTTTGCTACAGTTTTATAATAATTTAGATTGATGCCACGGCGTGCGCTGTGATCGACTTGACAGTTCCCAACACGCCACCCCACTTCGCACACAGCCAATATAGTAAGCAATAACTACAGGCACCTCGTCCCCTCACGGTGAGGGTAGATGTTCTTCAGTACTAGAGTCGCGGCCTGTAACTGCGCCTGAAGCAGCGGTAGGCAGTAGGTAGGCAGGGGCCGCGCCGACAGCGGACTGGTTCTAGCGCCGGCCGCTACTAGCGTCCTCATCGCCGCCAGCATATCCTCTTTTGTTACTTCCACCTGCGTTCGAAAACGGAACTTAGATTTACTAGGAGTAAAATTGTTATCCATTTTGAAAGAATGTAAAGCCCGACCAGAAAAATAATAAGCCAAGTCATGTTGCGGATAATCATGGGAACTAATTTTTGTACTTCGAACACAGACATTAAAGGTTATAGTCGGTCTTACCTTATCTTATCTAAGCAATATTGAGAATATAAAATCCTGAATATAATAGCTAAGTCGAGCTTTTATCTATACTATATAATGTCATGGATATATAAACTTAGCCTGGAGTTAATTGCTAACCCAAGTTGACAAATATATTTCAAGTTTAGTTAAAAATTATTTCCTCATTCAGGGTCCAGTATAATATCGAAGGTAAAACAATTTAGTACCCATATAAACCGCGCCACTACAATTTTTACCACTGCACATCATTTATACATAACCGTCATAATTTTGTAAACTAAATTATTTCTTATTGTCATACAATGAGCGTTTTTCTTTTCTTTTTTAAATTTAGTTCCTAAAAAACTCGCCGCACAGACCGTAGCGCCATCTATCGATGCCCTAGAAATCCAAAAGAAAAATGCTCATTATAGTTTAATATATACTTACATTCTTCTCGTCAATAATCAAAGCGTGATCGCTTTCATAAACTTGTGGGTACACCCTCCTTAGAGCCTTTAATACTGATTCTGAACATAGCGCTTTTAGATCCGAACCTGAAACAAAAATAAAGTCACTGACACACGGCACATAACAGCATTTATTTCATCCTAGGAGTCAAGTGGCGAGTGCTAAAAATCGCTTGTGTGATACAGCCATTATTATTATATCGCAGTTCCCTATAATTGTGTATCGCTCACCTCCATAGCCGCTGGAAATTTGTGCTATATGGCACAAAGCGTCGTCGCTAGGCCTCGGACGCCACACCTGCGTGTATATGTCGAGGAATATTATTATATCGCAGTTCCCTATAAACTGTGTATCGCTCACCTCCATAGCCGCTGGAAATCTGTGCTATATGGCACAAAGCGTCGTCGCTAGGCCTCGGCCGCCACACCTGCGTGTATATGTCGAGGAATATTATTATATCGCAGTTCCCTATAAACTGTGTATCGCTCACCTCCATAGCCGCTGGAAATCTGTGCTATATGGCACAAGGCGTCATCGCTGGGCCTCGGCAGCCACTCCCTTGTGTATATGTCGAGGATGTCGCGGCGCGCGGCGGCCGGCGGGTGCGTGAAGTGAAGCTCGCGGTCGAAGCGGCCGGCGCGCCGCAGCGCCGGGTCTATAGCGTCCAGACGGTTCGTTGCACCTATTATTACTACTTCGCCCCTGCACGGAAAATAAAAACGGTGTTAAGTTAGTAGCCCAAAAGTCGTCGCTAATTGTAACCTAACTAAGTTGTCTGAGGATTTGTTCACGTTACACGTTACAATTAGCTACTACTTTTGGTTCCTTTACTACACATTGTAAATATAACAAAATTAAACATCATATATGCAAAAGATTCAGAAATATTCGCGTGGCACATGGCTCGCAGAACCGATGGCCGATGAGGCCGAAGAGTTCTCGAGTGACGACCGCGCGCCGAAAAGCGCGGCGTGGGTAGGCCCTCCCACAAGGTGGACTGACAACCTGGTGAAGGCGGCGGGAACCCGTTGGGTGAGGGCATCGCAGGACCAGTCGATGTGGTGATCCTTGGGGGAAGCCTATGTCCAGCATTGGACGTCTATCGGACGAGATGATGATGATGCAAAAGATGCACATGTGAGAGTAACGTGTTGGCGTCTACTCTCGCTGCGTCACCTATACACACGGCGACAGCTAAACCTAACAATAGTTGAACTCTATGTCCATGAAAATAGAGTTCAAGTATGGGGGCGTTGATCTGTCGCCGTGTACATAGCATATTGTGCGGGACTACGAATAAGAATGTATAGAAATGTAAATCAAGCTCAAAAAGTGGCACGAAAAAACTATACCGTGTTCTAAATTTGTTCTTTAAAAACTCATACAAAATGCCATTTTTCAAGAGGTGCCAAAAATTGTTGATTTTGTTTCGAGTTATTCTTCTATAGTTATTCTTATTCGTAGGTGCGGGTGGATTCAAATCGGGACCCTCATGAATTCCACACCTCTCCATTTTCGCACGCTCTCTTGCTATGAGAAATATTTTCAGACATCTGCATTCATGGATAGATTGTTACATAAACCTTATTATGTAACCCAAGAATTGACATAATGTAGTGTGTGACGCAACGAGCTTTCAATTTCAAGGTATCCAATGTCACAGACCTGTCACACAAGCCGTCCATCTCCGCGAGCAGGGTCCCAACTATACTGGTGTGGACCTGGTCCTGCCTCACACTCCGCACTGGCGCCAACGCATCGATCTCGTCGAAGAATATTATCGACGGCTTCATCTTATTAGCCTACGAAATGAAAAAGGGTTTAAATAATGTTTCTATTGGCATTTTCTTGGGCGAAACGCTAGCTAACGGTAAACGCTAACGTTACCATGATTGGACCGCGTGCGAACCACAACTTTTAACACATTCGGTATATAAGGCCCATATTCACTTTGATTAGTGCGAGTGCGGGTGATTAGTAATTGCGGATCATTAGTGCAGGTGTGTAGTGCGACTGGTGTCCAATTCTGTTTACCACCACCGTGACCGTCGACCAGCAAGTATGAACGCGCACATAGAGACCTAGATAGATGCCAACCAACGCGCTGAGTACGAAACCTAGTGTCGCATTACCACCAGTACCACGTGATAGAAAATATTCTGTTAGCTTGAATGTGCTCATTATCCATTGCGGTATCAGAACTCAAAGTTCGAATAATCTTTAGTACTACGCAAGCATTGTAAACTATTTACACATAATATCTCGACTGGCTTTCAGCCTTATAATATATTGAATCATTACTGTCGCGAGCAATGTGTTCCGTTTTTGCGCATATTGCTGCGACACTGGCCCCGCCCCCTTTTCACATCTCCCTTTAGTTATTGTGATCTGTGGACGCGCCTCAAGAAGGTAAACGCCTCCGACGCTAAACGTTATACACTGCTATCCAGACGTGTTTAGTGGCAGGCACGCTGCGAATCAGGGGGAAGGGAGGGCGCGCGGGACGTGGCTACTCGGCTACTCGCAGTCCACTCACAAAAAAATAGAACACGCTTCTAATCATTTTACTACGCAGGTTCAATCGCTGTCCACACGTGTTTACTCCTAATCACTAAGAATCTGCACTAATCATTGATCAAAGTGAATACAGACCTAATAATTATGTGACAGCCATTAGAACCATTTTTACAGATCGCTCAGATGTTAACGGCTGTCAGTTACATAGTAAATAAGTCAAGATTAGCACGATACAGAATTCAGCAAAGTTGAATACTAATTGTATTGCAATATAATTATTACTAAAATTGGATTAGGATTGAACTTCGATGTTTTAAATAAACACGATCGGGGACCTGGAGTGCGATTTATGAATCTCTAACTTTGAACTCAGCAGTTGAAAATGTATGGAGATACGCATCTTTCTACTGCTGATTTGACATTCAAAAATGGCACTCCTGGAGTATGATTTTTGAATGTCAAATCGGCAGTAGAAAGATGCATATCTCCTTAGTAATATTGACATTTTCAACTGCTGAGCTTGGCGAATGAGATTCAAAAATTGCACTCCTGCACTGTCGACTTCGAAAACGTTCGGTTTCGTCAAAGTCAAATGTAAGAATAATGGTCACCTGCTGGAACAGGAGCTTCAGCAACCGCTCGCTCTCGCCCACCCATTTATTCAGACAGTCTGCCCCCTTCCTCATGAAGAACGCGACCTTCCTCCCCCCCACTAAGCTGCACTCGGTCGCCAATGCCCTGTCACATTATTACATATTAGTAAACACTTTAAATATGCTCAAATTAAATATTACTAAATTGAGAATTATTAAAAGTGCCACAGAGGCACAGATTAAGAGTTACTTCGTAACAGATACATCACTTCCTTAGAAAACAATAAGTTTCACGCTTTAATCATTTTACTGCCAGACGGTACGCGCGAAAATGTCGCTTAACTCAGCGTTGTTATTACTACGTACAGCGCGCGACGTATGCGACGTTGCCATCTGGAGCGTTTGGCAGAATTCAAACAAGCGCATCGCTTACGATGCGACAAAGTGTAGGTACTTATCTCGGTTCGTACCACAGAACATTACAAGAGGGGTTAGAAATGCAAAGTAGCGCTTTTGCTTCGGAGACGGCTGTCGCCACTTGTCTAAGCGGGAGCTCACGTCATTGTAGCAGTACAATTACTCGTGCCCTCTCGCTCGCACCACGCCGCGCCTTATGGTGTTATGCAAATCATTGCATTGCATAACCTGTGGCGACACGTTTCACGCCTACTTTGCACTTCTAGCCCCTCTTATAATGTTCTGTGGCTCGTAGGGCCAAGTGACGGAGGCCTGCAAGTGCATGCAAGACATCTAGTAGTTTTAGCAATGTTTCTGACTACCCCGAAAGGGATTACAGAAACGAGTGTATGTATGTGGAATATAAAAAACTCTGCCAATGCATGCTACATTCTGGTTTTAAAGCCTCAAGCTCCAAGAAACCTCTATGCCTAAATTCATAGAAATGATTTCAATACAAACTCACTTTCCAGTCATTTATTTACTTACTATCCTATAAATATTATAAATGTGGAAGTTTGTGACGATGTTTAGATGCTTGTACGAAGCACGTACATCAATTATCGGGGTCAATCGGTAGATGTTATTTCGCAGCACAGCATTTGCACATTGAACGCGGACATCACGCGACCTCGATAAAAGTGCATCGTACATAGGGCGCTAACATTACTTTTTAAGAGCATTTATCACAGCAAATCAGTGTTCGAATATACGTGGATACGACCATTACTCTCAGCATTTCATTCCTTCGGCCGTATCCTACTTCAGCACTCAGTATCCAGCAAAGCATAAGGATATATCCAATATCCACAGCATTAGAATACCTAGCATACATATCAGTTAGCATATCATAGCGTGAGAGCGTACTAACTCTCACATTATTTTGGTCCTTCGAGCCGGATCGAAAGGACAACTACTTTGCGTCGCGATCGCGAGAGAGTTGTACCTTGGGTCCTGGATTAAAACCAGTGACCTCGCGGGCGTACGGTTCGCGTGTGTTACAAGCAAAGCAGCAGCAGAGCAGATCAGCATAGCAGAGAGGCAGAGCATAGCAGAGCAAAACAGCAGAGCAACATAGCAGCACAGCACAGCAGAGCATGAGCAGAGCATCAGCATGAACAAAGCAGAGCATCGAGGCAGCGTTAAGGTCCAGAATTCCAAGTAAGATCTTTCCATTTATCTTGCTTGATCTATCGTTATGGAAGCCTTAATCACACGTCAAGCAGAGATCCTAGAGGAGATCAAACGCATCTATTCTAATTTTAAGGACTCTGAAAGTAGGAAAACTACGGAGTACCTGGAAGCAAGGGTTATAAGGTTGGACGAAATATGGGTGGAGGCCCAGCGCAACGACGCTGAGTTATTTAAAATGGAAGATCCAAACCAGCAGTATTTCGCCGACAACATCATCGAAGTTTTGACCGGGTGGTTCGAGGGCGCTCGCAGCGCTATCACACGGTATAAGCTTAAAGAGATGAAAGCAGTAGAGTTACAGCAGACCCAATACGCACAGTTTAGAGCGTTAAAAAGGTTAATAAACAATATTAGATTCGATTCAACTTCCGAAAAGTGGGAGATTGAAGACAAACGGAAATCCCTAGAGTCAAGGTGGGAGGCAATCGACGAACTACATCTACAAATTGATGTGATTTTAGAGGGTTCGGACGAGAAGTATTATGAAGAGTTTTATAAAAATGAGGTTGAATTTGAGCAGACAAAACGCACGTTAAATATTATATTAAATTCAACGATACAGCAGCAGCAATCTAGGTCAAAAGGTAAGCGTTCAACACTCAGGGATGCTCAAAGGCCAATGTTCAATGACTTACATTATGACGCCCCCCATAACAAACCTTCTCTGTCGAAAGCAAAGAAAATTGAAGAGTCGGACAGGAGACAACGACAACCTACAATATTTAACATTGACAGGTTTCCCCAAACAAAAGCGCCGAGCAAAGAGGTATCGTTCTCGCTAACAACGCCAACACCAACATCAGCACCTGACACGCCCAAGGGTCCGTCCCACGCAGTGTGCCACGGAGCGACGCATAATGTCGAGGAGCTAACAAAGTATTCGGGAGTCAAAGAGAAAAGCAATCAATCAAATTTAGCGATGACGTCACCGTCAAAAGAACAATGTTTTGAAGAGAAATATGGCGAACATACAAAACGGTTGGAGAACGGTAGAAACGTGGTAGGCATGCCAATTAAAGAAAAGGTTGAATCAGTCAGAGCATTAAACAAGCAAGCCATAGCAAAACCTAAACAACGAGAGCGACAGCTTGAGAAAGATGAGCAGTTATCCAAAAGCTACAAAAAATTGGCTCATATTATGAAGGAAGTTAAGGGATGCAAGGACCTCAGTTGCAACCTACCACATCAGGGAGTGATCAAGCAAGATTCCTTCATAGAAAAACATAGAACTATGCGCAATGACCCGACGACAAGGTTTCATAAACGATTTAAAGTGCGACAAGTGAAACATTGGCAGCGTATTAGTGTGTGTTATAAAAAATATTCCCGCCCTACAGTAAAAATGAAAAAGACATCCTAATAACGTTTTTATAAAAACCTAAAACAATCCATATCAATAATCTGTGCAACAATATGTTACTAACCTAGTTATATTTTAACATACTTACCTACTAACATAAAACAGAACAATAACTTTTGCCGTGATCAGCACATTTCAATTACGGTCTTTTCTACATGATCAGCACTTTAAACTGTGGTTCTCTACCACTATCAAACATATTTAATATTTTATTATGTAACTTACCTTTTTTCTTTATTCGCATTAACTGTTTGAAACTTAATTATTACGGTCAAGGTTATATTTTTCGTAGTTTTACATAATCAGCATTTTTATACTTACTTTGTTACTATAACTTCTATCAAATTTACTAGTACAGTACGACCAAACTTATAATTTTTTCTTCCATTTTTAAAACGTTTTGTCACCTATGGTCAAAGTCTCGTTACTATAGCTACTATCAAAGTTACCTAAAATTAATATACTATTTTTACATGTTTAGCATAATTAGCATTTCTTTAGCATACAATACTTGAAAATCAGAATCGAGTTCATACTTTTGGTTACATTTTCTAGAGCAGAGCTAATACGTTTCACATTTTTTGAAACCCGTAGGTATACCGATTTACTTTATTTACAAAAATAGCAGGATCAAGCTATAATTTTATATACTAGTTACATTTTTATCATTTTTGAAACTTTCTAAGATTACTTATTCGTTTAAATACCTACTTCTATAAAATCATTCTTTCACAACAGCATTTTAGTCATTATTACCTACGATACGATCAAGCTTAGGTACGTTTTTAATTTGTATACTAGGTTACATGTTTAGCATTTCAAATTGTTTATATTTAGTCATTTAAAATTCTTTTTACAACAGCATATTTTAATACCGCATTTAGCGAATCAAATTGATAAAATATTTAGTGTTACAATTTAATTCAATTCTTTGAGTTGGCAAGATGTACAATGGATGTACATTTAGCACATTTTTTACATAGTTTAGTTTTTACATGTACATTCAGCAAACTGACCTTACCTACAGTGTTCGGTTGCTATCAGCAAAATGTTTATAATTAATTACTTATCACCTACTTTTAAAGTTTTGCAGACCACAGATCAAATCATTCCTATTGGTCTTTTATTGACCCTAAAATAAATACTTACTTAAGCATGACACCTAACAATTGAAACTTTCAAGGTAGGTGGTTAAGAAAGATTTTTCCTTATCTTCTGCTTCTTTCTTTTGAGTGGCAATATGTACGAAGCACGTACATCAATTATCGGGGTCAATCGGTAGATGTTATTTCGCAGCACAGCATTTGCACATTGAACGCGGACATCACGCGACCTCGATAAAAGTGCATCGTACATAGGGCGCTAACATTACTTTTTAAGAGCATTTATCACAGCAAATCAGTGTTCGAATATACGTGGATACGACCATTACTCTCAGCATTTCATTCCTTCGGCCGTATCCTACTTCAGCACTCAGTATCCAGCAAAGCATAAGGATATATCCAATATCCACAGCATTAGAATACCTAGCATACATATCAGTTAGCATATCATAGCGTGAGAGCGTACTAACTCTCACAATGCTAGTGACTCAATCACGCATAAACTACTAAACGGATTTGAATGAAATTTGGCAAACAGAATAAGCTCTGGATTTAACACATATTATACTTTTTTAAAAGTAATTGCAGACGATGTCGCGGGCAACAGCTAGTGTATAATAATTATTCAAGCAACAAATATTATTTAGTGCCATTAGAGTGCATGATGGAGCCAATTTTTTTCGCATTTCTTCAAATAAATTTATTTAGTGAAATTTTTTAGTTTCAGCTGACTGTATGTTAAGGTGAGGTCGATGAAAGTGGAGCACGCCTATTCACTCTTATCTTTACTATCGACAACATAACTACTAATATTTTACCTTGCCAACAAAGTCTTGCCAGTGCCAGGCGGGCCGTGGAACAAGACACCTTTAGCCGGACGAGTGTTGAACTTCTTGAAGAGCTCTGGATACATGAGTGGGAAGAGCACCATCTCGCGGAGGCACTTTATGTGCTCTTCTAGACCGCCGACCTGGAAGAACAATACCCTTAGTATTTTTAGATTGAATTTAAGAATTATTTGATAACATTGGGTTTAGAAATCAATAATATTTGAATTGGGTACCTGTAACGATTAGTTGAACGAAACACTCGAGCTCAAAAAACATCGTGAGAAAACCTGATTATAGGCTAGTCATTTTACAGAGTTTTTTTAGGCGGGGTAGGGAGTAATTATTAATTGTACTTTTAAACAGTAACCAGCACCATTTAGTAACAAAAAGACTATCTTAAAACATATAAAAAAATTTGCTATGCAACATAGAAATCAAAATTGTGTGTCCCAGAAGGGTTTTAAATTAATAATATTTATACCAATGCACTCATTTGAATTAGATATAGCAGTAAAAATTATTTTTGAGCAATAAAATAGGCATTGAAATTTAAACATCAGGTTTTTTAGAACAAGATAATAGCTAAGTTTTAAAATTAGAACTATTGCTAGTGATTTTTTTTTTAATTTTGGTACATTTCTAGGCTCAAATTGGCTCGAAAAAAAATATCAATTATTAATTATTCCCGGCTCAAACCGTAAAATGACTGGGCTATTACGCCAAGATAGAAATTCTGATGTGTATGTGTAGTCCATCAATCCGCAATGGGCACGCGTAGTGAACTGATACACCCTCGCTATAGTGGGATGAATATAAGCTGATGAAGGCTCGAGCGCGTTTGATAACGTGTGGGCATTTCAGTGCGCGAACATTCCTTTAGAATGTGCCCATATCCAGCTAGGGACAAATCTTGAGGAAATATAGCTGTACACTTATGCACATGAAGTTTCGCACCAATGTAGCTAAATGGACATCTGTCGAATCTGTTCAAAGATTTTTTTCGCGTGTTTTGTTATTTTGTCACGCTGGAATTTGCGTTCACACCTCATAGGTACCTCTTGATAGTTACATTGTGCGAATACAGTGCAATATCTTAAAAAATTCTTCGTTCTAAATATTTATATTAAAATGATTATATTAAAAACATAAAATACGCTAGCCCATGCCGCTTATTCGTTATTTCGTTAAATAAAAACTTACCGAAGAAAACCTGACATTGCGATCAACTTCAATAGGCTGAATGTCTTTCAACGCCCTCTCTGTCTTCTTGTCATCCATATTCTTTGATTTTTGTCTGTAACATACAATTGTAACATGTACAAGGAAAATAATTCCGCTCGTCAATCATCGTTTGCGCAGAGCAGGACTGTGTCCCCGACAAATCCCGAAGCCATTTAGTAATCAAAGGGTGCAAAGTCGGATATCAGCGAAGAGGGCTCGAAAACAATTAGCCAATGGCGCCAAGGGATTCAAGGCACATCCTGATAGGTCAATATAATTTCGCGCGCTATTAAAATTTGTTTACTGCGCAGGTACATCGATAAGACTTATAAACCTGGTACTAAAGTGGAGGCGTATCTCAGATGGTTAATTAAAATAGACATTTGCTTTCTAGCTCTGAGAACGATTTCCTTCTCACTCCCTAATAATTGAAGCCTGCGCCGTGATACCTCAACGTTCCTCAACGTTCCAAATTAATTTCAAATAAAATCCAGCCAACAAGCTATGGCTATACAACCTCCTTACATCACTGTACCATTTTATTACCAATCTATATGATACTTAGACTTAGGCAGCCATTACAAACTGAACCTTATTGAGAGAGATTTAAATCACATGACAATAGGTGAAATAGTTGCCAAGCGTTTTATAAGTAATAAATATCACCGACATTGCCACACAAATTATCTAGTCCGATTTACCGTTAAGTACCGGAGTCCAGTCCAGACTTGTATTATGATGACTAGACAACGATAAACAATAGAATCATATAGAAACTAACATCTATGGCTTTGGTACAAATATTCGTATTCACCATACAAATATTTGCCCCTTGCAGGATTCGAACCTGCGACCCTTGTCACAGCAGGCAGGTTCACTACCGACTGAATAACCTGGCCGTTTATAGTAAGATCTGATTTCACTAGTCAGATAGTTAATATTTTAGAAAAATTCCTCGAATGTGTCGTTCACAGAACATTATAAGAGGGGATAGAAGTGCAAAGTAGGCGTGGAACGTGTCGCCACAGGTTATGTAATTTTTTTTTGTTAGCCTATTTCATCCCACTGCTGGGCAAAGGCGAGAGGCCTTTGCCCTAATTTGCATAAAACCATAAGCCGCGCGGCGTGGTGCGAGCGAGAGGGCATGAGTAATTGTAGCACCGTGAGCGGGAAGACAAGTGGCGACAGCCGTCTCCGAATCAAAAGCGATACTTTGCATTTCTAACCCCTCTTATAATGTTCTGTGGTGTCGTTGGTGTGCGCAATAAATTATCAAGTGATTTTCATCTCTATTAGTAAAAGAATAAGTTTCCTCACCTGCTAAGAGTCTTGTTTTTCATAGAAACGTTCAGGTCTTCTTCAGTATCTGAACTTGTGCTACTACTGCTGTTCGATGCTGATTGTGCTGAAAATATTATTTGATTAAAAATCTAAAAGACTACACTGCTGCATTTTAAATTCAGTCTTAACTCCATAAGGATAAAAGTACATGCGTGGAACATCCACAATTTTGGAGCACATACTTCCCCATTTTTTAAGAGGGCACCGAGCCCTCAATCGTATTTTTTTATTTATAACAACATTTCTAAAAAACAAGAATATCACAATGTGGGGGATCTGATCCTCTTGGGGTCCACTCCGACCGGCCAGTAAAGGCAAGTCGGAGACGAGAATCAGGGACTTCCCCCGGGAGCACTCGGGCCCGTGGTGTTATTATTATTAATATTATAAAAAGTGGCCACTTCAAAATACGTAGACGTATAATTCTAGAAAATACACACTGGACAGCTTCGGTACTACTAGTGAAAAAGTTCGTAGTTTTCAGAATATTTCTGAGTACCCCTCAGGGACTATACCCGTGAATATGCTTATGCTATAATTCTACAAGAGCTAATACACATAAGTGTAAATAATACTTACATCTCAAAGTCTTTCTACGCAATATTTTGGGCTTCCTCTCTCTCAAGGAATACGGTTTCTTCCTTATTGTAAATGTTTTAGCTGAAATGAGTACATTCACTTTAATATTTTAAACATATTTTACGATAAGGATAAAAGTAATAAAAATTCGTCTACGCAACAAATCTCGTGCAAAGACCCTCCATAGGGACATACACAAACTGTTAACACCAATGTAATCAGCCTATACCCTATACAGGGGGAAATTGATATCATAATTTTTTTTACTAGCCCACTTCATCCCACTGCTGGGCAAAGGACTTTCATCCTCCAACCATCTCAGTCCTGGGCATGCTCTGGCCACGCGTCATCGAAAGAATCCTGATCGTCCGCCGCCACCTCTTCATAGGACGACCTGGACGCCGACGACCGTTTTCTGGGATCCAGGGCGTTACAATTTTTGCCATTCTTGCCATATCATTAGCATCCTTTTAAACTAAGAGTCTACCCAACAAACTGAACAACTTTTACTATGGGAGCAAATCGGTCGGAGCAAAAAAAATCAGCTGTTGCATACTTTTGAGTAGAGTAGGCAGCGGCGGCGGGTGCAGTTTAGTATGGAACAGCAGATTTTTTTTTTGCTCCGTTCGGTTTGCTCCCGTAGTAAAAGTTGTTCAGTTTGATGGGTAGACTCTTAGTTTAAAAGGATGCTAATGATATCAATTTCGCCCTGTAATATAATTTCTCTACTCGCGCGCGACTCTGTTTTTATCCATACTACATTAAGCGCGACTTTCGCACTCTGAAAACCGCGGTAAGAGATATCTTAGCGGGATTTTAAAAACCATACTAGAGGGGCTAGATAGATAGATAAAATCCTATAAAAGTATTGTATAAAAAAATTGCTTTAAGGCTTTTATAGTTATACGAGCTTTTACCCGCGACTTCGTCCGCGCAAATTATATACCACATTATGTACCACAGATTTTATGTCAAATCATAAGCTTTCAAACAAAAAAAGTTCCATCAAAATCGGTTCAGTAGTTTTTGCGTGATGCTCGAACAAACAAACAATCAAACAGACAAAAAATCCAAAAAATTGTGATTTGGAGTCAGGGACACCTAAAAACCATACCATTATCTTTTTTTGTAAATATCTTCAATGAACAACTACAGACACACTTTATTTACAGTTTTATAATAGTTTAGATTGGAGCAGCAATTTTTTAATTCAGGCTTTCTTGAATGAGTTATCTTAAATATTGTAATGAGCGCTACTGAACGGTAAAAGGAGCCTTAAAGCAGCATTAAAAAAGTATAACACTCACCTCTGCCCCTAGTTTCTCGCTGCGCAATCTGTACGAAGGCTGGTTTAGGCTGGCGCGTGCGTTTAGATCGACGCGGCTGCCGCGCTAGTGTGATATCGCTACCGGACTCTGAAGACGATGATTCTGATGCTGTGGAAGAAATAATACCAATAAATAACTACGAGGTAATGAAAACGAGAAGATAGCTTGATGAATTGAACCTAATTCCAATAGGGATAGGATATGAAACGAAACAACGATACTTTATTTTCCTCACAAATATACCCTTAAGACATTCGTTTCCCAATCTTACTAGATATTTTCGTTAGCTCCGTGTCTATATGTAGAGGAACACCATATATTACATATATGTGGTGTGGACACAGTTATAAACTCCGGAAAATTCGCATATAAGTCATAGCACGAATGTGTGAATCATGCTCACGACTACATTTTCAGAGTAATCAGGGATATTACAGCATATTCAAAATATCCACATTTCACTAGAAGTGCCCTAACTCTATTTAGTGTGACAGGTAGTGAGAGCATCGCCACTTTCATTAGATAATGAACACAATGCCTTCACGCCGCAAAATTGAAGTGAAGGTTTTTTAAGATATTTGTCATCAACCTTAAATAAATCTGTTACCTTTCTTTCCCATTTTGAACTAAATATCATCACACTCTTTTTGAGAAATGTAAAAAAAAAGAAAAGAAAATAGTAAAATGTATTTTATTTATCGTACTATTTATATATATATTATAAGCACGTATTATGCGTAGGCATTTATACTATTGTGTTATAGTGTACGTTACTATGATAGTTATAGATAGGAAACGAAAGTCATTGACCAATAGTACCAAAGAAAATTTCACAAACTCAAAGAAAAATATGCATTCTTTATAAACGAATAGATGCCCTAATTCCTTATCAAATTGATAAATATAAAACTAGGAAAATACGGTAGTGGTGAACCACAAATATATGCCTTTGATAGTGATAGTGTCATTTTGTAGTCATTATTTAGGTAAGTACCTGAAGAAAATTTACATTCATTTTGAATAAGGAAAATGAAATATTGAGTAAAGATTATGTTGTAGAGTTTCTGGCCGCATAATCTCTAGAGCGACAACACGTTCCGACGCGGTGGTAGCTTCAAAAAAAGACTAGACGTGCAATAAATGTGCTTCCAGCTCCTATATTGAATATTTTATGTTACCTTATGAGTTAAAATGAGCTTGGCGCTACGCAGGACTGTCAAATCAAAGGTGTTGTGTGTTAATAAGAGTTAAGACCAATCCGGTTGTGGGATCTCCATAATAACGACACATGAACCTATTCATTGAGTTGACGGCACGATCGCTCAGACAGTAGTGAACCTGCCTGTGTGAAAGGTCGCGGGTACGAATCTCGTATGAATATTTGTACCTGAGTCATGGATGTTGTTTGTATGTATTCTATATTCATGTCTAGTCATCATAATACAAATCCAGGCTAGGTTCTAATAGTTCTTTTTTACTGATAATTTGTGTGACAATGTTCAAGATATTTATAAGTAATATTTAAGCATAGCACCGCTCACCACCATATAGAAACTCCACACTTCACTAGCATTACTTGTATTTAATTGGAAGAACTGAAATGAAATTTTAGATATCCCACGAACCAATCTTACCTCATGTAATATATAAAAGTGGAATTGCCATTATTAAAATTTTATAAAACTGGTCTAAAATTAACAAATTTTAATAATACAAACACATAATTTTAAATAAATCTCATAAGAAAATTTAGAACAATAAAAACAAATAAAAATTCTATATCATTTTTATATGCAAAGAGAATATAATCACTACGCGTTATATGATTCTATCAAAATGACTGACATTTTAATAGACAAGACTATTTTTTAAGATTTCCTAGTCTATTAAAAAGTTGGAATTACCAGTTTCTTGACTATCCTCCTTCTTTTGTCTCCTTCCTCTACCTCGAGTGGATCGCGCAGGACCTTGGTTACTAAAATTACAAGAATATTAAATTAATTTTGAACCTCATGTCGATTCCAGATTAGTGCTTATGAAAATACTGTTGGTATGTGCTTTGAAGATTAGATCAAGTGATTACTAATATGATTTAATTGACAACATAAAATTTTTTTAACCACCTGTTTTTAGTGAAAAATATAAAAAAAGGTTAAAAAATACGAGATACGTATTTTTCCGATTTAATTTTTGATCGATATTTCAATTTTTAATTTCTTTTGAATTTTCGGAAAAACGTAGGATTTATAGCTATAATACCTTGGCCACAATAAAATTAAAAATAAAAACTGTCAAAAGCAATAGAAAAGCCCACAGAAAAGCCAAGCAAAGGAATAAAATCTCATTCAACCTCTTTTTTATTTTTCAGTATTTTTCAAATAAATGATAATTTTGATATAAACTTTGAATCCTTTTTGAATCACATAATCTCCAAATATTGGTACCTTCCTTAAAATGAAATGTTGTCAATTAAGTACAAGGAAAAAGTCTCCCAGAGTGACGAAACCGGAGTTCGTCTGCCGGACCCTCAGCCTCAACATGACAGCTAACTGGCTATCCAATACTGCCTGCGTAACATGACAGAGGTGAGAGCGACACAAGTCACTTCTAAACATTAAATGGGTTATCTCCACAGTATCTCACTCACATTTGACGTCAGGCAGGATGGTCATGATCAAGGATTTTAGAATCATAAAGGATGCCACTCCTACTTACAAGCATGGAAACAAGAAAATTGGGCATGGCGGCCGGTAATGTTCGACCTTCTTTCGTATCTCCGTAGTCGATATTTCCAACGTTTTTGTGTCCCTTTCTATCAGAAAAAAATTGTCATTGGATTAGAAAGGGACAAATTAACATCGAAAACATAGTAGGGAATTTCCGAAAGAAGAACGATCATTACCGACCACCACAGAGTATTATCATGTTTCGACGCTTGTTAGGCAGTCTTTACTCCAAGGTATAGACAATACCTATGCCAGCTTCCTGCGCAGGCGTAAGGTTTTCGGTGACTCACGCGTTAGGTCATGAGCATAGGCGAAATGAAATTGAACCGGCTCGTTACTTGGGTTCTTTAGCACTGCGGCCCATTTGTCGCCGACCTACAGCGTAGGTCGTCAGCAGCGAAAGTGTTAATTGCTAGTATAGCGATGCAGTCACGCGATTGGCAAGCGCGCGATTTTGTATCCCTGGAAAAGTCAATTTGTAAACGGCCTACTTTGACCTAGACAGATGACAGTTTGACACTACCATGTGAAAATCTAAATTTTTTCCTTTTTTTTTTGTGCCTTGCGATTCTGGTATTAGACCTTATAACATCAACACCAACCTCTCGCTATCCTGCGGCGGGACCGGCTGCGGTTCCTCCTTAACCTCATTCTTATCTTCCTTGGGTTCTGCAACTGCCACTTCCATCTTCTCGTCCTCATTTTGTTTCTTATTCTCTGTCACTGCTGGTTTCTTTTCTATGACGGTCTGATTGTTATCGTCGTCCGAATCTGACTCCGTTGCATCCTGCAGAGTAATTTATAGGCTGTAGGATCCCACTGAAGGACATAGGTCTTCACACTAATTATGTTGTTGGCAAATTACATTAGAATTGGTGAAATGAATTGACGATATGATTTCCACAAATGTACGATTTATAAAGAAAAGTCGCTTGGCAAGTTTTTTCGCAGGCGGTCGTGACTGTGGGGTGTTTTTGGACTTGCCACGAGGCTTCACCAATATGCGTTAGTTCAAATGTTTGCATATAAAACAATCCTTGAGATTTCGATACTTCCAAAACCCAGTCTACATTGGCAGAAATGCACTGCTAGACACAAACAAACGGCCATTTGACACAAATTTTAAAAATATATAAAGTTTTTTTACATTTAAGTACAAGTATTATGGCCGGCAAGCATCTTGAGCATAGCCTTGGTACTGTATCTAGGTAAGAAGATAATTAATTGAAGTGTATGAAGCAAACTCTCGAACCTCTGGCTCTGCTCTTCCGATTAGGGATAATTAAGCGTGACTTCAATATGTATGTTGCATAAAAAATGAAGTTGGTATTAAACTTACATTATTGGTTTTTTTGTTGTTAAATCTTGCAGAAGTCCTCCGCTGCCGCGACAGTTGAGTATCCTCATCGGTATTTGTTGGTGGGAGATTTCGAGTCTAATAGGATAAACAAAATCCAAACTATATTCAACATAATCATTTTAAAAATTTGGCACATACATTATGATACTTTTAGTCATTTTTACGCTGATTATTAGAACACTTCTACTGGCAAAAACAACAGGTCTAGCGCTTAACTTCGATAAGGGAGCGGTTTTTTTCTTTTTATCGAATTGATAATTACAGCTTTGTTACTGCTTATTACTGCGGACTATGGGGGACCACACCAGCCAAAGAGAATGTAACTCACTTACGTTATAAGAGTCGGGACTTCCATACTAAAAACTGGTCGTGACTGATATCAAAGAATGTATGAAACGTGTGCTAACGTTCAAAGGAATTTAATGGCGGCGGTGCACGTTTCATATAACATTTTTTTGTTAGAGAGTTGCGCGAGCCTGACACCAGCTGCTAAGCGCCCTGATATGTGAACCGAACCAGTGAAAGAACTTCAGCAACCTGCCTAATGGGGTACGGACCTCGGCATTGGGCGTTGCTGGGACTACGCGGCGGATTGGGTAGCGGAGATCGGTGTTAAGTGGCTTAGGATGTGCCTGTCTGTAGACGCCAGAAGAAAAGGGAGTGGGCAGAGATCGCAGTTGTCCCACACAGGACCTCGAGTACGGCGACGCAACATTGAGATGATTGTTTTACCGGTCGTGTATCTAACACAAGGAGAGCGGCGCGGGAGGGGTGTAATATAACTTATCTAGACTTTCTCTCTATAGCGCGAAAACGTATAGTTACGTGTTAAGCGCTAGACCTGTAGTGACACTGGGAATTAAATAAACTGTTTTCTTATATCTCTAACTGAGGTCCTTCATAATAAGCCGCCATCAAACTGAACAACTTTCGCTATGGGATCAAGGCAGAAATCGTGAAAAAAAATACAGCTGTTCCATATAAAACTGCAATCCTAGTCGACGAAAATGTATATATGAGACAGCTGATATTCTTTTCGCGATTTATAATGTTGGTCCCTTAAAGAGAGTTTTTCAGTTTGATGGTCTGATCATCTTCTTAAAAACCGTTAACATAATAAGTTGGAACCTGTATAAATAAAAAGTAAACTTAAGTAAAAAGTTGTAACTGAATAAAATATCAATACCAACCCTTACTAATTTCTTTGAATTCTCCCTAGCTTCATCCCCTGAAGTGAACTCGTCTGAGGAGCTGAACCCCGGGAAGCCGTACAGGTCTGGATACCCTTTGACCTTCAGCTCATTGGTGATCCAGCTCTCATTGAAGTTGTGGTGCAAGAGTTTGCGTTTGCGACAGCTTCTCCTTACGTCTGTAGGACACATGTTTCAAAATGTTTGAGAACTCAAAACATTAGCATTGTTTCACACGAACCACAACCACACCACATCGCAGCAACAAAAGGTAGTCAAGCAGTGGTTACGTGTGAATAGTGTCGCTGCAGCTTTTTTCAGTTGCGTTGTGGTAGGTACCGACAAAAGTGGCGTCGACGCAACGTTGTGTCTGCGATGTGGCCGGCCGCTAGTTCGCGGTGTCGCTAGTGGTTGCGATGTGGTCGGTATCACCTACACGGTCGATAATGACGGCCAATAGTAGTACTTGCGACCACGTGTTGTGGTTGTGGTATGTTTGAAACAGTACATTTCGGCATTGTAGAAATGTTTCTTTCTTCTTTCAAATCGCAAAGAAAAATACCGCAGTAATTTCTACATATCAATAAAGATGACGCAGCGGCGACGAGCGACATCACCCTTGTTTAAAAGTAACTATTGTGACAGAAAATAGATACCATCCCTACGAGTAACTGAACTGAACTGACCCTCGATCTGTTTTCATAGGTACATCTTTTCCTATGTCTGTGGTTCATGTTTTCCTATAGTATTTTGTTGTGTAGTACGCGTAGTTATGTATGATGTATCTGTATATATATATATATATATATATATTTATATGAGTATGTATATAATATATGTATTTATAATAGGTTTATTTTGTATATTTACTTTTTGTTTTTACTAATAACTGCTGATTTTTGATATTTTTTTCTGGAAACACCGCCTACCTTTCTTCTTTTCACCGTTTCCTCTACCCTAAGGTTGTCTGGAAGAAATCGCTTCTTAGCGATAAGACCGCCTTATTTTGTGCCTCTTGTATTTTATTTCTGTATTTTACTGTTTATGTTTTTGGTGTAAAATAAAGTATATTTGATTGATTGATTGATTGATTGAGTAAGTTTGAAATTGAAACTCATTCAAATTGGATTTTAAAATATTAATTCCCATACAGGAGTGCGATTTTTGAATCTCATACGTTGAACTCAGCAGTTGAAAATGTATAGAGATACGCATCTTTCTACTGCTAATTTGACTTTCAAAATCGCACTCCTGAAGTATGATTTATGAAAGTAAAATCAGCAGTAGAAAGATGCGTATCTCCATAGTAATTTTGACATTTTCATCTCCTGAATTCACCGAATGAGATTCAAAAATCGCACTCCAGAATCTAGGATAAAAATATATAAGCCTGATCATAAAAAATCGCCTGAACACTCAAGATTATGATGTATGATGAACAGAATTAGTACTTATCTGAACTGTAAAATTTAGAAATAAAAACAAATATCATCACAATCCTGGATACATACAATAGTTTAACAAACAACTAAAATACAAATACGGTCATATTTGAATATCAATAGAGTTCAAAATGTCTAGAAGTTCTAGAACTTACTTTGTTGTATAGGTTTATCTTCACTATCTTCCATGTAATTCTTCCTCGGACCCCGACTGTGACGTATCTTAACGCTACGATTTGTGGAATCATTGTCATCAGCGAAGAAAACTCTCACTTGCCTCGAACTAAAGGAAAATAGTTATTATATCTATGTAGATAAAGATCAAACCATATTCACAGGACATTTTCAAATTAACATACCGCTTAGAATATTTTTCAGGCTCTGTATCACTCTCGGGAAATATCATTCGGGACATCTTGATAGCACGAAGTCTACGCTGACGATCTAAAATAACACCATCAATTATTACATATCACTCAAATGTTTAAATCTGATGTCTCAGCTATCACCATCATCATCATCTCGGCCGATGGACGTCCACTGCTGGACATAGCCTCTATGCCTCTATGCTTATGTGTGCGGTCCACCGTGTGAGGGCCTACCCACGCTGCGCTTTCCGGTACGCGGGCGCCACTCGGGAACTTTTCGGCCCCATCAGCCATCGGTTCTGCGAGCAATGTGCCCCGCCCACTGCCACTTTAGTTTAGCAATTATTTGGGCTATGTCAGTTACTCTGGTTCTTCTGCGGATCTCTTCATTTCTGATTCGATCTCGCAGGGAAACTCCGAGCATAGCTCTCTCCTTTGCCCTTTGGGTGAATTTCAGCCTTTTTATGAGGCCTTGAGTGAACGTCCATGTCTCTGTTTCATATGTCATCACTGGCAACACACACTGATCGAAGACTTTCGTTTTAAGACACTGCGGTATTTGGTCTCAGCTATACTACTTACTATTATCGTTTCAAGCTTCGGAACATGTTCAGGTTTTGTTGTAAATAAAATATGGTAAGTTAAAGCCTGTAGGATCCTGCAGGGCAAAGGTCTCCTCATGAATAATGATTGAACCATATTCCATGACCAATTAGACAATTTTGATGTTAAAAAACAATAACACAAATGGTTTCCATTGGACTTCATTTAATCGTACAATATAAGGTGCTGCTTAAACAGAAAAGACGTGTGGCGGTGGCGGATAGTCAAAGTAATACAATATTAAACCTTATAGTACGTAGCATATCGTCTTTTCGAGAATTACGCCCTCGCCACCAAGCGACGTCGCGTGGAGACGCGGGCGCGATTCTCCAAACGACGCTATGCTATGTACTATAAGGTTTATATTGCCGCACCCCGCCCGCGCCACGTCTCTTCTACCTCAATAATTATTTCCAAAACATGATGATGACCAACAACCGAACAAGCAGAATGACATCAAAACAAAAACAAGTTATTAAAATTCTAGTAGCTGCGAGTCGCATTGATAGTCTGCTAATAGGTAGTCGCGTCAATCGTCGATTGTTGGTTGGCACCTCCTGGGCTTACAACGATGCTCCAGTCGTGGCTCAATATAGTGTTCTTTTCGAAAAACAAACCTTGAAGTCACCAAAACTAATAAACTACAGTACAACGTCAAGCACTCTTGCTACATAAACTAGACATTGGCAAAATCATCATAACCAAGATCGCAGCTGTATTTTTAAAAATAGAATAGATTAGGAGATGCGAAAATACATTTCCTGCATAGTCAGCAAAACATACATACATTTTGTAGGCCAGTGTTGTATTTTTTTTCTCGTAACTTTATATTGGCTACTTCTCAGTTCACGTTGAGACCAATTTGACGCCTGAAACATATAGTAGCATTTTACAATATTCCTACATTTAATGAAGGAGAGATAGAACAGAAGATAGTACAGATTTGTGTATTTCGTTCTTCAATTTGAAGTTGTGTTTTAAAATAAACAAAAAAGGTAATAGTTTACAAAAACACCTGCAGATTTGCACTATGTCCCCTAAAAAAAAAAGGAATATAATATAGGAGACAAATAAATACTTTTTAATTAAATTTAATTTAGGGTGGTTCTAGAAAATTGTGCAGGTTAGGCAGGTCACAAGATTGAGTTTGTATCTCAGTAAATTTTTCAATCTTTAATTTGATTTAAATGGTATTCCGAATAAATGGCTAATCAATTGGTGTGCTGGAAACTTAGTACTGTATCTACACCTATCAATGGCATGCACTCCGGGTAGACAGTGAAACCCTAATAATTTCTAAACTAAAAGCATTCTGTTTACCAAATGACTTAATCATTTAATTACCTGTATTCAAACAAATCAAAGTCATTTAATAAACAAAATCCCCCAGTTATTAGGGTCCCACTTTCTTTTTTCCTGCCCCGAGTGAACACCGTTGCTGGGTTTGCGGGTACAAACTCTATGTTAACTCTAACTGCTCACGAACTATGTATAGGGTCTGCAATGCCCGGTCTACAGTGCGCACATCTCCCCTTGTGAGTCAGGGTTGTATCATATTCTGCTGTGTTAGCACACGCATCATGCATCATGTTTTGAGCTTAGCAATTAATGTGTTAAGGTGGTTCGAGAGTTGTCAATTTCATACAAAAGTTTGATGCATAATACGAGTAGACAGTATTAATATAAGTAATATTTTATATATGGAAAAATAATTCAGAAAATCTAGATGCCGCGTCACAAATAACATTTGCATTTTATAATATAATTATGAAGATATAAAGCTTTTAAATTATTAATGAATTTTCTATGGAAAATTTCAAAGCTTTATATTTTCATAATTATAATATAAATTGCAAATGCTATTTGTTTGTTTCTTTTTTACTATTTTGCCAAACATAAAATATTACTTATATTAACACCGTCTACGCGTATTATGCGTCAAACTTTTGTAAGAAATTGACACCTCTGCAACCACCTTAAGTGTTTTCTCAACCCTCATCAGCATTTTATCTATCTGTGCTACCCGTGTGGCGAAATACTGGGCTGGAAAAATGTAGAATGACTTGCCATCGACTCAATAGAACAAGAAGCATTTTAAAGAAATGTCTTGACTAAACATTAGTTAAAGTGCTTCCTACATAATATCTAAATAGATATTAGTTATGCTAACTGTTATAATGCCTGTGCTTTTTAACTTTATCACTTTATCCATCCGGAAACCAGGTAGTACAAAAGTGGTTTTACATCACAAAAGAGGTAACAAAGAAAGTATAAAAACTTTCAGTAATTGTAGCAATATCTCTACCACTCAAAAGGTTCAAAAATTTATGAGTTTAAAAACCTATGTGTCTTTTTGTATAGTTAAGCGTAACTAATAACATTTTTACTTGCAAACCAAAGCAAAAACATACAGAGAATAAGAAAATTATAGGGATAAGCTTGAAGTATTGTATCATTCTTATATTCATGCCGAGTTAAAAAGACTTAACACATCTGTGCCCAAATGCATATTGCAGACATTATAGTGATACCCAGACCGCATATTATATGTGATCATTCATATACATAGCAAATGAATTGAGAGTCAGCAGGGCAACGAGTGAATATCCCAAATAAATAAAATATATATCTTGGACATTGTCACACAAATTATCTAGTCACATTTAAGTACCAGAATCTAGCCTGGACTTGTATTATGATGACTAGACAATATAGAATACTTAAATAGATACAAACATCCATGACTCGGGTACAAATATTCATATTCAACATACAAATATTTGTCCCTTATGGGATTTGAACCCGCGACCCTCGGCACAGCAGGCAGGTTCACTACCGACTGAGCTACTGGGCCATCACAAATAAGAAGGGATCACAAACATGTTAAAGAAAAAGTTAACTTAATTATATCACCTCAACATCGTTGCATTATTATTATTTATGGTTGGGCTATTGCAAGCAAGGGTCGTTATGTAACACTGAGACCAGCGCTGGTCCTTTGTGTTCACCCCAACCTCACCCATATTTTATGCATACCTCCGAACTTATGGTATTTTCTTTTCATTCTCGGGAATGCAGGTTTCCTAACTATGTTTTCCTTCACCGCCGAGCTAGTAAATGATAAATACAACCGTACATAAATTCTGAAGAACTTAGCAGGTACATGCCAGGAATCGAACCACATCCTCATGATTGAGGCGCTAGCTCTCTTCCGTATGGGCTATCATCGCTCTTTTTGCAAATAGTAGCATACATTCATGTTTTATAGTAGGTGTGTTAATACTATTGCTTCTTGTTAGACTGACTAGGCAATGTTGCATCATACAATTATCATGTAGGACAATATAAACAGAATAGCTGCAAGTCATCAACACACATCTTATAGGGAAAGTAGGTACTAAAAGCGCATGCATCTACGTGCATACATTCGCGATACATACTTAGGGTAATGGGGACAGGAAGTCGACATTCACAAAGCACTTTTAGACAAAGCAGAGGTGGAATATAACTTCAGAGGGTACTAAAGTCAATGCGAAAGTATCACCTTCTCGTCAGAGACGCTGCCGACATCGTTCAGCGTATCATTCCCTTCGTCAACTTCCCCGTTCTCTCCGTTACTGCGACGGGTTTTCACCATTGCAGTGCTCGCTAATAACGCAGTTTACTTATAAACAAGCTCTCTAACACGTTATGTAACAAACAAACGACGTTATATACACTCGAAAAACAAGAATTGAGACTGTCTCAAAGCTAGAAATAGAAGCTAACACGACAAAGGATGAGCGTTATCGCCCGCACATGTCGGCTGGGTGCGCCATGTTAAATGTACTGCAGACTGTTCCTACGCCCTACGCTTATTGTGCAATACTCAACTCACCGATCAAAGTCACGTATGTTAATTAATGACAATAATTTTGGAAGCTAATGTGCTACGTAAATCAATAATTAACAGATTCTAAATCAAAAAATTATAGCGAATTCAGAAGGAATCTACATTCACGATGTTATTATTGACAACTGTCAAAAATTCCCGCAAATTTGACATTTTTCAGCAACTGCCAACATTCAGATTGGAACTTAGGTTCGGATACATCTCTTGGATACAAGAGATACCTATAAGTATTAATTTTTAGATACCTATTTTGGACATAAAATTTTTTAGTTTTGAATAAATGAGCGTTATGCACCGACGGTATTTACTTATATACCAATCAACGGCTTGCATCTTGTCAGCCAGCGCAGCACGAAGCGAGTCACTTGATGTAGTTCTTTGTAATTAGTCTGTGCACTTGATTGGTCAATACGTCACTTGATTGGTCCGTAGGGATTAAATGTTCTTGGTCCGTAGCGCGCTCAACAAACGTGGGGCCGTGATGTGAATAACGAAAAAAAACATGAATGAATGAACCTCTTCTTGAAAAAACCGATAGAATAAAATAAAAAATTGTTGGATTGGTTATGTTGGATAAACTTTAACTTGACCTAGCTTCAGATCAATCCATCAATATTTTTGGGTGAGGTCTTTGTACGGCCAGTTTCGCACGGCCAGTTATCCACGTACATGTTTTTGAAGTACTGTTTGTACTCGAATGGATGGGGTGTACAAAACAGTGTGTACATATTCCTTCGCGCATAATTAGCGCGGGTTGTTTATTCCCATCCAGGTATTGCCATCCCGTTTTGTACAGAGAGTTTTACACGGCCAGTTATTGATGTACACGTATTTAAAATATTCGGTCGCGGTTGCTCGTGCCGTGCATTCCCTGTCCAGGTTAACTATGTACGGATGTGTTATTCGCGTCCTGTTATTGACAACCAAGCAAATGAATCCTTAATGTACATGGATAAACGGGACGTGCATGATCAGCCTGTACCAAGCATGCCCATTCTGTTTTGTAAGGCACAGATCATGTACGACCAAGTTTTGTACATCCCGTCTATCCGAATCCCAACTCGCCTAATTGGTGGAATTGCTTGATTTCTATTGGTAGAACGATTGCCTAATTTTGATTGGACACTGTTTTCTTTTTAATTTTTTCACTTCCGCCGTGTCTCTTGGTTATGGTCTAAAGGCCCATACCAACTACCGCAATCTCATTCGCTAGATCGTTTTTTTTGCTTTGTTTTAGATTTGTTTAAATGGGGGATTAAAAAATAAGGTATGTAGTTTTATGAATCAATCAGAAGCAGATACTCGTTTTACAACAATTTTTATTCGTAAATATCACAATACCAATCAAGTGCCTATTGGCTGAGACCAGATTTACGATCGTGCGATCGGCGTTAGACGAGCAATTTTGCTGCCGCGCGATTCGGCCTTGGCAGGAAGCACACAATCGATTGCCTGTCTAAAGGGTGCTTTAAAGACCCCTTTAGACGGGCAACTGATCCCTGCTTTCTGTGATGGCCAAATAGCAAAAATTTTAGGAGGGGTGTCCGATTGAGCTAAGTTAAAAAATCGAAGTTCTATTCTTATCCAATTTCAGTTCTAAACACATTGCAATCCAATTACTATTCAACTGTGCTGAATTCCGCTTCGCGGTAAACTCTATGTAAATGACAACCAATAACGTCCAAGCGAATTGTCAAAACGGCTCTATCGGCTGTCAAGAGCCACGATTAGCGCAATACCAAATGTATCAAAAGTTATGGTTCGTACGTATAGTCCAATAACAGTTAAATCACCGAGTAGACGCGTAATTTTGCTGCCGCGCGATTCGGCCTTGGCAGGAAGCACACAATCGATTGCCCGTCTAAAGGCCGAAAGCACAATTGCAAACGCAGAAAGCAAAAAAGATGGAGCGCTACCGTGCTTTTCGCAATCGGTTGACCGTCTAAAGGCGAATCGCAAGTTTTTTTCTAACTAGTTTTCCGTCAACTGTTGATGAGTGCGCACGTGTCGCACGCATTTCGCATGCAGCCCTTGCAGGAATATTTTTACCAATATTTGTAGACGTCATACCTACCTATTGTTATTTCTAGTTACTACACATAATTTTAGGAATGCATCTCGAATGCTCAAAGAGTAACATAAGTATATTAGAAAAGAGAACCCACTCGTGGCAGCATTATGCATCCACCTTATGTCAAATTGAAGGTTTGCTAGCGCCATCTATGTTTCACCGACAATAATTCAACCTATACTATACATACTTACTTATATCTACTCATACCGACGGATATTATTGTTTTGAATGCAGCGATCGAGTGAAATTCCAGTATCCTTTGTTAACAGTAACAATGGTAAGAGAACAACAGAAACTCCAGAACATCACTAAATCGGCACGAAATTGAACGAAAACTACAAACATCCCGCCCATTACGCAAGATAGGTAATCTTGCGTAATGGGCGGGTTGTTTTGTGAATTTGTCAATGAGGGATTTTCCAAAAGAAAAAAAAGTTAGTTCCTAATTTCTCAATAGATGACGTTGACCAGAGAGGGGTCCAATAGGTATGAGCAAATATATTAATTAATATTAATAATAAAAATACACAGTAAAAGTAATTAACAATCTGGGTGTTATTGACGACTCGAATGGTGTAATTATTGCCACGCCGGACTATCAAACCAGGGTCCTGGGTTCGAGTCCCGGTTCGGTCATGGATGTTATATGTTTATAACAAAAAGCCTAAGGCTTACTTAGGATCATTACAAAGTATGTGCCTGTGAGCGTTATTTATTATTTATTTATTGTCTGTCAAAAACGAATAAAGTATCAGACTTGGTTGTATGGGCTTCGTATCCATTTTGAATATACGAACAATACTTAAATCGGTCACTTCGCTTTCAATATAAAGAATATTGAAATTGCTTTGCTAATAAAGAGCGAAATTTTTCGTTTATGGCTTTGCTTTTCATTCACAAAATCTGACGTACGATTTAAATATTTCCGGTTTATTTTTATTGAAATTCTCAGTTTCTGTTAGGTTTGTGTAGTTTGTTATTGTTTCTCGTTTATTGTTCGTATATTCAAAACGGATACGTAGCCCATACAGCCACGTCCGATACTCGATTCGTTGTTGACGGACAATAACACCGAGATTGATAAAAATAAACCAACAACAATAAAAAAGGGTTTGTCCTGTGTATTTTTACTATTAATATCTATCTATACTATTATAAAGCTGTAACAGAAGTGTGTCTGTACATTGAAGATATTAACAAAAAATAAGCCCGGTCCACTCCGGGCCCCCGGCCCTGGGGGGCCTCCGAAGTCTCGAGAAGAGAAGTCCTTTTTAATTAAATTAAAAATATGTTCAGTAAGTAAGAGGCAGTTTGAAGTTGGAGGCACGGGCCTCCAGTCTTGGGACTGCAGTTGAGGCCTCACACACAGTGAAAGAAAGTCAGAAATAGAGTCAACAATATTGCGAATTTTCGAGCTCGCACCGCTCGCTTAATTTTTTTATTATTTTATTTCTACGCTCTGAAACAATCCAGTTTTTGTTTCACACACAAATGGAGTTGCCATTTCGGCAAGAGCTACTCAACCATGTTATTATGTAGTCAGCATAATCATGAGCTCGCTCCAACTTTTCGAATTGACTTAATTTCGCCTGAAAATTGAGTTATAATTTATCAAAATCTCGTGCTCGCTTGGCTCCCTCCTGGTTCTAAATCATATTGCAATGATCTCATTTGATTTCAGTAAATTCTCGAGCTTACTTCGCTCGCTCCTCGTTTTGTACCTTTTGCAACAACCTAGTCTCACTGTAGTAAAACCTCGATATTGCTACGCTCGCTACGGGTATTCGACCTAATCGAAGGGATTACAGTAAAAACTCGAGCTCGCTTCGCTCGCCCCTGGTTTTTAACGTATCTCTGACGCATTGAATGTAGATCATGTGACATTCTTGTTTTTTGGAAATGTTGTTTAATGGTTTAGAAATAAAAAAATACGATTGAGGGCAACACAATAGGGTCGGTGCTCCCTTAATATTTCAGTAAAATCTCGAGCTCTCTTCGCTCGCTCCTGGTTTCAGTTCGTATTGCAGTGATCTTATTATATTGCAGTGAAATCTCGAGCTTGCTTCGCTCGCTCCTAGTTTTCGGCTCGGAAAAATCGTAGATTCGGGGCTGGGGTTTTTTTTTTAATTTATTTAACTTCATTTTTAAGTTTGCAACAAGGTTTGCAATGACCTGATAATATTGTTGTAAAATCTCGAGCTCTCTTCGCTCGCTCTAGCTAAATTTTAGATAGCATCAATCTCAAGTTCAATTCAATTTTTTTTCACCGGGATTTTATTGCAACGACCTAGCCTGGACCTGAAACTCCCTGGGAAATAATTATCGCTATCTACGTCCATGGAGGGAAGGCGCCTATGTCAAGTTTTTGCCACGGCTCGAAAAAATCATAGATATCAATTTCTGGATAGACCGGGGGGCCTCATTTAGTTTTGCCGCCCCGGACCTCCGACGGGCTTAGTCCGCCACTGTTACTACTGAATATTTTTCTTCCTCACGCCCGGCGAGTACAGTGCTTTCTGTACTCTATTTGCAGTACTTTTGTGGTTGTTTTTAGGCAATTTTTTTATATTTAGTTTTTATCTATATTTATTATTATTTATAATGTATGATGATCACGCCGAACCAAATAATAGTTTCTTTTCCTGCACTTCGTCGTCTGATGATTTTATTAGTGCGGATGGGAGTGACACTGTTAGAAAGGAGGTCTCACACATAACTATATAATTTGAAGGTGGACTTTCAATTGTTTTTTCTTCCTCTAACAATTTTTGAAGTCGGTTAAAAATTGAGCGAAAACTAGGTGAGAAATTTTAAAAACGTTAGTTCCACTGTAATGACATTTACACATTTTAAACGAAAACTAATATGTCAAAGTGTTGTCAAAAGCGAAAATTTACGTTGACAGGCCAACAATAACAAATACATTTTTAAAAGAAATCCTTTAAAACTAACATAAAAAGAAATTTTGGGTGAACTACCTGCAAAGCCAGACAACAAAAAAACAAATGAAACACTGCTAAATTAAAAAGTCGCGGCTAAAAGGCAGAATAGAGAAAAAAAATGGTTGAAAAACAGTGAAGTTATTTCTTCCTCGTTGCTCTGTTAGGCCTCACAACGGGCTTCGCTACGGGTTTAGGGGTCTTGCCTTCATTCTGCGCGAGCGGCTGGTTTTGGGAGTCACTCGGTTGACCCGGAAACTTCCCTATGAGCAACTCCAAATCAGACTGCAACTCCACTTTACGACGGCTCTTGTCCGGCAGCAGAATGTTAATCTTGCCATCAGTCGACCAGCAGCGGTTGACTCCGAAGTACACGCAGGCAGCCATGAAAACTTGATGTCTAGTCAGAGTCAGGAACTCTGACCTAAATTTAAAAATATGTGTTTTAAGATGTGGAAAGAATATTTTGATGAAATATCTAAAGAAAAAGGAATTTAGTATAAAACAATACAAAGTCAGCCTCCTCACATACCTTGGTTTACCCAAATTAAGGCCAGTAGAAAAGTTGTTGTTATGGCACATAGGCATCGTAGTGGACACATTCCACTAAATAAATTCGGCTTCATGATGAAAATGTGTAGTTCACCTAATTGTGATGAGTGTGGAGTGGTCGAGGACGTTTATCACCTGTTAGTGGAGTGTGTTCGCTACGAGCAGGATCGAATGACACTGATGAGGGAGCTTGATGTGGGCATATTTCATGACATCCTGGCATCACCAAGTTCTGATGCTGCTAGAAAAGTGTTCGCCTTTGCAAATTCATCAGTGTCTCGTTAAGTAAATTAGAAAGTAGGTAAAATCTAGACATAAGGTACGATGGGACTGACATGTACATAACATTTTGAAAAAAATTCGCTTTAAAAAAAAATTGAATTAAAAAAAAAAGAAACGAACTCTGACAGAGTGAACCCAGACCCCTTCAACGATGACTTGGCATCCTACACCTCACGTCGCTGCTGCACAATGTGGAATCTGAGCAGGATGGGCCTTGGCTTGGATATATTGGAGCCAAGTCGTTGGCACATTTCAAAGTCATCGGGCGACGCCTCTGGCATTTTCATTTTGTCGGATATTATCTGAGCTGCTACTTTATGGGTTCTCTCGTCCTTGTCCTCTGGGACACCATGCAGGAGCAGAACCTTCCGCCTCAAATAAGTCTCATGCCGATCCAGACCGAGCGACAATAGCTCTACTTGACTTTTGAGAGTTGAGATGTTTTAAATTCAGCAAACTCACTTGTAAGTGCTGCAATGTCTGGTGTAGATGTTGATGAAGATGAAGATCCGAGATTCAAAGATAAAGTAGATTTCAATTTTATTTAAAGCGAGCGTTAATATATATTTAGCGTACGTTGTATACGTTACGCGTATACGTTGAGCGTTTTATAATAGTATAGAAAGATAAATTTTGAGGAGCAAAAATGTTCGTGTGCACACAGTTTCGTCGCCTACCGCAAAATAAAAAGTGGTGAGCTAATTTAACCGTTAGCAACACTACGCGTAGGTATGCTACTCACAAGGATCGCGACTTGCCATCCGTCGTCAGTGTTGCCACCTCGACCCTTTTCGGGCTAGATCTAACATCTTTTTAACTGCTTTAGCCCGAAAAATGTCCATTCCCATTGAGGGACCAGAATTTTAAGTATCTGAATTCGTCTGGCTTCTCGGCGTTTTCTCGTGGTCCTACTATATGTCCTTCTCATCACGAAGGAGAGGGATGGAAGCATCAGACAATAGTATAATGTCTGAAGCTTCCGTCCGTCTTCTTCCTGATGGAAGGGAGAGGGACTTACATATCTATCAGATCAGACAATCTGTAGAAAATCGGATGTGTATTGCCAGGCTAAAGGTGGTCCCTCAGTTGAAACATGAAATTTTGATTGCAGTTCGAAGATAAATAGCGAAAGGAACAGCGTGACCTTTAGTAAAAATGTGTTATGAAAGATTACGTTACTAAACAGTATCCATGTCCGTCTTCCGTCAGTCGCGCGCTCCCCCGGCCGCTGACGGGAGCCGTGATATTTTAAGATTTTCTCTAATAAATAGAAGACCAGGGTGACCACATAGTAGAACTTTGTTTTGGAAAATTAAATAAAAAGTACTGTTTATAATAATTTTAATCATAATTTGCAATGATCGCTTAGCAAATCTAACAGCAATAACAACAAATTAACACAATGTACAAATAAAAACGAAAATTATGATTTTGATAAATGTACACATTGTTCAGTATCAGACGCTCCTGCCTCCACCAGAAGCTCTCCCATTAGTTACAATGTTCACTAATGCCAACAAGACAATGCTGTGGTAACCTTTGTAATTAAAGTAATGTGAAGTATCGTCAGGAGCAAAAATGTTTGTGTTTTCCATCTAGTGTGCCCCGATACATTCCGGGAAATACCACTTAGTCTGAAATCCATTTAAAATTTTCTTCAATTCAATTTTCAGCGTAGCACGGCATCTGTAAGAGAAAAAGAAATAAGTTCTATGTAGTTAGAAATAAATGTCAATATAAAAGTCCCTTTATGATATGTTTTTACAGGAATAGCCACAATCACTATCCCTGCAAAATGAAAACGATAGCCAACGGCCAAACAGTGCTTTGCAGTCAATGACAGACGAAGATACATACTGTACAATCATAATAAACAGATGCGAGATCTCAGTCACAATAAGAAGGGTCTCAATCACAAGATTTCTATTGAATTAATCTACTTAATCAAAATTTGACACAATAATGAAGATTTATGCATAGAAGTAGAAATAATGACAACTCCATTACTGCTGCTTTACAACGTCTTGAAAATATTATGTGGGCCAATTTTTTTTTTCTTAATGCAAGCAATGTTATTGTCAGGTAGGCGTCAACAGATCTATCCAAACATTTATATATTGAACTACCGAGCCGTCTCGGCTTCGCACGGGTGCAATGCTGATACTATGCATGTATTTTATACATATAAACCTCAGATCAATTAATACAAATATAAACCTTCCTCTTGAATCTTATCTATAAAAAAAACCGCATCAAAATCCGTTGCATAATTTTAAAGATCTAAGCATTCCACGGCGGGAAGCGACTTTGTTTTATACTATGTAGTGATGATAAAACTTGGAATATGTCTGAAAAATGTTCTTATCCATGATTGTATCACTTATTTATTAAGTTATTAATGTTATTATAGACGCACAAAATAAAACTTGAAAAGATCAATACCTAGGTATTTTATTTTACTTGCCTGATTATAATCCTGTAAAGCCATAGGTAGATATTGCAGCACAAACCTTTAGGTAATAGTTACTCTTTCTTATACTGTGCTTCAGGTAAATTGAGATATAGTAGATCTGGAAACCCTGTAAAGTGCTTCTAATGTGTAGGTACGCACGTCGAAACATCAAGCTATACAAAACCAAAATAATCTGGCTGCGCGTAGGTCGTGTAACGTATAACGTCGCGCGGCCAGCTTATGTTGGGTTTGTATAGCTTGATGTGTCACCGTGTGTACATAAGTGTACATGAACGACCAACAGCTGGATATCTGAGTGTGATTCTAATTATATTTTAGCCGGAATAACATTTCGCAGATGTGTATCTTGTTTTTGGATAGTTTTTGTTTTTGAGAGAAGAGTATCAAATTGATGCGTACCTAAATGGTTTTTGCAACCATCGCTTCTTGCATTGATCACGTAAACATCAAAGAGAATATAATCCCTAGGGAGCGATAATCACTATTTATGCACGGGCCGATCGATAGTTTGTTTGGCAATAAAAGCAATGACTTTAGTCATATTTTTAGACTAGTTTTTGGGCTAGGCCGCGGGCTTCGCAGCCCGCGGAGTCACCGCGAATGCCCCTCCGGGAGGTGTGGAGTTTTAGTTTTCAGTGTCTGATTAACCCTATCAGTCGGGTAAAGGAAAAGAGGGGGAGGGGGAAGGTGTTGTAGTTTGCTCATGGCGATTGGACTTGGAGTCTTAAATTTTGCTGAAAAAAGGGGCAGTGAAGGCTGAGAAAGTGAAAGAGGACCCTGACGTTAGGGGGAGGGGGGGGGGGGGGCACCACCCGTCAATCGGTTGCGGTTGGGGCGGGCCGAATCGCCTGGAAGCCTGGTGGACCTGATCTCCGGGATCAGTCTGCCCGCCATGCGAGCCGCAGGCCGAGTGCCCCACTCACTTGGCGGGCAGACTGATCCCGGAGACCAGGTCCACCAGGTTCCAGGGGGAACGCTTCGGAGCTTCGCTCCTACGCGTAGCTCGGCCTTCGGCCTCGCGAAAATTACACGGGGGAAGGGAGATGGGTAGTTACGGAGGTGTTCAGTCAGTATAACTGAGCGTTGGACGCTTCGGCGCACGCGCCTACGCGGAGCTCGGCCTTAGGCCTCGCTAACTTGGCTCGGCCTCCGGCCTTGCATTGAGGTACTTGCACACATCGGCCTGCGGCCTAGGTCACCTGGCTCGCCTTAAATAAAATTTGTATGGCGACCCCATCGAGAATTGAAGATAAAAAAAAAATTGATTTCGTATTTGGAATCGTTAACCCTTTTGAAAAATGGTCATCATCTTTTATCCGCCATCTTGGATTTTCGTCACTTCATCCGAATAGCTTACCTCAAAGAGTATGGCTTACCTCGTTCCCTAAGAATTGGTATAAACACTCGGTATCCATCTCTATTGGTTTAAGAGATTTAGGCGTTTTTTTGATTGTTTTCACTGCCCTGAAAATCTGACTAAGGTTCTCTCAAACATTTGTTCGGGGTCCATACCCATATATGCCGTGGTTTATGCGGGCCGTTGACCCCATCCACCATGGTTCCACCTGTAAGCCGGGACCGTTAGCTCGGCCTTCGGCCTTGCTAACGTGGGTCGGCCTGCGGCCTCGCCTGCCTCGGCCACGGATGCCTCCCTTCGGCTCATAGCCTCGTCATAGAAACTAAAGTTTGTATGGCAAGATGAGCTGGGCAACACGTGTGTCCCAACCTTACACGTATTGACACCGAAGTGGCCAACTTTCCAAGCTTCATACTAACCCCCACAATATTACCTATATTCCTAGATATAATCACTAAAACGTAGTAATATACATATTTTTTTGGTACTGTTACGAGCGACGGGTTTCGGGATTGGAGTGAAACGCTAAGTCCAATTTATTTACAGAGTTTATTGGGTTACACACTTACACACGGACCACCTCGCAGAGGTTCCCCTTTAAACAGTCCTCCTCGCAGGGGTTTCCCCTCTCACCACTTTTACTGTTCACTACGTCACGACACGCGACACGCTATGACGTCACGACGCACGGCACTATGACGTCACGATACGCGACACACACTACACTGCACTAGACTGACACTTGTCTACTCACTGTTCCACTTTACTTTGCACTTTACTTTTCACTAGTACTTTTCCACTTTTACTTTTCTTCCTTTTTGCTTCGCACTTTTCACTGTTAAATCAATACTGACTTGCGTCCGCAAACTCGCGGCCTTATATACCCCTTAGAATTTTCTAGATGGCCGAATTTCGTTAGTCTTTTCTTTATTCCTTTGTTCCCTTCCGGATATTTCTTAATCCCGCCTTCTTTCTCGAATTTTCCTAAACACGCCCCCTTTTATTGTTTTTTTACAAATATTTCTTCTCTCTCTTTGTTATAGAAAATTCCTATTGTTTTTGGTTCTTTTCGAATATTCCTTCTCTCTCCGTTTTCTAGAACATTCCTAGACACGCCCATTTTTTTTGTCTCTGTCCAAATATTCTTACTCCCTCTTACTTTTCTAGAACATTTCCAACAACAATAAAATCTAGAATTATTTTCGACGAGTCTCGAACCATCGACCCCCGGCACGGAAGTCCATGCGTCGACCGCCGAGCTACGAAGCTTGTTGACAAACCGGCCGAATTTTTGAATGCCTTTCTATAGCTGCGTCATTCACAGCATCCGTGACACTGCCCCTCCCTTAGTTCTGCTCGTCCCGAGCATCATTACTTCCGAAATAACGAGCTAACCGATCAACGTGCACTATCTTCAACGGGCTCCTTGGCGATCGTCGGATTCGATATGTAACGTCATTTATTTTGGTCACTACCTCATACGGCCCTTCCCAACTTGCCTGTAACTTCGGGCACTTCCCTTTCCTTCGAACTGGATTATGCAGCCATACTGATGTTCCTTCCTCAAACCCTGTATAGTTCGCCTTTCGGTCATATCGTGTCTTCGAACGGTTACTGGAGTTTTGACCTGCTTCTCGAAGTTGTTCATAGATGTCGACCATTTTCTCCCGCAGTTCGCTCACATAATCACTAATACTTTTAGGGGTGCCTGGTGCGTACCCTGATAGCAAATCCGCTGGAAGCTTCAATTCTCTCCCGAAGTTTGCTATCGCTGGCGTTGCTGAAGTGCTCTCATGAACAGCGGTTCGATAGGCCAACAGGAAGAGAGGTATGTACTCATCCCAGTTATCCTGATGATTATCGACGACTTTTGCAAGATGCCGTTCCAAGGTTTGATTGAACCGCTCCACCATTCCGTCGGACTGAGGATGATAAGGAGTAGTCCGGGTCTTATGAATTCCGAAAATCTTGCAAACTTCCTGGAACAACTGTGACTCAAAGTTCCTGCCCTGATCACTGTGCATTTCTAGCGGAACCCCAAACCGGCAGAAAACTTCGTTCACCAACTTGGTAGCCACAGTTATCGCTTCCTGATTTGGAATGGCAAATACTTCCGGCCACTTTGTGAAGTAATCCATTACCACAAGTATATACCGGTTTCCTGACTTAGTGACTGGAAATGGTCCCGCAACGTCTAAAGCGATTCGTTCCCAAGGCGCCCCAACATTATAAATTTTCATTGCTGCCCTGCTCCTCGTATGAGGTCCTTTTACAGCTGCACAACTTGTACACTTGCGGCACCAATCTTCTACATCGTCTCTACAATGCAACCAGTAAAATCTTTCCTTTACTTTCTCCAAGGTTTTCTTTACACCCAAATGCCCTCCAGAAGTTCCATCATGAAAAACTCGCAGAATTTCTTTCACCTTAGCTCGTGGGACCACTAACTGTAGATAAGAGTCTTTTCCATTCGATGTCTCCCATTTCCTACAGAGCAATCCATTATGTATGACGAGACTCTTCCACTGAGCCCAAAGTCCCTTCGTGTCTGTCCCGTACCTTGCCACCTCACTCCACTGAGGCTTAGAATCATCATTCCTTAACCAGTTCAGGATTGGCCCGACTCCTGGGTCCTTTTCCTGTTCATGGCGCATCGCTTCGTTGCCCCACTCATCGTTGATGGCATCAGTTCTGATAACCCTGAGTGAAACTGATTCCTTCCCCTCCTGTTTACTACAGTGCTTACAATCTTCTGGACATGGCCTTCTTGATAGTGCATCTGCATTGGAATGAACTCTTCCGCTTCGGTGTTCTACTTCAAAGTTGAATTCCTGCAGTTGCTCTAACCATCTTGCAACTTGACCCTCCGGATTCATAAATTGAAGCAACCATTTCAATGCAGCGTGGTCAGTCCTGACTAGAAATTTACGTCCCAGCAGATACTTCTTGAAGTGTTGTACAGTCTTCACCACCGCCAATAATTCTCGTCTAGTTACACAATAGTTTCTCTCAGGTCTAGATAATGACTTACTGAAGTAGGCTATTACAGTTTCCTGTTCACCATGTCGCTGTGAGAGCACACCTCCAATCCCGATGTTACTGGCGTCCGCATCTACAACAAATTCCCCCTGAACATCGGGATATCCAAGAATTGGCGCCTTACTTAGACGTTCTTTCAACTCCATAAAAGCCTCTTCACACTCTGAATCCCATGTGAACGTCCTCTTTTCTTCCGTAAGTCGATGCAGTGGCTTCGCAATGTCCGAAAACGCTTTCACGAAACGACGATAGTAAGAACAGAGCCCGAGGAAAGCTCTAACTTGTGTCTTATCTCTCGGAGTCGGCCACTCCCTTACAGCAGCAGTTTTGGCAGGATCAGTCTCGACTCCTCTCTCAGAGATCACATGTCCAAGGTAATTGACTTGCCGTTTAAAGAAAGAACACTTCTTTGGACTTAACTTGAGATTTGCTCCACGCAGTCTTTCGAAAACTTTCTCTAACTTCTTCAGATGATCATCGAAGTCTCGACCAACAATGATGATGTCGTCCAAGTAGACCAGACACGTATCACCCAGAATTCCAGCTAGGACATGTTCCATCAATCTTTCGAAAGTCGCAGGGGCGTTACACAATCCAAACGGCATTACCTTGAACTGCCACAGTCCTTTCCCGGTAGAAAACGCGGTTTTCTCCTTGTCTTTGGGGTCTACGTCCACTTGCCAGTACCCACTTTTCAGATCGAGCGTTGAGAACCACTTCATTCCACTCAAGGTGTCTAAGGTGTCGTCGATTCTTGGTAAAGGGTAGCTGTCTTTCTTCGTCACTTCATTAAGCTGCCGATAATCCACACAAAATCTCGTTGACCCATCCTTTTTCTTAACGAGAACTACTGGTGAACACCAGGGACTCGATGAAGGTTCGATGGTGTTACTCCTCTTCATGTCCTCTATCATTTCCTCCACTTCCTTTTCACGAGCAAACGGAATGCGCCTAGGTCGCTGCTTAATTGGCGCTACATCTCCTGTATTAATCGTGTGCTTCACTAGGTCTGTTCTACCAATATCTGCGTCGTTCTTAGAGAACAAGTCTGAAAAACGCAGCAGCAAGTTCTTCGCTTTCATAGCCTGTAGCTTAGTCAAGTCCTTGCTGGAGTCTTCCATAACCTTCGATACTACATCCCCCTCAGCCTTATATTTCTTAGGAGGATTTTCCACACATTGTCGCAACCATAAAACTTCCTCACAGTGACCAACAACCTCCCCCTTCTCAATCGTCAAGTCCACATCTCCGACGTTAAGTATCGGGATTGAGGTAGATGAAACTGATCCGACAACCGTCCTTGCCGGAATCCAACAAGTTTCAGTTTTAACTTTCTCTATCACAGCACATCTCCGTGGTAATCTCCCATCGTTACTCTTGGGCAAAACAACAGGTACCAAGGTCTGTGATCTAGGCTTGAGAACTGTTCTTCTCACACAGTAGACCTTTCCCGATGATCCACCTTTCATCGGAACCTCCTCTGTGTTACACCGTAGCACTCCACTTTTCATGTCTATATTGCACTGGTGATTTTGTAAGAAATCTAAGCCAATGATGCAATCGTCCACTATTTCAGCTACAATCACCACATGTTTGAAAGGAGTTTCCCCGATCTTAATCGAAACTCCCAACTCTCCCTTAACAGGTACGCGCTGGCCGGTAGCTGTTGTTAACTGCAGGTTGGTTCGCTGCAGAAGTCGTTTCTGGTAACTTTCCATCTCGCTTAACAGTCGAGCATTGATCACCTATCTCGAAGCGCCGGTATCCAAAGTTAGTTGACAGATTCTACCATTGACCTCTCCTTCAACCAACAGACTATTTCCGTCCGATGTTTGTTTGACTCTAATGGTTGGGGTTGCAGCATACCCGGCCAGCGCCCACCCCGCAGCCCTGGCTGGTTCTAGTTTTCCTGCTGCTCGTCAGTCGAGACTCCAACATCCCGACGGCCTGTGCGCTTCGGGCAGGAGCTGCGAATATGCCCTCGTTCACCACACTCGTAGCACACATAACCGAAGCTACGATTTCTTGGCGCTGACGCTCTAGTCGCCACAATCTCCCTGAGGCGAGCGGAACGAGGGTCCTGACGTACGGCTTCCACCTCCAATGCATGAGCAACAGCGTCCCTGAGTGTAACATGATGCCCAAGTCGCACTGCAGCTCGCACCTCCGAGTCCCGTATCCCATCCGTAAAGGCCTGTAGGAGCATGTCATCGATGGCTGCTGGTGATGACTGGAAGGCTTTTCGCACGAGCTTCTCCACTTCCACGGACCATTGCTGCAGACTCTCGTTAGCATGTTGGTTACGTTCCTTCAATCGCGCCCGATACATGTGCTCGAGATGTCCATCGCCGAATCTAGCCTCCAGAGATCCAAAGAGACCGTCGAACGTTAGATTTTCGCCAGCACCTACGGCTTCCAGCACGGTGAGAGCCTGTCCCTGGAGTGCCAATGTCAACGCAGACTGCGCCTCTTCCTTGCCCCAGCCATTAACCTTCATTGCTGTCTCAAATTGTAGCTTAAAGGCGGCCCATGACGTCAGTCCATCGTAAACCGGAGTCTTGACACCTTTTGGTTGTATGGGTGAGTCAAAAACAGCAGCGACACGACTATGAGATTTGTTCTGCTCAACTTCTCGCCGGATTTTGGCAAACTCACCCTCCACACGGTCCAGCCTCCCTTCAACCTCGCCCTTCACACGATCCAACTTCCCTTCTACGGCTTCGACTCTCTCTACTGCCTGCTGCAAGCCTTTCGTGATATCTTTATGAAGAGCCTCCTGCATAGTGCGCATTTGCTCCTCCTGCCGGCGTGCCTGTTCCTCGTGGCGTAGACCCTGTTCTTTCATCATGCGTGCCTGTTCCTCCTGTCGGCGTGACTGTTCCTCCTGGCGGCGAACAGCTTGCTCCTCCTGACGGCGAGCTTGTTCCTCCTGACAGCGAGCCTGCTCCTCTCTCAGTGCGCGCAGTTGTTCCTCCATCATGCGCTGGATTTGATAGAGGAAGTTCCCTGGGTTCTGCTCCGGAGTGCGCTGCACTTCACCTCCCTCAGGTCTTCTCACTGGAGTGCGCTGCACCTCAGTTGCAAGGACCGCATCTTCCTGCCGCGCTTCCGACATGGCCCGGGTGGTGACTCCCTTTAACTCCTTTGGCACCAGCGGCATCTTACTCCAATCCCACTTCTGACACCAAATGTTACGAGCGACGGGTTTCGGGATTGGAGTGAAACGCTAAGTCCAATTTATTTACAGAGTTTATTGGGTTACACACTTACACACGGACCACCTCGCAGAGGTTCCCCTTTAAACAGTCCTCCTCGCAGGGGTTTCCCCTCTCACCACTTTTACTGTTCACTACGTCACGACACGCGACACGCTATGACGTCACGACGCACGGCACTATGACGTCACGATACGCGACACACACTACACTGCACTAGACTGACACTTGTCTACTCACTGTTCCACTTTACTTTGCACTTTACTTTTCACTAGTACTTTTCCACTTTTACTTTTCTTCCTTTTTGCTTCGCACTTTTCACTGTTAAATCAATACTGACTTGCGTCCGCAAACTCGCGGCCTTATATACCCCTTAGAATTTTCTAGATGGCCGAATTTCGTTAGTCTTTTCTTTATTCCTTTGTTCCCTTCCGGATATTTCTTAATCCCGCCTTCTTTCTCGAATTTTCCTAAACACGCCCCCTTTTATTGTTTTTTTACAAATATTTCTTCTCTCTCTTTGTTCTAGAAAATTCCTATTGTTTTTGGTTCTTTTCGAATATTCCTTCTCTCTCCGTTTTCTAGAACATTCCTAGACACGCCCATTTTTTTTGTCTCTGTCCAAATATTCTTACTCCCTCTTACTTTTCTAGAACATTTCCAACAACAATAAAATCTAGAATTATTTTCGACGAGTCTCGAACCATCGACCCCCGGCACGGAAGTCCATGCGTCGACCGCCGAGCTACGAAGCTTGTTGACAAACCGGCCGAATTTTTGAATGCCTTTCTATAGCTGCGTCATTCACAGCATCCGTGACAGTACAATTCAAGGTAAAGGGTTAAAAATCCCATACAACCGATGTCTTCAATACAATTCTCATTTCTACCAATTAAAACGTTAGTATTCGACGTTCTGACGCTTCTTTGGAGTTTTTGGATACAAACGAAAGACGTAGAGCAGTCCACAGGAAAGTGGTGAACCATAATTTTCTTTGGGCGAACCGTTCGCTTTGCCGCGCTACAAATGACGGAACACTTTTCCTGTTTACGACCCATACACCATCATATTTCACTGAACTGTATATTGTTCACTTGCACGACACTTTGTTACGCAAAACAACGCCAATTTTACGAAACAAAACTCACTATAACCAATAAAAATTTAATAAAATATGAGGACTCCAAACGTAGCTGACAAATTACCGCCAAAAACTCTTCGATACAGTATCGGTTCACGTTGCGGTAGTCTACATTGAACTTTACTTTGTCTATGGTAAGTTTCCAGTTTGAAATTCCCGCTACTTTTAAACCGGAAGGGATTCCAATGAATGGGTCGTGCATAAATCAACCGCGAAAAACTGTCTGGACATGAAATGTCCAGAGTGTAACGCCCGTCCACGTTTTGAACGCCCTGTTCATACGAATCCGAAGGGATTCTTATGGATGGTACGTCAATAACTTGGCCGTGCATAACTTGTTCGAAAATTTTATGTACGATCAATAGTGTACAGCTGGTTTTTCGCGTCCATTCACTCGAGTACGAAAATGGATTCCTATGAACGGGTCGTGCAAAACTTGTTCGTACCAAGCACGTACGACCAGTTTTTCGAATCCCAGCTAAATGAGTTTGACAGTGGATTCCTTTGCACCGGTCGTACGAAACTGTCTGTACAAAATTTGGATGCCCATTATGCGGACGTGCATAGTGTCTTCCCATATTTTTTGGCATTTCTTTTTTCGCTCGTTCAGTTCAGTTTGTTTTGTTTATGGTTTCTCTGCCGTTCATTCATTTCATAATTTCATTCATTCGAAGAAAATTACTTTTCCTTTTTGTTATTACCTATCATTTTTTGATAAATTAATAGAAAGAAAGTCTATGTCTAAGGCACAGATCAATTAGAATATGCTCTAAGGAAAAATTAATTAACAGTAATAAACTGATGTATTTGCTGTGCTAATCAACAAAGGTGCCTACTTAATTTTCACTGTTTGTTTTGCGTAGCTTGATGTGTCGCCGTGTTTACTTGGATTGTTATTCTAATTTGCATATCACTTCCCACTTCCCAGCACTAAAATGGACGAAAATACAAAATCGCCAAGTGATGAATATTCTCCACTAAATAGTTCAAACAAACCTCAAAGTGATGTTGACTTAGACGAGGAAATATCAGCAAGAATGACGGCTTCATACAGTGAAATATCATTTCATTCAGACCACGGGCACGGCAGTGAAGAACAGAGAGCTCCCGGGCCTTCCAGACCCTACGATCTACCGTCAGAGAACCGTAAACAAGAAAAATTTCCTTTAGATTTAGACGGTCACGTTCGCTACGAAGGTGATATGACACATTACGTTGCAGATGACTTAGAGTTTAAGATCAAAATATCTAGTCCTATTACTAAGAGAGGAGAAACTCCAGTATTCGGGAGTTCCAGTGCATCTCGCTCCAGTACACCATCAGGCAAACTTTATAGACAAATTTTAGCTCCGCAAATCGGACAAATTGACATCACAGTATTAAACGATCTTGAGTACGAAGCTCAACGGATCGCACAGTCCGTTGACAATTTGATAGAGAACCTGTCAAGTATTTTACATTCCAATTCCTCATTGACTGCTGAAAATATGGAGGTATATAAAGATGCAGTGGGGAAGACATGTGACGCAATGGATAATAATATAAAGAGCATGTATACGATCCTAGCTAAAGGTGAAGAAGTGTCACAGGCTATGGTCCCGGTGCAGGCTCAGGCGGCAAGGATAGCAGAGATTAAAAGAATTCTTCAGATATTTGAAAACCATTTTTAATTTAAAGCATTTTGGTATAGGTTTAACCGTAGTATACAGTACAACCAGGAAAATAATTCCACTCGGCAGTCTTCGAAAACAAACAGCCAATAGAGTAAACGAATTGAAGGCGGCGTATCCTGATTGGTGAATATAATTTCGCGCGGTATTTAAATTTGTTAACTGCGCAGGTACATCGGTAAGACTTGTAAACCTGGTACTACTATACCAAAAAGTGTTAAGGCGGTTGCAGAAGGGTCAATTTCATACAAAACTTTGATGCACAATACGCGTTGATGGTATTAATATAAGTAACTTTGTATATATGGAAAAATAGCTTAGAAAATCTAGATGCCGCGTAACAAATAACATTTGCAATTTATAAAATAATTACGAAGATATAAAGCTTTGACATTTTTCATACAAAATTTAAAAAGCGTTATATCTTCGTAATTATATTATAAATTGCAAATGTTATTTATTACGCGGCAACTAGATTTTCTAAACTATTTTTCCATATATAAAATATTACTTTTATTAATTTCGTCTACGCGTATTGTGCGTCAAACTTTTGTATGGACTGAAACCACCTTAATCTAATACTAATTATGGCTCTGTTGTAGTGTGGATAATTTTGGCAATATCTAGTTTATAGCAAAATTGCTTGACATTGTATAGTCATAAATATTTTGTGATCTCAAGGATTGTTTTACAAATGCACAACAAAAACACTTGAGCCACCACAAAATGGTGGAATCCCGAGGCAAGCTGGAGAGCAGGCGTCCACCCAGTAACAGACTTGTAACGCAACTAAGTTTAAGTTGATTAACATAATTATACTAATGGTTCTGTATAATAAATTCATTAATCTATTCTTTTCTATTTTGTGGATAATGAAAATAATAGTATAAGCACAAAGTACAATAATTACTACTGTAAGTATAACCTCTCGTCAGTGGCATCACAGGCTCCAAGTAAAAACTTTTTGTAACAATTTAATAATACCAGGAAGCTGGCATAGGTATTGTCATTAATTCACTTATTTTTTAAAGGAGGTTGATGACCTGCAGTGGGATCCCACGCTTTGACTACTCATTATAAGGACGAGCCTTGCGGTAGCATTTCCCCTCTGCCACGGTATAAAATCAATTTGATCATGTGCATTTACATTCAATTTTATACCTTATCACTAAACGAGACAGCCTATAATTGCGAAACAACAATTTCGAACTTAGAACGTTTGGGTTTCACACGAGAGTAGTTTTCATGATTTTTATCATTCAAAATTAGAATCTAAAGTTACGGGAATAAAATCCAAAGTTGCGGATTTCATGTTACCTCGCCCCCCGCAAAAAGTGGCAGAATTGTTTGTTAGTAGAATTACACGCGTAACTAATCCTCATATACGTAGTCAAAGATCCCACGCTATAACATACTATTTAACATGGCTTATATTTATTTTATTTGTTATCAAATTACCTATCACAAAAACAAAAAAGCAATCTCTTTGTCATAGGGAGGCAGGCACGTATCCAGAGGGGGATAGGTGCGATTTATTATATATAAATAAAATGAAATATTCTTTATTATCCGAATTTTAGTATGGAAAAGTGATTACAGCGCTTTATTTATCATAGTTTTTCAGTGAATATACCCCCCGCCCCCCAAAATCGAATGTCCCCGTCAGAAACAAAAGTTTGGATACATGGGGTGCGTTCACGACCTTTAGGTGCGGTTGTTTTTCAACTCTCTCTAAGGTACGGAACGACTGCGCCAATTTTTAACTCGTTATGAGCTACGGAACGATCACGGTTGTTTTATAACCTCAAATTTGGACATTTAAAGTAATATGGGCTTCCAGGGTTTCCATCATTTCCAAATACAATAAAAAAAACTCATTTTCCATGTTAGCAAATCAAAAAGTGAATAAAAATAATTTGAAAAACAAGCTTTTATACAAAACGAGCGAAAAGTCAAGTAACCACAGATAATCAAAACGTCAGAGTGTTTTTTAACCATCGAATAAGATAGTTAAAAGTTGCAACCCGTCAGAGGTTCGGAACGGTTGAGTTGTGACAACCGAGTTGCAAAGAGCGTTTTTCACCGAGCCTCGGAACGGCGTTAGTGCGAAAAGTTGCACTCGTACAATGTGCTGCCATCTATGAACTACTTCGCAGAACTATGAAAAAAAAAGATTTTATTGTCAATGTCTAATTGACATTTTCACAAAATGGCTACCGATCTTGCGTAATGTACGGGTTGTTTGTAGTTTTCGTTCAATTTCGTGCCGATTTAGTGATGTTCTGGAGTTTCTGTTGTTCTCTTATGTTTAGATTACAGGAATAGTAAGGATACTGGAATTTCACTCGATCGGTGCGGGATTGAACGAAAACTAGCATTAAAAACAATAATATCCATTGGTATGAGTAGATATAAGTAGGTATGTATAGTATATGTTGAATTATTGTCGGTGAAACATAGATGGCGCTAGCTAGCCTTCAATTTGACATAAGGTGGATGCATAATGTTGCCACGAGTGGGTTCTCTTTTCTAATATACTTTGGGGTAAGGGATATACTTATATTACTCTTTGGGTAAGGGGTTCATAATTTTATTTTCAATTCAGATAATTTAAAACTGCAATGTTCATTATATTGGACGGATTACTACGTAGTGAGTTACATTCTCTTTGGGACGGATTTCACGAATGAGTTAAAATTTCAAAATAAATAATAAATTAAAAAAAAGCTAGTCAAAAACATACTGTATTGATTAACGTTTTACAACAATCGATCGATTAATAGAATTTGTCAACGCGCAACCCTATTTTACAAATGTCAAAATTAAATGTAGCCATTCGGAGGGCAATTCCCTGGTATGCGGGTCGATTCAAGAAACTGATAACGAAAATAGGGTACTGAATGGACTTTTGTCTATTAAAGCCCGACCAGAAAAATAAAAAACCTCGCCATGTTGCGGAAAATAATTGGAACAAATTTTTGTACTTGGGAAATTGATATTAAACGTCGATTGCCGCGCCCCCAAACCAGGTTTTTTATATTTCTGGTCAGGCTTTATCTCTCAGATTAATTAATACAACTTTACCTACCCTACTCCTCAAACTTGCGCAAATATTTTTTACTATAACAAAAACTTTAGTTTACATTTACAACTGTCGTTGACAATGTGGCAGTCATCATCAAAAAGCGTTTTTAAGGCGATTAGTGAACTTCGAATGTTTCTGAAACTAACATGTAACCATACTTATATTACTCTTTGCATGTAAGTCACGCTCATTTTTTTTATATTTTGAAGATTGATGAATTTCACTTCATAGTAATCGACTGTTCCAAAATAAATGACTGAATAGGCTAATTTATTTTTTATTAAAATATGTAACAGAATTGAGAATCTTTTTTTAAGCATTTGGGAAATATATTAACAGAACTATCCACAATTCATTAAATTGTTCGTGTACATACAGTAAGCAATTGATAGTAAAATAAAGTCTTGAAAGTGGCTCTGGTTCTGGTGTAAAAGGTTCAATGGCGCATTTAGTGTTTTATTTTGGAACAGCCGAGTTCCATAATATTCTTACCCGGGCCGGGTTTCCCCGGAATCTAAAAATAAGGACCGGGGAATTATAGGTTTGCAATAGCAACACTGACCGAGAGAATTTTTTTTTCCATTTCCATTCTGTCATATTGCATCGACCGAGGAGGTTGTAAATTTTAGTAAAGAGCTGAAAATGTGTTTCACCAACTATCATATGTAATTTTTTAATAACAGAAAATGTAAATTGATTACTAACATGAGTGTTAAAATCATTAAGAGATTAAGCGTACAGTCTCTGGTCTCATGACCACTCAATTTTGAGGGAGTATTATATTCCTTGATTTTGAACACCCGCACGCCTAAGACGAAGTAGCGAACAAATGGGGGACGGAGTTAGTTTGTTTTCTGTGATAATTATGAAATTTAAATCTAAGTTCAATGAAAATAAGATTTATTTCCACTATGATCTTCCGTGGGAGAAGCTGAAGGGAGTTAAATGGATGAACGAGAGAGCTTCGGCTAATAAAGCTTATGTACCAACAGCGGTGAGTGAAATTTTCTAGTTCAGTGAATTTTAGATTGTTGTTATGGTCACAGATTATGCACGGTACTGTTTACATCTTACGTAGGTATGCGATAACTCAATTATTAGTCGAGTGATAGCTTAAAAATTAAAGTAGCTGCAACCTGATCAAGAATTTAAATAAATTTTTTAATCCATTAAAGTTAGTTATCATCAATGGTTATCATAGATTAATATAATCTACGTTTGACTATAGAGCAACTATACAAGTTTTTACTCGCGTCTTTGTCCGCACAAATTATTAAAAATTTACAATTAATGGACGCTTGTGCGGTAGCACTGCATTTCCGACAGTGTCAAGTAATTTATGGGAGCAACAAAAGCGATTGAGGATTTTGGAGCCTCATGGCAGGCAAAAACGCGACGCGCGAAAACTACGCGACACAAGTGCTCGGGTCAGAACCTGCAACGTGACTCCTACCAGATTTTAATTCAAATTATTAGCTTTCAAACAAACAAATATGAGGATGCACCCGACGACCTTTTTTATCACTAAGATCTCATTTTTATACCTTTTATTTTCATTTTTACATTTCTTCACTTCTATTATACCAAATTAACTTTATTACTGTACCTACAGATTTCTTTGAAGTTAATCTAAAACATGCAAATATTCATCAAAATTGGTTCAGTAGTGTTTGCATGATGGTCGAAGAAACAGACAGACAAAAAATAAAAAAAATTTGTGATTTGAAAACATGTCGTAACTTTTTTTAAATATCTTTAATGTACAGACACACTTCTGTTACAGTTTTATAATAGTTAAGTAAGATAACTAGGTATTTATAAGTTACAGGTGTAATTCTACTAACAAAATTTTATGCTAACTTTTTGCGAGAGTCAAAGTAGAAGGAAATCCGCAACATTGATTTTTTTTCCATTACTTTAGATTCTAATTTTAATCGCTAAAAATAGTCTTGTGAGAACCCAAAACGAGACTATTTTGAAGTTATTGTTCCACAATTATAGACCATCTCATTTTTGTGATAAGGTATAAAATTGTATCTAAATGCACATGATCAATTGACCATGTAACTTGGCAGAGGGGAATGCTAATGCAAGACTGGTCCCTAGTTATACAGGTGTTACAAAAATACAAATAAACATTTAAGACCATCAAACTGAACAACTTTTACTATGGGACCAACATCGAAATCGCGAAAAAAAAATCTGATTTTCCATCATCATCATCATCATCATCATATCAGCCGAGAGACGTCTACTGCTGAATATAAACCTCCCCAAAAATAGATTTGCCATAATCGCCATGATGCGATGCGTTTCCGATGTTCCATACTAAACTACAGATCTGCTCGTGCTAAATGTATGGGACAAAAGATTTTTTTTTTCGCGGTTTCCATGTTGGTCCTATAGTGAAAGTTGTTCAGTTTGTTGGTCTAAACCACAACCCTTAAAAGTTATGAGTTTTTATTTTACTTCTGTAACACCCTGTATAGTCTAAGCCTCTTACCTATACCATTTTGTTCACCGCTCCCTGTTCCATTGAAATTTTAAAGAAAATTTCACAAATTATGTCCATTTGTCCCGTGCTGGACAGATTGCATTAGTTAGGTCCGCCACACGCATACGGAATTATGATTTTGTATGGATTTTCCCCCTCCATAATTCGGGCATAAAAGGCGCGAGATAACATTTTCGCGTGTAACATGCTAGGTCGTATACATACTGGAATATGGCTCACTTCCTCTCAGCCATGACTTGTGATAGACTTTTGCCCTACATAGATTAATGATAATGTTGAAATGCGCATCTTATCATAGTAAATAGCTTATCTTTTGTTCCCAAATGGTCTGATTAATTACTTAATTTGAGGGCAAAGTTCAATTAATTTTATCTACCGGTTATGCTACTTTTATTTTTAAAATATTACTATCAGACAAGTAGTCCCTTTGTGGAGACAACAATTTCAATGCTTGCGGGAACTAGCAAGCACCAAGTCATCGCAACTACGATATTTAAAAGGTATCTAGCGCATTGAGGTACCTGCTAGAGGCGACACCACGACAAAATTTTTTGTAACATTCGTTTGAGCTGATGGGCTCAAACGACAGATCACAAAAACTAAAGGGAGATATGAAAAGGGGGCGGGGCCAGTGCCGCAGCAATATGCGCAAAAACGGAACACACTGCTCGCGACAGTAATGATTCAATATAATATGAGGCTGAAAGCTAGTCGAGATATTATGTGTAAATAGTTTACAATGCTTGCGTAGTACTAAAGATTATTCGAATGTTGAGTTCTGATACCGCAATGGATAATGAGCACATTCAAGCTAACAAAATACTTTCTATCGCGTGGTACTGGTGGTGATGCGACACTAGGTTTCGTACTCAGCACGTTGGTTGGCTTCTCTCTAGATCTCTTTGGCTCAAACTTACTTAGCATATGCCGGGCGCGTGTTGCACCGCGACCCGCACTGCTGATCGCGGTGCACAGATTTTGTTCGCGTTTTCTGTTCTATACATAATTATTCAAAGGTCTAGCGTGGGTCTAGCGTCAAATAAAATGTCAAACTGAATTGACCAATTTAGACAAAAATGTATTGTTCATATTAATTTGACATTTAACATTATTCGGCATTATACTTATACTGGCAGACAACACACAGCCTAAACCACTGGGAAACATGAAACTTGGAATATTATATTCTATAGAGATTGTAGGGGTGTACTAAGACCTGCCACACATAATACAGAATTCCGATCAGGAATTTTCCCCCTCCAAAATTCCGTTCCGTTCGGAATTATGGTAGCATCAAATCCTATACAAATTCTGATTTTGAATGCATGTGGCGGACCTGAGAAAGGATTTTGAAAATCGATCCTTGAATGGTTTTTCCAAACTCTATGTTAACAAAGTCGCGGACAAAAGCTAGTAAGTACATACATGTAGGGTCCTTCTTAATATGCTGACACTTTTTTAAGGGGATGATCAGACCGTCAAACTGAACAACTTTCTCTATGGCACCAACCCCGAATTCGCGAACAATAAATCTGCTCTTCCATACAAAACTGCAAATCTACTCGAGCCAAGTGTATGGACAGCTTCCATGACAGCTTTTTTTTTTTTCGCGATTTCGATGTTTGTCCTACAGAGAAATTTGTTCAGTCTGATAGTCTGATCATCCCCTTAAAAAGTGTCAGCATATTAAGAAGAACCCTGTATAAGCAAAATTATAGAAAATTATGTTTTTTTGAGACAAACAATAACAACAACAACAAACAAAGAGAATAAATCACTGGACCTTACTTCTTACTTAATTACTAATCCTGTAAGAGAAATTAAATAAATATCTTGGATATTGTCTCAGTGGGCCGGCCATGTGTGTCGAATGCACCAGGAGAGGTGGGCAAAAATTGTTACGCCCTGGATCCCAGATAACGGTCGTCGGCGCCAGGGTCGTCCTAGGAAGAGGTGGCGGGATGATCTGGATGCTTTTGACGACAAGTGGCCAGAGCTTGCCCAGAATAGAGATGGTTTGAAGATTAAAGGGGAGGCCTTTGCCCAGCAGTGGGATGAAACAGGCTAGGAAAAAAAAAATTGTCTCACAAATTATCTAGTCACATTTAAAGTGTCTGGACTTGTATTATGATGACTAGACGACGATATAGAATACATAATATTATATAGATACAAACATCCATGACTCTGGTACAAATATTCATATTCATCATATGAATATTTGTCCCTTACGGGATTCGAACCCGCGACCCTCGCTCGGCACAGTAGGCAGGTTCACTACAGACTGTGCTACCGGGTCGTCAAATTATTTTTGGTCACCCTAAATCAACTGCATGCGTTAGCTAAGTGCTTTAAGTGGCCTTTCAAATTAAATTCTGTGTGGTACAAACTACCAATATCCAATCACATTAATGTCCTAAGTAGTATATAGGTAGGTATATTTTTAAAGGTAGACAGGGTAACTGTATTAATTATTATTATATCAGCCGTTGCTGTCCCATTGTTGGGCAAAGGCCTCACTCCGTTCTCTCCATGCGTCCCGGTTTTGCGCTTCGATATGCCAGTTCTTTAGGAAGCTATCGATTTCGTCCCGCCACCTTTTTCGTGGTTTGCCTCGACGCCGCCGATTTCCTTTTGCTATTATCATGTTTAAGTAAAAATACTAAATAGTCATTATTTTGATTAGAATCAAAACAAAATTAATTCAGGTGGTTTATGGCGTGATCATTTTCACCCCAAAAGGGAATATGGTCGCGAGTTTACATATGTGTGTAAGATATATTTTAATAAAAAATATTAATATAATAAAGATCAATGGTAGTTGTAGACATAGATATGCATAACGCATGGACCGCATAAATTAACAAAGGGACACAAAAGGACAAGACGCAGTAGCAGTGTTATCGTAATATTTATCAGAATTACCATAGATAGCAATATTATCATTTCATAATCATTATAACCATAGCAATCCCATCTCCAAACACTATTATCTAGTCAGTTGCCAACAGGTGCCAAATGAAGCTAGTTCTAATGTTTACTTGAGTTATGTTTATGTATGTATGTATTTGACAGGACACAGATATGAACGCAAATAGCTATAAACATGACAGCAGATGCCGCATCCACACTTGATGTTATTATCTCACGATGTTTAATAGGGTTACCACTTACGACATAAAAGAACCAAGATAGAAAAAGTTCTTACATATAGCTGTTACCATTGAATTATTAAAGTACCTCAATGGCTGCTACCTGGGACTTCATTAACTTGTGTGGAATTTTTATGCCTGTCCTTCCATAACGTTCAAGCTATATCTATAACAATATTAATCAAAATCGGTTCCGCAGTTATAGACTAAGAGATAAGTGTACTTTTTGCAACCATCAGCTGCAAGGCTGATTCAGTGTTTATGGGGTGTAGAGCATCTCTGTAATGGGGATGGACCAGGTCTGCCTGCATAACTCCAGTCAGTTTAGGAGTTACAGACGTTTAAAGTTCAGTAAAAAATTATGATGGGTAAAAGTATATTATTGTAGTGTGCACTGTAGCTATGTGAACAGTACAAGAACTGGCACTGTTCATCAGTCGGTTTAGGAGTTACAGCCGTTCAAAGGTCCGAACTTTGAACGGCTGTATCTCCTAAACTGACTGGCAGTTCATGTCAGTTTTTGTACTGTTCACATAGCTACAGTGCACACTACAATAATATCATACAATCAGCCTTACAGCTGATCGTTAATGTTTTACTGACCTTTAAACGTCTGTAACTCCTAAACCGACTGAAGTTATGCAGGCAGACCTAGTCCATCCCCATCACAGAGATGCTCTACACCCCATAAACACTGAATCCGCCTTGCTGCTGATGGTTGCAAAAAGTACACTTATCTCTTATAATATTAAGCCGAGATAACCTGAAAGACTGGGACACTTCTGCATGTATAAGTATTATTTGATAGTATCATTGGATAGTACAATCAAAATATTACAGACCCATAAATAAGTACAAAAACATTTTATTACAAATAATAATTATTAGACATTTTTATTAGGGTCATACGTAACATCTTTTAAGTTTGCATAATTATATTTCTTAATTATCTTTTCACTTTTCCAATTATTGTAACGAAACATGACCCTGAAAATGGAGACGTCTAGTAACTGTATGTACATAAAGATTAATTTAGAATAGCACTAGTCTATTATTAAATCCTCATCATGATACCAAATGCGCGGTTTAGTCGGGAAAATCTACGGATTTTTGTATGGGGAATTGCACTTTAGGTGATAGTTTGAAATATTAGTAGATACATACCTACCTGAAAAACATAAATTCTCAATAATCCATAATTATTAGTAAATTTCAGTCAGTCAGAAATCAGTTTTTATGGAATAATTAAGCCATTTACAAAACATTAAATTTAGGTATGAACAAAAAATGGAAAAGTGGTGATTTTGTTCAGGACCGCTTCGTTCAATACATTTTAGTTATAACAATAATAATCCCCGATTAATATAGTAAATTTGAGTACCTCAAAACTTAATTATTTACTGTTTGTTTGTACACATTAAATGAATGAATTATACTTTATTTTACACCATACACATAAATAAATACAATTTGCCTTGTGATAATTAACTGTCTCTTTTGCTGGTATGCTGGATGAAATATCATTAGAAATAAGCTTGCCCTTTGTACATTCATATCGATTTTAAGGTCTTTCTCAAGGTCCTGAGCCTACATAACCGCCAAATCTCGACAAAAGTGTTATAAACTAACAGTAATATTAGTTCAAACACAATTTACTAAAGTGTCTTTAATGCAATCTCAAACCGTATTTTTCCTAGACTAGTTAGGGTAGGACGTTAATAGAATATAGGAAGATGTCACTGAACAAACGCGTGGGAATTATTGGCATTCCCTCCCTCGAAGACTTATATAGGCAGTTTATATACAGGGGTGAATCATTAGCATCCTTTTAAACTAAGAGTCTACCCATCGAACTGAACAACTTTTACTATGGCAGCAAACCGATCGGAGCAAACAAAAAATCAGCTGCTGTGCATACATTTGAGTCGCGAAGTCTCGCGTCAACATTGCAGTTTAGTATGGAACAGCTGATTTTTTTATTTGCTCCGATTGGTTTGCAAGTTGTTCAGTAGACTGATTCCGATGAACAAAAAGTTCATTGACAACAAAACATGTCAAGCAATTTAAATAGTGAAAAAAATAGGTAAAATAAAATAATAAATAAATATCTTTGAAATAGTCACACAAATTATTAAATAGTAAGTTTATGTCTAGTGTAAATATGATTGTTCCTTTCGGAATACAGTTCATAGCGGCTTTATATAAGGTCTAACATAATTAGGTGAAACTATTTTAAGGGGGTGATCAGACCATCAAACTGAACAACTTCGAAATCGCGAAAAAATCAGCAGTTCCATACAAACCTACTCGACCTAAATGTATGGGACAGCTGATTTTTTTTTCGCGATTTCAATATTGGTCCCATAGAGAAAGTTGTTTAGTTTGTTGGTCTGATCATCCCCTTAAAATAGTTTCGCCTAATTTTGTTAGACCTTATATAGTCCCATCCTTTCAGCCATCAAAACGTTCTACAATCTATTTAAATCTTTGTTGATAGCTGTGTACTAAATATACCCTATTTTAAAAACTTCACTTTTGCTTCTCTTCTAATTGAATGAACCAACAAAAAAAAATATATTCTTTCTATCGCTCATCGCCATCAATTTATTTTTTCAAATATTTTCTAAACGCAAAGTTCACAGTTCTAATACCTATGTATTGATGTATGGATAGGGCGTAGCGTAGGCGTGACACCGCGTGTAGTCAATTTATTTTGTTACGCTTCCAGAAGCGAAAACGTAAATGATTCCTTATAGAAAAGCATTAGAGTTTAATATTGTCCAACTACTACATAATGGCACATCGAGTATAACAGTATTACTATACGTTATTTGGCTGAACAACAACTGAAGATATTTTGATATGAATGGAAGATGTTTTGGCTGAGACGGGTGGGTACACGACAAAAATGTGACAAGCGGCAGACAGGCGTAGCGCGTAGGCGTTTCCAACAATTTGTACCTATTGTTTAAACGTGTCTAATGATTGTTATAGTAAAACGTAACTTGCCTCAGCTCGATGCCACGTGCAATGAACAAGGCTACATACAATTGTTACTGGATCGTGGAAGAAGCTACACAAAAGTCATAGATACTAATATATATCTTTTGTTAATGGCACCAACCAGGTAGATCATTAAAAGCCTGCCCACTAGCTTACCTACTAATATAATGTCCTCATAAGTCCGGGTATGGTATATGTACTAAAATATTCGTCAATGGAAGAACATTATCACCAATAAGTCTTGAAAACGGTTATCGTAGTCAAGATCGGACAGGACTTATCTTATTGTAGCAATAATCAATAATAGCTTGTCTTTAACCTTTTGGCAATATAACACTGAGAAACTTTAAATCACAGATATTCAATTGTAAGGTCTATAAGAGGATGTCTTAAACTTTGCCCTAGCAAAGTTCTTATCTTTGTAATACCCTCTGTATCTGACGAGTCGTGAATGTGATCGATGTCTTTGACAGACGGTCGGACAATGGGCCGGAACTTCAATTGACAACTCCGACAGACTCTGAGAAATTTCTGCCAAGATAACACCCACACACAGTTTCAGATTCCGTTACGCCATTTCTTTAGATTCCATGGTGCAGAATCGTTACATTTTTGTCGTAAAGACCAGAATTTACTAGGTTTCCTCTTGTAAAAATTTTACGACTAGAATTGAGATTTTTTGCTTTAAGAATTAATCCGCTGAAAAATTCAATAATTTCCAAAGCTAAATCATTAAGAATTTACGTAAATTAGTGAACAAGTACTAAAACCTAATGTTATGTTGTATAAAACAACCGTTTCCTTGTCCCCAGGTGGAGAACGTAGCAAACGTATGCACGCATGCAGTATGTGTCGCACCGGCATCCTTCGGAGCTCGCGAGCTTTTGACACGCTCCGTAAACGCGCCGCAAGCAATCGCGGCCGTTGTCTATGGACTGGCACTTTGTCTGCTGTTCGCCGTGTCTACCACCTTCCATTCTGTCTGCTGCTGTAGATCTGACACGTAAGTCTACACTAAAATCAGTTTTGAACGTACTCCATGAATAGGGCTGAAAGCGATCGCGGCCATTGTCTATGGACTGGCACTGTGTTTGCTGTTCGCCGTGTCTACCAACTTCCATTTTGTCTGCTGCTGTAGATCTGACACGTGAGTCTTTAATCATTCTTGAACCCATTCCGTGTCTAGGCTCGGCTGCAGGCGATCGCGGCCGTTGTCTATGGACTGGCACTTTGTCTGCTGTTCGCCGTGTCTACCACCTTTCATTCCGTCTGCTGCTGTAGATCTTATACGTGAGTCATTAATCAGTTTTGGAATGCATTCCGTGACTAGGCTCGCCCGCAAGCGATCGCGGCCTTTGTCTATAGACTGGCACTTTGTCTGCTATTCGCCGTGTCTACCACACTCCAGGCGTCAAAACTGATTGTAGGTCTACACATCCGCACTCACCGCACTGCAAAAATTTAGAAACGTCAACTTTGACGTATCAAAGGTTATGGTAGGAGTTTCTTTCTTTTTCTCTCTATCTTAGAGTATCGTTATTTTGAGAATTGTGATCGTATATTTCAAGTCTGAACGCGTAAATACATCAAACGATCTTTCGATCAACTTAGCAGAGACACTGATTTTCTAATATCAGAGACAAAAAAAACCGGCCAAGTGCGAATCAGACCCGCGCACGGCGGGTTTCGTACAATCATACAATATTACCAAAAAATTGTGTTTTCGCGCGAGCCCGTCTCATACTAGGCCGGTTTTTATTATTTGCTGTTATACTGTATAGTTTGCAATATAATCACACCAAGTTTGACGCTTGTATGTATTACCGTTTTTACGATTGAGCAAGAACAAAAACGTGTAATATAACACATGTTACCTACCATACCATGTTACCACATTAATTCCATACTTGCTTGTTGTTTATTATTTGTCAAATTCTCAATGACACGTACCTCCTGTACTGTACACGTATATCCTGTGAAAATTTCAACTCGCTACCTATTACGGTTTAAGAAATACAGCCCTTTGAAGTTAGGACGGATACCGTAGGCTTAGTAATAGGGTCCCGTTGGCACCCTTTGCATACAGAACCCTAAAAACGAACAAATTACTCCACATTACCTGCCATAAATAACTACAACCAGCTCAGAAGGATTACTCATCGTAAAAGGGTTAAATTCAAAAATAAACCGTAATCCTGAGAAGCTAGGCTTCTTTCGCGTTCGCGCGGTAAGCTGATAACCAAGGTCACCGCCGCGGGAAGTAACTTGTTATGTACGAGAATCGAGAGCTCATACAAGTATAGCGGACAATGAAATAGTTTTCTTTGAAGGATCTTATCTGACATTTTATTCTGTTTTACTTGTAGCTTGTAGTGACTTTAAGACCTACCACATACATCCGGATTTCCGTGACGGAATTCTGCTTTTGTATGGGTTTGATGCCTCCCCGCAATTTGGAACGGAGGGGGCTATAACCCATCCAGAATTCCGTTAGACGATTTCGCATGTATGTGGCGAGCCTAAGAGACCTATACCTACACAAGCTATGTTTGAGAGTAGGCGATGTCGCAACTGCATCGCACCGAGACGCGACGACGCAACTGCACCGCCGCGGACGCGACACTGATTGATCTGAAATAATATATCGAGGCGATATCGTACCGTAAACGCTACATCAAGCTATACAAAACCAACATAAGCTGGCCGCGCGACGCTATACGCTACTAGATCTACGCGCGGCCAGCCTAGCTAGCATGCGAAAACGACAAAAATCGAGATGTGCCTCCATCTTTATTATTTTAAGTAGGCCAGAAAGAGCGCGTATGACGTTTTTCTCGTTTAAACGCTTTGTCGTGGGTGGCATGCTAGCTAGGCAGCTTATGTTAGTTTTGTATAGCTTGATGTGTCGCCGTGTGTACATACTTTAGGGGGTTCTTCGGACCATTAAATTGAAAAGAAAAAGTATAAGGTGGGACCAATATTAAAATCGCGATAAAAAAGTTGGTTGTTCTGTAGAAAATGTCAATGGCTACTCGACCCAAATACTTATATGGAAAAGTTGATTTTTTCCTCCATTTGATCTCATTACATTAGTGAACATTATTCAATTTGGTAGCGTTATTATGAAACGCATTTAAGTTTACACCCTGTATAGGCAGATATAAAGGCAATGAGGGTCATTAGGCGGCGAAACTCACAAGAGATCTAATTAAGAGATAATTACTGAATGAAGTTCTTAATTCAACTCGTGTTTTAACGAGTTTTTATGTTAGTAGGTACTATTCTGTGGTTTTATTCGTATCATTCTAGAAACAGCTACATATTCAGCACACATCCACCTACTGCTGGGCATGGGTATGGGTATTGCGCCGTTTATCAGGATCCTATACTAATCTGCGGCGGTAGCATGGCATGATGCGCGCGACAGAGCTATATCACGCCTTTATTTCGTTCTTCTTCTTATCGTGTGGGCAAGCCCTGGTGTCAGAGTTTTTTCAGACCGCCTTTCGGCCTCTGACGTGGTTTTTATGTAACGATTACAACCATCAGAGATAGTAGCCGGGAATGTAACGATTACAGCCATCAGAGATAGTAGCCGGGACCAACGACTTAACGTGCCATCCGAAGCACGGAATCATTTTTCTTTTCAGACAATCAGGTGATTCAGCATGCAATGTCCTAACCAACTGAGGAAAAACGCACAAAGTGACATTTCACTAGGTTTCCCCCGTGGGAATCGAACCCACGACCTCCATGTCGAGAGCCAATGCTCTTAACCATTAGACCACGGAGGCAGTCGTTTATTTCGTTCGTTAGCGCGCAAATAGAAAGAGAGCTATAGCGCGATGGCACTAATTTAATTTATTTAACAAATAGGTATATTACATTGCATTAAAGCTTCACAATTTGTTGCATTGTTGCTTATATGTACTTAAAAGAGAACATAAAAAGCAACAACAAAACGCAGACAGACTGCTCATTGGCCCTTTATAGAGTTAACTCTTGCAACACTCTCACATAACCTCATACACTCGCGGAGTAGGTCTGTCTACCTGTCCTGTCCGCGAACAGGTCGCAGACGCAGTGCTGCGACGACTCGAGCTGTCAGCTGAGCTATATCACGCTGTCATACTACGGTCGCTGATCGATATTAACCTTTTACTGTGTTGTTTGATTCGTCGTTCGTTCGTTCCACAGACCACCAAGATAACAAGACAAAAGACATGTTGTCTTGGTGGTCTGCCTCTTAACAAGAACCTCTACTCAGTGAATAACGCCAAATAGCACCCTCACAAAAACGGCGCTTTTCAAACTCCACTCTTTTCATCAAATCCTTAATCGCCTCCACGATACTCATAGTATACAGAGTCGTATTTTCGAAGACGGGAGAAACATGGCTCGCTTCGGTATTTATTTAGAAATAGTTCGAAAAACAACTCAACCCGATTGCATTATTATTCGTTCACTGAATAACTTATTTATCTGCTACTCCTGTTTACGGGAATAACAAAACCCGTCGGTTGGAGAAAACTTGTTAATTATGTACCCGATACAATACTTAGGACTAAAACGTATAGGTTGAATCGACTTATTTAGCACTATACTGCAGCACTAATTTAGTACTACTAATTTAGCACTATTCTAATTCGAAAGATTAAAATTACAGTAAAATAATGTTGATGAAATACAAATTTTCTTTCAGCATTACAAAAAACGCAGTTCCGTACAAACATGATCGTTTTGACCAAAGTGCTCTATCAAGTCACGTTGTATATGTAATTACTTAATAAGTGTCCGTCCGTCTGACACACGCAATTTTCTCCGAAACTATTAAACGTATAGAAAGCTGAAACAAAGACACTAAACAAACATAAAATTATCGTACGTACACTTTGTTTACGTTTCGTTCGCTTTGAACTGTCAAAAACACAGGATATCGAGCCAATGCCAATTGATGACCGTCAATTTATATACAACATCACTGCAAACCTATCATCATCATCATGTTATATAGGGTCCTTCTTAATATGCTGACACTTTTTTAAGGGAATGATAGGACCATCAAACTGAACAACTTTCTCTATGGTGTTTCACTATGCACTATTCTGTTCGATATTGATGCCATAGATAAAGTTGTTTAGTTTGACGGTCTGATCATCATCTTAAAAAAGTGTCAGCATATTAAGGATCCTGTATACACCCCACTGTAGGACATAGGCCTGCCCTCAAGGAGGGTGTATGGGCGTTACTGCACCACGCATGCTCAATGAGGATTAACTACACCATAGAGGACGACGTAACTCAAGGTACGTCTTCCTCTATGGACTACACAACACATACACATTAGAATTTCTTTTTCAGTCTGTATGCAGGTTGACCAAACTATACATGTATAAGTATTAGAAATAGATTTTAAGCGTTCCTATGTTATTGTAAATGTTTAAATATGGATACTGTTGGTGTGCCATATTAAATAAAATCAAATATACACATTCTAATTATTTTGGAGAAACATTTGCTTCTGTCCACCGCGTAGTACCTAAAACTAAACAAACTAAAATTCACCTTATTTCACAGGAAAATGAAACATTTCCTCCACCGATGCGACCGAGCGATGATCTACATATTCATCGCCAGCTCCTACTTCCCCTGGCTGACCGTCGGGACGCTATCCTGCTGGATGCTCAGAGAACTGCGCTGGGCGATCTGGTTGCTAGCCGTCCTGGGCATCACGTACCAGCAGATCTTCCACGAGAGGTACAAGATGCTGGAGCTGCTGCTGTATTTAGTCATGGGGCTGGGCCCGGCGGCTATCATTGTGACCTCTAATGTAAGTTTGTTTTATTTACTAGTTTATATTATATTAGATCTCTTTTGAGGTCTTGCTGGGCATTACGTACCAGATATTCCACGAACGGTATAAGAGGTTGGTGATACAAATGGCAATTAGAACAGACCATGAATTGATCAACTAATCAATCCTTTTTAAGAATTTTCCATTTTAGGAATTTCGTATTTAGCTATTTGGTGAATTGGCTCTTATTGTAGCTCTTGGCCAGTTGTCGAATAACGACTAAATCTTGTTGAATTATGGGAGCCAGGCCAGGCGGCTGTCATATCTAAGTTTGAAATTATTTACCCATTTGTATAATTGTACCATCTTATAACATACATAATTATTTTGTTCTGCTTATTACTCCGAGAGCTTCGCCGAATGATCTCGTTTCTTGATGGGCTGGGTATACCGTGCCAGCAGATTTTATACGAGAGGCAAGATACGAAATAACTTAAAAAGAAATCGGTTAATGCAGTACAATATCGGTTTTAACGACTCAAACATTTTAATATTGAAGATATATCGCGCATATCATATCAAACCCGATTTTTACGACTATCGGCTTTTACTAGCTGTCCCTAAGATGCCGTTATAACCAATTTCAACAATTTTTCTTTTGTTTTCCGTACCCAAAGAGCCAACATACAAGCGTCAAACTTGGTGTGGTTATACAAATAATAATTAGGCAGAAGGGAGTGCCAAAGAAATAGACATACATACATACGCTCGAAAAGCATAACCCTCCTTCTGGCGCAGTCGGGTAAAAACCGGCCAAGTTAGCTCGCGCTTAGGAAGGAACCGGGAGAACAATTTTTTTTTAGTCCATTTCTGTATAAAAAGTGTTAATAAATGAGTTCCTGAAAAATATCTGTTGTTACATTTTATACGCCAAAATAAAAACTTTCATAGAAAGGCTTGCGCCATTAATCATTTAGAATTGTTTCAGTTTATTGTTAAACTTTATTTTAATAGCTTCACGGTGTTATTTCAGCTCTAAAGTAGTTTTACTGCGAGAACGGAGAACAGCGCAATTTAATAGCAATACCAATATTTGTTTCCGACATTATCAGCGCTTAAAACTGGCTCGACGGCCGAAGCTTCTCCATTTTCAACTATGTTGTGGTATTAATAAAGTTTAATATTGTCATCACAATATACTCTGGACGGCTTCGATACAAGCGAAATGGACTTTGTCCATACAAAACTTTTATAAATGTGTGGCAGAGTTTGTTATAGTTCTATGCATTATAGTTTGTTGAAGCAATCTATTCCTAAAGTTTTATAGAGCAGGTAGTTTTAATTGAGTTTTTGAACTTGTTCGGATCAAGCTCTTTTTAGAAGTCCATAACTAAGTTTGTTATTAACGTCCTTTCGAAAGAAACGCTTGAAATAAAATACAATTATCCAAAGTCAGACTTTGCTTGATACTGCTTACATCTTTGATTAAATTAAAATAGCAAGATAGGTGACTAGCCTATAGCTCATGGACCACATAAATTGAGCTCCCGTCGCCTAATTTACTTGTCGACATTGCGAGATTGAGATACTTTTTTGATTTTAGGCGGAACAAAATTACCACAATGCCTTCGTGTGCTTTTACTGTAAAAATCATTAAAAAAAACAAATTACACGACATTACTTTTCACTCGTAAGTGAAAGTGAAAAGCATGAGCGAGTACGTAATGCTAGAACGTCTCTTATTTTCCGCTATTTTTTTTAAACAAAGGCTTACATTATAATACCGTTTCAATGAGGAGTTTACAGTCTGTCAAGAAAGTCATGAAAATAATTCATGGGAAAAAAGTTAAATTATACTGGATAGGTGGCATCACAATCTTTAAAATTTTGCTGTCATAGTATTTGGTGTATTTCTCGATTCCCCAATTTACGGAGCTATTTATTAAACTTTAAAAAAAATTATGATTGCAAAAATGTGAAAAACGTTTTGACGAATTGATCAACTTTTTTGCAATCAATGATAGTTTTTGTACAACTAACATTTTCGGTATTATTGGTAGTGAAAAGTTTATCAATTGGCAACACAGAGCTGTCAAAATGATGAAGAGAGAGAAATGGATGATGTTAGCGAAAAATTCTTTGTCTATGATAATACAAACCATAGACAAATAACAATTTTTTACCTTTAATGCGACAGGTTTTTGTCGAATTTTAATACCAATGTCAGCTTAGGGTTGCGTGTTAGAGCCTCTGATACTCTTGATACTAGACTGTGACAGTGTCCAGGGTATTTTATTTTTTATAGTAGGTATTCTGCAAAATATGGTGGTGTAACGTTGTTGAACAATGTTACAATAGCTGATCTATTGAGGCATCATTTTTACAATAACAATTTCACAAGATAATGATAGCTAGTGCTAGTGTAGGAGTATGAAACGTAACAATGCAACTAATTCTTGCGAATCATGACGGCTTGTTATAAGTTATGATTATACTTAGATGTAAAGCCACATTAATGTTTTGTCTACTCGATTCGTAACTTCAAACAAACCAAAAGGAGAATAAATCGTGACTTATCTCTATGGGCTATAGAGATAAGTTACATTGCGCGGTCTACATTGAAGCGGTCTATCTTCAACCGCAACAGGTTTAGCAACGAATGTGTATGAATAGCCTGATTTTGATAGACACACTGTAATTTTTTTCGTCTCTAATTTAATTTAATTGACTTTTTGCGGGGCCTAGCATAAAAATGACGTCTTGGCTACTATTATAAAACTGTAACAGAAGTGTGTCTGTAGTCTGTACATTAAAATTATAAAAAAAAAAGTTAAGATATGGTTTTTAGGTGTACGGGGTGTACCTCGTTCCAAATCACAATTTTATGGATTTTTTGTCTGTCTGTAGGTTCGTTTGATCGCGCATCACGCGAAAACTGCTGGACCGATATCGATGAAACTTTTTTGTATGAAAGCTGTTGATTAGACTTAAAATATGGTATATCATTTATTTATCTCGCCACGATGACGAGAACTCGTGCGGACGAAGTCGCGGGTAAATGCTCGTTCTAATATAAAACTGTAACTACATAAAAGGAATTCATAAATTGTCCCCATTATTCTCAAGTCAGGCCTTTTGCAGTAAAATTTCTTATCTTTGCATGAAAGAAAGTATAGTACATATACATAGTATGTTCTAGTCTTGCGATTCAAGCGATTCTGATGCTTATTAAGAATACATAAGAGTTTTATTAGAGAACTTGTAGAATGAACAAGTGATTAGGACTGCGAATGGCGGTGTCGTCCACGTCCGTCCGTCCGTCCTGTCTGCTTTGAAAAACACATTTCCGTTCCGAGTTGGTGCCAGACACCGTAGTATACTCACGTTGTTGCTATTCACAGCTATTTTAAGAGGATATTCCTGCACGTCTAGCATGATTTCTCTTCTTGCGCGCGACTCGGCTTTATTCCGTGACGGACCCAACCATATCCCTATAGTATTGATGTGACCATTCATGTGTACCTGCTTGTACCTACACGGTTGCTGCTTACTTGTCGCGACAAACGCGGCTTTCGCTCTCCGAAAAGCGCGGGAACAGGTTATTTTCTATGGACCAGAGGCGCGTCGCGCGCGTGTAGAGAAACTTTACTAGACATGCTGATAACAGCGTCGGTGGCGCGTTGCGGAGAGCTATGGAAACTAAATCTTGAGGGCCAGGTTCGAATCCGTACGAATGTCATGCCATGTGCCTATGAGTTTTTCTAAATAATGTCCGTAATACCGACTGCTCTCAAACGGTGAAGGAAAACATCGTGAGGAAACCTGCATTCGCTAAAGGAGAATTTCCGATGCGTAGATATGTAAAGTACCAAAGCGTGGTAAACTAACGCCCATACACCATCCCTGAGGGTAGGCCTGTGCCCTGCAGTGGGACGTATATAGGCTGTTATGGTGATGATGATTCCTGATAAAGCGCTCTACACAAAACCAAGTTAAGTCCTAGTTTGTAAATTTAGAAATTAAATAATAAAAGTAAAGAAAATGTTGTTATCACAATCTAGAAAACCAATATCTGTGTTCAAAAACAACAAATACCTATACACGAGAACAAGTAACCGTGGCTCAATGATTTTCATACAAATCTTAAATTAATCCTTCTTAAATCCATTGAAACTAAATATTTCAACGTAAATTTGACAAGGTAAGTACCGACACAGATATTGGTTTCTAGATTGTGTTAACAAAATTTTTTTACTTTAACTGGTTAATATTGAAAATAGGACGAGGTGTATTCTTTTCAAGCCGATTTACATTATGCTGCCAATCTCATGCACAGATTATTAATTTAGCGAGTTATGTTACAATTACAAGTTCATTTTAAACTGACCGGTCGATAACGATATCCTTCAGATTGCATTTGATCGGCAGCATAATGTATAGTGGCTCAGTATTTGAAAAGGTTCAACCCCTCTAGTATAATTTTTCTATTTGTGCTTGTCTCGGCCTTTTTACCCGACTGCGCCAGAAGGAGGGTTATTTCCATACTACTTGTCGCGACGTTCGCTCTGAAAAACGCGGCAGAAAATTACCTAGACCTAGGTTCTAACTGGAGTATAATGTCTTTGGCCAACAAACTGTACTGCAGTTTGGCGAAATGTAAAGTAATTTGTACCCTTTGTATTTGTGGAAAATTTAAAATAAATTACAAAAAACCTCTCATTTTGTATGCAGCGAAGGCGTGTCGCGCGCGAGTAGAGAAATCAAATTGAAATCATACTAGAGGGGCTGGTTTGGATTCAGTTTGGTTTTATGTTATTCGTTTGCTGTGACACAGTTGTAGGAATAAACAAGATAATGTAATAACTTTTGGTATACCGGATTTGCCTTTACAAAATATACGAATAACATCTCGAGATTCTCGAGTATTGGAATTCGGAATCCAATTCGATTCTGAGATAAAAATGTATGAATGTTATGAATAATTTTCTTGGCAACTTTGATCGAAAAAAGGTCTGGTCGTTTTAAGCAACATGTTTGGACTTAGGAGCAAGAAACATGAACGTTGAACTTGGTTACTAAACAATGCATATTGCCAATCGGAATATACCTACAATATATGTACATGAACTGTCAATTAGTAAATTGCAGTGACTGCATAATTGAAACAATTCCGTTCGCGTAATACCAATTTATACAGGAACAATAATTAAACAATAGAAGTCAATCAATTCTGAAGCTAAGTCCCATTTTTTAATTTATTATAATTATAATAGTTTAATAAATTAATTGCCTCTGCCAAGCCTCTGCATTAAATTCACCTGCCTGATATAAATTAGTAGCCTAAAAATGTCAAGTGCCTTTACTGAGTACATAGAAATGGTGTCACACTATATCAGAAAACCAGTTGGTTATGTTTTGGAACTAGTTGTGTGCGTTTATACTTTTATATGAAATTTGAGCATCCAGACCACTGTAGGCTCAAATATTCTCCAAAGCATCATGGACTCGGTGCGATAAAATGTCCGGACCATTTTATTAATTTATAATGCATCCTTTTCTCTAGTCTATATCTCCATCGTCCATATTAAATTTACTAAATATTAAATTTGGGGCTGTTCCTGACGTAATTTTTTTTTTAATTTTGGTGTATTTCTAGGCTCAAATTGGCTCATAAATATTATACCGAGAAAAATATCAATTATTAATTAGTCCCGGCTCAAACCGTAAAATGACTGGGCTAAGAAAGTTTATCGTTCTTTCGACTAAACGTTAACCGTTTTAAAAATCATTCAGTAAGTAGTTTATTTGGTCTCGCGTTAATCGATCAACCGCATTTCGGTGTTCAGCACAGCTTTATTTTGACGTAGGTCCTTCAGACTACTTCATTCTTTTCTTTCTTGTGATTTCTAAAGACAAGGTCAAAGCATACGAGGTTTCGCACATCGTAAGTGTCGATTGACCCATGATTCTGAAACCCTATCTGTGCTGTAATAGGGTTTTTGCGGACAGGCATAACATAGATAAAAGGATTATCAGGCGCGAAGCCTTTCTTTATCCCTGTCTTTCATGGTCACTATAAAATGAACGCTTTGAACTGTTTCCAATATTCTTCTTTTCGTGTCAATTATGTAACGTATATTAGACGTTTATTAGACAGCTTCTGCTTCTGCTAGCCTGACAGCGTTCAGTGTAGATGTTTCTAATGAATCGATTGTTAGTTATACCCTGTTCACTGCCTTAATGGAAATAAAGTTCGTTTCCGGGTACCAGCACCAAATTTTTGTATGTTGTTAGGTATGTTCTCTAGACCCTAAAACTACCGGGAGACAGTCTCTAAGGTGTCAGGGTCTCCAGTTATGACGTCATAAAATTTTTGTACGGGATTAAAAAAATGTTTGTTCTAAAACCTATCGTGTCATATCAAATGAAAGGGCTCCATGAGCCGGTTCAAAAATTACTACACTATTTTACCTTTCAGCCAATTATTTTTAAAAAATCCAAAAATTATTTTAAAAACATACCAAGTTTGGTCCTCTAGGTAGGAAACGGCTGAATAAATTTTTGTAAAACATTATGCCAAACGACTTGTAATATCCTCATATCAAACGTCAATAAAGCGATTTTCAAAATGTTTGTTTATTTATAAAATTTTTCATTAAATTTAAAGTTGAAAAGCAATAAAAAATAGTAATCATAAACATTTTTGAAATTGCTTTATTGACGTTTGATATGAAGATATTATAAGTCATTTGGCGTATGTTTGACAAAAATTTACTCAGCCGTTTCCTACCGGGAGGAACCCAAACTTGTTGTTTTGAAAATACTTATTGTATTTTTTTTAAAGTGACTGACAGGTAATGGTGTAGTATATTTTAAGAACCGGCTCATCAAACCCTTTCATTTGCACACTATAGGTTTCAAATTTTTTTTTTAAATCCCATACACAAAATTAATGACGTCATAACTGAAGACCCTGACACCTCAAAGACTTAATTCTGATTGTGTACAAACTATTTTCAGGCTTTACTCTCACATTTTAATAAGTACTACACACGCCACGCTTACAGGGCCTGTATCCGGACATTCGAACTTCGCAATTGCGTGAACGTTTTGGTTCCAGTGTCAACTCTATTATAATAAAGTTCGGATCGAAAAGGTCACGATATATCGAAAATCGAAAGTCCGGGTACAGGGCCAGTTTTTGCCTATTTTATCGTATTGCCGAATCGCTTCAACCTTGGAATTTCTCAAACGAAACCTTAATTTACATATTTCCGGACCCCACGCTACGTAGCTAGATGTTTGTATGTATATTGTATACTACTCGTATTTTATGATTTAGGATTATAACATTTATAACGCTTATCGTTCACTCCGTCATCTTAATACAGGGTGCGCGCAAATATTTCTATGTATATAATATTTATGTACTTATACAGGGTGTTAGGGTGAACAGTTGCAGGTGGTTTTGGAGGAGGAAACAGGGGAATATGAAATCGTGATTTCATCGCTTTTATGTAGGTAAATCAGTCCGAACTGCAGGGGTGATAGTGCCCATGATACTGTACAACTTTCCCTAAGAAACCGAAAAGAAATTAGCAAAAAAAATTTTTGTACTTTCCATACTAAATGCAATCAGGTGATCGAACGTTTGTATATTTTCTAACAATATTAGCTGAAACTATTAATTTAAGGGGATGATCAGACCATCAAACTGAACAACTTTCTCATGGGACCAAGATCGAAACCGCGAAAAAAGAATCTGCTGATCCTTACATTTGAGTCGAGTTATGTTTGCAGTTGCAGTTTTGTATGGGACAGCAGATTTTTTAATATAAAATATAACTCAAACTAAAATTTTACATTTCAACGGGTTCTTACCGTTTTGTACCGTAATATAATCTAAACTATTATAAAACTATAGCAAAAAGTTTGTCTGTACATTGAAGATATTACCAAAAAAATGTTACGATATGGTTTTTAGGTGTCTCTGATTCCATATCACCAATTTTTGGTTTTTATGTCTGTCTGTTTGTTTCTTTGTGTGTTTGTTTGTATGTTTGAACGAGTATCACGCAAAAACTACTGAACCGATTTTGATGAAACTTTTTTTGTTTTATAGCTAATGATCTGACTTAAAATCTGGTATATAATTTGTGCGGACAAAGTCGCGGGTTAACTCTAGAACTCTAGTAACTAATAAAATAATCTCTAAAAACTATTAAATAAAACTAGTCCCTTAATGTATTCCGTAAGTCCTTAACATTGTTGAAGCACCATGTATGTTTGTATTTCTATTTTTAATTCCCGTCTAGAATGTAGAGCATTAATACTGTTTGCCTTGACTTGCTTTGAGAACGCCGCGGTGCCTCTAGGTTTATACCCAACTAAGCTGGTCACTTTGTAGTAAAACGGTACTTTAGTAAAACTCTAGTAATTTGGCAGTAAATTATATATGGGTTGAAGCCTGTCAGCCAGTCACGATACAAGTTCTCATTATTATTTTATGTAGTACGAGCGTTAACCCGCGACTTCGTCCGCACAAATTATATACCAGATTTTAAGTCAGATCATAAGCTATCAAACAAAAAAAGTTTCATCAAAATCGGTTCAGTAGTGTTTGCGTGATACTCGTTCAAACAAACAAACAAACACACAAACAAACAGACAGACAAAAAATCCAAAAATTGGTGAAATGGAATCAGGGACACATAAAAACCATATCGTAACTTTTTTTTTGTTAATATCTTCAATGTACAGACAAACTTCCTGTTACAGTTTTATAATAATATAGATACCTATAGTAGTAGTATTTAACTAAAGATTAGATTGAAATTTAAATACATCACCTACCTATAGTTTTTCGGTCAGATTAAACTTTAAATTAAGAAAATAAATAATGATATACAAAGTGTTAATGAATGAACGCAAAACTAGAAAGTAGTTTCGAGAGCAGAATCGAATTATAATGGTTTTAACATAGGTAATTTTTTTCAAAATATTAAATAATTTGTTTGTAAAATTTAAAATTTACTGAACCCGATGTCAATCCACCACACGGGAACACACATCTTACTCACTACCAAAACAAGCTTCTTAAAATGTATCCATGAGTACGTTAGCACTTTCATTCATTGAAATGATAACAAATCATTTTTACCTCAAAACTAAAAATGTGAATAACATTCAATTTTAAGTATCAAAATAATGAAATTATTGTTTCAATCTAATTATTTTGTTATAAATCTGTTGGGGTGTATGAGGTTTTGCGCTTATTCATTAACACGTTGTATAATATTTATTTCTCCACAAAGACATTTCCTCAGATAATGGAAACAAAAGAACTTATAATTAATTACACAGAAAAAAAGTAGGTTGTTAGGAGACTAATGGATTTTTATAAGAGAATAAAAAATCTGTTCACATTACTGTTATATTATAAGAAATATTTTTAAATGAATTTTTCTTGATGATTTTAACTGAATAATTTGTTGGTTTCCAAAATTCGTATTCAATACGGATGACATCAATAGATCCTATATTTTACATGTTGTCAAATACCTTATTGTTCAGTTTGATGGCCTGAAGGACGCCTTTAGATGGTACTAAAAACCATAAAACTGAACAGCTTTCACTATGACACCAAAGTGAAATCGCAAACAAAAATCAACTATTCCCATACATTTAGGTCTTGTCGCCGTTGATGTTTTCTATGCAACAGCAGATATTTTTAGCAATTTCTTTGTTGTTCCCATACTGAAAGTTGTTCAGTTTAATGTTCTGAAGCACCATCTAAACTCTAAAGTACGCATTTAAATTTAACACCCTGTATATATAAACTCACGACCTTTCGGGAGTTCAGAAACTGCTAGAACTACCGCTTATCTTTCTAGCAATGTCAATTCCAAACCCGAACCACACATCAGTTTCCATTCAGCTACAAATTTAACGGTTAATAATAAATCCCCTTGATTCCGCCCGTTTCTACACTTCCATTAAATTGTACCAAATTATTTAATGTCCGTAGTCACGTTATTGCCACGTTTCGGACTTTCCGGAAAGAATATTAAATACCAATATAGGAATATCTTAAAAAGTGTCCTGTCGTCAGAATTCTTTAAATTCGTTCAGCGTTTTTTGGTTTCCGTACCTAAAGGGTGAAAACGGGACCCTATTCATTTCATACGCTGTCCGTCTGTCCTTCAGAGGCATGTTATCTTCTGAACTGTAAAAAGTAGCTGGTTGAAAATTTTACAGAATATGTATGTATTTGATTTGATACCAAATAATAATAAAAAAAAATTAAGGGGGAACAAGAAATTAGTTTTTATCAACGTTTTTTCTTCTCGCTCTATCGTAAAAACTGTAATACATTAAAGTGTCAAACTTGGTGTGATTATAGGATTATAGTGCAAGCTCTACAATATAACAACAAATAATAAGAACTGTCCACGTGTGAGACGGTCTCACGCTGAAAATTTCAGGAAAAAATAGTTTTTTGGTTATTTAATATATTGTGTGATGGTACGGGACCCTCGGTGGGCAAATAGCCCGACTCGCACTTGGCCGGTTTTTTCTAGTTAATGATGCGCCAGACGAACTCTGGTCACTCGGGGAGGCTCTTTCCTTTGACTATTTACTCTATAAAGCTTTATAACCCTACATAACCTTTGTCGATGAGAGACTCATTTTGAAATGTAATTTATACAATTCATGTTATAAGTATTTCAAGCGTCGTTTGGAGAGTAATCAAAGATCTTACTGAAACAAAATTCGCCCTGTGGTCATGTATGCCTAGAAAACTTGCAACCTAACAAAATCTAAGGGTTGACACTAACTGCGCCTGCGTTGATTGAACATGTATAGTCCTTTCGAACAACAAACTCTACCGAAATCGATCAGGAGCACGTCATAAAATAATTATAATACAAACATTTTCGCTAAAATAGACCATCAACGACAAATGATTAGCGTTATTTATTGCCACAATAAAGAGACATCGGAGAGACTTAAAGATAACGATATTGATAGCAGATGGGGTCACTATCGATGACCTGTTTCCACATTAACGAAAACGATAGGGAGATAGCAGATAGATTAGATAGATTTATATATGGACTGGTTACGCGTGTAATTCTACTGACAAACATTTCTGCCACTTTTTGCGGGGGGCGAGGTAACGTGAAATCCGCAACTTTGGATTTTATTCCCCATAACTTTAAATTCTAATTTTGATTGTTAAAAATCATGATAAAGTAGTCTCGTGCCAACTCCAAACGTTGGTTTTGTAAGATCTTTGATTACTCTCCAAACGACGCTTGAAAAACATATTACATTAGATTATACCTAACATGAATTGTATAAATTACATTTCAAAATGAGTCTCGTCATCTACAAAGGTTATGTAGGGTCTTGAATCATTAGGGCCCATATAAAGGTTTATAGAATTAGGTCAGTTTCAATTAACGTACTCTTCCCATTGTATGCGTACCTTGACTTTGTGTTCCTAACTTCATTATATTCTAATTTGGTGTAGGAATTGTGTCTACTAAACAAAATAGGTTACCGGGTCATACAGCAGGTACTATAATTATCTTATGTTTTTATCAATCAATCTATACTTTATTTCAATTTGCAGACTAAAACATTGTACTTTACATTTTTTTATAATTAATTAAACTATGTTTTTTGCACGAGGTGCACCTGGGGCGTAGGTTCGGAACGCAGCTTTGGTGAACAGATTTATTTCTTAAAATTCTTCTCTTAGGATCTACATAACATTGGGACCAGCGCAAATCTAGCGGGAAAATGCTCGAGCAGTTTTTATTGATTAATTAATAAGGAACTGAATGGTAATTGAAAATAGCGTGTTAGAGATTATGTCACTGTGACGTGTGTTCGCGTTATCTCTTTGTGTTGATTATTGTAGAGTTCATTATAATTTTATCTATGAAAACTGCTCGAGCTTTTTCCGCTAGATATGAGTGACCCCTAAGGAGAGATACTTCTTTCGAAACGTTTCTAATTTTATTTTTGTTCTCTATACTGTTTGACTTCTTACAAACAGGTCAGTACTGATTATACCAATGCTCTACCAAATATGCATTAGAATAGCCTGATATTGTCGTTAGACTATATAAACATTCAGTAGTAAGAAATAGAGATCTGGATAAGTGCTATTTTTGAACTTCACACATCCATTTTGCACTCTGTGTGGCCCAGCCTTTATGCCATTTCCGTATACCTACAAACAGTGTTAAATAGAAATTAAAAAATAGTACTCCTAAACTTTTTTTGTCGCATGCCACCCACGACAACGAGAAAAACGTCATGCGCGCTCTTTCTGGGATACGTAAAATAATAAAGATGGAGGCACATCTCGTTTTTTATCGTTTTCTCGAGGGTGGCATGCGAGGCCTACTGGAGTGGTATTTTTGAAAGGCACACGTTCAAATCAACAGTAGAAAAAGTTAAAATTACTATGGAGATAATGCATCCATTCTTAGAGGGCGGCGGCGCGGCGGGGCGTTGACACGTCTTACGCTGTCCTCTATGTATCCATTTGATCATGATTATGAAAGTGTGGGAATCAAAAATAGCACTTCTGCTCGTATATGAATTATCTGCCCTTTTATAATTGAACTAACGTTCAATGAAATTAGCCTTATTAAATTCGTGTAATTCGTGTGTTCGGGTATTGAAAAACCAAGACTAACGTAATTAATAGTCTAACAGTCGGCCTCACCTCAATTGCAAGTGTAGGTAGCAAGAATATATTATGAAATCTTCGTTTAACTGTGAAAAATTACCTATGTAACTCATTTAAGTTTATACAAGTTTTTAAAGCGAACAACAAATATACGCCCTCTGCTTTCAAATTCATGGAAATTTTATAAACTGATTCTATAGATAGACCTTGCGTAATAAAAGTAAAAGTCTGCCTTTCATTCATCACGGGTTCATCAATCATCATTTTGTTGTTTATTCCAAAAAACCAATCAATGTGTTATTGATTCCGTATAAATAAGCAATTTCATGTTTTTAGTCAATTTGTTTCTATATTCTATTGTTTTTGGAGTACCTAGAGTAAACAATGATTTATTGATTGATATGATAAGATGATAACACATAATGTGGGTATTATAGAACAGTTCTGTATACTCTACTAATCGTTATGTATACTTCCGTGTTGTGACCATTAGCTGCGCTATACAGGGTGTTACAAAAATACAAATAAACATTTAGGTGGTTAAGACCAACAAACTGAACAACTTTCACTATGGGACCAATATCGAAATCGCGAAAAAAAATAGGATGTTCCATCATCATCATCATATCAGCCGATAGACGTCCTGCTGGACATAGGCCTCCCCCAAAATGAGGAGATTTGCCATAATCGCCATCATGCGATGCGTTTGCAATGTTCCATTCTAAACTACAGATCTACTCGAGCTAAATGTATGGGACAGCTCAGGTCCGATCCTGTATGGAGTACTGCTGCCACCTGTGGCATGGCTCAGCCAAGTATCAACTTGCCGCACTCGACTCGGTTGAACGCAGAGCCAGGAGGCTCATTGGCGACAGTAGGCTGGTGGAGACCAAGCTTCATAGCCTATCCCACCGCCGCAGAGTAGCCTGCTTGTCGGTCTTCTACAGATTGTACTTCGGTGAGTGTGCCCAAGAGTTACATGAGCTCATCCCGCCTTCCCCTTTCTTCTATCGGACTTCCAGACGCACCGCGGGATATCACCCCTTTTTGGTTGACATACCACATATCCGCACCAAGCGCCTTTCTGAATCTTTTATAATGCGCACAGCCAAGGAGTGGAACGCCCTACCTGCGTCAGTATTTCCGAGTGCTTACAACCCGAATTCCTTTAAAGTACGAGTGAATAGGCTTCTTCTGGGTGAGCTCGCTACATCTTCGACCCCATCTTCGTCCTGAGGACTAGATTGAGGTCAAGAGCAAACCCATAGGTAATAAAAAAAAAAAAGACCAAAGATTTTTTTTTCGCGATTTCGATGTTGGTCCCATAGTGAAATTGGTTCAGTTTGTTGGTCTAAACCACCCCCTTAAAAATTTACAATTTTTATTCTTACTTCTGTAACACCCTGTAGAATGTATTTGAACCAATTATTTCTTATCAAAAATTATGACGCTCTTAAACTATGATTGACTCTATCAATGACTCTATTGTGGATATAGATCTAGCAACGATAATGTATTGGTAGCGAGGTAAACTCGTCACGACACAGGACAATGTACCTTATGATCGTTCGTATCTTACGGCGTTCTTCGTTTCCTCTGTAAGGTCCGCCACATACATACGGAATAAACCTGATTCAGATTTCAGTGTTGTCAACTATGGTTACTAAAAATACTAGAGTGCTGTTTAAAAAATGACGAAAATAAAAATGTATAAAATGCCTAAGTAAAATGACAATTGCATTTTTAGTTATTTATTAAAATGAAACAAACAATTTCGATACATGATAATTATTATTTTATTCGGAAAACTTACAGCTTACAATCACAATATTTTTTAAAATTTTATTTTTCAATTTTGAACACAAACAGTCTTAATAAAAACAATAAATCTAATAATAGTTCTTTTAATGCTATAGTACAATCTGAGCCAATTACAAGTTTTCACCAGTAGTACTAAAATTTATTTATTATCATTGTGTTGATGGTGTTTGTAAATTGTATCAAAAGACTATCGATAGTTTTAACATTAGACATAAATCTGCATACAAAATGCCATGAACCATTATGACACAAGCGATTTTTGAGCGCAAGCGATTTCGGAACTATACTGCAACGACGTCGCAACTGCACCGTCACGATATGGTATCGTTCCTTCAACGCCTACGCTCAAAAATCGCTTGTGTGATATGACTGACTGATCTTTAAAAAAGGCCACCTAAGGCATCAAAAAATCACTAGATCTAGTGAAAAACGCTTTGAAAGCGTCAACACTGAATTCCGAATCAGGTTTATGCCGCATGTAATAGTATGTGGCGGACCTTAGAGATTAAGTAAAATAGCGAAGATTTAACAATGATAATGTATTCATCATCATCATCATCATCTCAGCCGATGGACGTCCACTGCTGGACATAGGCCTCCCCCAAGGATCGCCATAATGACCGGTCCTGCGCTGCCCTTATCCAACGGGTTCCCGCCCGCGCCGCCTTCACAAGGTCGTCGGTCCACCGTGTGCGGGGCCTACCCACGCTGCGCTTTCCGGTACGCGGTCGCCACTCGAGAACTTTTCGGCCCCATCGGCCATCGGTCTGATCATCCTCTTAAAAAGTGGAGTCGGATAATGTATTGGTAGATATTAAATAATATTTAACAAATTACTATTTGTATATTTCTGTAAGAGATTATAATATCGATTGAGACGATAATGTCGTAAGCGACAACTATCCATAAGATACCTTTTCACGTGAAGTGACATAATTATATGTTAAATCATACAGTATAATAATTTGTTGTATCTTAACTACCTGTAATTATACGTAGGTACTGCGTTGTTAACGGATAAACGCCAGACTAGAAATGCTGATATAGTCATTTACCAGCGGATATTTTGTATTATACTACGATTCTAAAAACCTGTAAAAAATTACGATCTTATGATCGCGATCGATGAGATTAGAAAGAATTTACCTTGTAAGTACCTTGAACCGGCATCTATAGGATTGATGATGATGACGGTTTATATTATGAGATGATCGATTTTATAAAATTGATAATGTTACCCAATGATACCTTAATAGAAAATGGGGCGTAACACTCTGCCTCGCCACAGCCGTCTCGCTCGTAGCATTGCTTGACGCGGACTGTTGAAGGAATACCCGATACTTCAGTTTGTGCGCTAGTAACATATCTGCTTCATTTTTTTAATGTAAATTCTTCATTTTGTTTATTAATATAAGGTGCTTCTTAATATGCTGACACTTTTTTAAGAGGATGATCAGACCGAAAAACTGAACATCTTTCTCTATAGCACCAACATCGAAATCGCGAAAAAAAATCAACTGCACCATACAAAACGGCAAACCTAGCCGAAATGTATGGAACAGCAGATTTTTTTTTTGGGATTTTGATGTTGGCCCCATAGAGAAAGTTGTTCAGTTTGATGGTCTGATACTCCCCTTAAAAAGTGTCAGCATATCATTAATGTTACCAAATTACTAAGGAACATCAATTACGTGCGTGCATCGGATAACAAATCCATTGTTTTCTGGTGAAAATATGATACTACCGGTTACGTAAGCCGTACTTACATAATAAAAATGAAAAGCGTATTGTTTGAATACATGTTTGATAATAAATTCATAAATAATTATTAGACGACTGCATGTTTACTACTAGCTGTGCCGAGACTTCGTACGTACGAACTCCTACATTTTACGGTAGTGACCTCTGTGTCCAAAATAATATCCACAACGACTTATGTTTTCAAAAGTAGTGTCTGTAGACACGGCCGTGTTACAGTTTTATTATAACACGAGCGTTAACCCGCGACTTTGTCCGCACAAATTATATACCAGATTTTAAGTCAGATCATAAGCTATCACACAAAAAAAGTTTCATCAAAATCGGTTCAGTAGTTTTTGCGTGATGCTCGTTCAAACAAACAAACAAACAGACAGACAAAAAATAAAAAAAATTGTGATATGGAATCAGGGACACCTAAAAACCATATCGTAACTTTTTTTTTGTCATATCATCAATTTACAGACAAACTTTATGCTACAGTTTTATAATAGTTTAGATGTATGAAACTTCTCTAAACTTGTAGTAGGCTAATAATCTTGTCGGCGACTTCACTTGTGGAGAAAATGGAAGGCCACCTGCTCTTTCACCTGCTACGATCCTGACACATTCATTTCATAAGTCTCTTCATGGATGCTCGTCGTCGTATCTATTGGCGTAGCAAGGGTAGAGGTGAAAACTTGTTGCCCCCCTTAGAAAAATGGAAAGTAGTGCAGAAATAATGAAATAGTAGTAGGCACTGTTTCAACATCATCTTGTGAAATTCTAGCCAAAACTCAGATGCAATACTGCAAAATTTCGATTGCAAGGACTGAAGCACCCATACCACAACTGTTATTGTGTGTAGTGCAAGGCATGGCTCCTCGATAGGCAAAAGAGTTCTTGCTGTTGGTCACCGGTTACTAATTAGTCGTATAATAATTAAATACCTATTTAACATTACCAATACAGTTATGATTTATATTATACTCTAGTATTATCGTGTTCTGTGCCGACAGGAGCGATTTTTCCTTCATCTGCAATTTTCTCTCCTAACTTTGTGATGGCCGATATATAGTTATAGTTATATTAGTATAAAAAATACTACACTACCTACGATTTGTATTGTATAAACATTTTTAATTTTTAATATGTTAGTTATTAAGTAGTCCGTTCGGGCAATTTCGGGCAGTTGAGTCGTAAGGAAGAGACTGAAAAACAGCAGTAATGCTGAGACTCTATCCTGTTCTACTGCACTTGCAAAAATGTGTAACTTTTAGTTATTTTTTTTGAAATATTGTACCTACTTTTGTAACTGTAAGTGTGGTTTAATAAACGTCTTTTATTTATTATTATTATGAAATAATCGCGATATTTTACGTTTATAACATGTTCTACAACCTCCTTAAAAATCCCAAGCCAAATTTTGGTTACGTGGAGCCTTAGGAAAATGAACTTTTGGATCCGACCTTGCCACGAGAAATGTGAGTCGTGCCACTGGGGCGGTAGCTATGAGCTAGGTGGCCGGTCGCTCCCCCTCAGGGAAAATCTCTAGCTACGCCAATGGTCGTATGGCATAGTACAAGTCGATCTAAGTAATCGAGGTTCGTTAATATGAAATCAATTTGCAGTTAGTTGATAAGGTCACGTTAATAGCAAGCAGTAAACAATTTTATTACTTTCCCGTGCGAAGTTTTATTGAAGGTCCAATACAATAGGTAGCTTAAGGCTTTAATAACGGCACAAAAGCATTATAGCAACAATACATAGAAATAAACTATATGACATATTAACCTTCGGAATCGGCCACATGAATACAGACGCGCAGGTTATACGAATTTTTGAGATCTTTGAGCGTAGATAAAAGATGGCTGTCATAAAGCTTAGCTCAGTTGGATGTAGTATCAATAATTCTTGATTAGTGTATTGGGTGTGTGCTTAGGTAAGGCCAATAAATTTGTTGTTTAATGTATAAAATTTACTAAACTTAGGTGTAACACCTATTGGATTTTCGTTGATGGAGTTGTGTAATATTTCCACTATCCATTAAAAGTGGCTTTCCCTTAATACCGATCACACTGGGCAGATATTTCCATTGGTTAGTGAAATGTGCTGCCACACCACACGCACCACGCACGCTACGTTTCTGACAGTTCGGGCAATCTTCTTTCGCCTCATACACATTCATAAATCTTGTAAATTCTTTCTGCAGATTTGGCTTCCAGTATAGGATATGCTGAACGATCGTCTTAAAGATATCTAATTCAACATTATTTTGTTTCCAGCATCAATTCCCTGCGATGTCGGACCTCAAATCCGGCGGCATACTGTACTTGATCGGAGTGTTCTTCTTCAAGTCCGACGGGCGGATACCCTTCGCGCACGCCATCTGGCACATGTTCGTCGCCCTGGCAGCCACGGTGCACTACCTAGCCATTCTTAGACATCTCTTCCCTGAACTCAAAACTCAATTAATGTAAGACTGCCCTTAGAATTCTCCTTCGTGGCAGTCTCGGCTATAAAACGAATAAATTATGGACAAAAGTGATGCTGTGCTCTTATGAAGTGTTAGAGTTTGACGACGATTAAAAATTGCATTTTTAATACTATTGATGGACGTTGGTGCTTCGGATGCAGTGACTGATTTGATCACGCACGCGAGTTTTGCTGAATAAAAATAATATTATACTTATAATGGGAACAAACTAGCATGCGTGAGCAAATCCATAAACAGCCCTAAGAAAATGTGCTAGTAAAATCAACAGATGTTTATAATGTTCAGGGGTGTAACTACCCGATTATATCGGTACCAAATCGACATGTTGTTTTTTCACAGTTCTTGGTAGTTACGATTCTAAATATTTAGTTAATCATTTTCAGACAATCAATGATGATGATCACAGAAACAAAATGTAGAGTACAGTCTTAATAAGTTACTGATCTTGTAAACGATATAATAGGAAACTTACACAACAGTTTAGGTACTTCCCCGAATTATCTTTCCGTAACCTATTGAATCTCGATTACAGAAGCTCTCTAGCTATTTTTGTAACCAAACTAGATTGAATAATACACTCGACTTTTAATAGCAGATGTCAATTGGTCGCAATAGGTTGACTCGGATCGTTTATCTGTGACATTGCCGGGTCACTAAACAGTGTAAATGTGATTAAGCGAGACGCCCTGTTAAAATTCGCCGAGTTCTCCAAGTAGCAATGGAACATGGAACCTGTTGGCCATGTAATACATGCAGGCAAGTTCAAAGTGTTGCTGACTGGATGAGAATCAAATGTACAGTTATAAACTCTATTTATATTTGACTTAAGGATAAAAGTGTTAAAATACTTTTGTCGTAGATTGCTCGTTTTCGCGGTCCATATTGAGTTATCCGATAGCCATATTTATATGTCGCTCGTGTATGCAAAAACTGAATTGATAGATCTGTCAAACAAATCTCATAGAACTCTGTGGATATCAGTTTGATTTTATGCGATGGGAAGGTAAGCATGGACCGCGTTCGGCCAAATCAAGAAAAGATCTAAATTTGTATATATTTTGTAACATATTGTTGACACTTGTGTACTATTGTTGTATTGTAGTTATGGTAGTTATCTCAAAATCTCGAGACCAATCCAACCCTTTTTTAGAGAATTTAACGTGTTTGTATTAGGGTTTTTAGAAACATTTATATACCTATACTTATAGAAATCCAGTTTTTTCATCGAGATCTTTTATACACCTTAATGTGAATTTTTCATAGATTAGTTCGCTATACATTTTAGTATAGTTAGTTCAATGTACCATCTCGGAATCTGAAATAGGGTTTTAAAATCTAGCATTCTCAAAAATGTTTTCTCATTTAATCCGTTAGAAGCCTGATAGACTTGTATGTTCCAATTTAGACTTTTAAGGATTGCTCAATTATTTGTCTCATTTTTAAGTGACGTTATTCTTCCAAAATGTTCTCCTAATCCTAAATATTTATTTTAGCCTGTTATTGATTTATACATACAACCGATTGTACATTACGAATTATACGTATCCAAAAATGAACGCAAAACTTGTTCGATGTATTGTATAGAATCGATATCTTAACGACACTAAATTGTTCATTCGTAAACCTTTTTCGTCGTTTCATGCAATATACCTAGTTTGTAAAACTAAGCTTGATACACGTGACAGCCGGACGGGGTGATGCGTTAAAATAAGAGCGACAAAGACTTGCATTTTACAAACCATAAATGGATGCCAATTTATAGAGAAGTCGAAATTTATTCTTACCGTTGCGACTCAAATTACGTAATATGAAATGTTGCTCAGCTATCAATTCTGCTGTTTTCAGGATTTGCGTTCATTTTTCAGGATTTGCGTTCATTTGTACACATTGTTTTGTGTATCATCGCCCGCCTCGCTTTTTAGTAAATACCAATGTTAAGATACATTTTGTACCTACATGAGTCAGAACCTTTTTCATCGGTGCAATACAGGTCGCACGGTGTCATATTCCAACACCTATTGACTTAAGGATACAATATATTGTTGTTTTTTTCTTTTTATTGATTGGTCCGTCATGGGAGCTCCCTGTTGCTGCTGCCGCTTTACACGGACCTCCTTATGCGGACTCTAAAATGATACCTATTGTCTTTGTCTGTCACTGTTTATCCTGTATTGTTCTGGTGAAATAAATGAGTTATCTATCTTATCTATATATCTACATCTATATTTAATACGTAAACGGCAGCTTATTTTGGTTTGGTCGCATTTCAAAACAATTTTGTTAATTATTTGATAAGATCAGGCGAGTTGATATCATTTCGATTACGGCATTGACCATTGTGCGCTGGATAGGTCATATTACAGAAACAATAGTGTTTGAACTGGCTCTGTTACTTCAATAGTTCGTTTCCAGTCTTGAAATGTGTTAAGGAGCATTATATTCTAATAGATTGTCACCTTTCACCCTTTTTAAAACTACATAGGTCAACGTATCAAAGAATACATTCAACTGCCATGAGATTTTTAATTAATTAGTAAAATGTCTTTTGGAATTTGTTATCAGAGACAGTTTTGATATGTTATTACGGTTATCAGAGACAGTTTTGATATGTTATTACGTTTTCTAGTCATGTATTTGCTACAAATTAGTGATCTTGTAAAGAAATGAATTTATTTTTATTTATATTGACATATTTTTATTTAGTAGTTTTGTAATTGTTGGTAGCCGGTTATTCAAGGTTGTCACAGGGTAATTTGGTATTATGACTACAAACAACTAAATTGCAAAAAAATCATTTCTCATTTTGTTGATATCGATGACGTAAAATATTTTTAAATTGAAACTGAATTGTTAGGGATATTACAGCAATTGTAATTATATTTGGTAAATTTAAAGTAGTGGTGTCTGGCAGTTTATACGTAAAGATGAATATTTAATATATTTGATTAGGAAAATTTATCTTCCTAATAGGTACTATTTTGAATTATCATTAATGAATTGAAAAGTATTTTAATAAGGGAAGGGGGTAGTTCTGAAATCGAGTATAAGTTTTCATGATCGGGGTCCTTGTAAATTTAGTTTTAAACGTAATTTTAAAAGACCAATTTTGGGAACTTATTCCCACTATTTATTACTATCCCATTATTGAGTAAATAGGTGTTTTGACATAATATCAGTAGCCAGTTTCTCATATACAATTTGAATAACTTAGCTTGAATAATTTTGATATACCAAATGTATAAGTATCTCATGTCTTCCATTGAGATGCGATAGGACTACTATAACAAATCATGTGTATTCAGAAAGTTACCAAAGACCTATCTTTTAATTTTCATCTTCTAACTAACCTTAATCTATATGGATATTGGATATCACTGAAAATAGCGCCTTTGAGAGAAATGCTGCGGGATAAACGCATATCGTATTATGGACATGCGGTGAGGATAGATGAATCTCATATTACAAAAAAAGTGTGAATGTGGATGGCTGTAAAAGGAAACCAAAGAAAAGATGGATGTATTGTGTGAAAGATGAAATAATACATGTTAAATTATAGCTAATAATCCTTCTAATAATTGAGATGAATGGAAGATGAGATATTGCGTCGACCTCAAATAAAATGGTAATAAGGGGTGGATTATTTCTATAAATATGACTATGTTGATTCAATAACAAAGTCATTGCAGGTTAATAAGTTATTACGAAAGAGCAACGGTCGAAACAAGATTAACTAGCAAAGTGGCATTTTGTGAGTTGTGCTTGTGTCATTTTTCTAATTAATTAACCTATCCTAACCACAAGCAGCCAAGGCAGTACAACGTTGCAGAACAACCTTTTATGTTGGGTGTTAGAAGAATAAACTTTTTGTAATAACCCCTGACTATCTCGAAACTCTTCGAAGTATCCATAGTACCCATTACGACCCTAATGTATCTTTATCTTACCTATAATGTTATCAATATCTAAGTATTCCATCCTTAAACTAAACATCCTTAAAGCTTCACCCATATAAATTCCGTACTTGCCGGTATAATTATGCTGTTTAAATTTTAAAATACTGCAGGAATTGTTAAAAATTAGAAAATATTATGTGTATGTTTATAAAACAGTAGATTGATTTTGTATTCAACTGTTTTCAGACAAGCATTAGATTTTATTTTTCTGGAAAAAAGCAATCCTCAAAGTAAAATCAGAGCAGTGTGGCTGAATTATTAACAAGATAAGGGTTTTCATAATGCTCTGAAAGGCAAGATAAAATATTCAGCAACTGTATTGGAGTAGGTCTCGGTAAAGTGTTTGATCAATTTATAATTATTTATTTGCCCTTTTGCAAGGATTTTCTGCACATTTTTAAATATTTTTGAGTTATTTATTTGATGTGTCCAATGTCAGACAGAACAACGGGTACTCTATCACACTGACTTGTTCATACATAAACAATGTTTAAAATAAATGAATTACTCTTGTATGAAAACAGTAGAATTTGGTGTAATGTATGGTAGTAAACATAAGTTGTATTGTTATTAATGGTAAGATATCTTCATCAAATGTAAATGTAATGCCCAGTGATAATTTTCTAACAAATAATAGTGTTATTTCATGAATGTTACCTTTGATATTGGACCCTGGTATAGTTTTGTAGAGGTTTTTGGGAACTCAATAAACATTTTACATTCAAACTTCGAGTTTTATTTACGCTTAGTAACTGAGCACACATTAGTTTTACATTGTGTCAATGTAATAAATTATTACAAAAAATATTGTGATAGGTTTACAAACTGTTAGTAATCAATCAATAAATACCTATTAGTATAATTACATTTTAGATACTGTTTTAATACCTAAGATATCTAAACAAGTCTCCATAACACTGGCAGTGACTTCGCATAGCATCAATCTTTCATAGAATATTTTAACAATCTTCCCTTCCTTATCCTTTTCGACACAGTAGCATTTGTCATAAAATTCTGTGAACGCTGAAGATATTTCATACAAATATTCACATAAGCTGTGCAAATACAAATCGCTGGATACTTTTAGGATTATTTCGGGGAACCTCAAGAGAACTTTTCCAAGTTTCCATTCTGCTTCATGAGATAGTTTAAAGCCAGTCTTCTGTAGTTCAGTCAATAATGTCTCAGTGGAAATCTGTGCTGTTCTAGCTATTGACCTGATGCGAGTCAAAGCATATAACAGATAAACGGCTGTATTACCTTTGTCATCTAACATTTTATCAAAGGAAAATACATAATCATTTACCCTGTTATGAGACAAGTCTGCGTATTTGATACAACCGTAAGCAACAGCCTCCTGCGCTTTATTCAATTCCTCAGGAGTCAATACTTTGTCTCGTCCTTTCTCTACTAGTTTATCGAGAGACCGTTTCAATCCCTCATCGAGTAATTCAATAAGTTTGATTGTGTCACCGGACCTAGTTTTGAATTTCTTCTTGTCCTCACCGAGTACTACTCCAAAGCCGACGTGGTCCATTTTGTGGTTATCCTTGAGGATGCCTGCTCGTCTGGCACATACCTCTATCGTCGCAAAATGTGTGTATTGTCCCGCATCTGTGACGTAAATAACTCGTTCAGCCTTCTCTTCTTCGACCCTCTGTTTAATTGCTGCCATATCAGACGTGTCGTAAGTGTATCCTCCGTCAGATTTAACAACTGTCAGAGGTATGCCTTCGTGAGTTTCAGGGTTACCCCACATAATCCACCTTCCTTCGTCTTCTTCTAAATAGCCACCGTCTTTTAATTGTTTGACAACAGCATCCATCCTACTCTGGTAGAATGATTCGCCTCGAGGAATGATCTTCACGTCGAGACGGTCATAAATCTTCTGGAACTCCTTCTGTGATACTTCACAGATCAGCTTCCAGGCTGCTATGTAGTCGGGTTGGCCGGATTGTAACTGTACTACACAGGCATAAGCTCGCTTTTTAAATTCCTCATTCTCATCAAATAGTTTCTTGGATTCCTTATAAAATGCTTGCAAATCAGATATGGGAGGTGTTTGAGTTTTGTAATTTGGAAATTCATCTTGCAAATGTGCGATTAACATTCCAAACTGTGTACCCCAGTCTCCGAGATGGTTGAGTCGAAGTACATCATGGTTTATGAATTCTAGAACTCTGCAGATACTCTCCCCAATAATTGTAGACCTCAAGTGGCCAACATGCATTTCCTTGGCAATATTTGGAGATGAAAAATCTACAATAATTTTTTCTTTCTTTACTGGAGGTGGTTTGACACCAAATCGAAGTATACAACTGAGTACATGTTCAGCAAATGCTTTATTTAGATAAATATTTAAGAAGCCGGCCCCGGCCACTTCAATCCTTTCAATAAGGGGTGAAGTTGGTGTTTTATTTAAAATATTGTTAGCCACTTCCCTGGGGTTTGTCTTTACGTTCCTAGCTTTGAGCAGCTGAGAGATCGGCATAGCTGAGTTGCATTGGTAGTCACCAAACTTAGGATTGTTGCCGGACAATGTTATAACTATTGGTGGATCTTCTAAGTCCGGGTATGCCGATTTTATGGCATTTTCAAACACATTTTTCAGTTCATCTGTGACACAGATAGTACCTTCGATGGAATTAATGTCAGAGATGAGGCTTGGTCGTTTTTTGGGCTCCTTTTTGATTGGCTTTCCAGATGTACCCGAAGTTTCTGATTTGACAGCATTTTCGAGGACCGCTAACCGGATTTTCAGCTTTTCGTTGTCGGATAATAGTTTTTCAAGACGAGGATCACCAGCATAACTCAGGTCTCCTTTGGAAAGCTTGTCTAATTCTTCCTCAATTGCTTTTGCTTCTTTTTCCGCCCGGCTGGTCCTTTCTTCTAACATTTTCTGCTCTTCTTGAGACATTGTCAATTAGGTTTATATAAAACGCGGTTTGATATTACTATGTATATCGTTCTTATTCAATTATCGATGAAATTTCTATAAATTTTTAAAGATTTCGGTAAAAATAAGAACGTAATAGGTTATAAACCGCACACAATTTGACGGAGTTTGACGTAATGACATTTGTCATATACGTGTAGAAATGTGATATATTGACATAAGAGTATTCGTTCAAAAATACTAAAAACATAGTATTGATTTTGGTCGTCCTATTCGTATCCCCCTGCATCTGAGCCGCAGCAAGAGGCTGAAGCCCTATTTGATGACTCTTCAACGCATCTTCAACCTCTCAGCCGTAGAGCGTCACGTGACTCCTCGCTGACACGAGTTCGCCTACCTCTATGCTTTCAGCTGAGCTTTCAGCCATGAATCTACAAGGATATCTATGATGCCTAATTGCCTATGCTTCAACGTCATCACCACTGGTTGCTAATAGCAACCAAGGTCAAACAAACAGCGCCAAAAATATGTTTCAAAAGTGGCAAGTGTGAATGAAGATTTAAATAATAAATATTAATTACAAAAACCTTCTATACATTTTTTTATTATATAGTATTATCAAAATTGTAGCTACTTTTAACTACTTGTGGTTATTTATAATGCGATTGAAGCATAAACCCGATTGATTCTTTAATTTGTTGGGTACGCATTTATCTACTTCCATGGCTCAAGGATGTCACAGCAGCAGAATGGGTTTGAATATATGCACAAGGACGGAGAAGTTCCCTTCTGGCTCGAAGACATTACCAAGTGAGTTGATGTTCCAAACGATTTCAATAGAACACACATAATGATTGATGACTTCTGCTACCACGTCAAAGGGGCTAATTTCTAGCACAATGCACTCTTTGACTTCCGCCCCAAGGTTAACAGCACCATACCAAACTAATGATTTTCGTATTATTTACCTTTCGGCCTCGCTCAACGTCGCACTTTTTCAGGCAGATGAAAGAAACACACATAAAAAACGGCAGCAAAGATATGTCTCCAAGTGTAGAGGAACCACATCAGAGATTTAATAATTCGATATTCGAAAATCGCAAGTCAGTAAATATCTTGAATTAAACATTCACAAAACTCAACTTATGGACAGCCTGTTTCAAATAATCGCCACATTTTTTTTTAATGTAGATTGGCACGTAGAACATCTTTGGACGCCACCATGGATTTAGTGATGAAGCCGTCAGTGGCATCAGTAGCACATTCTGCTGGCACCATACGTCATCATAAAGGTATACCTAAATACATTTTACCAATCTTTCGCAAATCTCGAGATTTTATATCAAATAAGTTTCGAGATACTAGAGGCGACACACCCAGACTAAATTTTTTGTAACACTCGTTTGAGCTTATGGGCTCGATGGGTTCTAACTTACTTAGCATGTGCCGCGGGGCGCGTGCAACACCGCCACGTCCCCAGTACGCGCCCCGCACTGCTGATCGCGGTGCACAGATTTTGTTCACGTTGTCTGTTCTATACATAATTATTCAATGGAGATTTTTATCATCTTTCTTCAACAAGAATCAAGACCACCAATCATAAATAAAGAGGGAGTTGTTTTGACTTCTTTGATCTTCAGGCTACCCTCAAAATGGCCGCCGGAAATACAGCGTACGGAACAGCAATATGGACTGGGGTGATTCTTCGAATGCCTCCAATGATTTCCTGTCTGATCTACTGCCACATTACGTAACGCCGAGGCATAGAAAAGCCAACAACGAGATCGATGATGATTTCCATGATGTTATTATGGGGTCAAGTAAGGAAATTTTGTTGTTTGGTCTTTCGGGCCTGATTATACAGGCACATTTTTGCCTTAAACCAGTATTCAAATCAATACCTGCATAACAACAACAACATACATACATCTTGTTCTCAGGGCATCAAGAAAACAAAAAGCAATTGATTTCGAACAACGCGGCGAACAGAAAACCTACTGCGAACAAAACAAATCCAACCAAGAAGCAAGCATCCCTGGTATCTGTGCCTACTAAAATGTCACAGAAGAATAAAACGAAAACTGAATTTGTTATACCAGAGTTGCCTGAAGGGAGGTTGTTGGAGTTCAAGATTTATTCCAACTGGGGTGATAAATACCTTGTAGGCTTGAACGGAATTGAGCTATTTGATACGAATGGTGAATTAGTTAGTTTCGAGAAGGTAAGCTAAACGTAAACAGTTTACGTAGCCCTTTACAAAGCTACGTCAACAAAGTATGTCTTCATTCACACAAATGCTATTTTGTGGAGTTCTTCCAGTCGACTTTAGGTTGTTTCCCTACAGGTGTGGACAGACTCCGACACAGGGGATCAGTCGAAGCACTGTCGCGCAGAGAACATAGCCGATGGAGTGGTCAGGACTCGAGACGAGAGACACGCGTGGACTGCGCCTTTACCGCGCGGCGTACCTATCGCGCTCAGCCTTCTTTTGTCAAGCTGTTCGACGCTTGCCTTGCTGAGGATTTGGGTAAGTGGTTCTTAGAAAGGATTTAGGCATTAGTGACTCGGGGTTCTACAATGCCGAGGATTTAGATGTTACTTCTATGCTATATAGATATAGGCTTAGGTGAGCAGCCATGCCAAAAAATCGTTAACTTCTCAATTTCTCAACTAGCCACAATTTCTACCGATAAATCGAAGAAGGACATCCTTGTTCTGTCGCTAGAAATGGTGGTTAAAGGAAATGCGGAGAAGCAGTTATTATAAAGATAGAGAAGAGGATTTGAAAATCTCGAGTGTCAAGAGATTAGAATTGAAGCATAGCATAGCATATGCTCACGACTATATTCCCCGAGAGGGTAGTCAGAGATATTCTGAAACCTCAGAACATCCACGTTTCACTAGTAGAATAGTAGAATTGAAAGAATACCATAATATAGCCAGATCTTATATACTTGGATGGAAAGAAGAATGGAGAAGGCCAAGCCGACGTAGTTGAAACTTGAGACAAAAATTGTATGGAATTATTATTATTCCCGCTTTTCCAGAATTACAATAAGTCACGAATATACTCCACAAGGGGAGTACGTTTGGTTCAAATAAAACTGGACGACCAGGTAATTTTTCACGGAGAAATTGCAAGGTCCAGTGGCGAACTCAAAGGATCTTTACCTTCGTTCGGCGACGTAAGTATCTTCTCTAAACTCTGAAGGTTTATCTGTTTGATTCTCAGTAGTAGATATCCGTGTATATCGTTAATTCGTGAGATATATTTCAGACAATCCTATTCACCAAAGATCCGAGTATACTCGAAGCTATAATGGCAAATGACAAGAATTTTCAAGTCCTCCTAAAAGACAACGAGCCAAGTGACTCGGGCATCGAAAAGAGGCCGCCGACAGCTAACGGTAGCAATCATAACTTGACCCCTGTGGGGCTGCCGGACGAAGGCGAACAGAAGGAAACCAAGTATGTCGTGAAGAAAATTACGTTGACACTGATGTCTAATTGGGGTCAAAGGCATTTGATTGGGTTAACAGGTATGAAATGATAGTGTTATCATATTTTTTTCTTAAATAAGGAGACACGTTTTCAAAGCTTACTTTGTTCTTACGAATTTCATTTATTTATCTTGCACGCTTCCAAGCCGAGATTTAAATCTTCCATCCAGAGTCCGTCTACCAAGTTAGTAAATAAATTCTTCCAGGCATAGAAATACTCTGCAACACAGAATTCGTTAAAGTCCATCGAGCGTATGCATACACATCCTTCATCTCCGAAGACCCGTCGGAGTCCGAGCAAGGGCCTCCAATAGAATGCAAGAACCTGTTCAATGGACGAAACATTTCTACGGAGTTCGATGATATGTGGTGCACTAACTTCAGTTCGGGGACCAAATTCTGCCATATTGTGATGGAATTGAAGGAGCTTACTGAGATTACATGTAAGTTGATTGTTTGCCATTACCGTGGCATGATCTTAGATATTGCTAAAAGGTCCATGGTCTTGAATTTTTTCGATTAATGTAGGGGAAGTGGGAAGTTTACTTCTTTCCTTAGAATATTTTAACCCAATTTGTATTTTGTGGTATCTGCATAATCTTTCTTCAGTATAATGTTACGCAATGCTCCCCAGGTATTCGCATATGGAACTATAACGCTACCATGGATCTATCGTACATCGGCGCGAAGCACATTCGTTTGTATATAGACGAGGCGCCGCTCCACTACCGACCCGTTTTGCTGCGACGAGCTCCCGGAGACACGTGCTATGATTACGTACATCTGATAGAGCTGGCTGCTATTGATGACAGGTAATCAGAGAGTACCTACCTTAACTGTGCAGGACAGGAATATGGATGGATCAAATCTCATAGCAAAATGTTTGTATTCTATTATGACTAGACAAAAAGATGATGATGAAGCAGTCGTAGCCAAACGATGATCAGCTACGAGAGGAGTTGTTCGTCCAATAACTGGATAGGCTGATGATATCGCAAAGAAAGCTGTGAAAATCTGATCGGCACATGCCTGGAAAAGATTACGTATTAGAGTAACATACCTACTAATGCCTTGCATTGAGTAGATAGTAACTGATTAAATTATGATGATTACGAGATGTCAAAAGTTGTTTCGACATCTCGTAATTACCATCTCCAAAACAATACAACGTTATAGTACTTTCACTACAATAACAACTATTTACCTGATCAAATCTCCTTTTCAACAGGTTGGAAGACGCCCACGACTCTGACAGTTTCCGCATGGACTGCCTGGTCTACGGCAAAGGTCTTGACATGGGCGCTCCCACTGGCTTCGTTCTGCAACTGAACATCTTCTCCACGTGGGGCGACCACTACTATGTCGGGCTGACCGGAGTCGAGTTGTATGATGTGCACGGGAATCTGATACCGCTTACTCAGTCTAGTGAGTTTCAGATTTGTTTGTCTATAGCCCACTATTATTTTGTTAGGCACGAAACATATCAAGCGCCCGAGGCGCCGCGTCGCCGCCGCAAACGGGACGCGCGGAGGGCGTGAGGACTGAAATTTGCGTGTTCCATTTGCGGCGGTGCGGAGGGCACTTTGCTATGTTTCGTCCCGTACAATTCCATACAATTTAAAGGAGCGTACAGAACGCAGCGTACCGGGCGCGCGCCTCGGGACGCTTGCTATGTTTCGTCCCGTACAATTCCATACAATTTAAATGAGCGCACAGAACGCAGCGTACCGGGCGCGCGTCTCGGGACGCTTGCTATGTTTCGTCCCGTACAATTCCATACAATTTAAAGGAGCGCACAGAACGCAGCGTACCGGGCGCGCGCCTAGGGACGCTTGCTATGTTTCGTCCCGTAATATTCCATACAATTTAAAGGAGCGCACAGAACGCAGCGTACCGGACGCGCGCCTCGGGACGCTTGCTATGTTTCGTCCCGTACAATTCTATATAATTTAACGGAGCACACAGAACGCAGCGCGTCTCGGGACACTTACTATGTTTCGTGCCTTAAGGGTGGGTGTATTGCATGCTGAGAATGAAACTAAAGAACTTTTCCTATGGAATATGGGTCTTACAACGGGATTTTTTTTGGATCTCCCATACAAAATCGATTCAGAGTTTCGCACTTTTGGAAGGTCCAAAAGATCATCTCGTTATTCGACCCATGTTTTTTAGTCCAGTCGGGATTCAAGTGGATCAAGTCGGGCGGACAGACTATATCTATTCACTATTATGTATGAGCCGTTGCATGGAGCCGCTTCTAGTTTGTTGAAGATGAAGACATAGCTCGTCAAAGCATCTCGTTCCCGCAGACGTGTGCGCGCACCCGGCGAGCGTGAACGTGCTGGACGCGCTGGCGGCGGACGTGCGCACGCCGGACAAACTGATCGACGGCGTCAACGCGCGCGTGCGCGACGGCGCACACTCCTGGCTCACGCCCATACTGCCCGCCACGCTCAACCGGTACGTTACTGTTGACGCTAGTGCATTACTAGTCTGCAACAATCTTGAATGGACTTATAGGGTCGAGACACATTGACCGACGGTGGGCCCGTAAAAAACGCGATATTGTCTCTGGAATATCAACATACGAGGGGTTAATGAAATTGAAATTAATGTATCCCATTTGAATTGTAATAAATTTTCATGAAAACCATAAATAAATGATGTTATTTTAAAACGCAATAAAAAATAATTGGATACGTGAGAGACGATGGTGAATTCTTCCTTAACAGGAGCACAGACCTACTCTCAAGGGATAGTCCACACAACCACGCGTATCCGATGCAGATTTGTGAATTTCACATTAGCATCAAAATTTCTGCAACGTATGCAGGTTTCCTCTTTGGTACATGAACGGCCTTTAAAAATTATTATTCATTTTTAGGGTTTTCTTCGTTTTTGATGTCCCGGTGTCAGTCTACGGTATGAAGATATGGAACTACGGTAAAACACCTACCCGAGGCGTCAAGGAATTCGGAGTAAGTTAATAAACGTTATCATCATCAGCCTGCATACGCCCCACTGCAGGGCACCTGCCTAGTAACGGAGTAGTGCCTAGTATAGGAGCAGTGGCGGAATAATTAAGCCCGTCATCGGAGGAACGGAGCGGCAAAACTAAATGATGATAAATGGGGAGGGCCCCAGTCTTCCAAAAATGTAAAGTCCCCTATTCCGCCTCTCCCTAGGAAGGTTACTCCAACACGCGTGGCCAATGCGGATTAGCAGTCTTCACATAATGCGACAGAATTTCTTCTTTAGCGTATGCAGGTTTCCTAAAGATGTTTTCCTTCACCGTTTGAGAGCAGTTTATCGTACATAAGTAAAAAAAAATTGCATGCCGTCCATAAACGCTTTAGGTACCGAAAAATGTACGGTTGGCGTTTTAACTCGCGTTTTATTCTTGTAAGTTCGGGGGATTCGACTTCGATGACCGTCTGAATTTGAAATGCAAGATTCTTCTTAATTTGATGTTCTTCTGGTTTCTTAAGGTGCTAATGGACGATCTGCTGATTTATAACGGAACCCTGGACTGTGCCAAAAATGACAGTCTGTCGCCCCAATGGATTTGTTTGCAGAATGTAGACGTCGACAATTTGACACCGAGGTAATGCCACTTTAATTTTTTGCATAATAAATAAAACCAGGCGGGGAAGAAGAGCAGCAATTTAATTGTCACAAATCGTAATCAGCTGTGTGTTTTAAGATATAAGGTCGCAATTTACATTTAGTTGATTTTCTTTGCTCTAGGGTTTTTTCCGGACATTAGATGATATATCGTAAACTTTTTCATTTCAAAAGTCAACTCTATCCCGCTGTTTCACAGTCCATCAGACGCGAGTCAGCGGACCACGACCGGCGGCTCGCACGAATCAGCTGACCCAACGGCGCGCCCCTACACTAGTGTCAACGTGCGCTCCTTTCAAAAGCACCGGCATTGACCTCCGAGGTCTGCTTCTGGCCCCCAAGAACACTCAGTCTTTAGGCTAAGTACATTTCATACGGAGAAGGCAAAAATACTACTAATATTGAACATAGCATAAGCATATGCTCACGACTATATTCCCTGCGGGGGTATTCTGAAACCTCAGAAGATTTTGAACAAAACAATATAATAATAAAAATCCAATATTGAACATATGCTGGACCCGCAAGGTAGTGTACAACCCGTTCCCTCTTACCGTTCTAATACTATGTGAAAGTTTTTATATGGTAATAAAATAATTAGGGTTGAACCGCATCTGGCAGCACCGCATCGCGTCGGTGCTGCGGCGTGCGGTCGCATTCCGTCTATCTTATTTGCCCTTGCAAATGACGTTTCTGAGTGACAGAAAAGGATGGAGCGACGGAAAAATGCGATGCGGTGCTGCCAGATGAGGTTCAACCCTTATGTGGATCGATTTTTGTTTTAGATATTTCAGCTCACGTCAAGTCGCGGAAAAAGTAACGAATTATTCTAATTTTTGACACTCATGACATGACAATCTTGTCACCTTGGAGAACTTGTATAGAAATTTATTTTCTTACCTTGACATTGGCAGAATCATCGCCCACACGATGATAAGATGCTGAAGTAGCGAATATTTGTGATTTTGCGTTTACAGAAACTGGACAAATTAAAATCGCTCGCTTTTCCATCTGATTCTAATTTCTTGCTAACTCTTAAATAAACAAAGTTTCCTATATAAACGGCCACATCGTGAGCTTATAAAAAAATAGAATGACACAGGCCTTCTCGCAAGAATAAAGCCGAGGAAAAATCAAAGTTATGAAATTAGAAATGTATAACTAAATTGTGTAGCTGCCCCAAATTAGTATTTAGTACTAGATAAATACTACACAACGTAGTTTTATAGTTTTTATCTAAAATACGAGTAATTAAAACATTTATCGAAGTTAAGGTGGTTGCAGAGGGGTCAATTTTATACAAAACTTTGACGCACAATACGCGTAGACGGTATTAATATAAGTAACTTTGTATATATGGAAAAATAGCTTAGAAAATCTAGATGCCTCGTCGGAAATAACATTTGCAATTTATAAAATAATTACGAAGATATAAAGCTGTTAAATTTTTCATACATAATTTTAAAATATCTTCGTAATTACATTATAAATTGCAAATGTTATTTGTGACGCGGAACTAGATTTTCTAAACTATTTTTTCGTATATAAAATATTACTTTTATTAATTCCATCTACGCGTATTGTGTGTTAAACTTTTGTATGGACTGAAACCACCTTAATGAATAAGAAGAGCTGTTTGTTTGAATGTGACATGTCTGGTAGAGTTATACATTGTAAAAGCACAACTAGAATAAATGCAGCCTCTTGGTAAAATAAGGTAGACTGCACCAGCCAAATAATACTTAGTAATTTTGTATTTATTTACCTACTTGCCGGCATTTAAAGCAGTTTGAATTTGAAATTGTTTATCCCACTCGCATGAGTGGAACAAGGGAACAATATGAGAGATACAACAGTTCTGACTATTGTTTGTCGGCAAAACTAGTTTATAATTTACTGTGATTAATTTACCGAATCAAAACCCTCGTAAAACCAATGAGCGTTTATCTTTTCTTTTTTAAATTTAGTTCCTAAAAAACTCAACTGGTATGTTTATCCGCTCCACAGAGATAGAGAAGATCGCGAGATCCTGTCAAAATCATGTCAAGACTGTGCCTGTCTTTTTTTGAAAGGCCAGGGGATCGAGTCCATACAGCTATGTCAGACGTAAAAAGTTTCATCGATTAGAATGATTCGTAAATCTTTTTGATATCTTTTCTCACTTTATTATTTTGAAGAAACACATTTTGAAGTTTTGACCTTTATTCGGATAGAACGTAGCGCCATCTATCGACACCATAGAAAAAAAAGAAAAACGCTCAATGTTAGAATAGGATTACTAAATTATTTATAAATTAATTGTGGTCCGTCCAGTGTTAGTTAGTCTGTGGTGTATATTATTGTCATCTGTGGATCGTCATTAGCAATTTTGTACAAGAATTAAACGACAGATTATTTGTAAAAGTGGTTTTCTTTATCACTTGACGGCGAATGAAACAAAATAGTATAATTCAACTTAATTTACTGTTAATCAACTAACAAATCACAGACTGTTTGCATTGCACTCTATTGCACTTCACTGTGAAGCGGACACAAGTCAGAAAAACCCAGAACTACTTTTCATTCATTTCAATTGCATTATTTGTAATAAATCTAGAAGTTACAAAATAATTTGGACGTAACTGATTTTGAGGACATTTCATTACAAAATAATTTCTTTAAAAGAAAACCTTAAAAGAATAGCACAACTTATAGCAACTAATTTGTACTCTACAAGAGTAAACTTTGGCATAATACAAACCAAGAGCAGCGCGCTCGAAATCTTAGATGAAACTCGAAATGCTAGCGCGATTTTCAACTTTAATAAAGTTGATTACATTTCTTTTTCAACAACTTTGTTTAACTAGTGTTATCACTGAACGAACGAACGATCGTTGAATGTTCAATATCACATTCAAAGCCTGACCAGAAAAATAAAAAAATCTGCTTTGCTACGGTCAATTATAACCTTAATGACAATATTTCAAGTACAAAATTTAGTTCCAACGATTAATCCAGCTAGACTATCAATATGATCATAGATATATGACGGTATGTTCCGATTCATGAAAACAGCGCTGTGAGCGAATATAACGCTAACACCCGTTTCATTTGTTTAGTTTGTTTCATTAGCGCGCCGACAGCGCTGATAGCGTTCTATCAATTCGGAACGCTAGATATCGCGTTCACACCGTTCACATCACAACATTTAAATATTCCTATTATTATTTTCATCACTAATCGTTATTAAACTTTTATTCGTCTTTTTTAGATCATCAAACCCAATACTACTAAAGAAATCTAAATCGAGACCTAAACAAACCAAAACCTTACGACAGCAAAACTGTTCAACGTCACTTGAAAATTCGCTCAAAAATGTACTACAACAAAACTGTCAAACGTCACTTTTGACAACACGCTCATAGTGCTAACGCTCCGAGCCGTGAGCACTGTTGAAGATGCAAGATGGCGTCGGTAGTGACGTTACGGTTTAAATTGTGGACGCGCTCACGGTCAAATCGGAACGACATTTATCTATGCTTTCTGTGTGATTCGGGACGCACCGTGAGTCATTTTTAAATGAACAACATAATTATGACATGACGGTGTAATAACTACATGTGATTCATATTGACTATGATCATAGTTATGAGACCCTATGTGACAGCTAGCGTACAAGTAGGATCATAACCGTCTAGCCTCAAAAAATTGCGTCTTCCAAATAAAAAGAATTTCGACTGGAATATCGAAACTACAAAAATCGTGATAGTATATGACGTTTATATGATCATATGCGAAACATAAGAGTATCATGTAAAAATGAAATTTCTCATACAAAATTTTAAAAGCTTTATATCTTTGTAATTATATTATAAATTGCAAATGTTATTTGTGACGCGGCATCTAGATTTTCAAAACTATTTTTCCATATATAGAATATTACTTTTATTAATTCCGTCTATGCGTATTGTGTCAAACTTTTGTATGGACTGAAACCACCTTAATAGCCGCCTATCTGCAACATGGCGGTGTATTATTTTTCTGGTCAGGCGCCATAGTTACTAAAAAGAGTAGCGCTGATATCTGGTCTGAAAGCCCTAATAAGTAAGGCATTTTGTGGAAGAAATATTTATACCAAAATTTTAACAATACACGTCTTGTTGGCCAGGCCAAAATTTTGACAGAACCTTTTTTTAGTAGACACATGACCAGACATGGTTACAAACTCCATTTTGACGTACTAGTATTACACTCCGTTGCAGAAACGCTCATTAGAGTTAGTCCTCAATTAAAACTCTAGCTAGCCTTTACTACGTCAACAAGACAAAAGGTGATAGCAAGAGATTTAATGGAGGATTAATTTTAATGAGCGTTTCTGCAACTGAGCGTTACTCTTGCAAATAAATTACAGGATTGGTTAATGCCGAGAATAGGTACGTATCTTGCTCTAATTAATGTATTTGAAGTGCAAACGAGACAACTATAGTTTTCTATGTTTCGACCGATACCTTTATTTGCGCGGGTATTTTACTTATTTTCCAAAAGTTTTGTCTAATAGGACAGGCAATAAGACGCTCTATTTTTATATTTTATTATTTCTTCGTCATTAGTCAAGTTAAGTAACCTCCAAGTTATTAGTCAAGTAACCTCTAAATCACTCTTATCTCCTTTTGATAGAGTACACATTTGCCTGAATGTCATAAATGTCAAGAACAACTCTCAACCATGCCCGCACTACGGTCACACGCGAGAGTAAAGTTAACAATGGTAAATTACTCGTAGAAACAATATAAAAGGCATACAAACCGACTTACATTATCAGTCTATCAATACTATCGAGATTGTGTGTCTTTAAATTGTAGTCTAACAAATTTAGGTGGCCTAGAATTAAGAAGTGCAGTGAATGAACCAATGTTCAAATATACGAACTCTGTCCGACGCTACCAGTTTCAATTATTTATTGGATTTGTCTGTCTGTTTGAGTATCACGCAAAAACTACTGATTTTGATCAAACTTTTTTAGTTTGAAAGCTTTGTTTACATGCTACAATGTATCGTTGACGCGTGCATCAAGCCACTTGAACAAGCGAAACGAAACCTTTTAAATAATCTGTAACAAAACGTTTCGGATCCTCTTAACTGCAAATAAGACACACAATCGGCCTACGTAAAATTCTTCTCGACCGTTTAAAGGAACGTATGTAACAAACCGCACGGGACCCTCAGAGGGCGCTAGACTAGCTGAAGAAGTATACGGAGTCGCGTACGCTCTCCAGGTCGAAGTCCCCCTTTCCCGGCACCTTCCTGAGGATGTTGTTCACTCGCTTCTTGTTAGCCGCGCCCATACTTCGGTCTTCCAGTTCACTGCAATGGACATAATTCATTTAATAGTAGATTACGCACCGAGGGCAGGAAAGTAAGCAAGGTCTCAGATCTCATGCCGAGGTCAATATGTGATCTGAGGCTTTTTTATTTACTGCCCGAGGTTAGTATACTCTTTTTCTCCTCGACGGAGGCTGAAAGCGTCAACTTCCTCTAGCGCAGCAGGACGGAAGTAGACGCTTTCCGCCCGGAGAGGTGAAATAGTAGATTACACACCGAAGGCAGGAAAGTAAGAAATGTCTCAGATCTCATGATATTGTTGGCCGAGGCGAAGCCGAGGTCAACAAACATGTGATCTGAGGCTTTCTTTTTTACTGCCCGAGGTTAGTATACTATTTTTCTCCTCGAAGGAGGCGTAAAACGGCAATGACGCGTTCCGCCCTGACGGTTTTATGGTTTGAAGCACTAAATGAACAACGTGGTTAAGCTGAGGCTCTGGCTACTAGCGTAAGCGAAAATTTTAGGTCAATGATTGTAGTAGTAAGTAACTGATAACATACCTATCGTCGTAGCTGTATCTCTTTACTAGGTAGTCTGACAAATCATCCAAGATGGGCTGCGAGTGGAGGGCTACGAATTGATCGCGGCAAATCTGGAAATTAAAAAAATATATATATTGTCTGATTTTGGATTTTGAACAAAGCAAGAATCATCATATCTGTGGTTTCCAAGAAGAAGATAGAATTGACCATAGGTGCAAGGAGGAAGTTATCATTTCATCCTAAGAAAATTATCATACACCTGTTTCTGGTTCTCTATTCTTTTCTTATCTTAACCCAAGGACTATAATTCCAAGTGTCAACCAGTGGATCAACTCGTAGTATAGTATAGTATAGACTAGACACTAGACAGTACCTCGTTCATGAGGGCGGCGCTGGCCGGGTGGGTCCAGAAGCAGTCGTGCACTGACACGAAGGTGACGCCGGCGGCCTGGCAGTGCAGCCCCGTCAGCATCATGTGCGACGAGTCCAGCGAGTGGATGAAGTTCGGCGGGAACGCGTTGCGCTGTTTCATCGTACACGGACGTCTGCAATTTTATATAAGGTTAAATAATTATTAAGAATATCTGATATGCCTCAGTTTCGTGCGTGTATTGTGTCCAATGTACATTAAAATGGGATGGAAAGAGATTGGGCACTGCTAAATATTCGCAGCGCTCCGACAGCGAAGACCAATCATTAATTTATTTATCTATAATATCTCTTGAATTCCTAGAGGAAATGCATAGAAACCTCGTAAATTTGTATTAGCAAAGATTCTCGTTGCAAATTCAAGGCGACGTTAGCGAACAAAAAAATTCTTGCTTCACGGATCTTAGGCGGATACGGCTAATATGGATGGATGGAGGACATAAATTTAAAATGATCTTTGGTGCCACATCGAACCTAATCGTCGCCTGTTTAGTGTATTTATTACTTATACTATTGCTTACACTGCACAATAAGTTGTATACAGCTCGCGATATCAAGCTTTCGGCGTACAAGGGTCGATGAGATTTCAATTCCTCGCATCACATACCGTACAAGTACCTTTAGAGTTTATACAGTAAGAAGTGTACAGGAACTTACTGGTGGTGGTCGATGGCGGCGCGGTACAGGCTCGTGGAGGGACCGGCGCGCCGGTAGTAGGGCTGCACCACGGGCAGGCCCAGCGGGGTCACCCACTCCACGCTTTCGTGTTGTAACAACAGTATACAATGTGACGCACTGGTGGTGGTCGATGGCGGCGCGGTACTGGCTGGTGGAGGGACCGGCGCGCCGGTAGTAGGGCTGCACCACGGGCAGGCCCAGCGGGGTCACCCACTCCACGCTTTCGTGTTGTAACAACAGTATACAATGTGACTCACTGGTGGTGATCGATGGCGGCGCGATACTGGCTGGAGGAGGTTCCGGCGCGCCGGTAGTAGGGCTGCACCACGGGCAGGCCCAGCGGGGTCACCCACTCCACGCTCTCGCCACACACGCCCGATATTAACCTATACGACAACACATATAGCTTATTATTTGTTAGCTAGACAAAGAAAGTATCAAAATTAATCAGCTGCAGAATTAGTAAGAGTCATCATCATCATCATCTCAGCCGATGGATGTTCACTGCTGGACATAGGCCTCCCCCAAGGATCGCCACAACGACCGGTCCTGCGCTGCCCTCATACAACGGGTTCCCGCCGCCTTCACCAGGTCGTCGGTCCACCATGTGGGTGTGGTGTCGCCACTCGAGAACTTTGCGGGCCACATTGCTTGCAGTACCGATAGCCGATGGGGCCGAAAAGTTCTCGAGTAGTAAGAGTATACCGAGGAAATAGGAACTAATAGTGTTACAAACAATAGACGACAGAATAACAGCTTCGGACTATAAGGAATATTCATGACAACTTGCTAGCCCACGCCAATTTTGTGACAAGTGGCTTCGGTGTGCCTTTTTGGGAGACAGCTTTCCCCTTTAGATATTTTGAGCGTAAGCTACTTTTCAATCGGATATTTGGCAACATTGATTCAGCTATTGCACAAAGCTACAAATACGCATTCGCGTATGGACACTCAATCATGAGGGTCCGGGTTCGAGTCTGCAAGGACGATATGCCATGTACCAGTGAGTTTTTCTTACTTTTGTACGTAATGCCAACTACTGTTCTCAAACGGTGAAGGAAAACATCGTGAGGAAACCTGCATTTTGCTGAAGAAGAAATTCTGATGCGTATGTGAAGTCTACCAATCCGCATTGCCCGCGCGTGGTCACAGATTGGTTAATAGTTACTACGCGTGGTGGACTAACGCACATATACCCTTCCAGATGGTAGTCCTGTGCCCTGCAGTGGTTTTTATTCACAGTTAAAAATGACTGTCCGAGTAGATTTTCTTATAGGATTGAAACTGCTATGTTCGGCGACGAGAGATTTCTACAATTGCAAAATATATGCCTTCCATTTTGACGCGCTAGTATGGGACTGCTCGTCATCTCATACAATTTGTAGAAGTACCTATATCTCGGATCGGAACGCTGACAGGCAATTGATATAAGCCTCCATTCTACATTATAGTACTCTGTGATTCTACCCATATAGTTATGCAGCCAAAAGTAAAAGCCCAAAACCAGATAAAAATTCAATCTAAGCTAACTTCAACATATTTTGGACACTCTTGGGACTAGATTTTCATTCAAGCAAAATCAATATAAAAGAACATTAGGAAACCTAAAACCTGTACTCACTTAGCGCAATCCGTGAACCAGTCCTGTATGAGCTTAGTGGAGGTGAACATCTCTCGCAGACTCTCGAACGTGCGCGCCGTCAGGTACTGCGAGCACGACCACACGTGCTCCTTGGGGAACTCGTCTATATCTGCAGGGGATTGAGCTTATTTTTAAATGTTCATTATTTATATTGTTAAAACCGAAACGATCGTAGACCTTAAGCTAGGCCGATGGTTAGCAGATGCAATTTTATCTCGAGCACTTTCGTAACTTCATCCTGCATTTTTCAACATGAAGGATCGCCGAAATCACCTTACGTAATTAATGGACCTCTTAGTCATCATAATATACAGGGTGTTACAAAATACAAATAAACATGTAAGGGGATCAAACTGAACAACTTTCACTATGGGACCAATATCGAAATCGCGAAAAAAAATCGGATGTTCCATCATCATCATCATATCAGTCGATAGATGTCCACTGCTGGACAAAGGCATCCCCCAAAATGAGGAGATTTGCCATAATCGCCATGATGCGATGCGTTTGCGATGTTCCATACTAAGCTACAGATCTATTCGAGCTAAATTTATGGGAGAAAAGATTTTTTTCTTCGCGATTTCGATGTTGGACCCATAGTGAAAGTTGTTCAGTTTGTTGGTCTCAACCACCCCCTTAAATGTTTTCAATATTTATTCTTACGTCTGTAACACCCTGTACTTAAGTCCGGGCTAGATTCTGGTACTTTCTATGGAACTAGATAATCTGTGAGACAATTCAATACAAATAAGTTATTTCAGACAAGCTGATGTCCATATAGTGTTAGTATACATTTATCTTACAGCTAGTGTTTGTAACAAAACATTTTATTTTACTTAATAAACCCGGCATAGAGCTTGACCCAGTGATGCAACAGCGGGGAGTCCAAGATATTTATATATTGTACCTAAACGTGGTCTAGCAGAGTGATTGACGTACTGATACCCGATAAGTCCGGCGCACCCTAGACAATCAACAAGCCTTTAACACTGATTGGCAAATATTTTCACCACGATGACAAGTCAAACTCAACAGTCCGCGGACCTCTGACCGGCTGTTACTCTTAAACCAACTGGAGTTATGCAGGCAGACCTGGTCGATCCCCATCACAGAGATACTCTTCACCCTATGAATACTGAATCAGACTTGAAGCTGATGATAACAAAAGTACGTCTATCTCTTAATACTACAATGACATGCCTTTCAGTTGCTTGGCGATCTGCAGCCTGGCCCCGAACTTGGTGACTCCGTACACGGTGGTCATCACGGTCTGCTTGATGACCTTGCGCCGCACGAACTTCTCCAAGATGGCCGCCGCGGGCACGCCCGCCGCCGCGTCGCGTACTCGCATCTCCTCTACCTGTTGGATGATAATATATTTGATCACAGCCGTGCTTCCTTAGATATAAACTTTGCTACAACCACGGGTCTGACACTTTATAGAACGTTTTGAATTTGACAAAACGGCGTCTGCACTTGCGCACTTTGTTCAAATTGTCCATGACATTATGGGTTGGGCATATTTTAAGGGGATGATCAGACCGTCAAACTGAACAAGTATCCATATAGCACCAACATCGAAATCGCGAGAAAAAAACCGCTATTCCATACAAAACTTTTTTCGCGATTTTGATGTTGGTCCCATAGAGAAAGATGTTCAGTTTGATGGTCTGATCATCCCCTTAAAAAAGTGTCAGCATATTAAGCAAGCAGGACTCTGTATGTAGTCAAATACTCTGGGTGCGCGCGGCTGACTGCATACCCTTGCTCGGCTCCCCTAAAGTGTTCCCAGAAAGTGTGAAGTGAGGTGCGGTACATGAAGTCGGAGAGGGGCAGGGAGTGACCGTTCTGTATGTAGAACTATTATCTATTCAATCAATCAATTAGACTTTATTTGACACCAAAACAGAGTATACAGAGATCAAACAATCGAGAAATACAAAAGGCGGAAACAGAAACAGGCGGCACACTATTCTGTGTTACAACTATAAAGAAAGTTTTAAGCATGATGTTACAAGAATAACTTTTATCATATTGAAGTTACGAGACCAACAGATACGTACGAGAGCCGCCACGGCGCTGTATACATCCTGGGGACGGTCTAGAGGCGCGAGGTTGACGCGCTAGACACTAGACAGTAGAACAACAGATACGTACGAGAGCAGCCACGGCGCTGTATACGTCCTGGGGACGGTCTAGAGGCGCGAGGTTGACGCGGTAGACACTAGACAGTAGAACAACAGATACGTACGAGAGCCGCCACGGCGCTGTATACGTCCTGGGGACGGTCTAGAGGCGCGAGGTTGACGCGCTAGACACTAGACGGTAGAACAACAGATACGTACGAGAGCCGCCACGGCGCTGTATACGTCCTGGGGACGGTCTAGAGGCGCGAGGTTGACGCGCTAGACACTAGACAGTAGAACAACAGATACGTACGAGAGCCGCCACGGCGCTGTATACGTCCTGGGGACGGTCTAGGGGCGCGAGGTTGACGCGCTAGACACTAGACAGTAGAACAACAGATACGTACGAGAGCCGCCACGGCGCTGTATACGTCCTGGGGACGGTCTAGAGGCGCGAGGTTGACGCGCTAGACACTAGACAGTAGAACAACAGATACGTACGAGAGCCGCCACGGCGCTGTATACGTCCTGGGGACGGTCTAGGGGCGCGAGGTTGACGCGCTAGACACTAGACAGTAGAACAACAGATACGTACGAGAGCCGCCACGGCGCTGTATACGTCCTGGGGACGGTCTAGAGGCGCGAGGTTGACGCGCTAGACACTAGACAGTAGAACAACAGATACGTACGAGAGCCGCCACTGCGCTGTATACATCCTGGGGACGGTCTAGAGGCGCGAGGTTGACGCGCTAGACACTAGACAGTAGAACAACAGATACGTACGAGAGCCGCCACTGCGCTGTATACGTCCTGGGGACGGTCTAGGGGCGCGAGGTTGACGGCGGCGGCACCGACGGCGTCCCCGCCGAGCGCCGCGTAGTGCTGCAGACCGTTGCACGACCCGTCCTGGTGCACCGGGAACCCGCACATGTACTCTACAGAACAACATACGTTATTAGTTTTTTGCAGGTTGTGGACACTGGTCCACTGGTGGTGTGGACTGTAAAAAAAACACTGGTTTACTTGTCAACTTATATAGGGTTCAACTTAATATGCGGACGGTTTTTTAAGAGGATGATCAGACCATCAAACTGAACAACATTCTCTATGTTGTATATTGTTGTAGTATGTATTGTATATATTTTTTTAGATGATGAATAGACATAAGTCTATTCGTGATTCTTATAAGTGCAATTGCTCCATAGTTGCAATTACAAGACTCCACCTTATTTTTTCCGTGAAACCAACCCTATCCCAGCATGACAGGAAACGCAGCCTAATCTCAGACCATTGTCGGCATAGTCCAGGATCTTGTTAGATACACACCTTCAGGGTTGTCACAGCGCATAGCGTTGGCGATCTCCATGCAGCAGGCGAGAGTCTGCCAGGGCTCCTCGGACTCCTTCCACCAGCCGCGCCCGTCCAGAGGGTTGTCGGCAGAGTCCAGGATCTTGTCCATTATACTCTCTGCGTATTCCAGTCTGAAAGCACACATGTATATTTGTAAATTTGTTTACTTAGTTCGTTATTTTATTACAGTCAATTCATGTAGAGTCAGGAAGACAAAGACAGGATTGGCGGATACTCCGCCGAAATGAGAGTAGCTCTTAAATACGTTGGTGATTTACAAAAATATGTATTTTTATTGAGTCATTTAACAATCTTTATTAACATTTCTTCAACCACTTTTATCAGAGAAAATGTAAGAAATAAAAAAAATGGTAGAGATGGATTATGATTTATTTGTCATTTTCTGTTTCAGTCTCTATTATTGTTTTCGTGACTGTTATTTGAAACAGATGAATAATTTTCGTCCGCGTGAAATTAGCATAAGCATAAGGAAATGCTCACGACTATATACTGCGTGAAATTAGAATATCGCAAAATTTTTTGGGGTATGGGAGTGCACTAAGGCACCCTTCGTAGAATCTACATAATTATATTCCAAATTGTATGTTTCTATCTTCAGCGGTTTAGGCTGTGGGTTGTCTGTCAGTCAGTCAGTCATGGAACTGATTTATTAGTATATCTCAATGAGTTTTTATAACCATAGAGTCATCATGTCATACAATCATCATCATATCAGCCGATGGACGTCCACTGCTGGACATAAGCCTCCCCCAAAGATCGCCATAACGACCGGCCCTGAGCTGCCCTCATCCACCGGGTTCCCGCCGCCTTCACCAGGTTGTCGGTCCACCGTGTGGGGGGCCTACCCACGCTGCGCTTTCCGGTACGCGGTCGCCACTCGAGAACTTTTCGGCTCCATCGGCCATCGGTTCTGTGAGCAATGTGCCCCGCCCACTGCCACTTCAGTTTAGTAATTTTTTTGGCTATGTCAGTTACTCTGGTTCTTCTGCGGGTCTTTTCATTTCTGATTCGATCTCGCAGTGAAACCCCGCATAGCCCTCTCCATTGCCCTTTGGGACATACAATAACAAAGCCTAAACATGGCACATGTCTCTAATGTCACCATTGTATGCATCAGTTACGCTCAACTGTCATATATTGCCGCTGACATTCCAGTCCTTTCAAATCTTTTCTATTCGGTTACAAAGCAGTAACTGGGCATAACTCAGTGGTCCCGTTAATAGCGCACTGATGCGAAGTCCTCCTTGTATAGAATGTCATTGGTATACCTATAGATGACGTAATAAGTAAATTCCTACCTCTCCTGTACGGTAGCCTTCTTCATAGTGCCGGTAAGGTTGACGACGTGTAGCTTCAGCCAGCGCAGGCCGTGGCGCCCGAGCGGTTGTCTCTTCGCGAAGCGCAGCAGGGCGCGCGCCGTGTCGGCGCCGAGCTGCGACAGGTGCGGGGGGCACGCGTACACGCGCCCGCGGAAGTCCATGTTGTGCGGCAACCAGAACATCGAATCTCTGTTCACAATTAACAACATTTCATTTTTTTAACCACCTGTTCTTATTGCAACATATAAAAATAAGTTAAAAAATAAGAGATACGTAATTTTTCGATTTAAATTTTGACCGATATTCCTATTTTTAATTTACTTTTGAATTTTTAAAAAAACGTTGAATGATTGGCCGCAATGACATTAAAAATAAAAACTCAAATACGATAGAAAAACCAAGCAGGACAAGGAATAAAATCTCATTCAACATGCATTCAACGAGACGCGCGCCGTGCCTCGATGGGGGGAGTGGGATGGAAACGAATTTCAGCATTTTCAATGGTTTTAGGTGGTTTTAGTTAGTTTATATTACTACACGTACTTAGTTTTTGTCTCGGACAATTTTTAAAAAAAATTTATTCTATACCCGGCGTCCTATTCTACGTCAATGGCGGCCGCAGTATGGCAGCATTATATAGCGCGCTATCGCGACTTAGCTCTCTTGCTATTATTGCGCAACCCAACGGAATAAGAAAAATAGCTTGATGTAGCCTTATTGCGTGCATCATGCTACGGCAGCAGTTTTCTAGAAAACCAGGCTAAATAAGTGCCAACTCGAAAGGGAAGCAAAAGTCAAAACTTGTATTTAGAGAACGAATGACAAAAGATTGACCAGTGCGATTTAAAAGACAAGCCTAAATGAATTGTTGGTTAGGGGCGGCCTAGACATACCTACTACCTACCTACCACACTGACCAAATTGTTGACGTGCTTAAAAACGGGTCAGGTCAGGTCGATACGAAGCCAAAGAGCGTGCAATAGGAGAGAAAAGTCGGTTAGGATCGTAGCGTCGCGTTTAGTTGTCTCCATCTACCCCAATAGGAGACAAGCGCGACAATTATGTATACGACTCAGCAATAACCCAGCGTCTGAACTGTGACGTGTCTAGACAAGACTTGTTACGTCACTCACCTGTAATGGTTGGCCAGGGACAGTTTGTACAGAGCGTCGCACCACAGGGAGTGCATCTCAGCGCGCGCTCTGTTGATGGCGATGCGGCGCCTGAAGGCGGCGGCCGCGTCGGGTGCGGCGGCGAACTGCGAAGTGTCTAGAGATGACGCCGGTGGGGGGATGTCCAGCTTCTTGTTACCTCCAGACCTGTAGGACGCGATATATTGGTAAATCTACACTAAATTATGGCAACGAATGTGAAGCTCTATCTCCGACACGAAATCAATCAATCAAAATAGGCTAAATCATTGCACTGCTGGGCATAGGCCTCCCTTTTATTGAGACATTCCTCAGTGCACAAAATACTCCAAAAGCATTTCTTTTAATCTGGACATCATTCGATCACGGATATAGAAGAGAGACCTCTTCTTTGCTTGCAATAAAAACTGTATACATCTTTGAAACTGTTGATCCAATTTCCGAAATAGGATTGGATTGAATGCCGAGAACCATTTCATCATCAATAATCATCAACAGTTTCAGCGCTTCAGCGCGTGAACCCATACATCTGTCCAACTTATAACACGTGAGAGGTTAAAAATGAAAGTAAGTACAATGCAATTAGCAAGAAACCAGTAATGACTGGAACTGGTTATTTAGTAACAGACCTGAAGACTTTCCACTGTAGGTCCAGTATCGGTTGGTTAATGTGCCACGCCACCTCCCCGAGATGGTTCAAGCTGTCTAGCACCGGGTATAGGGACTCAGGAGGGGCTTCTGTAATAACTGGAAGTGGTTATTTAGTAACAGACCTGAAGACTTTCAACTGTAGGTCCAGTATCGGTTGGTTAATGTTCCACGGCACCTCCCCGAGCTGGTTCAAGCTGTCTAGTACCGGGTAGAGGGACTCCGGAGGGGCTTCTTCTAGTCGTTTCCATTGATTCATAACGTTGAACGGCAAGCTGAGGATAGAGATTGCTTAATGAGCTATTGGTTTCTTATGTTAAAGGCAGTGTGCAATCAGCGTCTTCTCTAGTGAAAGGCTTTTGGTCTGAAGAAAGCTACGCCTGTCTTACCAGGGATTATCTAACAATTCGCATTGGGCACGCGTCGTGGTCTATCGTCCAAAAAGGGTGTATAAAGGCTTTTGCCCTGTAGTGGGTACATCCAACGTATAAAGTGTAAATAAAAAAACAGCCAAGTTATACTGAAAGGGGGTGGTTTAGATTTAGATCATCAAAATGAAAAACTTTTGCAAAGGTGACGAAGCGAAAAAAAAATTAGCTATCCCATACAGTTAAGTTGAGTTTTTTTTCTCGATATTGGCTCCACAGATAGTGAAAGTGGTTCAGTTTGATAGTCTAAACCTACCCTTTAAATATTATTAAGTTGTTTTGTTACACCCTGTGTAGGCTGATAGTGACGTGATGATATGCTAAAAGTGCAAAGTAAAATTTTTAGCAGTACTCGTAGCACGCAGTTTCTGCACTCTTGAAAAGGGAATACGATCGCGAGATTATTAGGATGTCGTTAAGGGCCTATGTCTAATTGAAGCGAAATGGGCGTGTGATAGCTTATATTACTGCCTGATGCGAGAGAAAGAGATGGGGCGGCGCGCGCGCCTGAAACGACGCAAGCGTAAAACAAACTTTATTTAATTGTGATTGGACTATTTATGTAAGTTCAATTCTGTTCTTATCAAAATTTGTAAAATATCAATCTGTTTTTTGAAATAAAGTCTCGTGTTTCTATTATTCACCGTTTAACTACTACGAGGCTACTTTGGCTTATTTTTGTATCGAGAAAATGTGTCTTAATCGTGTTTTGACTCTTGTCAAAACTTCAATTATATGTTCAATTTACACATATCCGCTAATCATACTCCTACTGTTAGTATTTCATGATATATGACGCTTTGAAGAATTCTATTTTTTTTACATAGCTCTTAAATTGTCAACAGACCGTATGAGTGAGGTGCTCGTGAGTAGGTAGGCGCTGGAGGCGGCGCCGAGCCAGGGCACGGGCGGGCAGGCGGTGGGCACGAGGGCGGCGCGCATGCGCAGGCTGGGCCGCGCGGCGCCGGCCCACAGGCGCGCCAGCGCGGGGTGCGGCTTCAGCTCCAGGCGCACCAGGCGGCCCCACGGGCGGTGCACCTTGTACACCGCCGGCAGCTTCTTTCTGATAACATTACAAGTTGCGGCTCTCAAATTTAAAATAGCCGGAACTTCATTTTAATAAATGCAAAGTAACTATCGACCAGTTGCACGTGCGTTCATTAAAGCTAAACCTCCATTAAATCTCTTGCTACCATTCATTACGTCAACACGACAAAAAGTGACAGCATAAGATTTGGATTATCATTAATGAACGTACATACAATGCAACAGTACATATATCTAGCAAATGAAACAGTTTATGAGACCATAATTCGAAAGAGCGCACCCTTCAAACTAATTTAAAGCCTGTCTAGAAAATTAAAGTAGGTATCTCCCTCGCCGTATTACAGAAAATAGTTCGAGGTATTTTTTGTTTACAGAATAAATAACCAAAAGACCAAATATGGTATATATACCTGTTTACCAATTCTGGGTAAATTCTTAATAGCTTATCTAATAGATCGTTTGACAATTTTCGAATGAAAGCGATGTCAAACGATGTCAGTAAGCTATTAAGAACTTATCCAGAAGTGGTGAAATGGGCCATAAGAATATTGATTCTTAAGCTGATTTAAGCGACCGACACGGCATAAGAATATACTAACTGTTTAGCCTTAGTCTTGAACATGTTGACGTCTATCTTGACGTCGTTGATGATGATGTTGTAGAGGAACTTGCCGATGTTCTGTCTCATCTCCATCGGCCACGGCGTCTCTTCCACATCCTGAGTAACAATTATACATTATCATTCAATTATGGTCTATTATGTTGTTTTCATGTATATTTCCGAGTGTACAATAAAGTGTTGAAATAAAAAAAAAAAAAAAAAAATGTTGAAAAACGAGAAAATTTCAAAAGTATTTGCTCTAGTTGATTCAGTGGAAGTTTAAGTCTTATTTTGCAAACAAAATTATAAAAAAACTACTTCTGCTGTTTACTCCAAATAAATTATTATAGTTTAACTGAGAGAAATAATCGCTTAAAAATATTAAACTTCTATCTCAATAATAAATGGTAGAATCGCCATACGATATGATGATGGTGAATGGTAAAATGAGTACCATTTCGAGATATGACGTTAAATAAATAAATTGCAGTAAAAAGCATTGCATTTTACCTTACCTTATAGACAAGTGTAACGTAATTTACGGTGATTTAGGTATCTCTCTTACCAAGCTGGCGCCGTCCCTGTGCCGGTGCACTAAGGCCTGCCACGCCTGCCGGCCGTTGTACGCGGGTTCGGTGCCGTCCTGTCGCCTCTCCACGTACCACTCGCAGTACTTGTCGTAGATTCGCTCGATCTTCTGCAAGGTACCGTTGCGTCGGTACTGCTCTATTTGGTACCTGACAAATATTTTATAAAATTTCTTCTATTATTATTATTATATTAAAATTATTTTTGTTAGAATTCCTAGGCATACAAACGTCAGCTAAAATACTAAAGAAAACATTACAGACATTTGGATATATATATCTTGGATTTGTACAGTCAACATCAAACTAGAATCGAGCGTTGACGGAGATCAAATAAACAAACTTTGTATAATGTTTTACCTTTGAAAAGAACAAAAAAAAAAAAAACAAATTTAAAATCGCATAAAAAACACTAACAGTAATCGTTTTAGTATCAAAACTAAGGAAGAAGCAAAAAATGTTCTACAGTGTACAAAGCAGCACACAAGTACTTACTTCTGGTAGACCTGTGTGCCGAGATCCCTCTGCAGCAACTTGAGCGTGGGGCTGTACGTCTCGCTGCCATCCACCAGCTTGCTGATCTCACCCATTATCAGATCCACGAACTGATCCACCTGCAATACCAGTCATCATCAGCCACTCATGGTCCACTGCTGGACATACGCCTTTCTATAATCGGAACTCCTCATCCAAAGCCGGAGGACGTTCCAAACTATGCGAGCGACCTTGTGGCCAATTGGCACTTCAGCATGCAAATTGTTAAGAGCTATGTCGACAAGATTAGTTCTCTGACGTATCACCTAACTCCTGATGTGATCCTGTTCTCACCGAGCACAGCTCTGTCCATGTTAGACATAAATTCAAACGTACACAGTCACTGGTTCGACATGAGAATTGAACTTCGAGAACGAGATCCAACAGTCAAGAAAGTCAAGCACAGAAAATATAATTGTACTACATACAGGATGGTCACTGCGTGCCCGTCGCTAAAAGATACAGCAGCTCACCCGGAACGTCAGCGGGATGGCCGTACGCCATTTTATGTCTGTAGTAGTACTATTCTATTATGGTGAAATCGTTCTATGGAGTGCCTGGCCGGGGTGAGTTAAAAGCACCGTATAAGAAAGAGTAGTTGACAGTAGCGCGCGAAATGTATTGTCCAATCAGAGAAGGGCACGTTCGCGCGCCTAAAATTTCTCGCCGCTATTTGCTAATAGTTTTGGCACGCTTGTCGCCTGCGAAGCGTCCGTCTCAGTATGCTATTCAATTTAGGATTTAGCAACTGTCGATTTTTTGACTCCGCTCATGATTGATTTTTAATGACGTCGGGTTTTGATGGAGCTCTGGTCTGGTCTGCGCAAAGTTGAGCATCTTTTTGTCAGTGCGACCCTGTTTGTATGAAGAGTCCATAAGATGTGCTAAAAGTGTACATCAACTAACCTCCAGTACTTTAAGGTAGGGGTAGAGCGTGATGGCGGTGTGGGAGGCGTTGCTCTGGGAGCGCAGCGTGCCGAGGTTGCGAACAAACGCCTCCTGGATCACGCCGCGCCACTCCACCTCCGTCGCCGCGAGCTTTTGTCTCTGCGGGTGATGGACTTTAGTTAGACGGGTTTGGGTTTGTTTGTTTAGCAATGATTAACGGTTAACTGGGATTGTTGAGTGGACTACGACTATTGTTTAGTAACGCGTAGAAACGTATTTAATAGGTTCCATGTTTTGAGAGATGGAGAGAGACCTGGATACATTCGACAAAGAGTGGATGGAACTGCTTCAGGACAGGGATACATGGAGGATAAAGGGGGAGGCATTTGCCCAGCAGTGGGATGAAACAGGCTAAGAAAAAAATATGTTTTACTTTTGTTCGGTGGAAACAATGGATATTTCATATTACATTTTTCGTGAACTACAAACGGACCAACACAACATATCACGATCACGAGTTTAATCGGGTGTGGTTAGAAACTTTACAACTACAGCTCACCGTTATTGTTAGAATTAAATTGTGATATAAATAAAATCAGATTTTATTTGAGCAAGTTCTATTGACGACATTATTTTCTAGATGGTGATCAATGCGCACCGAACAAAATCTGAACTTTTTGAAGACGGAAAAGTGGGAAAGGCTTTGTGACACTTTGCAAAAATATGACTTTTTTCGAATGTGTTATTTTGAGTCAAAGTGACATTTTGAGAATGTGGCAGTGCGCTCCTGATCTTTTATATGTATCAGTCAGTTTGGCTGAAATGATGGTAAAAATTAAAAAGTTGTTCAACATTTTAACACAACAGGGAAAACTGCAGGGTTAAGTTTATTCAACCGAGATTCACATTAGGCTACATAAAAAATGTCATTCCAATTTTTACCGTTCTAAGTGTATGCAAATAAGATATCAAAGAGCACTTACATAAGTATTCACATTACTCGACGCTTCATCTTTAATATCAATGTTTTGTACTTCTATATCTCCCTTGATCTCAATCATCAGTTGTTCCTTGCCTCTTCGCTTCACCTCCTCCGAGCTCAATAGCCCCTCGGCAGGAGAACAAAGTAGTCCTTTCCTGTTCTCAGTTTGTTTTAAAGTTAATTTGTCTAGGAGTGGGCAGTCATAGTCTAGGGTCGGAGGGGTGTATTGAGGCTCGAATGATGGGTCTATTTTTTTTATTGCTTGGAGAACTACTTCACGTTGGTCGTAGAGGAATTTTGTTTTGTCTAATAAGTCATTTAGTGTTATGTTCTGTAAAATAAAAGGTTAATTGGTTAATGCAAATAGATGATATGAATTTTATGAAATTCGAAGGAGACTGCGTCAAAAATAGATGAGTCTTGATTTTTTGGTGAACTAAATTTAGGTCTGCGTTTTTCAATTTAATCAAACAGCGTTTTTGCGGATCCGCTTACAGACAGCACGCATTAATATTTAAAGATCACCTTAGTAATATTTAAAGAGGTGGTTCGGTTTTGTTTAGACCATCAAACTGAACAACTTATACTATGGGGCCAACATCGAGAAAAAATAAAAAACATCAGCTATATCATACAAAACTGCAGTACAGACTCGACTCAAAAGTATGGGACAAGTTTTTTTTTTTTAACTTTTTCTCCACAGTTAGCGAATTTAATTGCCTAAACCACACCTTCAAAAATATTACAAGGGTGTTTTGTAATGCCTTGCCTTTTTAGGCATTACAATTGGCTACATTTAACATTTCAGTACCCGACATAGACCGAAAATATTGTTTTTTAATACAAACTTTCAGCTATAAATATGTATCCATACCTTATCCTGCATCGTGCGATGGTAAAAGCTAAGTAACTTCAGTTTGTCGTCCGCCGTACTTCGCTCGATGCACTCGAACACCGCGGCGAATGTTTGTGGATTCCCTTCTATGCCGTCCTCGTGCATGAACGATAGTAGCTCTTGGGTTTTCTCCAATTGACCCTGCCATTTGAGATTAGTTGTTATTGTTATGTTTGTTAAGGTTTATTTTCAGATCTGTCAGTCTCAGTAATTCTAGTTTGATGTAATCATAATCGCTATCTTTGCAAATTGAGCAATTACTTGCCTTGACAACTCCATAATGAGAGATCTGTGCCCTCCAAGGGGACATAGAGGCTGATGATGATGAGTCCTTATGATTTTAGATAATATAAATTACTTCTCACCGCTACGCATTAATAAAGACAGCACTAGGTTCCGAATTCTAAATTTACTCAATTAGTTTTTTAACCTTGAAACAACTTCACTTTAGTCGATTTTATAAGGTTTAAGGTTTATAAGGAAAAAAAAAGATTTTATAAGGTTCAGGAAAGAGATAATTTTTTCAACAACAATCATGGGAAGAAATGGCGTGGTATGTTCTAATAGCGCATCATTTCTCTTTGGTTCTAATACCCAGAACCACACCGCCAAGAAGCTGGCATAGGTATTGTTATGATTCTAAAATCCTTGCATACCGCAAATGATGCCGCCTTATTTTGTGCCTCTTGTATTTTATTTCTGTATTTTACTGTTTATGTTTTTGGTGTAAAATAAAATATATTTGATTGATTGATTGATGATAACGACAGTTAAATTCTCAATAAATCAATAAATCGTAGTATATTACCATTGCAGCATATCCATGCAGCAGAGTGTTGAATACTTTGACGTCAGTCACTTTGGGATAATCAGGGCTTCTGGAGCCCCTCTGTCTGTAATACTGTAGTATTTGCCGACCCTGTGTGAGATTGAGGCAATGTTTATTATAACATTCAGTTTTACATGTGGAATTGTGGACAGTGTGTTAACAGTTAAAGACACATCGGAAAAGAATTATAAATTGGAAAGTATCACATATTCATCTAAATCAGTCCAAATGTTTGAAGTTATGAAGAGTGTGTGAAGAGTTGGAGATAGAAAGCATAGCGTAATTATAATAGAGTGGTTGCGCTCAACGGTCGCGGCGGGTCTATGTTCAGGCGGTGTGCGGGGGACGGGGCACCGGCAGTCTGTACTGGGACACGCTCCCCCGGCCCCGCTCATCGCGCACGATTGACCTGTCGTGACCGTCGAGCTGAACCATTAGTTTAGTTACACTATGCAGAAAGCCGAAAATAGATTGGCCTCGAAAGACTTGCTGGACCAGCAACTCTAGTATAGTATCACCATTGGCACAGTATAAGAAAGTGTATCTATTACTAACATATAAAAGGACCACTTCCCGAGCTTTTGAGCCCGGAGAGTGAAAGCTGCGCTTACCGCGACTTGTAGTATGGAAAAAAGCCGAGTCCCGCGCTAGTAGAGAAATCATAATAAAGTGGCTATAATTAGATGGTTATGAGTCCAGATGTTAAATAATCCAATAAAATTATAATTAGAAATTAATAGAAATACATTAATTGAATTGAAAAAATAATTCTACTGGGTGTAAAAATAAATGGGACACTACTTAAATGGAATGCTTGATGTGCTGCAGACCATCAAACTGAAGAACTTTCTCTGTGGGACCAATATCGAAATCGCGAAAAAAAATACATTTCAGCCGAGTTATGTTTTGTATGGGACAGCTGATTTTTTTTCGTGATTTCAGTGGTGGTCCCATGGTAAAAGTTGTTCAGTTTGATGGTCTGAAGCACCCCTTTAAGTAGGTGTCCCATTTAATTTTACATCCTGTATATGTGCAATTGTGCACTTTTTAACTTAATAACATAAAATAATGTAATTGAGAAAATTATTTGTACCACGCAACTTCTTATATGAAATGGATCACACATTTTATACAAAACAATACAACTTTATTTTAAACTTCGAAACAAAACAAAAAATAAATAAGTATAAAAAAAATGTGTTGTCATATCAATAAGATGCAAGCTTATCTATTACGGTCACTGACTTGGCAGATAAGGCGAGAGAATTTGTAAAATTATCTAGAAGGAAAAGTGGGTCACACAACACGGAACTTGTCAGTTTTATTGCCAAGATTTTTTGGCGCAACCGATTTAAATTGCGCGTCTTAATTTAGTTTACTCTATATATTCATTTCTGTTGTGGAGAAAATAACCAAGCATTACAGTTGCTGCTGACATCTAGGGGCGGCAGTGCGCCCGGTTAGGTCAAACGAGCAGGGCACTGATGTGCCATTTTTTTAATAAAGTCAATTTTGAAGCCATATTATATCCGAAACGAAAATGGACTCAAAACCTCAAAACAGAAAAATGCTGAATCTTGATAATTCTACAAACTGCAGTACAAAATCTATAGCTTAATGACATATGATTCACAATAAAAATATTTCTATACTCAGGTTTTGCAGCTAGCAAGCGATGCACCGCCTGCCGCGTCACTCTTTCTCTCTGATGTCTCACACATTCAACTCTCGACTCTATTCCTATGCACACAAGTGTATAGTTCCCTCACCTCGTGCGTCATGTTCAGAGAACAGAGCAGCTGCAGGTGTGCTGCCAGCAAGCGATGCAGCGCCTCCTGCTTGCCGCGTCGCTCTATCTCTCTGATGTCCTCCTTCATACTCAACTCCTGGCGAGCGCGACGCTTTTCCCGCTTCTCTTTCTTCTTCTGTTTTATTGCTTGTTTTCTGTGATGAATATAAATAAATATGTTATATTTCTTTTAAACTATTTATAACATCTATTATAACAGTGCCTTTTATAAAAACGAGAGATGTATCTATAGAAGATATTCCAGATAAAACAAATCTGACCAATTTTATTTGTTTTTTCTTATTAATATGTGAATACTGCTGAACTGAACAGATTTTGACATGGTTTGCACTGGTTGTTCCAACTTAATAACTGTGATATTTTTATCCCCTAATTAGTTGTGTATTCCTTGTTCACAATATAAAAATCAACAAACCAGTTCCAAATAATTTCTTTAAATTGTAATTAACATTTGCATGCCTTCATGGTAGTATGTGCTGGAAAATTGTATTTTTATAAAACCTTATGTACCATATTTTTGCAAATAAATTATCATTAAATATTATGAAGATCAGTAACCATGTTTGAGTAGTTTGGATTTATTTCATTTATCTATTTGGACAATTTTCATTTAACTTTTAGATCTGGATGATTATTTCTGGGATAGAAGCTCTATATTTTTTTGATGTGTTTTTCTGAACATATTATGAAAACTTGAAAAAAAATTTTATTAAATATTAAAACTTACGCTTTCTTAATTTTTAAGCTTTTTACTTCAGGAGAATGTAAAATATCGAGGTCCATATCATCCCTTGTTTCAATTATTTCACTGTGTAATGTAGGATCGTCGTATAAGTCTTCTATTGCGGGATGCGCTATGCCTTGCGATCTAGAATTATAACAAACAAATAAATGGAAAATCTCCTTTATCTTTTGCAATCTGTCATTCCTTTTTTTTTTGGACATTCAGCAAAACGTGTGATGTGTATTAATGTTCGCTTGCTTGGTATGCACCCAGTGATGCATCCAAATTAAAGTGTCTTAAGGAATGGTTACACTCCCAGTAGATTGTTCTATGGTATCTTTTTCTTAAGTCTGCAGGTCTGAGTCTCTTCCCTCATTAGATAATATATTTGGAAAACTTAAACAGACTATTTGTGAACCATAAACTGGCATTCCATTTTTGGTGAAATGTTCATATGTTGTGTGAAATGTACATGTTTTAAGTCATCAATAAGAAAATTTGCTCAAGTCGCACTTGCAACAATGCAAAATTACACAAATAAAAATTAATCAGCTCATGCTCAAAAATATATTTCTGAGGGTGTTCTACATACATACATAAGCTCACGCCTTTTTGCCAGGAGGGTAGGCAGAGACTACGGATCTCCACTTTGGACGATTCTGACACACCTCTTTTGCTTCCTCTATATCCATACATTCTTATCAATTTCAGGAACTTTTAACCTGCCATTTTCTAATTAATGATATATATCCTCCTTTTTCTACATCTAACAATCTCTAAATCTGCTTTATTCAACTAACTAATTGATTGTACTTTCTTTTATATCATTATGTTAAATCCAGTGTCCAACAGTATCATTTTCATCTTTATTTATACCTATACTGTACACAAAACAATGATATTATAATAAAAAGCTACTTACTGAAGATTAGTGATGTGAGTCATTAATTCCTGATCGTAACTATCCAGATGGTTGTCCACAAACAATTCTCTGAACACAGCATGCGGGCTCTTAGGCAGCGGAGGAGGCAAGAACTCTTCTCCTACCATGTTATCTTTCGTTGTCATCTCTAAGTCAAATTCCTGATTCAAACCTTCCGTGATAGCATACCGTAAGTCCTGCAACCTCTGGTCGTATAAAGTAGCTTTTCTAAAGTTGTAATAGCTTTCCTTTACCATTTCTATGTATTGTTTTGTTTTTATTTTATCTTCTAAACCGGGGATGGTGTGATTTGTGTAAATTAGAGCGCATTTATCATCTTCTAATATTATTTCTTTGGAAATTGTCGGTTTGGATTTCTTTAAGATTTTCTCTTTGATGCTCTGGAGTAGTTCGGGGTCAACTTCTTTTAGATTAGACTTCTTCGGTGTAGTCGTTAATTGATGAAGCTCCCCAAGAGAAACGGGACTGGAGGCTAATTTAGAAAGGTGTACGGCTCGCAGTTTGCTTATTGACACCTTTGTTTCCGTCATAGCTTTCTCGCTAACTGTAAATTCAACATTTTTATTCACAAGAATGCACTTTGTTTACATTTATAACCTCTAAAGATGCGGTAAACATTACTAACCTTCCAAAAGTTCTGCATATTTTTTGTAATTTTTATGTTTAGTTTTCTTTTTGGAAGTTTTCACGGCGCTAGCCGTTCTCGTGGACTGATGCCGAGTGAGGTAGAGGCTCTCTGGAATGCCACCGAAAAGTTACGCAATTCTTATAGGTACACAGGTTACATTTTTCTAAACAACAAAATAATGTAGTATGATTTTCTGTTTACAAAGTAGAGTTATTATAAATACCTGTAACATTCCGACCTAAAAGAATTTTTCGACAAAACGAACATTTTATTTCCAGAGATGTACTCTGGAGTGTATTACTAGAAGGTAATGAAATACTATGAAAACTAGTCTGATACAAATGTCTAGCTGATATCAGTCGATGCATTATCAACCAATTAATTCAGTATCACAAGTAAATTATTGTAAAACATGCCGAAATTATCAAAACCACGTGAAAATGAAGCACAAGTCGCTAAACCAAAATAAATCTTTGACAGTTCATCTATCAGACTGTTCTACTGTCTGTGGTTGGCCTAATTTTGTCTATGCCTATGACGTTCGGTACATACTCGTTGCGGAATCGTAGCTAACTTCACCCTGATGTCGATATTGCTAACTCTTTTCCACTAGGATACTTTATATTAGTCTAACTCTTTTATCTGCATCGTCAAATATTCATCCATAAACAATCGAAACGTCAAAATTGACAAATCAAACAGTGCCATTTTGCATTAGATTTCTTATCACAATTAGTTTTTATCAATTTTAGGAAGAAACAGAACCAAAACTCTCAAGAATAACAAGAATTAATAATAAAATAACTATGGAGGACAAAACCTTTATATGTAAATATTACATACAAAACACTGTTTACTACTATATTTGCCTATGAATAATTTGCTACTAAATTTGCCTATGAATAATTTGTTTTTCTGCTTTGGTAAATTACTATACTGCATTATAATCCTTTCAGGGACTTCAGAGCTCAATAAGCGATTGTTGCAGCTGCGATTTGAAAATGATTGGCTGTTCAAAAAGAAGAAACAGCCTTGGAGGTAAGAGAATGTACATTGCTATTCTAATAGGACTATACTCACCTTTTTTTTGTTTTCCTCTTACTGGGAATTATCTTTCTTCTATTATTCTTCGTCTGTCGAGTAGACGGCATATCATTGAGTTTGACTTCTTTTATTTATTTTTTTGCATTCATGAATATATTCCCGGAGTTGCGTTGTAGGTCTGCTATTAGGTAGTCGCGTCGCTCGTCGATTGTTTGTTGCCCCCTCCCGGGCCTACAACGAAACTCCAGTGGCGGCTCAATATAGTGATCTTTTCGAAAAACAATCCTTGAAGTCACCAAAATACATAAACTACCGTACAATGTCAAGCACTCTTGCTACAAAAACTAGACATGTGCAAAATCATCATAACCAAGACTGCAGCCATTTGTTTAAAAATAGAACAGAATAGAATAGAATATATTCCCCGAAGAGGTAGTCAAGGATATTCAGAAAACTCGGAAAATACAACGTCTCATTAGTAATAGTAGCACAAAAACAATGACCGGGGATCGAACCATTAAACCACAGTAATAGTTTTAAGAAAAGTCTGATACAGATAATAAAATTAAAGATCCTTGTTATTTCTTCTCGTTTGTTGTGTATTGATGCTTTACTTACCTTCCAGCTTGTACATAGGTAAGGTACACTAAAACACTTAAAGAATTCTCTATCTACAGGGTGAAATTGATATCATTAGCATCCTTTTAAACTAAAAGTCCACCCATCAAACTGAACCACTTTTACTATGGGAACAAACCGATCAGAGCAACAAAAAATCTTCTGTTGCATTCAATGTACAGACATTTGAGTGTAGTAGGCATTGCAATTTAATTTCTCTATCTATAACGCCATGCCTCTTTCCCCCAGTGGGATACCAGGGTGCACCATCTACTATGAACCTTACATGCCTCGTTCACCTCATTCATCTCTTCATACATGCCCATTGGTTTCAAATACTCTGCTCCTTTTCTTTTGGTAGGACACAACGGATTTGATCAGATACAAATACAAAATACAAAAATTCTTTATTCTTCTCGCCACAAACACAAAAATAATAAAAACAAATAAAAATATTAAATTATGTACAAGAGTTTATACATCTTAAAAGATGCGCCTCTTCCGATAATTCCACTCACATTTGCGCAATATATTATTTTGTAGATGCAATCTAAATTAAACTTTGAAATGATTTTTTTATTGGATTGCCATAAACAACACAAATAATGCATAATAATATTATTTATGCTCTTTCCTTTCAGTGAGTTCTACAAGATCTTATTGGAAAATGGTTTCCCTGCTGAGATGACTGTCAAACATGTGAGAAAGAAGTGGTCCTACATGTATGATGTAAGTTTCTGTTTGTGAAATACTATGTGTCAAAACTGCTCACTAATTTGCTGCTGCTGTTTCAAACTAAATTGACCCTAATATGCATAGTATGATGATGGGACTTGATTCGGTCTATTTGTAGAAAGAAGTGACATGATGGCGACAAATCTACCAAACATTATGTACCTATTTCAGTGTGTCAAGCACATCAACCATCACACTTAACAACTTTTACTAAGTTGGTTTTACAATATGAATTAGCAATAAAATTTGTTCCATAGAAAATATCAAGGGCTACTCATCACAAATGTATGGAACTCAATGTTACCATACCGTACCATAGTGAAAGTTGTTTAGTTTGATGGTCTGAAGCATTAATAAATGATGCATTTAAAGCACCCTTTATACAACCTTATCCTTAACGAGTTAACCCGCAACTTTGTCCGCACAAATTATATACCAGATTTTAAGTCAGATCATAAGCTATCAAACAAAAGAAGTTTCATCAAAATCGGTTCTGTAGTTTTTGCGTGATGCTCGTTCAAACAAACACACAAACAAACAAACAAACAGACGGACAAAAAATCCAAAAATAGTTGATATGGAATCAGGGACACCTAAAAACCATATTGTAACTTTTTTTTTGTTAATATCTTCGATGTCAATGTCAATGTCTTCATCATTTATAGACAAACTTTCTGCTACAGTTTTATAATAGTTTAGATTAGATATGCTGAAGGTTTTTTAAGAGGATGATCAGACCATAAAACTGAGCAACTATTTCTACAGGACCAACGTCGTAATCGCAAAAAAATCTGCTGTCCCATACATTTGGGTCGAGCAGGATTGCAGTTTTCTATGAAGCAGACGCGAGACGAGTGCTCGGGTCAGAACCTGGCTGACTGGCTAATCTTTCCACTTACAGCGGTTTTCATAAAATTACATTCTTAGAGATATATATTATATATATATATATATAGACATATATAGACATATATATATATTAATATATCATCTTCTTCTTTCTTTCTTCTTTGGCGACGGGCTCACTACCCGTCAAACTGGACAGAGTTTCGGTACAACGTTTCGGTTCAGTGAAACGTGGATGTTCTGAAGTTTCAGAATATCTCTGACTACCCCCTCGGGGAATATAGTCGTGAGCATATATGCAATGCTGTGCTACAATCTTAGATTCTAAGATAATATTCAAAAATTATGTTTTTTCAGACTTACAAGATTGCAAAGAGGGCTAAGAATAAGGATTGGAAATACTATAAAATATTTGAAAAACACTTTGGTAAAACTAAAGTATTGGATAAATATGAATCATGTAAGTGTAGCTTACAGAAACTATCATCATTTATTGACTATTTGGATGTTTCACATTATTATGTTATAAATGTCAGTGGGCAGACCACCGATGCGTTGGTCAGACGACATTGTTTGCGGGTCAGAGATCAGATTGACACAGGACCGTGAGGAGTGGCGCATTAAAAAGGAGGCCAATGCTCAGCAGTGGGTTGATGTGGGCATTAGCAATCAAATCATTGATTTATTGTAATGTTAGTATGACATTTTCCTAAACATAATTTATTTGAACAGGGAGTGACGAATGGCGGTTGAAGCTGATGACATGCATTTTTGAAGCAAAAGCCATGAAAGTAAATTTTCACGATATGTGGAGGTAATTTTTATTCTGATTTGCTACATTTATGAGATATTTGTGAAAACAATTTAGACAAAATTATACAGCTAAGGCAAAGCTACTAAATGTTAGTTTTATCTTGTAAGAAAGTGACGCGTCTGAGGCTGGAGGTTAGCGAGAAGAAAGATCTGCCCGAGTGGTACTCGCAGGTTATCACTAAATGTAAGTTTTATCTTCTTCTAAGAAAGTGACGCGGCTGGGGCTGGAGGCTAGCAAGGAGAAAGATCTGCCCGAGTGGTACTCCCAGGTTATCACTAAATGTAAGTTTTATCTTCTTGTAAGAAAGTGACGTGGCTGGGGCTGGAGGCTAGCAGGGAGAAAGATCTGCCCGAGTGGTACTCCCAGGTTATCACTAAATGTAAGTTTAATCTTCTTGTAAGAAAGTGACGCGGCTGGGGCTGGAGGCTAGCAGGGAGAAAAATCTGCCTGAGTGGTACTCGCAGGTTATCACTAAATGTAAGTTTTTCTCTTCTTGAAAGAAAGTGACGCGGCTGGGGCTGGAGGCTAGCAAGGAGAAAGATCTTCCTGAGTGGTACTCGCAGGTTATCACTAAATATAAGTTTTATCTTGTAAGAAAGTGACGCGTCTGGAGCTGGAGGCTAGCAGGGAGAAAGATCTGCCTGAGTGGTACTCGCAGGTTATCACTAAATGTATGTTTTCTCTTCTTGTAAGAAAGTGACGCGTCTGGGGCTGGAGGCTAGCAGGGAGAAAGATCTGCCTGAGTGGTACTCGCAGGTTATCACTAAATGTAAGTTTAATCTTCTTGTAAGAAAGTGACGCGGCTGGGGCTGGAGGCTAGCAGGGAGAAAAATCTGCCTGAGTGGTACTCGCAGGTTATCACTAAATGTAAGTTTTCTGTTCTTGTAAGAAAGTGACGCGGCTGGGGCTGGAGGCTAGCAAGGAGAAAGATCTGCCTGAGTGGTACTCGCAGGTTATCACTAAATGTACGGTTTTTTCTTCTTGTAAGAAAGTGACTCGGCTGGGGCTGGAGGCTAGCAAGGAGAAAGATCTGCCTGAGTGGTACTCGCAGGTTATCACTAAATTTAGCTAATATTATAATGCCTGCAAAACAACTTGGCTGTATGCTTTGCATTCTTTTAATATAATAGCTTCCACGCAGCCAAGAAGTTTGATGCTATGTTTGCATTTCTTATAACCTTGTGCATTTTATAATTGTTTAGAATAGTAGAGAGAGGAATGCGGTGTCAGGACCTGCCAAGTGACTGCTGTGTGCAAGATATAATAGGGCTGTGGCATCATATTAGAATGACTTTTAATGTAAGTATTAATTACGGTAGTAGGTAATTATAGTACCATGTGGTATTAATAAAGTTTAGCTAATATCATGTTCAAACTCAAAATAATTCAATTTATAATCTATCACCGCTTTGTTAAGTTTTATGGCTGTAGAGAAAACACTGGTAGAAAGTCTACTGCACTTCTGTTCTTTTATCATATTAAAATAATCACATAAAATAAATTCTTAAAAGACATCATCAACATCATCATTATCACGTTTTCAAACAAAAATTATGCGATATCTTGTCCTACTCAGCATTTTTTAGTATGGCACCAAAGCTGTAGGGCCATTATCCTTGGTGTTATTAGGGTTTGGTTTTTGATGCAATAAAACTTACAGCTTTCATTACATAATAATAAATGATTAGACAGACAAGTTCTAACAGAATATAGCATTAGTTTTTGTTGGACACTTTCACATTTGGACCAAAAATGTATGAAACCCGGATGATGTATACGATGAAACCACGATAACTTTTCAGAGAAAACATCGTCTAAAACTCAAAAAGCGTATGCAGTCGTCCGACTGGCCCCTCTACGATGTAATGCTAGACTACCTACAGAGGCAAGACCCCGAGTACCTCGTGAAAGTGGAGACGGAGTCTAACTTCCTGTATGTCAGTCGACAGAGGAAGGCCAGCAATAATTACTTGAACAAGAACAAGATCAATAGGAACGAAGAGGAAGTTGATGAGTTTCAGTGTGAGTCTACATTTTAATCCTTATTTCAAACTAATAGAGTTTTGTAAATGTATGAGATACTTGCTAATGATGTATTAGTTGTGTTGATAATGATATTAATGATACTGCGATCTTGATAGACATCATCATCATCATCATCAGCCAATCATCGTCCACTGAACATAGGCATCTCCCAAGGCGCGCCACAAGGCTCTGTCCTCGGCCTTCCTCATCCAGTCGCTCCCCGCTACCTTTTATAGGTCGTCTGTCCAGCGGGCAGCAGGGCGTAGAACTCTAGAACTCTGACAGCCCATCGGTTGTCAGTTCTTCGGCAGATATGACCAGCCCGCTGCCACTTCAGCTTGCTAATTTTCTTAGCAAAGATATAATGTGTGCACACCAGGTGCACACCGTAGAAGGCGATTGTGAAGCTATCACATTCCATTTTGGTTCCACTTTATGTATTTATGTTGCGTGTGGTTCTGTACAAGAAACTGTCTTTAGTCCTCTGGGTGTCGTACAATGAGAGATTGCTTTGATGAATGAGGATTTGCTTTTGTAAGTGAAAAGCAAAATCTTTAGTACCTATTCCAAAGGCGGGTCTTGTTAATAGTAGCATAGCGTAAGTCGCATTAGGTCAATCGAGCGCGGTGCGCAGGGGCCGGGAGGAGCGCGTCTCGGCCCCTACTGCAGCCTGGATACTCTAATACCCTTACACCGCGCTCGATTGACCTGCCGCGACCGCTGAGCTGTTCCACTATATTGTTATTTCGCTATGACAGTAGCATGCCTGTGAATAAAACAATAAAAGTGCAATAATTTCAGAAATGTTCGTGATTGTGTGAATGGTGTAAGTGTATAAAAAATGTACAGCTACAATTTTAAGATTCAGATGACTAATAAAGCTTTTTGTTTGCAGGGTCAAAAGATATAACGGAATCATTCATCCAAATTAGATTACAGAACGATTGGCTGTTTAGGGAACGAAAGTGGGCATGGAAGTAAGAAATCTATTAAACTAGATTATTTGATAACTATAACAACTAATGATTAAGTATAACAATACTCGAGCATAGTTGAACATCTTAACCAGATCAATAATAAATACTTTATTCGCAGTAACTACAGGGCATATCATTAGCATCCTTTTAAACTAAGAGTCTCTGATTTTTTATTTGCTCCGATCGGTTTGCTCGCATAGTAAAAGTTGTTCAGTTTGATGAGTAGACTCTTAGTATAAAAGGATGCTAATGATATCAATTTCACTCTATATATATTGTAAAATTGTATTGTATACTTACGTAATTGTACTTTTATTTTACAGTGACTTATTGGCTATAATGATTGACGAATATGGATTTCCTAAAACTCTAACCGGAAGAGAAATATGTAGGAAATGGGCTTCTACGTTTTCGGTGAGTGTTCCATTTCAATTTTTACATTGTTACAACTGCAATTTCACTCGAATCTAAACCACTTCACTTCACTTTGACTTGTGTGAAATTGACTAGTTAATAAGCTCGAGATTCAGCTGTCATTTTGGGAAGTAGCTTTATGAACCGTAAGAGTATAGAACAGTGGCGGATTTGCCTAAGGCTCAGTAGGCCCGGGCCTAGGGCGGCCAGATATTAGGGGCGGTCACACTTGACAAAAAATGCACTGATGTAACGAGAAATAACTCACCTAAATATTGTAAAGCTTCACGCACATTATTAAAATTCCTGAATCGTTTTCGATTAAAGTTGGCAATAAAGTAAATTCATTATGTAGTCTATATGACGGGTGCTGAGAAAGGGGCGGCTGGTACTTACTACATGGCCTGGGGCCTAGGGCCGCCAAGACTACAAATCCGCCACTGGTATAGAATAATATAAAACATCATAGATTTTTTTAGCTTATCCCGTACATACAGCACGGCTAGCATGCCACCCATTACAAAGCGTTTAAACGAGAAAAACGTCATGCGCTCTCTTTCCGGCATACGTAAAATAATAAGGATGGAGGCACATCTCGAGTTTTGTCGTTTTCTCGGGGGTGGCATGCGAGGCCTACTGGGCCCAGCTTAATATGGTCTGATCAACCCAATAAAAACCGACATCATATTAAGAAGTACCATATATACCTATGTTTTTTTCTCAACAGGAATATCAAAAAGCGAAGGCAACCAACAATAAATCATGGGTGTATTATACTTTATTCGAGCTTTATTTAGGAGAAGGCAGTCTTAGTTTGAATCCTATAATTGGCTGTAAGTATACTAATAGACATTTCATAAGTTAAATAACAATTTGGAAACTAATAAAAATAGCGTTTATTTAAAGGGCAAGAAGAGTGGATTTCCAACTTGATTAGTGCAAGAATAGATCACGAACACTTGTTTAAATTTGCTTATAAGGATCAAGCAAAGGCTTGGAGGTAATTATAATTACATTTCTTTATTTTATTTTTGTAAAAAAAAAATAATGTCATATCTTTTTGTTTAGGGAAGTAGAGAAAAGATTGCGGAATATCGGTATACCTCTGGACCACAGTTTGTTGGACTTGCCTGAAATCTGGACTCATCTGCTGAAAACTTTTAAGGTAAAGACCAATTAGTACAGAGTATTAATGCAAAACTTATTGATTACACCCTTAAACCTCAAATGTAATCTAAACTAATTGTCTGTACATTGAAGATATTTACAAAAAAAATATTACGATATGGTTTTTAGGTGTCCTTGACTCAAATTCAACCTTTTTTTTAATTTGTGTCTGTTTGTTTTATTTTTTTCGAGCAACACGCAAAAACTACTGAACCGATTTTGATGAAACTATTTTTGTTTGATAGATTTGACCTGAAATCTGGTATATTATTTGTGCGGACGATTTCGCGGATGCTAGAGTAGCATCCTGCCCCCGTACACTTAGCAAGCCAATACCAAAAGCTGGGTACGATCATGACTTCACTTGTCTCATGAATTTTGTAAATCTTTAAACCCAAATAATTACAATAAGGTAACCGTGCTTCGAAAATACTTTTTAATACTTATAACAATGTTTCTGACTATACCGCAAAAAATGCTGTTGTAAATCTCGTAAGAACTTCTTAAAATTATTAGTCAACATTTAATCCAACGGAATCTTACTGGGTGCTGAAAGAAAGATTATTAAACAATCCAAGATAATACCTACATGTTTAAATATGCAAGTAAAAATACAATACCATTCTTACTTACAGTGGAAACAAAAATTCGCAAATAAAGGTATCTTAACGGAACAATGGCCGTACTTCGAAGCGATGTCACAATACGATGAGATCAGAATAAACAATCCGATCAAGAAGCATAAACAGGAAGCGCCGGAACACGACGGCTTCCAAATCGACGACGATTATGAGGACGACATGAAACTGTTTGATTTGAAACAGAAGTTGGAATTGAAGCCTAAGTTTGAGCTGTTGATGAACCAGTGCAGGTCTTGCTCCAATGAGGAAGGGTGTGTCAATATATTTGAGCAGAAAGATGATGAGGGATTGGATTTGGCGCAGAAATTGAAAGTTGTTGGTGGCGTTGAGGTAAGAATTTAATTTGGGCGTGCTTGCGTGTGCTTGCATGCGTACATGCGTGAGTGCGTGCGTGTACGTGCTTGCGTGCGTGTGTGTGTGTGTGTAAATGTCAATGTGATAGTTTCCTAACGAACATAAGCATAAGAACGTTGCTTTTAAATGCATGATTTTAATTGGAAGAAAACTTTGTGGGAAACATATACCGTATCTTTAAATCTGCCACCGTAGCATATTACGCGTGATTCGGCTATTGCCTTTGCCTAAGGCGCGATAGCGCTGTATCACACTGTCATGCTACGGCGGATAAGGAGTCGATAACCGACATTTTAGTACAACAGGAACTACCATTCAATACATTGTTATGGCTGAAGCCAATCGACGCCAAATCACGAACAACTAATATTGTTAATATTGTTGTTTAATGTTTATATTATACTAGCTGTTGCTCGCGACTTCGTACGCGCAGACCACTTAAATATACTTTACGACCTATTCTCAGACCTACTGAATATACACACAAAATTTCATAAGAATCGGTCAAGCCGAGGAGTTTTGTTACAAACACCGTAACCGAGAATCACTATCATCACTACATAGTATAAAACCAAGACGCTTCCCGCTGTCTGTCTGTCCGTCCCTTTGTATGCTTAGATCTTTAAAACTACGCAATGGATTTTGATGCGTTTTTTTTTAGTAGATAGCAGGCAGCATTGCACCCGTGCGAAGCCGGCTCGCTACTTTTATATATTAGAAAGATGTCGCTGTAATAAGTCAGTTGCTTGTTTATTTATATTTTGTATTAGGTAGCAATATTGCCTAAAGGAAACTTTTATAAAAAATCTTTCGTTTTAGGTGGACTCTACTGACAGCTTACCTACTCAAATATGTCTACACTGTCTCCGAGAGTTAGAAAATGCTTACAAATTCCGACGGAAATGCCAAGAGGTCGACAAAGGATACCGAAATAGAACAAATTATACCATCAAAATAGAAGTACAAGATCTTACCGACAGAGGGCATGCGGACGATACGAAAGAAGAACTAGACAGAACCGATCTTGAAGAAATGGACTCGCACTTCGACATGGACTTCCCAAACGACACGGCTCCGAAAGAAAAGAAAATGGTACAGAAAAAAGAAGCCCCGAAAATAGTGAGGAAAAAAAAGAAAATGAAAAAGGGCAAATACGAGTACAAGAAAATATGCGAAATCTGCGGGAAGCACACGAAAAACCTTATGAGCCATTTAGATATGCACGCGAGCGGCAAGTTCTATTCCTGCGACGTTTGTGACAAGAAGTTTAAGTTCAAAAGTGGTCTTATCATTCACAAAGCGGTGCACGATCCAACGCCGCGGAAGACTTGCGAAGTTTGCGGGAAAACCTTCCACGTATTGGCGCAATACCGAAGACACTTTGTTTACCACGCCAACGAGAGGAAATACGAGTGCGAAACATGCGGAAAACGATTCAATACATTAGACATATTAAGGGTACATAATAGAACTCATACAGATGAAAGACCGTTCCCCTGTCCAGAATGCGGCAAAACATTCAGGACTGCGGGATGTGTTAGTAGACATAAGAGAATTGTACATAGAGCGGTGAAGAGTCAATAAAGGAATTGGGTTTTATTATTTTGTTATTCAATTCAACTTGACCTTTATATCTTTTATCGTAATGTTGTTATTTATACGGCTTTATCTTTTCTTTTCTCGATGCTTAGACGTTTATTGTCTTTTGTACGTTATTAATTTCAAAGTTCGTACGACGCAAATTATTTATGTATATATTTTAGAACGGCAATTTAGGTAGCTATTGAAAATTTTACAGGATAAATTGTTAGTCTTTGAAAACTATATCCTATTCCAATAGGACTGGAAAAAAACAGACTTCGGAAGTTATTGTATTTCGACAATAATTTCTGTAATTTTACTTTAACATTTATACATTTTGAATTTTTTTTATGGTTTGTAGTTTCAACGGATTTGTAATTCAAGATTTTGCTTTGAGAAAAATTTTAATGCCGATCTCAATAGTAGGATTACACACCGAGGGCAGAAAAGAGAAGTCTCAGATCTCATGTAATTGTGAACAAACATGTGAGGCTTTTTTATTTACTGCCCGAGGTTAGTACACTATTTTCTCCTCGGCGGAGGCGGAAAGCGGCAACTTCGTTTAGCGCAGCGGGACGAATGTTGACGCTTTCCGTCCGGAGGGGTGAAAATTATGTTCCCGTCTTACAAAACGAAGTTTGAAGCTATTTCCAATTAAAGTCAAAGAAAATTATTAAATCTCATGTCTGTGGTTTGTCAGATTTCCGTTTTCAATATGATTGTTTAATATTCAAAATAACGGTTATATCCTCTTAAGACAGTACTGGAATTGATACTTAATATAGCGACTTAAGAAAGCTCAAATTTGCATGTTTTTTATAACTGTGTTAACAGATTGTCGCCTATAAACTGAAGGTGCCAAGTGTCATGTTTACTTAACCGAAATGATAGTGCATCGTCCTGATGTTATCTGATGTACGGTACAGACGGATACAAGGATGTTTACACGAGGCGCATTGTTTGTACGGGCTACTGTTGAGACGGTACAGTCGCGTACAATACTCTTACATTATACGAAGTGTTAAGGGCCTATGTCGAAAAATAATTGAGGCGAAATGGGCGTGTGATAGCTTATATTATTGCCTGATGCGAGAGAAAGAGATGGGGCGGCGCGCGCGCCTGAAATGACGCAAGCGTAAAACAAACTTTATTTAATTGTGATTGTACTATTTATGTAAGTTCATTTCTGCTCTAATCAAAATTTGTAAAATATCAATCTCTTTTTTTTAAATCAAGTCTCGTGTTTCTATTATTCACCGTTTAGCAGTTCCAAGCGTTTATCGATAAAGACGGAGGCTATTTTGGCTTGTTTTTCTATCGAGAAAATGTGTCTAAATCGTGTTTTGGCTCTAATCAAAACTTCAATTATATGTTCAATTTACACATATCCGCTAATTATAATCCTACTGTTAGTAAGTACTTCATGATATATGATGCTTTGAAGAATCCTATTTTTTTCACATAGCCTCTTAATAAATTACGTAACTAAACAACGCAATAAGTCAGTTTACAAGAAAAAATGCTTTATCCAGCCGAAATATTTTGGGTCTTCAAAATAATAAACATTAAAACCTATATGGGTTCTGTACTGTTCAGATTTTACATTTATTTATCGTTTAACGGAAGTTTTGACGGATATTTAACGGGATGATCTGAACAACTTTATCTGTGGGACCATTGCTGAAATCGCGAAAAAAAACTGTCCACCATACAAATGGGGTCGAGTAGGATTGCAGTTTTGTATGGAACAACAGATTTCGACGTTATTGGTAGGTATAGAGAACGGTTAAAGGTATAATAAAGTTGTTTAGTTTGGTGGTCTGATCATCATAATCATAGGCCTTGCCATCTGTTCGTCATCATCATCAGCCTATAAACGTCCCACTGCAGGGAAGAGGCAACCTACCCTCAGGGAGGGTGTATGGGCATTAGTCCACCACGCGTGCCCAATGCGGATTGGTAGACTTCACATCAGAATTTCTTCTTCAGTGTATGCAGGTTTCCGCACGTTGTTTTCCTTCACCGTTTGAGAGCAGTCTGTATTACGTACATAAGTTAGAAAAACTCATTCGTACATGGCATGTTGTCAGTGCGGATTCGAACCCGGACCCCCATAATTGGGTGTCCATACCTCTCCGCAACGCGCCACCGACGCTCTCCATCTGCCATATGTTACACATTATTTAAGCAGTGTTGTTGTTGTAGGAGAAGTATTTGGTCTGATCATCCACTTAAAAACCCGTCAGCATATTAACAAGGACCCTGTATCATAGAATAATTAATTATTTGTATGACTGTATGATCCAAAAATATTTCTTTTGCTGTTTAAAACGTGTTTCTAGAACTCCCCTGATTTAGCCCCCAATTCAAATGACTTGGTATGTAAAATATCCCTGAACTAATCAAACTGTTTGCTTTACCTTTACCAAATAGAACTGTCTATACCGTGCTTAAAATTACAAACCTTTAAGATCATTTCTAAATGAGTACCCAAACAAGCCAATGTTGCGATCATGAGTCTCATTTACAGAATACAAAGCATAAATAAAGCTGTCTGGAGTCGACCCCAACTCTTATGGAACTAAACTTCAACTGGCTAGACATCATTTAGGACGGAAACACAGGATGATAATTAATGTTTCGTCGGTGACTTTGCAGGTTTTAACGTCCCGTTCTGTGCATTGCATAGTTCCATATCCATAAAGATATATATCATATTATCAACCTTTATAAAGAACCCTCTGCAGAAGAATAATGGTCGTCTCTCACGAAATAGCGAGAGAGAGCCTTACTACCCGGATGTTGAAGTTCTGCGATCAAATAAGGGTAAGTATGATCAAGTTGCCTCAATATCTCTGATCTGACTTTAACGACTGTTCATATCTTGTGGCCCTGAAATTCCATATCATATTTTCCCTTTTTGTTTTTGTTTAGCCTGTTCTGTGTCCCACTGCTGGGGAAAGGCCTCCATCTTCCCTCCCAATCCTCCCTATGCAATCAACATGATGATAATTAATTAATATGTAATTACTTTTGTCAGTGGCTGTACTAGTTTTAACCACACGTATCCTGCCAATGCCCGCGATCTTATAACTGACAGATAATATCCAAAATACAGGCTCCGGTAACATGGTTAACGTGGTAACCCCTCGGAATGTTGATCAGGGATAACGTCAATATGGTATTATAATGAGACGCATTCGTTCACCCTGCGCCTGCCGCCCGGCATCGGCGCAAGTCAACGAAGTTCATCGTTCAGTTCGCGATCGACTGCGTGTGCGCACGCAGTACACTTTGAATTTAATTTTAGAACCCGGTTCGGCGTTCGAATTAAAAACTAAAAAGAACAAAGTGCTTTATAGTTTAATTTAGAATTAAAAGGACATCATGGCTTGTGCTCTGGTAAGTGGATTTTTATTGTAACTTTTTTTTAATTAAGATTGATAATGATTAAGCTACAAGATGGGATTATAATGAAGGGACTCCTGAGTTACGTGAACATATTTGTCGTATAAAGAGTTATTATATTAATGATACTTTGTATTGATTATAATGCGTTGCCTTGTTTTTTTATCGTTACGTATTTCAATCAAGTTTATTAATTACTTATCACAAGGAATATCTTCACGACTTCCAGTTACATTAATTTCGACTTCTTTTGATTATTTTAGTAAGGACATACATTTCTCTTTGATGCGTTATACCTACAGGGTGTAAGAATAGACAGATGCATTACTTTTAAAGGGTGATTTTACTATTGGAAATTCATTGTCTTTTATAAATCAAATCAAATTAAAATAATTTTATTTCAGACACAGTCCATAGATTGTTAGTATATACTTAAAAATGTTAGTAGTCACATATATTAGTACATAATAGTCCTATAGTTTCTGATAGAGGGGGCAACGGAGAGGTGTAGACATCAATGAGGAAATTACAAAAAAAGTGGCTTGCCATACTAAATGCAGATTTTTTTCTTATGTTCCCAATGATATTCTATATTCTTCTTCATTTCTTCATTCATTCTTCGTTCTATTTCTTTCTATTCCATTCAAACTTCATTTGTATGGAGCGCGCCAATGATAATATCCACTTAAGGTTGTCAATTTGAAAGTTTACTGCCCCATCCATGGCGCCACCGAAGTTAGCGCAAGCTTTTCGCACCTCCGCGCATAAACGTATGCACGATGATTTCTTTGAAATTCTACGTACTTTATGTTTATTATGTCTTCTTTGTTTCGATTAGGTAGGTGCAACTAAATGATTTCTCTACGTGGTATTTAGCATCACTTCTTCTTTGCTTATGTTGTTTTTAGCGGTTGCAGTTAATGCAGTTTCCAAGATTAGAATGGACCTCTTTCTTCACGTGAATGTCGTATGAGGGGACTAAGGGATACTTACATTGTCTTTTGCAGAGTTTTGTGGGCGAAACTAACCACCTTTTTATCACAATGTTCGTTCTACGACACGGCAGGGGCTTAAGTTCCTTTTACCGTCCAGTGGCGCCCTCATCACAAATATTAAAGACTTCTCAATAATGAAAACCTAAAATGAAAACGTGCTAGTTACTCCAACTTGCTACAAACGTAGAAGTGATTTTTTTTCTTTCTTCGAAGTATATTTAAAACAAGTAGATATGTTTTAATTATATGAAATATATCAAGTAGATTGTGGCAGTATCGTAATCTCTAGGATTGTTTTATGTACTCACAAAAACACATTTGAGCTAGGTACTACAAAATGCATCGTCTAAAGCAGGGGTAGGCAACCTTTTAGCAGGCAAGGGCCACATAATGGCAAAATGAAGCAAAGGCGGGCCGCACTTGTTTTATAATTTTGCAGTGGCACGTAGCGTGGATTTTCTGTCGCCCCGGGACAGTGACTGAATTTGTCGCCTATTGAATATGTACATGAAAAAATTACGGAGCGAGCGAAGTGAACTCGTAGTTTTGTAGCGCAGTATTCCAATATTTCGGATTTTTGTCACAAACTCTAGTCTTTTGGTTCATTCAAGCCAAAACAGAAATTTAGAGCGAGCAATTATCTCCGCAATACAAATCGGTTGGAATCAGAGCTCTTACAGCACAAAATATTTGCAAAACCTAAGTAAAAACTAACGAAGACCGAGGCCCCCCCCATTCTTAGAGAAGTTATAATAAAGCGTTAAATTGTATACAAAATGGAAAAGCAGCAGGAGATAAGAATCTTTATATACTTAGAAATGATTATATATGCCAATTGTGACCCAATGACAGACGAAATTACTACAAAGAAAACGGGCCCGCGGGTTGCCGACCGCTGGTCTAAAGACACATCTAAAGACGTTTCTAATAGAAGGAATCGCAATATCGAACCTCTGCTTAACACAATCGCAGTCAACACATTTATCAAAGATCGTTAAAGTGTTAGTTACCTCACCGCTACATGACTTTAAGTTTAATATCAATTATAAAACATAATGTTGACAAAACAATAAGAACTCTAGTGTCCCGAGAGGTAAGGTGAGCTCTATTTGTACCTACCTGCATGACTTGCCTGGATTTCGGCCAAGGTCTACAATCAGTAATTTAGACTCCTTTCCCTTTGTCTCTTGACGTCATCATTTCGATAATACGAAATATCTAAGCTCTCAGAATCGTAATGCAGTAGCTTTTAATTAGATCAAATCTGTGTCGCTTATTCCCTAGTTCAGAGCCTAGCATATAAATCAAGTCGTAGTACCAATCATTCATACCTCGCTAGGTTAAAATATTTATTATATGTTTTGCATCCCTTTATGCGCTTTTTATGTTCTTGTCGCCGCAATATGTCATCTTCCACACATCTCTAACATAAAATGCTCACGAGCCTTTTCGTATAAGAGATAAGAGGAATTCTGGTAACCATCAGCTGCAAAGCTGATTCAGTTTCATAGGGTGTAGTGTAGAGCATCTCTGTGATGGGGATGGACCAGGTCTGCCTGCATAACTCCAGTCGGTTTAGGAGTCAAAGGTCTGTATCAAATGAACGATCAGCTGCAATGTAAGGCTGATCAAAGGATATTATAGTTATATGCACTGTAGCTCTGTGAACATTATAAAAACTGTCCTGTTCTGTCAGTCAGCTTAGGTGATACTGCCATTCAAAGTTCCGACCTTTGAACGGCTGTGTCTTCTAAACTGACTGGAGTTATTGGCATACTACGCTGCGTTTGAAAGGGGGTTTAATATAGATTTTTTTTTATATCCAGCACCAATATCTTTTCGAGAGAAAAAAAGATACAGGGTGTTTTGTTTAGCGGTTTTTCATACTAATGTTAGCATTTAGCCGCTATTTATTTCTGTTACTTGAATTCCTAGTGTAATGTGCATAGTATTATTGTTTTTGATCATTATTAATGCAAAAGAATCTTTAGCCCTCAAAACAAACAACACTTAAAACGAGAAAATTGTTATCTCATGTTGAAATTGTCGGTATAGTAAACATGAGCCTTATTACTTTTGCACGCTTAATAATAACTTTAAGTAGTTTTAGCAAGTGTCTGAAAGACATTACACCTTTCGGGGCCATAAAATCAAAACGACAACCCCTAAAACGACTTCGACAAAATAAAACAGCCAGTATCTTTTTTTTTCCTCGAAAATATTTTGATGCCCCTTGGGTGGCCATGTACGTTTGGGTATCCTCTAACTACCTGTGTCATTAGTGCCCATACATTTTTGCCCAGTGTCCTTTGTATGAAAAGTAGTTTTTTTTGTGCGAATTTCCTTTAAGATTCTTGGGGAAAGTTGTTCAGTATCATATATACATCACCCTAAAGTAATGAAACTGTCTACTCTTAAAAGGTACAACTTATCAGTCTGTCGTCGTTGTTCTTGTCTTCTTCGCCTCATGCAGATGGCGCTAAAATCTGGAGCAATTTTTATAGAATTAACAACTTATTCAATTTAGCATTAGTTAAGATGACCTAACAATTAGGTACAATCAGACGTTACCACAACTTTCAACCACCAATTGAAACTATGATAAATTTTTATTTTATTAGTCTATTGCTGCAACACGGTTGCATTATGATTGAGTTTTTTAAGCCGGAACAAATTAGACTCTATTTATGAAGTATTAAAGGTCTTCTGTAATTCTGTAAACAGCTGGTCCTAAAAGTCCGCATTCAATTACTTGTAATTTATGTTATTCATTTAGTTCCCAAAAGCTGTTGATTATGTAGCCAAAGAGTTAAACTTAGGGCGTTGAGGTCAAACAAATCGATTATGTTTTATCACGCGTGACCGATATAATGTATTTAATAATCTATTCAGCTTATTTCTAATCTTAAAGTGCACTTTAGTACCTATTTTACATTTAAACTTATCGTTCTTAAATTAGTGGCAAATGTTTACAGTCTTTTCGTACTAGCAAGTACCTACTAATCCACACTTGACGCGTTGTTTCCTCTCAAATGTTATTAAGGCTGCACCGAGCCTATTGTGCTGCCTCCAATCGTATTTTTTCTGAACAATTAAACAACATTTCAAAAAAACAAGAATGTCTCATTGTAGTTATTGCTGATTTCAATTTATCGGGTCACTGTGGATTTGTTTTTATAATTAGTTATTATCTTTAAAAGTGGTCAAAAGCGGCCACTTTTTGCGGTTTTACCGATAATAACTACAAGCCTAAAACATAATAATGTTTCGATAAATTGATAGCCAATCAGGACTACAATGTGACATGCTTGTTTTTTGGAAATTTTGCTTAATTTAATTGTTAATAAATTTAAAAAAAATTGGGGGCAGTGCAATAGGCTCGGTACCCTCTTAAATAAGGAAATCGTTGTGTATCTATTTTTTGTTTTTAATTCCGTACGAAATATTTCAAAAAGCTAATTAAAACCTATAAAAATTGCATCTTTGGTCGTTGTAGTTAGAACTCTGTCTACCCAATAGACCCCATACCTAGATTAATAGGACCGTATACACTAAAAAAAGGAATGCGATCATCTTTTCCCACAATCTTTGCACAAAGTAGAGCTTCCATGCTTTCTATCATGATGATTAAACAATGAGTGTTAACTTAAATTCGTTAAATATCGAACAGGGTTCAAACTGAAAAACTGTTAATTATGATGGGACCAACTTCGAAATCGCAAAAAAACAGCTGTTTCATACAATTGACAATTTCTGTGGAACAGCTGAAATTTTTCACGATTTCGAATTTCATACTGAAAGTTGTTCAGATAGTCTGTAGCACCTTGTTGGATATACAGGGTGAAATTGATATCATTAGCATCCTTTTAATTTTAAACTAAGAGTCCCATCAAACTGAACAACTTTCACTATGAGAGCAAACCGATCGGAGCAAAAAATAATCAGCTGTTCCATACTCAAATGTATGCAACATCAGATTTTTTTCTGCTCCGATCGATTTGCTTCTATAGTGAAAGTTGTTCAGTTTGATGGGTAGACTCTTAGTTTAAAAGGATGCTAATGATATAAATTTCACCCTGTATATGTAAAGCATTTAATTTTACTGCCTGTATTATATTATGATGAGATCTTATTGCATTACGCGAATTACTTAGGTACGTCATAAATAATCATAATGCAATAAGATCTTTACTTTCTTATCATCAGGCAGGATATGTTTTCTTGTTATATTAATATCATACAATTTTAATTTGAGCCTTGTCATCAGATATCATGTTTTCCTGTTTACAAGCGCCGTACAATTAATGGAACTTTTATATTATTATTTATTGTCCTTGAATTAATAATTGTTCTTCAATGTAATTAACAACTATTTATCAATGAATTTTCAAAGATTTCAATGTTGGTCCCATAAAAATTTATTCAGTTTGATGGGTTGACGCGCTAGGTTAGGCTGACTCCTTCATTCTCCCAATGCCAAAACGAGATAAGTAGTCTAAGGAGTAAATGATAATCTGAGTGATCCTAACGTAAATATTAAATAATATGTCTTCTATACAACCAGTTTTTGAAAGTACACGTAGCTAACTTTCGTTACTACGTGTTCTTTCAACAACTTTTCAAATATTCCTGCCGACCTCCGTTTTAATGATATATTGATGAGTACTAATTTATTAGACACGCACAAGGCAGCCGGCCGGCTAGAGTCGCTAACAGTTTAATAGAATATTGAATTATTGAGCGAGGGGTCGCGTAGTGCGATAACGCGACCCTTCGCTTCCATTCACGGTTATCGCATCTATCCAACGCACCGAGATCTGACTATTTGTTTAGGTAATGTCTGGTTTCTGAATCTTTGAATAAAGGCACGTACGTAATCTATTAAAGCTGGGCCACACAGAGTGCAGCTGCAGAATGGGTGTAGACCGGCTGCAGGACGGCAGTAGTTGTAAACTATGGATTTATATGCGAGGTATGACACTGAATGCAGTCCGGCGCGGCTGCAGAACAGCTGCGGAACGGTAGCCGCAGTGTGACACCTCGCATATAACTCCATAGTTTACAACTACTGCCGGCCCGCAGCCCGTCTGCACCCGTTCTGCAGCTGCACTCTGTGTGGCCCAGCTTTAATAGATTACGTCTTTGATTAGGTATATGCGGTATCTAAATAGGTCCTAAAAGCTCTTGTTCAAGGAGAAAAAACTGCCTCCGTGGTGTAACGTTTAAGAGCATTAGGCTCTCGACACGGAGGTCGTGGGTTCGATTCCCACGGGGGACACCATATGTCACTTTGTGTGTTTTTCCCCAGTTGGTTAGGACATTGCAGGCTGAATCACTTGATTGTCTGAAAAGAAAGATGATTCCGTGCTTCGGATGGCACGTTAAGCCGTTGGTCCCGGCTACTATCTCTGGTGGTAGTAGTAGTACATACATACATACATAAGCTCACGCCATTGTCCCATGGGAGTAGGCAGAGACCACGGACCGCCACACGCTACGACTCTGACACACCTCTTTAGCCTCATTGACATTCATACATCTTTTCATGCACTTCCGTCGATTGAGGGTGCTACGCACTTGTCCTTTTCGGAAAAGATCATTGATTTGATCATGGTATGTTTTCCTCGGACGGCCTCTCCCAACTCTTCCGCTCACTTTTTCACCCAATTTCATTCGTAAGTGTTCTTTCATTCATTCTCTCTACGGGACCGAACCATCTAAGCATACCCCTCTAAATCCTTGTTACATAGTCGTTACATAAAAACCACGTCAGAGGCCGTAAGACGGTCTGAAAAAACTCTGACACCAGGGCTTGCCCACACGATAAGAAGGGAGAAAAAGTCTTAGCTTTGAAAATATACAACAATTTCATCTTATCCAACATTTTAGATTTGGATTTGAAATAGTTTTCTTTTCTAGGTAGGTATCTCTAAAGACTAAACCTCTGGATCTTGCTTGTTATCTAAAAATTAATAATGTTTCGTTAGGTAAGAAGAAGAAGCTAGGTTACCTGTCTATCCTATCGTTTAGAAAGATTCCTGCTTTTAAAATAACGCCTTTTGGAAAGTCAGTTACTTTATGGGTAATCTTGCTCTTACGAAAGGCTAGAATTAGATTATTTATTTGCATTCAGAATAGGTGTTATAAAGTTGTAGAAAAAGTGGGTACATGAGCCCAAGGGCACGGCAATAAAGGTAGGTACCTATTTCCTGTCATCTTATTACACTTCTCTCTTCTATCTTATTACATTAAGAGTTACAAATTTTACGAATATACAATGTGTTAATGAATTAACGCAAAACTAGTACTTTGTTTAGAATCGGGAGCAGAATCGAATTATCATGGTTTCAAAATAGGTAATATTTTTCGAAATATTAATTTATTTATTTGTAAAATTTAAAATTTACTGAACCCGATGTCAACCGACCGCACGGGCATACTCAACTAACCCTACTTAAGATTCTTATAATGTATCCATGAGTACGTTAGCGCTTTCATTCATTGCTGAAATGATAACAAATAATTTTTGCCTCAAAAGTTTAAATGCGAATAACTTTAAATTTTAACTATTAAAATAATGAAATTATTGTTTCAATCTAATTATTTTGTTATAAATCAGTTGGGGTGTATGAGTTTTAGCGCTTATTCATTAACACGTATAAGGTCTAACAAAATTAGCTGAAACTATTTTAAGGGGATGATCAGACCATCAAACTGAACAACTTTCTCCTTGGGACCAATATCAAATCACGAAAAAAAAACAGATGACCCATACAAAACTGCAAATATAACTCGACCGAAATGTATGGGACAGCTGTTTTTTTTCGCGATTTCGATATTGGTCCCATAGAGAATGTTGTTCAGTTTGATGGTCTGATCATCTCCTTAAAATAGTTTCAGCTGGTTTTGTTAATACAAAATTACCTAATTTATGCAAGATTTATACAGGGTGAAATTGATATAATTAGCATCCTTTTAAACTAAGAGTGTACCCATCAAACTGAACACCTTTTACTATGGGGGCAAACCGATCGGAGCAAAAAAAAAATCTGCTGTTGCATACATTTGCGTCGAGTAGACTTTGCAGTTTAGTATGGAACAGCTTGCTTTTGCTCCGGTCGGTTTGCTCCCATAGTAGAAGTTGTTTAGTTGGATGGGTACTCTTAGTTTAAAAGGATGCTAATGATATCAATTTCATCCTGTATAAAAAAAAATTATATTATGTCCAAATCGGCTCGAAAGACTATAACCTTTAGTCTGCGTTTTGATGAACAACATTTTAAATACTTCTTCGGGTTACTCTTCATTGCTGAAGGTTGGCAGTCAGCTCTGCACATCTCTATCTCTCGCCAAATCAACCAGCTCTTCATTCATGACCACTCTTTTAGATTCGTGGCCTTACCCACGCTTTTTTTGCACTTTTCTTTGTGCCCATTATTATAGTCTGAACTCTGACGTTTACCTAGATATTTTATTTTTTATTTAGCGCCAAAATAATCCCGAATTATCATACAAATTGACCCCACGCCTGTCGATTCCCAGGTCATACTTATATCTATACAGGATGTAAGGAAAAGTATCATTTACCTTTAAACCACTTATACTCTACCCATCAAACTGAACAACTTTTACTATGGGAGCAAATAGATCGGAGCAAAAAAAAATCTGCTGTTCCATACTAAACTGCAATATCGAAATGATGACTGAAATGTATGAGACAGCAGCTTTTTGTTTGCTCCGATCGGTTTGCACCGTTTGCACCCATATTAAAAGTTGTTCAGTTTGATGGGTAGAGTATCTGGTTTAAAGGTTAATTATACTTTTCCTTAAACCCTGTATATTTGTCTGTAAGCACGTTATGGATTCTTACAAACTGCTTTTAGGCTTTGAGTTAAGCTTATCAAGAAGAGAATTAGTTTTAGCCCATTACGTGTTTAAGTTTCAGAGACATACTTACTATACCTATTAATCTGCAATGGCTTGGCCTGTCTCTATGAACTGTTACTTAGCATGCAATAAAGCGTGTGTTATTCCCCAGAGACTGTGGTGGGTGGCCGTCGCGGTGCTTCTGTGGACGCCCAATGCACACTGTCGCAATGTTACGTAAGTACATACAATACCTTTACTAACGTAATTTCTCTTGAAAGCTTGAAACTACGCTTGAAAGAAAGAAATGTCAGGTAGGTACCTAGATCTGTATGTAGTTGTAGTAGTTTCTCGTGAATTTTGTACCTAGGTACCTTGATTTTTTTTTTTCGTGATTTCAATGTTGGCTCCGTGGTGAAAGTTGTTCAGTTTAACGAGTAGAACGCATGGTTAAAGTTTCTGCTTTGACTAAAAATTTGTCTTGTATTAATTTGTTATTAGGTAATAGGTAGGTACACAAACAAACAGACACTTAAACTGCTAGCCAGATTTATTCTTTTTTAAGGAAGACAAGACACAATATACATTATTAGACTGTTTATCGTTACTCCTAGGTAATGAAAAATGATGTAATGAACATCAGGTAATTATAATTATAATTATAATTACAGTAGTACCAGATTTATAAGTTTCCCCGATGTACCTGCGCAGTTGACAAATTTTAATAGCGCGCGAAATTAAATTGACCAATCAGGACCTGCCACCTTCAATGCCTTGCAACGATTGGCTAATAAAATTGTTTTCGCGCCCTTTTCGCTGCTATCTGACTTTGCACCCTTTGATACTAAACTACATCGGGTTTTGTTGGGGACTCTGCGCAAACGAATATTGCCGAGGTTAATTATTTTCCTGGTCGTACTGTATCTGATATTATGCTTTTAAAAGAGTAGGAGGAAGCTACAGTACCTACCTATTACAAAATCGGCAAGTATCGCTAGAGTCGTAACGTAAAGTTTAATTAAGAGACCAAGCAATAAAATGTACGCGAGATCGCCAGCGAAAGCTTGTTTTTAGTTGTTCAAAGGGCCTACCTACATAGGTACTTTGAAATGCTTTATGTAATTGCAATAGCTTTAGGGCATACGCTTTTTTATTAGCCAACCTTTGAAAAGTGAGAATTCGTAACATACTTACGAAACATCGATTGAGATGGCCCTCTTAACCATGTACTATGAAGTGTAGGTACCCTTTTAGCGGGACCACCCACTCATCATCATCATAACAGCCTATATACGTCCCACTGCAGGGCACAGGCCTACCCTCAGGGAGGGTGTATGGACGTTAGTCCACCACGCGTGTCCAATGCGGATTGGTATACTATAATTATACAATGTTCTTGGGATTGGTAAACTTCACATACGCATCGGAATTTCTTCTTCAGCGTATGCAGGTTTCCCTTGGAGGTTTCCTCACGATGTTTTGCGGATTCGAAGAGACGTTATACCTGAGATTAAAAACTTTTCGAGCGGCCAGCTTATTTTGGTTTTGTATACATACCCAACATAAGCTGGCCGCGCGACGTTAACGTTACTCGACCTACGCGCCAGCATATGTTGGTTTTGTATAGCTTGATGTATCGCGTGCGTACCTAGTTACCTACATAGCATAGGTCATTCCCCAACTGCAAAAATGCTTCTAAAAAACTAGTACCTAACTAAGTACCTACTTACCTAAGTAGGTATTTGGTACCTATAAATCTAGCGGTTATACACTCAGTTTCAGACACGCTCATTAAAGTTAATCCTCTATTAAATCTGAAAAAGTGACAGCAAGAGATATAATGGTCGATTAACTTTAATGAGTGTTTCTGCGACTGAGTGTTAGAGAGCAAAGAGCATTTAACTGATGCGAAAGTTACACAGTTACACGCATGAATGTAATGTAACAAAATTAACAAATTGAAACTAAATTAAGTTATGAACATAAACAATTCCGTGCCTATACCTATTCAAATTTTATCGATCAATAAACAGTTCAGGGTGCCGTGAACTCTGAAATAAACACCAGAGTTTGAACGTTTTACAACGCTGTTAACACGGTAATCGTAGGTTTGCGTGAAATGTGTTATCTTTTGTGGCTGGTAAACAATGCTAACATCGGGAAAACGAACAAGGTTTGGCACACAAAGATAAAAGCTCTCATTGCTTTATGCCAAACGGTTCCGAGCTCGACTGATTTCTCTTAGAATAAGTTTCTCTGAAGATTTGTGTAAAAGTTTTTTGAAGATTAAACGACAACGTCGTAATAGCTAAAAGGAACTGTTTAAACAAAAAGAGCACGGCGATTTATCACTTTGCGTGCTTTACTTAACTTTGAGTAGCCCAGTCATTTTACGGAGTTTTGTTAGTCAATTAGTGGGGAGTAATTATTAATGGGACTTTTAAACTGTAACCGGCACCATTTAGTGACAAAAACGCTATCTGAACGCTATGTTACGCTTTGCTACGCAACATAGAAATCAAAATTGTATCTCCCAGAAGGGTTTTAACTTAATAATATTATTACCAATGCACTCATTTTAATTAGATTTAACAATACTAAAATATTTTTCAAAGCCTTCTAAGTAGACAAAAATATTAACACCATGTTTGAAGTATGTAAAAATGGTAATGGTAAAGCCTTAAAAATGTGCAAAATCAAATTTACCATCATGTTTTTTAGAACTAGATAAATGCAAAATTTTAAATTTGGGGCTGTTGCTAAAGTAATTTTTTTTTAAATTTTGGTACGTTTTGAAGCTCAAATTGATTCTTAAATACTATACCGAAAAGAAATATCAATTATTAATTAGCCCCGGCTCAAATCGTAAAATGACAGGGCTACAGGTATAGGTACACACGGCGACACATCAAGCTATACAAAACCAACATAAGCTGACCGCGCGTAGGTCGAGTAACGTATAGCATCGCGCGGCCAGCTAATGTTGGTTTTGTATAGCTTGATGTGTCGCCGTGTGTACCTTATTTTCTATGATAATATATGAACAAAACCGAAACTCGTTTTATATTTTATCATTAAGAAAGACGTAAACAAAAACAACTTGACACACTCTGAAATGGCATTTTATAAGTTGCAGAATAGACTTTGTAGCATAGCAAGATAATAAAAATAATTCAGAAGTCAATCTCGCTTTCTAAAAGCTTCTATCCCTTTTAAGATGCCGTGTCGAGACATAAATCTCGAAATAACATTATCTCTCAGCTAATTGGACTGCATCTCGAGATATGAATATCGTGAGCCATAAATCTTCATCCAACATGCCTCGAGTCCACTTCCATTTAGGAACCGATTAATACTATGAATAGATCGCCTTCAACTATGCTCTGGATCATTGATCTTTTTATGTTGCGAGGGTTTTATGAAAGTTTGTTGATCTGTAATTAATTTAGTAGTATTATTATTGCTTCGAGATTTAATGCTAAAGTCATAAAATTACTTATTATAAAAGCTGATTTAATGACTGGCTGGTGGGTTTCCTAACAATCCTGACATATAATATCCTCGATGGAAACATTCAATTCTTCCTAGAATTAAAAATTGACACGAACTTGCACAATATAAGTGACAGTCAGTATCAAGCCGTAAAATAAATTCTGCTTTTGATCTGTGTTTTTGGTATGTCATCATCATCATCATGGGCTTTTCCACCTTTAAGATGATTTAAGTAGCGTCTTGGCGGCACTTAGGCTCGTGACTCGTGACTATAAAGCCCGATACGAGAGCGACAGGTACGGCCGCATGTACGGCAAGTGAAATTTGAGTTTGCTGTGTCAGTTGGGTTTGCTAGTCAAACATGCCTCTTTTCAGCCAAGGAAGCAAACCAGGCCCAGTTGCCTGTGGCCGTTTGACCACTGACGAAAAATTTTACTTATGTTAATCTTAATCGCTGTTAACACTAAACAGATTTTTAGAAATATTAGTGTGAAGTTATTCACACTAATATTTCTAAAAATCTTTGCGGTATGAAAATACCTACTTAGTCACAGTGTATCTCTGAATACCCCTTCGGGGTATATAGTCGTGAGCATATGCTTTGCTATTCTCGTTTGTTACCTACAAAGTTCTCTTTAGAGATAAGCTCGCCCTTTGTACATGTCTACTTTAATTGTTTTTTTCTGTATTGTTATGTGTACAATAAAGTGTTAAATAAATAAATAAATAAATAAAGTTCTAGAGTTTGTTTAAGTTTAGAGGCCTTTACTATTTACACTTGGGTGTATTAATGGCAAATGTTTAATAAGTTTCCAGGCAACGAAATATGCAGTATGCACGTTCCGCATGCAGATTGCACTTTAGAAACTAGAACTAAGGTCTATTTATAATTCTGTGTGCCAGTTCTTGTTTTTGCATCTACGTGTATTTTAGGCTGTTCCTCGGTTTTAATGGGACAATTAGGTACACACTTCACGCTGTCATGCACCAGTTGAGATTTGCATAGATTTTGTTGAACTAATTGGTTTAGTACAAATACACTAGCACAACATACAATAGCACACGTGTGGTCGATGGAAAAGTGTAGTAACTGCAAGCTTGTGGTTCCCGCCGATAGTCCGTGTAAAGTCGAGCTTATTTACCACAAAAGAGACAGGTACAGAGCGAAATAGGAGCACACATAGACGGCATTTTGCGTAGCTTGATGTGTCGCCGTGTGTACAGACAGATACAAAATGAATAGATAATACTGGCGTTCGAACTTTTCTTGATCTGAGATCGCTCGATTCGCTCGTTTGTACGAAGCTGGCCCTGTACCCGGACTTTCGATTTTCGATATATCGCGACCGTTTCGGTCCGAACTTCATTATAATAGAGTTGACATTGGAACGAATACGTTTACGCAATTGCGAAGTTCCAATGTCCGGGTAGACCCCCAGTACAATTCTTTTTTGCACCCGTACTATAACTCCTTTAAAAAGCTTATCAACTTCCAGACACGAAGACATCAGAGACGCGATGTTATCCTTAGTGCACATGTTCCGGGTATCGGAAGACAAGTTAGAAAGACACGAATACAGAGAGAAGGCACTAGGAGAGCAACTCAAGAAGATGTTGTCCGGGCTGGACAAGAAACATAGAGCGTTGGAGCCATTGAAGGGAATGATCTCGAGGCTGGACGAGCGGCTGTCTAATGTGGAGACTATCCTTTTGCAGGTAAGGTTCTTTTTAAAGATATCAGTATCTTGACTTTCTACAGTTATTATATTTACGAAAATATTTTATACGTTCGGAAAAATTTTTATCTCTTTCCCAAAAACAGTGACGTTCATAATTACAATACAAGAAATAAAAATAAATTAGTATTCCCACATTTTCGACACAGTAAGGTCAACACATCTTTCATGGGGCACTGTATACGCTATTATAATAAGATACCAGAGGATATTCTTAACTTGCCAGACAAAAAGTTTAAGTCCCATGTTAAACAAGTCCTCTGTAAAAAAGGCTACTATAAACTCGATGACTATTTGAATGACCAAAACGTCTGGTCTTGACAATGTTACTCTATGTAATGCAATATTGTATTTTAATTGTACTTTGTATATTTTGTTTTGTTTAAAAGATGTGTGTTGTAGAGTTTCTGGCCGCATCTTCTCTGAACGGAACACCTTCCGACGCGGTGGTAGAGTCAAAAAATGCGGTCAAAAAGCGATCTATGTGATATTATTTTGAATTATTTTTTTTTTAATTTTGGTTTCTTTTATCTTTACGTGTCGCTGTAGATTCTTGTAGGCCTAGTCAACAGTCATATCAAACGCCCCACTCAAAAGAAAATCACTATAAAAATCATAACTCGTAAACTACCAAATATCATGAGAATGGAAGTGACATGCATGGGAGTGATTTGGGTAACCCTATGGGGGTGCTCTAACTCTGAACGTTAATTCTTAGAACATCCCTGTATACAATCGTAGAACACTATGGAAGTAACGAGCGCGAACTATACTTGCTCAACTACATTATAATTATTAGAACAGACCAACTAAATTACAGATAAACTTGATAGAAAGGTACTTCCCCATGTTATATTTGCATCGTATGCAAAGTTCACATAGATTTTAGTCAATTAAAATTTAGTTTTTTATTGCTTATTTTATTGTATCCTATTTGTTTGACAGATGCTGCAGGTAAATACTATCATAGGTAACTTAGATTTAAGACGTAGGTACAAAATCCAAAGTCGTGCATGTATATGAGAGTATCCTGCCTAAGACGCAGGCTGTCTCGTTTGTCCCCTTTGTGTGTGTGATTGTGTGTCCATGTTTGTGTTAGACCTATCCTGTTAACGTTCAAACCAATAAAAAAATACACTTTTAAACTGAATTCCCATAGAAAGAAGAACGCGAGAAATCGACGCAAAAGAAAACAAATGATGCGCTAGAAGACATACAGAAATCTCTGCAATCTCTCACGGCAACCGTAACCAAGAGCTTGAAGCCCACCGAGCCCGTCGAGAACAATCTGACGACGAACGAAGACTCCTTAGAAAAGAGGTTCGATGCCACCGATGCCAGGATAGAAGCTGTCAAACATGAGATTGAGAGTTTGAAGAGCAGTTTGAGTAAGGTAAGCAAGTCCATATCTGAAACAAAATCATCATCATCTCCGCCTGAAGACGTCCACTGCTGGACACAGGCCTCCCCCAATGATTGTCACGACCGGTCCTGCACGGCCCTCATCCAACAGGTTCCCACAGACCTCACCGGGTCGTCGGTCTACCCTGTGGAGGGCCTACTCACACTGCGCCTTCCTGTAGGCGGTCGCCACTTGAGAACTCTTCGGCCTACAATTATATTTAGTCTGGAAAAATAAAATCCGGCTAGGTACTAACTTTTGTAACTATTCACAAAATAGACTTATTATATTTTCATCTCTTCTAATGTCTTTGAAGTCAGTTATTCTGCAAGTCCTTTTTCGCAGTCAAATATATGCCTTGGAGACTTTAAAATTGCTCGTAAAATTGAACGCCTCTGCTATGCAACTATATGATACTGCTTGCTTGCTACAACTATAAAAACACATCTTAATCCAGGACTCCCTCCGCTCAGTCTGCCTAGACATGGTATCAGACATAAACCCGTTAGAGAAGCACATCTCAGAAGCGGAGAAACTCCTCAACCGCTACGAGCTGAAGCTGAACGAGTACAACGGCACAAGCAAAGTGCCGACCGACTTCGTGCCGCTGAGTGAGGTCACGCTCGCTGACGAGGCGTGGCACAGCAAGATGACTGAAGGTTAGTGCCAAATGTTCAGCATAAGCCTCCAGACGCCTAATTAATTTGCCTACTCCATTTTCTTTGGTTAAATTAAACCCTCGAAATGCGAGTGCTCGCCTCTGTCACAGCAGCTGCCCTACCGTGGATAACGGGTAGTGTGCTTTACTAAAAACCAATCACCAAGTCACTGACAAAATAAAAGAAAAAATGTTGTAAATACCTTCCTAATTAATAAGATTAGATGATCTAATCTCCGAAATAGATCTTTTTCTCGTGCAAAAAGGGCTCTTATAATCAAACTAAGTAAGTTTTATAACCAACCAACTCTTCCTCAGTGATGGAACAACAAGAGAAAGACATAAAGAAGATCCAGCAGCTGCTGTCGGACGCGGAGAGCATGTGGAAGGATCTGCCCCGGCTCGCCGACCTCAGCGCCTCGGACAACCGAACCCTGGCCGCCATAGAGAGTGCCAAGAGCTATCTTAAGGAGAACGATGAACTGTGTACGTATTTCAAATTTTAGTAGCTGTTTATCAAGATAACAACTTGTCATTTGAAAGTAACACCTTTTAATATTTAGAGACCGATCACAATAAGCGATTTGATATCAGAAATATCGCGACGATATCGTTCGGTCAACGTCTACGCTCAAAAATCAATTGTGTGATGTGGCCCCTAGTGGTTACGGCAATTAAATATGTTTGTTTATTAATTTTAGTGCCTATTTCCGTCCATTATTGTAGTCTAGGAGTATTTCTACTAAAGTAGAAAGCAGGTCAGGTTATTGGTCCTTCGGACGGGATTTATGTTAAAAATAACGTTTGATTCGAAGGATCAAAACATATTTTAAACCATTCCTTCGTTTCCAGCTGTAGGCAAAGTGACGACGAAACTCCGTGAGATGAGCGACCGCCTGGTGGCGACCAACGAAGACATCCAGAGCAGTCTCACGCAGGGTAACACCATGACCGAGCGCGCCTACAACGACATCACTAGGAGCTACGATACTTTGCGCACTGAGGTAAATAAAGACCTACACTTTGTTTACCGACAAGGTCATTGTCAAGGACTGCAGTGGAAAGATTAGCCCAGGCAGCATCAGATAATATATCCTCTCCAATAATGGGACACAGGCCTATTTTCATCATGGTGCCATAATTTTACTAACGCCCATACAACTCTCCATTCATCTGATGGTCTAAAGCAGGGGTCTCCAAACTTTTCAACGTAACTTCAGCGTATGTTTTAGCAGACATCTCCACTAGGTCTCAAGTGCCAAGGAATCACCAATCTATATTACTTAGGTATTGTAGTTAGTAGCATGTTAAATTTCATTATGTAAGTCTTTTAATTTGATAATTAAATAAACACGCTGGATATAATTTGGATCCGGCCCGCGGGCCGTAGTTTGGAGAACGCTGGTCTAAAGTTTAGACAACGTAGGAAGTAATATTTAAAGGGTGGTTTAGATTCTACTTTAGATACTACTTCTATTACTTCCTACTTTTGTTACACTCTGTAAAATCTGCTAGGGATGCTGCTATTGCATATAAATGTACTTATATTTTTTTTTAACTGAGCTTTTCTTTCGTATTCCATTGTATTTTTTTCTCCTTATTCTTATCTGGATTAGATGTTTCTGGCAATATATCTTCTGAGATATCTGATTCTATAGAATTTTAATATTACACACTTCTTTCCAGGTTCAAACATTGTCCAAGAACGAGCACGTAATGCTTCAGACCGCCGACAACGTGATCGCGACTAAGAAGCGCATTGACTACGGCGTCCACCAGATACTGGTGGAAGTCGGCGAGCTCGTCAGAATGCAGGGGAAGAACTTGAACAAAACCATTCACGAGAGGTTCGTATCTTTGATTAAATTAGTCATACCTAAAGGTCACTTAGTTCAATAGTACACTATACATCAGATTAGCTTGTGATACGTAGTAAGAGTAAACAATAGGCGACTGGGTATTTACATTTCTTTGTATGGGTTAAATCTCACTAGTTATAGTTAGACAAGAGTGCTGTTTTGTAATATTTAGGACCTGTTTCACCACTTCTCGATAAACTCGTGGTTAAACAGGGCCTTAGATATTCTAGAACAGTTCAGTTATAAAGTCAAAATAATTTATTCTAGGTACTAGTTTTTGCCCACGAGTTCGTCCGCGTGAACACCGATTTTCAAAAAATCCTTTCTTAGTGCACCCCTACCCTAATTGCTCTGTAGAATAATGTATTCCAAATGTTATGTTTCTATATTCGGCGGCTAAGTGAGATGAATGGAAGAGGATGAAATATTGCGCAGACCCCAAATAATGGGAAATGGGCAAGATAATGATGATGATGTTTCTATATTCAGTGGTTTAGGCTGTGCGCTATATGTCAGTCAGTTAGTTAGTCACCGAACTGTTTTAAAGGATAGAAATATCCTTTTCACCTCACCGGACGGAAAGCGTCAACTTTCGCCCCGCTGCGCTAAACGAAATTGCCAATTTCCGCCTCCGTCGAGGATAAAAATAGTGCACTAACCTCGGGCAGTAAATAAGAAAGCCTCAGATCACATGTTTGCACCGAGGCGAAGCCGATTACATGAGATCTGATACTTTTCTTACTTTACTGCCCTCGGTGTGTAATCTACTATTTTGAAGCTGCTACGGCATCGAAACATGTTGTCACTGTAAACAGACAACTCTCCTTTTAAACGTTATAAAACTCGCCGTCTATAATCTGTATCCATATTTATTTAAAAAATATATTTAATTTAGTAAGCCTTATAATTATAACCTTTTGTGGTATCTCTTTCGATGTTTCCTTATTGTTGCCGGCCGTCTGTTGTCGTGTGACCTTACATCAAAGTCTCGTTTTTATCGCTGTTAGAATTTTCGGTCAATAACTTGTTAATGACCTTTAGTTTTAATTCTTGGTAATGATAGATAATTAAAAAACTTTATCAATTAGTATAACTTTAGAATGATTTCACGAAATGTTTTCAAAGTATCCGCCAGAAAAGAATACTTTCGAAGTGTCTTTGATTTTTAATTCTTGTAAGTATCAGTCTATCACAGAGCCACAGTATAAGAAAGCGTATCTAGAACTACTTACAGTATGGACCTTCCCTGCCTCCCACCGACTTTTCACCTCACCCCCTCTGGTTACTTCGTGTTTTCCAAGAGGAAGAAAGCTTAAGCTCGCACGCAACAGTATCGCACATGCTTAACTCTTCTTTTAAATTTTTACCATTTGTATGAAATGACAGCTATCAGCTGACAATGTCCAAGGTGTGACAGAACCTTGACCATTCTGAACGAACCACCCTCTCCTCTAATAAACAATTATCGCCCCTAGATTCGACAACATAGAGACGTCAATAGTTGAGAACCAGAGGGGCGCTCTGAGCAACATGACCTCCAAGATAGAGTCCGAGATGTCGCAAGTGTGGCGGCAGATCGGCATCATGCACCAGCAGCTAACTGCCAGCAAGGGGTTGCTCGACAAACTTACGGTAAGCTTACCTTAAAATCGAAATCTTTTCTGGTAAAGGTCTGGCAGAGGTGTTTGATCCTGTCCGGTACAATAAAATGGGGAATATTATTATAAACTCGGGTCCTTCCCAAATACGACGGGTCACATTAGGGCGGAGCGGGCCGAAAATGCGTACTTCACACACTAGAGCTCGACCGGTCGTAACGCATTGAAGGATTTTTAGTTCAGACGTAATACTGCAGACATTATAAAAAGTTCCTCTTGGTATGGCACACTGCGGCGGGCCGCATCGGGGCGGAGCGGGCAATGTCGCACGGACGAAAAAATCCGGCTCGGCATAGTATGCGATAGTTCATATAGAAGCGTATAGAAGCGATTTGGGCTGAATTTTGTGCGCTGTAGCCAGACCCGATGCGACCCGTCGAAATATGCGCTTAGCTATTGTACGTAGTAACTTATTATTAATCTGTGCTATTATTAGCGAGACAAAAGCACACCGTCTCCGCTGGTTTGACTACATTGTTATAAATAATTGTAGCAAAGTTTATTCATATAGTAACAATAACAATTTTCAGTTTACATAATAAACAGAAAGTCGATTACTGTAAAAAACAAACTGACCACATCCAAACAATCTATGTAATAACATCAAATGCCCCAGTTAAATGCAAACATATTATCCGCTATTACCTAGTCTAACTACCATATATCTTTCACAGGACCAAACCGAGCAATACGTTAATGGAAGTTCCACCACTATGATCAATATGAAAGATAAGGTATGTAATACAGCCCTTATTCCCTTGCTATAAAGACCATTTAATCATATTACACTTCGACATACGTCCCCTGAGAAAACTCATATCTCATACGCTACAAGTATGTTAATTGCTTGATTCGCGTTACTTCATGGACTAAACATTCAACTAAATTTCTTTCCCGACCCAGGTGGGGTTGATAACAACGCGAATGACAGAAGTGGATGACAATTTGAATTATTTGCTCGGACGCCTATCGCTGGTGACGCAGGAGTTCGGACAGATCAAAACTGGTCTAGGGGATGCGCTCGATAAAGTGAAGTCTAGTTTCCTGACTGTGCAGTCGAAGCTTGAAGGTAACATGAAAATTTGATTTGGTTACTTTTTAAACCTCATTAAGGTGTCAACTGCCTCCGTGGTCTAATGGCTCCCGACACGGAGGTTGTGGGTTCGATTCCCAAGGGGGGGACACCTAGTGAAATGTCACTTTGTGTGTTTTTCCCCAGTTGGTTAGGACATTGCAGGCTGAATCACCTGATTGTCTGAAAAGAAAAATGATTCCGTGCTTCGGACGGCACGTTAAGCCGTTGGTCCAGGCCACCAAACCACGGCCCTAAGGCGGTCTGAAAAAACTCTGACACCAGGGCTCTGCCCACACGATAAGAAGAAAGGTGTCAACACACCAAGTTTGTCGGCGCGGGCGACCTGGCTACAATGTCGGCGACTTAAGTGTGTAGCGATTATCAGAAATGTAATTAATTTGGGTCCTTATCAGAAGGAAAATGTAGTAAAATGTCTTTGTGGGGTGAACGAAACAAAAGCAAAACGACTTACTAGTAAAACGTCTGAAATAAAAAATCGTCATACTAGTCAATACAGGGTGTAAAATTAAATGTGTTCGAGATTTTTACCGTGTCGAAATTTTCAGGGGTGGTTCAGGCCATCAAACTGAACAACTTTCACTTAGAAGCCAACATCGAAATTTTTAATAAAGAAATTAGCTGTTCCATAGAAAATGTAAATACGATAGCTATTCGACCAAAATGTATGAAAAGCGATTTCGATGTTGGTCCCATATTGCAAGATGTTTAGTGTGATGGTCTGAAGCACCCCATAACATATTTAAGATTACAACCTGTATATTTGTTGATTATTTTATGGTAAAACATGTTCTTAAACTAAACAGTTTACATTCTAAAATGTCAACAGGACATTCATTTCCTAAAATATGATCATCATCATCAGCCTATAAACGTCCCACTGCAGGGCACAGGTATACCCTCAGGGAGGGTGTATGGCCATTAGTCCACCACGCGTGCCCAATGCGGATTGGTAGACTTCTCAAAAACATCAGAATTTCTTCTTCAGCGTATGCAGGTTTCCTCACGATGTTTTCCTTCACCGTTTGAGAGCAGTCAGTATTACGTACGCACGGCGACACATCAAGCTATACAAAACCAACATAACCTGGCCGCGCGACGTTATACGTTACTCGACCCACGCGCGGCCAGCTTATGTTGGTTTTGTATAGCTTGAGGTGTCGCAGTGTGTACATAAGTTAGAAAAACTCATTGGTACATGGCATGTCGTCCATGCGGATTTGAACCCGGACCCCCATTATTGGGTGTCCATACCTCTCCGCAACGCGCCACCGGCGCTCAAAAAAAAGATAAAATATGATTAAATGTAATAAAATCTTTAACAATTCAGAGTAACTTTCAAGTTGCTAGGAAAGTGATATCACCCTAAGTAAGGTATTAGTAGTACTTATAAGTGTTCTGTTTTAATACATATTGAATGATGGTAATGTTTTCAGATGTCGGGCCTGGTCCACACAATATCACCAGTCCAGAGAAAACAACTTAAACTTATTAATAAATAATACTTACACCAAATAACGTAGATTTAATTAACAAAATAATACTAGTAAGCCTTTACCAAGTAGAATTAACTTTAAGTCGACTGAATTAGGAGTTTATAAGAGAAAAATAAATAAAACTCGTATGTTTTTAACTTTTGCAAATATTTAATCTCTTTCATAATTGTGGATCTATATATTTATATTGTACAAGTTATATGATACAATTAAATGTTAGAGTGACAGATATCGGATGTCACTTAGTTACGAGTGAGCGCGTAAAACCAACAATCAATGCACAACTGACGAGGTACCTAAGAAAATGTGAATTTAATTAACTGTACAATCATATATTGATATAATAATTATTGATCTTAAACAATATACACACAAATTATTTGTCTCCATTCTTGGTTATTTTATTAAATCTGATTACAACCTCAATTTTCTATGTGCAATTAAATTTAATATTAATTAACAAATTATGCTGATCTTTAAATACATAAATAATTATTTAAAATTCGTGCCATTATAGTGAATTTGTTACGCTTATGAAATACATTCGAAATTGTGAATACACTCATGCATCGTATGAAGGAGAACAAATAAATAGCAATTCACTTTATTTACTCCCTATTGGTATGAAATAAAATACTTCTAAAGAGTTCCTCGGAGAGTTCCTTACAAATGCAATTATTTAAAACAACTTTGTAAACGCTACTTTTGAATCTTGGTCCTTCGACTCGTCATAATTTACAAGCAAATAAAACATTTCCAGCAAGTCGCGTAAAGTTGTTCTTAAAGAAAAAACACACTTGCAGTCTTTCCGAGTGACCCTAAAAAAGTACATTTTGGGACAATTTACGTAGGTAATATGATTGTACATAACAAGAAGCATCACTTAGAAAAACATTGGAATTAATGGAATGCCGGAATCCACTTAAAAGGTAAAACACTAGAGACATTCGTTGTTAATGAACAGCCTAAAACGGGACCGTCTAAAGCTTAATACAAATGGTAAAAACAAAATCAACAACGTACCAGAAAACACTTAACAGCTAAAGGAATGCGAGTAGCTACCCAGTCGCCACCGAAACTTATCTACAGAAATATCCCAATTACTATTTTATAACAGGTAGGTATTATATTTGAAAACAAAATCACGTCAATGTAAAATTATTTAGAATAATTACATACAGGCAAATCTTCAATGGCAGTGGCATACCTAACACCCATACACAAATAGCACTTGAACATTTTTACATAATTTATCATGAATCACTGTATGTACATGGATAAAATGTACATGTACATTGTATTACTGCAAAAAATATTTACAAATCCTTATATAACTGTGTTAAAAAGCACTTAATAACCTTCTCTAACCCACTCCCCCTAAAGATCATCCAAAAATGAATAAGAATAAAAACTACGCAAAAACATAAAAGTAGCAGTAATTTAATAAACAATAAAAACACGGTCACTCATCATGCTTAGTAGATATAAAAGCATTTAAATCTTTGTTCATTGTAAGGATTATTAAAAAGAAATAATTTACCCAAATTAAAAAGCTTAAAGTTTAAAGACAATTAGAAAACATCCTATGTCTATGTGAACGTAACAAAAGATCGTAAGTTATGTGAATCTATCAAAAGCCCGAGTATGAAAGTACAACAAGCTCCCTAAGTGATGTAAATCTAAGGTTGTCCATGAGACAAAACTGATCATGTCTGAGACATCTACTCTTTGTACAATGCGGTATCAAAACAACGTCCGTGCGATGCTGACCATGGTCACTCTTGTTATCTCCCATCTTCCTTATTTTCATTTGAATTGGTTCTATGACATTCATTTTCAAATATAAACAATTAAGATGCGAGAATGTATAGTTTGTGCGTATATCTTAAAACATTTCCAACACGATAACAACAAATCTGTTCCACTCTTTCCACTGTCAACATCGCTAAAATTTACCTTAACTTCAAACTGTACCCTACTATTTATAATTTATTAACTTCCTAACTAAGTCTCGAGTGTAAAATTGTGCCACACAAGCAATCTTAATGGGACATTTAAAGCCGAACGCAACAAAACCTCCGCAGCGCGCGTTCCCTCGCCAGACCTACTGAACCACGCTAGTTATGGAATTTTCACAATGGAAAACATATTTCAAATTCCTGTAAAACAGTGTACAGGACCCTGTAATAAATAAATTTTCACTACAACTCAATTCATATGACAGACTACTCCACCTGATAACTATTATGGCTATAATCATATTTGGATCAATTGTAGCCCCCTATCGTTATATTACTAATACAGAAGACATGGCCGGATATAAAGGTGATGTTTGTTACCCTAATACCGATCTCGAATACCAGTTACATTACTCCGACAGTTATGCTAATCTTGATCTTACATGATGGAACTTACATAGGAAGACATATAACTATACACATACGCCGTTAATAGACATCGCCAAATTATAATCTATTACGTAGTATATCCCGTTATGATGACAAATTATTGCGTTTATATTTTTATGTAGTAAAAGATAGATTTTTAGATAGGTAATTAATTCGAAAAATTGAATCAGGGACTAGACTAGATGTTATTTAAACAATGGTCGTCACTATGCGAGCGATTAGGATTCAATTAGTTAGGACACTTTGATACCCGATCTCCCTATACTTCTCTAATAATATTGTCGTTCAGTTGTCTTCACTTATTGGTAAAATGAGGACGACCACTTATTCAAAAAGACAGTAGATAACCCAAAATATAATTATCAATACAGACACATGAATTTAAACGAACCCGCCTACCGACTAGACTCTCTTATGACGTCATATCTCGAAGACAACTCAGCAAATAATATGTGACCACCCCATAAATCCGAGGCACTTACATGATCTTAAGAGTAATGATATACAATACAACTACTAACTAGTGGTACCAAATGTTAGCTCATTGATTAGAAGGACCCGTTGATACAACGGATGTGACACATTTAAAGCTATGGACATGTCTCACGTACTAATCTTTAATAAAGTCTAACCTAACACGGAGAGAGAAGGGAGCTATCGTAGACGTACAAAGTACTTAAATATTATAACCTACATTCAGCTCTTAAATCTTACATGAACTGACCGTTAACCAGTGCGATTACATACAAAATTGGTGTAGTAAAATGAGTGTCTGACTTCGTAAAAACGTCTAACGTGCTGTCATGTTAAAAAATATAGTGTAGCCTGACTCTGAAAATATTTAAACGAGTGCAGTAGTGAAAATAGTCAATCCATACAAATCATTATTACTTATCTCGTATTTGTCTTAACGTTATGATTAATAATGGTAAAAGTAGGTGCCACATCAACCCCTTCAACGACCGACCCTACGAAGCGGAATGTCACAACGTCCACGCGTGATCTATGTACATATCGACAAGTTGCAATAACAAAACAACAATTTATTACTTTTATGTATACTTTAAAACCGTCGCACATAAATCTTTATGTACAAATTCAACGGGTTCAGTTTTAATTTGACTGAACGTAACATCAATAGGGCTTTAGTCTTCGCATGGCACTTCGCTACAGAACCCAAATAGAGAAGCTACTTTGATGACTGTTAACTTTCAATTCCTATAAACGCTATATTACAAATAGGAGCTCATTAACATCGGACCTCACGAGACGTTTACGTCCCAGAAATCCAATAATCGGTGACAGAAATCACCATAACTATCGAAGCTTAAAATCGTAAGACGTACTGTCCAAACTGCCATGCAAAGCGTTACAAAATATTAATCTTATGTACATATTGTCGCTCGAAGATAAGAGTAAGAACTAACGTCTAGGTTAGGTGTGGGGATATAAAAGGTGTGGTGGCGGGGTTTACCTCCGCGTGCTCTTGGAGGAGGGGCGCGAGTGTGAGTGCGTGTGGGGGGTCGCGCCCCCCCCCCGCTCCTAACTGGAGCACGACGCGGCCGACACCGGCGACAGCGGCGAGTCGCGCGGGCAGCCCGACAGCGTCACCACCACCTGCGGGCGCAGATCACAATCCTCACTTACATGCTCATACACTTTACATACACGTAAACAATCAACAGTATTCAAACAGTCTCCTCATTAAATTTGGTTGCACAGCCTGCCCACAAAGCTGTATCGGCCTGCAGTGCGATTTTTGAAAGTCACATTGAAATCAGCAGTAGACAATGATCTAAACAGTATGAAGGTTGTGATTCGATCATGATTTTGAGTCTCACGATTCAAAAATAGCGCTTTAGTTAAGTATACTGTTTAGGTTACTGTTTTACTGTTAAGTTTAGGTATACTGCCGCACATTATAAGAAAGAGCAATGATAGTCCATATGGAAGAGAGCTAGCGACCCAATCTTGAAACAGCAGTTCGATTCCTGGCCTGTACTACTAAGTTCTACGGAATTTATGTATGGTTGTATTTGTCATTATCACTAGCTCGGTGGTGAAGGAAATCATCGTGAGGAAACCTGCATACATACCCGAGAATGGAAAAAAAATCACATGTATGTGTAAGTGAGCTTGGGGCGAACACAATAGACAAGCAATGGTCGCAGTTTTACATAATGAACCTTGCTTGCAATAGCTATTGCATCATGGTACTACATATTGTAATTCGGATAATTTTTACCTCACCCGTGGAAGACGACAGTAGGTAATGGTGTAGTCCTCTCTCATTCACACTTACTCAGTACCACACATGCTTACCTCAGTTCAAACCTATTTGTATGAAATGACAATGATGTTTCCAGGGTATGACTGCGGTAAAAAGTAGTGAGGTACTTTCCTACACGCGTGTCTATCAACTTATTATGATTATGACTGTGTTCACATTTCTGTTATCAGATCAATTGCAGTCTGGGGTCATTGAGTATAATTATGTGATAATAAAGATAAAACACATTGGGAAGTTGTGGAGAGGCACAACCTTACAAATGCAAAGCTCTGTGCAGAATGATTTCATCATCATCATAGGCATCATATGCTAACAGTTTTTAAGAGGATGATCAGACCATCAAACTGACCAACTTTCTCTATGGGACCGATATCGAAATCGTGAAAGAAAAATAAGCTGTCCCATACATTTGGCTCAAGTAGGTTTGCAGTTTTGTATAGAACAGCTGATTTTTTTTTGTTATTTCGATGTTAGTGCCTTAGAGATCATCCCTTTAAAAAAGTGTCAGCATACTAAGAAGGACCCTATATACATCCTGCTGCAGAACACAGGTCTCCTCTCAGGGGTTGATGAGGGAGTGGGGCATACTCCACCTTTCTCTTCTTCTTGTGATGCCGTTTCCTATCGGAGGTTGGTTGTCATTAGGGCTATTTGGACCCTGGCGACTGCAACCCTGAACAGTGAGGTTGGTGCATATTCAACTATTCACATTAGTTTTTAAGCCAGGATGTCCTTCCATGTTAATCATATCCGTCATAATACTCCACCACACGAGCCCAACGACTTATGCAATACCTGATAATATTGTGAGAAACCAGCAGACCTGAGAATCCTGAAGTAGCAGTGTGAAATTAGGTGTTTTATGTATTTCACACCATGCAGGTTTTTTAATGGACTATTAATTAAACACGCAAAACGATTACACTTTAAAGTCCTGGAAAGCAATCGGTTAGCTAAAATGTACACTATTGTGTTAACAGAACAGTAGATTACCTTTCGGCTGCCAGCGTGGTTCCGATGCTCACACAGCCAGACCCCCTGCCATGTGCCCAGGTTCAGCTTGCCGTCTGTGATGGGTATGGTCAGCGATGAGCCCAGGAAGCAAGCTTTCACGTGAGCGGGCTGTGTAATAAAAAGTATATTGAAGCATTATTTTATTATTATTGCTGGAATGTAAACTCTGATAAACATTTTAACTTTTAACACTCTCTCATAAAATTTGAATTTGTGCGTGCCGCATGCAGAGTCAGGTATTGTTGGTACTGACTTCTTCTTTTTGTTAATAAAGATATTTCTATTTGTATTAGTCAGATATTTTCTAAATATCCACATTTCACTAGCAACTCCCACAGTCATCATTATTGTCTTGACCATTTCCCATTAGCAACTCCCAGTATCTCAATTTTATTTACCATGATAGTTAGTGAGCCCGTTTCCACTTTTACTGGACAGTACCTATATTAGAATTCTATATACTACACACTATGTCACCGGCTTTTATCACTTGGGCATAATTTTCGTAGTAAAGGCGGCCAGTAGCATCCCTCCCCAGCATGCCTGGATACCTGCCGGCGGGATAGTATATAGTAGCCTTTACAAGCAACTTCAATGAATGGACTGCCCCATTTCTTCCCATAATAGTGTTATCTGAGGCAACTAAGGAATACTGCAGGTCTTAAGCAGTGATTTGGTGGGCTATATGAAAGGCTAGCCACCTATCACCCCAAACCTATCATGACAAATACCATAAGCTTAGATACTAAATGTGAACCTTATCTTAATCTGAATAACTACTAGAGTTAGCCCGCGACTTCGTCCACACAAATGACATACCAGATTTTAAGTCAGATCATAAGCTATCAAACAAAAAAGTTTCATCAAAATCGGTTTTTGCGTGAAGCTCGATCAAACAAAAAATCCAAAAGACAGACATAAAATCCAAAAATTTGTGATATGTAATCTGTAACAGAAATGTACAGACACACTTCTGTTACAGTTTTATAATAGTTAAGATTACATTTTGTAAATAATATGTGCAGACGAAGTTTGGAGTATATTTATGTTGAAATCATAGTTTTTTATTATAATCATGATTTCTATACAACTTATATTCTTTAATTTCAAATATTATTGTTTTTAAACATGTTACCGCCGTGTTGTGCTATTTCGAATCAACCTCCTCCAACACCTCGCATATAATTCCATAGTTTACAACTACTGCCGGCCTGCAGCCATTCCGCAGCTGCACTCTGTGGCCCAGCTTTTATAAGTACAGTTTTTGAGAAGAAAATAAAATGGTTAACTTTAGCTGAACTGTAATAGAGCCTTTGTATCAATTAAATTGATGATGAAATAACAAAATACTGTTGTTTTCGAAATTATTTAGATCTCTCCAATGTTTTTACAAATTGAAGATAAACATGACATTGAATGCACATGACATTGAATACACTTTTTGCGGGTGGCGAGGTAACATGAAATCTGCAACTTTGGATTTTATTCCCATAACTTTTGATTCTAATTTTGAACGTTAAAAATCATGAAAAGTAGACTCATGCGAACCCCAAACGTTCTAAGTTCGAAATTATTGTTTCGCTATTATAGGCTGTCTCGTTTAGTGATAAGGTATAAAATTGAATGTAAATGCACATGATTGATCTTATACCGTGGCAGAGGGGAAATGCTACCGCAAGGCTAGTCCTTATAATAAATAGTTGAAGCTTGAAACATTTCAACAAGTCAGTAAAGAATAATTTAGACTGTGTGTGTGTACACCTCACATTTCAACTGATGAATATTGCATGTATGCAAAACCAAGAACTCATTTTGTCCTTGAGCTATCCTCATGCATGTGTTAATGAGAGCTACACTTGCAGTGATATGAGCTACCATATTGACTTGGAAACCTAATAAAATGTAAATAGTATTTTATATGCTCTTCATTACCCTATATTCTACATTTTTAGATCCATTCAATAATATTTTGACTAAAACTGGACACATAATTTGCTTTAAAAAAATATCATTCCGAATTTGAATTTGTTCTGCATTTAAGAGATTAAATTACTGGCCAGATAGAAGGAAAGAAAAAACATCAGTAGTTAACAGCAGTGTTCAGGGAAAAATGGAAACTCACCATATCATCAGGACCCTCACAGGAGTGGCGGTACGGAAGGCCCTCTGGCACAATTTTGTTGAGCATCATCTCCATGTCATCCCTGACATCCGGGTCCCAGCTCTCGTTGAGCGCCAGGCTCGCCGACGTGTGCATTACTGGAAACAACATGCCCCAAAGATCAGCTGGTGCTCGCGCGCTGAACCGCAGTGCATACGAGAGCCGGAATATCTACTAGCCGTACACATATGACCGTAGCGTAGTAACGTAACGGTATGTTTTTAATTGGCCACAAACGTTAGTAATTAGAAAATCGCGCGAGAATAAATGTAGGGCAAATATGACAAGTGGGAGGGGGGTGCAGCAACGGCGGCAAGAAACGCTGCCCTGACGTTACTCACTCTGGATGTGGCAGAGGCCGACCGCGAACTGCGAGAGCTCGGGCACCTGCTTCAGGATCTCCTCGGTGACGAGGTGCACGCCCCGGTGCTGCGGCCGCAAGTTCAGCTTCCGTTGAAACCACGCGGATCCGATCTGAATTCCTCGGTTCGAGGCCATGTTTAATTTTTAAAAACGCTACAGAGTGACCGCAAGAACACAAACGATCTTACACAACATCACTTAGAACAACCTTTACACGAATTAATCCACAATTATCATAAAAGATTCATCTTCGATCTTTAAATAGTAATAAATATAACGGAGGTTATAGGACAGATTCGACACCCTATTTTCTGCGGGAAAGTGAAACAGTCGTCAAACGAAAGAGAAAACCGATGTTAATGTTGTCAACGTGAAAAAATAAAACGACGCAACGACTTTGTGAATGAACTTGAAATGACGATTGATGAATGAAAAGTAACAAAACTCTGTAATTAAATATGTTAACCCCTCTGTTAAGATAATGTAAAATAATACGTCTTTTAGTAGATTTTCTTCTAGGTTAGTAAAGTAGTTACATACATACCTAAACCGCTAAACGATTTTCTTAGCACTATAAAACTTTCCTTTGCTGTGCATGAACATGTTCGTTATTTTTTAGGTGTGTTTTACGAAGTTATACAAATTTTTAACGTTAATCTTCTAACAAATAATTTTTTGTTATAGATAGAATACCAAAGAGTAATATAAGTATATAAGAATACTACGCGATGTTGTATGCATTATTGTAACTTTATGAATGAATTAAATTATTTATTAGTAGTGGCAACACCGAACTACTGCAGAAGGAACGTTAAGCGGGAAATTCAATTTCTCGTTAAATCGCGGTTAAATCTGTGTTAATTAATTCGACTACTGTTACCAAACAACCGTCTTGACTTATACAAAACAATTCCTTATTAAAAAGCTTCGTTACTTATGAATCTAGTACAACAGCTGACAACTTGACTGGAGTGAAATTAATGGGAGTGCCATGGAATAGCGTAATACAAGGTGTGGCTAATAACACCACACCTTCGAATTGGGACAATTAGTTTTTTACTTCAATTGAATTGTTATACGGTGGTATCGGCGTCCGCGTAGCGAATCCGGTATAAAAAGGCATACATTCGCAATGGATAACTTAATGGACGCTATTAAGAACTCGGAGGAGCCGGAATGGCTCGAGACGAAGGTTTTTGGTGGATTAAGGCTATGGCAGATAATGTTCTTTTGTTTGGCTGGCGTTATGACCACGAGTGAGTAATAAAATGGACCGATCAATGTAATTAAATTAACACATTGTGTTCGCTAATAAAAGTTGTGTAGCAAGTGATTAACTAATTAATCATGAGTGTTTGCTAAAGTGCTGTTAGCGTAGCGAGTGGTAACAAAACATGTTAATTTACTTTCAGAAATATTAAAATACTTGAGACACTTCTTTTTGAGTTATATTCAAAGATATTTGTCGACTTTATACAGGTGTTTAGGGTAAACAGTTGCATTACTTTAAGAGGTGGTTACAACCATGAGACTGAACCACTTTCCCTAAGAAACCTATAGGAAATACGCAAAAACATTTTTTGTACTTTCCATACCTACTAAATGCAATCCGTTTGTATGAAAACTCGAAAAAAGAAATTGGGAATCTCCTATAGGTTTCTTAGGGAAAGTTATTCAGTATCATGGCAAAGAGAATGTAACTCACTTCGTTATATATCATGGGTACAATCACCCCTTAAAGTAGTGCAACTGTTTACCATAACATCCTGTACCTTTATTTAAAGTACACTTTCGACTTTGTAATTTGTATGAACAAAATTGTCTACCTACTTTCAAAAGTTCTGATTTTACGATCGATATAGATTAAAAAAAAAACTAAAAATAAAAAAAGCTAATTTTGCAGTCGTGATGGTGTGCTGCTGCTTCCGTTTCCGTATCCCGCGCACGAAGCAGCAGATCGAGGCAGACTACCAGCGCCGGAAGATCACCACCAAGTTCCGGCAGCAGCTCGAGACCATCCAGGACGCTAAGATGGACGCCATGTCGCTGAAAGATGGTTATTGGATAGGATAACCGTTTATTAGCTTTACTTTGAATTAATGTGGGAAAGAAACTTTTCTGTTATTGGCTTTAGCTCTCCTAGGAGCTCCGAACGGTAAATCCAGTCAACTGCGACAGTAGCATTGTGCTGAGCTTCTTGCATTTGACCATTAAAGGATGATTCAGATCTACCGGCTCGCATCGGCCCGGCCCGGAACGGAGCCGTACGCGTGTCGCGGCACCCGTACGGATAGCCGCGGCCGCGGCACCGAACCAACGCGAAGGCAGTCGATCGCATGTCAACGGAGCCGGTTATATGTCGCGGAATCCGTCGGCAGCCGTACGGCCGTCGCGTATGCGAACGGAGAAAATACGCTAAGTTGCAAGCAAATATGAACTGTGATTTCTGTTTACACATTTTAATATCCTTTGCCGCATTAAAAAATACCGTCCGGGCCGGGCCGATGCGAGCCGGTAGGTCTGAATCGTACCTGAGATTACCTGTCCATTGACGCGGAGCTAGGCGGCCGAGCGGAGCGTGCGAGTATTGCGGAGCGGAGTTGCGGCTGTGGGTGCCTATTCACTGATGCGAAGCAAGGACTGCGGAGCGGAAAAACGGAGAAATATTGACCAATAGGCCCCGCTCCGCCCCCTCGCTCCGCTGCCCCGCACCGCTGCTACGAGCTGCTTCCGGAAATGTATGAATTTTTAAACTAGCTCGCAAATCCCTGGCCACTGGAGCGGAGCGGAGATTTTATGCAATACTATTTATTGTTAAATTTTTCTCCGTTTCTCCCCGCCGCAGCCTCACTCCGCTTCAATGGACAGGCACCCGTACCTATTGTCATAATTTTGTTTTTCAGCAAGTGGCATGACAACAATAATGTTCGAGTAAAGGAAAACTAACTTACATAACTTAGGAGGTTTCTACAGGCATTCTAAAGGGTGCTATTTATTAAATTTCACATGGCTTATTTCGACACATCATCATCAGCCTGCCATAGTCCATATATGATCGTCCAACGCCCGCCGACCTCATCCTATCACTACTCTACTAACTGGTACGAAAATTACTGAAATGGTTCTTGTTTTTGAGAATTTTTAGATTTTTTGTGCGTCAATTTCCATTCTATAAAAATCCGACGAATCAGGAATACGACGAATCGGAAACAAATCATGCAAACTCAATTTCACAAAATGTTATCTGCGATTGTGTGGATTTCATTTCACTTGTGGAATATACCGCTGATTCAATACTTTAGTATTTATATCGTGTTGAACACTACATGCAATTCCAAATTTGATACTCCAAAATACGTACTACTTTGATTGACGCACAATCAGTCCATCTCTATTTGCACTACGGTCTAGATAAGATTATTGTAATGAACACCAGCATATCGTATGTCGCTAAGTATAACAGTACAAGTGTTTTATCGTCCGTGTCCTACGCACGCTGCCAGCCTTGGATCTGCTGCACGAGAAGAAAACAATGGACGAGGAGAAGCAAGAGTCGCAGCAGAGCTCCATGTCGCCGCAACAAAGTAAGAGTACTCAAGTATCTTGCGCCCAAGAACATTGTACACACAGGGTGAAATTGACATTATTAGCAATCTTTTTAAACTAAGAGTCTACCCATCAAACTGAACGACTTTTACTATAGGGGCAAACCAATCGGAGAAAATTAAAAATCTGCTGTTCCATACTAAACTGCATAGTATGCAACAGCTGTTTTTTTTCGGTCGGTTTGCTCCCATAGTAAAAGTTGTTCAGTTTGACGGGTAGACTCTTAGTTTAAAAGGATGCTAATGATATCAATTTCACCCTGTATTATCCTATCTTGCATGTGTGACGTCACAGAACAGAATCGATAAATTTTTTTAGGTTTCTGAAATCTGGATCTGCCTGGGAAACAAAATTAAAAAAAGTTTTTATTCATATTAATTTAGTTCACTTAAAATCAATAACCAATCGGACAGATTTTTTTGTTGAGAGTACAAGCTTGGATAAGTTATATGTCAAAATTGACAGTCAAAGCTACAAAAGCGTAGAAAAAAATTGCAACCAGTACTGGCCTCTAAACCCTATCCATATACACGCACACAGACATAATTTATATGGCGCCTCACGCCCACGCAACCTAAGAAAGTTGGCCCCTTTTGTTTTATACGGTAGAAGCATGAGGCTCTTTCTAGACTTATACTTTTTCTAAGAGTACAAGCATAAAAAAATTTCCAAAATTATTATTAAATAAATTAAAAATTTGATGTTCCTCAAGATAGAGAGGTCGCCCCAGGTATCTTAGGATCGACGTTAGTGGTGGCTGACCTACGTGAGCTTCAAGCAAACTTCTGGTGAGAGGTCGCGCAGGACAGTGCTTTCCCATGCAGTAGAAAGATGCGGATCTCCATAGTAATTTTGACATTTTCAACTGCTGAGTTTAGCGAATGGGATTTAAAAGTTATGTTACTTATGTTATTCAATGTTGTATTTATTTTGTAGCTTTATTTGTATTTTGTTTTGTTTAAAAGATGTGTGTTGTAGAGTTTCTGACCGCATCTCTGCAACGGAGCACCTTCGGAGGCGGTGGTAAAAAAAATTGTATATCAAGATTAAATTGCAGTAGTCATTTTGCACTATGACAACTACGATATTATAATCACTAAACTACACTTTGACTACTTATATAGGGACTAGTTATGCGTGCAATTCTACTAACAAAAATTTCTGACACTTATTGCGGGGGGCGAGGTAACATGAAATCCGCAACTTTGGATTCCCCATATCTTTAGATTCTAATTTTGACTGTTAAAAATCATGAAAAGTAGTCTCGTGAGAACCCCAAACGTTCTAAGTTATTGTTTCGCAATTATAGGCTGTCTCATTTAGTGATAAGGTATAAAATTGAATGTAAATGCACATGATCAATTGTTCTTATACCGTGGCAGAGGGGAAATGCTACCGCAAGGCTAGTCCTTATAATAAATCGATCTGGAAACCGGGTTTCTGGGTCTACTGGTTTTGGTCTGTCTCAATCCAAGTGTGCAAACAAAATATATCCTACATTGATATCTTTGTTACAGGTTCTTTGGACGCGACTACGAATCCTGAAGGTCCAAAGCCTGAACCTCAGGGGACCGGGTTCGTCAAGTTCGCGACCAAGGTAGCGCATTTGTCCAAACTGGGCGATCCCAAATCGCCCACCTCACCCGATTCAGCGGGCAAAATGGATTTTTAATTTTGTTTACAAAGTTTTTTATACATTGTATTTTCTATAACGTGTTTCGTAGAGAGAATCTCTAGTTTCTTGTATCTACTTATATTCGTAGATTGTAGATGACTTACGTGCTTTTATATTATACGCAGACAGTGTAACATGTACTTATTTAGGTACTTGAAATGTTTTACGAATGATAAATCAGTGAACATATTTTTAGATAATGTCTTCTAAGAAGTGTATTACTAAATAAACAACAAATTGCAGTAAGATGTTTTGTTTAATCTAGAAAATAAAAAATACAGTATAAACGGATTTTAAATCACAAGAATAATTACATATTCACAAATAACTTCCGTATCCTGGACAGTTTACATAATCTCGCGTTAAAACTGTCAGTAAAAACAATGATCAATTGTAAGCAATAACTTTAAAGCAACATTTAACTTACTTTATAATACATAAATAATACATCTTGCAAATAAAAATTACATAAAATTCAAGTTAGCTACAAAATTTTATTAAATAGTTAAATTGTTTCTACATGCTTTCATTACGTTCGTAGCATACATCCCGTATGCCTTGTAACCTGTCATGTTAAATAAAAACGTCGTTATCTTTAATAATGACTAAAGTGAATTACATTTATAATCCTATGACTTCCGGACAAACCATTTCGATAGCCTAAACAACGCTCAGTCCATGACTCGATATTTGCTTTGCCATTATTTCACCCAAATTCAAGAATATCTTACGCGCTAATTTTTCCAAAATAATTTCTTATTGTATAACCAGTGAGTTCGAAAGATTTTTGAAGTAGTCTAATTTTAACCAGTTAATAGTTTTAAATATAGATCCTTGGTGTTTCTGCTTTGTTGAGCAATTTTATTCTCTGTGCAGATGTAAACAAATACAACATTTATATTGGCATCATTTCTACGGGATCCTAAAATAAAAATTAATTTGTTCAAGAAATACATTAGAATTTAAAGGTGGTTAGTTCAAGGTACAAGTTTAAGAAAGTTAAACAAAATAAATGCTAGTTTCAACTGGAATAGTGTTTAAATTGCACTTAAATATCGACACGCCGAGTACCCTCTAAACTAGCGACTCTATCAAACCAAAGGCCCGCTGCGTGGCGGCTTTAAACCAAACTGAATCCAATCTCCATATAAATAAGGCCATTTAATTTTCATCGTCATTTATCTTGTTTATGGAAGAATCTATTGAGAAATACTATACACTTTCACTTATATTATAATTGAATCGGACCTACCTAAAACGAAAGAGTGTAACATTAAAATTATTATTGTTCGCATATTGCATAGCATTATGAAACTATATTGTGTTTATAAACCACTGAATAATTCGTACGTGTTTGTGCATGTTACCTGTCTCGATATTGCAGAGATATACATTTTTACAAGTTTGTAAAATCGAAACAATAATAGGCTAGATTTTATAATACATTTACCCTACATGAGGATTGGTAATTGATTAACTTACATTAACAAAATTACGTAAGCTACAGGTGTGCTCGCTCTCATGGACACTATAGTGCTCTAAGGTGGTTCAAACAAACATAAGGGACGCGTCCCGACACCTTAGAAGAGGCATACAATAATACCAACAGTTGAAAAATGCATCTTTCAAGCGCGATATCACTTTAGTACCTTGTCTTCTTACAGAACGTTTCAAAAAGCTATCATGACGAGGTTCTAAAGATTCGCGAACGTACAGTTCGCTAATGAAGGCCGAGTTGACCTACTAATCAGTTTCTATACACTATTATTTCAAATGAAGGATGAATGATGGTGTCTAGTCTATCCTAAGAGGCAGAACACGTCCCATTGTACACTAAAAAGATTTAGGAACCCAAGTTTTGAACGCTGCAGTACCACCACTATAAATATAACTCTCATTATAATAAAGCATAATTTTGTTATCAACAATTACTACGGCAACATTATTTATTGACTTTTACGCTAGGCTTGAAGTTTTGACAATAATTAATAATAATAAATATTTATATAAATACAATGTGCACATTTCTCGGCAGTTGATAAATATTGAGCATATTAAATGTAAATATTTGGCATTTGATTTGATGTCAATTGGCAATAACATTTTTTTTTACAAGTATTTTGTGACGAAAAGTTTTACTTTTAAACTCAAATGCACAAATCGGAAATAAATACTAATTAAACATGATTATTGATTAATAAATGGTGGATCGAAATACGCACATTGCTGGAGTCCCGTCGAGTTGGACGCGTCCACTCGAATAGGATCTCTTGCTTCAACACTGTATAGAATGGATGCATTAGACATGGAGTTGGTAAGGTACGTGTAGTGTAGTGTAGTCGACGAACGGAACGGAACGACTCGGCTGGTGTGAGGAGATGTAAGGGAGGCCACGTCGCAGTAACTACGTGAGTGGAGACAGCTACGCTGCGGTCGGCGCCTACGTCTCGCCGCGGCCCAACACTCAATCTCGCCTTACAAACGTTCTTCCCCTAGAATACAAGTTCAATATTAAAATACGATCAAATGGATCGTATTACAATTACTGTAGGTACGTGTTTTAAAAACAGTTTGTTCAACACAGCTATAAACTAAATATTCAGTATTAATTTCTACTATATGACGGCCCGGTAGCTCAGTCGGTAGTGAACCTGCCTGCTGTGCCGAGGGTCGCGGGTTCGAATCCCGTAAGTGACAAATATTTGTATGATGATCCAATATTTATTTGTACCCGGCCATGGATGTTTGTAACTATATATACTGTAATCTATATCGTTGTCTAGTCATCATAATATAAGTCCAGGCTAGATTCTGGTACTTTAAATGAGACTGGATAATTTGTGTGATTTGACAATGCCCAAGATAAAAATACCTTTAAGATACACTAGAGCCACGGCAAATTTAAGCCCATTTCAATGTGACGCTGACGTGAATGTGATGATGACAGGGGGTCATCATTATGGCCAGCGTGAAAAAGAACTAAACTCATTTATGTTGGCGTAATGTAAGTTGACCTAGATTTTATTTAATAGTATCATATGTTTCCATGCTCTCTACTATACTCCCAGAGAGGATAGGATAGGATATAAATTATGCAATTTCTGAATACACTCTTTGCTCTAGCAACGCATAAATTCTGTCCAGTGTTACAGTGCACCCGTCATCGTCTGAAGCTTGCAGGTTTCCTCTCACGATGTTCTCCTTTATCGTAAAGCCAGTGGTGTTATAAGTACAGAAGAATGAATGTATAATAATGTGTACTAACGTGATAGTCTTGCGCTCGTTGGGTCTCGTGGTGATCTGCGGACGCGCACGGTTCAGCACCTTCAGCAAGTCCCCGGCCTTGGCGCGCATGCGAGAGTGTACGTACACCTACACAAACAAATTATTACTTTTTATTGTCAGCAGTGAATATAAACAAGAGATTTGGTAAGATAGTACAAGGTCTTTAAATAATTTGGTCAATGGTCAGTGAAAAAAAAACCGAGCCCGTAGTAAGAATCATGTTTCGGTACAAGAATATAGCTACAGTGGCCTATTTCATAAACATGACAATTGTAATTAACAAATTACAATTTGAAATACAGTACTGAGAATGTTAGAACATTATGTTGTTTAATGGCCACTGGCTGCAGATTTTGCAAGGAGATGGAAACTCCTCTGCACCTCCTATGTGACTGTGGCCCCCTGATGTACAAACGTAGTACTCATCTAGGTAGGCAGGTTCTGACACCAGATGAGATACAAACTATCCAGGTCAAGAATCTACTGCGTTTTCTGGCCGCAGTGGGGATTGGTAAGGAACTTTTTTTTAAAGTTCCTTACCATAGACCATTGCTGGTCCTTTGTGAACTCCCAAAAAGGGAGTTCACAAAGGACCAGCAATGGTCTACGTGGCACAGGCTCAACAAGCCTGCCAAGGCCCAAAACCCCCCTAAATAATAATAATAAACGCCATATGTAATCAGCAATGTACTCTGAATTGCAATTGTAAATTACTATTGTCATGTTTATGAAATAGGCCCCAGGTCTACCACTTAACTGCGGATGCTACTTAGGCAGCGGAGCAGTGCGCGAGGTAGTGAAAATTATGTAACAGAACTTTTGCACTATAGCCGTGTATAGTAGTCATATTTCACCCCCTCCCGCACCGCTACACTACCTAAGGAACACACTCAGTTACGAGCTAGACTTGTACTACAACGACAACACCATCAAAGCGAGAAATCCGGACACCGCACGGCAGTGTCGGTACCGGTTAAGAGTCACTATATTCAATCAACTCCTGAATCAGAATTTAGGAGGGTAAGGATAAGAGAGTGCATCTGTGTATAGCTCACTCACACTATGCCTACGCTGTCAGTCCGTCCGTCGGTCCTTGCTTCAGAGGGCTGTAAGGACGCTAAGGTTACCGGAAAATACAAATTATTTGGTACGATAACATAATGTGTGGCGGTACGGAATCACCCTCGGTGCGCAAGTAGTCCGACTCGCACTTGGCCGCACGCCAAAAACAGTCCCTTCAGTCTTTAGTTGGTTTGGACCAGGCGTGATAAATAAGAGATATAATGAAATAGTAAATATAAAGGTGCGAGTACCTTGGAGCACTTGATGTGGTAGTGAAGGTAGTCGCGGAACATGTGGAGCAGGTCGATCGTGTTGTCGCGCGCCGCTTCGCACGTGTGTCGGGGGAACAGCACTGCGAACAAACACAACTTATTTATTATTAACTCATCGTTAGGGGCAGTTACAATCATCACATCTCTCACTTGCGACAAGAACACGTTAAATGCTGGGCCACACAGAGTGCAGCTGCAGAACGGTTGCAGGCCGGCTGCGGGCCGGCAGTAGTTGTAAACTATGGAATTATATGCGAGGTGTCACACTGCGGCTACCGTTCCGCAGCTGTTCCGCAGCCGCACCGGACTGCATCTACAACTACTGCCGGCCCGCAGCAGGCCTGCAACCGTTCTGCAGCTGCACTGTGTGGCCCAGCCTTAAATCCGAAACCAGAAGCAGTAGCATTTTTTTTTTATTTTAACACTTTATTGTACACACAGAAATATAAATGAAAACAGCATAATAGACAATTACCGCAGATTTTTTAGAAAACGCCTTGAAAAAACGCTGTAACTGTATGGGATGTCTTATTTGTTTCAAAAATCGGTTTCACAATTAGCTAAGAAATATCGCGCCTTAGTAGCAAGTAGAACGCGATGCGGCGGATTTTTTAAGATATATTTTGTATAGATAACATGTTCTTGTTGCAAGAGAGCGACATATTTCAATGCAGGGGCCGATCAGGACTACCATACCATCTTTTAATTTACACACACACCTCAAACCGAAACCTCATCCCCTAGTCGTATCGTAACACACCCATAGGAAAATACAGTCTTAATACAATGACGTACCTTACGTAAAGTTATATAATCGTAAGATTCGTTAAACTAAGCCATGTGTAGGAATATCGGTAATATCAATAGCTTATCTGACAGGTCGTTTGACATATTTTTCATACGAAATATGTCAAAAGATCTGTCTTATAAGCTGTTAAGAACTTATTCAGAAGTGTTAAAACAGACCCCAAGGGCCTGTTTCACCACTTTTGGATAAGTTCTTGTTAGCTTATCTGACAGCTTATTTGACATATTTTGTATGAAGAATATGTCAAATGAGCTGTCAGATAAGCTAACAATAACTTATTCGGAAGTGGTGAAACAGGCCCTTAGTCATTTAAACTTATACTATGACTATTATTACCCGCGCTAATAAAGAACAGAATAAAACAACAACAAAAAAAACAAATAAAGATTTTGATTGATTGAATTTGTTGAAACCAAGTGTAGAATAGATGTCTCTTACTCAAATGAACACTTCTTAAAGTGTGAGCAAGATAACTACAGTTAGCACAATACAGTAGTTGAATGTTTACTCACCAAACGTAACATAACTGATATTTTCTCCTACTTTCGCATCGGTGTCCATGAGTTCTAGTGGCGGCTCCTTGTGTGAAAATAGAACCTGAAAAACAAATTACACTTAAATACGTGCTTTCGGTAAAAAGAATGTAAGCACGGCGACACATAAAGCTATACAAAACCAACATAAGCTGGCCGCGCGACGATAACGTTACTCGACCTACGCGCGGCCAGCTTATGTTGGTTTTGTATAGCTAGATGTGTCGCCGTTTGTACATTACTCCGATCCCAATTTATACTTAAGCAGCTACGAAAGTTATAGATGAGTCGTCCGAAGATATAATCAAAACTCGTGTAAGCAGTTTCATTACATGTTCGAATCCGATAAATATCAGTTAGATTTTATAGGTGGAGATTATTAGCTTACAGTTATAAGGATGTGTTTATAATAAAAATAAAATAGATAAACATTATTTCTCATCTAACGTCCATCGCATCTTCCACCTAAATACCGTAAAATTAGGTACATGGTTGGTTCTGTATACAAAGGTGTAATAAAACAATGAAATTGACGTCCAAATTGTCTATGACTCTATGAGAAATCTTCTATAATAAAGCTGGCTTTCCACCAGAGAGCTGTGCGATATAGCGAGGAAAAAATCAAAAAATACAATACCTTCAATTTCCTTCAAACACGACGGACTGTTTCCTCGCACACCGCTTTGCTGCCCCGTACAACCGTCGGAAAGCCAGCAGGACTAGGTAGAAAGTAATAGATATAAAAAGCAGTTTTACCTGTGGCGCAGTGTGTGAGGCTCTCCGGCCCTCCTTGAGCTCCTGCATGAACACCTTGCCGATGACCATGTCGTCCTCGTGCCGGAACACCGTCGAGAACACCACCGTTACTCGGTCTTCCTGCGCTTCCACGTATCTGCGCAATATTACCGTTACATTAACAAGATAACTATTTTTGCGACTTAAGATGCCAGTTCGTACTGCCAGTGATGACATACTGAGGCGTGGTTGCTCACTCAAGATGAAAAAACTTTGACTACTTATATATGGACTAGTTACGCGTGTAATTCTACTAACAAACATTTCTGCCACTTTTTTCGGGGGGCGAGGTTACATGAAATCCGCAACTTTGGATTTTATTCCCATAACTTTAGATTCTAATTTTGAACGTTAAAAATAATGAAAAATAGTCTCGCGTGAACCCCAAACGTTCTAAGTTCGAAATTATCGTTTCGCAATTATAGGCTGTCTCGTTTAGTGATAAGGTATAAAATTGAATGTAAATGCACATGATTAATTGATCTTATACCGTGGCAGTGGGGAAATGCTACCGCAAGGCTAGTCCTTATAATAAATAGTCAAAGTGAAAAAAAGGATGAAAGTCACCCAAAGGACAATGGGGGCTATACAGAGTGTAAAATAAAATGGGACAGCTACATAAAGGGGTGCTTCAGACCATCAAACTGAACAACTTTCTCTATGGGACCAATATCGAAATCGCGAAAAATAAATCTGCTGTCCCATACATTTCAATCGAGTTATGTTTGCAATTTTGTATGGGAGAGCTGAATTTTTTTTCGCGATTTAGATATTGGTTCCATAGAGAAAGTTGTTCATTTATTGTACACTCTGTATATGCACGGAGATCGGTTCAGAAATAAAGAGATTCACAGAAGAACCAGAGTAGCCGACATAGCCCAAAGCATTGCTTGGAAAGAAGAATAGCGGAAGGGCCTGTTATTTAAGAGTTTCGGTCCCAGTCGTAGAGATATCGTACAAAAATGAAACTTAGCAATAGGTGTAGTGTGTAGAATAAAATTTGCTGTCGTTACTTTTAGCTTAAAGGCTATCTTTTACTCTGTGCTGTTAAACCTATCTTGTCGTAATAATAACAAGTCTTACAGTGTTTCATCCTGCCGGTAGTTGATGACAGCCCGCTTATGGCCGACGTCGCCGTCCTGCTGCAGTCGGAAGTAGCGCTCGAAGACGGACGCGAAGCAGTTCCTCTTGAGGAGGCCCACCTTCTTCACGAGCTCCTCCCAGTCCTCCGGCACGTTGTCCATGTCCATGTCCAGGAGCACTGACACATTGTAACCTGGTGGGGAACAGTTAGATTATTGAGTGTAATTTATTGAATCAGGCTTTTCTTTGCGGAAATCAATGACCAAATTTATTTCCGCAAGATCGTATAACTAGGGGCCAGACTCGCGGTAGCATTCACCTCTATCAAGTTACATAATCAATTGATCATGTGCATTTACATACAACTTGATACCTTATCACTAAACGAGACAGCCTATAATTGTGGAACAATAACTAGTCAAAATTAGAATCTAAAGTATTGGAATGCAATCTAAAATTGAGAATTTCTGTAAGCAAGGATCATTTTCAGCCTATGTAGGTTGTATAGGTGGCTAGCCTTTCACACACAAAAATTTGCTAAAGAAACCTTATACCTTAGTCGCCTTAAGACACCCACGCCACGTCAAGATAATGGGGTGGTCTATCCTTAGCCGGAACCACACGGCAATCAGGCCCTGTACCCGTACTTTCGATTTTCGATATATCGAGACTGTTTCGGTCCGAACTACATTGTAATAGAGTTGACATTGGAACGAAAACGTTCACTCAATTGCGAAGTTCGAATGTCCGTGCAGAGGCTCAGTTTCTTATTACCAAAGAATATAAACTAACGTAAAAAGAAGCGACACTGACGTTTATGTGCAGTAAACGACCTCGCGGCGATGTGTGGGTGTCTGGGCGCGAACGGGGGCGAGCGGAGGTGTGGAAAGGCGACCAGCGGTTTGCCTAGTCGAAGGGTCCCAGTCACCACCGGGCCGCGCCGTCTCAGCTCGAAACTCGAATCAATTGACGTCGTTCACTCGCGCCGCGTCGTATGCGCTTTTATACTAGCTTTAGGAATATTTTGTAAAAAATAAAGACGATTTGTCCCAAACATTGCGAAACAGTTTGTTGGCCGAGATACGGCATATAACTTTTGAAATGCCTTGTGAATGCTTCCTATTAAATTTTTTGAAAAAACTGTTCGTACGATTTAGAATATTCGCCGTGAATAAAGAAAATAATAAAATGTTTAAAGTAAGTCGAAAAACCGAAAACATATTAAAGTAAGCAATTTATAACACATGTGAAAGCTATATATATTTTAAACCTTACATAAATAAACATCTTTCATTTAGTGATTATTATTTCCTTGTGCCGCGGTAGCTAAACCGCCATGCGCCAGGCGCCAACCCTGTGTCTTACACCAATAGGCCGTTGTCGCCCCTGTGGTATTACCAAAGAATTGGTATTACCCCACTTATTTGTGATTTTTACTCAGTGTACTTTAACTTCGTTCGCTATGTACCCATACATGAATGGACGCATATTGGGCACTGTTATAAAGTCTGCAAAACGCGCATTATTTTTATTTTTATGTTTAATAGGTAAACATTTGACTTCAATCTCACCTGATGTTAAGTGACGATGAGGCCGAAGATGTAGCATGCTTACCTAGAAAAATGCCTATTCACTCTCACCTTGAAGAGGCCCAGGTTGTATTGCTCAGGGAACAGGTCCGCAGGCAGTGCGTTCCACTTTCCACTAGGTTCCACTCCTTAGTCGTGCGCATTATAAAAGAAGAAGCAAACTTCTTCGTGCGAATTGCTGGTAGGTCAACGACATAAGGGTGGAAACCCAGCCTGCGTCTCGTCCCTCGCAGATGAAAGGGAGACGGAGGTATTAGCTTGTGTAATTCCGTCGCATATGCGTCAGGAGGCATGAATGTTATTCCATTCCTTAAAAATAGCTTTAAAAATCGTCTCAATCCCAAATTGGAATTTCCGTCAGTATTTTCTGTGGTTTCATTAAGTATTCAATGTTGTGGCATATTTCTGACAGCGTGTTTTTGAGATTTAATTCACTAGTTTAAGAGCCTTGATTTTTGAGCGAAGGCAATTTCGTGACTGCACCGCCGGCATCGCGACATCGCAATGGAATCGCCGCGATTTTTACTGACGTTATCGCCGCGACACATATGCATAAATATCGCAGCGATATCGTTTCATACCATATCGTTCCACGCCTAAGCTAAGCACAAAAATCGCTTGTGTGATATGACTCTGTTTGATTTGTGAAGACACTAATATTTTAAGTTGGTTATTATTTTTTTTACTTTATAAATTTATAAGCCAATCCTATTCCAACTGAATACCGTGTAGTGGCGTGCAGCAACAGGCAACTAATAGGTCGATAGAAAACACTTCAGTGGACTTTAATTACCATTTCAATGTCCCTTAAGGGCACAAGGACACAAGTTAAGTCAATATGTCCACTAATCAGCTTCAGTTTCTATTCAATTAGTCATAGAATAATCAAATCATATTCTGAAACATGCTAAAAATGTATTTTATATTATTGTTATATTATTGGCGACCCTGTTGGTGCAATGGTTGCCACGCCGGACTGCCAAACCGGGGTCCTGGGTTCGAATCCCGGTTCGGTCATGGATGTTATATGATTGTGCCGTTGTTGTATGATTCCCATAAAAAAAAAGCCTATGGCTTACTTGGGATCATTATTATATCTTTTTTTGCAATTGCATTCAGCAAGTAGTAACTACTATTTATGGTGCATTAGTTAGAATCCTCGATTATGTATGTAATTCGTATTGCAAGGTTCAAGTAGATGACAAGTTACTATATTTAGACATTCTGCACACTATGCATCCTGAATTGATCATTTTATGTTACTGGTTTAAATGATTCTGAAGTATAAGTACGTAAATAAATTTGTATTGAATGTAATGTATAAGGATAAAGAGGAAACATTTATTATGTTTAATAAATCGAGGAAGACCAAACAATTATACTACCGTCATCACCTAATAATAATAACAATTCTAATAATTTAAGCTGTGATCCACAACCACAATAAACACATTTTATTTAATTTCAAACATTATTAGAACAAGACTTTTTCCACTCAGAGGCATTTGGAAAGAAAGTCTAGCCAAATAACATTCAATTGACTTCAATTATACTTTATTGCAAACCAAAACAAAACATACATTTGAATAAAGATAAAGAATTACAAGTATGTGCAAATAAAACGGTCTTATCGCTGAAAAGCGATTTATCACTTTACACATTACGTTACATTGGGACTGCGGCCCTTATGTGTAGAATTCCACTTAGACACATACGTGCGTCAATCCAATGCAACTTTGACTCACGCCCAAATGAAGTAAAATGTAAAAATTTTTAATATTTAATGAATAAGGATTTCGACATAGAATATACCACATTATCTCTTCCTCTTACGGGGCGATTGCGGCATAAGGACTTATATTTCCATCCTGAAATCATCCGAATATGCTAATAGTAAACTTTGCTACACATGACTGCCTAAGTTTCACACCACCTTGAAATAGAATATGGAGTGCGATTTTTGAATCTCATACATTAAACTCAGCAGTTGAAAATGTATATAGATACGCATCTTTCTAATGCTGATTTGACTTTCATAAATCGCACTCCTGCAGTATGATTTTTGAATGTCAAATCATCAATAGAAAGATACACATCTCCATAGTAATATTGACATTTTCAACGGAGTTTAAAGAATGAGTTTCAAAAATCGCACTCATGGCCATGAGAAGTATTTTTTGATACCATTAAATATTGAAAATCCTTTCAACATATAAATCTTTAAATTGTCAATAATTTCATTCAAGTTGGCGCGTAATCTTATCACCATTCAGTTTTAAAAGCAACAATTTTAATCTTATCAGCCTGCACCAGATAAAATGTATCAAAATATTAACTGTCTCTCTATTTTTATTTATTGAAAAGGCTTAACTCTAAGGTGTTATTGATTTGTCATACATGACTACATACGACATTGCCTACGTTGCTGATTAGAATTATGTGTAAAACTGATTAATAAACTCGGATTCATAATTCGGCGACCAAATTTATTATGAACTAGCGTCTGCTACTTTGTCTGCACAAATTATATACCAGATTTTAAGTCAGATCATAAGCTATCAAACAAAAAAGTTTCATTAAAATCGGTTCAGTAGTTTTGGCGTGATGCTCGATCAAACAAACAAACATACAGACAAAAATCCAAAAATTTGCTGATATGGAATCAGGGACACCTAAAAACCATATTGTAGCCTATTTTTATTAATATCTTCAATGTACAGACACACTTCTGTTACAGTTTTATAATAGTATAGAAGATGATTTTGAATGGGTCTATTCATAGGGTTACGTCAAAACTGGTCATCGAATTATGAATTTTAGTATAATCAATATGCAAGAACAAATATTGTTATTTGTGTATAATTGTGCCTCAAAACTATAGGGCCTCTTGGGAAGGTAAGGCAGATGATCCCAGATACTGCCTTGACCAGGCGGTATTTGTTAATTCAAGCTTGATGATTTTGCTTAAAAATACTCCAACAGCATGTTGAATACCTCCAACAATAAGGACAGGGCTTGTGTGGTTATGGCCCCACTGTTACCCTCATTCGTAAGAGAACACCTGTGTCTTGTAGTGGAACATAATAGGCTTATAATATAATTAATGAATCTCTACATATTTGTGTCAAAAATAACTAGCTTTCATATGCTGTTGTATTCAAATAATAAATAGACAGAGCCAAATATCTACATTTACAATGTTAATCCTGATACAGCTGTATTCATGATTCTGAACCTATCAATAAACTTGAATTCTCATTATCTGGTACAAAATATGCATTCAATGAATAATGCTTTATTAATAAAACATTGTACACTAATCTACGCTCAAAATTTAAATAGCTATTCTATTAAACATTTCCTCTAAAACCTATGTAATGCAACAATAGCCCCATTTATAATGCAAATTGAACAAAAACAGCAGGCACACGCTTCCTACAGTTTATGCAATAGTGAAACAGTTTTTCTGCCTATTGTATTGTTATTACTACTCATAATCTTGATGGAAAGTTAATAGAGTGTAAAGTTAATTCCATTAGATTATGTCATTAAATGTTATTGATAGGTGGATAGTGGGAATATTAATTAAGAATCATGATTAGTGGTTTGGCTACAAGCATTACAAAAATACTAACAAGCATAACTTTCTCAAGAGGAATAAAAAAATAAAATTTTTTAATTGTCAGAATCTAAATTGTATTTTTTTGCGTCTTATACTTTTTTGTGTCCTTATCACTTTCAGTAGGTATATTACGCTCGTACTATCTGGTCCATTCAACTATTAGTGTAAAATATAGGAAACTTCATAGGATTTAATTATTACCTTTTGCCTGTAGTTTTGGCACCAAAAAATTTGGTAATTTTCAGAATAAAAGTATACTTAATCCTATCCCATACTTGAACCTCTTTTGCCGAGCCTTTAAAGTCTTGTAATCATTTGGCAACATATCTTTAGCAATGCTGATCGGCAAATCTACCATAATGGCAAGGTTAAACTCAATGACAAGCCATCAAATAGACAAAAAAGGAACTTTTCCAAATTTTATTGAAATTGGTTCATATCTTATTAGATATAATAAAATATGGATATCTTACCAGATTCAGGTTCAGTGAGTAAAGGCCCGTAGACCCTTTTGAGCAGTTCATCTGCTCCATGTTCTTCTAGCTGCTTGTAGAACTTGAGTGATATACTAACCTGGAAACAATGTGTGTCAATATCAATTGTTGTTTAATTTACAATAGTCTCATGGAGTGGAAGAATTCTATGAATAACAATAGTCATATTAATAATATTTATTTATTAGTGAATGTGCCCGGGTAGGTCAAATCTGAGTTACATGCATACATAAACTCTCAACAATAATCTCTTTTGGGGTGGTTAGAGACATAGCTGTCTTGCATGTAGTTGTAACAAGGCTCAGTTTTAGCAGTCTCAAGGTGAAGTTATGTGTGATGATGTAGACAAGGTGTTACAAAAATACAAATAAACATTTAAGGGGGTGGTGTAGAGCATCAAACTGAACAACTTTCATTATGGGACCAATATATAGTTGTTCAGTTTGATGGTCCAAACCAACCCCTTAAAAAGTTTAAAATTTTTATTTTTACTTCTGTAACACCCTGTACAATGATAGGTGGCTGGCCTATATCTCATACATTGCATAAGAAACCCGCACACGCACTGTCTTCATTATACCATTGGAAAATATGGGGTGGTCCATTCTAAGCCAGAACCACACGGCACAATCATCTTTTAGTGAACATTAGAATACGATTTTTTCAACGATTTGTAAACATTTTATAAATGGTTAAGTTATGAGGTGAAAGGCAGGTTTTGCTGTGTTTTTGTCAGTAGAACCACAGTATAAGACAGTAATCCATCTTCATACAGTGGTACCAAACGCGGCTAGTATGTGTGCTCGCCAGTACGTACGCTTTATAGCACGCACACACTGACAATATCTCTGACTGCCATGAATGCACCAGACGGGGCTACGCGGATATATTGTCAGTGTGTGCGTGCTATAAGGTGTACGCTGCGTTTGGTACTATTGTATGAAGATGGATTACTGTCTTATACTGTGGTAAAACACTAGCCACTTGCAGCTTCAAGTTTAAGTTAAAATTGAACCTTTTTACAACTGCAATCTGCATGCTAGCAAAATTGTAACCAACACAAGTGGGAAAGTGTCATGAATGCATGAATGTAAAGCTGTTACCATTCTTATAAGGTCAAAAATGATCCACCTACCCTAACTTTGGTTTTATCTCCATTGACATTGGATATATGAAATAGCACTCCATCAAAATCTGCTACAGTCACATCTATGGATTCAGGCTTTAAGCTGGAAAGGGATACAAATAAAAACAATTTGTTTAAATTAAAATAATTAGTCAGTTCCTGTGTGGGGAATGTTATCTCTGTGGGTGCACTCACAAGTGTCAGTGGCACGTATCAAGTGCATTATATTGTTTACTACCAGTGGAATCCGAAAACATTTTTATAGGACGTATCCGCACACCGAAAGTACCAACAAACAGCTTATGAGTCATACATGCTGAGATAGGCGGTAACGCGTCATACGTTCAAACTGGACCAAAAGGAAAACTATATTAGGACTTTAATTAATGTTTGTCCTCTAATTACGAGGACTCTGCATTTCAGCAACCAACGTGGGCCCACCCAAGAATTTGACACTTGTCAAATTATTCCCAAAAAGGGGTTATGGCCAGGGGTCGGCCTTTCGAAAAGCCGCCCTGAGACAATATAGCGCCAAGTAAATGTAAATTTAATGCACACTTGTAAATCACATCACGATTATAAAAACAGTAAACTTTCTAAGCGTAACGTACTCACCGCGCCAGTGCATTTTTATATTTTACTGTTAGTGTTTCTTCTATAATTCTATTATTGATCTCGAGTAAGATCATTATTTAACAATTTATAACCTACAGCTTTTTCATAAAATCAACGCTTATAGCACCTTCATTTAATATTTTATACGGAAAATCTACAACGTTGACCGCCCGTGTATAGATATCCATACAAGACAGAAAAGGAAGCTCAAAATGAATGAAATATCGGCCATGTAACCATAGACTAATTTGATTTGTTTTTTTCAAAATTGTCAATCTCGGTCTCAGTTCTATACTACACCACCACATGGTTGGAAATAAAATTAATTTACATTTTCGGTTTGCTTATTCCTTTAGCGATTTTCTTTATATAGTACCTATGAAGTTTACTTTACAATGTTTGAAACTAATGGGGATCCATCTTTTTTTTTTTTTCGAAATAAAATTTGATGAACGAATGGTTTGCATTTCGGTATTTGTCGATTTTGGGCACCTCTACCTCTAATTCACAATATCACAAATGTCAGCTGTGAAAAAAAATATATTGTCTCTGGTCTTCAATGTGCGAGGAAGTGTGTTTTGTTTATTTGCATTTTACTAAAAATTGTATATTATTACAAATAGCGGTAATCCGCACGTAAAACTGTTCGCGCTACGCAATCAAGCTAAAACAATGCTTTGCGTTAGTGTCTAAAATCCAAAAAAGATGTCTAATCAAGTGGCGCAGTTCGTTGCGGGGCTGAAGTCCCGGAATGTGGACGTACAAATCAGAACTGCCCGGGAATTGTACCACTTCTCGAAGACTGAGCTTCGGGAGGTACCGCAGGAGGAACTCACGCAGTTCCTCGATGAATTCAACCATCAAATTTTTGAGATGGTCTCCAGTAACGACGTCCACGAGAAGAAAGGTGGCGTTTTGGCTATCGGTATGTTCATATTCCTATATTCATACACAGTTTTCTCTATTTCCCTCATTTATTTACGTTTACATTTTCGCAGTATGTCTCATTGGTGGGGACTGTGACACCACAAAAACCCGAATCACACGTTTCGCTAACTACCTCCGAAATTTGCTTCCGTCGTCCGATGCCGGCGTAATGGAACTTGCCGCTAAAACTGTCGGTCGCCTCGCCACCGTATCAGGCGTCAAAAGAGCTGAATATGTCGAATTTGAAGTTAAAAGAGCTTTCGAGTGGTTATCAGAGGAGAGGAACGAAGGTAGACGGCATTCTGCTGTTCTGCTCCTGAAAGAGTTAGCAATAGCAATGCCAACATATTTCTACCAGCAAGTATCAGGGTTCTTTGACCACATCCTTGTAGCTTTAAAAGATCCCAAGCAGCAGATAAGGGAAGCAGCTGCTAAGGCCCTAAGAGCTGGCCTCGTGGTCACCGCTCAGAGAGAATCAGCAAAACAATCAACAGCTAAGCCTCAGTGGTACATGCAGTGCTACGAAGAAGCTATGTTCTCATTTGAAGAAGTTCCTGTGAAAGAAAAAGGGATTACCAAGGAAGATAGAGTCCATGGAGGTCTACTTATCTTGAATGAATTGTTGAGATGTTCAAATGCTGCCTGGGAGAAGAAATACACATCTCTCATGCAGAGTCTAGACACTCAGAAGGATATAACGGTGTCGGATGATATCATTTTTATAAGTTCAAAACTGCATAGTCCATCAGTAAAGAGAGGATACCTTTGTGATGGCTTCAAGACTGAAAATGTGAGATACCCTGTTCCTATTTATGAATCTGAAGTTTGCCGTCAGTTGCTTACAGAGAAGTTTGAAAGGATTTGCCAAGGTAATAATGTAAAATAACTTCCTTTTTTGTCTCTTGTATTTTTGCATTATGTTTTGTGGTAACAAAAGCTATTTAATTGATTAATAATTTAGAGTAGGGTTTACTAGGGTCAATTGTGACACGTTGGGTATTCTTGGGTATAAGTTCATTCTGATATGACAGTACCTTACAAAAGTCATGTTAAAAAAATATCAGGGTTCTTGTTGTGGGGGCTGGCAAGCCAGCAACACTTCGACCCAGTGGGATCTTTTGTGTTACAAAATATCAGGGTTGCTATACACATAAGCAGGTCTGCACTGACGGTTTGGCAGTATTTGTCGATCAACAAAAATGACCCGAAGCAATCACTGCACTTGTTCGGCTTCATTCAGCTTGTGCCGATCAGGTATTTCGTTCCAGTAGACGTATCATTCGATACCCGAAGCAATCACTGCACTTGTTCCCTGCACGGCTCCGAGCGATTGTTCCATCCGACTTTGCCCGGCCACGGTATTCGTCCCGAAAGGCGAGCGACTTTTTTTCCTGAACATTCATGCTGTGCCAATTAATGCTGGCCCGCTTATGTGTATAGCAACCCTCACTGATTGATAGGATGTAAGCAAAAAATTATCATAAGTCACAAATTTTTACAATATGAACTTGGGAGTAAAAATGAGGGCTTAATAATCATTGAAAACTTTTAGAATATTAAGGTCCATCAAAATTAGCTGGAACTATTTTAAGGGATCTCCCCCTTAAAATAGTTCCAGCCTTAGACCGACCAACTGAACAACTTTCTCTATGGGATTAAATCAAAGACAAAAAAAAATTTTCTATTTCATACAAAACTGCAAACCTACTCAAACCAAAAGTGTATAAATAATAAATAAAGAAATAAATAAAGCCTTTATTACTGACAATTTTTTTACATATCAAAGATCTTAAATTCTATTTCCTTATATTCTTTTAATATTTATTTGTCTCTAACATCCAGAATGGTTCTGCTCAGTATCTGTTATCAGTTATGCCAGTCTGCCCTTTGGCAAAAGCCTCCCCTAGAATTCGCCATAACCCTTTATCCATTGCCTTTCTCCTCCATGTTGCGCCAGCCATTTCCTTAATTTCGTCTTCCCATCTTTCTTTCTCCGTTGCGAGGGTACCATACAGTGATGTCTTTAGACCATTTGTTTTTCCTGCTACGGAGTGTGTGACCAATCCATTTCCATTTCAGTTTCCTCACTGTATATGTTACATCCGATACACCTGTCCTTTCACAGATATTTATCAGTTTAATTTTGTCTTTCAATTTAACATTCAGCATACTTCTCTCCATCCTATTTTGACATACTTGTAATCTTTTCTTTGTTTTTCCGTTAAGGCCCATGTTTGGCAGCCGTAGGTCATGCATGGTAGTACACAAGTATTAAACACCTTCTTTTTGTCTTTCATTGAGATTTGTGGGCACTTCATTATTTCTTTGAGCAACCAGTATCGTTTCCATGAATTACTTATCCTAGTTTCAATTTCTTTCTGGGTCTGATTTTCTGGTGAAATTATTTGCCCTAAATATGTGTAACGTTCTACATATTCTATTAATTTATTGTTTACTTGTATTAATTCTTGAAGCCCATTGGTCATTAATTTGGTTTTTTCAGTGTTCATTGTTAGACCTACTTGTTCACTTGCCTCTGCTAGCTGTTGTATCATGGTTTGAAGGTTAAATTGGGTTGCTTATGGATTAAAATTAAAAGGTGAAAAAAAAAAATCTAAACCACTTGAGATTTGCAGATGACCTTATTCTGTTGAGCGAAACGCCAGAAAACCAAACCAAAAGTATAGGCAGACCTAAATCACTCCTTATACATTTAACCTTAAAAGTTAATCACCTATGTTAATGTGCCTGACCACACTATGTGCGTTGACCATTGACCATCTGACACACAATTGACTTGTTTTTAAAATTCCTTTGAATATGTTTTTTTCAGATGTAATGGCCCAAAAAATCTCAAAAACGCAAGGAGTACCTCAGATTCTACTCATCATAATTCCAAGAATAGCAGCATTTAATAAAGAACTGTTTCTCAAGAAGTACCTTAGTTCAACCATGCAGTACTTGATTACATCGCTGAGATGCAGAGAGAGATTTACAACCTTGGGTCTCATGGCTGCAGCTATAGAGAATGATATAAAACACTATTTACCCAGAATAATGGATGTCATCAAGCAAGCACTGCCAGTCAGAGATTCTCAAAGCAAAAAGAGAATGTGTATTGATCCATCCATCTTTGCCTGTATTACTTTACTCGGCAGTGCTGTTAAGGATTTGGTTGTAAGTGATATAAAGGAGCTGCTAGATGCTATGTTTGCTACTGGCCTCAGTCCATCGTTGACTGTTTGTCTAAAAGAATTGAGTAACAATATTCCTTCTCTCAGAGAAGAAATTTCAGAAGGTTTGCTAAACATGCTCTCTCTAGTGTTGAGAAACAAGCCATTCTTGCACCCTGGCGTGCCCAGGAGCCTGGAACAACAGATGAGCAACATGAGCCTTGGCATTGAGCCCCAGGATACTGCCAGTATTGTTCTGGCTTTAAGAACCCTTGGAACTTTCCAGTTTGAAGGTCAACACAGTTTGCTGACATTCGTGAGGCGCTGCGCTGATCACTTCATTCAGAGTGACCAGCAGGAAGTGAGATTAGAAGCTGTAAAAACGGCGGCAAAACTGTTGTCAGATGCCACGATCAGAACAAAGAAAACTCCTTCTAGAACCCTCACAATACTGACTGCAGAAGTGGTTGGAAAACTGTTAGTGGTGTCCGTAACAGATCCAGATTACGAAGTACGATATTGGGTCCTTGAGTCACTACACAATATATTTGACACTCACTTGGCACAGATTGAGAACCTTAGTTTCCTCTTCATTGCTATGAATGATGAACATTTGGAGATAAGAGAATTGGCCATCTGTACTATTGGGCGATTGAGCATTGTAAATCCTGCCTATGTCATGCCAGGTCTAAGAAAGACATTGATACAATTCCTGACAGAATTGGAACATTCTGGAATGAGCAGAAACAAAGAACAAGCTGCGAGAATGTTGGATAACCTTATATTGCATGCTCCAAGGCTAATACGGCCCTACATGGAAACCATTCTAAATGTTCTGGTACCGAAACTCAAGGAATCCGATTCTAATCCTGGTGTTGTCATCAGTGTGTTAAAAGCAGTTGGAGACCTGGCTGATGTTAATGGCGATAATACTGGACTGAAGAAATGTTTACCAGAACTCCTTACTATCCTTCTGGAGCTATTATCTGATGCCAGTGCAACTGACAAAAGAAGCGTCGCGCTTTGGGTGTTTGGTCAACTGATAAGTGCAACAGGCCATGTGGTCACACCTTACACAGAATACCCCAATCTCATGGACGTCCTACTGAATTTCTTGAAGACTGAACAACAACCTAAAGATAGGCGTGAAACGATACGCGTCCTAGGTTTGCTCGGAGCCCTCGACCCTTACAAACACAAAATGACTAGAAGACTGATCGACGGTCAGCCAGACTCCAGTTTGGTTCCTGTAACAGACAGCAAAGCAGAAGAGAATAATTTTGATATGACCACAAGTGAGATGCTAGTCAATATGTCATCGCCCGTGCTTGATGAGTACTATCCAGCAATCGTGGTATCGACGCTCATGCGTATACTAAGAGATCCAACACTCCAGCAGCATCACACAAGTGTTGTTCAAGCTGTGACGTTTATCTTCCAGTCTCTTGGCATCAAGTGCGTGCCATATATCTCTCGAGTCACGCCGAGTCTTCTTTACGTAGCGCGTGCAACTGAAAGCAACGATTTCCGCAAATTCCTGTTCACCCAACTTGCCAAATTGATTGCTATTGTCAAACAACATATTAGGAACTATCTGGAGAAAATATTTGATCTCATCAAAGAATTTTGGACACCGAACAGTCCTTTGCAACCGACATTGATCCTGTTGGTAGAACATATTGCTGTGGCTCTCGGATCAGAGTTCAAAGTGTATTTACCGCAACTAATGCCACAATTACTGCGAGTCTTGGCCCATGACACAAGCAAAGATAGATGTGTTACTGAAAAACTGTTGTTTGCTTTACAAAAATTTGAGGACAACTTGGACGATTACTTGCATCTTGTTGTACCATCTATAGTCAAGTTGTTTGACGCTTCAGACTGTCCCATGTCCGTAGCAAAAGTAGCTATGGAAACAGTGGATTATCTATCAGATTCGTTGAACTACAGTGAATTGATTTCCAGAATAATTCATCCTCTAGTCAGAAGTTTGGAAAGCTGTCCACCTTTGCGGCCTACGGCCATGGACACATTATGTGCTTTGATTGTTCAACTTGGACGCAAATACAATGACTTTATTCCGCTCGTACAGAAAGTGATAGTGAAGCATAGAATTCAACATCAGAACTATGAACTATTGTTGTCTAAACTGCAGTCGAATTCTACTCTGGGCGTTGACGATTTCTTGCAAAGTACCCGGCGTAAACCAAGGAACAATAATCAAGAGGTAATATTTATTTTATTTGTACTAAACTTGTTTAAACTCGCTCGTGGCGTATCTTTCAAGCTATTATTTTAGTGGAAATCCATCTCACTAAACTATTCATTAAGAGAAGAAAGAACCACTGTAATTGAAATTTTGACAAACCACAGGCGCAGAGATAAGTTTCTAGATCATGTTTAAAAAATTTAATTGACTTTAATGTCCAAAATTATAATTAAACTTCCTTTGTATGGAACGCTCTAACAATTATATCCTCTAAATCCTTGCAGGCGCGCTACGCAGTGTGCGACTCATCGCAGTCGATCCGCAAGCTGTACGTGAACGCGCATAGCCTCAAGCTGGCGTGGACAGTCAGCAGCCGCGTATCCAAGGACGACTGGCTGGAGTGGCTCCGGCGGTTCAGTATTGGATTGCTCACGGAGTCACACAGCCCGGCTCTCAGGTTTGTATTACTATTATACTTTGACCCGCTGTCGTTCGCTGTCCACCGATTGGAAACGCGTCCGGGGCTGTTCGCTGCGAGGATGCGGACGGCGCCGGCGTCCCATACTAAACGTACTTTATGTATGGCCGTCGGCGTTCAATGTGTCTCAACTCTCAATCTGTAGAGTTTTCGAGTGGAGACCGCGAACCGGAAAGCACAGTGTGGGTAGGCCCCCACACGGTGGACCGACGACCTGGTGAAGACGGTGGCAACACGTTGGATGAGGGTAGCGCAGGTCCTTTGGCGATCCTTGGAGGAGGCCTACGTCAAACAGTGGACGTCCATCGGCTAATATGTTGCTGATGATTATGCCTAAACAAAAACTACGACAAAACTAATCCATCATGATGCTAATTAAATAAATAAATAAATTTATGACCAAAAAATATACTTGGCGCGGTGGTCGTATTAAACCTAAACCACAGTCCATGAAAGAGAATGTTACTACGTACAGCACGGACACCCCCTGTCCCCGGTCCAGCCATGCAGAATACGGGCGCAAATTATATCTGGTTTTTAGCGGGGCCCTACAAAGCCATACTATTACACAGGCAAATGTCGATGAAATGATAAATCTAATGTCCCATTTGTTCCCTCACAGAGCGTGCCTAGCCCTAGCCCACAACTACTCCCAGCTGCTCCGCGACCTCTTCAACGCGGCCTTCGTGTCCTGCTGGACCGAGCTGGACAACAGCTCGCGCACAGAGCTGTCCAACGCCCTGGAGCAAGCATTAACTGCCCCCGACGCGCCCGAGCTGGCCCATACCGTTCTGAATCTAGCCGAGTTCATGGAGCATTGCGAGGGGGGAGCTTTGCCTATATCTACACATTTGCTTGGAGAGAGAGCTATGCATTGTAGAGCGTATGCTAAGGCTTTGCATTATAAGGTAAGTTTGCAACCACACAATTTTCATAACAATTGAATAAATTAACTTGCAAATTAAGTTGATGCCTTCGGGACCATCTTATGATATGATATTTAAGGTATAGAAGAGCCGCAAAGTTCCTGAGATTCCTTCGGAACTATTGTTATGGAGCTAGTTATCATGAGACCCTAAGAAATGGAATCCCCGCAATAGACACTTGAGCCCAAACTAGTTGTTTCTAGGTGTGCATTTGGCTGAGATCCCTTCAAAGTTCTCAATCAAAGCTGACTACCCTAAAAGCTCCCAAAAATTTGCTTTAGATTACAAAAAACCGATTCAAAATTGGTCCATCCGTTTGAGATCTACAATGCTACAGACAGACATAGTCGTCAAATTTAAAAACACCCCCTTTTTATGCCGAGGGTGGGTTAGAGTCACATGAAGTACTTGTGTGAAAGGCTTCCAGTAAAGTGGCGAATGCTATAATTTGCTGTGAATCTTGAATAAGTAAACAAGCTATTTATTTTTGGAACTCTCGAGATTTTTCTTTTTCGACTCTTCGATTGTTTTTTTGATAACCATACTTATTAATTATTGACAATATTTATGTTTATAGGAAGAAGAATTCCGCAGTGGCGCTACATCGCAAGTCGTAGAAGCTCTGATTCACATCAATAACAAGTTACAACAGAAGGAAGCCGCTGAAGGTCTGCTCGAAAGAGTGATGGCCCAACGGGAAGCTGGCAACCTCACACTGAAAGTTCAAGTCAGGTGGTACGAGAAACTACACAACTGGGAGAAAGCTCTCCACTTGTACGGCGAAAAATTAGTCACCGACCCAGATAACATGGAAGCGTGTCTTGGCGAACTGCGCTGTTTCGAAGCTTTAGGCGAATGGGTCAAGCTGTACAACACCGTATCGAAATGTTGGTCCAATATGTCAGATGACGAGAAATACAAGGCGGCCAGATTAGCTGCCTCGGCTGCTTGGGGCTTGAACGAATGGGATTCCATGGCGAACTACGTCAGCTTCCTCCCAGAAAACACTCAAGACGGGGCGTTCTACAGAGCTGTTCTAAACATACATAATGGAGACTATGGATTGTCTAAATTGTACATCGATCAAGCACGATCATTGTTGGATTCTGAGTTGTCCGCCGTCGCCGGTGAAAGCTACCAAAGAGCCTACGGTGCGCTAGTCAATGCCCAACTCCTGGCGGAGTTAGAAGAAGTCATCACCTATAAACTAGTCGTCGAAAGAAGGGAGTCTATAAGACAGGCGTGGTGGACCAGGCTTCAAGGTGGCCAGAAACTAGTAGAAGACTGGCGCAAGATCCTCCAAGTCCGCGGCTTGGTTCTGACACCACAAGAGGACATGGCTACTTGGCTCAAATTCGCGTCGCTTTGCAGAAAGAGTGGCGCCCAAAGCCAAGCTCATATGACTTTAGTAATGTTAATGGGGACAGATCCTAGTAAAAATCAGGAGCTGCCGCTTCCTACACACGAACCGAGGTTGACTCTAGCGTATGCCAAACATTTGTGGGTAGCTGGAGAGAAGCAGTTGGCTTTCGATCAACTACAGCGCTACGCGGACACCGCTGACACAAGCGACGCTGAAACCTGCAGACTTTTAGCTCGATGCCACTTGAAGCTGGGCTCCTGGTGCGAATCTTTGCTCGGCATCAATGAGCTCTCAATCCCAGAAATTTTACGAAACTATTCGGCGGCAACAGAACTCTCCTCCGATTGGTACAAAGCTTGGCACGCTTGGGCTTACATGAACTTCGAGACTGTTCTGTTCTACAAACACCAGGAGACTAACATAGATGGATCACAATCTGGTGAGAAGAAACCGGCGCCAGAATATATCCAGCAGCATACAGTACCAGCCGTCGAAGGGTTCTTTAAATCGATTAACCTCTCCCATGGAAGTTCCCTTCAAGATACGTTAAGATTATTGACGCTGTGGTTTGATTACGGTCACCATCCAGCCGTCCACGAGGCGTTAGTCGAGGGTATAAGGACTATAGAAATAAACGTCTGGCTTCAAGTGATCCCTCAACTCATAGCCAGGATTGACACGCCAAGGGCTCTAGTGGGAAAATTGATTCATTCTCTCTTGATCGACATTGGGAAGTCACATCCTCAAGCTCTAGTCTATCCTTTAACGGTTGCTTCGAAATCGTCCTTCGTGGCGCGTAAGAATGCAGCCAATCAAATTTTGAAATCAATGTGTACCCATTCAAGCAATTTGGTCAACCAGGCGGCTATGATATCCGAGGAGCTCATCAGAGTCGCTATACTGTGGCACGAGCAATGGCACGAGGCCTTGGAAGAGGCTTCAAGGTTGTATTTCAGTGAGCACGACGTTAAGGCCATGTTCAAGTCCCTAGAGCCATTACATGCTATGTTGGAGAGAGGTCCGCAGACACTTAAGGAGGTGTCGTTCAGTCAGGCTTATGGAAGAGATCTCAGTGATGCACAGGAATGGTGCAACCGATTCAAGGTACGCTATTTCTATATTTTCTTAAAGAATTATTGATTTTAATGGTATCGGCATATCAATCAAGAGGATCACCTTTCATGCAGAGACCGCGCCGGTTCTATTACAGCCCTGATCGAGAAAACGAGGTTTAATGAATCTCTGTAGGATTTGTAGCGCTACCGGGTCTTCGATGTAGGAAAAAAATAGTGAGGAAACCTGCATCCACTGAAAAAGTAATTTTATTTTGGTGCTCAAAGTCCCTCAATCTGCATTGGACACGCGTGGTAAACTAACTACCATACACCCTGACTGTAACGCAAAATAGGCGCCTAAGTCGTCGAGTTGAGGAAAATGAGCTCAACCAATTCCACCCTGGCTGTATGTGTGGTCCTGTGCTCCAGCAGTGGGGAAATTCGATAATCTCAGTCCGGCCATAAGCTTCTCTTATACACATTCCTTATTAATTCAGGAGCATTCAATTCCTCATTCTTTTTCATAGAAATCATATCTGTCTCACGTGTCCCTTGTGTTATACATTCGAAATAAATTACATAAGCCCAATTTCCGTTCCAAGCTCCCAACACCCCTGACAATTACCCTTGCTTGTCCAGGAATCAGGCCTAGTGCGAGATCTGAACCAAGCGTGGGACCTGTACTACCACGTGTTCCGTCGCATCAGTAGACAGCTGCCGCAACTGACGTCGCTCGAGCTGCAATACGTCAGCCCACGGCTGCTCAACTGCCGCGACCTGGAACTGGCGGTGCCGGGCTCGTACGTGCCGGACCAGGACCTCATCCGCATCGCTCACATACAGAGTAGTCTCTCGGTAAGATTGAAAGGAGGAAACGGGAAGATCTTATGGTAGAATGCACGGAATGGCGATCCAACTTTTCTTAATTTCCAAACAAGCTCCCATAATTGACGTATGTGTAACTTTTTGAATCTAGCGAAAACCGACGCCAGAGATAGATGAAAAAGATATATATACAAGGTGTAGCAAACACCCTTATAATATTTAAAGCCTTTAATGAGGTGGTTTAGTATTTAGACCATCAAACTCAACAACTTACACTATGGAGTGGAGATTACTGTCCCATACATATGAGTCGACTAGATACTGAAGTTTTGTATGAAACTACTTCATTAAATTTACTAGGGTGTTTTGTTACAATTTGTATAACAAATGTTCAATTTTAATTTCTGGAGAAAAGGTTTTCAGTTTTGGCTTTCATCTTGACCTATTTAAAGAGAAAATTAGAAGCCTGTAAATCATTCTATTGCCTTTAATTTTGTCAAGCATAAACGACGTATTTAGGCTGATGATATTAACCAACAGGTAATAACATCAAAACAACGTCCACGGCGTCTTTGCATCCGCGGCTCCAACGGCAAAGACTACATGTTCCTCCTGAAGGGTCACGAGGACCTGCGCCAGGACGAGCGAGTGATGCAACTCTTCGGCCTCGTCAACACCTTGCTCCAAGCCGACCCTGACACCTTCCGCCGAGACCTTGCCATTCAAAGATATGCCGTAATACCACTGTCTACGAACTCCGGCCTTATCGGATGGGTCCCACATTGTGATACCTTACACTCGCTGATAAGAGACTATAGAGACAAGAGGAAGTGCCTCTTGAATATTGAACATAAGATAATGCAAAGGATGGCTTTGGATTTGGAGAAATTGATGCTGATGCAAAAGGTTGGTTTTTAAATTGACATTGGAAATAAAATAAAAAGGTGGTTTTTGTTGCTAATTTTCTTGTGCTGATTTGCATAGGAATAACTGGAAAAGTAAAGTCTTGATATTATTGAATCGCTTGCAGCGCCAATACGGTTCAATTCTACGTTGATGCCAAGCCGTCGTGTTCGAAAATATACCATTTTCCGGTGACCCTACGCACAACTGTATTAATGGACAGCGTCAACAGCGTGATAATTTAGTCCATAGAACTTTTGGAAATTAAAATTCTCAGTAGTTCGATTAAAAATAACTAATAGCAATACACGTTTACTTCAACGTTCTTCAACCCTGGTTTTATACCGGACTAATGTCGTTTCGTATCCTGTCTCTTAGTGTAGGAACGCATCTACCGAAATTACACTCTTCATGCTTTTTCCATTACCCACGACAAACAACTCGACGCGAGCATATTTCACTACCAAACCATTATCGACTTTGCTTGCGTAGAAATAACGTCGAAAATCAATTAACACAAGTACTAGTCCCCGAGAGCATCGAAGCGACGTGAGGCGAAAGTTTTGTTAATTGATTTTCGACGTTATTTTAACGTTTGCAAAGTCGATAATGCTCTACGCTGACTACGCTGAGGTGTGCGCCGGCTCGAAGGGTAACGCTGAGCCAATGTATATGCTGAGCCCTTGATTAATTATATGTCAAGATACAGCATCACGCTTCTACAAACTTCAACACACGGGACAACTTACTTATGTTGGTGTGCGTGGAGGCTTCATACAACTTATCTCTGTGTGTGTGCATAGTGATAGGGTGTATCATTATCACCCTAAACTTGTTTTTTTTTATTTCAAATGGATTTGCTCTTGACCTGTTGAATAGTAGTTTTTTTCGAAGCGTTTGTAGCTTCTACTGTCTACCTTGACATATAACTTATCAAAGCGTTTATATAGCTATTTGCGTGAACCAGTCCCATTGTCAGTTTATGAATATGCACTTTACTTAATAACAATTCCAGGTGGAAGTATTCGAGCATGCCCTCGAGCACACGGCAGGCGATGACCTGGCCAAGCTCCTCTGGCTCAAGAGTCCGTCTTCCGAAGTATGGTTCGAGCGACGTACGAACTACACGCGGTCTCTGGCCGTCATGAGCATGGTCGGCTACATCTTGGGGCTCGGGGACAGGCATCCCTCCAATATCATGCTGGATAGAGTCACCGGAAAGTTCCTACATATAGACTTTGGTGATTGCTTCGAAGTAGCAGTGACGAGAGATAAGTTCCCGGAGAAGATACCGTTTAGGTTGACTAGGATGTTGATTAATGCTATGGAGGTGAGTAGTTTTATAATATTTATAACACTAACTTTTATCCACTGGTTTGCACGCGTGAATATATTGCTTCTCCAGCTTATCGAGTTGATCTCTATATTGTTCCGTTGCAACATGAAGAAAGGACAAACGTACCTTTGTATTATACAGGGTGTAAATTATAAACTTAAATCCGTTACATAGTTAGGGGATTGGGATACATAATTAAGGCGAAAAATCTGCTGTTCCATGGAAAAGGTCAATGATAACTCGATCAAAATGTATGGAGCAGCAGATTTTTTCGCGATTTCAATGTTGGTCCCATAGGGAAAGTTGTTCAGTTCTAGTCTGAAGCATCCTTTAAAATAAATATGTAAAGGTCTCATATTGCGATGTAAATCTTTCAATCAATATTGCTATAGCATATACGATTTGCGCGTGCAAATTGCGTTCCGTTTGTGATCGCTGTGGATGTGACATGTGGCGCCATCTGTTGCAAGGTGATGATGATTACTAACAATACCCACCCATCCGCAGGTGACAGGCATCGAAGGCACCTACAGATGTACCTGTGAATCCGTCATGGAAGTCCTACACCGGCACAAGGACAGCGTCATGGCCGTACTCGAGGCCTTCGTCTACGACCCGCTACTCAACTGGCGCCTGATCGACGCAGGCCGCCGGTCCCGCGCAGACCCCGACGTCGCCACCACATCCGACGCACCTTCACCCCAACCCAGTCGCAGTAGAGTCCATATTGGCTTGAACGAAACACTAGACCAACCCGCCGAAAGCAACCTGAATAAAAGGGCTTTAGCTATCGTGAATAGAGTTAGAGATAAGTTAACTGGTAGGGACTTCCAGCATATAGACGAGACTGTTTCGGTTCAGAAACAAGTCGAACTGTTGATTCAGCAAGCTACTAGTAACGAGAATCTGTGTCAGTGTTATGTTGGCTGGTGTCCATTTTGGTAAATGTGATGTTATTTTCATAAATATAAAATATACATGATGTAACAAAACATCCCAGTAAGACTTAAGGGGATGCTTCAGACCATTAAACTGAACAACTTTAGCCAACTTCGAAATCATGATAAAAAAAGCTGTTTCATAGAAAACTGCAGTACCGACTCGACTCAAATGTATGGGACGGGTGTTTTTTTTCTCGTTATTTCGAAGTTAGCTCCATAGTGAAAGTATTACTCGGGGGTTTTGTTACACCCTGTATAAACAGGGTCCTTCTTAATATGCTAACGGTTTATTACGGGGATGATCAGACCATCAAACTGAACAACTTTCTCCATTGACCAACATATAATTCGGGAAAAAATGTCAGGTTCCATATATTTGGGTCGAGTAGGTTTGCTATGAAATAGATTTTTTCGATTTCTATGTTGGTCTCATAGAGAAAGTTGTTCAGTTTGATGGTCTGACCATCCCCTTAAACAACCGTCAGCATATTAAGAAAGATCCTATTTTTAAGCTAATATTATGTGTACATGCCTTCACATCAAAAGTTGACATATAATCAGTTTGTGAAGTTAAGGTAGCTAGGTAAGGTCTAACAAAGGCTATAGTGTGATCACCTATAAAAACAAGATTTATAATGCTAAAAAACATTAAAACTCACGAAAATATTATAATATTTACACCTGAGGCATTTAATTTCAGATATATTTTCATCTGTGTAAATAATTAAGATTTAATGTTTTCTGACTAATCTCTCAGCTCTAAAAATTCCTAGATGACAAAAAATCACAAAGTTACCTCTTATTTTCATCGATTTTCGATTTATTCTCAGTAGATATGGTACATTATATTGAGCCAAAAAATTTAAGTATCACTTAAAGAACTGGCCTAACGAGGCGCAAAACCGGGACGCATGGAGAGATCGGAGGGAGGCCTTTGCCCAACAATGGGACAGCGACGGCTGATATAATAATAATAATAATCACTTACATATTACAAAGGGCTGACATTTTAGCGTTTTAAGAATATTATAAGAGTTATTGGATTAAAATGGATTTTTGCCTTAAAACACACAATATATTTTGCTAACGCGCTCGCTAATAACGCAAGGGGGCACCGAGCCTGTTGTGCTGCCCTCAGTCGTATTTTTTTTATTTATAGACAAACAACATTTCCAAAAAACAAGAATGTCACATTGTAGTAATTGCTGATTTTCAAATTATCGGGTCACTGTGTTGTTATTATAATGTTTTTAACGATAATAACTATAAGCTTAAAAGATATTAATTCACGACATTCTTGTTTTTTGGAAACGTTGTTTAATTGTTTAGAAATAAAAAAAATACGATTGAGGGCTGCACAACAGGCTCGGTACCCTCTTAAGACGAAGGTGTATTCCGCATATTTTTAATTTGCGGACTATGATTGTGTAAGTGTAAGTTTATTATTGGTTGTTATTTTGAGTGAGTTTATGTGCATGGGAACTTATAGGGCCTCAAACTTTATGTTCCAGTGGTGACGATAACTTTGTTCTCTCTTGACTTTCATACGTTTTATGGATTAACCCAACCAATATTTTAAGCAAAGGCAGGGTTCCTGCATGACCGATAGTAATTAAAAACTCGCTGAACAAATGATGCGGAGACACACAAGATTTCATTGATTTGAAAAAAGTTATCTACAGTAGTACCCGATTTATAAGTTCCCCCGATGTACCTGCGCAGTTGACAAATTTTAATAGCGCGCGAAATTACATTGACCAATTCATTCAATGCCTTGCAACGATTGACCAATCAGGATGTGCCACCTCCAATGCCTTGCAACGATTGGCTAATTGTTTGCGCGCCCTTTTCGCTGCTATCCGACTTTGCACCCTTTTACTAAACGACTTCGGGTTTTGTCGGGGACTCTGCGCAAACGAGGATTACCGAGGTTAATTATTTTCCTGGTCCTATACCTACTTGTTTGGTAAAGAGATAGTTCCAAAGTCCACCGAAACAGAAAGATTGTGGTTGACGCAACGAATTTATCAATTTAAATTCGATATTATAAAAACAATGCATTGAATTTATTATCTAAGATTCTAAGCCATAAATGTTTCCTTTCTGTAAATAGTGTTAGAATTATAAATACAAATAAATACATGTTTCAATATTAAAAACTGTTCTGATTTTGAAAACATTTTCCTTACTGACTGTAGGCCTAGCATGCCACCCTCGAAAAAACGATAAAAATCGAGATGTGCCTCCATCTTTATTATTTTACGTATGCCAGAAAGAGCGCGCATGACGTTTTTCTCGTTTAAACGCTTTGTCGTGGGTGGCATGCTAGCCGTGCTGGTCGTGGATTGTTGCGAGTTTTCAGAATATCTCTGACTCTCCTCGGGAAATTTCGTGAGCATATGCTTAATAATTGGTTAGGTATTTATTCTGAAATCGATTATTTTTTGTTAAAGAATTTTCCATCCTAATCTTCTTTCGTGTCAACATGAGCGCGTGTCAATCACGCATGCAGGGCTGCGTTCACGACCTTTGGGTGCGGTTGTTTTTTCAACACGCTCTATGGTACGGAACCGTTCACCGAGGCTCGGAACGGCGTTAGTGCGAAAAGTTGCACTCGGGGTGCACCTGGGGCGTAGGTTCTGAACGCAGCCCAGTAGTGGCAAGATTAGCCAGCCAGCAATTCTCGTATCGAGACTGACTGTCCAGCACGGCTAGCATGCACAAAGCGTTAGCACGGCTAGCGTGCTACCCACGACAAAGCGTTTAAACGAAAAAAACGTCATGCGCGCTCTTTCTGGCCTACGTAAAATAATAAAGATGGAGCCACATCTAGATTTTTATCGTTTTCTCGGGGGTGGCATGCGAGGCCTACAGGAAGCGCCAGCTCCTAATAAAATAGTTTCTATAGTTAGATAAAATTGAGCCCGTTTGTGCACTTTGTAACACATAATAGCTTGTTAAATGATCATTATTTATCAACGACATTGTTGACGTCCTTGAGTCATGTCGCGTCATATATAGGCAACTTTTGTTAAATTAAAACCTTTGTTAACTGCTTTCTAAAGTGTAAAATGCCCCGCCGCCGGCCTTAGGTTTTTGTTACGCTACGATTGATGATTCTTTTGCGTAATTCTTCGATGTCCCTTTGTCCTTTTCAAAGCAATGAAAAAGAGATTATTGCATTGTTACCCATTTGTAAACAACTATGTAGAAGGGGGCATTTATCAAGACAACATCTAATCAAGGATCGTTTGCCGTAATCAGTCTCACATCAGTCGGCCAGTGACCGCGGTGAGCGCTGGACGTCTCCTGCTCTATTCAAATTACGATACCTACGCGCGTGCTTGCTTTTGTTATGGATAACTTCGAAATAGTAGACTTTGGGTCTTTGTGTAAGTACTCCCGTTTCCTCATTATTAATAACTTCCGAACGTTTAACCGAAACTGTGTGGTTTTTCGAATTGATCATTATCATAAATCCTTAATGTCGTCTAAATAATGTGGACTTAATCTATTTTTACATGTCATAGTAGCGCAGTGGTCTATTTCTACGCGCTACTAAAATATAGAAATAATTTATGAAATTGGTCAAGGTTGCGGAAGTGGAGAAATGTTCAGTTAAATTATACGAACTTTCTAATGGAAATTGATGTATACCGTCCAATGTATTTACCACAATTAATTTTCCGTTAATCAGCAGTTTCATGACACGCGTTTCTCTTTTTCTTTCTAATTGAGTTTGCGATAACGCTATTCGTGTTACATTGCTAAACAATAGATAGAGCATACATTTCTGAAGTACAATCTTGTTTTCACAGGTCCAACAGTACAAAGTTTAATAAAGGATGCAGTAGAAATTCGTAAAAGAGCGTACGTACCATATTCTAACTTCGCTGTAGGTGCTGCGATCCTCACCGAAGAAGACTCCAAAGTTTATACAGGGTGTAACATAGAAAACTCTGCGCTAACTCCTTCCATATGCGCAGAGCGTGCGGCTGTACCGAAAGCAGTGTGTGATGGGTACTTAAAGTTCAAAAAGGTAGCTATAGTAGCCTACCAAGACGCGTTCACAGCACCCTGTGGTGTCTGCAGACAGACCCTGAATGAATTCTGCAGTTCCGACGGTGATATGGACATTTACCTGAGTAAGCCAGTGATGGACCAAGTTCTGTGCACTAAACTATCGAAGCTGCTCCCACTTTCATTTGTTAGTTATAAAAAAGACAGTATATTATAATCATAACGAGTTCCACAACTTAACTATATTAACCAAAGTAGATGTAATTTGGTGCCTATGTAAAATAAATGACTTTTAAGAAATTACATGTAAGAGAACTCTTTAAAGAATGCGAAATCTTAAATAAAAGAATTAAAAACATCTCGGAAATTTCATTTAACGGACACTTTCTTGGTAGCGGTGGTAGAGATGGATTCAGTAAACAGGATGGATCAAATTACTAAAAAACAGAGCAAAATAAGTGTGTTAAGTGTGTATAAAGGAAGGGGGATTCCCTGGCTGCAGTAAAGTTAACGTACAGTTAGCATCAAATGTAAGCTATCTGACCTATAAACGCTGCCTACTGATGGAACCTCGGACAAAAAGTCGTTGTTATTACCTTCTAGCCGAACTGCCCCAAAGGACCGTGAGATAGAAAACATCTATCTTACGGGCGGATAAAAATAGGTTATCAAAAAAACAAGGATTTGAAAAACACCGAATAAGGGTGCCTGTCCATTGACGCGGAGATAGGCGGCGCGGAGCGGAGGCTGTACTGACCACCTGCATAGAGGTAGTAAGTACTAATATCTATGACCACCTGTAATTTTTCTGTATCCTAATCAATAGCAAATAAAAATTGCTTTACGGAGAAATATTAACAAATAAGATTGTAATATGAACTCTCGGATCGGAGGTTTATGAAATCTTATTGGTTAATATTTCTCCGTTTATCCGCTCTGCCGCGCCGCCTATCTCCGCGTCGGTCGTCGTCAATGGACAATGATCAATACATTAGTCACTCAGATATAATTTGAAGCTGACTGTACAAGCTCAAACCGATAAATGATGCACATACAGCTATTGTCTTGGACATTACAGTCTTTTCATACTAGCTACTTCTTGGCGATTCCTATACCTAATGAAATCACGGTGAAATTTATTTACGCGCGCACTGCGCCCTCTCTCGCCTGGCTGGGAGATGGCTTATGTGAAAGGGCTCTTAATATCCAGTCCGCAACGACATTTCTTTCTACAAAAGATCAATATCAAAATTGATCGTTGAACCCTTTGTTAACACATGCATGACCCCGCTCCCATTTGAGATTTTCACCACGTGCCCTGTTACGTTCGCCATGCGCTCATACATCGATGGGCGCATCGCATACCTATGAGGTATTGGCTCAGCAAAACGCATATGCATCAGGAGATCCCGAGCCCAATCTTCGGACTATTCGGGGCCTTTCGCAGATCCAAGCAGGCGCTGACGCTTCCAAAAGCGCCATTCACCCCAGCACGGCTAGCACGCCATATAGATAAGACCCTCTGCTCCTCACTTCAGCTTGCGAACTCTGAGCCACATCGGCAACTTTGGTACTTTTGTTTCTACTCTGTAAAGTTCGTTGGATTGGTTTGTCTGTTCATTGCGGTTGTTCTCCGGAGCAACTGCGGACATAGCTCACAGATTACTGATATGTAGCAAGCTAACATAGCTCGCGGAGTTGATCTCGTGGACCACTTGGTAGCGTGCGTTTATTAAGTCTAATCATGGAGCAATTAACTATATTAATTTATTTCTTAGACGAATCAAAAAACGTCGTAGATTACGATTAATTACTTGGAACGCAGCCAGCAGACTTGACCAATTAGTTCTAATTTTCAAAATACGTTCCATGATTAGTTAAGTATAAAGACGTCATTATAGGGTTGAAACCTAAGGCGCGGTTTATATAAAAGTGACGTGGCGTGGGTGGTGTGCGGCAATATAAACCTTATAGTACGTAGCATAGCGTCGTTTTGAGAATTACGCCCGAGGCGACGTCGCGTCGCCTGGAGGCGCGGTCGCGATTTTCCTTTACGACCAAAACGACGCTATGCTACGTACTTTAAAGTTTATATTGGTGTTACTTTAACAATCCGCCACCGCCACACGTCCTTTCTGTATAAAGAGCACCTAAGGTTGAAACAACAGACCGACAGCGAACGTCAGCGCGCGGGTGGGTCCATACAAAAAAGACGTTTAGTTTAGGACACCGTCCGCAGCAGGCAGCGAACGGCGGCGCCCGCCGGCGTCGAACGCGTTCCCATAATACTAATGGGGGTCTTTTGTATGGGCCCACCGTCATTCGCCTTCGATAAATGACTTTTAACCATTAATTTAAAACTTTTCGCTTACTATGGTTTTAACCCTTAATAGACACATTTGCTATTCATGCTACGAATAAATAACAAATTATTCGTTGAATTGATATGATAATTTATTACGAATTACTATTAGGTAAGGTCATTGTTTATATAAGATACAATACTAATGTAATTATATTGTTTATTGATCTATAATCAGTACCTAATCACTAAATACATTCGACCTTAGATCACCTTGGCTATCTTGTAGTTATCGATTCTATTGTCCTTGTGTTACCTACTAACAAATATTTTAGGAAATGATTTCATTTTAATCTAATATACGGGGTGAAATTGGTATCATTAGCATTCTTTTAAACTAAGAGTCTACCCATCAAACTGAACAACTTTTACTTTGGGAGCAAACCGACCGGAACAAAAAAAATCTGCTGTTCCATACTAAACTGCAATGCCTACTCGACTCAAATGTATGCAACAACCGATTTTTTTTGCTCCCATGGTAAAGTTGTTCAGTTCGATGGATAGACTCTTAGTTAAAAGGATGCTAATGATATCAATTTCACCCTATAGATTGACCAGAAGACATGTAACTGGCAAATCTCGCGACGAGGCGACGCGACAGCCAGTTAACCAAGCTCTTCAAAGTCTGTCTTCCGAAAAACGCTAACCTCAACGTTCTAGAGTGCTATGAATTGAATTCTACACATTCTATTGTGATCGCACACCTGCCCGCGACGAACGCGGCTAAAGAGCGCAAGAATCGAAGAATTCTTTGTATGAAACCTCGCACCATAGAGTACGGTAAACAACCTCGCACACTTATCCGCGCCGAATCGCCTGAAGGATTCGGACGGTATCGGTACCCAAATCCCTGACGATTTCGGATGATGTCCTCAGATTCCGTTACAATTAACAGATTCTCCGCTCTGACAACACTTCAGAAATATAAACCGTAGGTATGTTTTTCCGGCGATTGTTCCGATTCGGCGCGGATATAGGTGTGACTCCCTCACCTAATCTCGCCTAAAAGAACTTCGTTTCATGCGGCACGGACAGGGTTGTCCTATAGAGATAGGAAGTACTACGGGTTGTCCTTCGAATGAGAATACAATAATATTCTTTTCAATAAAATTTCAATGTTATGTTATTTTGTCTCTTTTATTAATATCAAGATTTATAGAAATATGACACTATTTACACAGGATTTAAAATTTAATACACATGAAATCAACGTGTTAACGAAATGTAATAAATATTCAACAGAAACATCAAATTCGTTGGAAATATTTTTCAGTACCTAATATTTCTTTGAATTTATCTTTAGATAAAATAAAATAAACAATGTAAATGCACTATACGCTTAACAACTAAAGAGGTAATAAATCAACTTTATTTCTATTCTAGATGCGGTGGTTTATAAAACAATACTATTTTTACACAAACACTTTTTACGAGTGTAAAATATGCAAATATAACTTTTATATGATACATTTTGTCAATATATATTTTTTATATAACTTATTTTAATAGTTTAATATCAGTCTTAACAAAGACAGTGACAATTGTAAAACACTTCCCGACCAAAGTTATGTCATTATATGATTAGGTAATTTACAAATTATGTAAACAAACGAGGCAAAAAAGCGTTAGTATTTTGAATTTTTACAACATTTCTATTAAAATTCCTACAATAGTCAGTAACAAAAGTTACTGAACACTTTAATTAGTCTCATTATATCTGGATTATTCTGGCTACGTCAATATACAAAACTGTGAACATAACTCGACTGGAATGTATGGGAAAGCAATTTTTTTTTCGCGGTTTCAGTGTTCATCCCATAGTAAAAGTCGTTCAGTTTGATGGTCTGAAGAACCGCTTTAAGCTTTTCCCATTTAATTTTACACCCTGTATTTAAATAAACTAAAGAAACTTAGTAGTCCGTGGTGAAAGTTCTGTCGTGGAACTAGAGAGAATCTTTGACCCAGTAGTTCCGCGGAACTAAATACGAATTAAATATACACAGTCATATTTAAGTTAATTCATTGTTAACTTATTCTTGTAATAGAAAAATATTCATTAAATTTTGAAGTTACATCTGTTCAGAATAATAAGATTAATAAGTGTTAAGCGACTTCTGATGCTAACTACTAAGATACAAAATAGTATCAAATAGACCAAGAGCTACCAAAACGGGCACCATCCCATATAACACTGACACAAATTCTCATTATTAGTCGCCTGCTTTATCAACAGATCCACCTGCTTATCCACGCTCACCACAGCCTCTATCTGCGGGAAATCTCTCCCTGTCAACTTATCTCTTATCCTATTCAATATTGACAAAGCGCGTTTATTAAGATTAGCTTCTGGAGGTATTTCTAATGACTCGTAATGTAGGTGATTCCTGCTTCTGCTCGGGATAGTGTATGAGGAGTCTATGTCGGAGGAGAAAGAGGATTCAGTGGGGGATTGTCGCTCGTTGTCGATCAGTCGCCAGTTGAGTAGGGGGTCGTAGACGAAGGCCTCGAGAACGGCCATGACGCTGTCGCGGTGCTTGTGCAGGACGTGCATAACGGACTCACAGGTGAAGCGGTATGTACCTTCTATGCCGGTCACCTGCGTAGGACGAAAATTACGATTTATTAAAATTTTCTTATAAGATTTAAAAAGATAAGGTGCGTCGGTTGCGCGTTGCGGAAAGGTATGGACACTGAATGATGAGGGTTCCGGTTCGAAACCGCACGGACGACATGTCATGTACCAGTGAGTTTTTCTTACTTATGTACGCAATACCGACTGCTCTTAAACGGCGAAGGAACACATCGTGAGGAAAACCAAGACCAACATACGCTGAAGAGGAAATTCTGACGCTCATGTGAAGTCTACCAATCCGCATTGGGCACGCGTAGTGGAGGACGCCCATACACATACCCCCATAGAACATTGATTAGGCGAGTGCCCTGTAGTGGGACGTATGTAGGCTGATGATGATGATGATTTAGATTTTCATAAAAATAGCTTTTAGGTTTAAAATTGGCTTTGTACTTTTTATTTTAGGATTTCTTGACACATAAATCTTAAATTTCAAGATGAAATGCGTGACTAAACGGCAAAAGGCGTCTTAAACGACTGTAAAATCCCGAAAAAAATGTATTATCCGTTTCCAATAATTTCATATTCATTTTCAAGAGAAGACTTTTGTGTATCATAATTTAATAGTGTTGAATCAATTAAGCCATAAAAACAAAGGCCGTATAGATTCTCATAAAACTCATTCATTTGTAATTTTTTTCTGACGACGTTGGATTGCAAAAACATTATTTCTATTTTAAAATAATCAATTTAGTTGCGAGATTTCTTTCATAACAATCCTGCTGACCTTTATTAACTTTAATTTTAACCGTAGGTAAGTATCACAATCTTTTCTTTATGATGTTAGATAAAAACGCGAGATATGAACCTATCACAAATTACAACTGTTTAACGCTTATCTACTAGAAACAAAATATTGTAAGTACATTCATTCGTAATCACCAGGTAATCACACATACATGGTTGGCAACAACAAAATTATCAGCATTATGCCACCTGAGTAAATACCCCATAGAGACAAAGCTTCATACAATTGCGATAGACGCGGCGGTTGGTGCGTGACCGTGACCACTCACCGACAAGTTTCACCTACATGTTGCTTGTGAACAAAACGTGAAATCTATAGGTGAGGGCATCACGTGATCATTTTGTGCCGTAGATAGAAAATAACTAGAACAGCCATTAAATTAAAATAATAATAATCGCGGAAACGCTTATATGCTAATTGCAGAGCCAGCGAGATAAAATCAATGTTGCTTGTCCCTTTCGGCGTTGCGGTATTTTCTTCGACTAAGTTGAAATTGCTTACAAACTCTTGCAACTTAGTCAGACAATAGTACTCTGTGCTCAGACTAAGACACGATTTTTCATTCATTTTGTCATATATCCATTCCTTTTCCAGTATACGCGCTCAATTCGTCTTGATAATATTTTACGTTTTGTGGGCTCCTTAGCTTTCTCTTGGGGAGAAAACCCGAAAAAAATAATTATAAAAATCTGCTGCCCCATACATTTGAGTCGAGCTGGTACTGCAGTTTTGTATGGGACAGCAGATTTTTTTATTTTTTCTCGGTGTTGCACCATAGTGAAAGTTGTTCAGTTTGGTGGTCTGAAGCACAGGGTGTTTTTTTACACTTACACCTTGTAGAGAAGGCAGTCCTTGAAGAATAAAGGTGCTTGAAACAAAAAAAAACGTATTTCTTTATAGAAAAAGAAAAATAACTCACCTCCATAGCATTAATCAACATCCTAGTCAATCTGAACGGTATCTTCTCCGGAAACTTTTCTCTCGTCTGCGTCACTTCAAAACAGTCTCCAAAGTCAATATGTAGAACTTTTCCGGTGACTCTATGCAGCATGATGTTGGAGGGATGTCTGTCTCCTAGCCCCAGGATATAGCCGACCATGCTCATGACTGCCAGAGACCGCGTGTAGTTCGTGCGACGATCGAACCACGCTTCAGCTGACGGACTCTTGAGCCATAGCAGTCGGGCTAGGTCGTTGCCAGGCGTTTGGGAGATTGTATGCTCGAAAATTTCCACCTAGAAAATAATAGATAAGTTTGTCGTTATGTAGGAATTAACACGCTCGTTGTGGGAATCCTTGGAGGAGACCTATGTCCAGCCGTGGACATCTATCGGCTGAGATGATGATGAGGAAGTTGACGAATTATGAAGTAAGTTTCCGAATCTTTCCGGCTATTCCATGCAAGTCTTAACTATTATAAAACTTTAAGAGGTGTGTTCGTACATTGAAGATTTTTTTAAAAAGTTAATGGTTTTTAGGTGTCCATGATTCTAACAGAAGACAGAAACAACAGAACCACCTGATATGATCCTGAAATACCTGTCTCGCTTCCATAATATTCATCAGTCTCTTCATCCATACTATTTATATCAAGTATCAACAAACCTTATGCTTCAACATCAGTTTCAAATAATCACTGCCCATCCTCAACATGATCTGTTGTTCCGTATTCAAAGCCAATTTATTCGTCTTCTTGTCCCTATAGTCACTTATCAGGTTATACAACGTATCGCACTGCGGGACCCAGCCGATCAACCCGGAGTTCGGTGACAGGGGAATGACAGCGTATCTCTGTATAGCAAGGTCATGCCGGTAAGTGTTGGAGTCTGTTTGGAGGAAGGTGTTGACGAGGCCGAAGAGTTGCATCACTCGCTCGTCCTGGCGCAGGTCCTCGTGGCCCTTCAGGAGGAACATGTAGTCTTTGCCGTTGGAGCCGCGGATGGTTAGTCGTCGAGGACGTTGTTTCGATTTTATTACCTGGGGTTTAAGGTTGAAATTAAAAACGCTTTCCATTACGGTTTAAGGTGGACTTCCGTGGACCGCGGCCGAGGCGACGCGCGCCTTATGGAAACTGTCAGCTATGGAGCTATCAGCCGGCGGCCACGCGCGTCTGTCGTATCGGCCGCGGTCCAAAGAAGTAGACTTCGCAAAGGTAGACCTTTAGGTTGCGTTTCCACCAGAGATGTGCGAGGTAGCGAGGTGGTGAGCGCCCTTATCCTCGAAAGGATCAACGAGTTATTTAAGCAAATCAGGCCCGCTTGCGCCAAGCAGGGTTATCGTTATTAACTCGGAATTAGACGATACTTTGGAATTAAATTATAATTATGTCTTGCACCATCCTGTTTTAGGGGCTAACCTGGTGTTATATTTAAACCACCGATGTGGTAGGTTTAAGTCACTAAACTACGTGCTAAGTGTCAAAATTAATGCAACAGCTGTTTTTGCAACTCTCTAACAAAAAAAATTTATATGAAACGTGCACCAACGCCATTTAATTCCTTTGAACGGCTGCACACGTTTCATACATTCTGGATAATCGGTCACGACCAGTTTTTAGTATGGAAGTCCCGACCCTTATAACGTAGTGTGTTACATTCTCTTTGATAACATGAATGAACGATGAAAACGAAATGTCATTGCCAAAATAGAACAAATGAGACAGACAAATACAAAGAGATGCAGTGTGAAAGAGACGTGCATATATTATGTTCATTCATCATTCACTTTTCATATTTTGTCGGATTACATAAACTCTATGGTCATTTAGGATGTTGCCAGCGAAAAATAGAGAACTGTCAGGTTAGTTAACTATGAACTAGTTTTCATTGGCGCAAGACAATCTTCGATAACACCTTAGGTGGGTGCTACTAAAAACGGGGTTACGCAATTTAACCCAGGATTCGGCGCAAGTGGGCCTACGGGGTTACGCAATTTAACCCAGCATTTATAAGTAAGTTAGTAAATGGCTATTATTTTAGACCCCTACTTTCCTAAACAAAACTAAGACAAAATAGATCGATTATGGTACTTTTTTGCAAAAAAGAATCCTGGCTCCGGCTCTCTCTCCCTCTAAGGTGAAAGTATCTGGAAGTATTAACGTTAAATATAGGAATAAATAAACAATTATGATAACACTCACTGCTAACTTGTCAATTGTCATCCTGTAAAACATAAAACATACCTGTAAATGACTGTGGATGTAGGATATGTTGATGATAGGCTCGTTGGGCACGTACGAGCCCGGCACGGCGAGCTCGAAGTTCCTGCAGGTGTGCAGCCGCTTGCTCACGTACTGCAGCTCCAGCGAGGTCAGCGACCGGAACTGGGAGTTTATACGGCGGAACACGTGGTAGTAGAGGTCCCACGCTTCGTTCAAGTGTCTGTCATCTGATGCTTCCTGAGGAAAATTTAACTTTATGAAGCAACGAGAACGTAAATTCGTAAATCGGAAACAAGATAGCTCTATATACAAACTCAAAAATGCATGCGGGCTATTTCTATAAAAGGTGAAAAGTATATGTGATTTTCTTATTACAAACGCAGAGAAAATCCAGTTGGTGCAGTCGGCTAGGATATTATATTGTGCGAAGCGGACGAATAACAAAAATTAATGTTAATTGTATGACAAAATTTTAATTCTGGCCTAGCGCATCTTCGATCGGCAATATTTCAATTACAACCTATCGCATCGCATCCCTTCCTAGCCTTTCCAAGCACAACCTTTTGCTTAATCATTTATTATTAGCTCGGTGAAATTATAACCGCGTAACTCCCAAATCATTCTCTTGCCCATTTTCAGCACTCACTCCTTTCTTACACATATCATCCTTCACACAATCTATCCATCTTTTCTTTGGCCTCCCTCTCCTACCGCAGCCATCTACATTCAAACTTAACCGCGGAACTCCGAAAAACAACAAAACATTATAATAAAATACCTTATAAAGATCACACCACCGCTGAGCCTCCTGCAGATCTCTCCCGTACATCTGTAGGAACGACACCTCCTTCAAAGTTTCCGGCGGCCTCTCCAATATCGCGTGCATTCGCTCTAGCGTTTTGAACATGCCTCGGAGGTCCTTTTCACTGAAGTACAACCTTATAAAACAGATTATTTCATATCATTGTGGGAGTAGCACAAAATCGATTAAATCAATACAAGGTAGCCATAGGTAGCCAAGGTAGGGTATACAGGAGGATGTTGAAGATATCATGGACGGACAGAATTAGCAACGAGGTGGTCCTGCAGAGGATGAACAAGAGAGTAGAAATCCTAAAAACCATGAAAACTCGGAAATTACAGTACCTCGGTCACATAATGAGAAGTGATAAATACCAACTTCTCCAAATTATTCTGCAGGGGAAAATTTTGGGAAGACGAATGCCTGGTAGAAGAAGGACGTCCTGGCTTAAAAACCTGTGCGAATGGTTCGATGTGGACACAACCTCACTGTTCAGGGCTGCAGTCTCAAGGGTCCGAATAGCCCTATTGATAGCCAACCTCCGATAGGAGATGGCACCACAAGAAGAAGAAGAAGAAGGTAGCCATGTTGTGGCTATGCCAATGAATTTTTCTAACTTATGTACGTAACACTGACTGCTCTGAAACGGTGAAGGAAAACATCGTGAGGAAACCTGCATAAGCTGAACAATAAATTCTGATGCGTATGTGAAGTCTACCAATCCGCATTGGGCACGCGTGGTGTAAGGCCATTAGATTGAGAATATAGTAGCAGGGTAATTATATAGGGTGTTGGGGTAAACAGTTGCATTACTTTAAGGGATGACTGTACCCATGATACTGAACAAAGAAGTTTTCCTAAGAAAACTATAGGAAAATCTTAAAAAAATTGCTTCCCATACTAAATACAATCAACTGATCGAAGTTTTGTATGAAAAGTCGTTTCTTTTTTTGAGAATTTCCTACATGTTTCCTTGGGAAAGTTGTTCAGTATCATGGGTAAAATCACCCCTTAAGGTAATGCAATTGTTTACCCTAACACTCTGTGGTAGCAGTTTCTGACCACCTTGAATGGGATGGGCGTGGTTGAGTCACAAACATCCAAACATTGTCAAGTTGTCACAAGCTTCCACGTTTATAATATTAGTACGATAATATGATTGTTACTTACCTAGAAGCTTCATCAAGAGCTATAAATATTTGTTCGTGCCACAAAATGGCCACTTTTATCAACTCCTCAGATATGACGGCAGCCTCACTGACTAGATTTTGTGAATGAGCACACATTGTCTTAAGTATGTAATTGGCAGCAGTTTTTCTCGTAACGAATGAAGATTTCGTAGCAACCGTCAAAGGGTATACCAGTGCTTGAGGATGTATTTTCCCAATATCTATCAAAAGAATATGTACTAATTTCGCAACTAAACTCCTAGGCGAATCGATCCGAGCTATCAACTGCGGTATTACTTGGAGCCATATCTTTATATCTATCTGCCTAATTCCTTCGAACAGAGCATCGTATATCGCTGGATTATGACCATGGTCAAACCATAGAGTTAAAAGCCTCAACGTATCTTGAAGAGCGCTGCCATTCGACAAACTAATCGACTTGAAGAACCCTTCAATAGCCGGTATTGTATGGGTGTTGATAAAGTCCGCTCTTGACACTTTCTTCTCACCAGATCCGCCAGCGACACTGCTTTCCGAAGTGTTATCTTGTTGCTTGTAGAATAGAACCGTTTCGAAGTTCATGCAAGCCCAAGCGTGGCATGCTTTGTACCAATCTGGTGCAAGAATCGTCGCTGCCGCGTAATTCCTCAGTATTTCTGGAATGGATAGCTCGTTTATTTCTTGTAGAGCTTCGCACCAGGAGCCTAGTTTCAAATGGCAGCGAGCTAGAAGCCTCGCCTGTTCATCATTGTCCGGCTCTGAACTGTCGACGAATCTCTGTAAGACGTCGTAAGCGCATCGCTTATTCTCAGCATACCATAAGTTCTTGCTGTAAGATAGAATGAGCCTCGGGTCTTGCAACCGTAATTGAACATCTGGGTTCGTGACGGGATCGCATCCTAGAATTGAAATCACTATTTTTCTTGCTTGATTTATTGCACCCGACTTTCGACACAGGGAAGCGAATTTCAACCAAGTTTGGAAGTCTTCGTGCGGTGTTAGAACCAGGCTGCGTATTTGAAGCATTTTTCTCCAATCTTCCACTAATCGCTGACCACCTTGTAGACGAGACCACCACATTTTCCTAATAGTAGTCCTGCGCTCTTCCACTAGCTTGTATGTCACTACTTCTTCTAATTCTGTCAATAATTGAGCGTTGACCAGAGAGCCGTATGCTCGTTGATAGCTCTCGCCGACCACAGCAGATAGTTCGACGTCTAACAAATTTCTAGCAGAGTCTATGTAGTGCCTCGACTCCGGCCATTGATTGTCGTGTATGGCTAATATAGCTCTGTAGAAAGCTCCTTCTTGAGACTCCACTGGTATGACATCTACGAATTTCTTCATAGAATCCCATTCTTGTAGACCCCAGGACGCGGCGGCTCCTATCTTTGCAGATTTCTTTTTAATTTCTTCGCCCATGCTGTCCCATTGGTCAGCGGTTGTATTGTAAAGCTTCCTCCATTCACCCATTGCTTCTAAACATCGCATCACGCCTAGTTTGGATTCGTTGTCCTGTGGTTTCTCCTCTAACTTTTTGTTATAAAGTTCTAATGCTTGTTTCCAATCGTGTAGCTTCTCATACCAACGCACATGGACGTTTAGAGAACTATCTCCAGTCTTTTTATGAGTCAGAACTTTCTTCAGCAATCCTTTTGCAGCTTCTTTTTGTTGAAGTTTATTGTTTATGTGGATGAGGGCCTCAATGACTTGCGTTGTCGGATTTCTTTTGTATTCCTCTTCCTGTAAAATACAAATATTGTTATACAGTAAAGACTAGTACATTTTACAGGCAATAAATGAAACTTTATAAGAAATGTAACCCTTCAACAATTGTAAGGGCCGGCAAAAGTATGACAACAATTTAAATGATGTTCTACTGTCTGTAGTACCACTACCAGCTATAAAAGGATTGTTTGATGGAAGACATCTGTGTCGAAATTGTCTGTATTAAATAAATTTAAAAAATGAATCTTATTATGTACCTTGTAATAAAGAGCTTTTGCATAAGCCTTGCAGCTAATAGCGGTGTCACCGAGGAGTTTAATAGATACAGGAAGAGCTCCTTTTTCGCAGTGTTCCATAAACTCAGCAAGGTTCAATACGGCGAGTGCTAATTCTGGTGCATCGGGGACTGTCAAAGCTTTCTCTAAAGCCGAGACAAGGCCTTTGCGCGACGCGTCGTCCAATTCCGTCCAACATGACATGAAGGCGGCGTTGAATAGATCACTGGCCAACTGAGGGTAGTTCTGGGAGAGAGTTGAGCAAGCCCTGGAAGCAAAGTTGTTGTATGTTTTTTACTGAATTGAATATGCCATATTATAGTACTCTGTGATGCTATAGAATATCCCTAACTACAAAAGGAATCGTGATCATTACGGTCGTCACAGATAGGAGCTATAAGATATCGTAAACTCGAAGTTGTACTCTTCTAACGTATGCAAGTTGCCAATGGCTTCCTCTCCCTTACACAGGAATGAGACGTACTTATGTAATGTTGAGTGCGTTAGAAGAGTACAACCTCGATTTAGGTTGATCTGATCAATCAGAATCAGATAATATTAAAATGATATCAAATTAAGCACCTAGCAATGAATTACATAAATTATAAAGCCCCTCCGGAAAATTTATCTTCTAAGTCTAAATTATAAATACAACAGTCTCTGTTAACCATACTTACAAATAAAGTCATTTAAATTTTAAAAAATCGTACCTAATCGCAGGACTGTTAGATTCAGTCAAAAACGTGACGCTGAGCTGCCTCAGCCACTCGATCCAATCCTCTTTGGAGACTAGATTGTTGACAGACCAAAACTTTCTCAGGTTGTAAACATTCACTGTTAGCTTCTGAATTGTTTGCGTGTCTGCCGTGTTTGCCATTAACTGCAACAAGAATTGTTTTAGAAGATAAATATCAGAATCATGGAAGTTATAGAGAGAATGTGTTTGGAACATACTTACATCTTTCTTCTGATTTCGTAATCGGGAGCGAGTTTCATCTAAATAATCATCGTCAGATGCCAATGTTGAAATAACTTGCAATCGCGTCACTAATACAATATAGTTAGGACATTGAATCTTGTGCTTCAGCAGCAATCTCTCAACCGAAGGTATGTAGTCTATGTACTCACGCCCCAGCTGGACAATCAACGCGCATAGCGTATTCATAGCTGTTTGCCTCAAAGCCGGATTGTTATCCAAAACTTTCGCTAACGCCTGTATAATAACCGCTGAATAGGGTTTAAAATATAAGTACATCGACAAATACTCGATTGTTTCCATCGCTAATTTCGACACGGAGGCCGGAATGTGTCTTCCATCAAACAATCCTGTTATAGCTGGCACCACAGACAGTAGAACGTCGTCTAAATTGTTCTCGAACTTTTGTATGGTCAATAGTAACTTTTCTGTTAGAAATTTATCTTTACTTCTGTCGTATTTGAGAACTCGCAATATATTCGGCAATATCTTCCGAAGGTACACTTTGAATTCAGTGCCAATTGCTACTACTATATGCTCAACCAACATAATCATTGTGGTCTGTAAGAGACTGTTCGGTGTCCAGTACTCTCTAATGATATCAAAAATTTCCTCCAAATAGTTGCGAATGTGTATTTTCACTACAGATATTAACTGCGCCAGCTGAGTGAATAGAAACTCGCGGAAGTTCGCATTGTCTGTAGTGCGTATTGCGTTCAAAAGAGTTGGTGTGACTCGTGATATGTATGGCACGCACTTGATGCCAAGCGACTGGAATATGAATGTGACTGAATGAATGACGCTCGCGTGGTGTTGTGCCAGCAGCGGGTCCCGGAATATCCTCATCAACGACGTCACAACAATAGCCGGATAAAACTCATCCAGAACCAACGGCGACATATTAACCAACATCAAATTCGAGTCAAAGTTATCATTATTCGACGATTCCACAAAGGGAATCAAGGTAGATACAGTTTGAAAATCAATCAGTCCCTGATTAACTTTGTGTTTGTATGGATCTAGGGCTCCCAAAAGACCTAGAATGCGTATCGTTTCTCGTCTATCCCTTGTTTGTTGTTCAGTCTTTAGTAAATTCAGGAGCATGTCCATTAGGTTTGGATGCTCCATGTATGGTGTGACAACGTGGCCCGTCGCACCTATCACCTGCCCAAACGACCACAGAGCCACACTTCTCTTCTCTTGTTGATTAGGATCTGACAGAATCTCAAGCTGAACTGACATTATTTCTGAAAGCCATTCATTCAACGCATTTCCTCCTCCATTTATTTCAGCCAAGTCTCCTATGGCCTTCAAAATACTTGACACCATAGTAGAGTTGCTATCTTCTTCACTTAGTTTCGGTACAAGCACTTTTAAGATCGTATCTACAAATTGTCGCGTAATCCTTGGTGCATGAGAAATCATGTTGTTCACTTTCCTGAGCGAATTTTCTTTATTCCTAGCAGACTCTGAATGTTGTAGTTCCATTAAGACTTGTACGAATAATTGACGCAAAGTGGAAGTGGTATAGCTAGGGTTTATGTTGCTCAGTCTTCCTACCACGCACAGGGCTAGTTCACTCACTTCTGAGTTTGAATCATTTATTGCTACAAACAGACAATTGAGGTGCTCTTCCACTGCCAGATACTTGTCAAAGACAGGATTAGTGAATATCTCCAGAACTCTATAACGGACTTCATGATCGAAGTCTGATCGACCTACAGACAACAGTTTGCCTAGTGACTCATCCACTAATAAGTTTAATGTTCTAGAATTTGTCTGTGCGCATCTCTCAATGGCTTTTATTAACAGTCTAGCCGCAGTTTTCACGGCTTCTAACCGTACGTCGTGTTGTTCACTCAGCAGATAATGGTCGGTGCACCTTTTTATAAAGGACATAAGGGTGTTATTCCATTCAAAGTCGAATGATCCTAATGTTCGTAGTGCTAGAACCAACTTTGTAGAATCATGTGGCTCGAGTAAAACTGATGAGAGCATGTGGACCAGCTGCTCTCCATTATGAGATGCATAAGGTTTCTTTCTCAATATCAAAGACAGCATATTCAGTAGCTTGTCCGTAATCTCATTCTTTAAAGAAGGTATGTTTTGACTGAGTTCCTTGAAGCATGTGGTGAGCTGAGGACTTAGGCCAGTGGAGCACATGGGGTCCAATAGTTCTTTTACTTCATTGGCCACATTCTCCTTCATCGCAAAACTTAGCAAAGTGACACAATTGAATAGAGGAGTGTCTGAACCGTTACGTTTTTTAGGAGTTTCATTGACCGGCAGTGATATTTTTATTATTTCTATGATTCTGTTTAAGTAAAGATTGATGTCGTCTTCGACGGCAACACAGATCAGTCCTAATGTGGTAAAAGCCATTGCCCGCTCCTTTTCCCGGCGTTGCAGGAATGTTATCAAATGATTTATGGTGCATTTGAGGTGTTTCTTGGTGAACGCTTCCTGGTTGAAAGCTGCTAATCTTGGTATTATGAGGAGGAGCATTTGGTGAACGCTGTTTGATCTTGATATTTGTTGGGCCATTACCTCTGGAAATATGATAAAAGATTAAATATAGTTATGTTATAGTAATAAATGAATGGTATTTTGCTGTGATTATGCACTGCATTTCTGTGTTCCAATTTTGAGTGGGTTTTGGAAGTATTGTAATCTGAAAGATGGTTAATATACAATTATTCTCGCACCTGTCTGCCACTGGGTTAGGCAGGGACAACTGAACAGCACCTGGTAAAATCCAGACTTTGATAAGGATTGTTTTATGAACAGTGATCGGAATAGGGTGCATTTTAGGGTTAATTTGTGAATATTTATGTGATGAATATTAATATTTGTATTCGATTCAAGGGTGTTTGTATCTATACAGGGCGTAACATTTTATGCATTGTATATTAAACATTTGCACGCCCCGTGTAGATACTATATTCTTCACACAAATATTCGCAACTTTACCCTAAATTGCACTACCTATTCCGATCACTGTTTATGAATATTAATAAGAACAACACATTTGAGTTAATACAAAATAACAGGACCTCAAAGCTAGCCGTTCGACACAGCCATCTGCGAAACCACTCACCACATGACACCTATTTTAAATGATTAAGTAAAAGCATAAATTTCAAATCCAATTAAACTTACCGGAACAAATTTTTTCATATTTTTCAGATATCAATTTCTTGCAAACATTTGACTCGTAAATAGCTGTAGTTGGGTTTTTATCAGTATCAGTAAAGGTGTGAGATGACCATGTATTTGTACTGTGCATTTTTGCACTTAGGGAAGACATCTCATCTGAAATATCTTGTTCAGCGTCCAACTTCTGCATGAGATTTGTGTATTTTTTCTCCCAATTTGAATTTGTACATCTTAGTAATTCATTCAAGATCAACAACGCTCCATGTACATGGTCGTCTCTGCTTAAGCCTCTTTCTCTAACAGTCTGGTCTGAGAATGAGGTCATAGCTTCATCATAACACAGCGAGTACCATCTTGCCTTACTACTCTGTTCAGGCAAGTCTCTTTGTGCTGTCACCACCAGGGCCGCCCTCAGAGCTTTAGCTGCTGCCTCTCTTATCTGGTCTTTTGGATCTCTAAGAGCTATCATAATATGACTGAAAAACCCATTGATTTGTTGATAAAAGTATGAGGGCATTGATAAAGCTAATTCTCTCAAAATAATTACAGCTGAAAGCCTTTTTCCCTCATTTCTTTCCTCAGACAACCAATCATAAGCTCTTTTGACTTCAATTTCGACATATTCAGAACGCTTGACGCCGAGTGTTGTGGCTAGACGGCCCATTGTCTTGGCAGCGATTTCCAAAACACTTATGTCGGTAGTTGGAAAAATGTTTCTCAAATAGTGAGCGTAGCGATTTGTTCTGGACTTAGTAGTTTCTGAGTCTCCACCAATTAGACAAACTGCAATACAAATGTTAGAGATAAGTATCATGTCACACAAGGGATTTCGCCGCTAAGTTTGCTTAGCCAACATTGATTGAATCTCAGAAATATCACGACGATCTTGGATAAGTTACGTCAAGATTGACAGTTGAAGCTACAAAAACGTAGAAAAAAATTGTAACCAGTATTGGCATCTAAACCCTATCTATAAACACGCACACAGACATAATTAGTATTAGAAAGTAGGCCCCTTTTGTTATATACGGTAGAAGCATGAGGCTCTTTCTATACATACTTTTTCTAAGACGACGATATCGTTACTCCAACGCCTACGCTCAAAAATCGCTTGTGTAATACGGTTAAGCAAAAGCCTTTCATGTTTTAAAATATAACAAGCGTCAAGAAGAATAGAATCTAAATTGGAACAATCTACAAACAAATCGAATTATGTGACCCAAATTCATAAACATAACCTAAAAGTTACCGATGATGAGTATGCCAGCTTTCTTCTCATTATTATCGTAGCTGGACGTCAGGGCGTGGATCTGCTGGTTGAAATCATCCAGGATTTGAGTCAGGGAATCCTGGGACATCTCTCGAAGGTCCGTCCTAGCGAAGTGCAGTAGTTCCCGTATAGCTTTGTGCCGCGTCTCCGCATAGCGGGACTTGAGCCCCGAGACGAGCTCCAGAACCTGGGAGCTCGCCATGTCGTGCTAAAACTGACTGACCCTGTCCTAATTACACTAAAACGACGGTAGCATTAGATTTACCGACGCACGAATGATTCACATGTTTGTAGACACATAGTATCCCACAAAAAACGAATCGTTTTTGTTTGCGCGACGATGGTTAAATCGCGATGTATTTAATTTAATAACCGCTCGTAGTTTTAACTCTTCTAAAACGTAAACAAATAAATAATTGACAAATTAGCAGCCATTGACCATGTTTTTTTTGTTGTTCGTTCGTACTCGTTCGTCTTTCGTTCTATCCGTTCATTCGTTCCGTTCGTTTAATTCGTTCACTACTTCTATCCACTTCGTTCCACTAAATTTATTCCATGACTCACGGAGTAGAGTAAAGGTGAACGCACACCTACCCTACCCGCACAACAGTCGCCACACGCAGAATTTGTGTGAATTGACAGATGCGGTAATAATGAGGACTTTTCTGACAGCTAAAAAAAGATAGTTATATACCATACATACCGCGATAGATGGCGTTGACGAGAGTTGAATGCTAGCAAAAAAATACATGTCACTATGTCAGACGCATCCGTTTCGATGTAAATGTTCATATTTTTCTGTTTAAAAAGAAAAATTTTTACTATATTATTTGTAGTTCATTATCTGCAAGGTCGCTCATCCATGTTTCGTCAACGCCATCTATCGAGCCATTTGAAACTACTTTTTCTTTATTAATGGCTTTCAAAACTCCCTCATTAAAAAAAAGAAGTACGACTGGTAGTATGATGAAGGCTATTACCTTTTATTTCACTTGTTCGCACGCAAATAGAAAGAGTGCTAAGGTGCGCTAGCGCTATATCACGCTGCTATGCTAAAGGGATGTACATCAGCTCACGACCATAATCCCTATCGTGGTGGTCGGAAACATTGCTAGGTACAACTTGATGGAGAACCAATGTATCATCTTACTGGCTGGAAAATGTGTTAAGTTTGTATCTATGGTTTTATGTTTTTCTAGCTGTGGTTGTTGGTCTAAAATGGAAGTTTAAGTTTGACGGTTTTGTTTGAAAAGTAAAAATGTAGAAATGAAGAAAATAAAAGATTAAGTTGATAAAATATTTTTATTAAACACAGCACCTCACCAATACAACTTACAGCTGGCTTGCTTGCAGTTGTAACAAGGTTCACTTTTAGCATATTGAAGGTTTCGATATAAAATGGTCTTTAACAGAATCACAGAAGTCCAAACTCAAGGTTTGCCAAAGGGCGATGGAGCGTTGCATATTGGGAATCAAACGGACAGATCGCGTCAGAAACACCACAATACGCAAAATAACGAAAATAGCCGATGTCGGTGGGATTGGGCCGGCCATGTCTGTCGATTGCACCCAGAAAGATGGGCCAAAGTCTTAACACCTTGGATCGCTGTCAGGGTCGACCCCGAAAGAGATGAAGAGACGACCTGGATACATTCGACGAAGAGTGGATAGAACTGGCTCAGGACATGGTTGCATGGAGGATAAAAGGGGAGGCCTTTGCCCAGCAGTGGGATGAAAAAGGCTAAAATATATATATATATATATATACTTAAATTACGTATAAAGTTGTGACAGGATGCTAATTTTCGAACAAAAATAGCTAACCTACACTGAATAAGAAACCTTTATCTTATCCTACGGGATAACATGGGCTTAGAATTACTACCTCTTTTCTTCCCGTGATATAATGGCCAGCAAATAGGTATCTTGAGCAAGACCAAGGCAAGGGATACGTCCCTTAGTGATCTCACATGACTACAGTGCCCGGCAATCAACTACAAAAATGAGCGGGGGTGAGGGGTAGGTATGTGCAGTAGCGCTTTCGCCTACAAATTTTATTCAGCGCAATTAAGGTCTTGGTCAAGATACTAACCTATTTGCTGGCCATTATACCACGGGAAGAAAAGAAGTAGTAATTCTAAGCCGGAACCTACGCTCATAAAAATTGGAAGTATTATGTACACCCGACGCCATACGCCATAACCACGAGTCATGACGAGTCCACAACGAGTCCGATGGTTGACCAAAGCAGGCGTTGCTGATTAACTTAGGCCTCTACCGAAGCAGAGATAAATAAATAAATAACACTCACAGGCACATACATTATAATGATCCCAAGCAAGCACTATAGGCTGTTTATTATGAAAACCATACAACAACGGCACAAACATAAACATCCATGACCGAACCGGGACTCGAACCCAGGACCCTGGTTTGGCAGTCCGGCGTGGTAACTATTACACCAACCGGGTCGTTAGATAGAAGAGAGTTAACCAGTTTCGTTATTTGTGGCATGTAAGCGGCCGCCCGCGGTCCGGCGGCAGCACGCAGCAGAGACGAGAGGAGATGTGAACGGTGTGAGGCGGCTGGCGAGCTCTCGAGCCCGCGAGAACTCGCCCATCTACGCGCTCGCCGTACAGTACCTACGCAGTTCTACTCCGCTCTAACCAGAACATATCTTCACTCAGCCTCAGTGGACACACCAAAGGATTAGGCACGTAGCTGCAGCGTAGGCAGGTAGGGCTTAAGATGTTTATTATGGTAGGCGGAAGCTACCAATAGATCTTATAGTTTTTATTTCACACACAAAGACTCAAAACGGTGATGGTATGAGTTCTACTAAACTCAGTTCGGTATGTATGCTCATAACATCATTTAAAATTCCCATTTCCCATCACTGCGAAAGTGATAAAATAATATCAATTTAGGGCTTGTCTTGGACCTCACTTGCTTGCCAATATTTTAAAGATTAATCCCTGACTCGAAAGCTCGATCCACCCTTGGGGTCTATATGGTTATCGTTTTCAATAGGTATACTGAAGCTCCACTCTCCAAAGAAAAGATTGTGTGTAGAAAAGTAGTGAACGCAGAAATGACGGCTAAAAGAGATAAATGGAGAAAGACTTCATATTGCGAATAACTTCGTAAAGAGATCTTATTAAAGTTATAGACAAGGACAGACTATGCTTTTGGAGAAAATGTGACGGCCCCAGTACACGTTGGCCAAACTTGGCGAGTGCACTTTGCACCAATTAACGGCCTGGAGTATGATCTTTGAAAGTCACGCTTTCAAAACGGTAGAAAATGACAAAATTGCTATGGAGATTATGTATCATTCGTTGAGGAGTTTTCTGACAGCTAGTCAAACGTAGTTCAACAAACTGGCGATAGATGGCGTTGACCAGAGAGGGGTCCGAAAAGGTAAAAATTTTAGGCTAAAAAGTGAATAAAAATGCATGTCACTGAGTCAGACGCATCCGTTGACGAAATATATGTTCATATTTTGCTGTTTACTTAAAAACATCAATTCTTACTATTTTATTTGTATTTTACTATCTGCGAGGTCGCTCACCCCTGTCTCGTCAACCATTTAGGAACTTCTTTTTCTTTTTTAATGGCTTTCGGAAAATCTCGTCAGCGCAGCAAGAAACGAACCCCTTGATCGGTCAATAAATACCGCGCTTCAAGGGCCTTGGTTCTCCTACCATAACTTTGAAGAAAACAACGATTTTGATTTCGTATTTATGATTATGATAAAACACTTTGAATTATTTTATAGTTCTTAATTTGAAAACACAATTTTTGTAATTTTGAACGGGACCGGACTACCGGAAAACCAATTAGAAACAAGTATTTTTCTTTATGACAGTAGCTCAACCAATAAGAAAAAAGTGTGGACAAGTGAGTTCTTCCACTTTTGTTAATTGCTGTGCATCCTCTCATTTAGAAATTGGTATCAGTCTTCTGTATTTTGATTGTAAATTGAAACAGAAGCAGTAATTCATTAAGATTTATCTCCTCCAACTTCTACTAAACGAGTTAATTTATCTTAAATCAGACGAAAAGACCAAATCCCCACACCTAAAATTCGCATTTGGAACGGACTTGGCAAGGATGACGCGTGTATTTTCAATACTTTCTACTCGTCATTCCACCAACCACAAAACGTCAAACAACCAAAACCAATCTTCTCAGCTGAGAGGTGACTGACTGCTTGACGTTGTGTGGCTTGCTTCTGTGTTCTTTATCGTAATATATCTGTCGCTAAATTCAGTGAAACAGTGCATACAGTAACACCAGACAAACTAGAAATACGTACAATCCACCATGAGTGAGCTGAGTCAAGAAGAGGTAAGCTGATTGAATAATTTGTTTTGTGTACGGACCTTGGTTTAGTGCGTACGGCCAATCTAATTTCGTAACAAAACAAAGCGTTGGCGTTTCACGCTGGCGCACTCTCGCGATTCTCGCACGTGTTGCAGGGGCTTATGTGGTTGTTGCAGATACGGAGACGTCGCCTGGCTCGGCTGGCAGCTCTGAGCGGGCCCGCGGCGGCCGCGACCCCCGCCAGTCCCCCTGGGACCCCGGGGGCTTCCGTCCCCGACCCCCTCACCCCTCAGCACCAGCTCCCCGCCCACTTCTCCCCCCTCCCTGCTCCACGAGCCTCCACAGACCCCACCATACCCTCAGAGTCAGATGCAGCCAATGCCAACAAAGAACCCAACTATACGGACAGTGTCAGTAAAGATGTTTCGGATCAGAACAAAATACCAGCGGATGGCATCATTGTTACTGAAAAGACAGACAGTAATTTGCTAGATGAAATGCCTGACACAAAAATGACAGATTTGTCTCAGACGAGACAGTATAATAGTTTTGATTCTATGGGTGATGATACATTGTTGAGTTGTGGGTCTGTGAGGGTGGCTAGCTTACCGCAGTCTACCGTGGTGGGTTCAGCTGCGATGCGGGAAGACAGCACGTCTCGGTCCATCTCACCGCCACAGTTTGCGGAGCCGCCCCCGGTGCGGCAGAGGCCCAGCAATGAGTCCCCTAGCTGCTCACGACGCTCTCTCTCCATGGAGGTGGACGATGTATCTGATAGGAACTCACAATTCAAACAGCAGTCAGAACCTATGGAGGTATGTTTACTATTTATTTACCTAATTCTCTTTGTCAAAACATAAATATTATTAAATTGATAAGGAATTCAATTTATTGTACAATAACAATTGCACATGAATTTAGGTATTACTAAAAAATATGAGGTAACATCAAACCTAAGACAAATGTCTGATAAATATTTTTCTGATGACATAATTTTTATTCTGTTTGACTCTGTTGAGATAAAAAAAAAAATTTTGATTGTTTTTATATCGTTTTTTTTAAATTACTATTGTAATTTTTTTTCCCTTTTATACCATTGACTTGGTCTCCCTATAACATTCATAACAAAGGCATGTATGTAAGCAAGAACCTTAACCTCAACAGGTTGAAGATGACTCTTCACAATCACCAGCACGCAAGATCCACCGGTCGAGGACGGTCAGCTATTCAGAGCTCACAGAGGAACAACTACGGCACATTGTCGCACGGATCCTCCAGGTCTCCTGGTCCGAAGACAGTGCTGGTAAGGCAGTCTGTTTTAACTGTAATAATCTACTTTATCTTTGTGATGCAGTATTTAACTTGAACATATTGAGGTTTTCTTATTAAAATAATCATACTAGGTATGTCAAAAGGAAGGAGAGCAGCATAGTAGAACTAATGACTTTTATCAAGCCAGTTATTAATGTTATTATACAGTCTATGTTCTTGTTCCTTTGCAATTTTAATCTTAGATGGTAATTTATATTTGTTGTTTCAGGTGGAATTTATGTGCCATCCGTTTCAGCGTCATTACTGGACAATCCTATACTAAGTTTAGACGAGCTAGTATCCGAAGCTTTAATGGACGTCATCACTCAAATATCAGATGGCTCCGATCCCCTCAATCAGAAACTCATAGCTGTTTCGGAGACATCTAAAAGGCTAAGCGAAGATTGTGGCGATGACGTTCTAACAAACGGTCCACTCGGGTCTGAGTCTGACGCAGACAAGTCAGACTGTCCAACACCATCACTGCCTATCCCAAAAACTATTCCCACACAGGGTCTAGCCGTTAGTTACTTATTAAAATTTTACAATAATATCAACTTATATGAAAGAGAACATCCAAAGAAAAGTTCGGAGCCGCCTTTGAGTGATTTATTGCAAAATTTGAGAACTTTACTAGTGAATCATTTGGTGCTAGTGCTCCAAGGGAGGATTGAACTGGAGAAGTGCAGAAAGTCTCCTCTTCTCCCATACCTTTTGATCGGGAACACTCCAACTGGTGTTATTCCCGAGTTACTTCTAGCTACATATTTGGATAAGGAGGTGTTTGAAGAGGTAATTTATTTTAAAGTTATCAACTAAGTAGTTATTTATTTTAATTGGCACACAAAAACGGTTACATAAATGCATAACAACAAAATGTTAAGACTATGCAAAAAGTGTACAATATGATTAAATTATAAGCAAAGTAAGGTGCATTATGTAACATAATTTCCATTTAGATTGTTTCTACCTGTTGGCACCGTTTCGTTGCCTTTGAAATATTTGCTCTTGCTTCATTTTATTGTCTCTAACCAGAAAAGAAACGGCGCTATTCTAGTATCTTTTTGGAATCCATCCAGTACTTTTTTGTTAACAAGTTTTATTCATCAATCTATTGCCGCTTAAGTTGTATAAATTACCAGCCTCTGCCTCTGCCACAATTTCATTCATGATTATGTGTATTTCGGAAAAGTAAAAAATGTTGTGTTTCTTAGTTTAGATTCTTAATAAAATAATTATTTTCCAAATTTCATGTTTTTATCTTCAGCCGTTTAAGATGTCCATTGTCTGTCAGTCAGTCACGGAATTATTTTATAAGTGTAATAATAATAATTGTTCTTTGACGATGCAAGTTGCTGAAGCAGATTTTGTTTCTATTAAGTTCTTTCTTCTTTACCTATGTTTATTAATATTCCATAATCAATCATATTTATGTTATATTAATATGTTTAAATAATGTATGGCGATGTGCGACTAAGGGATAAGCTTTCGTATTCAGTGATTTTGTGTGGGAAAGCCTAGCCACCTATCATGACATGCTGTCAAGTAATGAAACCATAATTGGTATAGGAACAATGTTTCTGGCCACCAAAAAAGAGGGTTATAGTCGTGAGTTTATGTAGATATATTTTTATCTATTTCTTCCCATTGTTGGGCAAAGGTCTCCCCCAAGCGTTTCCAGCCTTCTCTATCCATCCATTTGCCATCCAGGTAGTCGCGCCATCTCTTTCTTGGTCAGCTCCGGCCCCGACTTCTATCGTCGGGCTCCCATTGGGTCGCGAATCGCGATCGTTGGCCACCGCTCAGTATGTATGCGACAAACATGTCCGGCCCAATCCCACTTCAGTTTGGGAGTTATGGGAGCGTATATATCTATGTATTAATATTCTTTACGCATCCCCCAGGTATTCATACCGCTCCTAATGGGTATTCGTGAGGAGATGCGTCGCTGCGTGTCCCCGCTGGTGGGCCGCGGTCACGGCGCCGCTCTACGCGCGCTGCGGTCTCTGTGCGACCTGCGCGCCGGCCCGCGGCACGCGGCGCGGCCCGTCTGCTCGCTGGTCGCGAGACTGCCCAGTCTGTGCCCCGACTCAGTGACCACTGCGCCCGGCAGGGAGATAGCCAGGGTCAGCTTCTTGGGACCTTTCTTTGCGGTAAGCTTATTTTATTACACGTATATGTTATTCTTTGCGTGGAAACTCAATCTTGACCAATTCGCAAGGACGACATGCCATGTAGGCAATGAGTTTTTCTGACTCATGTACACAACACGGCGACACATAAAGCTATACAAAACCAATATAACCTGGTCGCGTGACGTTATACACTACTCGTCCTACGCGCTGCCAGCTTATTTTCGTTTTGTATCACTTGATGTGTCGTCGTGTGTACGTTAATGTAAAAAATAATATTTGTTTGCCTTTGCAGATGGATCCACTACTAGCCAATAGCTTTTTAAAGGTATCAATCAATCAATCAAATATACTTTATTTTACACCAAAACAAACAGTAAAATACAGAAATAAATAAAAAAGGTAATAAAGGTATTTGATAAATAAATTAAAAAAAAATTAACATAAAAATTACAATAAATATGATTCAAATTGGAATTATAAGTGTAATGCAGGAAGGTGGCATACGTATTGTCGTAATGTAACATGTTTTGTTAGAGCGACGCAAGTTGACGTCACTTCCTCCTACCTTCTATTTTGTAACTACCTACAACGCAATTCAGCAAGAGAAAGTTAATTAAATTAAAAATGCTTTCTTTTCTAACATACCATATTTTTATTTATTATTATTCTCTAATTTGTTGACGAAATGTTCAAATAAGTAATTAATATAATAATTAATGGCCTGATAACCTTGTTGATAGTGACTGCATATGTAAAATACTAGTAACGCAGCGATTACATTACCCAACATTTAGGGCCGATTTCGGCATACATTGCCGGATTTGTTCTCTATTTTAAAGTGTAGCGATGAAAGCCAGCAATGTATGCCGAAATCGGCCCTAAATGTTGGATAATGTAATCGCTGCTTATAAGTGCGACGAATACGAATGTTTGTACCCAAACAAAAATAGTGCATCTTAGACAGGTGTAACAAAACACCCTAGTAATATTTTAATGTGTGGATTAGACATTAAACCATAAAACTGAACTACTTTCACAACATCGAGATAAAATTTAAAAAAAAATCTTTTATTTTGTTTTTTTTTATTTCAATTGGGTTCGCTCTTGACCTCAATCCAGTCCTCAGGACAAAGATGGGGTTAAAGATGTCGCGAGCTTACCCAGAAGGTGCCTATTCACTCGTACTTTAAAGTAATTCGGGTTGTAAGCGCTCGGAAATACTGACGCAGGCAGGGCATTCCACTCCTACACACATCTGCTGTTTCATACAAAACTGCAGTACCCATTCGAATCAAATGTATGGGACAGTCTAGTTTGCCTGGGACAGCTGACTTTTTTAAACCTTTTTTCAACGTTATCTCCTTAGTAAAAGTTGTTCAGTTTGATGGTCTACTCTAAACCACCTCTTGAAATATTACTAGGGTGTTTTGTTACATGTCGTATGTATTATTCAATATAACATCAGGTTGTCACCATAATAAGATACGATAAGATAAGATAAATTTTAACTTTTGCTTAAAACTATTACAAGTTAATTAATCCAAGTTTAGACTGAATTCAGGGACTACCAGTAGGACCAGATAATGATGTGTGTAAAATTGTAAATACTCTGGTAGTCAATTACGATTTAAAAGTACCGGAGCGAAGCACAATACAAATGTCATTGTTACAATGCCAATCTAAACTATTATAAAACTGTAACAGAAAGTGTGTCTGTATATTGAAGACATAAACAAAAAAAAGTTACGGTATGGTTTTAAGTTACGGTATGGTTTTTAGGTGTCCCTGATTCCATATCAATTTTTGGATTTTTTGTCTGTCTGTGTGTTTGTTTGATCGAGCATCGTGATGCTCGCAAAAACGCAAAAACTACTGAACCAATTTTGATGAAACTTTTTTGTTTGATAGCTTATTATCTGACTTAAAATCTGGTATATAATTTGTGCGGACGAAGTCGCAGGTTAACCCTAGTCTAATATAAACCTATATTAGATCAAGCGTATCGCATAGAATCATCGACCATAGCGATGCACTTTAGTGTTTAGTTTTGAGACGTCTCCACATCTCGTCAGCTGAGTATATTTGTGCTTCACTCTCAAATTCCCATACATTCTTCCACACTTATTTTCACAGCTTTAGGGGTTGAATTTTCAAATATTCTTGAACCCTTTGCGTCGTGTGCATAAGTACCTACCAAAACTTGTTTTATATTTTTGATTGCAATGATACTAAAGTCCTTTTAGTAGCAGTGCACAAACTCTCTCCAGTCTGACAGGTAGTGAGTACGTCGCCACGTGTAATGGATAGTGAAGATAATGTATGCCTCAACATTAAAGTATATTAGGTAGTTTTTCTGAAGAACACCGCTGAACTGTTGACTTTGACTTTTAACAGCGCAGTACTCGAATCATCGATTGTCAAGCGAGTTCTCACCCATTTTACTACAGTTTTTTAGTAACACACAGTTAACACATAATAAATTATATTTTCTCATTAATCATCTAAATAATTATATTTTCTCTCTTAGATATCTCTCTTCGCCGAAGAAAACCCGCGCCTAGCCGAGCGGCTCTTCGCGACCGGCTCGGGCGACCGAAGCCTCGCGTTCGCGCTCCAGCGCGAGGTGGAAGCCAGCCGCAACACCCTCCACAACATCTGCCACAACATCCTTCTGAGCCCCGACGCGAGGGAACCTTTCCTCAACTACTTCGCTGCGTTGCTGCAGAGGAATGAGAGGAGAGCACAGTTGCAGACTGACGAGAGATCACTAGCTGGTAAGTTTGTGTGTTCAAAGGCCCATGTACAGTTTTGTCAAAACTTCCTACCTAATATCTCTAAGGTTGGAATTGGGACTAGTCTGCAAAATAGCAAAACAAAATACGTCACAGATGTCACGATATGTTTGCAAGCGAAAATAGTCCAGGAGACAACCATGCGGCAATATTCTTACGGGATCCTGATAGTCTATCATGGCCGTGCGGCAAAATGTTAAATTACGTTTTATTTACTCTACATGTAGTATTTCAATTTGATGAAGTGCGCGATGGAGCTGGGCATAGACTAGAGCCCCAGAATCTAATCTAAATTTAATCTAATATTGGATATTGGTCATAAATCCCTGTTGAGTCCTGCAGTGGACTTTCTGTGTAATATTAGTAGAATGGAGGGCGCTGTAATCTCTTATTATTATACACAGCTTGCAGATAACCAATTGTTCCCAGTAACCTGTTGGTCAATTTATAACAATCAATCAATCAAATGTTAGTCATGTTGTTTATAACAGTGAATAGACCCAATTGTTTTCCATTCATTAGATGATTGTGAAAATGTGCTAACTGAATTCATGGCCACTAAGTTCACGGCGCGTTCGTTCACCTGAATCTTTATATTTATAGAATCCTTTGACTCATGCAAACTCTATGGAACCGTTAGTTTGCCTGCGTATCTTTGTTTCTCTGCAAGACTTTGTAACGAATCGGTATTGAATCTCTACAAACCGAAAGAAAAATAATTTACTAAATACTCGATTCATAAAGACTCGAATACATCCATAAGTGTCAGTGTCTTTAGGTGAAAATACATTTTCATTAAAAGGAACAAGTGAATTTCTTCACCTTTTTCACTTTTGTAAAAAAAATGCATTTTGTATGTATTAAACTAAATAGTGTTTACTCACAAAAAAAAAACTCCACATTATGCATTGGTACCTTTAATTTAATTAAATTTATCATGAAGAGTTTAGCAGAGGAAACAGGTTAAAAAATTATGAAACATTATGATATAATTTATCGAAGATAATATCATTAATACCTCTTAATTCGTAATGTAAGTAGGTATATTATAGTAACCTCGTATCGCCAGCCGCTTCTCATTCTCGGCAGTAGACAAGCTCATTAAATTCAGGTCAATTTAACAACTGATAAAGATGCGCGTACGACCAGTGAACCAACCGACTATAATAAATGTCATCACTAACATTGAAACCGTAGTTAAAACTATAATGACCGGCGAAAATAGACTGTATATTCCTTACGAATGTCGCTCACCTCATGTGCGTCTAATAGACTGATTTGTATTGGCGTACATCCAGATTATTTTACTTTCCATGATCCAGAAGTAACGGTACCCCTCTTAGTGATTTTGAATAAATATTTATGTTTACTGTTTTGTAGTTTCTTTGAGGCGTATTTAGGTCTCAATCTCGGGTGTAAACAACATGAGAAATGCTTATTATCGTTGCTAATAAATAACAGTCTGCCTTGAACCGCTGAAACACATTTTATTCTGGTACCTACTGATTTAAATTTCATTGTCTTTCAAATTGTTTTGTGTTCACTTCTTCGAGACTGACAATGCTTGTGTTATTTTAGTTAGTTTTTGGAATAACGTAAATGTTTTCTGCTTGCATAGCTAACTACGGCTTACGGCTAGAGACGGAATATTCTCTCATATTAATTGCCAGACAAACGAAATTGATCTTAATGAATATAGTGATTAAAGAGAAGGCTGTTTAAACCGGGTTATCGCCCACCTGCTGCTTGTCTAGCTCGGCGTGGACTGTCACGCTTTAGATCTCTTCTACATTGCGTCGTGTTGAGCTCAGGCACGTGTTCAGGGGGGGAGGGGATAGGTGGGTTTTCGTGTGTGTTTAGTGTGTGTTTTAGAATATCCTCATTTCATTATAGTAGTGACCATAGATATAGGATAGGGGGTAGATAAATGGGGGTCAATAGTAAACAGATACCGTCTTGAACAATTTTGTCTCCAGGCCTCCAGCTGAAAGATTCCGCTATTTCCTTACGTTAAGTACGAATTTGGCTTGAATTTGATTAAAAAGTGGTAACATTTGTTTAACGGACGTAACAGATTTACGTCTAATCTAGCTCTGTCACTCTTATGGCTATCTGTGTGCGACGGTAAGGAATGACTATACATGTTTTTGTACAGTTTAATATTGGATAGACCTGGCAGTGACCAAACTCTGTCCAGTGTGGCAGGTAATGAGCCCGTCGCCGCTCGACAAATAAAACATTTAAATCACAAAACGAATGAAATGGCATTACAAAATTAGCAACAGTATAGTATATGCTTATGGATAATCACTGTTTTCTTCAGACAGTCTCATTGAAATATAATATAAGGTGATAAAACCAACGCGTATACGTATAACTTATTCGTTGTGCATGCATGAATCTAAATTCAATTGCGCCTACTGGACCATGAAAACTGAATCTTTAATCATGCAAATTGTTCTGGCTCATGCACAACAATAAATAAATATCGTGGACATTGTCATAGATTCCGCAACTCACAGCTCTTCTAGCCTACCTTCTAGCAGGTTCGATTCTAATTATTGGGCCGTCTATATCTGAAGTCTCAAGGATAAACCCGGTTGATTGTAAAGCCATTTTGTCAATATTTAATAAACGCTGCAAAACAGCACATTAGTAGTTTTATTTTGTATGCAGTTATATTATAGTAGATTACACCGAGGGCAGGAAAGTAAGAAAGGTCTCAGATCTCATGTAATCTGTGATGAACAAACATGTGAACTGAGGCTTTCTTATTTACTGCCCGAGGTTAGTATACTATTTTTTTCTCGACGGAGGTGGAAAGCGGCAACTTAGTTTAGCGTAGCGGGACGAAAGTTGAAGAAATATTGTATTTGTATTATTGTATTATGCTAAAAGTTGCCGTTGCTGCAACAGCATGTTTGAATAAGGTGAATGGTATCTGTAAAAAGTTTGTAACTAAAAAGGTTTTCGACCAGTCAATGCCGTGAGTTTAAGATACAATATCAAAGCATCCATGGTCGAATACTGTCTAATATTTTAATGGATAGTGGGCACAATACACGCCTCAAAATTGAAGTATGCAGGTTTCCTCACGGTGCATTCCTTTACAGAAAAGCCAGTGGTGTCACTGATTCCAAAAAACACTTATTGGTACGAGTGTGATCCATGCTGGGATGGGTGAATCGCCACCGTTTGCGAAAGGAGTCCGAGCTGCACGCGTGCATTACGTAGTGCGATCTGCTCGTACGCCTTTGTTACACCGACCGCGCTAATTCTACGCTTTACCCAAAAACTGCGCTAGGGCTGCCAGTTTTGAGGAAAATTTTATGGAGGACTGTAAAAGCGTGCACAATTTTGCGATCCAATCTTTCTACACGCATTTACAGTAACAGCTGCAGTAACTGTACATTTGCAGCATATTTGCCATTGTGGTTGTAATTGTAGCAAGCACAGAGAAATGACACGCTCACTTGAAGCCAGTATCAGGATTGTTCGACGTGTCAAAGGTTTTTCGTCATGAGTTTATTAATGTCATGTATTTATTTAAAAATAACGTCATTTTATTAAATTGCCCTTAGGCGACGGGTTCATGCTGAACGTGTGCTCGGTGCTGCAGCTGCTGTCGGTGCGGATCAAGCTGGAGCGCGTGTACCCGCTGTACACGTTCCAGCCCGACTCGTGGGCCAACGTCAAGGACGAGACCAGGCTGTTCTTCACCGCCCAGGAGGCGCAGGACTGGCTCGATGCGCTCAGTAAGTTATTGCTTATTTATATTAACGAAATTGGGGGCAGCCGAAACCGTAAAGTCAACAAGATGTAAATGTAGAAATGAAATTCGTTTCTTCGTTCTAGAGTAGTACAATAAGATATTATTTTTAAAGAAAGCATATTTATATTTAATCTCTGCCCTTCTGTCTGGGAAAAATCAATCAATCAAATATTCTTTATTTTACACCAAAACATGAACATATTAAAATTAAATTAGTGGGTTTATGTATGTTTGTCTATGAATTGCACATACACATACATGGAAGATTGGGAGAAAGGGGGGACATTTATATGCTCACAATATTATTTTATTTCTATTTTTTGTTTATACATTTTTAACGGGTTCTCATATATTTTATTGTCAACATTGTAGATAAGGACGCGAACCACAAATGGCCGGAGGCAAAGTTCCAGACAGTCTGCTGGTTCCTCACGCTCCACACTCACCACGTGGCCCTCATCCCCGCGTTGCACACACACCAGCGCAGGATCCGGTGAGCTATGATTTATATTGTTTCTGTTGATGGTCGAAAAAGCCTGAATGGTATAACATGATTTTGTAACTATACATATTGTAACTATACAACGAGCATTCGCCACAAAATCGTTTCTAAGTGCAACAAGTTGATGTACGGTAGGTACCTGTAGATTAAATGTTAATGAAAAAAGATGTATCAGTGCGTTATATCGGAAATAGTGCAAACAAATTGGAGGAATAATTACAGTTAGCATAGGGGAATGTGTAATTTCAGTTTACAGTTTTCAAATATTATGTAAAAAGAAAGAAACAGTTTCAAATTTCTTTTCAGCTGCATTTGTTCATGATAATAATATTGTCTGCAGAGCGTTCCGCGACCTGCAGAAGGTGATAGAGGAGCTGATGGCCGCGGAGCCGCAGTGGCGCAACAGTTTCTCCGCGCTGCGCAACCGCGAGCTGCTGCGCCGCTGGAGGCGACAGATCAAACGACTACACAGGTACCTAGATATCATATTCATTCTACAGGTCTAGAGCTTGACTGAGTAGGTTTCTGCGGTTGCGGAGCGGTACGGGAACCTGTAAAATATTACGTCTCTCGACTGTCACGAAGTGCTACCAGCAACATCCATTTAGTATACGGGTTGGTCTCGCCAAAGAAATAGTGAATAGGCATTTCATGGTCGAGCGCGCTATATTTTCGGCTTTATGGCCAATCTCCATTGGTGGTATGAAGTCAAGCGCAAGCCTATCGTAAATAAATACCAGGGCTTTTAATAGACCACTTTTAACAATACATTTAGATGCTTCCTACTATGAAAATCATCTGTAATTTCAATCGGAGCGACTAGAGGCGACATTTTAGCGTAGGCACTTGCTCTAAAATCCCAGAACTCGACAAACAATTTGTTTAATGTTTAATTCCAGATCAAAACAATGTGCGGAAACAGCTTTATTAGACGGAGACCTAATGCGACGCAGTGTACAGTTCTACTCGTCTGTCTGCGCGCTCCTCACGCAACAACTAGAGGCGGCTCGAACCGGCGGCGGACTACTAGCCGACGCGTTCAGGGCCACGCCCGAGTGGTACGTCGAGGACATCGCCGAGTTCATGCTGTTCGCCGTCCAGTGAGTATCTGTTGTGACGTCACTAGATAGCACTGATGATACTATTACGATTACAAACAATTACAAATTAATCACCATATATAATTATTATGCTCGGCTATGCTCGGAGTTTCCCTGCTAGATCGAATCAGAAATGAAGAGATCCGCAGAAGAACCAGAGTAACTGACATAGCCCAAAGAATTGCTAAACTAAAGTGGCAATGGGCGGGGCAAATTGCTCGCAGAACCGATGGCCGATGGGGCCGAAAAGTTCTCGAGTGGCGACCGCGTACCGGAAAGCGCAGCGTGGGTAGGCCACCCACACGGTGGACCGACGACCTGGTGAAGGCGGCGGGAACCCGTTGGATGAGGGCAGCGCAGGACCGGTCGTTATGGCGATCCTTGGGGGAGGCCTATGTCCAGCAGTGGACGTCCATCGGCTGAGATGATGATGGTGATTATGATGATCAAATTATTATGTGATAATCAGAGAACTTAAAGGGGTCGACATACGAAAGCTGGCAAGCTGAAGTGGCAATGGACTGCTCATATATGCCAAAGAACTGAAAAGGGGAATCAAAATTCAAGAGTGGTCTCCCACGAACAAGCAGGCGTCGGGATGCCTTCTACAGATGTTTCTCTTCACTAATGGAAATCATCTCATTGCAGATTCGTGCCTCAAATAGTAGCGGACTACATCGAGGACCCGATCATAACGTGGCTCCTAAGCGCGATCTGCAACTCTCACCTCATCAAGAACCCATACCTCGTCGCGAAGATCGTCGAGGTACTCTTCGTGATCAACCTGTCAGTTCCACTGAAACTCAAGAACGTGTACGAGAAGTTCATGGACCATCCGATGTCACAAACTGCGCTCGCCAGCTCCCTGATGAAGTTCTACACTGATATAGAGACGACCGGACAGAGTACAGAGTTCTATGACAAGTTCACTATCAGATTCCATATTAGTATTATATTGAAAGGGATGTGGGAGCGGCCTATTCATAAACAGGTAAGACTTTATTCATTCACGTTTTATTGTTTTGGGGTGTAATATATAAGACTCTGTGGTATAGTGACGCCTTCTGCGAGTGTTCCACTTACCAATGAGTGTTTAGGGAACGATTTACAATATTTCTGACTATCCATAATAAGTCGTGATTATGATATGGTTAAAAGATTAATATTTACCTAAACTTGTCACCTATTATGCTTTTGTTACGGTAAAAAATCAACAAAGATTTTTCCATACAAAACTGCAATTCTTATAGACCCATTTCAATTTCTGATTTCATTGTGTACATCGAGAAAGTTGTTTGATGAAGGACCCTGTGTAAAAGTTTGTTTGTAACATATTGTATTAGTAGATTATTAATTATGTAATGTATGTACCTTGCAGGCGATAGTGAAGGAGTCCCGCTCGGGGCGGCAGTTCGTCAAGTTCATCAACATGCTGATGAACGACACCACATTCCTACTCGACGAGTGCCTCACGGTATGTATTGTTGTGACTTCAAGGAAAAGCAAATAGATCATGACAAATAATAAGAAAGCTCGAGACACTTCAAAATAAATGTTCCTTACTAATTTCCGTCACAGTATAACAGGCATATCGCATTGCCGATTTGTGAACGTGTTGCTCGCGAGGCGCTTGGCAGCGCAACGAGCTTGTGATATAGCTGTACATAAAGTACGGACACTCCCTGCCTCCCACCTATTTTTTACCTTACCCTCCTGGAAGACGGGGGAAGACGACACTATGCGTCAGAGGTTATTTTTCTTTGACAGTATTCCTCAGTAGTCCTCTCTTACTCATTACCGGACTTCTTGTCAGTTTTTCTTGTTTATATGAAGTGACAGCCATAAATGTCCAGGATGTGTTTTAGATATGCATAGAAAGGGCACTCAGATAAGTGCGCGTCCGAGCGGTGAAGGCGCGTGTGCATAGACCATTTTGTTTATGTAGCAGTAATCGTAAGATCGTTCTATTGCGTGCCGGTAGTGTGGTGCTATATAAGTATAACCACAAAATGTACTGTTAAGTATATGGTATAACAACCAGCACGTGTACTAACAAATGTATTGTTGTATGTAACAGTACCTGAAGCGGATCCACGAGGCGCAAGAGGGCGCGGCGGGGGAGGCGCGCGCGCGTGCGCTGGCGCAGGACGAGCGACAGTGCCGCTCCTATCTCACGCTCGCCAGGTAAACACAAGCCCCGCCATTAAAGAAATTATTTTATAATGGTGACCGCTTGCATGCTATCTCGCTCGTATTGTAATACAGCGCGGGACAGACACAGAGTAACAAAAAAAAATACATTTCTATATCTGACAACCGGTTTAACGCCTTAAGGTGCAAGTATAGTCAGCAAAACAGGATGTCATAAATACCCACCGCCGCCGTTAGATATCGTTTCCTTATTTGTAAGGCTTAGGGCCTGTTTCACTAATCCAGAAGTGGTGAAGCAGGCCCTAATACTATAGAACAGTTATACATATAAATAATTACATTTCTTCCAAGCCATGTTATATTAAGCTTTTATACCTTATTCCAGGTCTATTATTATATTTGAGAGCGGCTTACTTGACTTCCGTTTCCGAGCGAACATTACCCTAGTAAAGCGCCATCTGGTGGACACAATCAGCAGCCAGGCAGTGGGGGGCACGGCCAATGAAGCCGGTGCCCGCCATTTTATTTTCATTGGCGTTTTGAATTCCTACTGAGCGGACATGTAACGGAAAGCGCTGCCTTCCCGTTACCGCCATTTTTAAATATAAATTTTAAATTTCCTTTTTCTTAATATCGATTTGTTTTTCGATGGTTAAATGATTAATTTGCATAGTTATTGCATTAACAAGTGCCCTTAAATAGTAAAGTGCGTATTTTCGTCGTCGTGTCGTCGGGTCGCAGGAGTGATGGAGTCTTCGAGGGTGGACAAAGACGCGTTTGTTGCAGAAATCTGATAAGTAGACGTCGAGCATATTACTTATAGATTACAATTTCCATTGTTCGTATGGTGCAGTATGCTGAACATTTCCAAACAATTCTGAATGTATGGCGGTTGCATATTTCTGTGCATGAACCGTTAAATGTTACACTGCAGAGAAAAACATTCCTAAATCGTTTTCGTCTGGTTTAATGAATGTGATTGAGTGGCAATCTATATGTGTGTCGTTAAAGCTAACTAAGATGTTCGTAGTATTATTTTTCCTGTGTTTCTACCCCCGTCCAGGGAGGTATTTGTAATGTGTCTATAGGAACAGGTCTGCTGCGGATGAAGCGCAGAAGCGAAGACATTCAAGACTTAATATCCAGGCTTGCGCTGTCCGTGCGTAACGACAGTTCACCAAGCAGGTATCAGGTTAAGGTACGGTAACATAAGTGGCCTGGGGTCGACACTCGACGATTATCCCACCGTTTGGTTACTGTAGTATATAAAGAAGATTAGTAATGTCGTCGCATTGCTATTTTTCTGCCTGTGTAAAGCCGATACTGGACAAGCTACCGACCCGGTACGGCACTCCCTGCCGATGTTCGCTTAGCTCACTGGTACCATGCGGCGGGCGGTCTCCCCACGCACTACCATTACCACGATGATCTGCCGTCCACGCTCCTGCTGGCTGCATGATACCGTGATGATCTGCCGCCCACGCTCCTGCTTGCGGCATAATACCGTGACCTGCCGCCTACATTCCTGCTGGCGGCATATTACCGTGATGATCTGCTGCACACGCTCGTGCTGGCGGCGTAATACCGTGATGACCTGCTGCCTACATTCCTGCTGGCGGCATAATACCGTGATGACCTGCCGCAAACGCTCCTGCTGGCGGCGTAATACCGTGAAGACCTGCCGCCTACATTCCTGCTGGCGGCATAATACCGTGATGACCTGCCGCACACGCTCCTGCTGGCGCCGTAATACCGTGATGACCTGCTGCCTACATTCCTGCTGGCGGCATATTACCGTGATGACTTGCCGCCCACGTGCCTATACTGGGGGCTCAACACCACGACGACCAGCCGATCACGTGCCTACTGCCTGGTGGGTCGGTATCCCGCGTGGCATCTAGCATCGGGAACCAAACACAAGGTAAAAGAATGGAGGGAATTAAGTGTCCCGGTACCTATCGGACATTAATTGCCCCCAATCTCCCATGACATACGCAGAAAGCCATTTCCATAAACTTTTTCTTTTCATGTTCTGTAATGGTCATCAAATTTTATGTCTGAAACTTTCCAGCGTACCGACTGCTACCTGGTCATCGTTTCTAGATGCGCCCGTATCCACGGAGGACTACGTAAATTTGAAATTCCTAATAAGATTAAAGACATTCATGATTTCGCGCAGGAATCGGAAAGCATTATCACGCTGTAATCACCGTTCGTGGTTTTTATTTGGATTCTGTCGTCTAAACGAGTCCCTTTTTTGTTTTAACAAGCTTTTATTTAACTTGCCCTGTTAAATGGGAGGATTCTTTGTTAAATGTGGGGTACCTACCTGCAATACCCACATACTAATCTAAATAAGACGATCCTAATTCGAACCTGTTGGGTGGTCCTCTTTGGTAAATATTACATTCAGTGAAAACAAGATTATGCAGAACTTATAAATCAGGATGACGTTCCGGTGCTCGAAATAATATATAAACTATACATAAGTGCTTAAGGGATCCAGGCTGTCCGTTTAACGAATATTCACTTATAAAGTTGCAGTACAAAGATCGAAATAAAAATGTTTACAGAAGGTCACGTAACTCTGTTCTTTCTGGCAATCCAATCCAGAATTTAGTAACCCTACGTTTGGTAAAGTTCAGTTAATTATTGGTGCCTTCTCCAAACACCAACATTTTCTATTTTTGCAAAGGATTCTAATCATTTCAATCGGAGCAGGAGTATCTGATGGTTACACAATACACGTTGGACGAATACCCAAGGTTGTTAATCAATAATTCTATATTTTGGTTTGTAATATCATGCAAGCAGTTTCAGAAAGTCACACATTTTCTGAAGTGCATTCTTTCAAAAATGCATTACTTTATAAATAATATATAATTATATCTACCTACTTTATGTAATAAAATAACTGATAGCTAAGCTATCTTTATATGTGGCTTGATGCGTCGGTCTGCTATTCTCCCACACAATTTTGTCCCATTAATTGATTGCAGTATTAGCACCACGTAATAAATAATGTATGCACGTTACACAAAAACTGCAAAGAAGGAAGCTGAAAGATAGCTGCCTATAAGGTGTGTTCTCGGCATATCAATTATACCGCCGAAGGGTTCTATTCTATCCGATATTTCGTCATGCTTCGTATTGTGACTGTCGCTTTCCACATATTTAAATACTTGAAACCTGAACTGAAAAACATATGTGATGAAATCACACATAAATAAAATCCCTTTTACGAGGGTAGTTCATCATTTTTGTGATGTCGTGCCTGCGCGATATGCCTAGGCTTTTGTGAAATGCATTCTTATGACCGTGGCCATGCCGTGACTATGTTTTCCTGGAGGATGTTCCGAATCCAGTCTATACGCTGTACGCTCATAATGTTTCTTATCTGTCATGTGCGTGTTGCGTAAGGTTACAATATTTGAAAAGCCGTTATTGAAAGACAATGGGTTAAAATCTTATACTTGAAAAGTTAGTCGTTTTCGTTTTTAATACTAATTCAGTATAAATTAAATAGTACGATTGAATCTTTTATGTGGAGTGAGCTACCAAAACATGCTATTCAGCTTGGGTTGACAATCGTTTTTTATGACATCATTTTATCAACTATCTTAATTTATGCTAACCGAGTGTTATCGGTTGACTCGGCATCTTTCAAACATTCTAATCGCTTGTTACATACCTACCTGACCTATATGCATAACTTAGGTAATATCCTTATTTTATCAGTTGGTGTTTTTATTATGCTGAATGAAGTCTATTATATTATTTGCTGATCAATCATCAAAACTTGTTCACGGTGACCGGTGGCTTGAGACCTGTTCGTACCGGAGGGAATTGATTCCTGCCGAATAATGACTTGCAAGAATTTTTGCCTCACCCTTAGGCCTTAAATGTAACCCAGAGCCAAATAAATAAAGCTTCGTTATAACTGCTAAGCTATTTGTAATATCTAGGTGTTATGAATGTCCTCTGCAAGGAGACTACGGATATGTGCATGTATGCGAGCAGAATTCTTAGATGAAATACTAACTTTGTTATATTGTCGCTATCGACATTCATACAAATAACAGTGACAGTTTGTGTATTTTACATTTGAAGTTTCTTTCTCAGTCAGCTTGTCACCCATTAATTTTTTATTACGTCCTACGGTACAAATCTACCTAGGTTTGATGATGAATTATTATTGTCACGCGTCGTATTTCTGGATTCATCAGAAGTCTGCAAAGCGAGTCGGATATTTGCAACTGACGGCTGACGAACCATCTTGTTGTAAAATTCAGTTGAACCTCATGAAACCACCACTCTCAGCTGAATGAACCCATTCACTCACTGCTATTCTATACGGTGCTGTACGGTGAAGATGAAGTCCGTTGAGATCAAGTCACGGCTTTGACTGTCGTTGCTCCCTACATTTATCTTTTTATCGATGTCAATATTACATTGTGCGTTCCTATGCCATTGTCAATGGTATTCTAATATCTTGTGATTGCAGTTTTTATTAGTATCAGTTTGAAATAATGTGGTTCTCACACGAAACCACTCAAATTCAAAAACAAATTTGGGTCACGCACCATGCCAACCATATTCATAAAGAATGTTATATAAACTTTTTTGGTTTTCGCACAAAGCAAACCAATTTGAAATAATCAATGAACTTCGTATAAATCACATTGGCGTCAATCCAGAAGCAATCCAGCAGCCGATACCAAACACTTCTCAAATATAATAATAGACCTGGAATAAGGTATAAAAGCTTAATATAACAATTTTACCTGTAAATAAAATTATTATTAAGCATACTTACCTTATTCCAGGTCTATTTTGTACACCTGTCTGCTGTAATATCGTCCTTCCAGATCTTAAAGAACGAAATCATAAACTATTTTTTAAGGCATAGCAGGATATGATCGTGCTGGCGTAGTGGGATAGTCGTGCTCGCTCTCTGACACGGTCACACCTACACTAGTCGTGTTGTTTGCTCGCATTCTGCAGCACGATCACGCTGAACGCTAGCTGAATTCAAATCTTCAATGAAAATAAAATGGCGGGCACCGGCTTCATTGGCCGTGCCCCCCACTGCCTGGCTGCTGATTGTGTCCACCAGATGGCGCTTTACTAGGGTAATGTTCGCTCGGAAACGGAAGTCAAGTAAGCCGCTCTCAAATATAATAATAGACCTGGAATAAGGTAAGTATGCTTAATAATAATTTTATTTACAGGTAAAATTGTTATATTTTAACCCTAAATGATGTCTTGTAATTTTGCAGGGAGACAGTGGACATGTTGGAATACCTGACGGTGGAAATAAAGGAGCCGTTCCTACGCGCGGAGCTGGTGGACCGGCTGGCGTCCATGCTCAACTTCAACCTGCAGCAACTCTGCGGGCCCAAGTGCAATAATCTCAAGGTATACATACGTGTCATTATATCCGCCGATGGACGTCCACTGCTGGACATACGCCTCCCCCAAGCTCCACAACGACCGGTCCTGGGCTGCCCTCATCCAACGGGTTAGGCCACCTTCACCAGGTCGTCGGTCCACCTTGACCTTGCAGGTCAAGGTGCGTCCACCCACGCTGCGCTTTCCGGAACATGGTCGCTCGTACTCGAGAACTCTTCGGCCATATCGGCACTCGGTTCTGCGAGCAATGTGTCTTGCCCATTGCCACAATTTTTTTATCAATTCTTTGGGCTGTGTCAGCTACTCTGGTTCTTCTGCGAATCTTCATTTCTGATTCGATCTCACGGGGAAACTCCGAACATAGCTCTCTCCGCGACTCATGTCATGAGCATATTTCTTTTAAGATAACATTTTGCAAGGGATAAATCCGACCAATTTCCAAAGTGTCACTAAAGTAATAATAAGTAATTGATTGTAATCCGTAGGTGCGACGTCCCGAGAAGTATGGGTGGGAACCACGGCGGCTCCTCAGCCAGCTCGTCGACATCTACCTGCATCTAGACTCGCCACTGTTCCACGCCGCACTCGCCAACGACGAGGTACATAACATACGTTCATTATTTATTGTAGGATGTTACTTAGAATATAGATAAAATTGTCACAATTTAATTTTACCCCTATGATATTTTTGTTTTCTAAGGAGCAGCAGACACAATAATACACTTTTAATTTTATTTCGCTACATAAAAGCTATCCGGTGTTATTGCTATTTTTTTCAATGTTTTACAATTGTATGTGGTATTTTCAGAGATCATTCCGTAAAGAGTTGTTCGAGGAGGCGGCGGTGCGGCTCGCCAAGTCTTGCATCAAGACTCCCAGCGAGATCGAGCGGTTCAAGGCGCTCGCTGACAACGCCTATCAGATCGCTAGTGAGTGTTTTAATAAATGAACAATAAAAGAAGGCGTCGCATATATATATATAAGCAAAAGCGAAAAAAAAATCAGCTGTTCCATACAAACCTACTTGACCTAAATGTATGGGACATCCGATTTTTTTTCGCTATTTCGATATTGGTCCTATAGAGAAAGTTGTTCAGTTTGATAGTCTGATCATCCCCTAAAAAAAATTTCACCTAATTTTGTTAGACCTTATATATATGCATCCGGAGAGGTGGACTAAGATGGCCACAGAATAGATTCCAAAAGATGATGGCCAAGAGAAGAGGAACGATGATTAACGGTTGGCCTGAGTTCGCGTTGGGAGGATTGGAGGCCTTATTAACCAGCAGTGGGACACAAAATAAGCTAAAGAAAAAAATGGAAATTATAATAGAAAACGGCTTAATTTGTGCACACGGAAGTCGGTTTGTTTTTATGCCGGTCGTTTGGGCGTAGCGCTGCAGCCGCGCGTTGGATTTATCAATGGATAGTTCATATTAGATCGCGCGACCGCTGGTAATCTAAAGGCGCTTTTAACCCACTTATTTAAAATCAACTCCTAACATTATACGCGATGTGTTTCAGTCTCGAACCAGCAGAAGAGCGACGAATTCGCGGACGCACCCGAGGAGTTCCGCGACCCTCTCATGGACACGCTCATGACTGACCCCGTCTTCTTGCCTTCTGGGAAGGTGAGCTTCATCTACTATCATGTACTTTATTAGTAGCCAATACAGTTCTGTTCGAATGCAGCGAAAAGGAGGCAATTTTTAACAAAACTTTAGATTAAACTAAGCACAAGCATATGCTTGAGACCATATGGCCACGACGATATTCCTCAAAGAGGTAATCGGAGGTATTTTAAATATCCACATTTAACTAATATAGCTGGGCCCAAACTCTGTCCAGTGAGACGGGTAGTGAAACTGACCCTTGCAGTTGAAAATTGATCACAGGAAATAATTGCTCTGCTCTGCTTGTCTGTCATTTATCCAAATATTTATTATAGCCAGAAAGCAGCAAAAGTTATGAAAAATATTTAAATCTTATTCACAGTTGCATTATTTTTAAATAATTTCAGGTGATGGACCGGTCCGTGATATTACGCCATTTGCTAAACAGCGCCACAGACCCTTTCAACCGGCAGGCATTGACTGAGGATCAACTGCGTCCAGGTAAATTAAAATAACTATTGATTCTGATCATACTTATTACATGGGAATTCGGATAGGCCTGAAACTGTTTAGTGAAACAAAATACACAAACACCACACTGAAAGCAAAAGCTTCTTTGGACATGGGTATCTTATTAGGCGGGTCCACACCGACCGAGCAGCCTCGGGCGAGGCCCGCCGCGCGCGGCATGCGCCCTTCCGCGCGGCCGGTGTGGACGTGCCTCGGGTGCGGCAGGCGCATGCTCAGCCTCGGGCGAACGCGTACGCAGCCGAGCCGAGCGTTGTCGGTTTTTCGGTTCGCTCAAAGGTGCCTCAGTCGTTTGCCGCGCGCGGTGTGGACGCCACGTTTTTTGATCGGTGCCGCGTTCGATATGGATAAAGATTTTTGTCGAAGGTTAATAAGTTTGTATGCCGCAAATAATTGGCTTTGGGATGCCAGGGATCCTAATTATACTAACAGGGGGATGAGAGAGGATTCCTGGCTAGATATAAGCCGTCAATTGGATGTGCCTGTTAAGGACTTGAAAAAAAAATGGAATCGTTGTTGGGGTCTTATAGACGTGAAAAATCGCGATTTGTGTAAAAGTAAAGTGAAGTGTTTTTAAAAAAAAATGATGTGATGTGATGTGAACAAATTAAGACTTGGCCCAAAGGTCTACGTTACCAGGCCATCATCATCATCTTATTTAAGAGCTACGCTCTTGTCGGTGGAGTTTTCGCCAATCCTGTCTCCTTTCCGCTAGTCTCTTGAGTTCTTGATACGATACGACATCAACCTTTTCCTTCACTTGGGCCAGATAACTCTGTCTAGGTCTTCCTCTGCCTCTCTTCCCCTCTATCTTCCCTTCCAGTATGGTTTTAAAGAAATTGTCGTTTCGTATCAAGTGTCCGATCATAGGCCATTTCCAGGCCATAAACGTTAAAAAAAAAAAAAGTTCGGCGCCATCTTGTATCATACGGCTCGGGGCGAGCGAGCGAGGCAGCCTCGGGCTGTAAAATTATCCGAACGAATAAGCCTCGCCCGCGGTGTGACGTTTGCCGCGCGCGGCGGGCCTCGCCCGAGGCTGCTCGGTCGGTGTGGACCCGCCTATTGACTTTGTGTACCCATGTCCAAAGAAGCTAAATAGAACTATACATTAAAAGTATAGTATAAGTTAAATAATTCGTAGTATGCTTCGTCAAAAAAATATATTGTCAAAATTCTGCATCATGCTTCTTTATTACATAATATAGAGAATATTGAAACGGACTTTCTGGGGGATCTCTCTTTGATATGACACGAGTTATTGCGGTCTAATTTCCATTTGCACGTGATACAGCTATATCACGCCTTTTATCTCGTCCGTTCACGCGCAAATAGAAAGAGAACGAAGGCGTGATAGCGCTATAGTATATCACTCTGCCATGCTAACCATACAGACAGAGAGATAGTTTTAAGATATGTAACATTCTTATAACACATCTTTTATAAATTACAGCCACAGAACTCAAAGAGAGGATTATCCAATGGCAGCGCGAGAAGAATTCGTCATCGTAAGCCAACATACTAAAGTCTGATGTATATAATCTAATACACAATAAAGACTAGGGGCTGGAAACGTCCAGTCCGAGCGGACTATTGTCCATTAGCATGAATGTGAGATTATTCTAAGTATGCTGTTCCAGTGCTAATGTTTCGTGACAAAACATGTCCAGAACTAACCGTGATCAACAAATCTATTAGGTACTAAATTATTTGCTATTCCTCGCACTTGATAATCTTTTTGTTTAACCCTTCGTATGCGTTAGGGCCGCGCAAAATGTACCAGTGGACTGCGGGAGTTTCGTTCAAAGTGAGCGTTTGCACACGTCGAGTCTCAGAAATAGTTGTCCTCTAAAAATGTGAGGAACATACAAAACCTATCAGAGAAAATCTTATCTATGGTAGATTATTTCATTCATGATAAAAAGAAAACAAAAAACTACCTTAAAAATCTTTATCATAAGATTTAAATTCACGTGAAAGGTGACCTAGGTAATCTTGTCACAAATCTAAGACAACACAGATAGAGGGTAGCGCAGATCTGAGGCATAGCATAGGAAGGGTTAATAAATTATTTTTTAACATCACATTGTGTTGTGGAGATGAAGGCCTAATTGTTTATTTTTACAGGGCCTCAAAGCAAGGCTTGTATCTGACCCTAAATGTTCAAACAGCGAAACATGAGCACACAACTCTCTGTATTTAGCGCGTGGTCGAAGTTTATGTGCATTTTATATAGAGAATATCTGTAATTCGCGTGAAAGTAAATACATTTAGATTCATTAGTCCCACATTAGTTTAACTAATGGCTATAATATAAAACCTAAGTATCATATGGAATGTTGAAGACTTTTATTTTTGTGCAAAATGAAGAGTAGAAAGATATTATTTTATGGGTTCGATTACTATTGCGTTATATATACATAGTGATATTATGTTTAGTATTTGTTAGCTAACAAATGACAGCTGTCATGATTATATTATTATCTCTTATGTCCATGATGTGATTTTGTTCCTTATACCTTAGTTATCAATTAATCATTTGAAATGGATCTTCAATACTTAGGAAACAGTACTCATAATGTAATAAATATCATTAGCTTAATTTGAATACTAATAGCATTGTATTATCTCAAATAAAATTTCCAGTCACTGCCAAGGATCAGCTTACTAAATAGCAGGCATTCCTAAATGAAATCCATTTCTTTTAAATTACATGGTCTCACTTGTATGATAATTTGACTTGTATTTATCTTTATACTTAAAGCATTACGGCTCCCGTCAGTCGCGCGCTCCTGTCGGACGCTGACGGGAGCCGTTGTGCTTAAGTCTTTATATTATGAAGATTCTATGATAAAGGTATCTTATGTTGATATGTCAATAAAATATGATAAATGTGTGTGATTCTTTCAATCATTCCTTTATAAACAAAAACATTCTTTGAAGTAATAAATTATATATTTTGTTCTATATATTAAAGAAATACTATGCTATGGATATATCTACATAATAAATTATTGTCAGTTTATGATAAATAAACAGTCTGCATCCATTGGAAACATCAATAAGATTGCATTCTTAAAAATCTCATGAGCATTGGACCAAGATTATTTAATAATCTTGATCATTTATTAAAAAGAGGTAGCTAGTGATAAGATTTCACAATACTGTAGCTTATACCTATAACCAGGCTGTTGAAAAGGTATCTTATGGTGCTTTTTGCTTACATTCTTCCACTGTAAGATGAAAGAAAAATGAAGTGAAAATTTATTTATTTCATTTCATATTGTTATTTGCATAGCAACTAAACAGATATAAGCAACATAAAGTACCTTTTCATCAGATTGACATATTGGTTACCTTACCACACAGTCTCATGCATGCTAAAATCACAAACCAAAAAGTCAACTGCAGACTTGATTGTCTGTTCTAGGCCTAATATATTTCACAAGACACAATACCAATATGTCAATAGATACCAAATAGATATTTGGTTTTCATTCATAAGAGCTGTTTTCCATTTGTATAGGTTTGCTATCTACCACACAATCACAATTTGTTTCTAAGCATATATCATAACATTTTCTACATCCTGTTCAGTCCATAGGTATAAACTTATCATAATTATGATTTGTTTTAGCATAACATTTTTCCTTAATATTACACAGACAGTAGTTTATCAAGGGCACTAAATGAAGCTCACATCATTCCCTTTTCTAATAGCAAAGCCTACATTTTTGTACATAAAAGATTTTTCACTGAGAAATTTAGTTTAACCACATTCCACAAATATCATAAAAATTAAGGCTCTGTCAGTTCATAAGAACACACACACAAGCAAGCACAAGTTCATAGTTTTAGTTCAGACCTAAATAATTGCTATCAGCGCAACAGGAAAGGCAGTCTGTAAGCGAATAAACAAGAGATCATGTACAGCATACCAAAGTAGAAATTTAATCTAGCAGTCTGACGTGGAACATAACGCATTGTTTCCGGACACCTGAACCTTCTCTCAATCTCAAATGCCCGCGGCAACGTCAACAGTGGCAAGAGAAACCAAAGTGAACAACGCACTGAGGCTACCACGAACATTATATACGGCGTAAACAACAAGAATGCGTACAATAAGTATGAAAATGTTGTACCAATCAATATCGCTAACGTTACTATTTCAGCTTTCCTATCGGTTTCCAGATCTCTTGTATTATTGCTGTGCAGTATAGCCTCAGTATTTAAGGCAAGTGGTAGAGCATAGTATATAATAGGCCAGTCCACCCTTCCCGTCTGTGCCAGGAATGCAAACACTACAGACACTGGTCCAAATATGACTAGAGCTAAAATATCACCTAAAGCTATATATTTTAAACCGATCCCTCCCGTGTATAAAAAGGAAGAGGATAAGCCTCCAAAGTACACTAAAGCTAAATGTTCCATCCGAGCCGGCGATGAAACAACCAGGGGAACAAAGAAAGCACAGCCTGCCATGTACAGGATAGCACCTATAGACACCACTTCATCTATGCTTAAAATGTGATCGACCAATGTTCTGTCATCGGATTTGCGATTGTCTATCCCTTTGACGAAATCGAAGTATGTGTTAACGACGTTTCCGGCCCCGTGCACAGGCAGCACGGTGCAGATGGTGAGCACGAGGGTCAGCCAGCTGAACCCGTTGTCTCCAGGGAGCCGGTACGCGAGCGCCGCGCCTAGAAGCGTCGGCAGAAGGCTGGCGCTCAGCGACCACGGCCGCAGCGCCAGCACGTACGTACGCACTTTCATCAGAGGATTTCTAGTCGAAACATTTTCCTCTTTTGGCTGCTCCAAGAGATTCCCCTCTGCTGTGTCCTCTGCTTTCTTATTAGATTCCATCGCTGTTACAATTTGTAGAACTACTTGAACTACAAGTGTTTTTGATATGCCACTGTATGTAGTCAGCTACCACATTATAGTGAATGCTTTGCTGTAAACTGAACACGTAGGGAAAATAAAATATGCGTTGAATCCTCTAAATGTAAATTCGTAAAATAAACAGACTCCCGTTATTTTTCTATTTTCTCATCTGTCATTTTTTTTTGGTACAATTAAAAGTAAAGGGTTAAAAATCCCATACAACACATTACTTCAATAAAATTCTCTTAGCGTTCGACGCACAAACTAATTAGAAGAACGTTCGACGTATTTACGCTTCCTTGGAGTTTTTGGAGACAATCGAAAGACGCAGGAAACGCAGAGAAGTCCAAAGAAAAGAGGTGAACCGCTCGCTTTGCCTTGTTTACAAATGATGGAACACTTTTTCCTGTTTACGACCCATACACCATATATATTGTTCACTTGCACGACACTTTGTTACGCAAAACAATACAAACTTTACGAACCAAAACTCACTATAAACAATTAAAATTCAATAAAATATGAGGACGTAGCTGACAAATTACCGCCAAAAAAGAAAACCTTTCTCTCCTCTCACTCTCAACCATAGAGTAGTACTCTTTTTTTTTTTAATAATATGCTTTACGGCACTGCATTCTTCGTCTTTTTGTGCCGCTCGTATTATTTTAAGTCTCTGGAATGCATAGAGATAGTAAGTACTACTGGAATGAGTCTTGTGAAGTCTTGTCGTTGTCCTATTTTGAAATATTTTGTCTTTGATGACAATACACATCGTCGGTTAAAGTGTCAGACCTCGTAAATCCATTAGATAAAATTTTACAGGATGCACAAAAAACGTCACCACTGGTCATTAAGTCATATCGTGCAGTACTGAGCGAGGGGACATACGTGGTTTGCTTCCAACAAAATGGAGTTACGTGGTTTTCTATTTATCATTTTAAACTGTAACGGCTTTTTAAAAGGATTTAAGAGTTTTGCCACGGATGCGTTTAGAAATTAGTAATAAAATTGTATAAAAATATCATTTGAAAAAAATAATTGAGTTACGAGGTTTGACACTTTAGCCGACGATATGCCAGCTTCCAGTTGATGATGATCTCGAGAGTAGTATATTCCTTGATGATGATTATAAGAACAGAACTTAGCGCTATTAGCGCGAAATAAAAACGGATAATAACAGCTGATTTAGAACTATAAGAAATTTCGACTTTATATCTAGGGAAAAAGATTGCAAGTTATATTTTCTCTGTAAATAGAAAAATATTTTAATATTTCACTGATTCAAGGATTTTGTATTTGTGTTCATCAAGGAATATACTACTCTCTACCGAGAGGTGTTCATGGTGTTCATTGATTTTAATTTTTAACCATTTCAAGTATAAAATTAGAAAATACTTACAGTTAAAATAAAACGGTGAACGAACAGCGCTAGAAACGCAGAAGGTTAGTCGATTTAACATTTTATAGGTGAGGTGATGGTTTTCAATGTCTAGAGGTTATGTTTACTAAACTAGTGCTTCGCTTTTTGCTTGTTTGTTGTCCGATTCTGGTTCGATTTTGACTTTGAAAACGTTTATTGACTTTGCTTTCTCATTCCTGTCTTTGTAATCCATTTTTTATTTCTGTCCTCCAAGGCAACCTTAAAATTTTTCAAACATTCAACTTTTTTTTTATTAACTATTTACCCTAGTTGGTAACATTCCATTTATTAACATAGGTACAAATATAAAATAATGTTTGGAAAATGGCTGATTTACAACTAGCGCAACCTACAAGGAAATCTTATGCAGTGTTGGGCAAACTGTAATTAATTACAAATTGTAATTGTCAATTGCAATTACTCAATTACCAAAAAAAATCTGCTGTCCCATACATTAGATCTAAGTAAAATTAATGGATAGGCCTTACGCGAATATTTCAAACCAGAAAAATGAGGCAAAACAATTGACAGTTTTACTTCAAATATGTACCGAGATGACAGAACAAGTGTGCTAGTTTGTATGGACCAAGTGTGCTAGTTGTGTGCTTCAACTTAGAGCGCTTTGGGCCTATCCATTAATTTTACTTTGATCGAAGTCCCATACTAGTAATACCTACTCGATTCAAATGTATGGGACAGCAGATTATTTTTTTTCTTCAGTTTTTAGTTGTTCAGTTTGATGGATAGAGTATGTGGTTTAAAGGTTAATGATACTTTTCCTTTTTATTATTACTTTATATTTTTGCAATTGCAATTACTCAATAACATGTAAATTGTAAAGTTATTTAGTAATTGCAACTAATAATTTCAATTTTAGATAGGTAGTTATTAATTACATCTTGCCCAACACTGCCTATGGCTATTAAAAATTCAGTCACACTTAAAACACCGTAACCTTTGGGTAAGTATATAACTAAGAAGGTATATTCATTAAAAAAAATCTGCATTTTTACTCGACTGCGCTAGAAAGAGGGTAATGTTTGTAGTATTCCAATAACACTCTCTTAATTTTTTAAAATTGAATCATTAGATGATCGATGATTGACCACAATCAAAAGGTCAGTATTGACAGAATTAATTACTAGTTCTTATAATGACACACAGTATACAGTGCATATAAAACATTACATTACTTAACATAAAAATTAGATGTAAAAATTCACAAATTAATTACTTAAGTATACAGGTGTTACTTCAAGTAAAAGTAAAAATTGAAAACTTTTATGGGGGTAGTCTAGACCAACAAACTGTACAACTTTCACTATGGGACCTGTATGAGAATGAGGTGAAAGGGTAGGCCGATTGCTTTGGAATAATATAATTCGATATAATTAAAGGAAAAGTGAAAAATAGTACAGCGAAGGCAGACTTCAAAACGTAAGAACAAAAAACTATAACTTTCATAGAGCTAACAAAACATGAAATGAAAAGAGGTTGCAATTCGCAACAGGACCAAAATCGAAATAGCGAAAAAAAATTTTTGTCCCATACATTTAGCTCGAGTAGATCTGTAGTTTAGTATGGAACATCGCATCATAGCGATTATGGCAAATCTCTTCATTTTGGGGGAAGTCTATGTGCAGCTGTGGACGTCTATCGGCTGATATGATGATGATGGAACATCCGATTTTTTTTTCGCGATTTCGATATTAGTCCCATAGTGAAAGTTGTTCAGTTTGATGGTCTTATTACAGTTTATGGATAAGGGGGTAGCCCTTAAATAATAATAATAATAATAACGCTCACAGACACATACATTGTAATGATCCCAAGCAAGCACTTAATAGGCTGTTTATTATGGTAACCATACAATAACGGCACAAACAGATAAACATCCATTATTTGTGGTTGGGCTATTGCAAGCAAGGGTCGTTATGTAACACTGCGACCATCGCTGATCTATTGTGTTCGCCCCAAGCTCACCCATATTTTACGCATACCTCCGAACTTATGGTATTTTCTTTTCATTCTCGGGAATGCAGGTTTCCTCACGATGTTTTCCTTCACCGCCGAGCTAGTAAATGATAAATACAACCGTACATAAATTCCGAAGAACTTAGTGGTACAGGCCAGGAATCGAACCGCGTCCTCGTGATTGAGGCGCTAGCTCTCTTCCGTATGGGCTATCATCGCTCCATAAACATCCATGACCGAACCGGGACTCGAACCCAGGACCCAGGTTCGGCAGTCCGGCGTGGTAACCATTACACCCACCGGGTCGTCGTGTTTATTTATATTTTTGTAACAACTAGTATAAGGAATACGTATAGAAAATACTTATACAAAACAAAACCTGATTATCTACAACTATGTAGGTACTATTTGAATGAAGGCAATCAATATCGATAGCTTGAAATCGGTACCTAAATATTGGTGACAATAATTGATTTTCTTAATTAACTATTATAAAATTGTAACGTAGAAGTGTGCATGTACATTGAAGATATTAACAAAAAAAAAAGTTGCTATATGGTTTTTAGGTGTCCCTGATTCCATATCACCAATTTTTGGTGACTTCCTATAATTTTATCACCGATTATTTGTATGCCTAATGGTAGATCACAGAGAACTTTTATATTTTGTACTTACAACAACTGTAATACCTGTGTGTCACAATGAAGATTTTAATTGATTGATTGATTGGATTTTTTGTCTGTCTGTTTGTGTTTGTTTGATCGAGCATCACGCAAAAACTACTGAACCGATTTCGATGAAACTTTTTTGATAGCTTATGATCTGGTATATAATTTGTGCGGACGGGCGGGTTAACTGTAGTATTAAAATATATTTGTAGGGACTAGGTACCTACGTTTTAAAGGATGTTGTAAATTTTTCCTATTGGGTTAAAAATATTCCTTCTATATATATAATTATTAGGTAGCAGACTATTATGTTTGGGAAGGATATATTTTATCTACATGGTGAAATTGATATCATTTGCATCCTTTTAAACTAAGAGTCTACCCATCAAACTGAACAACTTTTACTATGGGAGCAAAGAGATTTACTCCGGTAAATAAAAAATCTGCTGTTCCATACTAAACTGCAATGTCGACGCGCGAGTTCACGACTCAAATGTATGGAACAGCTGATTATTTTTTTGCTCCGATCGGTTTGCTCCCATATTAAAAGTTGTTCAGTTTGATGGGCAGACTCTTAGTTTAAAAGGATGCTAATGATATCAATTTCACCCTGTATAAAATACTGACTGAATCTGACTGCCTGATTGACTGATAGACATCGCACAGCCTTGACCACTGAAGATAGAAAGATGAAATTAGAATATAGATTATTGAGAGGTTGTAGGGGTTCACTAAGAAAGGATTTTTCGGAAATCTTCCATAAAATGATCTTGAAGTTTTCCGAAATCAACTCTGACGAAGACGTGGGCAACAGCTAGTTTAAAATAAAAGCTTTCTTTTTGTTCCCCCTACAGCTTATGATACATTCTATTTTCTATTCTACGTGTAACATGAATAATAATAGGTGTAGGTACTTTGTTCATCAAATAGCGCATACGCCTTCAAATTAATGTTGTGTTCTATTTTATAACTAGTGTGTATATCACGAAATGTACTTATATTTCATTAACTTCTTAAAATTCAAGAAATTTTGTTATAGTTATAACAATCTGTGTGTTGGTCTATAAAATAGCTATAGCTGCGCCTTTCGCGGCATCTCCCCCGGACGTGAATTCAAGAGGTAAACTGTAATAATGTTCCACAGCTCTTTGCAACACCGCATTCCTGGATAACCCAGAACCATTCCCTACAATCCTCTTCACATTTGCTTTACGCAAAATTTCCTTGGGCATCATAAAATGCAAGTTCTCAATTAAACTATCACATAAAGATCGAAATACATGACCCAGTTGAATGTTAGAAAGGTCTATGTTATCAACCGCAGCCTTTGCAGTTGGCGCGTGTCTTTCACCCAACAAATGAGGACTTATTTTCATAGTCGATGTTGCCGGTGCTGCTAAACCAAGAGCTATCAGCTTCTCAAATACTTTAGACTGAGGTATAGGAAAGCCAAATTCGAGCATCCATTGTTGAAGCATTTTTACAAAGGTAGCAAGTACATTTCCACCATTCAATGACGCGGCCACTACTAAATAAGTGTCATAAAAGTAGGGCAAGTGCTCGACAGTGCTACATCCTAAATCTGAAATGCTATTTACAACAATGGCAAGTTGCGCTGAAGTTGAAATATTAAGAACTGCGTCCTGATTATTTTCAAGGGTGGCAAGAATGGAGCATTGGAGGTCTCCCATTGCTACCCCAACTGGGGTTCCTTCGGGAATCCCGTTCCAAGATGAGCTCAGTTTACCACAAAGTTGTCCACTTTTAAGAACTTTAGGTAAGAGTTCTACTGGAAAGTCGATAGATTTTAATATATCAACATTCCATTCATTTTTCTCGGTATTAAAATAGCCCCAACTCGCAGCATTTTGATCAGATGTGAATGGTGTTTCCAAATCACAGAGCATTGTCACTACGAAGTCTTGAACTGTTGCTGAATATTTGAAGTTTTTAAGTTTCTCCGGCTTGTGCTTAAGCATCCACAAGAGAGTAGCACAACCATAACCAGAATAACATTTTAGATGTGAATCAGGTTTTGGTAAAGAATCTAGGAACTCCGGCTTACATCGCACGTCCTGCCAGGTATATAATGCTGACATGTTTTCCCTGGTTGCTTCATATCTTATAACAACGCCATCCTTCTCTACCTTTTCCCATGCTCTGAAAAAAATAATAACAAAATTGATGGCAATTAGTCACAAACCGACGCGAATCATTGTTTCTGTCTTGTGTAAAACTGTAAACAGATAAGATAAAAACTGACAACGAAAGTAAATTATAGTGGTATTGCTAATTGTAGCTTATTAGCTAAATGACTTCTATTGTTTTTAGGTAGGTACTACGTACGTGCTAGTGCTATTAAAAGATTTTTAAATAGCCGCGTAAAGTGATTGTTTCCAATTCAAAGTATTTAAAACTCTGTAAATCGAATGAAACATGGTAAAAGCTAATTTTTGTCGGTTGTAATTATAATAATCCTTACCTGTCTTTCCATAAAACAACTCCATGCATCTGACCGCATACTCCGATTTTTTTTACATGCCGCAAAACATCTTTTGGGAGTCGCGACACACAGTAATGTACAGCTGATACTATTTTAGGAACATCCTGCTTGTTCCCTTCAATTCCTTGATCACTCGGGATGTTCGCCGCCGTATCCTTATTCTGTTTTGCAACTAGCTGCTTGGTGACCGGATCATAGACACAAACTTTCACTGAAGTAGTTCCAATATCCATACCCAAAATATATTGCTTCTCTGCCATGTTTCACTCAAAAAATTAAAATTCGTGATAAATATTCTTCTCAAAGATCAAACGGTCGGTTTTGACGAGCGTCCGACGCTGCAGTTGATTGAAATTACTTGATTGCGGCAGTTTGTTGGCGTTGTGATGCTGACGCGAAGTGGGAGGCGGGCGGGCAGTAGGCGGGTCGGGATTCGGTAGCAAACGTCGCGCGCCGGCGGCCTCGATACGATCGTGTGCTCGAGACCCGTGTTACGTAAAGAACTACTCTGTTTGTATATCCTATCTCGCCGATTGTTTATCAAACACTTCACAACCTCTTTCACTTACAGCCAATAAATAACTCTTGTCAATATCATGTAGCAGATAACAGCGTAAATTGTTTCTGTTTTGTGTTGGATTTTGCACAAAGCTTGAATACTCGGTTGAGCACATTCTTTAATAAGACCTTGTAACGTTGAGAGTAAGGTATATTATTGAACATTGTGACTCAATGTAAACGATAAAATACCTACGTGTCAGTTAGCGCTATTCGTGCCAGAGCGTCGCGTCGAGCGCGCTTAATATCAAACAATTGTGGTTCGACTTTCTATAAAACAAAAATATACTTACGTAAAAGTCCATTTACCGTCATTATAATATTAAAGATTTCTCAATAATAAAAACCCAAAATCAAAAAGTTTGTAACTACTCCAGCAAACGTACCTACCTACTACAAAAGCCTAAAAATTATTGCATAGTTTAATTTTATAGGTTTACATCAAACATTCCACTTTTAAGAATATTGCAATAGGTAAATGTAAGACCTTTATAGGTCTAACCTTATAAAAGTATTGTATAATAATAGCTTTAAGGCTTTTGTAGTACCTAGGTTTGCTAGTTGCTGCCTACACGATAAGAAGAAGAAGAAGTACCTATATTGGAGTAGCATATTTTTAGGGTTCCGTAGTCAACAAGGAACAATTATAGTTTCGCCATTTCCGTCCGTCCATCCGTCCGTCCGCGTCTTAGCTCAGAGACGCTTTGCACTAGAAATGTGAAATTTGGCATAGGTATACAATATACATATTGATGACGCCGAATAAGTGGTAGAAAATAGAGAAGTGAAAAGAAAAATTTCGTTAATATGTAGTACCAAACATTCAAAGACCGCATATTGTGACGGTCAACTACGGAACCCTACACTTTCTCGTGGCCCGACACGCACATGGCCGTTTTTTTTCGGCTTTCTTGATTGAATACTCTTAAATATTGTGAAGAGGGCGCCACTAAACGGTAACAGGAGCCTTAAATTTAGCTTCTGAACAATTATTGTCTCATTAAAATTAATTATGATTGATTGAAGCTCGAATGAGATCACGACCACCAGAAAATAACATCAAATAAACTAATGTAGGTATGAAGCAGCTACCTATATTAATTGCTTTAGTTATCAGATTCATTATCACTAATACCAACCGAAATTACCGAATATTAAGAGATGCTATTTCTTTATCATCTACTCTACTCGACATTTATCAGCCATTATTAATTTTATGTGTTTATTACTAAAGTACCTACTTCAGGTGCTTACTGCTAACTATATCTACTACTATAAACAAACTATTTGGGTGAATCAAGAATTACCTATTTCTTCAATTGTAATCGAAGATTGTCTAAAACACACTTTCTCACTAATTTCTATGAAGATAATAAAACTTTAAATATTTGGCTTAAACTAATGTTTTGTTTCAGAATGGGGAAAAGAAGCAAAGTAAGTAATGTGTCGAATGAAGACCAAAATGTTAGTAACAAAAAAATAAAAGTGAAGAGAAACAAATCGGAAAACCGCGAAGTGTCAACAAATGATGTTGTTCTACCTGTCGTAGAAAAGACAATGGAAAATACGAAAAACAAATCAAAATTAAAGAAAAAATCATCAAGAGATTCCGATGTATCAACTACTAAAGAATTCGACGATATAGTCGTTGAAACTGTAGAAAAGAAACCGAAAAGTAAACCTAAATCAACAGATAATGATAATGAGTCCATTGAAGTTCCCGCTGCCTCGGGAGCTACGAATAATAAACGAAAAAAGTTTAATGACGATGAAGCAGAAGTCAAAGAAGAGGATATTGATAAATTCTGCGATGAACTTGACGAGGAAGATAACAAGCAATATGAAGACTGGGTCAAGTTAATAGAAGCTAACTTTCGTTCAAATAAAAAGACTTAAATAATTTTCTGTAAAATTTATTTTTTTAATTTTTTACCAGTCGATCAAACAAACTATTAACATTGATGTCTATCATGTCCTTAAATTTTGATGTCCTGTGCTACCTATGCTAGCTTCCTGGGTCTGCATGATGTGAGGCTATATCGCGCTTTTTATCTCGTTCGTTCTCGTGCAAATAAGAAGCCGATCGATCAGCCACCTGCATGGCTGGTACGTGATCACGCTTTCGCTCTCTTTCTATTTGCGCGCGAACGAACGAAATAAAAGACGTGATATAGCCGTATGACGTGCACGTTGCTAGCTCAGATGAATCCCACATCGTATAATGTCTGTAGCCTGCATAGACGAAGTAATTTTAGCTTACGCTGGGTAGCCTGGCTACCATAGAGATCTAGAGAGACTGAGAGATGCCAACCAACGCGCTGAGCACGAAACGTAGTGTCGCATCACCACTAGTACCACGCGATAGAAAGTATTTTGTTCGCTTGAATGTGCTCATTATCCATTGCGGTATCAGAACTCAACGTTCGAATAATCTTTAGTACTACGCAAGCATTGTAAACTATTTACACATAATATCTCGACTGGCTTTCAGCCTCATATAATATATTGAATCATTACTGTCGCGAGCAATGTGTTCCGTTTTTGCGCATATTGTTGCGACACTGGCCTTGCCCCCTTTTCACATCTCCCTTTAGTTTTTGTGATCTGTGCTGGCTACCCACATCAGGCTCGCGCAACTCCAAAAATGTTATAGGATACTATATACAATGTTCTTGTGCAACTCTCTAACAGCCTCTGATCCTCTGAAAAGTTTCTGTTGAAGCCAGGAACCTGGCATAGGTAATGCTTATACCTTGGAGTACAGACTGCGTAACAAGCGGTGAAACCATAAATTATACCTTACAGTAATAGAGGAACTGACATGAGTTGTTAAATGAAACTGTTTTTGGAGGTTTTCAGGAGATTATCGGCAGGCGAAAATTCGAGCACTGTCTAATACGGAGTGGATTATTTAATGAAATAATGTTAGTATATTTCACGAAATTATCTACGATTTCACTTTTCATTCGCAATTATTCAGAGAAACCGAATTTTTACCCTGCGATAAGATCCCCAAAAGCGGTTCAATTGCCTCGCGTCGTGTATCTCTTTCTTTATACAGTGGTGCCGCTAGGTACATCTCGCGCTCTCAGCTGTCAGTTCCTCTTCCGTAAGGTACCTCGTAAGTCTTATATACTTACGAGCGTTAACCCGCGACTGCGTCCGCACAAATTATATACCAGATTTTAAGTCAGATCATAAGCTATCAAACAAAAAAAAATTCATCAATATCGGTTCAGTAGTTTTTGCGTGATACTCGTTCAAACAAACAAACAAACAAACACCCAAACAAACACACAAACAAACAGACAGACAAAAAATCCAAAAATTGGTGAAATGGAATCAGGGACACCTAAAAACCATATCGTAACTTTTTTTTTGTTAATATCTTCACTGTACAGACAAACTTCCTGTTACAGTTTTATAATAGTATAGATATTACTTTTTGCTCTAAGGTAAGGTATAATAACTTTATGGGTGAAACATGATAATTTTACTCCTTGGTGGTCGGTAATGATCGTTCTTCTTTCGTAAATTCCCATCGTTTTTTTCGACGTTACTTTGTCCCTTTCTAATCCAACGACAAAAATTGTAGCTCCTGTCATACATTAAGTCACGTCATTGGATAGAAAGGGACACAACAACGTTGTAAATATCGACGACGGAGACGTACGAAAGAAGGTCGAACATTACCGACCGCCTTGGCCAATTTTCTTGTTTCTATGCTTGTAAGGAGGAGTGGCATCCTTAGAAATGGTAAGACTCGTGCAGGATGCTAGCAAAGGTATTTTGCGTGTACCTGACCGCGACATACAGCCGCCTTTGCTCGGTGGACGCGACTTAAATAGTTAACGGGATAAGCTTAGCGCAAGGAAGACGGTGCACAATTCCTCTTAAAAAGAATAATTATTCTGAGTTTAATTAAGAATGACCTGTGTGTAATAGGTCAAGTTCAAATACAAACAAAAAAACTTCTCGTTTCTATCATAATTCCGACCGTAGTGTTACGGAGTTAGCATGCTTCTTGAGTTGTCGTTTCTTTTTGCGGAAACGGAAATAATCCATAGACAAGTTGTCTAGTCTAGCCCACAGATCAATTAGATGTCAATGTCAGTTTGACATTTGAGTGTTTTCAATTTGTCCTTTGAACACGTGTGTTTCTGTTTTAAAAACTAAATTTTAATTGTCTAGTCCAGTCGAATAAAAGACTTACAATATGACTAGATTTGCCCGAGCGAGAGGCTCAAAGGCATCGAACGAGAAAGCGCCTGAAGACGCTACACCATGGGAAGTGATGAAAGAGCAACTTCTACATGCGAAGAAAGAAGCTGATGAATCGAAGAACAGACAGGCGGTAAGGGTTCCTACTTCAAACATGAATTACTAGTAGACCGTCCTATTTTCCGGCGTTCCTTTATAGACCTGAAACGGACAGAACCGTCTTCAGTTCTGGACTATTTGGTTCTTGGTTGGAGGTTGTTTTGTTGCTACAAGTTTTTTCCAACCAACTCGTTATCACAAGGTTTTTTTAGCCTTCTTCCTTATGCGGGCACTATATTCTCGCGGAGAACGAGAGTGTGGATGCTCTTCATTGGTCTCGTGGTGTCCTAAGCCATAATAATTTTCCTTGAAAGTTCTCGCCGAGAATCCTCGCCGAGAAGTTCTTGCGAGAGTGAAGTGCGTGCTTTAGTTATACTATCTTTCACCCATTCTGTCCACTGCCCCTCTATTTTATGTTCCTTACAAAGAGAATGTAACTCACTACGTTATAAGAGTCTGGACTGAGGTCACGACCAGTTTTTAGTATGGAAGTCCAGAATGTATGAAACATGTGCAACCGTTGTATATATTTTTTTTCGTCATATAATGTTTTTTTGTTCAAGAGTTGCGCGAGCCTGGTTCCTTGTTATACTATCTTTCATCCATTCTATATCTATCATCTTGATATAAATATAACCTTGCTTTTATGAGTTGTGTTTCATCCCTAAGATGACACTCTGACCCAACCTTGGCTTTACCATCGCTTATCATTAGATGAGAAGGTGAAACACAATACAATAGCCTTTATTAAACACTATCACATTTTAAATGAAAAACCTTTGTTTCAGGCTGAAAATCAGCGCATAGAGAACTATGAAAAATTTCTAAAAGAGCACAAGGTTCAGAAGAGGAAAGCTGAGTGGTGCGACTTTCCCGAGACTGAACAACAGCAAAATAAAGCTACAGATCAGAATGCAGGTCCGTCTAAAAAGAAGAAAAAGAATAAACAGAAAAATAATGTTCCCATTGATAGTGCCAATGATAATGAATTGTCTGAGAGTGTGGTAGAGAATGGGGCTGTAGCAACATCAGATAAAAAAAGTAAGAAAAAAAACAAAAATAAAAATAAGCAAGAAACTCAAGTAATTACAGAGACTGAGACTTCAAATGCTGCAACACATGTTGAGGATCAATCTGGTCAAAAGAAGAAGAAAAATAAAAAAGGCAAGAAAACTGAATTGGTCCAAACAAATCAAACAGAAGATAATGATACAGCGAAATCTGACAACACCAACAATATTGCCTCAGAAACTCAAAACAACAAACAAAATAATCCTCAGAACCAAAACTATTCTCAAAACCAAAATAATGCTAACCAACAAAAAAAGAAAAAAGACAAAAAGCTTGTAAACGGTCAACCTGTACGCAGAAAAGAAATAGATAACAGCTTCCAACTAATAATAAACAGTAAAGAAGTTGAATTGGTGCGATACGATGGCTTTCCCATCATGAAGAAAGATGCTGAACGACTAGAAGATTTAAAAAACAATATGATAAAGAAAGGAATACCTAAAAGCGAAGTTCAGAGGACAATGAAGTTAGAACGAAGACGGGCTGAGAAAGCTCTAGCTCGATTAAAAAGGGAAGTGTGCTATAACTGCAGGAAAGGTGGACACAACTTATCTGATTGTCCCGAGTTGAAGTCAAAGATACCAGGAGCGGATGCGGCAGAAGGGGTCTGCTTTAAATGCGGCTCAACTGAGCATAGACAGTTTGAATGTAAAGTACAGAGGGATAAAGAATTCAGATTCGCTACTTGCTTTATCTGTAAAGAACCAGTAAGTGATTATAATTTTGCAATAAACTGTATTCTAACATAGTTTCATGAAACTTTTTCATGTGATATGGAACCAACATCGAAATAGCAAGAAAATAATGACTATTCCACAGGAAGCTGGCATAGATATTGTTATGATTCTAAAATCCTTTGCTATTACATATATTTTGCGTCAAGTAGCTTTTGACCATTGACTTTTTATGGAAAAACAATTATTTTTTGGGATTTCGATGATGGCTTTGCATAACTGTTCCATTGTGTTTTATGCTTTCATTTGTGTTTTATGGTTTGATGTAATTTAATTTGTGATAAGTAACTTGAGAGTTTTTGGTATTTCTTAGAACATTGCATTAGCTGTAAAATTAATTTGTTTTAAAATTTGAGCCATCTAGCCATACATATAACGAAATCTTATTACAACAGTATTTCACTCTTAATGACTGCTTACATCCGAAACTAATTATATTTGACCAACTTTTCTTTTGGCACTAGTCCCAGTCTTTCTCATAATTAATATAACGACAAGACTGGAAAAACGATTTAGTTGATTCCTACTATGTAATATTTTTGTGACAGGGCCACATAGCAAGACAATGTCCGGATAACCCTAAAGGCATGTACCCTAATGGCGGCTGCTGCAAACTGTGTGGAGACGTAACACATTTGAGGAAGGACTGTCCTACAGTGAGTATTAAAAAATCTGTAAAAACTTTTTTCCATGAGAAAATCAACTTTAAGGTCAACATGTGAAGGTTTGGTTTTATGCTTAAAATATACCACTCCCTTATCTTCCCAAGGCGACAAAGGGAAAAGGTTTCTTTTGCAGTTGGCACATCATTTTTATGTGAAACCTTGATATCCTACAACTGAACCGTATCATCAGGGCTTACCGTCAGTTGCAGAAATTCTCATTACAGTTAATCCGCCATTAAATCTCTTGCTAGCTTTTACTATGTCAACAAGACAAAAAGTGACAGCTAGAGATTTAACCCTTCGTATGTGGGTATTCCAGACACAATAGAATATCTATTGTCTTTGGGACGGATCCGTAACATACACAGACGAAAGGTTAATGGAGGATTAACTTTAATGCGCGTTTCTGCAACTGAGTGTTAGAAATATAATGTTAATTTATTTTTCTATTTCCCTGAATGAACCCTGATGAAAAGGAGAGGTGTTGTTGAGTTTAAAGTTTGAGAGTCTATCCCTGTGTATGGAGGTAGGTGTGTGATTTATAATTTTTATTTTATAATTGGCATACTTAATATGTTAACATTTTTGCAGGAAAATGAAAAGAAAGAAGAGACTTCAGTCAAACTGCAGACCCTGGAGAGCACTGACGACATTGAAGACATCGGACAGAAAGCGAAAACAGCAGTTATTGAGACTGTCAAAATGCCTAAGAAAATTAAGTTCTAATAGGTTAGTATCTCTTTAGCTAAAGTTAAACATCGTAATCTATTACAATGTATAGCTTAACCTTAGATAATATTTATGTTTTATTCGGGATTGTCAATGTCAAGCGCCATTTTTGGCTTGGAAATTGGGCGTGCCTTGCATACCACATCTTGCAATGGTAGTACCCTGACGTTTTGTCTCCAATTTGTCATTGTAGATATTCATAACAAGTTGTAAATAATAACTAATGTATTTTATTATAAATAAAACAAGTTATTTAAGTAATATTTATATTTTTAATTTACTTTAATTTCATAATATAATTAGTAAATGTTTTGAGAGATCAAGGTTGAATGTCTTTTCAAAGAGATTATTTTCCATGTTTACAGGGACTCGATGCATACGTAAATTTATTTTTTTACTGTTTTATCATATCTATCTATATTTCCTAAACTACTAAACTTAAACTGATATTAATCAAACTAATGACTAGTCCTCTATTGCTTATAAAGTTTCCTAATCTTCTCTTATAACTATTCAATATCATTAAAATCTGGCCCTCCTAACCGAATTAGTGACATACAAAAGCACAGTCGTTAATGATTATATGCAAGATGTACCTATAATGTTACGTGAAATTTCTGCAGAGCCGCATTTTCAGTAATACCTGTACATTATCGACATTATACAAAGTCCGCAGAGGTCTATTATCGTGGGCATTCTGGTATCTTCAGCACAGCTAAGCCCTTGTCACAGTATTACTACACAGTATGGCAACGCTCTTGATGGCGGGCGATGCCGCCGCAACGCCTGTGTACATACGCTCTAATGCGCAGATATGCAAGAAAACTTTTTATTCGGATTTTTGGGATTTTTCGCAAGGCCCCCTACGTTGCTCTGCGCAAGTACATCCGTTGCCGTACTGTAAGCACTATATAGTTATGCTGCGCCCGCGTTAAATAAAGTTGAGTTTTTTCATTTATTCCGGATTTCGTCCAACTTCTGCTATCCGTCCCTGGTTATTTAGTACATCACATTGCTGTAATCGACAATGCGGGTCTGCTAGACATAATACGTAACATTACAATAAGAACTCTTGCTACTAAATAAACCTTATTGCTCACACAATAACAACCTAATTTAAAAAAATTATAGAGCCTCCATACTAGCTTTCAATTGCTCCATGGATTGATAAGCTATTTGTCCAGTGATTCCTTCGGGACTCTGTGGGTCCTCTCGCGTCAGGATCCTCGCAGCATCAGATAGCAACTGGATGGGCTCCTGAAGTCTTTCCTTCAGCTTCTCGTCTGATATCAAACCCGCCGCGTACTCGCTTCGGGCTAGGAACATAACTGGTGCGTGGAGCTCGTAGAGCATCATACCTGGAAGTTAAAGAAAATATGTTTTATAGCTGAAAGGAAGTCAAAAGAATATGCACTGAAATACGGTCGAATTATAAAATAAGGGCAAGAAGTTCCATGGTTCAAAACGATGATTACTTATCATTATGTTTACGTTTTAAGCTATGTATTTTGTTTGCGTTGAAATTAACGGACGTTGAAGTAACTTTATAACCATACAATTCTTCCCGTGCCTTATAAACATGAAAACACACTATGACCAGTTAACAGAGAAACCTGTTGAACCTAGATTAATAATAAGTTACTATTCTTTCTTCCTTATCGTGTGGGCAGAGCCCTGGTGCCTAGAGTTTTCTCAGACCGCCTAACGGCCTCTGACGTGGTTTTTATGTAACGTCTACTACCACTACCACCAGCGTTAGTAGTAGAGACCAACGGCTTAACGTGCCATCCGAAACACGGAAACATTTTTCTTTTCAGACAGTCGCGTGATTCAGCCTACAATTTCCTAACCAACTGGGGAAAACGCACAAAGTGACATATGACTAGGTGTATCCCGTGGGAATCAAACCCACGACCTCCGTGTCGAGAGCCCAATGCTCTTAACCATTAGACCAAGCAGGAGGTTACTGTTGAGCGGCTAGTAGAACCAACTACCTAAAATAACCCACCTCTCATACGACTCTCTCCCGGCGCAATAACATCCAGCGTCTGCAGAACAAGCCGGCAGAACTCGGCCTTGCGCTCCAGCACCAAGTCCGGCAGTTCATCCAACTCGTAACCTTCGACACGCCCGTACAGTTGCGCCAGCGCGTGCTTGAGGGAGAGCAGGAGCGAGTGACGCGGGTGGAACACTGATTTATACTGTAAGTTGTAAACAGTATGGCATTTATAACCGTATCTTATGTAAAAAAGTAGATTTTGCAAGACTCCTAAAATTATAATAAATTCCAGACTACATGAAAGGTTTGTCTGTAATTTGGAAAACTGCAACCATGCTCAAATTCCCGCCTTTGTTAAAGCTGATAGATGTATACCTGAACGGCTCAAAGATTTTGGCGATTCCAGGTATCAAATAGCTGTTCAATTTCTAGAATAAAGTTTGAAGAGAGGAGGTAATCGAACTATAAGGTCAGACCTTGTTAAGGGTGGCTTCTCGGGCCTCCACTGCCTGGGCTCCAAGTTCCAACGCGTCCAGCTGATCGATCTCAGCCTGCACCACTGCCAACATCTTGCGCATTGCAGCACTGGATGTCTTGAACTCACAGCTCTTCTCTGTGCATTTCCACGGCGCTTCATTGTCTGCAAAGTAAAATTATTTAAAATATCACTTCTTGTTTCGTAAAGGTCAATAATTCAGACTAGCCGGGAAAATGCACGACCACTTTATAAATGGTACCTACTTAAATATCAGTGCTCGAATATTTTTCGGCCTAGTCTGAATTGAGCCTTATGAGCTATGCTAGTAGCCCTTCCCTGTGTCGACGAATGTGTAAATGACTTTTTATTAGTTAGAAGTCGTCGGTGGCGCACACATATTATGAGACAACGCAGTTACAGATTGTTTTTCTCGCGGGATTAAAAATTGAAAGCGCCTGCGAAAGGCTCAAAAGATAAGCTAGGACTCAAGATATGTTTCTCAGTTCTCAGGTCTACAAATAGTTTTAAGTCTCTCCTGCTGCAATTATTGTCGCTTTTTTTGTATTTTTATCGGTTTTTGACTCACCTAAAGGATTAGCGGACATGCTTACACCATTGTCACATTTCTGGCACTTGAGGGTACTGAGATGAGTGCCCAGCTCGGTAGGGTCGGCGCATCTTGGACACTCGCAGTTGAAGAACTTGGACTCCAGCAAGTAGTCGCGCCGGACAATGGTCGGTGACAACACGTGGGTGTAACAAAGGTGGAGGGGTTCACCGGTTTTGATGGGCACTGTCGCTCTTACTTGCACTCTGGTGGAAAAAATTTTGTTTGAGTTAGGGAAAGCTGGTTGCAGAGCCGAACCCATGTTACTAAGGGTATTAAATGACTTAATTTCAAGCCAAATTTGGTCTGCAGAGACGAATTTCTGGGATTTTTCATCCTCGTCTTTTCAGCATCGTCTACCTTCTATTTCCAAAAAAACTTGCAAGGTTACTTACTGATAATCATTTTGTAAGATAGTATGCACGATGTTGGGCACACAGCTGTGAGCAGCGATGGCCAGCCGAGGGTAAATTGCGCGAATACTGGATACGCCGCGTGATGGGATTTCTACTGCATTCACCTGCACAAACCATTGAAAAAACTTGACTTGGGCATCAATGTTTACTAGACATTTGTTTAATCATCATCACCACCAAGGTACTAAGTTGGACTGATTAATAATAAGTTACTACGTTCTAGGTCGACAATGGTTGATGGACACTGCTCAAAATCCTATCTGTCGTGGAAATCTTAGGGGTATGTCCAGTATGGTTATTTTGCAGCTGAAATTATGAGGACTTATTCTTGTTCGATTACTAAATTCCTCTCCGATAAATTAGTAGTCGAACAAGAATCGTGCCGCTTGGTGCCCCTTCAAAACTTTTTCATGCGAAATGTATGCAAGCGACGGGACGTGATTATACTCAAGCGGCGCGGAACGGATGTCTGCGCCGCGTCCGTCCCGCTCCATCGCCTCGTCTCTTCTGTATGTTTCACGCTTTAGGTTCTAAAATATCCAACAATATCTTATACTGCTCTCAGCTAATATTAAACAGCGGTCATAACTAACCTCGAGAATCCCGCAAACCCTCTGCACGAGCTCCTTGTCAAACCTAGCGCCGAGCTTGCAGTGGTCCACCAGGAAGTCTGCTATGTTGACCTGGTCGGCGCCCCACGTGGGCCGCTCCTGGCGCTCCTCCGAGTGGGTCTCCATGGGCTGGAGCTCGCGCTGCCACCGGTCCGGATCCTTCTCCTTGGCTAGCAGTAATCTACGTAAATGTTCGCCCAGTTTAATTGTTTTGTTAATTAGTCATCAGATGGGTTGTGAGTTAAAAGGTCGTCGTTGTTGATTTTGGAGGAGCTGGGAATGAGCGGCGGCCCTAAGACCGATAAAAAAAATTTCACACATTGCACCTAACATAAATGTATTTCTAACTACTACGACTACGACTCAAAAACAGACATTTTGAATGTCTTTCATCCTGATTAGTATACCTACGAATAGTCAATGATTTTATACAAGTTTACTAAGTACCACCACAGAGAAATGACGCTTATATGTACGCACTGGAGTGCTATTTTGTTATACCTATATGTTTTTCGAATTTCCTATATGTTTCTTAGGGAAAGTTGATCAGTATCATTAGTACAATTATCCCTCAAAATAATGCAACTGTTTATCCTAACACTCTGTATAGGTACTTAGTTTCTTTGGGGAATGTTGTTCAGTATCATTAGGACGATCATCAGTCATCACTGTCTACACTTACACCCTGTATATGGCTCACGATGCCGCGAGAACAATGAACCGCATCCACACTCACACGTTCTCGGCGAGCATGTAGTGCCTGCCGATTCGCATTGCATTTAGCTATCTACCTCAAAGGAGTGATGCAGTCAAGTTGTGGCGCGCTCGCCGTCCAGTCCTCCACGGGCTGGAAGCGCACCCTGGCGGCCGCGAACACGACGCACTCCCCGGCGTGGTGAGGCGCCGCCTCGCACTCCGCGCCGCACACCGGCCAGCCGCAGCGGGAGCAGAGCGTGCTCTCCACCGGGCTGTAGCAGCCGAGGCATAGGGGTGGCGTGTCTGCGGTGTAAAGTGTTCTTTTGTCGCGTGCACGTGTAGGCAGGCATACGAAAGACAATAGACTAGCAATGGTCCTATTGCTAAAAGCCACGGCTTGCAATAGCTCTCCCTCTCCCCAAAAATTAAATCAATCTGTATACAGAATGTGAAATTAACTGCGTTTTTTTCTCGCTATTCGAAGTTGGCTTCATAAGAGAAGCAAAGACGAAGTCAAAATCATACTGTGAAATATGTAACGCATTTAAGTTAACACCCTGTATAATACACACGATCACATGGCAACGAAATATCTCACTTAGATACTTTTGAAGACGAAATTTGGATTTACATACACAATTAAAAACAAACTTATTGGACATGTGACTGGGCACCGTCTCCGGTCGTAGAGGGTTGTAGAGACTATATTAATTACTCTGAGGTAGAGGCGACAAAATCTATTAATATAATTTAGCTACGTCTATAAGTATACAAATTAATTAGGTATTAAAAAAATCAGTATTTTTCCAATCACTAATGTCCCGCTCCCGATTGTAAAAACAAACTTTAACATCCATCGCTTTTAGCGGTTTCAAATGGCACACTGATTCTTGCCTGGTTTAGGTCCAACTGCAAATGGCGTATCCTTAAATATCAAGTCTCCACTTTCCAAATCCTTGTTAGCCACTAAATACCGTCCGTATTTCTCATTCTGTAGAATATCGTAATGAACGGGGTTTTCTTCCATCGTGAATAGTTTTTTTTTTAATTAAAATAAAAGCTTGTTGCAGTTACCGGTTACCGATTGAAACTGACGTCCGAAGCGACTGAATAATATAGCGGCTAAAATAAGCCCAGACCATTCGAGAATTGGGCCGAATTCTCGAGTACAACTGTTTCTGATCAACACTATATATCGCTGTTTTGTTTCCATAAGCCAAGAATAGAATGTCGCTTGACAAAAAAAAAACGTATTGCTGTAGCAACGAAAACTTTCGCAATAGCGTCTCGACTCGACGTCAGCACCATTCGAAATTGGTTACGTTGGTTGTTTACAGTGGTGACAGCCGCTACCACGATAGAGATATTCCTATGAATAAACAATTTTTAGATTAGCTGACATACAAATGAACACAAAACCTTAAAACATCCACAATCCATAACTAATCAAGCCAGATTTTATTTTCTAATTATTAGAAAAATAATAGGTAAGTACTAAAAACAAAATTTCGACGTAGAAGCTGCGAGAAGTAAAAAACTATTACCCTACCAAAAAAAGAGAAAATACTCCCTTGTTGGATAACTTGACTATAATGGAGTCACGTTGCAGGTTCTAACCCGAGCACTCGTCTCGCGTGGATCTCACGCGTCGCGTTTTTGTCTGCCTCGAGGCTCCGCAATCCTCAATCTCTTCTTGTTCTTGAATCTTGACCAAAAACCATCCCCGAGATTGGGATAGATTCTCCCATAAACACTTGTGGAAATGCAGTGCTGACGCACAAGCAAGAGTCCATTAATTATAAATTAAAAAAAATGAGTAATGTTTGTGCAATGTGCAGACGAAAGGCTTTGCAGCACGTATCGCTCTTGAAGCGTTATTCCATCCTGAAATCTTAAATAATATGCAAAAGGTCGACTTTGATGCTACTTCCTAAAGGCTACTTAGCAAAATTTTCTGATCACCCCGAAATACCTAACGCAATGTGATTGCGGCGAACCTAACCAGTCGATGAACACCTGTGCGAGAGAAATGAACTCTGTCAGGCTAACCGAATACCTGGCCAATAAAATATAGAAACACCTAAGAACAACTGAAACGAAAAGAAGGAGAAATGGAATAGATAGCTATGTTTATTTTTGTAACCTATCACAATGTACGTGTACTCTAATAAACACAAGTATTGTGTGTAATGCATTAATTATCATCATCATCAGCCCTTTTCCGCTCAATACAGTAATGATAAGCCCGTCCACTTTGTGCTATTCGTCCCGGTCCTGCTCCTGTGATAATCGCCTCTAGTGCCCGCGGCATGGCGGCGCGACAAAGTGCTATCGCGCCCTAGCTCTTTTTCTTTTTCCGCGCGAACGAACGAGTAAACAGGCGCGATAAAACGTTTATCGCGGCGTCATGCCGCGGGCACAGGGGTCTTATTGTGTAACTACCCGATTCAATCGGTATCAATACCGACAATGGTTTTGTTGTGACGATCATAGAAACAAAATATTACTTTTAAATAATACAGTCACAATTCGATTAGGTACCAATCTTGTAAAAAGCTTATGTTCAATTACATTTCAATAGTATTTCTTTTGATGAAGACGATTCTCCATTAGGTACGTCGATCGTCTCCATACGTTAACATAAGTAGATAAAGATGCAATGTCCTTATACATAGATATGTATCTATTTATTGGCTGGTAGAGATACGTTTATATATCTATAGGTATGTTGTATATTATTGTCTCGTCTGCTCGGCTTCTTCTGGAACAATGCCAATCCGAGATCTCCACCATAAAGGACAAGAGAAGTAAAGAGGTGAATCAGGGTGAAACTAAAATATGTCTTACTTTTGTTTTATTTGAAATCGCTAAAAAAATTAGCTGTTCCATAGAAAATGTAAATGGCGACTCGACGTGACTAGACCCAAATGTATGAAGCAGGTGATATTTTTTTTGCGATGTCTTTGTCGGTCCCATAGTGAAAGTTGTTCAGTTTGATGGTTTGAAGCACCCCCTTGACTATTTAACGCATTTAAGTTTACACCATGTATAGTGTATAGGCTGAATGAATGAAATATACTTTATTTACACCAAACACATAAATAACACAGAGCAGGATACAAAAATATTGATGATACAATGATGATAGTGGGAGCACAAAAAATCCCTGCAATGCCTACTCAACTCAAATGTATGCAACAGCTGATTATTTTTTTGCTCCGATCTTTGCTCCCATAGTGAAAGTTGTTCAGTTTGATGGGTAGACTCTTAGTTCTTAGTCCCGGTCTCCCGGACCTTTGGGAGGCGTGCTTGGGGCCGAAGCCAACACGTAGAGGCCCGTCAGACAATTTGATCTAAATGGTAATGTGACACCGACCGCCAACTATCCCAGAATCCCAGTATACACTATAGAAGTGAATCCAAAACGGAGTGGAAAGAAACAAAATCTGGGCTATTGGGGTGGGTTGCTAATGGAACAGGTAACTAGGTTTTGAACGGGAGTATGGCGCCTGCCTGACCAATGTATAAACACGGAAAAAATGGTAGACGGGTGACTCGTCTACTCAAAATGAATGGGCCCCCGAAAACGGCCCCCCATCATTTCAGTCTCCAACGGCTAATCAGGTGCCCACTCGCCACTTACGCAACACATCCACTCTTCGTGCATATAGCTCTTGCGACTCCAACCTAAGGCCGGCCAATTAAGGCAAGCACAGAGGTGGGGGATCTGATCCTCTTGGGTTTTATTATTATTATTATTATTAGTTTTATATAATTACATATTAAAATACTAGAATAATCAAATAATTAGTTACCTACTTTGCCACATAATTTTTTGTAGTGTCTCAAAATCGGACGGTAACGGAAAAGGCGGTAACGGAATCATAACATACAAAGGTACGAAAACATCGAAAAATTTCATAATAAATAAAAGGGAACAATACGAAATCTATACTATTATAAAACTGTAACAGGAAGTTTGTCTGTACATTGAAGATATTAACAAAAAAAGTTACGATATGGTTTTTAGGTGTCCCTGATTCCATTTCACCAATTTTTGAATTTTTTGTCTGTCTGTTTGTTTGTGTGTTTGTTTGTTTGTTTGAACGAGTAACACGCAATAACTACTGAACCGGTTTTGATGAAACTGTTTTTGTTTGATAGCTTATGATCTGACTTAAAATCTGGTATATAATTTGTGCGGACGAAGTCGCGGGTTAACGCTCGTTAATAATAATACAAGAATTTAATGAGATTCATAAATTTTTGGTCCAAATGTGAAAGTGCCGGCAAACAACAATTAATGCTATATCCTATAATGTGTCAGGACTTGTCCGTCTAAGCATTTATTGTTATGGCATGAAAACTGTAGCTGTAAGTTTTATTTCATCGAAAATGTTTGAAAAGGCAGATTTTTCAAACCTTAATAAAACCAAGGAAAATGGCCCTTAAGCTTTGGTGCCGTACTGAAAAATGCTGCGACGGACCAGTTCTAATCTAACAGAATATAGCCTTAGCTAATTTTATGAGAATGTAGATTTTTCGAACCCAAATAAAACCAAGGACAATGGACCTACAACGGAGAAGTCCTATATAACAGAATATGTTTTTTTTTACCGGCACTTTTACATTTTGGACCAAACCCGATGATTTCTAAAATTTTTCTTACGAGTTTACGACTTCAAAAGTCATCCAGAGCATAAAACCTGTTTTTTAGGGTTCCGAAGTCATCAAGGAACCCTTATAGTTTCGCCAAGTCCGTCTGTCCGCGGCTTAGCTTAGAGACGCTTAGAGACTAGAAAGCTTTAATTTGGAATGGGTATACCAATTCATCACGCCGCGCCGACAAAGTGGTAAAATAAAATCTTGAAAAAATTTTTTTTTAGGGTACCTCCCCTACACGCGAAGTGGGAATGGAATTTTTTTTCTCGTCTACCCCATTGTGTGGGGTATCGTTGAATAGGTCGTTTAAAAATATTGTGGGTGTGGGAAAACCATTTTTCGATTTAGGGTCCGTTAGCGAAATATTAAGCTTTAAAGTGAAAATTTTTGTTAGAGTCAAGTGCCCGCTAAACCGACGTTTCTGGATATGTGAAAAATTCATGGCAGTAGTAAGTATATAGTGTGAAATTGATATCATTAGCATCCTTTTAGACTTCGGTCTTTCAGTGAATGCCGATAAAACGGTTATAGTACCCTTCACAAGAAGGCGAAAATTGGAGCGCCTTAGACCTCCAATACTCTTCAAAAAATCTATACCGTTTTCCAAGGAGGTTAAATATCTAGGAGTAATTCTGAACCAAAAACTCACTTGGAACCAACACCTGGACCACATTGTGCGAAAGGCAAAAATAGGACTAGGGACATGCTGTCGCTTAGCGGGCTCCAGATGGGGCCTGAAACCGAGTTCGGTTATGTGGATCTACACTGCGATAGTGAGGCCTATGGTATCCTACTGCAGTGTAGCCTGGCATAAGAAAACCGAACAAGCGAAGTGTGTAAACACCCTAAATAGCCTACAAGGATTAGAATGCAGAATAGCAAGCAGTGCAATGAAATCTACACCCACGGCTGCTATGGAGGCAATATTAGGTTTGCCTCCACTACACATCCATGTGCAGAAAGAGGCAAAAATTGCAATGCTCCGAGCCTTGGAACGAGGAGATTCCAAATGGAAGTCCTCTGTTATGAGAGGGTTACATGAAACTCTCTTAACAATTCCGATCATGTGTATGCCGAAAGACACCATGATCAAAGAATATAACTTTAACAGGTTATACAAGGTAATCCTACCCCAAAGAGAGGACTGGAACGGGAATACCCCACAATCCTTCAGCGCTGGAGACGTCGTCTGGTTTACAGATGGCTCCAGGAAGGACAACCGTGCTGGAGCTGGAGTATGTGGTGGCAATCCAAGGATTAAAAAGGAGATTCACCTTGGACAGCATGCCACTGTATTCCAGAATTCATAGATTGCGTGCATGAGAAACTGAAAAGATGCCCAAACGGGAAACATATTGTTATTTTATCAGATAGCCAGGCTGCTCTGAAAGGAAAAAAAAAAGATCTGATGAAATAGAGTCGAGGCTAACATTGGAATGTGCCCGAGCACTCAACCAGCTAGGACTGAAAAACTCTGTCACCCTAGGCTGGGTGCCTGGACACTGCGGTATTGATGGAAATGAGGCTGCTGACGAGCTGGCACGAAGAGGGGCGGAAGAGGACGCCATAGGCCCCGAGCCTTACTGCGGCATCTCTCGCAACACCTCTAGACGTGTGCTAAAGGAATGGGCCGTGAACCAAAGCCGTAAGCTCTGGTCGGATACACCAGGACTGAGGCATGCGAAAGAACATGTGACCGGCTTTTCAAAAAGACATACCTCGGATGCCATCAATTCAAACCGCAACGACTTAAGGCTCTTACTACGAGCCTTAACAGGACACTGCAAATTAAACAAACACTTACACAGAATGGGGCTTGTAGATTTACCCACTTGCAGATTCTGCTGTGAAACAGAGGAAACGCCCATACACCTCCTCTGCGAATGCGAAGTGCTCATTCACAGCAAGAGTCGCCGTCTAGGTGGATACATAATAACACCTACTGACATAAGGGACCTCCCCTCCAAAAGCATAACACGGTTCATGAAGTCCGTGGGCCTAGGAAATTACCTTTAGGTCTAGGGTGACAGCTTCAATAGATCTGTCCAGGTCGCAGTAGCTATTTGGTTATTGACCAAGGCCTTATAACCAAATAATAATCCTTTTAAACTAAGAGTACCCATCAAACTGAACAACCTTCACTATGGGAGCAACCGATCGGAGCAAAAACATAATCAGCTGTTCCATACTAAACTGCAATGCCTACTCGACTCAAATGTATGCAACAGCTGATTATTTTTTTGCTCCGATCTGTTTGCTCCCATAATGAAAGTTGTTCAGTTTGATGGATAGACTCTTAGTTTAAAAGGATGCTAATGATATCAATTTCACCCTGTAGGTATATAACGAAATTAAAAGGAAGACAAACTATCTAAGGAGGCTTTACAAGTTTACGAGTAATAGTCGACCAACTTATAAAATGTACTTTTTAGACTTTACTAGCCGTTAAACACACCGTTAAACCGTAGCAAAGAGAATGTAATTCACTACGCTACGTTATAAACCGTAGTATAAAACAAAAATCCAAGGAGGCTAAGCAAAGATATACTTCCTATATCTATGGATGCAAGAAGGATTTTACATTTGTGAGCTCGTATAGACAATACCACAATACCTATGCCACTTAGATTAAAAACTTTTCGATAACTATGCCACCTTCCTGGAGCTCGTCGATGTTTTTGACATTGATATGTGACGCTTAGTCAAATGTCAAAGAGTACTAGTAAACAAGGGGGGACGCTTAGTGAATTGCACTCCTGGAATTCTCTAAGACCTATAGGCATATTATAGTAATCAAGTAGGTCAATTTTAACAAATCTGATTAGGTATTTCTGTTTACAAATATGACGGCAACTTGCACAAAGTTGATTATCTTAAAGTTGTATTAAAGTCAATGACAGTTAGAGGGTAATAAAACGACACTGTGGTCGCTTGGCCTATTAGATTAATTTTATTCGAATTTCCAAACAATCTAGTCGCATTTTCTTGTCAAACATTTCCTTAACTCCTAATAGTTTGATATTATTTAATGATTTTTTCGTAATTATGTCAGTTTTTGAGTATTTATTTGATAGAACTAACTTTAGTATTGTCGAGGTTTGGCGAGGTTACGTTAATTTCCCAACAGTTAGCGCTGAGAAAATAACAAGGGAGGCTATACCGTGCATTAAACCCGTAAGTAAATTATATCTAAAGTCCTTTGAACGCTGATGGACTTTATTATGTAATAGCGTAATAGTACAAACCTTTCTACAGGATATCCTCAAGGAAATTGGAAAATTCGCATCAAAATCTGTTCTTCTACTCTCTTCTTCGAGTTATACGCTTATAACATAGCGATTCGCGGGGGCCACGCTATGTTTAGGTGTCCTTATCCTTAGTCTATATTGGAAAAAATCTATTCCTGGTACCTATTTATCAACATTCCTATTAATTAATATTTCTTTGCTGTACCTACCTACATGAATGAAGATTTTTTTTTAATAGATACTTATTTAATTCTTTTAACTTCTCACTTATAATAGGTATCTAGGTGGTACAATAAGGTAGGCACCTACTTTATCATCATCATCATATCAGCCGATGGACGTCCACTGCTGGACATAGCATCCCACAAGGATCGCCACAAAGGCACCTACGCTGCCCTCACTCAACGGGTTTCCGCCGCCTTTCACCAGGTCGTCGGTCCACCTTGTGCCCACGCTGCACTTTCCGGTACGCGGTCGCCACTCGAGAACTTTTCGGCTACATCAGCCATCGGTTTTGCGATCAATGTGCCTCACCCAACGCCCATTGCCACTTTAGCAATTCTTTGGGCTTTCAGCTACTCTGGTTCTTCTGCGGATCTCTTCATTTCTGATTCGATCTCGCAGGGAAACCCCGATTAGACACCTAGGTACTTTATCATTTATCACAGTCCATTTCAACCCTAGCTGACGCCTACTTCACACTTTCCGTCTATTTGCCATTATTGATCTCGGCTATAGGAAGGTTTAAGCATACAGCATTTGTGGTGGGCAGAAAGTAGGTAGGTACCTACCTATAGTAGGATTTTTGCAAAAGGAATCTTTGATACATCATCAGTTAAATCGCAGGATGGATCGTACGGTGAAAAGGTGATTTGCAAAAATGAGAAAGGAGAACGAGTTGACTGTCCCTCCTGTGTCTTGGAAGGCGGCGACAATAAAGATGGTGGTGGTGGTGGTGGTAAATCGGCCATGGGGGGATTCTTTTCTTCTGGCAATGTAAGTTTAGCACTTCACAATATCGCACTTTTGTTATGCGCTCTTAATACAGGGTGAAATTGATATCATTAACATCATTTTAAACTAAGAGTCATCAACAAAGAGTAATATAAGTATATAAGAAAAGAGAACCCACTCGTGGCAACATTATGCATCCACCTTATGTCAAATTGAAGGCTAGCTAGCGCCATCTATGTTTCAATGAAAATAATTCAACCTATACTATACATACCTACTTATATCTACTCATACCGATGGATATTATTGTTTTGAATGCTAGTTTTCGTTCAATCCCGCACCGATCGAGTGAAATTCCAGTATCCTTACTATTCCTGTAATCTAAACATTGGTAAGAGAACAACAGAAACTCCAGAACATCTCTAAATCGTCACGAAATTGAACGAAAACTACAAACAACCCGCACATTACGCAAGATAAGTAGCCATTTTGTGAATTAGTCAATCAAATTGACATAGACAATAAAATCTTTTTTTTTTTCATAGTTCTGCGAAATATTTAATAGATGGCAGCACATTCTATGCAAACTGAATCGGAAAAAGCCACCAAAAGGCGACTGTCCTCCGCCTGGTCATCAAACTGAACAACTTTTACTATACGAGCAAACCGATCGGAGAAAAAAAAACAGCTTATCCATACTAAACTACAATGCCTACTACACCCATATGTAACAGCAGATTTTCTTGTCGCTCCGATAGGTTTGCTCCCATAGTAAAAGTTGTTCAGTTTGATGGGTAGACTCTTAGTTTAAGAGAATGCTAATGATATCAATCAAACCTAGGTATGTAAGTAGGATACATTTTGCTCTACCTGCTGTAGTGCAAATTTTAAACATCACACGTTGTGCAGGCGCTACATTCTCGCCGAGAACAGTTCATTGTTCTCGTGGCGGCATCGGCTTCGTGAACCATAGTAAATTTCCTTTCTCACCGAGAATTCTCGCCGAGAAGTTCTCGCGAGACTGAAGTGCCTGCTTTATAATCAGCAATAGAAAATGTTAAAATTACTATGGAGATTATGCATCTTTCTACTGCTGTATTGAACAGCCATAACGTTGGTCTAGGTACCTAATTAACTTTAAATGGGAACAGTCTTGGAACAGCAGACATTTTTTGGCATAGGCAGTGATTTGGATTAGGTTAGAATTATACGTTGATCATGATTCATGAGTTTCATGACCGAATGAATAACTATATTGTTTAGGTCATATTTATATTTCTAATGCTGATTTCAACGTGTGACTTTCAATAATCGCTACTGAGGCGGAGCCTCAGAGAAAGTCGTCGTCGAAGTTTGATGATCTGATTATACCCTTAAAAACAGTCAGCATGAAGGAACTTATTTTATTACGGTTGGTATTATACAAGGTGAAATTGATATCATTAGCATCCTTTTAAACTAAGAGTCTACCCATCAAATTGAACAAATTTTACTATGGGAGCAAACCGATCGGAGCAAAAAAAACAGCTGTTCCGTACTAAACTGCACCCGCCCGCCGCTGCCTACTCGATTCAAATGTATGCAACAGCAGATTTTTTTTTTGCTCCGATTGGTTTGCTCCCATAGTAAAAGTTGTTCAGTTTAATGGGTAGTCTCTTAGTTTAAGAGGATGCCAATGATATCAATTTACCCTGTATAGTATGGAACGTAGATTAAGTACTTAATACGGTACTGGTAAGTTAATATCGAATGGATTATTATTAGGTACTTGTTTATTTAGAGTGGAAAATAGAAAACAAGGTATTTTGTTTACTGCACGTGTAGTGTACAAATCTTATTGCGCGTAACATTAAAATTAATTAGGAAGCGGTAGGTATTTTTATAAACTCGCGCAAAGATAAAGCGTTGAACTTTTGATAGTGATATTGAATTTATATATCTATAATTGTATTTTGATAGAGAAGTCCGAAATATTGTACTTTATAATTTCCTGTTTAATTTATGTATATTATATTTATGTATATAATTTATAATTTAACTTTATAATTAAAATTTTTATTAAGATAAAATATTGACTTCTTCTACCTCAGAGGAAGGAAGGGTCTCTTTTTTCAGCCATAGAGTCTACATCAATTTACGATTGTAGTTAGTCTCTTTTGTCTTATGACGTACCTTTAATAGTAGGAGACGGAACTATAGATATTTGTCAGGAAGCTGGCATAGGTATTGAGAAATTTTTTTTCTGCGGCTGTCCACTATTTTTTGTGCTAGTGTGAGTGAAAACGACCGTAAACATTAGGGTAGTTGTCACTTTGGTCTAGTTGGTCCGTAGAAAGAGTAGGTACTAGAAGGAAGCACCTGCAGGCACGTATCCAGGGGGGGGGGGGGGATAAAACCCAAATATCCCCCCCCCCCCGAAATCCGCATATTTGTATGGAAAAGTGATTACTTACTTTTTCATTGTTTTTCTATGAATTCTCTTTTGTCCATACTACTTGACACCACACACTCAAACACAAACGTTAAAAAAAAGACATATTGTTGCAATGCTTGCAACACAGGCTTCCAATGGTATGGCTCCCTCTATGCCTTTAGGTATAATCTCTTTGACTTCTACTTTATAGTTTATCTTTGACGCAATCGTGACGTCAAACAAAGTTTAGTCAGTTGATATACTTTTTTTTACTTTTATATGAACATTTTTGTAAAACTATTCAACAATAATTATCGGATATAACTAAATAATTATTAATTTTTGACTTTAATTTTAGCCATCCAATTTTAATAAGTATGTGTCTAAAACTTATACATTTAGAATAATGTCAATAGTACTGTTTCCGGTTGGTACGCCCTCTGTCGATCGCTGAAAAAAGCTGAATTGTCTTGTGGTGTGGTTCAGGAGGTGTACTTCAACTCGGCAATTTTATTGCCAAAAATCCTAAATTACTTATTCATTTTGTGAATTAAATTAAGACAGTGTAAGTATCCTTTGCTGCGATTATAGTGACATACAGTTATTCAAGTTTTGAGCGTTTTCTGAGATGATTTCTTAGAGGTTAGATTAGCCGGGGAAGTATCGACGTCATTTGTATGATTTTGCCTATTTTCTGCTATTTATTTCACATAGACTGTCTATTAGTAGTTATGTAGGTGAAAACACTATTAATTATAATGTGGGAGGTTTAAAATGTCTTAGAAAAATGATATAGGCCTTCGATCTAACTTCTTGGTGAGGTGCGGGTTTACCGCCGCGCCGCGTGATTTCTACTTTTGATATCGAATTCTGCAGTACGCGACAAAGGTCAAGTTTACGGTCACCCACAAAACATTTCTTTTGACTATAGCTTTCTGTATATTGAGAATGAAACAGATTTTATCTTGCTTAGTCATAATACCTGCTATTATGTAATACCGTATCTAATACTAAATGCTTGTAAATAGTTTGCAAAGTCTGTGGCGACCCTGACACAGCTGGCACGGGTTGTTCATTTTGAGACTCATCCCTAGTGCTGAATGTCCCTACTTTATCATTTTTGATCGACTTCATGTCTATGGAAGCTTTTTTTTCAATTCCTGTTTTATAAGCTTTTAATAACTAGCAGTCCTGATATCAGCTCTCAGACGTCCTTTATAATATGGGATAGATATGCATTAAAAGTGAGATGTACAAAATGGATCAATGATTTGTAAACTAAGATGACACTCTGACCAACTTGTCTTGATTATTTGTGGTTGGGCAATAGCAAGCAAGGGTTGTTATGACACTGAGACCAGTGCTGGTCCTTTGTGTTGCCCCAAGCTCACCCATATTTTTACGCATACCTCCGTACTTATGGTATTTTCTTTTCATCCTCGGGAATGCAGGTTTCCTCACGATGTTTTCCTTCACCGCCGAGCTAGTAAATAATAAATACAACCGTACATAAATTCCGAAGAACTTAGTGGTACAAGCCAGGAATCGAACCGCGGCCTCAGGATTGAGGCACTGGCTCTCTTCCGTATGGGCTATCATCACTCTTTTTTACTAGCACAAGCGTGAAGCTAAAACGTCAGACACTTTACAGACAATGGCCCCTCCATACTATGCCGATCTCGGAAAGAAGGCCAATGATGTGTTCTCGAAAGGCTACCACTTTGGACTGTTCAAACTAGATCTGAAGACCAAGAGCGAGTCCGGAGTTGAATTCAGCAGTGGAATCGTCTCAAACCAGGAAAGTGGAAAGGTAACTAAGGTATACATTTGGCTGAATTTGTATGGATCATTATCACCATCAGCTTTTGTCCACTTAGTCCAGATTACAACCCCTCCTCCCTTTCCCTTTTTCCAGACCTTTGACTGGAAGTTGAAAGTTAATGGAAATGGAATGTTAATAAGGGCCAGTAATACTCTGAACTTTTCAACTACCTGGAGATGTCAAAAAACCAGGCTACATGATTATGTATTTTTATTTTATTATATTTATTTTGATTTGAAGGATGAGAACTCAAGTTTAAAAACAATCCTATCCTATCCTATCCATTCACTCCATAATGTTAAGAAAAACCATAAAAACACATTAAACTAAAATATTAAAATTCTTCCCAGGTATTTGGCAGCCTTTCATCCAAATACTCCGTGAAAGACTATGGTCTGACGTTCACGGAGAAATGGAACACGGACAACACACTCGCCACCGACATCACCCTCCAAGACAAAATCGCAGCAGGCTTGAAGCTTACGTTGGAGGGCACCTTCGCACCACAGACGGGGTTAGTCAGCTTTCTAGTTGGGAATCCCACTATTGTCTTTGTTATACATAAACCCCCATAAGCTTTGCCCTCCTGATGGTTCCGAGCCTAACAGATGTTCGTAACTAGTTATGTCATCAACATTTCATTAATCCTGTTTCTGAAAATAGTACTCAAGCTAAAGAATTACTGAAAATGTGAGTTTCGCGTTATTTTCAAACTTTTTGCTGAGAATATATAACTATAATAATATATATTTTGTGCAGTCAACTAGCCTATTATAGTCTGCCGCTGTCCGCCAACAACGACAGCACATGAATAAATCCCCCACAGAGGGAAAGCTTCGAACAATCGCGCTAGTTGACAATCTGTGGAAGACATTGGGCGAGCCCGTCATGTGATCATTGTTTTACGCTCCTTTGTGACTGTGGAACCAGGAGCTCACAACACAACCACATGACCTGCTAGCCCATTGTCTCAAGATTGTCAACTATAATGTGTCCAATATAGCATGGTGATTTTGGCAGGCAGTTTTAGAGATTTAATTTTACTTTTAAAGTTGTTTGAGCCGTCAAAGCTTTATAATACACTAAAAATATACATGATTAATTAATATTTCACATAAAATTAAAGGTTTGATGGCTCAAACATTCTCAGAAAGTAAAATAATCACTCAATCATCATGAGCGCCAAGCATACGGTTACGTTTCACCTAGCTTAGGTGCTGTTTATACAGAAGAGACGTGTGGCAGTGGCGGATAGTCAAAGTAACACCAATATAAAACTTACGTTACGTAGCATAGCGTCGTTTTTGTCGTAAAGGAAAATTGCGCCCCCACCACCAGGCGACGTCGCCCGGAGGCGCGGGCGTAATTCTCCAAACGACGCTATGGTATGTACTATAATTTTCTCTAGCTGATTCGGAGTTATTATCTCAAAGTCTTTATCTGTAAATTTTGGTTATAAGCCCTATAAGAGTAGTCAAAAGCTTTCCTACAACTATCTTTTGCAGCTTGTAGTTAGTTTTTAAGGTTTCAGCATGAAATGACATAAATTAAAACATGTTACGAGACAAGTGTTAAATGAATGTGGATGGCTGCAATAGGAGAGAAAGGTGTGAAGGATGATATGTGTAAGAAAGGAGTGAGTGCTGAAACAACCACTAAGAGATGAATGGAAGATGAGATTTTGTGCCGACCCCAAATAATGGGTAATATGCAAGAGAATGATGAGTTTTACCTTAATGGTAATCTTATAATATGTGATGCCTTCAAAACAGGTTGTCTGTTATTTATTCAACAGACCATGAATGATGCTTCATTTTTTGTGTCATGTGATGGGAACAATTTTATCAACAGTTTCTGACACATTTCATTATCATAAATTAAAGATTAAAATTGATAAATATTTAAAGAATATATTCTCGTTTGTCAATTTTCCAATCTATGTAACTTTTTGTACACAATTTGTATCAGCTCAAATGTGTCTTAGAAAGATCCTTGTTATTACGATACTCCCAAAACTAACTCAATTGGTAGAAAGAAATGCATTTCTAGACAGAAGCAAAACGCCATTTAATTTATATACAGGGTGAAATTGATATCATTAGCATCCTTTTAAACTAAGAGTCTACCCATCAAAATGAACACCTTTTAGTATGGGAGCAAAAAAAAAATCTGCTATTGCATACATTGGAGTCGCGAACTCGCGCGTCGACATTGCAGTTTAGTATGGAACAGCAGATTTTTTATTTGCTCCCGATTGGTTTGCTCCCATAGTAAAAGTGGTTCAGTTAGATGGGTAGACTCTTAGTTTGAAAGGATGCTAATGATATCAATTTCACCCTGTATATAAAAATTATTTTTACACATCCTATTCTCACCATCAATGACACTTGCTAGAGAAAGCTTGTAGTCACTTAGCTTTAATTTCATACTAACGGAAACAATTTAAAAGAAGAGGTAAGCATGTGCGATATTGAGTGAGTGCAAGCTAGACAGGAATACGCATTTGCTTACATTTTATGCCACGATCCTGCCAGAGGGGGTGAGTTAAGAAATTGGTGGGAGGCAGGGAGTGTCCGTACTGTATGTAGTACTAGATACTCTTTCTTATACTTTGTCATTGGCGTTGGAGTTCATTTTATTAATACAGGTCTTATAGGCGGAAAGAATCTCATGAAAAATAGGCAAATCAAATTTTAGAGTAAGCAACACTGGGGTAATTAGATTAGGTCCCTTTACACACTGTGATTTTTTGCAGCGGAGAAATGCTGCAAAAAGCATCGATCGAGTCCCGATGCAGCATCGATGCAAACGCGGTACAGCCACGATGCAAAACTTCGTAATATTTGATCAGTTATTTGTCGACAGCCTTTGCCACAATGCACATGCGCATGTGCATCAATACAAACATGTGTGTGCATCACTACAATCATGCGTTTGAATCGATACAAACGCCTTTTAATTGCTAGTGAATCGATTCAGTCACGCGATGGACAAACGCGCGTTTTTGTCGCTGCATAAAGGCTCGAGACTGTACAGGGCCTACTTTGACTAGACAGATGACATTTTGACACTACCATGTGAAAATGTATATTTTTTTACTTTTTTCATTTCATGAGATTCTGGTCGACCTATAGTATGATATATTTATCTCTAGCCTCTTAACTAAACTCTCTTTTATAGGAGCAAAACTGGAAAGCTGAAAACCTCTTACGTCAATGAGCTGGTAGCCGTGAACACGAGCTTGGACCTGGACATGGCCGGCCCCGTCGTCGACGTCGCCTTCGTGCTGTCACACCAGGGCTGGCTCGCCGGCGCCTACTCACAGTTCGACTCACAGAAGAGCAAGTTCGCCAAGAACAACTTTGCTCTTGGTTACCAGACCAAGGACTTTGCTCTGCACACCAATGTGTAAGTTATACATAATACATGAAAAAGCATAGCATATGCTCACGACTATATTCCCCTAGGAGTAGTCAGAGATATTCTGAAACCCCAAAACATCCACATTTCACTAGTAGTACCGAAACTCTGTCCAGTGTCACGGGGAGTGATCCTGTTGCTACATATAATGGACAGTGGGTATAATACATGGTGTAAACTTAAATGTGTTACATTACTTCAGACCATCAATCTGAACAACTTTGACTATGGGGCCAACATTGCAAAAGCAACAAAAAAAATCTGCCAATCCATAGAAACTATACTTTATTTACACCAAATATTAAATACAAAGTAAAAACTCAGTAAAAAGCCATTACATGTACAAAGAAAGAAAATTGACTGATAGTGTATAAGAAATGGAAAAAGTAAAAAGAGAACAAAATTTTTTTTTTCAGTTCTATTGTGAAAGAATATCACGTAAAAATTTAAAATTGCAATACCTATTTGCAAATTCAAAATCTTCGTTTTTCATTCGTTTTATCAATATATTTTGATAACTCAACTTGTCAATAGATAAGAAAACAGCAATCTATTTGACTGATGAGATTGATCTTATGGCACGAGCCAAGATTTAACAGCCTAAATTAGGGGTCCATTATATTTATTCATATTAAACATAAACTAACGACCATAATCCCTTTCGGAGTGGTCAGAAACATTGCTACAAATACCAGATGTCTTGCATGCAGTTGTAACAATGCTCACTTTTAGTTTCGAGTTATAAACTGATTTTTACCAATTTTAAAATCATGTCTCAGAAAAATTTGGCTTGGTGTTATAACTATTGTATTACAGTTTCTTAAATCACTTGCGAACAAACTATTATAGGGATGAACTCTTTTCAATTTTATAGCATTGCAGAAGTCAGATATTGATTGAAGGCGTTACAGTTACATAACCGCTCTACTTTGAGTTTAGCAAGGATGTCATCTATTGTATAATATAAACCAGTTACGTCCAGTCTGCCGACATTGGCCTTAATATACATTTCATTCATACACTTTTGTTCCTGACAATACCTGTTATATGAGCTAAGTGCTCGTAATCTATTAAATATCTTGTTTCAAAATTATTCTTAGTTACTTTAGGAGAGTTGTTTTATTAGCTTGTTTTGTCTGTCGTGTTGATTACCATTCCTTATTGACTGTCTATAAGGTCATTACATGCAACATTTATATAAGGTCTAACAAAATTAGGTGAAACTATTTTAAGGGGATGATCAGACTATCAAACTGAACAACTTTCTCTATGGGACCAATATTGAAATCGCGAAAAAAAAAACTGCTGCCCCATACATTTAGGTTGAGTAGGTTTGTATAGAACAACAGTTTTTTTTCGCGATTTCAATATTGGTCCCATAGAGAAAGTTGTTCAGTTTGATGGTCTGATCATCCCCTTAAAATAGTTTCACCTAATTTTGTTAGACCTTATATATTATTATAACATACAACATAATATACCTTGGATTCATCAAGAGACATTTCTGAATATGGCATGTGTGCAGGTATTGAACCTATTTACCACTGAATGGATGTTTTTGGTTTCCGAATGATTGAAAAACCTGGACGAAAATTATTATGATGACATGTTCTGAAAGCTTTAGTGTAACAAAAGAGGGTAGTAATGTTTAATGGGGTTGTTTAAACCATCAAAACAACTGTTATTGTAGAGATACAATTTAAAAAAGGGCTGTAGCACTAAACACCAATTTTTCAAAATTTTATTTCCTTATTTGCATTTCATTATGGAAATGAGAGTTGTTCAGTTTGATGGTCTTAACTGAACCAGCCTATTAAATATTACTACCCTCTTTTGTTACACCCTATAAAATACATTTAATTTAAGCCTAAATACGTTTAAATAGCGTGCATATCGCAAGTCTACCAATGAGTCTTGTGGTGTCTACAATATGACCAAGGGCGTCGCCAGCCGGTCGGCTAGTGGGGGGCAAGATAATAGATACAGCTCCCCCTTTGTGACGCTCTCGACAACGACGTTATACAGGGTGTAAAATAAAATGGGTCAGTTACTTAAAGGGGTGCTTCAAACCATCAAACTGAAAAAAAACTTTTGCTATGGGACCAACACTGAAATCGCGAAAAAAAAATCCGCTGTCGCATACAAAACTGCAAACATAACTCGACAGAAATGTATGGGGCAGCCGATTTTTTTTTCGCGATTTCGATATTGGTCCCATAGAGAAAGTTGTCCAGTTTGATGGTCTGAAACATCTCTTTAAGTAAATGTCCCATTTTATTTTAAACCCTGTATACTCGGACTCCGAAGTCTACATAAATGTGACATATTGCAGCGACAACGGCAAGGACTTCGGTGGCTCAATCTACCAGAAGGTGTCGGAGAAGGTCGACTGCGGTATCTCGATGAAGTGGTCGGCGGGCTCCGCCGACACGTTGTTCGGCGTCGGCGCCAAGCTCGCGCTCGACCAGGACGCGTCGCTCCACGCCAAGGTCAACAACAAGTCCCTCTTCGGTATCGGATACCAACACAAACTACGCCCAGGTAATATACCCGTCATCAGCTTATTTAAGAGGATGATCAGACCATCAAACTGAACAACTTTCTCTATGAGACAAAACTGCCAACATTCTAGTCATTTTTTTCGCGACTTCGATGTTGGTCCCATAGGAAAAGTTGTTCAATATGATGGTCTGATCCATACCCTTAAAATTGTATCAGTTTATTTTGTTAGTCCTTTGTATACTAATGATTTTGGACCTTACCACAAGAAATACAAAAATTGATATTCCTCAAAATCATGTGTCGATCTTTCTTAAGATAATCGGCCTAAATTGTTGATTAGTATTGCATGTGAAAGTGCCTGTAATTACAGTATACCCACATTTTGCATAAAACCTTGAATAACTGTTTGTTCAATTGACTTTATTACTATGTAAATAATGAATGCGGGACTGTAATGAATTGATAGTTTGCGGAGTTGGAGCACATGAGTAAATACCCCACAGAGAAAGCTAAGGAAAAAACTAACCAAAAAATGTAGTAACCGAATACATATACAACCAGAAAAACAGCTTCATACAAGCACGCGGCAGCCGGTACACGCCTACATGCGCAGCTTGTGGCAACACGTGAACGTTCACGTGCGAGAATGAGCGGCAGTTTGGTAGAAACATCGCTGCGCATGTAGGGGTGTACTGGCCGCAGCGAGTTTGTATGAAGATGTTTTTCAGGTTCGATATCTATTCTGTAATGAAGGGGAACTCGTAGGTGAATAGGCACGCACACACTGCCGCGCCTTATAGCAGCGCGTTTGTATGAAGCTTTGTTTCTGTAGGTTATTTACTCTTGTGGTTGGAGCTTGTCGCTAGTTACTACCAACAATGCAACAGTAAAGTTTATTAGTCTATTGTATTATCTCAGTATATCATATGATCCTTTGTTCTATTTATGTTTCACGCATGATTTGATAACGGTTATCTGCCGTCCAATGTAGTGGAATGTTAGCGAGAGAATGAGTTGTATAACAACGTGCGTCAGTGTTACATAACGTGCGTACTTGGTTGCAGGCGTGACCCTGACGCTGTCGGCCGCCATCGACGGACAGAACTTCAACGCCGGCGGACACAAGGTGGGCGTGGCCCTAGAACTCGAGCCCTAAACCACGCGAGCTTCCGCCTTGTAGACTTGTAGATAATACACACCACATCACTGTTATACAGAGAGAGTGTATAGCAAAATCAATTTAAACAGTATCTTCAAGTGACCTCTAATTATTGTGTATTCGCGTTAAACGCAGCAATACTATTGTCGTTCACCCTATTAAAGTAAATACCTAAATATGCCGCCGTCATTCATATTTTCTATTTAATGGCGGACGGGCAGCTTTATCATAATGTTAGCACGCGACGTCTTGCGGTGTTATAATTTAATGCAATCCTTCAGTCGATATTGTCTTGTAAATAAGCACCGATGGTGTGTTACCCTATTGATTGAAAATAAAAATGAATAGTCTGTTGGAATCAGTACATTATTTGTTTTATTAGACGTCCTGATAAGACCTGAACCCGTTCCAATATCCCCCAACTCCGTTGCGTCCGCCATTGTCCAGTGAATGATTACGAGGATAGGAGTGAATTTAGATGTTTAATTTGTCGCTTTTATATTATATTTTATTTTTGATTTCGTTAAGACTGTCTAATAAAATATTTATATTATCTTAGCTCTTTTGTTTCGAGTTTCCCTATTGAAATGTTGGGGGGTATAAAGAGAATTTAAAACGTAAGAGCAAAGTTCAGGTATATGACAAAATATTGAAAGAAGCAGTGTTCACTGAATCATCTCCTCCTCCATGAGCTTGGCCATCCACTCCGGCTCGGCGGAGGCTATCTTCTCTATCAAACTGTTGACCTGGTAGCACAGGCTCTGGATCTGCTTGTCCCATTGCGGCAGGATCTCGCGAGCTGAAACAAGTTGGCATCGTTAAATGAAGCTTCACACTAATTCTTTAAATTTAACGACATAAAGGTGACAATGACTTGGCTTACGATCGAAACGCTACGTCACTGGCCACTACATTTTGTTCCTACATTATTTTTTTATCCTTTATAAACTTTTAGTCGTCAAAATTTGATCTCTGACAGTTTACACTAACTTTCCTCCACTATGTTTTGTAAAGAAGGTTTAAAAGCAGATCTAGATTCGATTTATGATTACCGAAATAAGGACAAAGCATCCAGTCTTAAATTGTATCTGCTGTTCTGATGTCTTTGCTAATCATGGGAAATATGCACTGCGCTCATGGTGAGATTGTTTGCCAAGAACGAGTTTATTGGCTCCACTCTCTCCTTTGTTCAAGTACAAAATTAGCATTATTAATTTTGTTTTCGTTTATAAATAATTAAAAGCGTTGTTATGTGCGATAGTACCTTACAATGTTATTATACAATAGACGACGTAATACGTGGTACGACGCAAATATCGCAGGAAAATGTTTTATATTGTTTATTTATCCCTCTGATCTAGTCTTATTCCCAAACTAAAAATTAACTACTTCCCACGCAACGCACTTTACTTCCAAATAAGCGGCTTTTTTAATTTCTCAAATTGCAAAGTCCAAAAATAAAAGATGCCTCCAAGGTGTTTCGTCCTACCATAGGGCCCTAAGATGTAAAATTTAATTCTCAGTGGTGAATTTGAGAGGGGATTTTACACGTCATCGCGGTATTCTAGCTCGACCAACTTAATTATAAATCTCCTGATGGTCTAGCATGGCAGCGCGATATCATGCAGTCGAATGTCTGGTTGTTAAATATAAACTAACTCTCAAAGTGAACGACGGAGCTGATCTGGTCGATGTAGCCGTTCATCCTGGCCTCGCTGATCATGTGGCTGGCGATGCGCTCCGCCTTGGCAGGCGGAGTCTCGAGCAGGGCTCCGAGCTCCTCGAATGTTATGTTGTTGTACAGTTTGCTGGCGGACAGTAGGTTGTGCTCGAACACAGCTCGGTCTAGGATCGTCGTGCCATCCGATGTTGATGCCTGTTTTATACAAATTTAATATTTTGAGTTTATAATATAAAGCTAGTAGCATGCCAAGCACGTCAAAACGAGAAACCTGAAAACCTGAAGGTTTCTCGTTTTGTCTGCAAAATTAAGAAGGCGTGCACTAATTATGCATTGTGCAAGGGATGGAGCTACGGAAAAATCGTATAAGTACCGTGCGTACCATGTCGACGGCTGCCTGTCCATTGACGCCGAGATGGGCGGCGGAGTGGAGAAATATTAACCAATAAGATTGCATAAAATTGCGAGCGGAGATTTCATGCAATCTTATTGCATGAAATTCTAATTAAATAATACATATTTCGAATCAAAATAACGATTGAAAAATTTGTCTCGGGCGGGACTTAAATCTGCACTGTTCCAAACCGAGGAACTGCGTAACACAACATGGCTGTAACATGTTTAAAAATCAACAATATTTGAAATACCTATTTCAATACAGATAGAGTCCTCAGAGAAAGCTCCGTGCCCATCCGTATGGGCGTTCTCTCTGTCAACTCTGTCGGTATTGAAATAGTTGTTATTCCGCGTCCGTCCACGCCCGTCCGTCGAAATGTGTATAGAGCTTTATTTTCTTATCTTCCATCTTTTCACATAATTATCAATTAAATATAACAATTTTACCTGTAAATAAAATTATTATTAAGCATACTTACCTTATTCCAGGTCTATTATTATATTTGAGAGCGGCTTACTTGACTTCCGTTTCCGAGCGAACATTACCCTAGTAAAGCGCCATCTGGTGGACACAATCAGCAGCCAGGCAGTGGGGGGCACGGCCAATGAAGCCGGTGCCCGCCATTTTATTTTCATTGAAGATTTGAATTCAGCTAGCGTTCAGCGTGATCGTGCTGCAGAATGCGAGCAAACAACACGACTAGTGTAGGTGTGACCGTGTCAGAGAGCGAGCACGACTATCCCACTACGCCAGCACGATCATATCCTGCTATGCCTTAAAAAATAGTTTATGATTTCGTTCTTTAAGATCTGGAAGGACGATATTACAGCAGACAGGTGTACAAAATAGACCTGGAATAAGGTAAGTATGCTTAATAATAATTTTATTTACAGGTAAAATTGTTATATTAAGCTTTTATACCTTATTCCAGGTCTATTATTATATTTGAGAAGTGTTTGGTATCGGCTGCTGGATTGCTTCTGGATTGACGCCAATGTGATTTATACGAAGTTCATTGATTATTTCAAATTGGTTTGCTTTGTGCGAAAACCAAAAATGTTTATATAACATTCTTTATGAATATGGTTGGCATGGTGCGTGACCCAAATTTGTTTTTGAATTTGAGTGGTTTCGTGTGAGAACCAACATTATTTCAAACTGATACCAATAAAAACTGCAATCACAAGATATTAGAATACCATTGACAATGGCATAGGAACGCACAATGTAATATTGACATCGATAAAAAGATAAATGTAGGGAGCAACGACAGTCAAAGCCGTGATTTGATCTCAACGGACTTCATCTTCACCGTACAACACCGTATAGAATAGCAGTGAGTGAATGGGTTTCATTCAGTTGAAAGTGGTGGTTTCATGGGGTTCAACTGAATTTTACAACAAGATGGTTCGTCAGCCGTCAGGTGCAAATATCCGACTCGCTTTGCAGACTTCTGATGAATCCAGGATTACGACGCGTGACAATAATAATTCATCTTCAAACCTAGGTAGATTTGTACCGTAGGACGTAATAAAAAATTAATGGGTGACAAGCTGACTGAGAAAGAAACTTCAAATGTAAAATACACAAACTGTCACTGTTATTTGTATGAATGTCGATAGCGACAATATAACAACGTTAGTATTTCATCTAAGAATTCCGCTCGCATACATGCACATATCCGTAGTCTCCTTGCAGAGGACATTCATAACACCTAGATATTACAAATAGCTTAGCAGTTATACCGAAGCTTTATTTATTTGGCTCTGGGTTACATTTAAGGAGTAAAGGTGAGGCAAAAATTCGTGCAAGTCATTATTCAGCAGGAATCAATTCCCTTTGGTACGAACAGGTCTCAAGCCACCGGTCACCGTGAACAAGTTTTGATGATTGATCAGCAAATAATATAATAGACTTCATTCAGCATAATAAAAACACCAACTGATAAAATAAGGATATTACCTAAGTTATGCATATATGTCAGGTAGGTACGTAACGAGCGATTAGAATGTTTGAAAGATGCCCAGTCAACCGATAACACTCGGTTAGCATAAATTAAGATAGTTGATAAAATGATGTCATAAAAAACGATTGTCAACCCAAGCTGAATAGCATGTTTTGGTAGCTCACTCCACATAAAAGACTCAATCGTACTATTTAATTTATACTGAATTAGTATTAAAAACGAAAACGACTAACTTTTCAAGTACCTATAAGATTTTAACCCATTGTCTTTCAATAACGGCTTTTTAAATATTGTAACCTTACGCAACACGCACATGACAGATAAGAAACATTATGAGCGTACAGCGTATAGACTGGATTCGGAACATCCTCCAGGAAAACATAGTCACGGCATGGCCACGGTCATAAGAATGCATTTCACAAAAGCCTAGGCATATCGCGCAGGCACGACATCACAAAAATGATGAACTACCCTCGTAAAAGGGATTTTATTTATGTGTGATTTCATCACATATGTTTTTCAGTTCAGGTTTCAAGTATTTAAATATATAGAAAGCGACAGTCACAATACGAAGCATGACGAAATATCGGATAGAATAGAACCCTTCGGCGGTATAATTGATATGCCGAGAACACACCTTATAGGCAGCTATCTTTCAGCTTCCTTCTTTGCAGTTTTTGTGTAACGTGCATACATTATTTATTACGTGGTGCTAATACTGCAAAAAATTAATGGGACAAAATTGTGTGGGAGAATAGCAGACCGACGCATCAAGCCACATACAAAGATAGCTTAGCTATCAGTTATTTTATTACATAAAGTAGGTAGATATAATTATATATTATTTATAAAGTAATGCATTTTTGAAAGAATACACTTCAGAAAATGTGTGACTTTCTGAAACTGCTTGCATGATATTACAAACCAAAATATAGAATTATTGATTAACAACCTTGGGTATTCGTCCAACGTGTATTGTGTAACCATCAGATACTCCTGCTCCGATTGAAATGATTAGAATCCTTTGCAAAAATAGAAAATGTTGGTGTTTGGAGAAGGCACCAATAATTAACTGAACTTTACCAAACGTAGGGTTACTAAACTCTGGATTGGATTGCCAGAAAGAACAGAGTTACGTGACCTTCTGTAAACATTTTTATTTCGATCTTTGTACTGCAACTTTATAAGTGAAAATTCGTTAAACGGACAGCCTGGATCCCTTAAGCACTTATGAATATTTTATATATTATTTCGAGCACCGGAATGTCATCCTGATTTATAAGTTCTGCATAATCTTGTTTTCACTGAATGTAATATTTACCAAAGAGGACCACCCAACAGGTTCGAATTAGGATCGTCTTATTTAGATTAGTAGGTGGGTATTGCAGGTAGGTACCCCACATTTAACAAAGAATCCTCCCATTTAACAGGGCAAGTTAAATAAAAGCTTGTTAAAAACAAAAAAGGGACTCGTTTAGACGACAGAATCCAAATAAAAACCACGAACGGTGATTACAGCGTGATAATGCTTTCCGATTCCTGCGCGAAATCATGAATGTCTTTAATCTTATTAGGAATTTCAAATTTACGTAGTCCTCCGTGGATACGGGCGCATCTAGAAACGATGACCAGGTAGCAGTCGGTACGCTGGAAAGTTTTAGACAAAATTTGATGACCATTACAGAACATGAAAAGAAAAAGTTTATGGAAATGGCTTTCTGCGTATGTCATGGGAGATTGGGGGCAATTAATGTCCGATAGGTACCGGGACACTTAATTCCCTCCATTCTTTTACCTTGTGTTTGGTTCCCGATGCTAGATGCCACGCGGGATACCGACCCACCAGGCAGTAGGCACGTGGTCGGCTGGTCGTCGTGGTGTTGAGCCCCCAGTATAGGCACGTGGGCGGCAAGTCATCACGGTAATATGCCGCCAGCAGGAATGTAGGCAGCAGGTCATCACGGTATTACGCCGCCAGCAGGAGCGTGTGCGGCAGGTCATCACGGTATTATGCCGCCAGCAGGAATGTAGGCAGCAGGTCATCACGGTATTACGCCGCCAGCACGAGCGTGTGCAGTAGATCATCACGGTAATATGCCGCCAGCAGGAATGTAGGCAGCAGGTCATCACGGTATTACGCCGCCAGCAGGAGCGTGTGCGGCAGGTCATCACGGTATTATGCCGCCAGCAGGAATGTAGGCAGCAGGTCATCACGGTATTACGCCGCCAGCACGAGCGTGTGCAGTAGATCATCACGGTAATATGCCGCCAGCAGGAATGTAGGCGGCAGGTCACGGTATTATGCCGCAAGCAGGAGCGTGGGCGGCAGATCATCACGGTATCATGCAGCCAGCAGGAGCGTGGACGGCAGATCTTCGTGGTAATGGTAGTGCGTGGGGAGACCGCCCGCCGCATGGTACCAGTGAGCTAAGCGAACACCGGCAGGGAGTGCCGTACCGGGTCGGTAGCTTGTCCAGTATCGGCTTTACACAGGCATAAAAATAGCAATGCGACGACATTACTAATCTTCTTTATATACTACAGTAACCAAACGGTGGGATAATCGTCGAGTGTCGACCCCAGGCCACTTATGTTACCGTACCTTAACCTGATACCTGCTTGGTGAACTGTCGTTACGCACGGACAGCGCAAGCCTGGATATTAAGACTAGAATGTCTTCGCTTCTGCGCTTCATCCGCAGCAGACCTGTTCCTATAGACACATTACAAATACCTCCCTGGACGGGGGTAGAAACACAGGAAAAATAATACTACGAACATCTTAGTTAGCTTTAACGACACACATATAGATTGCCACTCAATCACATTCATTAAACCAGACGAAAACGATTTTGAAATGTTTTTCTCTGCAGTGTAACATTTAACGGTTCATGCACAGAAATATGCAATCGCCATACATTCAGAATTCTTTGGAAATGTTCAGCATACTGCACCATACGAACAATGGAAATTGTAATCTATAAGTAATATGCTCGACGTCTACTTATCAGATTTCTGCAACAAACGCGTCTTTGTCCACCCTCGAAGACTCCCATCACTCCTGCGACCCGACGACACGACGACGAAAATACGCACTTTACTATTTACGGGCACTTGTTAATGCAATAACTATGCAAATTAATCATTTAACCATCGAAAAACAAATCGATATTAAGAAAAAGAAAATTTAAAATTTATATTTAAAAATGGCGGTAACGGGAAGGCAGCGCTTTCCGTTACATGTCCGCTCAGTAGGAATTCAAAACGCCAATGAAAATAAAATGGCGGGCACCGGCTTCATTGGCCGTGCCCCCCACTGCCTGGCTGCTGATTGTGTCCACCAGATGGCGCTTTACTAGGGTAATGTTCGCTCGGAAACGGAAGTCAAGTAAGCCGCTCTCAAATATAATAATAGACCTGGAATAAGGTATAAAAGCTTAATAACTGTACCTTTTGGTGAGTTTGCATTAGTGCTTCAAATTCATGTAGCTCGGAGCGTCGGATGATGCGGTCCAAGTACATTTTCTCTAGTATGGAATACGCCGGCAACTGTTGACACCTTTCGTCTTTGAACAGAGTCGCTAACATTCTTGATCTTTGCTGACCTGAAAATTGTAATAAATAAAATATGTTTAATTAGCTGTCCGTACATACATACATACATACTCACGAGCGTAATTCCCTTTCCGGGCGGTCAGAAACATACGGATTAAGAACTTTTTTTGTGTCTTTTTATTTTTAGTTATTCGTAGCGTAAAATAATTTTTTAAATCAATTTTGGGGCAGTTTCAATATTCTTCAAATTTAATAAATCGTTTATGCAGCGATCTGATCTTGGTCCAACACCAAAAACGCAACTATTCTCATTGTTAGAAAAAAAAAACGTTGGTCGTCAAGAATACCGAATCCCACGTGTTGGTGGCTTCTGACCATCCCAACATGGGATTATAGCCGTGAGGGTATATTCTTTGTGGCAGGAGTGTGATTTTTCAAAGTTACTGGCTGAGTAAAATGGTCGATATTCACCGATTACCCAAAGTTCGCATTTTTCTCATCTGTGACTAAAATTCCCAACCCATGAGTTCAATACGAGTGCCTATTTCCACTCGTACTGGACTCATGGGTATGAGAAGGCTTATGTATGAGATTCAAAAACCGTTCAATCTCACCGGTGACATTCAAAAATCGCACCCCAGGTACTAAAGCAAGTTTCAGCATCAGAGCAGTTCACAGAAAAAATTTAATAAAGATACTACTACCAGCGGACGCCAACACGGTGCAGATGAGTGCGTTCCGGAGGCAGGTCATCCTCTCGTCCTCGTGAATTATGTTGCGGTATGACAGCTCGTTATATCTCTGGGCAGCTTCTATGAATTTCCTGTAAATAAATTAAAGTCAAGTTCAGTAAATATCTAATTATGTGAATAAGCTTGGGGGAGACCTTTGCCCAACAATGGGACGAAATAGGATTTTAAAAAAGGCTATACGGGTGTACGTTTGCAGTTAACTATTTTTAAAACCGCGTGAACTAAATAGAGTACAATACGGTTCCATATGATAGTACAGCAGATACTAACATTTTGTAGGCAGTATTTATCTAAGGTCTTAAAAATGAGTCACGCTACACCGCGCCGTGCCCGTCCCGAGTTCGAACTGAGCGACGGCCGTAGCACAGTGAACTAATATTACATATATTTTGTATACACACACTCACGCTACACCATGCCGAGTCCCAGCCGCGGCCGAGCAATTGACAACGCTCGGAAACAACTCGGTCTCGCCTCGGCTCGGGCCCTGCCCGTTGCATGAATACAGTGCCGCCGAGCTGCGTCCGTGCAGTCGTAGTTGTACTGACGTGAGTGTGACTACTTTTAGTAAATTTCTACTTTTTTGGTAAATTTGGGGCTTAGAGAACGATGATTAAGTAGTGCGAAATTGTTTAGTAGATTCTAGTAGTAATTTCAGGCACGGGGCCGGCTGCTCGGTGACCGTGCGACGGCCGTCGCTCGGGTCAGATCCGGCACGGTGTAGCGTGAGTCATCCTTTAGGCTGCATGCCACTGGTTTTCTAGAGAAAAATCCATCTACAACATCAAGCCACTTTTCCATTGGCCGGCAGACACTAGGGCACGTCATTTCCTATGATCTACTTCATGCACGCCCATCTATTTAGAGTCACACACATTATAATTTAAAAAAAAATTACCTTCTATAATCTAAGACCCTAGCATAGCAGACTTTGTAGTATATTTGTAGTTGTTCGTTAGTGGTCTCTGCTTGAAGCAGAGAGGCTCTGTTGACGTAGGCCTCGGCCTGCACGGGATCGTCCACCTCCAGGAACAGCCGAGCTATCTTCAGGTATGTCTCCAGTTTGTAGTCCACTGTGTATTGCCTGTAAATATGTTAACAATGTTTTCAAAATAGATTTCAAGTGTAGCCTATTCTACATAGTCGTGGCGAGTAACCTTGGCTGCCGTGCAGGAGGCGATGGTTTGATTCCCATCCAGGCCGACTCGTACCAATGAGTTTTTCGGAATTTATGTACGATTTGTAACACCACTGGCTTTTCAGTGTAGGAAAATATCGTGAGAAAACCTGCATCTTTCAATTTCGAGACATATATTGTACCCACTGTCCATTACAAGTGGTGACGGGCTCACTCCCCGTCACACTGGACAGAGTTTGGTACTAGTGAAATGTGGATGTTCTGAGGTTTCAGAATATCTACGACTATCCCCTCGGGGAATATAGTCGTGAGCAAATGCCTACAGGTGCAAGGAAAGGGCCTTGCCGAGAAACGAAACCTTAGTTCGCCTGGTGTACCTTTAGCAGTAAGCCTCGATACAACCATTGCTGATTGGCTAATTTTTCCACTAAAGCATGAGTAATTGTCATGCGATATGGCTCATGCTGACACGAAAGAAGATTCTATATACAATAATGAAGGTTACTAAAAACCTGCTTTGGGGGCGCTACATAGAATATAAGTAACAATATTTAGTTTAAATTATTTTCCGCAACATGTTGAGGGGAGTCACGTCGCAGGTTCTGAAACGAGCAATTGTCTCGCGTTGTGTAAGCGCGTCGCGTTTTTGCCTGCCACGAGGCTCCGCAATCCTCAAACTCTTCATGCTCTTGATCAATAACAGATACTCCCACAAACTACTTGACACTGGCGGAAATGCAGTGCTAACGCACAAGCAAGAGTCCATTAATTATAAATAAAAACAATGCAACTGCAATGTGCAGACGAAACACTTTGCACCTATCGCCAGCTCTTGAAGCGTTATTCCATCCTGAAATCTTAAATAATATGCAAAAGGTCGATTTTGCTACTACTTCCTTGTGTACAACTACTACTACAACATGGAGTAGTACACTCCATGTTGAGGTATCAACTAGAGTATCAATGATTTCCAGTCAAAAGATAGTTGGTAGTTAGCTGTTGGTAGCTACGACCACCACATTAATGATAATGTAGTGAGTTTACATATGTATTTATACTTACTTTTGTCCAGTTTCAAGTGGTATTCCAACAAGGACATTGGCAGCTTCCTTCCAATTATGGTTACGTTCATAGATTTCTGCCAAGTGTTGTCTGATGCTTGCCACCTGCAAATTTATAATTTTATCACTTACGAATGTTAACCCGCGACTTTGTCCGCACAAATTATATACCAGATTTTAAGTCAGATAATAAGCTATCAAACAAAAAAAGTTTCATCAAAATTGGTTCAGTAGTTTTTGCGTGATGCTCGTTCAAACAAACAAACAAACACACAAACAAACAGACAGAAAAAAATCCAAAAATTGGTGATATGGAATCAGGGATATCTAAAAACCATATCGTAACTTTTTTTTTGTTAATATCTTCAATGTACAGACAAACTTCCTGTTACAGTTTTATAAAAGTTTAGAAAAAGCTATTATAGTCAGCAAGTAGGATTCTAGTGCCAGGCAGGGGCCTCACTCTAACAAGGGTGAGAGGGGGCGGGCCAAACTCCACCAAGTAGCAGTAAAGAGCTAGTAAAATATTAAATGTTTCATTCTCTGTAGTTTTGTCATTTTAGGAAGTCAATGCTTTTGATTATTTTTTTGTTTACATCTTTTAAGACCTCATGAACAGCTGAAAATGAATGCCATGAAGAGTGAAGTACGCTCCACGGCAGTAAAGTACCATGAGCATATGAATAGATAATAATAGCACACTATAGAAACAAAACTCCCACGTTAAATGTCAAGATATGCCTACAAAATGTCAATGTATTCCTACCAATCTTGTGTTGGTTTAACCATAGTTTCGCTTCTATAGTGTACTATTATTATCTATTCATATGGTATGAGTTACTTATTATTTTAATCTAAAATTAAACCACCAGAGGACCAGCGATAAGAACACAAATATCAAGAAAATAGTAGTTTACTTCTAAAAAAGAATTATGTCTGAGGTCCTTTCATAAAATCTTATTACACCAAAAAACTAATATCTTACCTGTTCTTCAAAAGAAATGACTCTAGGCTGTATAACGTCCAGAGAAAAATGTGATACTTCCTGCGACACATTGTCTGGTAGCAGAGCCAAGTGTGTGCTGACATCGGTGAGCAGCTGCCGGGATATTACCAGGCTCACATTCTCGTTAACAACTGAAATGAATTTAAAATTCCTTTTCACTTTATCGATGGTGACCTCTTAAGATGTATCCCTGATTGAACGAACTTGACCCTTTCAGAGCTGCACCTCTACTAAACTACATTATTTTATTTATTTATTTACCTATTTCTGACTGGCTTGTCCTTAATTATGTCACTGTGGTGCCTTCAAATCCAAGGAAATCAAATTCGAAAATCATAAGAATTCGCAAAGAAATTTCAAATTATCTAATTAACTCATTAAATATTGGTCTTAAAAAAATTTACTTCAAAGCAATTTTAGATTATAACGAGCGTCAACCCGCGACTTCGTCCGCACAAAATATATACCAGATTTTAAGTCAGATCATAAGCTATCAAACAAAAAAAGTTTCATCAAAATCGGTTCAGTAGTTTTTGCGTGATACTCGTTCAAACAAACAAACAAACACCCAAACAAACACACTAACAAACAGACAGACAAAAATCCAAAAATTGGTGATATGGAATCAGGGACACCTAAAAACCATATCGTAACTTTTTTTTTTGTTAATATATTCAATGTACAGACAAACTTCCTGTTACAGTTTTATAATAGTATAGATACTGTCTACAAAATGGTGTGTGTCGCAAGTAAAAGTGACTTCAACTTACAAAGTAGATGCACATAATACACTTTTTCAAATATTTAGGCTTTCCTTTGACCACAGGTTTCATTATTTTATAATTTATAGAAAAAAGAAAGATAAGAAATATACTTCATAGAAAATAAAGCCGAGATGTTGAAGATCATTGCTATATTATTCATTAATTTGTATGTCTTTCAAATAACGAGAAGATAGCTTCTAAAAATCAGCAAAATATATGGCCCGGCCCTGCGTTTACATAGTGGTGGAGTCGCGTGGCTAGAGGTCTCTCGAGTAGACGTCTTTCGTTTGGCTCGCTATTTAGGCAGCCGCGCGGCTCCGCCATTTTATGGCGGTTTCGGGTGTGTGTTTTTGTATAAAAACAGGGCTTTGAGATCGCCATATCAATTACCGTACAATGAACGTTAACTTGAATTATAATAATATCTTCAACACTTGATACTGGCGAAATCTTCAAGGAAACGCCATTTAATAAAAATAGAATAGAATAGAATACAGTGGTGGGAGCGTCTTAAGAAGATGATACTAAAGATGTAAATGTGAGTGTTATAATATGTAATCTGTTGGTGAGCCTAAACAAATAAAAAAATAAAAAAAAATGATATTGTATGAGTTTGATGTTACCATGAAGAAAAGAAAGGAGCGGAGTTGAGGCAAGGCAGTGAGGTCAGTCGCCATTCGATGAAGTCATGATGTCACAGTGGGTGTGGCCTATGCTGCTCAGTTCGAATCGGACCGCCATTGTTTTCGTATGACATTATTTTGTTTTCTGAGAGGTGTTTTGTCAATAAAAATCATCTAGAACAATGAAGTACACTGTTCCTGGATGTAAAAATTGTTCAGGAACACAGACAAAGCTTGCAGATGGCATAACTTTTCATAGGTAAGTCCAATATAATTTAATAAGAGTTGTTTTTTGAAAATAATTCTCAAATTAGAAGGAAAATTGGTTTTGCTACTACCCGTAAGATGCCGCTCTTTAAGATGGTAAAGAATTGGAATGGAATGGACGATTTTAGGAACTTAAAGTGTAAATGATAGATGAAAATAATGATAAAAACAAAGTGTTTAATTTGTTTATATCGATTTAACTTTTATTTCTTTGTTGATTTGGTCAATTACTAAAAAAATCGTTCAAATCTCGGTCACAACAGACGGCACTAGTAGGTTATCATGTTACTGTGCATTTGTTGTTACTCCTTTCGCCGCTAGATGGATTTGGGTTTTTAGGGCGGAGCCTACGCCCATCTCGTACCTCGTCCCCCGCATTTTGGCGACACTTACTTGAATAGAAAAATTACCTTGCCTCACCTCCGCTCCCTTTTTTTCTTCGTGGATGTTACTAAGTTGAGCCTAACAGAGTTGAGTTTCCATTATTAATGACCTTGGAGTATAGAAGACACTAAATACTTACTAGCTTCCACAAAGGCTTTCAGGGATTCAGCCAACTCTGTCTCAGGACTTTTGAGAATCTCCATGAGAACATTACGGTACCTTTGAACAGAAAGGAGAATTTTGTGTATGTCTCGTATTTCAACTAAAATGAATTACTGAAAATGTGAGCAGTAAACAGTGCTATAAAAATATTTATACTAAAAAGGTACCCACTTTTCTGCTTGATCTTTGTGCAAACCTCCAGAGTTTCGGAGCTCACTCAGATATTGTCGCACTCCTTGCAAATTGAGAGGCATATTCATTTTGTATTCTTACAAATTAAACGTAAAAATAATTATAAGATAATACAAGTATTCCCGGACTAAACTGTCGCCGAAAAAAACAACTCGAATGCAAGTTTCGTGAAAATATTTATGACACTGACCACAGATCAATTACACTGGCTGACAGTACAGTACAGTGACAGATTAGATTTTTAACACAATAGAATTAGAGCTAAAATCGGTAATTTCCGCATTTGTCGATTCTATTCTATTCTATTTTTATTAAATGGCGTTTCCTTAAAGATTTCGCCAGTATCAAGTGTTACAGATATTATTATAATTCAAGTTAATGTTCATTGTACGGTAATGGATATGGCGATCTCAAAGCCCTGTTTTTATACAAAAACACACACCCGAAACCGCCATAAAATGGCGGAGCCGCGTGGCTACCTAAATCGCATTTGTCGATTATCGATTTCAGAAATCATGCAAATACCCATGCCCCTCCCTATTGTTGGTTGGTCAATGTTGGTATACTGGTTCCAGTGTTGCCATTTTAAGACGTTTTGGACGCGTTCTTAAATAAATTGATCTATAATTTACTTTTAACGAAAAAAATGGTAGTAAATTTATTTGCACACATTGGTAAACTTGCAAACAAATACGGTGCTTATCATCAAAGTATATTACGGATTGATTTCTATTTTTTTTAAAGGACGTGTGCTTCACAAACTTTTACAGCGAATTAGAAATTCTTGAATGCATTGATAATAAGTTCGATTGGTTATGTTGCCTACATTTGACATACAAAATTGAAAGAAGCGCCATCGGAATTTTACGCTATTTTATTTGTAATTGCAAGAAAATAACCCATTGTATTAACTTTAAAGTCTTTAGAAATAGAAGTGCAATATTGTTACTTTACTTGTAAGTGATAACGACTGACCAAAGTCTACAGTTTTGCTTGAAAACGCTCTTTTATTATTATGACAATTTGTTTTCAACCGTGGCGACTTCGCGAGAGGCTTCGGGAGGATTTGACAAGCTAAAATGGCGGCGTCTTTTGAACTCAAAAATGTTTTTAGTTTCTTATGATTTTCATTATTTGTTGGCTATTAGTGGCGATATTTAACAGTGAAAACTTAAGTGGACTGTGGAAAGTGTTAAAACTTAAACATGGATCACAATTTGGAGGACTCGTTGAACCTTGAGAGTGCTATGGGAGTGAGTAATCAAAGTTGTTTTTCCATACGAAATTTCATACCTTAGCAAAATTCCCACTTTTTGGATACATTAGCTTTTGAGAACGGAGAACAATCAGATTTCTATCGTAGTGGCTAGATATCTCAGTAGCTTTGGAGTTTCCACGAAAAATTTATACAGACTGTGTTATGTTTTGAATTCAAATGTATTCTTATTCAGATGTATTTTTAAAGTTTTTCATAGTGAACTTCGTCTAATAATCAATGCAGGTGGATTTCGAACCATCAGAAGATGTGGTCGTCAGTCAGAGCGACATAACTCTCAATGCGAGCGGTCACGATGGTCTGCCGTTGGAGTTCCAGCACATTGAGGAGCAGCCGATGCTCATGGACACGGGGAGTGAAGAAATTATTGGTACGATATATAGTGTCAATTCCACATAACAAACCTTTACAACAGTATTACCATACCCCGTATACTGCATACAAAAAATTGAAAATAACAGATGACGTCAGCACTTGCGAAACCAGAGAAATTGAACTTTAACTGCTGACGACCTACGTTGTAGGTCAGCAACAAATGGGCCGCGGTGCGCACGACTTGCCCGGAGAGTCAAAATGGTATTGCATCCCACAGTGTTAGCACTGCGCGAAGATCATTGTTTTGAGCTTAGCAGCGAAAGTGTTAAGTCTTCTTCTTAGGTAACTGCCGAGTAACTGGAGGGCGATAGAGGGGGTGAGGTAAAACGTAGATGGGAGGCACGGAGCGTCCATACTGTATGTAGTAATAGGTACTCTTTCTTATACCGTGGTATTACTATAAGCCTCACAGTATGGCAACGCTCTATACTCCATGCCAAATAGCTATGAAATTTTAAGGCTATTTTGCATTACAGGAACAGAGATTTCAAACACTTCCTCTTGCTTATTCTTAGAACAGCTTTAGTAACCTCCAAGATGTGTTGGATAGTATATCTTTTTGCTAAATAAAGCATATTTGGTAATTGAAATTGAATAGAAAGCTAAATAGGAATAGGAAAATCTTGTCGTCCTTATTTGTACTTACGCTGTCATGCGTAGATATGCAAGGCAATCCCAACACCTCCATACAGATCCGGTAATGCGACCCCCGCAGCCCGCCCCCCCACCAGTACAGTGGTATCAGGTTTATAAGTTTTACCGATGTACCTGCGCAGTTGAAAAATTTTATTAGCGCGCGAAATTGTATCCATCAATCAGGATGCACCGCCTTAAATCCGTTCACGCTATTGGCTTATTTGTTTTCGCAAGTTTTTTGACTTTGCACCCTTCAATTACTAAATGACTTCGGGTTTTGTCGGGGGCTGGAGCCTGCTCTGCGCTAATGAAGAAGGACGAGTGGAATTATTTTCCTGGTCATACTGTACAATGTACATCCGTTGCCGTACTGTAAGGACTATACATTGTTATGCTGTGCCTTTACTAAATTTAACTAGAAACTTCCCAAAACTTAGACATTACTGGTTATTGTGCTGAAGAACATTGGTTATTTAATTGTTCCAAAGGTAAAGGTTCTAGGGTGTTCATCGGAACACATTTACTTTAAATTTGTTTTTCTTACTCTAAGTTTTCCTATTTCAGACTTCATGGGAGAGCAGTTTACTCTACAAGAGTATTCAGTGCAGGATGATCAAATGACAGGACCTACTACAACTGTAGAGGAAAATGTAAGTGTAAATAAAAAAACCGGCCAAGTGTGAATTGAACTAGCGCACTTGGGGTTCTGTAACACCTATCTTAACAAACAAATTCATTTCCTCTTGGACCGTTACCACGAGCCCGACTCACACTTGGCAGGTTTTTATTATAACAAATAATAAAAATTTGCCAAGCTATAAACACACAAAATTTGAAGCTTGTATGCATTAAGGTGGTTGCGGAGGGGTCAATTTTATACAAAACTTTGACACAATTTATAAAATAATAACGAAGATATAAAGCTTGAAATTTTTATTACAAAATTTTAAAAGCTTTATATCTTCGTAATTATATCATAAATTGCAAATATTATTTGTGACGCGGCAACTAGATTTTCTAATACATAGTACAGCCCTTTAAACTTAGGACAGATTGACAGACTGACGGACGGAAGGAACAAATAACAGTTCTTACCAAGTCTTCCTTAAATTGAAATATAAATTTAAACCAACATTATTGGTGGTAGATGACACAAATAATTGTTTTATTTATTTATTGTTACAGGAAAATATGTTGTCACAATCAGACAAATTGGTAGACTTGCAGTTTGACCCGCAAATCATATCTGTGCCAGCTGCAGGCCTTATCACGGATGTACAGACGCAACCCAAATATATTACAGTCAAGGTAAAAACATTTCCTTAACACCTTTCAACTTTTAGCTTTCTATTGTCACATTCCATCAGATTCAGGAGGGTTAGGCGCGGTTTATACAGAAGAGACGTGTGGCGGTGGCGGATAGTCAGTGACACAATATTAAACCTTATAGTACGTAGCATAGCGTCTTTTCGAGAATAGGCGGGTCCACACCGACCGAGCAGCCTCGGGCGAGGCCCGCCGCGCGCGGCATGCGCCCTTCCGCGCGGCCGGTGTGGACGTGCCTCGGGTGCGGCAGGCGCATGCTCAGCCTCGGGCGAACGCGTACGCAGCCGAGCCGAGCGTTGTCGGTTTTTCGGTTCGCTCAAAGGTGCCTCAGTCGTTTGCCGCGCGCGGTGTGGACGCCACGTTTTTTGATCGGTGCCGCGTTCGATATGGATAAAGATTTTTGTCGAAGGTTAATAAGTTTGTATGCCGCAAATAATTGGCTTTGGGATGCCAGGGATCCTAATTATACTAACAGGGGGATGAGAGAGGATTCCTGGCTAGATATAAGCCGTCAATTGGATGTGCCTGTTAAGGACTTGAAAAAAAAATGGAATCGTTGTTGGGGTCTTATAGACGTGAAAAATCGCGATTTGTGTAAAAGTAAAGTGAAGTGTTTTTTAAAAAAAATGATGTGATGTGATGTGAACAAATTAAGACTTGGCCCAAAGGTCTACGTTACCAGGCCATAAACGTTAAAAAAAAAGAAAAGTTCGGCGCCATCTTGTATAATACGGCTCGGGGCGAGCGAGCGAGGCAGCCTCGGGCTGTAAAATTATCCGAACGAATAAGCCTCGCCCGCGGTGGGACGTTTGCCGCGCGCGGCGGGCCTCGCCCGAGGCTGCTCGGTCGGTGTGGACCCGCCTAATTACGCTCGCGGCATGCCTGGAGGCGCGGGCGCGATTCTTCAAACGAGTCTATGCTGCGTACTATAAGGTTTAATATTTATTTGTATTTATTCCTATAATGTGAAGAATGTTAATAGCATATGTAAACTTATATCTTTAACTATTGATACTATTTGTCTGTAAATCTTCCTGTAAGCAAATAAATAATAAATTTTGTTTCTTTGACTATCCCCCACCGCCACACGTCTCTTCAATATAAACAGCACCTAAGGATGAGAAAGTGCATCTGTGTTTAGTTTACATTTTAAAATAACAAGCTTTCCTGCTTTGTAAGCAAGCATTGGCTGTAGTCGAAATTGACTTGACTATGAGTAATCATCATCATCATCACATGTATACATTTAGGTACAGTATGTTCGATTCTCAAATTGTGTGGTGGTATATCAAAACATGCCTTTCACTTAAATGAGTTGCATATTAAAGACTGCTTAAGACCAGCAAAATGAACAACTGCCACAATGGAGCCAACATCGAAATTATTCTATGAAACAACAATTTTTTTTTACCTACTATTTCAATAATGGGGATATTCCATTGTGGACGTTATTCAGTTTGACAGTTTAAACCACCCCCTTAAATATGTAACGCTTTTATGTAAGTTTGCGCCCTGTGTGTATAGATGTAACTTATGAAAAGGTTTCGATTCACCGTGGTTTAGAACTACATAATCCAATTAAAATAACTACATATATTATTAATTATCCTTTTTTGTAGGCTGCACCATCAAGTAATTTATGTTATTCTTTTTTGTAGGCTGCACCATCAAGCATACGTCCAATATTAAAAAAAGAGACAGCTATAGCCCCAGTGCCTCGTCAAGTGGCTATAGCTCCGAAGCCACCCAAACTAGCGCAGCTTCAGTTCGGGAAGGTGAAGGCGGCGCTAGGCAAACAATACGCCATAGCTCCCAAACCAGCGGGGAAACCCATTACTTTCGCTAACAGATCTGTTAGTTTGGTCAAGAAAGTGTCTTTGGCTGGCGCCGTTCAGGCTAATGCTAAAGGAAATACTGTTTTGGGTAAGACTTTCTTTATTTGCTTTCCTTTCTTTCTTTCTTTCTTTGACGACCCGGTTGGTGTAATGGTTGCCACGCCGGACTGCCAAACCAGGGTCCTAAGTTCAAATCCCAGTTTGGTCATGGATGTTATATGTTTGTGCCGTTGTGGAATGGTTCCCATAACAAAAAGCCTAAGGCTTACTTGGGATCATTACAATGTATGTGCCTGTGAGCTTTATTTTTTTTTTACTTCATTCATATTCTTTGTTTGTCTCCCAATCCCAATGGAGTGTAAAATATACCTTAGATAAAAGTAAATGGTAACATGGATATCACGCAGTTAGACTAGAGTTCAAACCCTGGCTTAGTCTTTGATTGATGTCTGGTTTTATTGAATAAAGTGTATGACATCATCAAAGTGTATGTGCTTGTGTGCAAATACAATTTGAAGTAGATTATTTTTATATTAGATCAGGAGTGCGATTTTTGAAACTCATTTGCTGAGCTCGGCAGTTGTAAATGTCAAAATTAGTATGGAGATATGCATCTTTCTACTGCTAGGGGTGCGATTTTTGAAAGTCAAATCAGCAGTAGAAAAATGCGCGTCTCCATACATTTTCAACTGCTGAGTTCAAAGTATGAGTTTCAAAAATCGCACTCCTGATCTGAGGTAGGGTTGTCGATTTTGACATCAGGCCTACATCAGGCATATTAAGCATTTATTTCGACTAACATTCACTTTTGCTAGCATCAACTCAATGACATATCGTGTACACTTTGTCTACCTATTTCATATTTATTGTCTTAATTTACAGCTCAAATAGGCAAGCAGCTGGTCATGATGCCCGCCGGGGGCTCGCAGAAGATCAAACTGGTTAGTACTGGTTCTGGCATCCCTACTGTGCGTCTTATTGGCAACACTGATTCCGATCAGGTAATAATTTTATATTTGAGGTTTATAGCTAAATATACCAGTTGGATGACCTTTTTGTTTAAGGGAGTTAAAGACCTAGATGTTCTTCTCTCTCGCGATGTAATTACACGACTACGTCCGCATTCGCCGCAAAATTTTAAAGTTTTACGTTATTTTCGGTAATATTCAAATATTTTCCCTAATTTTTAGCAAAATACATTTAAATAAATAAATGAATAACGCTCACAGGCACATACATTGTAATGATCCCAAGCAAGCACTATAGGCTGTTTATTAATTATGGAAACCATACAACAACGGCACAAACATGTAAAAACGATTTGTCAATTTGGGAAACTTGCAATTTATATTTGTTTTAAGTAGAAAGAAATAGAAATGCCGCCCAAGGTCGCTAGTAATTTTACCGTACTACGTAAATGACCGTAATTTATCCATATTTTACGCGCCTTTTCGGTAAAATTACGTAATTTTACTACTCCCGTCTAATGACGGGACGTCTTATTATTAAACTTCAAAGTTAAATAATAAGCTTTTAAGTTAAAGAAGTTTAATAATAAGCTTTTAAACATACAGTTTCATCAAAATCGGTCCAGTAGTTTTTGCGTGATGCTCGAACAAACACAGACTTTTACAGTTTAGATTTAAAACTATCGCAAATTTCAGGATTGCAGGAAAATTTTAAGCAATAACTTAGCTTTTGTGTTAGTTTCGAAGTGGGGCCCGAATAATTGAATAGTACATACGCGCCAATCCACTATGACTCGCGCGCCTGCTATATGTGCTTCTTGCTCGGCTCCTCTAAAATCTCTAAAGGGTGGTGTGAGGTACGGTATCTGAACTTGTGAGTGGCAGGGAGTAGTCATTCTGTTCTATGTAATCTTTAATATTCTTTGCTGTTAGTGCAACTTTTGTATGTCTTGATTTATGTTACCATGTAAGAAATCGTGCACTCTGTAATCTTATATGTTTCTTCATTTGCTTCAGGCTCAACTGATTGCCACTCCTAATGTATCAGGATCACAAACTTCCAAACAAGTTGTGACGAAAGTTATTGTCCAAGGTAAGATGGAGTTTATGAGCGCTCGGCGAAAGTGGTAGGGATGCTTGCCGCTCGTTTATGTTGATAAAGCAAAAGGTGACTTGCCAATGGCGCTTGTGTGACGACCGCCTATCGCTTTCCCCCGTTAATCCCGCTATACACCACTATTTTTTAAATACTAAAGATATTTTAAGGGTGTTCTCAGAAAATGAAACTAAACAACTTTCCCTAATGAATATGGGTCGAAAAACGATATAAATTTTTGGACTTTCCATACTATAGTGCGGATCAGTCGATCGATTTTGTATGGGAAGTCCAACAGATTTTTATCGTTTTTCTACCTAGGGGTGAAAAGACCATCGTGAACAACTCTATGGGACAAACATCGATTTCGCGAAAAAAATAATCTGTCCCATTCATATGGGTTAGTAGGATGGCAATTTTGTATGGAACAGAACAGCAGATTTTTATTCGCGATTTCAATTATTGTCCCATAGAGAAAGTTATTCAGTTATAAAGGTCTGAAAATCCACTTAAACCGTCAGCATATTAAAAAGGACCCTGTAGACCCCATATTTGATTTCTGCGCATTCAAGGCCAGTAACGAGGCTCATAAACCGTTGCTCGACCTACATTTGTGTTTGTTCCTGTACACATTATACAAGTTTTTAGTTAAAATACAGGGTAAATTTTATAACGGATAAATTATATTGCGGATAACTTCAGCATGTATTCTACTCATCAAACTGAATAACTTTCACTATGGAGCCAACTTCGAAATCGCGAAAAAAAAAAAAAGCTGTCCCATACAAAACTGCAGTACCTATTCGACTCAAATGTTTGGGACATCTGATTTTTTTTCACGATTTCGAAGTTGGCTCCATAGTGAAAGTTGTTCAGTTTGATGAGTAGAATTCATGCTGAAGTTATCCGCAGTGATATAAAATTTACCCTATGTATCAAAACTATAAGTAATTAAATTATTTGCAGGCCAACATAATGCAGATGGGTCTAACCCACCCGCGATGATAACTAAATTGATGCCAGCTGGTAGTATGGGCTCCAACCAACCACGGTTTTTGACAATGCAACAGAAAACAATACCTATCTCTATTGGAAAACAGGTAACCGGTCCTTTAACCTTCCTTGTCGTAAATATGAGTATAAAAAATGATAATATAGAAATATAATGTCTTAGGTGTTGATGGCATCACCTTCAAAGCAAGGCGTCAAGTTTGCTAGAAAACAAGAAATAATTACAATAAAATCACCGACGACGAAAATACTCCCCGGGCCGGCACCGCAAGGTATATCTAAACTATTATAAAACTGTAACAGGAAGTTTGTCTGTACATTGAAGATATTAACAAAAAAAAAGTTACGATATGGTTTTTAGGTATCCCTGATTCCATATCACTAATTTTGGATTTTTTGTCTGTCTGTTTTTTTGTTTGTTTGTGTGTTTGTTTGAACGAGAATCACGCAAAAACTACTGAACCGATTTTGATGAAACTTTTTTATTTGATAGCTTATTATCTGACTTATCATCTGGTATATAATTTGTGCGGACAAAGTCGCGGGTTAACGCTCGTAATATTATAATTACAGAGTGAGATGTCGAATTTGAGTTATTTAATAACAAATTCCTTATGTAACCTTTTCTTCTAGGAGCAACAACAAAAAAGGTCGTCATATCCGGAAATCCGGGTCAAAACCTTATTTTCAAGACCACAGTACCAACCAAAGGAAAAGTATGTTTTGCCTTTTTGAAAAAAATTGCTTTATAAGTTTGAACCGTAAAATAATGAGAGGAAATATTTTCAGGTAACAGTTTCAGATGCTTCTACAGGTCAAAGAACTCAGCTTCATCAAATTAATGTTCCCGGGAAAGGGGTAAGGGCTACCTCAATATAAAATCTCATTCAATCAATCAATCATTCATACTTTATTTGACACCAAAAAACAGAGTATACAGAGAGCAAACAATCAGGAAAATACAAAAGGCACAAAACAGGCGGTCTTATCGCTAAAAAGCGATTTAAATAGGTTTCGTTGTAGAAAACTAGTGTGAATCAAACACAATGTTCCTGAATGCAGATCCAATACATACGGCTGGTGACGAATCCGACATCTGCGGTGAAAACGACTCGCAAGGTGCAAGCCGTGCCGCCCGGCAAAACGTTTGTCTTGGCCGACGGCAAAGGTATGTGGTTTAAATATTCGCTGTATCAACGTAGTTGTAACTGACCTACATGAGCTTCAAAATTCAAAAATTCAAAATAGTTTATTGCTTTCATGTGTTAATTACAGATAGTATGAGGGGTTTGCAAGCCAGCTGGCGAAGGGTTGTGGAGGATCGGGAAAGTAGTATCGTACTGGAATTCAAGACTCACTGAGCCAAAGAAGTTGAGATTATAAGATTAGCTATTTTGTTTTAATTCAAGTTTTTCATATTTCAAACAAGGTGTCTATACAGGGTGCAAAATTAAATTCGTTACATATCGAACAGGGTGCTTCAGACCCCATCGCACCCCCACAGGGGATGATGGTATTTCACTTCGCTCCGCCACGTTGGATTTTAAAATCATTGTTGTTTCGTAATCGGCGACCCGATAAACCATATAAACAATACCCATCTTGATTTTCAGACTTTGTCACCCCATTTCCTCCTTTCAGGGGTTGAATTCTGAAAAAAACCTGAAACACGTGGTTACTTATTTATCAATAGGAGTACTCCTTTGAAGTTTCGAATAAGATAGTCTAACTAATCATGTTTCCCCATACGAACTTTGTAGGGGAGTGAATTTTGAAAAATCCTTTCTTAGTGCACCCCTAAACCTCATAAGTAACCTACGTGCCAAATTTGGAATAATATAATATAATATAAGCGTTTATTCTTCTCCACACAGCTCGACCCAGCGGTTTAAGCTGTGCGTTTATATGTCAGTCAGTTTCTTTTTTTATATATTTAGATCAGAAGAATATATAATTGAATATATAATATAATATATAATATAATTGAATACAAAGAACTATTAATTAACTACGGTTGCGGAAGAATCAATGGTATATTTATAGCAATGTAATAATGTCCCAGGTAATCTGATCCAGATGAGTGCAGATAAGATGTCTACAAGTCAACCGCCTCCATTAGTGGTCTCTAACAGCACGATAAATAAATGTAAGCTTATATTTAACTATTTATTTATATTAAGCGGTGGATGGAACTTGTTTAACTTTGTAGATAAAGCAGGCACTTCATTCTCGCGAGAACTTCTCGGCGAGAATTTTCAAGGAAAATTACTACGGCTTATGACGCCACGAGAACAATGAAGGGCAACCACACTCTCATTCTCGGCTGTTCAAGGCGAGAATGTAGTGCCCGCATAATATCTATTGCACAGCGACTTCGTCCGCACGGGCGGCTTCCGTCTTCGTAGCGAGATAACATTTATATTTTATACCAGTTTTAAGTCTAATCATAAGATTTTAAATACAAAAATTCACAGATCTCGTGTCTTCCACGAACTTCGGGTACATTGAAAATGAATCAGCCAAAAGCAAATTACATTTTAGCCCTCGTCGATGCGTCTTGACATCCCTATCAGCCTCGTAGTCCCAAAAAAAAGACGTCAGCGGGGCTAGTACGCCAACCCGCGATAGCGTGATATAGCGCTATCACGCTTCCGCTCTCTTGCTATTTGCGCGCGAACGAACGAGATAATAGACTAAATTTGACACATGGATTTTTTTAAATGCATAAAGTTATTATACCTTACAGGAGTAGAGGAACTGACATGAGTTGTCAAATGAAACCGTTTTTGGAGGTTTTCAGGAGATTATCGGCAGGCGAAAATTCGAGCACTGTCTATAATTCTGAGTCAAACGTGAAATCGTTAATAAAATAGTGTTAATAAAATTATTTAATAAAATAGCGTTAATATATTTTTCAAAATTATCTACTATTTCACTTTCGATTCGCAATTATTCACAGAAACCGAATTTTTACCCTGCTATAAGATCCCCAAAAACGGTTCTATTGCCTTGCGTCACGTATCTCTTTCTATTATACAGTGGTGCCGCTAGGTACATCTCACTCTCTCAGCTGTCAGTCACTCTATTGTTAAATGTCGCTATCGCTGGTTGGCGTACTAGTCCCGCTGCGGGGCTAGCGCGATAGCGTGATATAGCACTATCACGCTCGCTCTCTCTTTCTATTTGCGCCCGAAAGAACGAGATAAAAGACGTGGTATAGATGGATATTGCCGTATCATGTGCAACGTGCTAGCTAGGCATGGCGATTTCACACTTTCGCTCAAATCCGGGCCTGTACAGAAGCAACAAAAAAATTAAAAATATGCAACTTTTAATTTAAGTTGCATAAAATGTAGTTTTTAGTGATAGTTTATACCATAAACTTAATATACTATTAATATTAAGTTTATGGTTCATACGCTCTTTCAATCTATCAAACAAACTTCGACAGCAAAAAAAACTTGACTAAAGTAAACTTTGAATGACGTAGTAATGTAACTTTTAGAAAATGGAATCATAGGAAAAACATAAAATTCAAATAATGACGCGATCCAATTATAAAAAATGCGTTTTCTCTATTTGAAATTATTAGAACAGAAAATCTGGAACCAATTTTAAATTGATTGAAAATTTCTTAGTGAGCAGTCGATTTGTTTTCAAAATATTATATTAAATAAAACGTGATTTGTGAACGCGCGCGTAATTTAGCGAATCGGTGTTAAAACGTTATACTTAGTTACGGAAATATTAATTAGTTTGACGTATTGCAGTGACTGCGAAACCGCAGCAAAAGTTGGTGAGGATCGCCCCTATAAGTTCCAAAACAGCACAAGTTGCTATGATGGTGAGTAACATTCATAGAAATATATTTTATTTATATCTTCGTTGAAAATAACGCTAAATCACTTTCTTAGGTTTAGTACAATGGTAAATACATTCGTTTTGACGTTCGATAAAGAGTTTCTGATTTGACTAGGTTGGCAAATAGACTATAACAGGGTCGCGCAACTCTCTAACAAAAAAATGTTATATGAAACGTGCACCGTCACCATTAAATTCCTTTGAACGGTCGCACACGTTTCATACATTCTTTGATATCGGTCAGGACCAGTTTTTTTTAGTATGGAAGTCCCGACAATTATAATGTAGTGAGTTACATTCTTTGTGGCCTATAATATATATGACACTTCAACTCTTTTAGGTACCTAGTCTTTGGTACAGTCAGTATTATAAGTAGATGAACTTGTAGAGAAATCCAAAGTGAAATTATTGATGTTGAACGAAATTTAATGCCATAAATTATACTTACGTAAATTTATAATAATTAAGAGTTTAATAGTGCCTATGAGTTAAATTAAAATGAACTTTATAGTATACATCATAATTTATTTCTTTTGAATATGTACATAGTTTGTTTTTCTGTATCCAAGTAGTGCGACCTTGAAATGGCCAATCATGTTGCATTGTTTCGTGCCCCGCTACCCGCATCTACCGCCAGAAATGGTGACTTCGGACCTGTACAAAATTTTCATTATGCGGTATCTGTTGTGGGTAATCTATAGTCCCTGCCATTTTTATCTAGCACAGATAGGAGCATACTCCAGCTCCTGCTCGAAAGCTTTTCTCTATTGAAGTATCTTTATATTCTTACTTGTCAAATAGAAATGCTTACTTGTTACTAGATTTATATATTATCTTCATTAATTTTAAAGTATAAATTAAAGGGACATAGGTACTTAATTTAATTCATAAAAATACAAAGTGCGTATCCACGACACGCTTCGTCATTGGTAATACATCACTCGCATCCACAACAGGCTACGTCAAAGAAAATATACTACACATCCACAACTCGTTTCGTCAATAAATACATATCGTATATCTGCAACAAGCTTCGTCAATTTCTATTTCTTGAAAGAAATGAAAATATCAAATAAACATTTAAAATGGGACCTACCACCTATAAACTTCCTCCAAAGCCTCTGGGACGTTCCATTCTTACTGGCAGTTATATTGTAACTTATTAATTATTTTCTATTGATGCGTTGAGTTGTATTATCTTTATGCCTAGTTGTCAAGTTAAACAAGAGACAGATTCTTGTCATTATTTATCTATCGTACTTTACATACACAACTGCCTATTATAATTTTCTTTGTGGTTCACAAACCTCAGTATAATAAAGAGTAGAGTATATAGTACATACAGTACGGACACTCCCTGCCCCCACACATTTTTTACGTCACCCCCTCTTGGCAGACTGAGGCAAACAACAACAGGCGTGAGAGTATATTTATCTTTTACAATTTATAGTAAAGTCCTATCTCACTCACACTCACACAGTATCGCATGTGTGTCTTGTTGACAGTTTTTTTCCATTTTTATGAAATAGCAAGTGTCCATGGTGTGCCTAAACCCAATATTAATAAGGAGCACTTTACAGCAACAAGCGCGTTCCGGGCAGAGTTTACTGGCGCCTTTATCGCCGGCGCCAGAGATAGAATCAGCGACCCTTGAGGACGTCAATGACGTGCTGGTGGACCGCACCCGCGACGAAGACGAGTTCGAACGACAGGAGGACTCGAGGAAGGACGAACACGTCGGTGAGTGAACACTACTTGTTGCACTATCTGACATACGACTACTATTGTGGTTCAGTCAACGACGTGCTGGAGTGGCACCCGCGACGAGGACAAGTTCGAACGAGACGAGGACTCTAGGAAGGACGAACACGTCAGTGAGTGAACAGTACTTGTTGCACTATCCTACATGCATCTACTATTGACTTGTCAACGACATGCAGAGCCGCATCCGCGACATAACAGTATACAAACGATTATGTTTCCCGAGGACTCTGAAATATTCTAAATCTATACTATTATATAAAACTGTAACAGGAGTGCGTCTATACATTGAAGATGTAAAAAAGGATACGATATGGTTTTAGGTGTCCCTGATTCCAAATCACAAATTTTTTTATTTTTGTCTGTCTGTTTCTTGGTTTGTTCACGCATCACGCGAAAACTACTGAACCGATTTTGATGATTTATTTTTGCTTATAGCTTATGATTAGACTTAAAACCTGGTATATCAATTATCTCGCTAGGCAGAAACCCGTGCGGACGAAGTCGCGGGTAAATGCTCGTATATCATATTAATATTGTCTATATTTCACTAGCAGTATCTAAACTCTGTCCAGTGTAACATGTTGTAACCCGTCCCATTTTTAATGGACACTCCTGTGTTCACGCCTTCTTTAAGCATGCATGTTTCATGACGATGTTCATCATCAATTTCAGAGGAAGAGATAGACTCTAAGGCGGCGCTACATGCTCTGATAGCGGACGCGGTGGGCGAGGACTCGCAAGACGAGGACCCCCCGAGTATGCACGATGGCTCGCGCGACTCGCACCTGGCCGAAGTGGAGTACGACCGCCGACAGGTACGCTAGTAGCAGAATAATATATACTTGGTCTAACAAAACACACTAGTTACATTTAAAGGGGTGGTTAAAAAAATTTGAATCTGCTGTTACGTACAGAACTGCGGTAACTACTCTACTCAAATGTATGGGATAGCAGGTTTTAATTTTTTCGTCTTTGGCTCCATAGTGAAAGTTGTTCAGTTTAATGCGTCTAAAGCACCCTTTAAATATAACTAGCGCATTTTGTTACACCTTTTATACTACAGTGTTACAGATGAATACCATGCATACATAAGTTACGCCATTGTCCCAAGGAGGTAGGCAGAGACCACGGACCGCCACACGCTACGACACACCTCTAGCCTTATTCACTTTCATGCACTTTCGTCGATTGAGGGTGTTATGCTAACGCCAGTGATGTAATAGGTTCGCCCAGAAAATACCAAAAAATAATTACGATTTATTAAGTTGTCGGTTGTAGCAAAGTTTTTACCTAGGTTTCACTTAAAAATATAAGGTGTTTCTAATAAAGTATGTCGATTGCAGAGTTCGGAGCAAGAGGACAGTAACAGCGCGTCGCAGCCGGAGCGAGCGGAGCGAAGCAGCGAGCACCCGCTGATTGTGATACCCTCCTTCATGAAGCAGGACATGGACGAGACCAACGACAACGTCGATCATGTGAGACGCTCTTATTGACATCATCATTAGCCCACGCAGGGTATTTCGGAGCAGTACGGCAGGAGCACGGAGCGAGCGAAGCAGTGAGCACTCGCTGATTGTGATACCCTCCTTCATGAAGCAGGACATGGACGAGACCAACGACAACGACGATCATGTGAGACTTTCTTATTAACATCATCATCATCAGGACATGGACGAGACCAACGACAACGACGATCATGAGAGACTTTCTTATTAACATCATCATCAGCCTACACAGGGTAGTTCGGAGGACGACAGTAGCACGGAGCGAGCGAAGCAGTGAGCACTGCTTGAAATGTCTGATTGAAATCTTGCTGAATTATTTTGCAGCGTGGTTGTTTATTAAGAAGACACATAATATTACAAGCTGACTGCATATTGTTTAAATTGTTGATCATTTTTAAGATTGTTTGCAGAACGCGGGTTGCCGCCTGATTTTTATCTATTGCAAGCAAAATCTTTATATGTTGTCCAAATTATTTAACGGCTGATTTTTATTGCTAACCAAAGTTAATAACGGCAACCTATTTAATTACTTCTCATAAATAATATTAGTACGAGAACTGTAATGTTGATGTTCAACTATAAATTCCAGGAGGATTCCCAGAGGATGAACCATATAGACGTGGAAGTGGACGCGTACAACCCCTACAATTCGCCGGAGAGCCCGACAGATGCCCAGGATCCCGGTGAGAGACATTCACAGCTGTAGTCTGATCACAAGGGATGTAGCGCTCCGTGGTAGCTGCGCGGTGAGATGCGGGGGCAAAGAAGCCCACTACGCTCTGCCATTCCGTCGTAGACTTTCGCGGCGGTTATCTCGTTTATTTGCACCGGACAGTGTACGTCATACGCACATGAGATATTTTATCCAGAGTTCTGTCACATCCCATGAGTGGTATAGCTCTTGTGGTCAGTCAATATCACATGAAAATATCCACATATTCAATATCCTGAATCCATACACAATAAATTTCATTCATTCATTCATTCATGTGTTATAAGGGGGAATTTTTTTGTGGTTTTGTCATGGTTTTATTCGTCTGTACTATGCAGAAAACCGTTGATTTCTTTGAACTCTAAGCCATTGCATAAGCATGAAAATCTTCGAAAATGAATATATTACAATTAAATATGACCCCGGCCGATCTATTCAAAAGCGGGCATTTTGTTAAGATGATAATTACGTAAATACGTAAGATTATGTCGAATGTATATCTTTCTGAAAAATTAACTATAATTGCGAATTGGCCAAAAAGCTAAATAGGAATCGGAATATATTATTATAATATATTATTAGACACAAGGCGATTTTTTTAATCACTTTCAATATTTTCAGGGGTGGCTCAGACCCTGAAAAATATGCTGTTCCATACATTTGAGTCCTTACTCGACTCAAATGTAGGGAACATCAGATTTTTCAGGGTCTGAGCATTGCTAGTGATAAAAAAATTGCCCAACATGTGCTATATTGGGTGATGCTGGCAAAATTACAATAAATCCTTGACATAATATAAATATTATTGTCCACAGATCTAGTATCGACGGAGCTCGATCTGCGGCCGCGTAAGGCGTGCAACTGCACGAAGTCTCAGTGCCTCAAGTTGTACTGCGATTGCTTCGCGAACGGCGAGTTCTGCAACCGCTGCAACTGCAACAACTGCCACAACAACCTCGAGAACGAGGAGCTAAGACAGAAGGCCATCAGGGGCTGCCTCGATAGGAACCCCAACGCTTTCAGGTGATGCTCGTGCCATTGTTGAAATTAGTGGTTTGAAGGGGAGTGAAGAGGAGTGGAAGGATTGAATCACTCTATCTATAAAAAAAACCGCATCAAAATCCGTTGCGTAGTTTTAAAGATCTAAGCATACAGATAGACAGACAGCGGGAAGCGACTTTGTTTTATACTATGTAGTGATATTATTTAAGAATATATTGAAGAACCGGACTATGGTATTTTACGCCTTAGGGTTGAGCGTCATCTGGCAGCACAGAATCGCATTTTTTTTCACGCTGTATCCTTTTTCGTCGCACAGGAATTTCATTGGCTAGAGCGAGAAAGGTCGCAGCACTGCAGGTGCGGCCGCGTGCTATCGCATTCCCGCTATCTTTCTCGTTCTAGCAAATAGCAAAGTAATAGCATTCCTTAGCGATAGGAGAGTATTGAGCGTCAAAAAATGCGATTCCGTGCTGCCAGATGAGGTTCAACCGAATGAATAGTGTTAAAAAATCTGATATCATTCTTAAATTAAATAATGAAACGACGGCTAAGAGAGATGAATGGAAGAGGATGACATATTGCGCCGCTCCCAAATAATGGGAAATGTGCAAGAGAATGATTGTGATGATTCTTATATTAAATAATACGTGGCATAGTTTACATAAATTTAATTATGATGGCTTAGATGGTAGTAGACCTACCTTGAGCCAGGGGTAGAGGGTTTGAATCACGGAAGGAAAAATATTTGTTGATGAATATTTGTACCAGAGTTGTGGATGTTTGTTTGTATTTATATCGTTGTCTAGTAATCATAAAACAAATTCTTTTAGATTCAGGTACTTTCAATAGAACTAGATATTCGTGTGTCAATGTCCAAGATTATTTTTTCGGTGGTGTCTTGTAAGTGCCATGGTTTTGTTTTTTTTTTACCTATGTAACATATTATTTGAATAAAAGCTAGTTTTATTTAATTTGTATTTGTGTTTTGTCCACAGACCTAAAATAGGAAAAGGTAAAAGTGGTGGTCCGGACCTTATTCGACGGCACAATAAAGGATGCAATTGTAAGAGGAGTGGCTGTCTAAAGAACTACTGCGAGTGCTATGAGGTAACTAAATGCTTTTTATTATTATTCTGCAGCCGAGATACTATCGACCATGGATGATGATTTTATCCACTATCATATCCCCTATCAGATTACTAACAGATTTTTGCCCCTCTATTATTTATTTATCAATATTTCTATTAACCTTTTAAAATTTTCATTGAACAAGCCCCCAGAACCGTGTCAAATAAAAAACAGTATGAAAACAATACAGATTATAGTCTTATTTATGAGACGGCGGCGTCGTGAGCTCGATGTCGTAAGTTTTATATTTCAGACCATGGCGGTTAATAGGTTAATAGGTTAAACTGTAAATGCAAAGATTTTTTTTGGTCTGTGGGGAGCGCAGCGAAGACAAAATGAAATCTTTGTGTAAATGTTTGTTTAGTTCGCGCATCACGCGAAAACTACTGGACTGATTTTGATGAAACTTTTGTATCAGTAAGCTTATGATGTTATGATTAGAATTAAATTTGGTATATCATTTATCTTGCTACGTCGACGGGAACCCGTGCGGCCGAAGTCGCGGGAAAACGTGTGGGTGTGAATTTTACATCTGGACAGTAGGGTGTCCCAAAACTCAAAATCAAGCCGAAAACAGGAGATAGGCAAGATTATGACTAGAAATAAACATTTTAACGGGTTCTTACCGCGTTTTGGTATATTTGAGTTCCCGATTCCCGTTCCCGTTTCTAGATTAAATAACAACCGCGTAACTCTCAAAAACTGTAAGACTATGACTGTTCAAGGAAGAATACAAAAAAATTCGAAGTATGTTAGTTTCAAAATTTTAAAATATTTTTAACATTTTGAAAATCACCACCTTCTGACGAAGTTTTAGATGTAGTGACTACAAATTTGTATATTTTTTCATGAATACTTGCAATAATAATCATGAATAATTTTTTTAGTGGTCCTAATTGAAAAATAAAGGATTACTGCCATACTTTTTACAGAAAATATATTGTCTGTCTGCCATATTGTCTGTCAGACTTCTGCAGTAACATTATTTTCTGTGGCAACTTTGAAACTACACCCTGTTTAAAAAATGTATGGCGGAAACCTGGCAAGCTATTTCAAAAGTTGGCCCATTTCATAAAATGTTTAAAATGATATCACAGTTGAATCTTCGTTTTCTAAAAAAAGTCGTAATAATTTTCATGCAGAATAACTCGATTTGAAAACAATAATTTCATAGTAAAATTTCTTTATATTAAACCACCCAATTCAAATTCAAAAATTTTTTATTCAAAATAATATCACATAGATAGCTTTTTGACGTCATTTTTTGAGTCTACCACCGCGTCGGAAGGTGTTTCGTTGAGAGAAGATGCGGCCAGAAACTTTCAGTTCAGGGCTCAGTTCAGAAGTTCAGGGCGTTGCAAGTTTTATTTTGATATCGGGTAGAAAAAATATATTATTAGTTTTAGAAAAGTAGAAGTCCCAAGTGTGATACCATTCTGAAAACTAATAGGTCAACTTTTAAAATAACTTACCAGGTTAGCGCGATAACAGTACCGTAACGCTTGGCCGTACTCTCCCACCACTCTATATTTTACTAGCCAGATATTCGGCGAGCCTGATGTCATATTATGTAATAACACTGTTTTGAATCATGATGTGAAAAATTTCGAGCTCGCTGCGCTCGCTCATCTTTTTTGCATAGTCATCATTGTCATGCTCATTTCCCATTATTTGGGGTCGGCGCAATATGTCATCCTTTTCCATTCATCTCTCTTAGCCGTCGTTTCACATCTTTTTTGCATAGTATGCAGAGTAAAGCCGAGAATCCCGAAATATTAATAAGTGGTACCTTCTGCATAAACAGGTTTTTTTTTCAATTAATTTGGAAGTACCTAACCCCCTTAATCTTTCTATGTCCTACTTTAAATTCAGTTCTAGCTACGGCCCTGATATAGATGCGGTTTGGAAGTTGACTTCTGCAGGTAGAATAAGCCTCTACCCGAAATAAACAACATATTTTTATAGCTAAAGACACATTCATAACGACACATATTTCTCTAAGTTCTTTGCGGCCCACTGATTCTATTATCATTATCTATTTGGCCCACCAATAACTTTGAGTTTGACATGCCTGCGTTATGTAATTTTCGAACGACCCCAAAGATTGTTCAGGATTGCGTAACAACTATTTCATGAAAAAATGTACTTTGTAGTAACTACATCTAAAAGTTCAGAGCAGCCTGACGATTTTTCCAATGTTAACAAAAATGTCAAAATCTCGAAACCAAACTGTCAAACTTCTTTTAGGTATACCCTGTTCGTGTACTGATATCCGAGTCGAACTAATGATTTCACCACTGAAAATTGTGGAGTAAACAAAATATATACAAAAAATTAAAACCGCCTTAAAAAAAAGTGAAAAATAATATCACAGCCGATGACTAGTTAGTTAGTTTTAGTTCGCATCTTTATGATTTTAACACCAAAAATTTATAAGAACCTTAATTGTTTTATCGATGGCGGTGTCAAGCCAAGCCAAAAAACAAGTGCAAGCCCTGTCGTGAATCGTACCGGCTTGACAGCGACTTAGATAAAACAAATAAATGTTCTTATAGATGCGAACGAAAAAGTCATCGGCGGTACAAACTTGCCTATCTCCTGTTTTCGGCTTGACGTTGAGTTTTGGGATACCCTGTATATGCCAATCTCATCAGTGCTCAGCTTAACGTCAGTGAAAACGTAGCCTAATGCTTGTTTTCGTAATGTTTTAGGCAAAGATAGCGTGCACGGCGATTTGCAAGTGTGTGGGGTGCCGCAACGTGGAGGAGACCGTCGAGCGCGCGCGTCGCCGCGACCCGCCGCAGCACCGCGCGCGCAGCCCCGTCTCACCCGCCGCCTGCAAGTGAGTAGCGTCTGTGTCTACTATGTGCGTGTGCGTGTGTGTGCGCCATGCGTATTAAAAACCTTGTTTGACTTGTTCCAAGATTTTGCAAGCAATTTAACTAAATCAAACAAAAAATCGCATACACTGAAAGGAACAATCAACATTGATTTTCTCTTGCTCACTCTGTAATTAGCGTATAAGCCTGTCGTATTCGCGACTGTTACCTATTATTTGAAAGTCAGTTAGTTCTTTATTATATAATGGTGACTAAGGAGGCGCCTCTCCCCCCTCAGACAACCGTGCAGCTTCATGACGACGGAGGTGATAGAGGCGGTGTGCCAGTGCCTGCTCGCGGCCGCGGCGGAGGGCGAGGAGCGCCCCGCCCCCCCCGACCCCGTGCGCGACGTGCTCGACGAGTTCTCGCGCTGCCTGCAGGACATCATCAGCGCCTCGCGCCACGCCGCGCCGCGAGCCCTGCTCGACGACGTACAGGTACCCGTGTGCTGAGTGTTTGTGTTAGTGTTAGTGCTAGCGTTAGTGCACGTGCACTCGGCTCTCACTGGCTAGAGGTTGTCCGGGCCACCATGACCTTTTATTACCGACACAAAGGCGGGACTGAGGGAAAGCGATTCGAGGGCGTACCTTTGAAAAGCGAATTCCTCCGGAACCGTGTTGATTTCTGTGTGGCAGGTAGTATCGCGGACTTTTCCGCAAGATCACTTAAAAAAAATTTCTCTTAATTTTTCGCGTATTTTATTGTTTTATTTTTTTTTATTTGTATGCTATTCATTCTTTGATCTATTCATTAATAGGGCTGGGCTAGGCAGCGCTTTTATTTTTTAGTATGCAATGCAAGCAAATATGAGCCTAGTGGTGGTCAGGTGGAAAGTCCGCGATAGTACATACAAACTCGAACATTATCAACACACCACACCATACAATACAAAACAAAACACATAGAAATCGGTGCAGGTCCGAAATATTCGCTTCCCAGGCAGCTTTCCCGCAGTCCCGTCTCTGTGTGGCCTGGCCTTTCTATAACCATTACAATCTCATGCTTCTTACTGATTCCAGATCCACATATAGATTAAGTAAACAGTTTGTTAAAATCAGTTTCTATAAAAGGTATATTTGTTGTTACAGACCCACGCGTGATATTCGTCGGTGCCTGGGTGGTGTCTTTCCACTTTATAAACATACGCCTTTTATTACAAAAGTGATATTATTGTAATGCATGTTTTATATGAAACAATCAAATGGGCAAATCTTTGCTATCATGGTGTATATCAAACGTGACAGAGATCAGCAAATAGGGCTACGTTTCAAAACGTTTAGAAATCATTCTGGTGCAAAGCTCTGTTGCGAACACGAAAGACAAAAAGAAAAAAAAACGCTGACAGGCACGTACAATGTAAGCACTAATAGGCTTTTTTATTATGGAAACCATACAACAACGGCGCGATCATATAACATCCATGACCGAACCGGGAGTCGAACCCAGGACCCTGGTTTGGCAGTCCGGCGTGGTAACCATTACACCAACCGGGTCGTCAAAAACTAAGATATGTATGCTAGAGTGAGGGTAGATAGACACCCCGAAAGATTTTTACACGTTTTGAAACGGACTATTAAAAAACTTCCAAGAATCAAATAAAATAATCTGTACCTCGTTCGAAGACTGAGTTTAGGTAGTTTAAAATTAAAAAGCCAGACGGCGATCTTTCTCCTTTTCTTTTGCTTGAAAGATATTATGGCCTAAAATAGTTAAGATATTCTGTTAAGGGCAAAGTTATTTTAGTCGCGATGCACCTACAATCACAATCATCAAACAAAAACACAATCATCCTCATATGCTGGACATAGGCCTCCCCCAAGGATCGCCACAACGACCTGCGCAGCCCTCATCCAACACGCTGCGCTTTCCGGTACGTGCGTGGTCTATCTCGACAACTCTTCGGCCCATTGCCACTTTAATTTAGCAAAAACACAATGCTCATAGATAGAGGTTGGATAAATAATTTATGGCCCTGCCTGCATTCAGTCTTTGAAAATACTATAGCTTTTTAAAAAATGTTGCACTGACCTCTGTCAGGTATTGATCTTCTGTATTGATGCGTATTCACACGACACAAATGTTTATGCGCGAGAAATTCTCTTCAGGAGCTTAATGCAATTTGAAATTTAAGTATTGTTCAATAAAGTAGATAGGACATCGACGCTTTCACGACTCGTGGGCGACGCTGCGTGCGCTGGGGGAATACTACGCTTTTGGGGTTACTTTCGATCGATTTAATATGTACTTTATTGAACAGTAGTTAAATTTCAAATTGCATTGACATCCTAAAGAAAGTTTTGCTGTTACGCAACACTCGCCCATAAAAATTTGTATCGTGTGAATACGCCTTTAGCCTGTGTAAACAACGAACATTAGACTATTGTAAATAGCGTATTGTAGATCGCTGTAAATAGCCAATTGATTCTCCCGACAATATGACTTGTTAAATTGTCTGTAACTTGCATCTGACGATTCTATGACTTGCATGTTATCCGTTCATGAACGGATGTTAAATATTTGTAAATATTTTTACAGTTTTATAAAAATTGTTTTAAATTGCTAGAGTCTTATATGGAATGTAATGTTAATTAATTAAGTGTAAATAAAAGTGTAAATTAAATAGTTTACTAGGCATAGGGATACCTTTCGAGTAAGGTAATTATGTAATTAATGTACAGAAGAAAATAAATACAATGTTTATTTCCAATTATTTTGTTTCAATTTTACTTTTCGGTACATTTTGTGTAAGTGGTAAATAAATGAGATTATCGTAAGTAAAAATTTTTCCGGTTTAGCCTCTCGGTAGAGAGTAGTTTATTCCTTAGGTCGGTCTGCCTAGCTAGCATGCCACCCCCGAGAAAACGATAAAAATCGAGATGTGACTCCATCTTTATTATTTTACGTACGCCAGAAAGAGCGCGCATGACGTTTTTCTCGTTTAAACGCTTTGTCGTGGGTGGCATGCTAGCTAGGCTGTAGTGTATAAGCCAGTTGTGTAGGTATTTAAAGGTCAACGACATTATTAAAACTTCGTAGGCTTACACTACTTAGTTGTGGAACTAAATAATGTGGCGAGACATCGTTATTGGTATGCTGCGTTCACACGCTCGCGCTATCTTAGGCGAGCCCGCTGTTCAGTTTAAATATATTTATTATTTCTCAAAAGATATACATAGTTAATAAATTAAAGTTTAATTTTAGCTCGAGTTGGCATAAGATAGGAAGGGTAACAATAATTATTTTTAAATATATACAGGGTGAAATTGATATCATTAGCATACTTTTAAACTAAGAGTTTACCCATCAAACTGAACAACTTTTATTATGGGAGCAAATCGATTGAAGCAAAAAAAATATCAACTGTTGCATACATATGAGTCCAATACGCATTGCAGTTTAGTATGGAACAGCAGATTATTTTTTTGCTCCGATCAGTTTGCTCCCATAGTAAAAGTTGTTCAGTTTGATGGGTAGACTCTTGGTTTAAAAGAATGCCAATGATATCAATTTCACCCTGTAGCATACATAAATAGGTAGGTACATTATTTTCACAGATTATTACATGCTAGCGATATATGTTTTCAACTTGTTCTTAAAAATATTCAGAGATTGAGCGGTTTTAACATCACTTGGTAGATCGTGTTGGTAGGTCATTGAACAGTGTTCATAGACTCTTCTTTAAAGTACCTATAAACTAGTAACAATTAATTCATAGGCTTATCGATGGACAGCAGGCTCGCCAGTATAGGTATATTGTCACAGACGATTGTATTTTATTTTTTAATAATTGTTTACTCCACTTCAGCATGGGAGCAATGTTTCGCCGATACATTACTCCAAACTGAGTTATAAATAGCGCGCCGTGTGAGCAACTATAAATAAGAACCGTCTTCAGTGCCACGTGCGTTCGTTGCAGCGCATTTCTATCACTGGCGGATTTGCGGTTAAATGCAATTTGAAGTTAAATTAGTGCAAAATGACAGCTAGATATGAAGTGCAGAAATCGGACAAACTTGGCAGGTATTATGATTCTTAGTAGTCGGTCAGAATTTTGTTAATGCATACATATTCTGTACCTTAGTGAGACGATATAGAATATATTATTGCGTATTGGATTGGATATAGGACATATGAATAGGTACTCTTTACAGCAATGTAAAGCATATATACTAGTCAGAAATAGTCCGCATCATAGCCGGTGGGGATCAATTAAATTATCTTTTTTTGCCTAACTCTACAGGGTGAAATTGATATCATTAGCATCCTTTAAAACTAAGAGTCTACCCATCTAACTGATCAACTTTTACTATGGGAGCAAACCGACCGGAGCAAAAAAAAAATTAGCTGTTCCGTACTAAACTGCACGCGCCACCGCTGCCTACTCGACTCAAATGTATGCAACAGCAGATTTTTTTTGCTTCGATTGGTTTGCTCCCATAGTAAAAGTTGTTCTGTTTGATGGGTAGACTCTTAGTTTAAAATTATGCTAATGATATCAATTTTACCCTGTATACCGTGGGATATGGGCGTTAGATCATAATTTAATCGCTGCATTACGCAAACGACAGGTAATATTGTTGTAGATTGTATATGTAGGACATAGATATACAATCTACCACAATAATACCTATGTCGTATCGACGCCTCCTTTAGATACGTGCTTGCTATTCTAAATGTCGTATGTTTAGAATATCTCTGATTACGCCTTCGGGGAATATAGTAGTTAGCATATATTAATGCCACTATCAGTCTCTAAGTTTGTCCCAACAAACCTATACTTCATTTCAAATATGGAAGAAAAGATTTTCGGATTTCTACTTATTTCTGGCCAATTCTGAGTTGCAAATATAATTTATTTATCAGAAAGATATACTATCCGACATATCTTGGAGGTCACTAAAGCTGTTCTAAGAAGTGAGAGAAAGTTTTTCAAATCTCTGTTTCTATAATCCAAAATAGCCTTAAAATTTCTTTGCTATTTGAAATGGAGTATAGCGGAAAAATAGTGTCGGAATTTTGCTCATCCAAATATCACAACCAAGGATCAAGGTACTTCGATCATATCAGTTTCAATGACATATTTCCTACCAACACTGTAGATACCTAGTAGCAGCGAAAGACCTTAAGCCAGGCGAAACGATACTGTCGGACCAGCCGTTCATTGTCGGTCCCAAGAGTGACGCGTCGCTCCTGTGCTTCAACTGCTACCTACCCGTCATCGGCAAGTTCCGCGTGTGTAAGAACTGCGCCGTCGCTCCCATATGCCCGGACGATGGGTGCCCGGATCACCTGACCAGTGAGTATGATACCTTTATTAGAATAGGAGACGGTAACTGTGTTATTCGTTGAGGTAGGTCAGGTGGGCTATTGAAGTAGCTTGAAAATATGTTTGACAGCAAGAAAGACCCAAGCTGCCTTGAGCAATGCGCACTGGGCTCGCGTATGTTCCGTACCTTCGAACCGCCATGACTGTAAAACTAAAGCCTCAAGAAGACACACTATATAAAATATAATAACACTACATAACACACAACACTAAACACACACACACACACATAACACTATATAATATTTATGTTATGTTATGTTATGTTATATGGACACACTTTGCTGTCAGCACTTGATACTTTATTTTTTATTTTATTGGACACACTGTATGGCAACCTGACCACGCCTCCCTCCCCTCACCTTGACCTGTAGTATCTACCATGCTCATTCTTATATTGTGATATGGGCATCCCTAATAAAGATGGTCTTATGCTACACTTAATCAAAATTGTAAGGTGATCGCAGTTGGCGCATGTGTTGTGGTAAATTACTCGTCTCGTATAAAAAAAAAATTGTGCAGGGATGGCTCTATTTTAGCGGACTGTACGAATGAAATCTACTGATAGAATTATACCTGAAAAACGTCTCATTATTCCAGAATGGCACAACCAAGCAGAATGCGACATATTCCGCGACCTGAAGCTCACTAAGGGTCTGCACCCCATGACCATGGTGCAGAACGTGGGCGCCCTCACCATTCTCAGGGTTCTTCTGAAGAGGTCTGACACTCAAAAGTGGGCGGAGTTCATGCAGCTTGAGACTCACCTCGAGGAGAGGAGGGACAGTGTTGTGTGGCAGTATTATGAGAATACAGTTCAGGTGGGTGTTTAATATTCTTCTTTTGTAGAGTCGATGGCATGTCAGTTTTACTAGCCATCGCGGTGAAGAGATTTGCTAACCACCATTAGAGGTTTGCTTGTATAATATTTTAAATTGTAAGATGCGTGTCATTGCCCTTCCTTGTATGGCATACTTTGGGCACTACTAGTGAATTGTCCAAATTTCACTATCATATCTTCCTGTTAATTTATCTGAGATCCTATCCTATCCTACTAATATTATAAAAATGCGAAAGTTTGCGAGAATGGATGTTTGTTACTCTTTTACGAAAAAACTACTGAACGGATTTCGATGAAATTTGGCATACAGATAGACCATGGCCTGGATTAACACATAGGGTACTTTTTATCCGGGTAACGCAGACGATGTCGCGGGCAACAGCTAGTACTTAATATAATAGAACTAGAATACTCTGTCTGACTATTTCCCGAGGAATATAGTGAGCATAAGCACAGTATAAGAAAGAGTATCTTGGCATTTGACTTATGCTATATGCACCCTGGAACGATTTAACATGTATGTTGCTAAAACTTTCTCTCTTTTCTCTTTACTCAAGCCTCTATATAAATTTTGTCTTTAAAGTATGTATGTCGCATTATTCAGAAACATTTTTTCTTCTTTGCAGTTCATAGAATCCCTCGGCCTTCTAGAACAAGTCAAAGACAAAAATCTGGTACAAAGAATTTGCGCGGCCATCGATGTGAATAGTTTCGAAGTTCGCGGCCCGCCAGCCCCGGCCATAGGGTGCTCAGAAATACTTCAAGGAATCTACCTGAAAGCAGCCCTACTCGCCCATGACTGTGTCGGGAACACGCACATGTCGATAAATGATAATAATATTCTAGTTTGTCACGCTAGCACTGATATTAAGAAGGGTGACATTATTTATTATAATTATACAGATCCTTTGAAGGTAAGCAAGGTATAAATATGAATAGACAAGGTGCTTTAATCGCAAAAAAATTGCAAGTAACACTATGTTTTAAAAGTATTTTAGACTCTTCAGTCTAAAATTTATATACATTATATAAATTTTAAGTAAGTACAAAGTGTCTACATTATTTTTAAAACAAATTTTTGTCTTTCGTTTTTAGTCAGATCCCTTATTTAAAAGCCAGACTAGACCCGAAAAATAATACGTCTCCACACATTGCGAAAAATCATTTAGATAGGTATTACAAGGCATGAACTTCAAACAATCAATTTTTTGATTTTCTCATCAGGCTTTACAAACTTTGCAATTTAATACAGAATGTTCTACGTTACTTGATTTTCCTCGGAAAAAACTCTGAGGTTTTGTACATCCTCCTATATGAAGACGATTCTATAAAAAGTTCCTTATTAAAAAATAAACACATTTCCAGGGCACAAACCTACGACAGCAGCATCTGTTAATCGGCAAGTACTTCAGGTGCACGTGCGCCCGCTGCTCGGACGCCGTCGAGATGGGCACTCACTTGAGCTCAGTGATCTGCACTCACTGCAAGACCGGCCTCGCCTGTCTAATTGGCGACGAGTGGACCTGTAACAACTGTCCGAAGAAACTTGAGCCTGAAATCACAGGGTATAGGGTTCAGTGTTGTATGGACAAGTTGGATGTTATAAGTAAGTGTTATTAGTGTAATTCTTAACAATGAGTTTGGATGGAAGTGTCCACGAAGTGTCGGTAAAGAGCGCCCTCGTAGGACGTACTTTGATCGGTAACGTCAAAGCTGAGGTACGGAGTACCTGTTCGAAACTGGCGGACATGTACCTACCAAAAAAATAAAAAAACCTGCTTTGGAGGCGCTATGATCAATTATAACCTTTAATGACAATATTTCGAGCACAACATTTAATTAACCGCAACATGGTGAGGTGTTTTATTTTTTTGAATAGGCTTAGAAGAGGTATGTAAGGATCAAATAAATAGCGCCCTAGTCTCTGCCTACCCCATTGGGAAAGAGATTACAGATAGATATTTAAGCGAAGAATCTATTTTTTTAAATTTTTAAACAAGAGGATAATATCGTGCAATATCTTTTCTTTTAGAAGACGAAGCTATCTATTTTGTATTCAACATTTATCACAAATTTTCAGATAAAAAGGATGAGAATGATCTAGAGGAGTACATAAGGAATGTCTCGCTAGTTCTAGCTCCGAACCACTACTTGCTGCTGGACGCGAAGCAGCGGCTCGCGGGCGTGCTGCGAGACTGCATCAACAGGGAGCCGCGCCCCACCAAGAAGATGCTGCGCCGCAAGATACAGCTGTGCAGGGAAATACTGCCCGTCATCGAGACGCTCACCCCGGGGATCTGCAGGACTAAAGGTAGGTTAGCGTTGAAATAATTGTAGGTAATCGAGAAAAAGAGTTACAACGAAAGGGTGCTGAAGCGATTCGATTCCATATATTGCAAAAGAAACGACTACTCTGAGACCAACACTAAAATTGGAAAAGTTTGATCTTTCATTATCATTGCATTACATCGTCGTCCGCCTTAGTCAGTATGGTCCGACAGCACTAGTCAGCTGGGTATTGGGATCCTCCATAATTTGCCACTGAAATAAATACAAATGAGTTTTTAAAAAGAAAAAGAAAAATTGACTAGTTAACAAAGAATGCGCATTTTATAGTGAGGGTATTTACCCTCACTATAAAATGCGCATTCTTTGTTAAGCCTATTTAGGCTCGTATGGTAAATGCGTCGACACGACTTAGATATTCAATGAAGTTTAATGATATGTTAGTATATTTAAACTTATAAAAGTTATATTTATCAGTGATCTAAATATTTGTTTATTTCCAGCCATTACTTTGTACGAATTACACGCGACGATTGTGCAATTGGCGAAGAAATTATTTGATTCGCGGGAAATAAATGGATCAGAGTATATGGTAAGATAAGAACATCATAGCAATCTTATAAAGTCTAAACAGAACTGTATCTTGGCAGGTACTAAAATTAAATTCACTTATTGACAGGATGAGCTTCTAGACGCAGAAAAACTTTTAAAACGAGCCTTAGAGATGTTGTTCATCGAGCCAGGCAACTCTCCGGAGGGCGAACTGTGTGCCAAGGCGTTGGAAGAATACCGGGCGTTGAAGGCGACCATGGGCAGTGTGCTGGACGGCCTGCACGCCGAGGGCAAGACCTACGTCAGTGCGGCCGATGAGAAAACACCCACGCAGGCTGCGCAGACTGTACTCTAAACTATTGTTGGTTATCGAAATATATTATATATTTGTTGTTCAGAATGGTGTTGTACTAATTTACCCCAATGCCCTCTTTATTTAAGCTTTTGATGTTTGCTCAAAGGCCTTAAAGCTATTTTCATAGAACACTTTTATAACTTAAATATTGTACCACAAAAAATAGTTTTTTTGTAGTTTATTGGAGTACCTAGCACTTTTTTAAGTTAGGCTTTCATTATTCAGAAATCTTTAATATGGTGATGAGGGCGGCACGGAACTGTAAAATTACTGTTTCGTGTACATAAATGGCACCGAATATAATATAAGTGTCATTGGTTATCTAATGATGACGTACTCGGAACATAATTTTATATTATTACTAGCGTTAACCCGCGACTTCATCCGCACAAATAGCTCTGTTGGAATAGCTCTAACCCCTGCGGGCACATAGTCGTGAACATAATTAAGAGTCTTGCCCCATGATTTATTTATCATCATCTCAGCCGATAGACGTCCATTGCTGGCTTTGAGTACAAAGTGCACGTATGCCCAGCGGGGCCCTTTATCCTAGGGCTTTGAAACCTAGCTCATCATTTAGTGCTTTCAGAATATGTATGGCTTATATTTAGTACTTCAAAGATAACGGAGTTATATTAAATCTAAGCTAGCGTCCGCCCAGCGGGGCCCTTCTTTATTATAGACAAAAATGATTAAAATGTTATACTAATATTTAGTGCTCTTAATTCCTATTAAAACTGTATAAAAAGATTTTATCTAGCTGCTTTGGTTTAAAGTTATTAACTTTTTAACTTCCAGCGGGGCCCTTTCTTGTTTGACTAGATAAGTAGCTGAAATTAATGTTGCTGTTTAGTGCTTGATGACAGGTATCTATCTGTATAGTTAAATTACACATTCTGCTTCTAATAACCCTAGAAAATGCAATATCTCTTAACCTTTCGTCTGTGTATGTTACGGATCCGTCCCAAAGACAATAGATATTCTATTGTGTCTGGAATACCCACATACGAAAGGTTAATAATGATTCATATAAAATGACATTTCGTGGACAGTCGGCATCAAAAGTAGATGAGAGCTTGTCCGTGGTTTTCTAGAGGATCGCTAAAGGGCGCTACGGTTTTCGTGAATAAAAGAGAAAATCTCAAATTGTATTTCTTTACATAAATATTGTCAATACTTCGAGGGCCCCGCTGGGCATACGTACACCATAGCAAATGGTCTAAGACTGCTGGACATAGGCCTCCCCTAAGGATCGCCATAACGATCGGTCCACATTAAGGAGGAACTACCTAAAACGTAGTGATTCCATTCTCTTTGGGCCTACCCATGATGCGCTTTCCGGTTTTTTTGGGTATTGTGGTTTATTCTTTATCTCCTCCTTCATGCTGGGCTAGCAAGTTGCACGTGATACGGCTATATCACGTGCCGTTCGTTCGCGCGCTAATAGAAGGAGCGGATGCGTGACATCGCTATATTACGCTGGCATACTAGGCATCTACGCTAGCTAGGATATGAGCAAATATATTAATTAATATTAATAACAAAAATACACAGTAGAAGTTATTAGCAATCTGGGTGTTATTGACGACCCGGTTGGTGTAGTTCGAGTCCCGGTTCGGTCATGGATGTTATATGTTTGTGCCGTTGTTAAATGATTCCCATCACAAAAAGACTAAGGCTTACTTGGGATAATGATCCCAAGTAAGGTATTCAAAACGGACACGAAGCCCATACAGCCACGTCCGATACTCGATTCGTTGTTGACGGACAATAACACCGAGGTTTCTAAATAATAAACCAACAACAATAAGAAAGGGCTTGTACTGTGTATTTTTACTAATAATATTAATTAATATTAATTGCCCATACCTATTTGACCCCTCTCTGGTCAACGCCATCTATCGAGAAATTATGAACTAACTTTTTTATTTTTTTTGCTTTTGGAAAATCCCTCATTCAAAGCCATCTGCCTTACGAGCTGCGTTCACGACCTTTGGGTGCGGTTGTTTTTTCAACACGCTCTATGGTACGGAACCGTTCACCGAGGCTCGGAACGGCGTTAGTGCGAAAAGTTGCACTCGGGGTGCACCTGGGGCGTAGGATCTGAACGCAGCCCAGCAGGGCCATAAAAATATTCAGTGCTGCCACACACAAAAATTCAAAATGTCAATGTCAATGTCACTTTGTCAATGACTTACTGAACTAAAATTACTTTTGGAATCTTTTCGGCGATATAAAACTAGGATTTATCTATATAAATAGCTAAAATTAAGACTAAATAAAAGAACTAAATGTTTATCTAAATAGAATAAGTACGCACTCATCATACCGACGACATTAATAGTGCGTTTCGGCTTCGATTTGAGGTATAGCAGTCCCTATTTATAACCTAGACGAATTATAGGTTTTCTCTCTGTAATTAGTTCTAAAAAAGGAATTATATTCTCAGCCCTATTATGGCGGACCAGTCTTCTATTCTGGCGCTAATAATACTCTCTATTGGAGTCACAGTGCACTTCTCTTTGCATAAGGTGGAGGAGGGGCATGTCGGCGTTTACTATCGTGTAAGTTGGTTAAACTACTTCATATAGCTATTGCTGTACAACAATATTGAATCCTAGTGGCACCAGCTGCCTTCGTAGCATATTAGCATTCATACCGGAATACATCATTAGTAAGTAGTTACCTATGTATTTTTAGCATGTACGTATTTCGGAAATTTTTCTGTAAATTTATATGTGATTTTTATAATATTAAATAAATTCTAATGACATTTTATCTTTTAGTTAGAGGAAAGACTTGTGCTGTGTAGTCCATACAAACATAGTCCCATGTTTCCTCCCTGGATAATGAGACTAGAGCAAACAAATTTTTACCATACAATCTATGTTTTGTATTTTTTGATACTTGAATTACTTAATTTATTTTATTTATTTTAACACTTTATTGTACACACGGAAATATAAATGAAAACAGCATAATAGACAATTACAAAGGGCGAGCTTATCTCTAAAGAGATTTCTTCCAGCAAACCCGTGAAAGAGAGAGAGCATATTAAGTGAGGCAGGCATAGTGTGCACATTTAACAAATAAAACAGTATTTAACACTAATAAATAGATATGATTATATAAAGATACAGGTATATACATACATACATACATACACATATATATTAAGAACTAGGAGTCTTCGAAAATGATGAAAAATAGCTTAATTTTACCTCTGTGTTCAAACATCCAGCAAGCAAACTTGACATATATAAACAAAAAAAGGATAACATACAGACATTCTTTCTTTCTTTTTATGTCAGTGGTTCTTCAGTGATGTTTTTATATTTTGGTAGCCATAGTAGACATAGCCAAAGTTTTTCTCATATTATTCTTGAAAGAATTATTAAAATCTGTTTAGTTTTGGAGGTGGCAACAGGGGAACATGAAGCTGTGATTTCACCCATTTTATGTATGTAAAATCTGTCTGCGCTGCAGTTCACTTTCGCACTGGTAGCTTGATTGCTATTCTTCAAATTTCTCTTAATAATCTGTTTTTTTCTAGCACAGCAAAAGACCCTCCTCTAACAAATAAGATTGAGAGGGAGTGCACTACCCTTCCATTGTTTTTTATTTTTATTTGTATTATTCCAGGGAGGTGCATTGCTACCCGTCACTAGTCAGCCCGGGTTTCATATGATGATACCTCTACTAACATCATATAAACCTATTCAGGTAGATATAATGAAGTCCATTTATAATAATACTGCCTCCATGGTCTAATGGTTAAGAGCATTGGGCTCTCGACACGGAGGTCGTGGGTTCGATTCCCGCGGGGGACACCTAGTGATATGTCACTTTGTGCGTTTTTCCCCAGTTGGTTACGACATTGCAAGTTGAATCACCTGATTGTCTGAAAAGAACTGATTGTCCCGGCTACTATCTCTGGTGTTAGTAGTTGTTACATAAAAACGACGTCAGAGGCCGTAAGGCGGTCTAAAAAAAAGGGCTTGCTAGTTGCTGCCTTTACAATAAGAAGAAGATTTATAATAATAAATAACAATGCCGCAATTTAGTTCAAGTTTTAAAGTTCAAATTAAAGGTTTTCCTATTATATTTTCTTCAAATTAGTTAATGTAAAAATATCAAATATGGATATGAATAACTCTCGAAAGATAGCCATGGAATTCTGTGAAAAATAGTAGGAAGCCTAGAAAGTAAAAATTTTGCAGAAAAGGGTACTCAAATAAAAAAACCTAAACGGTTCCAAAGCTTTTACATTACCAACTGATGATCATAGGCCACAAAAACATGGCCAGTATGCTCAAGAACCAGCCTAGTGGGATGGTTTGTATCACATTCCGACGGAATTACCATACCATCGGGTTTCATATCTTTTGATGAGCAGAGCAGTGTTAAATATAGAGCGAGGCCATCCTATGAATGTTGTTATTATATTTTCAGACAACTCTTCAAACAGATGAAGTGAAGAATGTACCGTGTGGCACAAGTGGGGGCGTCATGATATACTTTGAGAGGATAGAGGTTGTCAACAAGTTGGAGCCTAACATGGGTGAGTTGTGTTCTCGTTGGCTCACATTCCTTCACTTTATGATGACCATACCCATTATGGTTCCTGACAGTTTCCTAATCTACTATTTTCTATTTAGATTATTTTGTGTATTTCACTAGTAATCACTAACCTTCCACTTATGGATAATCAAACTATAGGGCTTTAAGGTGGTTTCAGTCCATACAAAAGTTTGACGCACAATACGCGTAGAGGGAATTAATAAAAGTAATATTTTATGTATGGGAAAATAGTTTAGAAAATCTAGTTGCCGCGTCACAAATAACATTTGCAATTTATAATATAATGAAGAAGACAAAGCTTTTAAAATTTTGTATGAAAAATTTCAAAGCTTTATAACTTCGTAATTATTTTATAAATTGCAAATGTTATTTGTGACGCGGCATATAGATTTTCTAAACTATTTTTCCATATATACAAAGCTACTTATATTAATACCGTCTACACGTATTATGCATCATAGTTTTGTTGATTGATTGGTTTGATTGCTATTGATTGCTATTGATTGCTATTGATTGCTATTGATTGGTTGATGGACACTAAACCTTACCTTCAATGATGGTATGCAACCATACAATAACTAATTTACTAGAGTTGTTAATTATTCATAAGATTGCTAAAAAATGTACGAATACAAAGTAGTATTCCATAGGTATAATATTGTTTACAAGGCTCGTTTCACCCATAGTGATGATGTGAGCCTTATAGGTTTTTTTAGGGCATGGCGCAGCCCAACAAACTGGTATAAGCTTACTGCTCTGCTAGCAGAGGTTCAGCCAACCAGCAGTAGTTTAACTGCCTATTGTGTAACAATTACTTGTTCCGATAATTCGATTCCACCTTATTGCATACTGTGCATAGTTGGGAAAAATATTAGTAAAAGCCTTAACCAGCGACTTCGTCCGCACAAATTATATACCAGATTTTAAGTCAGATCATAAGCCATCAAACAAAAAAAGTTTCATCAAAATCAGTTCAGTAGTTTTTGCATGATGCTCGTTCAAACAAACAAACAGACAGACAAAAAATCCAAAAGTTGTTGATATGGAATCAGGGACACCTAAAAACCATATCGTTACTTTTTTTTGTTAATATCTTCAATGTACAGACACACTTCTGTTACAGTTTTATAATAGTATAGATTGCAATACAAGATTCTTTATTATATGTTGTCGCCGCGCCGATGAGATGTAAATTACGATTTCATACTAGGTACCTTTATGTGCAAAATTATACACAAGAAATTTTACCTATTCTTGACCATATACCTTGATTTCAGTACTGGATGTGGTGCGTAACTTCACGGCGGACTATGACAAAACTCTGATATTCAACAAGGTCCACCATGAGCTGAATCAGTTCTGCAGTGCTCATACCTTACACGAAGTGTACATTGATCTCTTTGATCAGATTGATGAGAATTTACGAACGGTAAATATTATTGCCTTTTACCACAGATTACAAAGTTACTTTCTACGAAATGAGCAAAAGTATATCTAAGGCGCGGTTTATATAGAAGAGTCGTGGCGCGGCAATATAAACCTTATAGTACATAGCATAGCGTCGAATGGAGAATTACGCCAGAGCCTCCAGGCGACGCGGGCACGACTTTCCTTCACGACGCTATTCTACGTACTATAAGGTTTATATTGGTGTTACTTTGACAATCCGCCACCGCCACACGTCACTCCTGTATAAACGGCACCTAAGGGGCTTGACTCAGCGTTGTTTTTACGTCGACAATCTGTCCGGCGCATCGCTTACGATGCTCCAAAGTGTAGGTACTTATCTCGGTAACTTGTGACTTAACATACTTTTGCTTGCATATAGGGTCCTAAAAAAAATCAGCTGTCCCATACATTTGGCTCGAGTAGATTCGGAGTTTTGTATGTGACAGCAGATTTTTATTTTCGCAATTTCGATGTTGGTCCCACAGAGAAAGTTATTCAGTTTGATGGTCTGATCATCCTCTTATAAAACTGTCAGCATATTAAGTTGGACCCTGTATATCATTTGATTTCTACGATAAGGTATACCATACACAACCCATAAATGTCCATAGATAATTTGGTATCTTTTCTGGAGCTTCCGCACTGTAGGCACTATGGTATGTATGGTCCTATGGTACTCTGGGACACTCCCCACTACGTTGCTATGATCAACAATAATAATTCTAATTGTTTTATTTTCCAGGCTCTTCAAAAAGATCTCCATGAAATGGCGCCAGGTCTAAGAGTGCAAGCTGTGCGCGTCACAAAACCGAAGATACCAGAATCTATCCGCAAGAACTACGAGCTGATGGAGGCCGAGAAGTCCAAACTACTAATTGCAGCACAACATCAAAGGGTAAATTAATCTGCTACTCCATCGATAATACAAATAAAATGTATAGATACTATAGATTAATTGAATATCTAAATTAAGTCTTTGATTGTTAGTTTACCTACAAGGAAAGTTTTTGTTTGCAGGTTGTAGAAAAAGAAGCCGAGACGGCTCGTCGAAAAGCAATTATTGAAGCTGAAAAAGAAGCCCAAGTGGCCAAAATTCAGTATGAACAAAAAATTATGGAGAAGGAATCTCTACAGAAAATAGAAGTGATTGAAGACAGCATTCATAAAGCTAAACAGCAGACAAAAGCAGAGGCTGATTTCTATCATCTGAAGAAGCAGGCAGAAGCAAACAAACAGTTGTTGACAAAAGAATATTTAGAGTTGAAGAAATATGAAGCTCTTGGTCATAATAATAAGATCTACTTTGGTAATGACATTCCTACCATGTTTGTTCAAGCGAATGTTGGCGAGAAAGGTGTTCAAGTTGAATGAGAACTCAAAATGGAACTATCAACTGCAACTAGTCATTCTAAATAACAGATGTTATCTCATAAAGACATTTACCATGTGTGATTGGCGGAGAATTATGTACATTTGTGATTGTTGTGACAAGAATTTGTTGTTTTCTACAACAAATTTTTGACAAACAAAACGAAAGACAACATGAAAATTGTAAATAGGGTTTTATGTGTAATAAAAATAGTTTGTTTAAAAACTGATTTTAATGAAAGTTTTACTTATGAATTAAATTACAAAGATTGTTTAGATTTTGTTGAAAGCAGCAATGTCTACGGACTGGACGAAGTCTTCAAATTCCTGGATGGTCTCTGTGAGGAGGTCGACGGATACTTTGTCGTCTTCAATGACGCACATGATTTGCAGTTTGTTGATGCCGTAACCGACTGGCACAAGTTTGGAGGCTCCCCAAAGGAGACCATCCATTACGATGGATCGTACACGTGTTTCCATTTCCTTCATGTCAGTTTCATCGTCCCAAGGCTTAACGTCGAGGAGTATAGATGACTTGGCAATAAGGGTGGGTTTCTTTGATTTCTTGTCGGCGTATGCTTTGAGACGTTCCTCACGGACTCTCGCTGCCTCTGCATCCTGTAAGAATTTTACATTTTTATTTGATAACAAAGAATGTTATACAGGATGTAAAAAACACTAGTACTATTTTAAGGGGTGGTTTATTTACCAACCAACTGAACAACTTTCTATATGGAGCTAACTAACATGGAGAAAAAAAAAAACTGCAGTTACAAAACTCCCTACCTACCTAACCGACAAAAATTTATGGGACCGCTGTTTTTTTTACGTTGTCTCCATAGTGAAAGTTTAGTTTAACCTCTAGTCTGTCGGAATGCAGATCTCGTCCAGACATAATACATTTTCTATTGTGTCTGAAATCTCAACAGATGAGGGATTAATAGTAGACTAGGATGTGGTTTCTAAACCATATAAATATTATTAGGGAATTTGACTACAAGTATTAACAATTTTTTTTCCTAAAAATTAAAGTGGCTGGACCAATTCACAATTTAAACAATAATTAGTGTTGGTGAAGAAGGGCCAAATAAAATGTACCCGAAACCGATGAGCTTGTACGAAGAAACTTATGGATGTTGAAGAGGCGAAAGATGTGTGTCAGAATCATAGCGTGTCGATCTGTTGTCTTTGCCTACCCCAGTAGTGGGACATAGGCGTGAGCATATGTATGTATGTATAAGTGTTAGTAAAAAAAATTAACTATACTAAATATGTAGTGTTATCTTCTATAATAAAACTTTCTACATCAAAATCTTATCTTATAAAACCCTAATAACTACTTATAGCTCCGTAGTGTGAGAACCTTATCCTGCTACCTACTTAACACTTTGGGTCATGCCAAAACCACGTCAGATGCCATAAGGTTTGAAGATACACACGATAAGGAACACTTTGGGTGCTGACGACCTACGTCATAAGTTAGCAATAAATTCGCAAAACGTATTGCGCACGAATCGCCGGTGAGTCAGGATTGTATCGCATTCCAGTGTTAGCACTGCACGAGTATCATTGTTTTGAGTTTAGCAGCGAAAGTGTTGATAACTAATTGACAAAATTTTTTTTTTAAAACACTGGGTTAAAGAAATGAATTTTCACTAAAAAGACTAACCTCTTCTTCATCTCCGGAGCCGAATAGATCGACGTCATCATCATCATCGTCCTTCTGTGCCGGGGCCGGGGCCGTGGGCTTGCCGCCTGCCGTCAGTGGGCTCACTCCCGATGCCCACGCCTTGCGCTCGGCGGGTGTGTACGAAGCGATCTGGTTGTACCAACGGAGCGCGTTCTCCAGGCTGGCGGCCGGCGCCTTACCTACTTGCTCGAACACCTGCACATCGGCTTGAGATGGAGTGTACCTAGATATAATTAAAAGTCAAGGTCATTAATAGAAAGATAAAATTGGGGGTTTATTAACGGGTTCCTACAATCTGCTAGGTTGACGTGGTACGATTCCAACCTCAAAAGCTAAACCAAAATTGACTTACCCGGACAGGTAACTCTTGTCAGCCAAATATTTGTTCAGATCGTTAAGACCCTGTGCGGTTTTTACGTCTCCGATGGCCATTTTATTGAGGAAAATTTGATTTTTTTCAACACGCACCACACGGCCCGGCTGATTAGAAAATGAGAGAAAGAAAGAGACATCAGACAGTATATTTTAGAAAGAGACAAAGAAAGAACGAATGACCATAGACAAAAGCATAGATTTTTTTTGTATTTGTGTAGAGGTGCTACTTTTTCGGGAATAAACCGCTATTCTGGTGAATTTTTAATTCAGAACGCGACCAAGATATTTTGACAGATCTTGCATCTGTCATCCGTTTACGAAAAAATTATAAAACAATTTTAGGTTCGATTTTTACGAAATTACGACGTATTACACTCAAGTAATTTTAAAATATTGTAAATTAATTACAAAATTATCAAAGGATTTCATTTTTACTAATTCTGTTACAACTTTGATTAAGGTTAAGTGTATCAACTTATGTAACAATAACAGAAGATATTATCGCATTTTCGAATCGAAAACACCTTTTCTTTATTTACAGCTGTTTCTTACCTGAATTAAACCTATAACTGTATTCAGAATAAGCCTAAGTGTTGATAATTGCAGTGTAAGTGCGTCGCTAAGTGGTTGACATTTTGTGTAGGTATGCTGCGCCAGCCGCTAACCCGGGCGCTCGCGCTGGGCTCGCCAACACGCGTGGCCCCGCTGGCCGTCCGCCGTGTGGCCGACCAAGCCCAGGCACAGCCCGAGAAGGTCGAAGTCTTTATTGATGACAAACCTGTTTATGTTGCTCCGGGCACCACTATATTGCAGGTAATCTCTATTTAGTATTTATTATTTATAAATAACTATTATTTGTATTTTATAAATAACTAGCCCCGGCTTCGCACGGTTGCAAAGCTGATGTATTATATACATATAAACTTTCCTCTTGAATCACTCTATTTATTAAAAAAAACCGCATCAAAATCCATTGCATAGTTTCAAAGATCTAAGCATACATAGGGACAGACAGCGGGAAGCTTTTATACTATGTCAGTAGTGTGACACTTCACCATACATTGTCCTGGTACTAAACTGTATCTTATGCTTTTTAATTATGGAAACCTGGACATAATGACACAAACAAAACCCAGTTCCAGCTTAGAATAAACCACCCCATTTCTTCCTGCGACCAAGCATGTATCCTGGACGGGAGAGAGGAGGGATTTACCCACTCCTCCGAAATCCGAATATTTGTATGGAACAGTAAATAATAAAATAAAAAATAAAAATGTTTATTATTTTCTCAATATTTTTACATAGGTAATTTGAGTTGAGATCCACCCTTCAAGCATGATAAATGCTTGTATTCGGAGGAACTCGCAACTTCCCACGGTTACAAATTGTTTAGGTATATTGAGACAAGCCAAATAGGTAACAATTAATAGTGATTGATTACAGCTATAATTTTTTCATCTTTTTTACTAAAGATAAAGAAACTCTACCCCTCTGTGAGACGCAGTTTCTTTACTCGAAATACTAAAAGAAATGTTATCCTGTAGGAGACACATATGACTCACATTGAAAAAAATACAATTTTTATTATGCACAGAAAGGAGAACCTGGCTCCACCTTAATTGAAGTTGCATATAAACATATACATAAGCATCTATTAAAGCTTAGTTTCGCACTCTTAGAGCTTCATTTCATTCAGAAAGAAGATCTTAAGTCACTATGACAATTTGATGAAGATTCAGTCATAAGACTAATGAAAATAAGGTTGAATTTAATTTAATCATGTTTTTTGGTCGCACTAGTTCTCAAACGAATTAGTCCTTGTGCAATTTCTACTGGTTCTTTTTTTCTGTGATTAGAAATATTTCGAAGTTAGACCTCATAATATTTTTAAATGTGTTTTTACAGGCATCTGCCCTAGTCGGCGTTGAAATCCCCCGATTCTGCTACCATGAGCGGCTGGCCGTAGCCGGTAACTGCAGAATGTGTCTCGTAGAAGTAGAGAAGTCTCCAAAACCCGTCGCAGCTTGTGCCATGCCCGTCATGAAGGGAATGAGAGTGAAGACCAACTCTGACTTGACGAGGAAGGCCCGTGAAGGTGTGATGGAGTTTCTTCTAGTCAACCATCCTCTGGATTGCCCTATCTGTGATCAGGGAGGAGAGTGTGACCTCCAAGATCAGTCGATGGCCTTTGGTTCTGATAAAAGTCGTTTCACTGACATTCATTTCTCGGGAAAGCGGTAAGTAGTTTTATATTGCGGTAAGGGGTAGCCCTTTATTTTTTTTTATTTTAACAGATTTAATTTTTGATTTGATTTGTTCATAGGTTTCAAGAAGTTATATCATTTTTTTTTTTTAAATTTTTTTAAAGGGACTTTTCTACAAAATGTTATGTACATGTCAGTCCCATCGTACCTTATGTCTAAGTTCATATCATACACACATAATATTACAACTATTCAGGGTGGACAGATACTTTGCTACAAAGATCAACCACTGTTTATCAAAGACCATTTCAAGAAGTATGCTATTAAATATTAATTACTATCTCACAAAAGAACTCAGAATGTAGCAATGTTTCTGTCCACCCCGAAAGGGATTATAGTTGTCAGTTTATGTATGTATGTCTCACAAAACTTGCAGAATCATGTTAATTAATCTCACAAGCTACAATCCCTTCAACAACAATTTAAGGATCAAAAATTATTGAAGATGTAGAGTTCGCTTCCTTTATATTATTATTTATTCATATTAAGTTTTCTTATTTTTATTATATGATACCTGACTGACTCAGTTTCCGTCAAGGACATTCTTTCATCAAGATAGTCCCTAATAATGTACTACATATTTGAAGCTTTGTATGCTTTATGCTTTTGAGATTATGGAAATAATTAAGCTGTAGTTGATTTGTTGCATAATTTCCTTCTGATTAAGTAATCACAAAATTAAAAGTTATTTTTATTTACTTTGTGTACATATTGAAATATAATGTTGCCAGAGCTGTGGAGGACAAGGACGTGGGTCCTCTGATCAAGACCATCATGACCCGTTGTATCCACTGCACGCGTTGCATTCGGTTCGCTTCCGAAGTGGCCGGCGTTGATGACTTTGGTACCACCGGCAGAGGCACTGAAATGCAGGTACATTCGTTTTTGCAGTTATTATGAAAAGATTTCTTTTTAATTCTATTTTTAAAGTTATGATACTCCCATTGTGCCTTATGTCTAGATTTTACCTACTTAGTTATAACGAATATCCCTCAAACGAAGACTGATTGACAAGTGTATCCTGCCTATCCTAACCTACGGTGCCCAGACCTGGTCTCTCACTGAGTCTCAAAAGTCCAAACTCAAGGTTTGCCAGAGGGCAATGGAGCGTAGTATACTGGGTGTTAAAAGAACGGATCTGCAAAACTGCAAAACACGAATAGCCGAACAAACCGCCAGATTAAAGTGGGATTGGGCCGGCCATGTCTGTCGGATGTACCAGAAAAGGTGGGCAAGAATTTTAACGCCCTGGATCCCAGAAAACGGTCGTCGGCGTCCAGGTCGTCCTAGGAAGAGGTGGCGGGACGATCTGGATGCTTTCGATGACGCGTGTCCAGAGCATGCTCAGGACAGAGATAATTGGAGGATGAAAGGGGAGGCCTTTGCCCAGCAGTGGGATGAACTGGGCTAGTAAAAAAAAAGTTACAAAGGAAGAGGTACAAATTTATTTTGCAAGTCATGTTTCTGAGTTCTAAGGTTGCATTTTCGGTAGTAACTATAATAATCTGTGGTTGCGTAACATAATACATATTTATAATTTAATGACTCAATCTTTACAGTTTTTCAAATTTGGTGTTTTGTGAATTGATCTTCATTTCTGTTCTATCCATAGGTATAAATATATAAGTCTATGATTCTATCATATATGTAATTTTAATAGCAGATTTTTTTAAATGATTGTCTTGTGGTCTTCTTATTAGCTTTTGGGAGTGCTTCTGATACTTTATGATATGAGCGAGCAACCGTGCTATTGGTGCTGCCTCGCAGATGCCATTCATCAGCATGATTGCTACAGCAACATGAATTTCACAAGTTATTTAATACTGAGATATTAATATTAATTAATATTGCAGGTTGGAACATACGTAGAGAAGATGTTCCTCTCGGAGCTGTCTGGTAACATCATTGACCTCTGCCCTGTCGGAGCGCTCACCTCCAAACCCTACAGCTTTGCTGCACGACCCTGGGAAACCAGGAGGGTGAGTTCCTTGCTTTAGCAAAATAGTCTTTGAAGGCTTGATGATATGGTGTAATTTACATTTTGTTGGATTATTTTGTAAAATATTCTTTAAAGTAACAGTTTCATGCATCATCAGCACCCATATGATTCTTTACTCACTTATAAGGGTAAAATTAATATCATTGTTTGACCATAATGGACTATTGTTATATCTTAAAGGTGATGGAAAGCACCGGACATGCAAGGTGCACAAAATAGATTTTTGCGGATATTTGGGAGGCCTATGTCCAGCAGTGGTTGTATTTTGCCTGAAATTAAGATCGATTCATTGACTTAAAGGATTTAATTTAAGGAATGTTTCATTAGAGTTTGGTTTCGTTTTCAGATCGATTCCGTAGATGTGTTGGACCCGCTGGGTAGCAACATCGTTATCGCTACGCGCACCAATGAAGTGCTGCGTATCCTTCCTAGGACTAATGAGGTACAGTACGACCAGGAAAATAATTCCGCTCGTCAATCTTCGTTTGCGCAGAGCAGGCCCGAGTCCCCGACAAAACCCGAAGTCATTTAGTAATCAAAAGTTGCAAAGTCGGATCGCAGCGAAAATGGCGGGAAAACAAATTAGCCAATAGCGTAATCAGATTGAAGGTGGCGCATCCTGATTGGTCAATATAATTACGCGCACTTTTTAATTTTGTCAACTGCGCAGGTACATCGGTAAGACTTATAAACCTGGTACTACTGTAAGTTCATCGAGGATTTAATTTAATACAGGTTCAACATGCATTTTTTCAAATGCTTAATGATGATTTGAGACTTTTTAAACTTCTTTTAATTTATCTGAGAAGAATAGAAGCTTTATCATCAACATTTGTGTGCACGAATTTTATGATATAATGGTACATTTTTGTTGTATTATTTTAACATTTTACTGTACACACAGACACTTTGATACAAGATACAATACAAATAATAGAGAAACCGACGAAGCTTAGCATGACGCGGATTTTTGACTATACAGGGTCCTTCTTAATATGCTGACACTTTTTTAAGGGGATGATCACTGATCAGACCAAAGAGTAATATAAGTATACGAGCGTTAACCCGCGAATTTGTCCGCACAAGTTATATACCAGATTTTAAGTCAGATCATAAGCTATCAAACAAAAAAGTTTCATCAAAATCGGTTCAGTAGTTTTTGCGTGATGCTCGTTCAAACAAACACAAAAACAAACTCCAAAAATTGGTGATATGGATTCAGGGACACCTAAAAACCATATCGTAACTTTTTTTTGATAATATCATCAATGTACAGACAAACTTTCTGCTACAGTTTTATAATAGTTTAGATTAGAAAAGAGAACCCACTCGTAGCAACATTATGCATCCACCTTATGTCAAATTGAAAGCTAGCTAGCGCCATCTATGTTTTACCGACAATAATTCAAGCTATACTATACATACCTACTTATATCTACTCATACCGATTGATATTATTGTTTTGAATGCTAGTTTTGGTTCAATCCCGCACCGATCGAGTGAAATTCCAGTATCCCTACTATTCCTGTAATCTGAACATTGGTTAGAGAACAACAGAAACTCCAGAACATCACTAAATCGGCACGAAATGTAACGAAAACTACAAACAACACGCACATTACGCAAGATAGGTACCCATTTTGCGAATTTGTTAATTTGACATTGACATAGACAATAAAATCTTTTTTTTTCATAATTCGGCGGAGTATTTACAAGATGGCAGCACATTCTATGCAAACTGAATCGGAAAAAGCCACCAAAAGGCGATTGTCCTCCGCCTGGATCGGACCATCAAACTGAACAACTTTCTCTAGGGAACCAACGTCGAAATCGTAAAAAAAAAATCTATTGTCCCATTGGGCTCGAGTAGGTTTGCAGTTTTGTATGGAAGAACAGATTTTTTTTCGCGATTTCGATGTTCCTGCCATAGAAAAAGTTATTCAGTTCGACGGTCTGATCATCCCATTAAAAAGTGTCAGCATATTAAGAAGGGCCCTGTATATCTTTTTTGACTAAGCATAGGAATTATTTACTGTATGGTTAGGTTCTTTGGATATGGGTATCTTATTGACTTTATGAAATTATCTTGTTTTTTCTTTCTCTGTCGTGTTTGTTCGTGTTCTTGTTATTTTCTTTCACTAATAAATGTAGAGAAGACATTTTCACAGGGCGGCCTTATCCCCGAAGAGATTTCTTCCTGTAGACCCGCAAATCACAAGGTAAAATTAATTTCTAATGTTGTTATATTCGATGTACCAGGAGATCAACGAAGAGTGGTTGTCGGACAAGTCTCGGTTCGCGTGCGACGGCCTGAAGCGGCAGCGGCTCGTGACGCCCATGCTGAAGGACAGCCGCGGCAACCTGACGCCCTGCGACTGGGAGGACGCCATCGTGGCCGCCGCACGCGCCCTCAGGGACTGCCCCGAAGGCAAGGTAACGTTGCTGAACTACATCTTATTGTGGCGCCCGCTGCCTGCGCGCATACCTTAACAGCGAATTCAATTAGGGTACTCCCCCCCCCCCGCATACCGCTGGGCTTCGCCGCTATAAATTTTGTTACACTATGGTTGTACTGCGTGCGCACCGCTCAATCCTCACGATGAAACAGGGGTTAAACATTTTTTAAATGCTTCTGTCTTGAGACATATGCGTTCAAAGTAAAACTGATGAATGAATGATGAAGTTAATGATGATAGCTCTTAATAAGAAGTACCTGGGCGATCGAGCTTTGCACGGCGTCTTAGGAATATGAAAAATATGATTCGAAAAAAAAAGTTTTTTACTACGCCATATCGAAACAGCAGTAGGCTGTAATGTCCATGCTACCTGGATTTATTATATAAAGAAGTATTTGCAGGAATATCTCACAAAGTATTAGATAGATTATAACGAATGCTGTAGCCGCTACGGCATTCGCTATAATCTATCTAATACTTCTTATCAAAGTGTGCTAGTGAAGTTTACACCACACTCCCCCCAGCTGCTGGCGGTAGCGGGTGACCTAGCGGACGCAGAGTCTCTCATCGCGCTCAAGGACCTCACGAACCGGCTCGGCTCTGAGGACACCTGCACCGAACAGTACTTCCCGCTAGATGGCGCCGGCACTGACCTGCGCTCCTCTTACCTGCTCAACACCACGATTGCTAGTAAGTCTGTTTGTTTAGTTTTACACATATTTGGCAAGATAAGGCTTTATGCAAGTCGAAGGTAGAGTTTCGGCACTTCCTAGGAGAGGCCTATTTTCAGCAGTGGATGGATGACAAGCTGATGATTTTGACGATGCAAGCTAAAACTTCAGATTTATTTCCATAAATGATCCACACACGAAATGGGATAAAGCCAATTTAAATTAATTGAAATATTAGTATTGGTGAGCACAGCACAATGCAAATATCTATAGCACGACAAGTTAGGATTGTATCTCATCTGGCATGAAATCGCATTTTATCACGCTCTATCCTTTTCAGTCGTTCGGGAACGTCATTTGCTAGAGCGAGGAAGATAGCAAGAATCCGATAGCACGCGGTAGCACCGGCAGTGCTGCGACCTTTCTCGCTCTAGCAAATGACGTTCCTGAGCGACAGAAAAGGATAGAGAGTGAAAAAATGCGATTTCGTGCTGCCAGATGAGGCTCAACCCTTAGCCGGCCCGGCTCGGCCCTCACTAAATACATATAATGACAGACGACAAATAGACGGACATAATTCTAGTTAAGATTTTAAATAAATTTAGTTAAGATTTTAAACTTTATTCTATTCTTTCGATTTGGACTAGACAATCTGTGTTACGGCCAATGTGTAAATTCCCTGATGGAAAGTTGACCACTAATTCGCACTGGGCCTATTTGGTGGAGTACGGAGAACTCTCTCTTGACCTTAAAGGAAGCCTGTGCCCTGCAGTGGTATCCTACAGGCTAAAAGTTTCTTGTGATATGTTTCCAGACGTTGAGGACTCGGACTACGTGCTCCTGATCGGCACCAATGTCAGGTTTGAGGCGCCGATGCTGAATGCGCGCATCCGCAAGGCGTTCATACACAAGGAAACTGACGTCGCCTACATCGGGCCCAAGATTGACCTCACCTACGAATACACGGTCAGATTAATACTTCATTTCTTCAAGTAACCGTTGAAATTATGCGGCGTAATTTCTTGTCTTTATTTGATGGGTCAGAATGAGAAATTATTCAAGCTCCAGTCAACATAACTGTGATGAGATTATATAAATTTTTAGTTATTCCCAAAGGACACAAAAACAAAAACAATTTCCCAATTACAAAAAACCAAACTTCCTTCCTTCCTTCCTTACTATTTTTTAACAATTATCTTTTATGTATTCATAATGAATAAAAATGGTTTAATCTTCTTCTAATTTTCTTATATATTAAATTCTTCTAATATATTAAATATTAAACTACTGAATCGACTTTGATGAAACTTTTTTGTTTGATAGCTAATGATCTGACTTAAAATCTGGTATATAATATGTGCGGACAAAGTTGCGGGCTAACGCTCGTATACTATAAAAATATCTTCTTTACAGCACGTGGGTGACTCAGCGTCAATAATAAAGGAGCTCGCGACCGGCACCTCCTCCGACGAGGTGATGAAGCGACTCCAGCAAGCCAAGCGACCGGTCGTCATCCTCGGCGCCGACCAGCTGAAGACACCAGAGGGCGCCGCTATCCTGGCATACACCCAGGAGCTCGCCTCGAAGCTGCAGGAGAATCTAGAAGACAAGGAGTGGAAGGTACTTTGTTACTTTAGTAAACAACCTCAAAAGTATAACCAGCTGAAGACATGGTACTTCCTTTACTTCGTTTCGCCCTTATTTGAGATACTTGTGGCTCCAGTGGGACGTAGGTAGGTTTAAATATAAGATAAATATTTTGTTTTGGGAAAGCTGAGGCCGCTTGTCTATCATCCAAACATCTAGATCATCCCGTTACCTCTTCCAAAGTTGACCTGGACGCCGACGATCATTTTCTGGGCTCGATGGCTTTTTACACAAAACAAATTTTGATACGAAAGTTTAGTCTCCTTCCCTGATACGACATTTTTTATTTCTATTTTTATTGGGAAAATAAACAGCGTAATACAAAAGAAACTATTCCTTAAACTAAGACAGTTATTAGGCCAATTACAGATTTTCCTCAGTTAATTTAATTACATTATATTATAACTGAGCTAACGTATCACCTGCAACAATGTTAGATCATATTCATTATACACAACAATAGAACACTACAACCCACGGAAGAAGATAGCCAAAACTTGGTAGTGATGAGTCCTTGAACATGTACGGAGCAAAATGGGGAGATCTAATAGAACTAGGGGAGGGGGTCCAGAGACTAAATACCACGAATAGAGTCCAAACGTAGGTTAATGTGGTTTCTGCTTCTTGCAGGTGCTGAACGTGCTGCAGCGCACGGCGTCGCAGGTGGCAGCCCTGGACCTGGGCTACAAGCCGGGCGTGGGGGCGGCCCTACAGGCCGGCCCGCGCGTCGTATACCTCCTCGGGGCAGACGCCGGAGTCGTCACCCGCGAGGCTCTGCCCGAGGGCGCCGTCGTTATCTACCAGGGTGAGTGATGGTGGGGCTAAGTAGCTGCAATAGGGCTACGAGTAGGGTTACTAGGGCTACGAGTAGCTTCACTAAGACTACTGAAAAAACTCTGACACCAGGGCTCTGCCCAAACTATAAGAAGACTAAGACTACTATTGAAATCAAATTAAAGATTGAAAAATTTGTCTCAGGCCGGAATTGAACCCGCACTTTTCCAAACCGGGGAACTGCGTTATCCAATTTCGCCACCGAGCCCACTACCAAGAGAACGAAATTTTCAATCTGTTGCGTCTTAAGGGGACGTGAGCGCCATCTACTGGTAGTTATTACAAACTAACCAACCCGCAAGTCCAGCATTACAACTGGAATTCATACGATATAGATGACACACCCTGTACTAAATTCAAATATTATTGATTTTAAAACATGTTACAGCCATGTTGTGCTATTTCGAATCAAATTAAAGATTGAAAAAATTGTCTCAGGCGGGACTTGAACCCGCACTTTTCCAAACCGGGAACTGCGTTATCTAATTTCGCCACCGAGCCCACTACCCACGAAGAAGCTAGTTTTCATTGTACTTTTTTTAGAATTTTGTCCTATCGTAATGTTTTTATAAACATTGTGGCAGGTCATCACGGAGATGCGGGTGCCCAGATAGCGGACATAGTCCTCCCGGGCGCCGCCTACACTGAGAAGAGGGCGACGTACGTGAATGCAGAGGGTCGCGCTCAGCAGACACTCATGGCAGTCTCACCACCAGGACAGGCGAGGATCGACTGGAAGATCATCAGGTAATTCAGGAGATTTTACTTGTCGGCAGCAGATAGCTGTGTTTACTCGCGTTGAATTTGTTTCACTGGGGCTATGAGTTGGTTCCCTAGGCCTACTAGGTTCACTAGGGCTATTAGTAGTTTACTGGGGCTAAGAGTAGGTTCACGAGAGTAATGGTAGGTTCATGAGGGTAAAAGTAGGTTTACTAGGGTAATAGTAGGTTCACGAGGGTAATAGTAGGTTCACTAGGGTAATAGTAGGTTCACGAGGGTAATACTAGGTTCACGAGGGTAATAGTAGGTTCACTAGGGTAATAGTAGTTTCACTAGGGCTATGAATTCCTTCCCTGGGGCTAAGATTTGTTTCACTAGGGCTGTTAGTAGTTTCACTGGGGTTACTAGTAGGTTCAATGGGGCTACGAGTAGGTTCACTAGGGCTACGAGTTTAGACGTTATGAATGTTGCAAATAATACCTTTACCTATTTCCTTCAGGGCGCTCTCGGAAGTGGTAGGACACAGACTGCCGTACGACGACCTGGACGAAGTGCGCGACCGTCTCGCGCAGGTCAGCCCGGCGCTCGTCGCGTACGGCGACGTGCAAGCTAACAACTACTTCGCGCAGGCCCGCGCTCTCGCCCAGGTAATGTGACTCTTATATTGTACACGTTGAGTTGAGAGTCGCTTGTAGTCTCTGTCAGTTCTAGACAGTTGAGGATTTCTTATACTGAGGGGATGTAATGGGCTTATAGACGTAGGAGAGAAAGTTTGTCTATAAGAGCGCTTTCACGTTAGACTATATAAAACACGAGCATTTATCCGCGACTTCGACCGCACGGGTTCCCGTTATCGTAGCGAGATAAATGTTAAACTTGATTTTAAGTCTAATCATAAGCTTTGAAACAAAAAAGTTTCATTGATATCGATCCAGTAGTTCTCGCATGACACGCGAACAAACAAACAGACAATCAATAACCCTCCTTCCGGCGCAGTCGGGTAAAAGTCGCGCTGCTAAGTCGCCTGATTTGAAAGCGCTCTAGGTAGGTTTTAGTTCAAAATATAAACCATAGCCAGATCAGCAAAGTTTAGGCAGAGAACTGCTCAAGCATTTTATCATTTATAATGATAAGTAATTAAATTGTATCCTTATCCATTTCAAATAAAGTTGTAAAAAGCGTGCGCGAGCAAGCGGTATTGTAAACTCGAAAATACTGTCACTTGCACACTCTTAACAACTATGTGAATTGGATAAGGATGAAATTTTCCTTAGTCTTTCTTAAACAATGCTCACATTCAGTTTTGCATTTACAGAGCGTCCAAAAGCCATTATCCGGCACAATGGACGTTCAACTCAAGAAACTTGAAGACTTCTTCATGACGGACGCCATCAGCCGGGCTTCCCCAACCATGGCCAAGTGTGTACAGGCTGTACTAAAGCAGAAGGAATCGCCGTACTAAACTATTTGTTTGATACACGAGCTTGTTGGAGCTGTTGACCAATCACAGGTTTGTAAAGGCAAAGGCTGTGATTGGCCAATAGATGTTGACCAATTATTGATCGGTTAATGTAACGGTTGTGATTGGTCGATAGCTATTGAGCAATCAAAGCTTTGTTAATCCAAGAGCTTCGATTGGTCGATAGCTGTTGACCAATTACGGCTTTGCTAATGTGAGGCCTGCGATCGGTTGTTAGTTGCTGACCAAGCACGGCTTGGTTAATTTAAAGCCTGTTAATTGGTTCATAACTGTTGACCAATAACAGCTTTGTAAATGCACGGGTTGTGATTGGTCGATTGCTGTGGACCAATAACGGCTTTGTTAAGGCAAGGGCTATGATTGGTTGACAGATGTTGACCAATCACAGCTTTGTAAATGCACAGGTTATGATTGGTCGATAGCAGTGGACCAATAACGGCTTTTTTAATGCGAAAGATGTGCTTGGTCGACAGCTTTGAGATGTCGTGTGTTGAGGAATTACCGATATTATAATAAGTATATTCCTGGCGTTTTCTCTTGAGTACTATGAGATTTGTGCTAGATTAGGGTCCGTTTCCTCATCTTAAGTGCAAGATGTACCGTATAGGTGATGATGGTACAATAACACGATACTCTTATTTGGAAATCTTTGATATACTCGTATAAAATCTTAAATCTTTATGATATACAAATTTTATAGTTCTCATGCGAAAATAGCGATGATTTTAGGATAATTTATTAAAATCTATTTTGCCTTTCTGCAATCATTTTTACGAAGAAAATACTACGGAAATGCAGTCGAACTGACCTCACAGTTATTATTATAGATAATACAGAAATTTTATTGTTTTTCGACTGTATAGAACATTGTGATTTAAAGCTATTTATTTTGTTATTTAATAGATAAGCATAACAGTGTAACTTTCTAAATAATCTTCACATAACAAATCATGTTAATCGACAGTAGAGACCATTGGAATGCTGGCGACTCGTCTCGCAACTGAGGAATTTTGAATATAAGGACAGGTTTTTTGTAAATAGTAAACGTTTGTAGTATAAAATAAATGTAGTATAATGATTGTCGAATTTTTTTTTTATTTAATTATATTTTATTGCATGTCCATCGTGGTTTATTCCAACAACATTGCGGTGTGTAGTATTTTGTGAAACATCTATTTTTCTGATTAGAATTTGATATTTTGGTCTTGTGTTGGTAGCTATATAAGGTCTAACAAAATTAGCAGAAACTATTTTAAGGGGATGATCAGACTATCAAACTGAACAACTTTTTCTATGGGGCCAAAATCGAAATCGCGAAAAAAAAATCTGCTGTTCCATACAAATCTACTTGACCTATATGTATGGGACAGCCGATTTTTATTTCGCGGTTTTATTATTTGTCCCATAGAGAAAGTTGTTCAGTTTGATGGTCTGATCATCCCCTTAAAATAGTTTCACCTAATCTTGTTAGACCTTATATAGGGTCTGACGGGGATTCTTAGACCATTGAATAGTTATGTATAAAACAGACAACGCGATCTAAATCTGTGCACCGTGATCAGCAGTGCGGGGCGCGCACTAGGGGCGTCGCGGTGCAGCACGCGCCCGGCACATGCTAAGAAAGTTAGATTAGAGCCCATCAGCTCAAACGAGTGTTACAAAAAAAATCGTCTATGTGTCGCCTCTAGTAGGTACCCCAATGGCTTAAGGCGGTTGCAGAGGGGTCCATTTTATACAAAACGTTGACGCGTAAACGGTAGTAATATATATAACTTTGTATATATGAAAAAATAGTTAGGAATATCTAGATGCCGCGTAACGAATAACATTTGCAATTTATAAAATAATTACGAAGAAGCTTTGAAGTTTTTCATACAACATTTTAAAAGCTTTATATCTTCGTAATTATATTATAAATTGCAAATGTTATTCGTTACGCGGCATCTAGATTTTCTAAACTATTTTTCCACATATAAAATATTACTTTTATTAATTCCGTCTCCGCGTATTGTGCGTCAAACGTTTGTATGGACTGAAACCACCTTAAGACCATCAAACTAAACAAAATCGAAATCGCAAAAAAAATGCTTTCCTATACATTTGGGTCGAACAGGATAGCAGTTTCGTATGTGTATGGAACAGCGGACTTTTTTTCGCGATTTCGACCTTTGTCCCATATAGAACGTTGTTCAGTTTGATAGTCGGATCCTTCCCTCTAAAAACCGTCAACAAGGACCCTATAATTATACAATACTATTTTTTATAGACCAAAACAATTTTCAAGGGTGTATTTAGATAATGAAATTAGTACTCTGGGTCGAGAAATTTTTTTGGAACTTCCATTCCAAAATTGCGGATCTGCCGATCGATTTTTTATGGGAGGTACAACAAATTTTCTCTTTTAACATCCGAATTGAAGGAACATCCTTGGGGAAAGCTGTTTTGTTTAGTTTCACTATTTGAATACACCTCCACATTTTTCTGGTATGTGTAAAAACCGTGAGCCTTGACTCAGAAGAGCAAAACCTCACGTTGGGGAACCGCACCGCATCGAGTGACTAGGTTCTTCCTAAGCAAAAGTTAATAACTAGTATTTGTCCAACACATTTTTATTTCAAAAACAATCGAAAGTCAAAAAATAGTAACAACTCTAATAATAATTAGAAACGGGCAATGTAGTAGAATCCAAGCTATTGGTTTTTCTATAATCCTGAAAAATTAAGAGAATAGATTTAGTAGTAGCGAGATACAGACAATGAAGCCGTTAAGGAAGCCGTCGATTATGTATGTGTTGATTGGGTGCGGTATTCGTCTTGTTTAGCAGTGTGTGTAGCCTACACAGGCCTGTAAGAAATTACTACATACATACATAACCTCACGCCATCGTCCCGTGGGTGTAGGCAGAGACCACGGACCGCCACACGCTTCGACTCTGACACACCTCTTTAGCCTCATTCACTCATACATCTTTTCATACACTTCCGTCGATTGAGGGTGCTACACACTTTGTCCTTTTCGGAGCAGATAATTGGATTGATCAGTGATAAGTTTTCCTCGGACGGCCACTTCCAACACTGCCGCTCATCTTCGCTAGAAATTACTACGCAAAGAAGAAAAAGAACCATTTTCAACTATTTGTACCGCAAAATAATATAAAATACCTTAACTGTTCAAAAGTTATACCATAAATAAGCGGTTTTTTTAGATAGGTTTTTTTGTGATAATATCTAACTGATTTTGTGCCTCACGTGACACGCGTCCTGCTCTTTGAAGCCCTCGCAAATACCTAGAATCTAGATGCTTAGGTGTCATGCCTATTGCCTACTAATTGTTACTTGTTCGTATTGCTGCTTGGCGTCGGCTCCTTCTGTGTACAAGTGACAAACCAATAATGAAACAAGAAAGAGCACTAACATCGACAACTTTCCTTGCCATGTGTTTGTAACGGCGGCACTCCGCTAGCGCGTCGCTCGCTTGCCGTGCAAATTGTTCATGTGTACCCTTCAAGCCGGTCCACGGTGTCTGTTCCTTCTTGCGTCTCTTCAGATTTTCCAATAATTTGTTGCCGGGTTTGAGGAACGACAGACTTTTGTCTGTAAATGTTGAGAAATGTTTATAAAATCAGACCCAAATTGGGCGCCACTGTAGATAGCCCAAATTTGGGCGCCACTGTAGTTCGTGGTGTTCGAGGGTGCTTCCTCTTGTTAAAGGGGCATAAAGTCGCGACGGGCAGGAATCCCAAAGTGCAGCTCTGGACTGGACACGCCTAACTAAACTCATCGGTGTTGCTCTGGGGTTGCTTGTTGAGGAGCTGTATTTTGGGAGAACAACTAGTGTGCAGCGAGTCAAAGTCTAATACAGGGTGTAACAAAACACCCTAGTAATAGTAATTCTTAATGGGGTGGTTTCGACCATTATACTGAACAACTTTCACTATGGTGTGGCAGTCGTGTCGGTACTCTCGGTACTGCAGTTTTGTATGGGACAGCAGATATTTTTTATTTTTTCTCGATGTTGGCTCCATAGTGAAAGTTGTTCAGTTTAATAGTCTGAACTATCTAGTAATAGATACTCTTTTTTATACTGTGGTCTGAACTGTACTCTTATATATTCCGTGTCTGAACTCTGAAGCACCCCCTTAAGTATTACTAGGGTGTTTTGTTACACCTTGTATAGCAGAGACTTTGGTACGGCAGGAATCGCGCGTCTCCGCAAAAATCCATTTTTTGCCTGCCTGCCTCTCGGCATGCGGCCTCGTTTGGCTGGCATACTGACCCCGAAGACCAGGTCCACCAGGTTCCAGGGGGGACGCTTCGGCGCTTCGCTCCTACGCGTAGCCTGCCCGCCCATTTAACCAACTTTCGGTATTCCGTATAACTGGCTTTTTGGCGTTCACATGTTTAGGGTTTCAAATAGAAACAAAAACAAAAGATAAACATAATTTTATTCTTCACTTGTGCTATGAGTTTATTCTCAAAGTCTTTTATAAATAGCAAAGCCTATAAATTAGGGCGTATTAACATTATCATAAATATTGGATTCAAGCTGTTACAATATTTCTAAAAGAAGAATGTAGAAGTAGTAGCTTAAGGCTATCAATCAATCACTAAAATATACTTGTGCTACGTCTTTATTATTCGTTAGGCTTACCTATATTAATAGCAATGCCTTTACATTAAGGTTTATATTAATATTATCATACATATATCAGATTCAAGCTGTTACTATGTTGCTAAAAGAAGAATGTAGAAGTAGTAGCTATTAATCAATCACTAAAATATATTTGTGCTACGTCTTTATTATTCATAAGGCTTATATTAATAGCAATGCCTTTACATTAAGGCTTATATTAATATTATCATAAATATATCAAATTCAAGCTGTTACTATGTTGCTAAAAGAACAACGTAGAATTAGTAGCTTAAGGGTTGAACCTCATCATGCCAGCACCGCATCGCATTTTCCCGTCGCTCCATCCTTTTCTGTCACTCAGGAACGTCATTTGCTAGAGCAAATAAGATCGCACGCGGCAGCACCGGCAGTGCTGCGTCCTTTCTCACTCTAGCAAATTAACGTTCCTGAGCGACAGAAAAGGATAGAGCGTGAAAAAATGCGATGTGGTACTGCCAGATGAGATGAGGCTCAACCATAGAGAAATTACGCGCTCCCCTAGGGGCTCAACACTTAAGCAATCTATCACAAAATACTGTTGATGTCAAATATGTCTAGGTCCTGTCCAGCGTCATTGGTGTGACCACTCATAAAATGTTGAAAGAAATTAATATTTCTAACCTTCCTCATCGCCTTCCTCCGACATTTCAGTACCTTTATCCAGGTGGCTTGGTGGCCCACAGGACTTGGTAAACAAGCTTTGCCTTTCGCAGTAGCATTTGCTATTATGCGTGCATCGAATTGCGTGTCCCGCTGCAGCAGTCTCCTGGTTTTCTCGACACACCTCAATAGTCTTCTCATGGTCTTGTTTCTTCTGCTCAACATCAGCTTTTTCTCCGTCCGAAATACTACAAATACACCACAATGTTTTAATAAAAAAAATACTTTATTGTAGCACAGTTTTTTGTCTGTCTGTTTGTTTGTGTGTTTGTTTGTTTGAACGAGCATCACGCAAAAACTACTGAACCGATTTTGATGAAACTTTTTTGTTTGATAGCTAATGATCTGACTTAAAATTTGGTATATATATCATTTGTGCGGACAAAGTCGCGGGTTAACGCTAGTACTTAATATGTCTAGTACTGGATAAATATAAAACAGTTTTAAAACACAACAAAATGTGTGGGGGTGCGTCTTCGTGTGTATGTGTGTGTGTGTGTGTGTGTGCGTGCGGGGGGTGCGTGTATGTGTGTGTGGAAACATTTAATAATCACAATCATTTATTTCATAAAAATAATTTTACATGTCAAATGCACTCCTTAACTACTTATAATTATATTAATTATTTTATTATATTATTCTTATAATTTTATTATTATTATTTTCTTTATTATTATCATTTAATTTTGTTTAAAAGATTTTATGAATTGTTTTCATGTTTAACTAGAACGCGTAGGTAAGGATTAATTAACTTACCGTTTATCAGATTTCTTGATTCCTATATCAATGAAATCGTCGTAGCTTTGCTTTTGATTCGCCTGCAGAGCTTCTAGGTTACTATAATTGGCTTTATAGTTTGCAGTCTCTTCTTTATCCTTGTGCATCTAAATGAATGCAAAATGAAATACAAGTTCTAAATTAAAATACCTACAGCACTGAAATTTTATTATTTATGTGAATAAAGGTGCGTGTCTACCGATTAGGATCTCCTGCATCACATCCAAATAAACCATCCTAAGCGATGCGATGTGATAGAAAAGAATTTAAAATGTGCAAAATTGCACCTTGATGGATGAGTTACAATTTACATTTTATGTACAAAATTCACTTTTAAGGCCCTGATCGACAAATAAGTGAGCATTTGCTTGTAAAGATTACTTTATTACTCCCAATGTCACGTTCCTGCAATGTACTACCTGCGAGCCACCAAGGCTGCGGCACAGTATAAGAAAGAGTATCTTGTACCTACTACATTACTCCTTCCCCCCTCCGCCAATTTTAACTCCACACTCATTTGGTAGAAAGCGTGGCGAAAAATTTAGGAAATGGCGTACCTGTTCCTGTCTCGCTCGCACTCACTTACTATCACCTCTTCACATGCTTACCTCTTCCCAATTTTCCCCGTTTATATGAAATGACAGCTAAGTGTCCCAAGATGTAACCGTGGTAAAGCTTGCTCATCAATCAAACGGCCTTTATTTACCACAATTTTGAAATATCATTCAGATCATAAAAATAAATGATTAATAATTCACATACTTGGTCCAAACATATTTGCTCCATGGTTCTATATAATGATATACTTAGTACCTTATTTCTATGGTTCTATATCATCATCATAACCAGCTTTTGTCCACTCACTGCAGGGTATAAGCCTCCTCCCCATTATGCCATTCTTTCCTGTTCAGTGCCTGTCTCACCAATAAGTCTTTCTAGATGCCTATATTATTATCGTTTTCAGGACAAAATTTCTCTCGAAATAATAGTTCACCTCATTTCAAATTATAAGGTATAATTCAGAAATCAAGTCCTACCTGATCAAACACTTCCTTTTCCTTGCAGCATTTTTTGTCTTGATACTTGTTCCAGGCATCAGCTAACTTATCTTCTTCTTCTTCATCCTCCAACTTTCTTTCTTTTATTTTTTGCTGACCAGCTTCATGTTCTTCCACAGCTTCTCTTTCCATTTCTTCATAATAATCCTAAAAACAATTAATCCGTCTAAGAAAAATGTCTTACATACTTTATAGGCACTACAAAATTTTGTGAATGAGTTTTAGTACCTACTCGTAGATTCTTATAAATTTCCCCTCACCTTTTCACTTGCCTCGTAATCCAATACCTGCCTCATAAGTTCTGCATTTTCTAACTTCAACTCCTTTTCCTCCTGTTTTTCTGCCGCAAATTTATGTTTATGGTCTTCACTCCTAAAAAATATTGGTACCGTCGATCAAACATTTAAGGCGTTTTTAGAGTCATGCGTGTTTAGCCCCGATCCCCCCTCCCCGGTACCAAGCATTGCACCTTTTCATACATGTATTTACTATGATGAGTGATAATACTGATAAAAAATAGACTCCACGCGCTGCGCAGGGGTGAAAATACGCATGGCTCTAAAAACGCGAGAAATCCACCCTCCGGCGGAGTGTAGGTGAATTGTCGCGGAGAGGTATGAACACTGAATAATGAAGGTCCAGGAGTGCGATTTTTGAATCTCATTCGCTGAGCTCAGCAGTTGAAAATGTCATAATTACTATGGAGATATGCATCTTTCTACTGCTGATTTGACTTTCAAAAATCATACTCCAGGAGTGCGATTTTTGAAAGTCAAATAAGCAGTAAAAAGATGCATATCTCCATAGTTATTTTGACCTTTTCAACTGCTGAGCTCAGCGAATGAGATTCAAAAATCGCACTCAAGGTTCGAATCTGCACAGATGACATGCTATGTACCAATGAGTTTTTCTAAGCTTATGTATGTAATACCGACTACTCAAAAGGTAAACGAAAACATCGTGAGGAAACCTGCCTTGCCTACACTGAAGAAATTCTACAATTTCGCATTGGGCGTGCATCATCAGCCTATCATCGTCCACTGCTGAACATAGGCCTCTCCCAAGGCGCGCCACAAAACTCTGTCCTCGGCCTTCCTCATCCAGTCGCTCCCCGCTACCTTTTTTAGGTCGTTTGTCCAGCGGGCAGCAGGACGTCCCACACTACGTCTACCAGTTCGCGGTCTCCACTCCAGAACCCTGACACCCCACCGGTTGTCAGTTCTTCGTCAGATATGACCAGCCCATTGCCGAAGTGGCAATCGTTGCTAATTTTCTGAGAAACATACGTACCTACTCTACCCATCAAATTGAACAAATTTTACTATGGGAGCAAACATGTCAGAAAAAAAAACAACTGTGTCTTATATTTGAATTGTGTAGGCACTGCAGTTTAGTATGGAGATGCCGTTTTCAGGTTTGCTCTTATAGTTAAAGTTGTTCAGTATGTGGTTTTAAGGTTAATGGTACTTTTTCTTACACCCTGTATAGGCTGATGATGATCACACCTCCCTACATAAATCCCTACCACCACTTTAAATGAGTTTTATAACTTACGTGAGTCTATTAACTTCTGCAATTTCTTTGCTAACTCGCTTCTGTTCTTGTTCTTTTTCTGTATTGTCAGATCCAGAGAAAAAGGATTGGTTAGCTTCTGATGCCATTTTTGTTTCTAATGATTTCTTTTTAAGTTCCTTTTGGAATTGTATTTGTAAGTCTCTTTCTTCTAATGTCTTGGACTCTAGAATCGCACTGTAAAAATAAAATGTAGGTCCACTGAATCTCGTAGGTAATACACACGAAATACACAATACCAATTTGCTATTTAAAGGACACTGGGCAAAAATGTCTGGCCACTGGTCCAAGAGCCCCCCGCTATGGCACAGGTAGGGACAGTAAGAGGAGACCCTAACAAGAAATAATTTTGACATTGCGGCCTGAAAGGTGTAATCTGTTTCAGGGTGATCAGACACTTAGCTACTTCTATAAAAGTAAATAAGTAAGAAGGCTGACGTGTTGATAGCAGTTTCAGGATGGAATATAGATTTTCTCGTTTTGAGTTTACGATATGCTAAGGACTAAAGATTCTTTTGCAAAAAACCAATAATACTATCCATATGAAACAAGGAATTCAAGCAGCAGATAAAAATAGCTTTGAAATGCTAACATTAGTATGAAAATCTGCTGGATGTGTGGTGTAACTAGAATGGACAAGATTAGGAATGAGTATATTAGAGGAAGTTTGAAAGTAGCACCTATAACCGAAAAATTGCAGGGTAATAGATTATCGTGGTATGGGCATGTAATGCGGAGAGACGAGTGTCATGTTACGAGACGAGTGTTAAGTATGAATGTGGATGGCTGTAGTAGGAGAGGGAGGCCGAAGAAAAGATGGATGGATTGTGTGAAGGATGATATGTGTAAAAAAGGAGTGAGTGTTAAAACGACGGCTAAGAGTGGAAGAGGATGACATATTGCGCCGACCCCAAATAATGGGAAATGGGCAAGACAATGATGAGTATCAAAATGTGCTAAAAAAAACCCCTGTATAACTCTTTTTCCCACCAAAATCCTTTCGAGAGGAAAAAAGTTCTCTCGAAAAGATTTTGGTGCCGCATATAAAAAAATAAACCCTCTTTCAAAGACCACTCCTGCGCACTGTCCTTTTACAAGCTTTTAGCTTTTAACTTTTTTAATACAATATATACAAGGTATCAATTTAAACGTTACAGTATTAAAGCGGGTTTCACTATGGAGCCAAGATAGACATATCGTTAAAAAGTTAGCGCCCCCCCCCCCCCCCCCCCCCTAACTTCTAAAATACTGGAGTAAAAAATCTGAATTATATGACAATTTAGATTTCAAAGAAAAAGCTCGAGCAGTGTTGGAGAAATCAAATAAAAAGTCGACGGCCGGCGTCTGTCAATAGATGGCGCTGAACGAAATTAAATCACACTAATGGATGCTTTTGAAAATTTCTTAAGTTATTTAAGCTATATCATGTTAAGCTATGGAATGGAATGGGGTGGACTGTGGCAAGAGATCGAAATAAAAAAGGCAACATCTGGAGGAGGCCTATACTATACCATTCAGAGGGGTTCTCATCAATAATAAAAAATGTAATTAACCATTTTAATAGTGAATATATCAACTTCTATTGTGAAAAAGTAATTTAATTTAAATACCAAATGGTTAAAATGAAATCACCTACTTATTTATTTTTTCATGCATGACATTATTATAATATTAAATAAAAATAAAAAAATAACATCAATAATTCCAATTTACTGACCATTATATTCTCATGTAAAGAATGTATCGCATTTTGTGTTACGCCCTGTATAAATGTATAATAAACTAGCGTTAACCCGCGACTATATACCAGATTTTAAGTCAGATCATTAGCTATCAAACAAAAAAAAGTTCATCAAAATCGGTTCAGTAGTTTTTGCGTGATGCTCGTTCAAACAAACAAACAGACAGGATAAAAATCCAAAAATTGCTGATATGGAATCAGGGACACGTAAAAACCATATCGTAACTTTTTTTTGTTAATATATTCAATGTAGTACAGACACACTTCTGTTACAGTTTTATAATAGTACGAGCGTTAACCCGCGACTTCGTCCGCACAAATTATATACCAGATTTTAAGTCAGATCATAAGCTATCAAACAAAAAAAGTTTCATCAAAATCGGTTCAGTAGTTTTTGCGTGATACTCGTTTAAACAAACAAACAAACACCCAAACAAACACACAAACAAAAAATCTAAAAATTGGTGAAATGGAATCAGGGACACCTAAAAACCATATCGTAACTTTTGTTTGTTAATATCTTCAATGTACAGACAAACTTCCTGTTACAGTTTTATAATAGTTTAGATAGATAGATAGATAATCATTGGTTTACTTTTTCTATATAGTGCCAGGGGCGCGCAACTCTAACAAAAAATTTTTATATGAAACTTGCACTGACGCCATTAAATTCCGTTGAACGGTAGCATTCGTTTCAAACATTCTGGATATCGGTCACGAGTCACGACCAGTTTTTATTATGGAAGTCGACTCTTATAACGTAGTGAGTTACATTCTCTTTGAATACAGGGGTGCGTTCACAACCTTTAGGTGCGGTTGTTTTTCAACTCGCTTTAAGGTACGGAACGACCACGGCGTTTTTTCAACTCGCTACGAAGTACGGAACGATCACGGTTGTTTTATAACCTCAAATTTTGACATTGACGGTAAAATGGGCTTCCAGCGCTTCCATCATTTCCAAATACAATAAAAAACTCATCTTCCATGTTAGCGGATCAAAAAGTGAATAAAAATTATTTGGAAAACAAACTTTTAATTCAAAACGAGCGAAAAGTCAATTAACCACAGATAATCAAAACGTCAGACTGTTTTTAAACCATCGAATTTGATGGTTAAAAGTTGCAACCCGTCAGAGGTTCGGAACGGTTGAGTTGTGACAACCGTGTTGTAAAGAGCGTTTTTAACCGAGGCTCGGAACGGCGTTAGTGCGAAAAGTTGCACTCGGGGTGCACCTGGGGCGTAGGTTCTGAACGCAGCCCTATAGTGCGTCCAAGATGGCATGGTGATTTTGACAGGCGGTTTTAGAGCTTTCATTTTACTTTTTAAAGCTGTTTGAGCCATCAAAGCTTTATAATACAGTAAAAAATACAAGATTAATTAACATTTAACATAAAATTAAAGGTTTTACGGCTCAAATATAAAAGTAAAAAAAAATCGCAATCATAAGCTATCTTGGACGCACCAAAGAGAATGGAATCACTACGTTTTAGGTTCTTTTACTGACAGTTGCCTAGCAACAAACAAAAAATAATACATCAATATTTATTAGTTAGGTCATAGTTAAGTAATTAATAATACCTATACCAGCAATAACATAAAATTCACGTGTAGCTTAGGTTCTCAACGGTTGGTTCCGAATTCTAAATTGACCAAGTTCTTATATTATCCATAAATTATACTTATTTTTATTTTACAAATTCATATTTTTACATAACATTGACTAGGTAGGGATGTAATACGCATCACACTCCAGTCGCTACATAATATCAATGATTTTATAAAGTACCTACTCTAATTAGTTATATGCTTAGAACTGAATTTAGCTTTTACTGCACAACACGATTTTAAGCAGAGATGAACTTACCTACAGAAACACGAATTTAAAAATGTATTGATTACTTGTTCAGTGCACTAACTGCGCACTGATGTCGTCTGACTGCAACTGCAACTGCAAGGGCAAGGTCAAATACGTGCCGTACCCAGTGTTGCCAACAGTTAAATTAGATCTCCACCAGATTCAACTTCTAAAACCACTAAATTCATTCGGGGCAGAAGGACGAATTGGGTAATAGGTAGTATACGTAGAACCGTTATTACGGCGAGGGGGGGAGCCGGCGGGGGGTCTCTCGCTCTAAACGTCAGCGCTTGGCTTGCGCTTGGGCCGCCATATTGAGCTGTCGTCGGGAATAATCAGTAAATCGGCTTAGTGGTTGAGTAATCACCAGAGTCCGGAATTTTGGTAGCACTTTTAATATGTCAAAGGGATTGCACGTTTATCGACTTCCGATTGTGTCGATCAGGAAGGGGTGCGATTTTTGAATCTCATACGTTGAACTCAGCAGTTGAAAATGTATGGAGATAGGCATCTTTCTACTGCTGATGTGACTTTCAAAAATCGCACTCCTGGAGTATGATTTTTGGAAGTCAAATCAGCAGTAGAAAGATGCACATCTCCATAGTAATTTCGACATTTTCAACTGCTGAGCTCAGCGAATGAGATTCAAAAATCGCACTCCAGGTGTCGATATATTAAATCTGAAATAGATTGTTAGGTCCTTATCATATTGATACTGGCAGTTATTCTATTGAACTTTGATTACAGTTTTAAAGACGTATGTCAACATACTGACAGTGGATAATAATGTGTCTTTAATTTATCTTTAATAGGTTATTTTTGTTCAAGTTTAAACTAAATTAAAAACATTTTGGTTTCCTTATTTAGCGTTGGTACAGTTCGTACTAATTTTACTAGCACGAAACAGAAGTCGTGAAATATATCGATATAAAAAAGTCGACACGTGCAATCCCTTTGACATATTAAAAGTGCTACTAAAATTCCGGACTCTGGTAATCACGATCATCATCCAGCCTATAAACGTCCCACTGCAGGGCATAGGCCTACCCTCAGGGAGGGTGAATGGGCATTAGTTCGCAACGCGTGCCCAATGAGGGTTGGTAGACTTCACATTCAGCGTATGCAGGTTTCCTTACGATGTTATTTTATCCTTCACCGTTTGAGAGCAGTCGGTATTACGTACATAAGTTAGAAAAACTCATTGGTACATGTTGTCCGTGCGGATTCGAACCCGGACCCCCATAATTGGGTGTTCATACCTCTCCGCAACGCGCCACCGAAACGCTCTCTCATCATGATCGAATAATGCATAAACTCATCAGTTTAAGATAGTCTCGAGTATGAATTAGGATGTGTGAGAGTCAATAAAAGTTCTCTTGAAACTAAGTTTACCCTACTGAACTACTAGGAAAAATCACCAGCCACTAAAAGCCATTTTTCTCCACTAAAAGGGGAGTCGAAACTGCCAGTTTTATTGGAAAGTCCACATAGTTGGCAACACTGTCGCACCATTGCTGCGCACTATATGATAATATGGGGCACACCCACGCTGTCAGTGTCACCCCACCCACATCCCACCCACAGAAGTAGTCCGCAGCTAACATAGGTATCTTATGGTAGTTGTACACTTTACCTACAATACCTAGGTAGGTACCTTTCTTTGGTCTACACGGGGTTTACAGGTACTTGAACGAATGCAAGAACGGATTGGTGTAATCTTTGGTGACGAGGACACTATGCCAGCTTTCTGCATGGGTGACATGCCACCGTGATACAGCCCTATCACACCATTCACACCTTCGCTCTCTTTCTATTTGCGCGCGAACGAACGAGACAAAAGACATGATACAGCCGTATCACATGTAGCATGCTACGGCTTTGTGACGAGATACCTATCTTTAGTCTATGGACCATGCCATGTCACAGACTAGGTGTCTCATTCGTTCATACACTATTCATAGACTCATTCATAGACTCTCAGCCATAGAGTAGAGTAATATCTCTCAGCTTCAGCGTCGTAGCGCGGTCGTAGCCATGTCGTAGCATGGTCGTAGCCAAGTCGTAGTTATACATAGGTATTATAGCATGGCCGTAGTAGCTATGTTATGTAGCATCACAGAGTACTATAATTATGTAGTATGGTCGAAGCCGAGTCTCGCAGTCGTAGGTAGCTACGAAGAAGTTCGGATGGTATAGAATATACTATTGTCTGTAGCTACCTGCGCTGCGCCATAATACATGGATATTAATTAACAATACCTATTCCACCTTCCTGGCTGTAATATCATTGTGCGCCGCTGTCTGCGGCCCGTAGGTAGACCTTGTTGTTTGTTCTATTCTTCCATTCGGAAAGGCGAATTGTTCGAGACCATACAGCCAACATTATCTGAGGCTAATTTATTATGTTCTATGTTGCCTCCACCAATCCGTACTGGTAATTATTCTCACCATTATTCGTGAGAGGAGGTCTTTGCCCTGCAGTGGAATCCTACAGGCTATAACTTAACATAACAATTCAAAATGTGGACTTCACTTCAAGTACGCACCCTTTTACCCTTGACCTCACACGACGCGATATTGTTGCGAGTGGTTAAAGAATAATTTTCTTCTAGTTTTCTTTGACGAACCCAGAGGGTAATTGCGGTAAATAAATCGCAACAGAACCATGAATGGACCGCGTGCGAAGCTTAGCTTTTTACACATTTGGTATTGCGCTAATCGCGGTACAGCTCATGACAGCCGTTAAAGCCGTTTTGAAAGATGGCTCAAGGCTCAAACGTTAAAGGCTTTCACCGCTGTCAGTTGCATAGTAAGTAAGTAATGTTTAGCACGAAACACAGTTGAATAGTGATTGGATTGCAATGTGATTTGAACTAAAATTGGATTAGGATTGAACTTAGCATAGCTCACGACTATATTCCCCGAGTAGTCTGAAAAAAAATACGGACGTAATGTCATACTAAAAAGAGGTGAAGCTGCAAGGTCCTACAATTTCGTTTGTTCTACAAGGGACCTACACTCACACAGACACACCAATTCAAGGCGCAGGTGGCGCAGGTTCGACAACCCGCTGCCATTATGTACCGCGTGACAGGGCGACAGCACGCACACAGCACACTCATATAAATAGGTGCTTCAATTTTGATTAGACGAGATTCCGTTCGTATTTTTTTCAGGTCCGTGCTCAGAATATCCACGTTTCACTAATATCGTAACTCTGTCCAGTGTGAAGGGGAGTGAGCCCGTCGCCACTTGTAATGGGCAGTGGGCACAATACAATGGATTGAACTTAGTTTTACACATTCGTTTGCGAACCTGATGAGTTGTTTTCCGTAACCGGTGCCCTCGAATATGAGTTGTCTCGCTCTTTGTATATGATCGGCTGTGTGTTGTTTCTCTTTCTTCTGCTTATCTGCATGGGCGTTAACGAAGGCGATTTCCCTAAGACGCTGCCTTTCTTTCTTTTTAGCCACTTTTAGGACAGTTCCCTTCAAGAAAAAAAAAGTGTAGTATTATGTTTATGATTATGACGTCATCATCATGAGGGCTCCATAAAAGTATACCTGTCTACTATTATTTATTCTGTGTTAAAAGGCTATATCTACGGGTTGCATAGTGTCTTGCTTATAGCTTGCATAGTAGGTATGTAGCTTTGACACAAAGATGACAGATTTGAGTTGGATAGTTACACGGTTGTTTGAGCTTTAGTCTTTTTTTTTGAGGATGTGATACATTTCCTCTTCTTTAAATTAATGGCCGATCGTTTGCAATCCAAATCTGCTAATCTATTTATCGAAATCTCAAGGAATGTTCTATGAGCAAAAACACATATGAGACTAGATATTAGAACTTCGTAGCAAGCTTGAAGGTGAACGACCGCTCGTCACCAAGCTTGCAACGTGACTCCACACCATGCACCACACGACACATTTGGACTAAGTACTTAACACTCAGTTGCAGAAACGCTCATTAAAGATAATCCTCCATTAAATCTCTTGCTGACACTTTTTGTCTTGTTGACGTAGTAAAAGCTAGCAAGAGATTTAATGGAGGATTAACTTTAATGAGCGTTTCTGCAACTGAGTGTAAGTCAACTAGGTAGTTAGGGACCTATTTCATTTGTTACTGTAATAAAATTATACCGTCAATCTTTAGATTGCTACCTACTGGTAAAAAGTTATGAGTGTACACATTCTAAACGAGGGATTGTAACGTTCTATTGTACGTACACACGGCGACACATCAAGCTACGCAAAAAAAACATAAGCTGGCCGCGCGACGTTATACATTACTCTACCTATCATCATCATCATCATATAGGCCTTTACGCCTTTACATCTGTTGCAGATGATTTAAGCAGTGTTTTGGAGAAGCACTTTTTCACTTTTCTTTACCTATAGTCCAGTGATTTTACGGTTTGAGCCGGGACTAATTAATAATTGTTTTTTTTTTCGGTAGTGTATTTAAGAGTCAATTTGAGCCTCAAAATATACGAAAATTAAAAAGAAATCACGTCAGCAATATCCCCAAATTTAAAATTTTGCATTTACCTCGGTCTAAAAAACCTGATGGTAAATTTCTGTTTGCACATTTTTAAGCCTTTACCATTATACAAACTTTAAACACGGTGTTAATATATTTTGTTAGAAATACATCAGTATTTTTCTAATGAATACCTACCTAATTTTTTAAAGAACAATGGGCAGTTTTGTATAGACCCTGGGCCCAGTACTGTAGCACTTTCTTACCTACTTTCAATTAAAGACCTGAATAATACTAACATTTTATTATTTGGCATCATAACTGTAACGCGTTAAATAAAAAAGTTACAGAAGTTTAAAAATTCAATCAATTACCTATATGAATGCTAATTTTTTTATCTAATAATGTCCATACAGTAGAAGAAAGAGTATGGTACTATGGGTGCTTGCCAAAACCAAACATAAACCAACGCCCAACATCCACCACCAACTACCCAACACCCACCACCCACCACCCAAAACTCACCACCCAACACCCACCAACCAACACCCAACACCCACCACCCAACACACCAACCAACGCCCACCATCCACCAGGCACCCACTAGCTAGCTAGATCCTAGAGTAGTAGAGTAGAGTATAGTACTCTTTCTTCTACTGTATGGGCATTATTAGGTCAAAAATATAAGCACTCTTAAGGGTAATTAATTGAATTTTTAAACGGCTGTAACTTTTTTATTTAACGCATTACAGTTATGCTGCCGTATAATAAAATGTTGTTCTTATTCAGGCCTTTAGTTTAAAGTAGATAAAAAAGTGCTACAGTGCTGGGCCCATTCTGCCCCTTGTTCTTTCACTGCCTATTTTATTGCTAAAAAATAGTTTAAATTGTTAAATCTAATTAAAATGAGTGCATTGGTATTAATATTATTAATTTAAAAGCCTTCTGGGAGATACAATTTTGATTTCTATGTTGCGTATTCGTAGTGAATTTTTTTTTAACATGATTTTAGGTCGTTTTTTTGTCTCTAAATGGTGCTGGTTACATTTTAAAAGTCCCATTCATAATTACTCCCCATCCCTCCTAACAAAACTCAGTAAAATGACTGGGCTACTACGCGCGGCCAGCTTATTTTGGTTTTGCGTAGCTTGATGTGTCGCCGTGTGTAGGTACATTAGATCACAACTATATTCCCCCAGGGGATAGACAGAGATATTCATAATATACCACTTTTAGAATAGTGTCTTTTTTTCAATTTTTTCGTTTGGTACCAATAGGCTGTAGGTGCGATTGGTTCTTTCGCTAAATAAATTTTCGTTTACTGGGTACGAGCAGTTAGAAATTTGTTTCCACTGTGCTTTTGGTCGCACAGTAAATCCTAGTTATTGCTATTGCCCCGCTATTGTCAGCGTTGGATTTTGGCGAATGGGAACTGCGACAAAATGATAATAATTTACCTACGTGCTGCGGTGCGCAGTGCAGTTAAGCCGAGTTATTTATTTAATTGTTTTAAGGTCCATTGAACTTATTTACCTGTACAGTATCGGGCCACGATTTCTGCCATTCCTGTGATTTCTCGTCGAGCGCTTGTAAATATTCTTTTTTTTTATTGTCTACAGGAGGCTCTGGAACGGTTTGTCTTTTCAGTCTGTCCCATTCATTTTTGTGAATGAGAAGGTATTGCTTGCGTTCCATTATAAAATTAATTGTTTTTTAAATGTCACTGGAACATTCATTGAAATCTATGTAGCCATGAAATTTGATTCTATGTAGGTAGTTCTTTTTTTTAAATTAACGTTAGAGATTATTCGCATCAAAACTGTTTGATCTATTTCGTTGAAGAGCCAAAATGATAATTGTTTGAAATATCCGTATTAATTAAGCTAAATACACGCTAAATATAACATAATTAAAACTAGTAGGACCTAATGCTTCATAAGAGGAGTGAGATGGGCAATGGAGCGAGACGGTGGACTCGGCCCATTTGGTCCCCGCCACGGCCGCCTCATCAGTCAACGTCAAGACAAGCGTTATTTGCAGTATATTTTGCATAAAAATAACTTAAATAACTTGCGTGGTAGGGAAATGCTTTGGAAGGAGATAGATCGTTTTCATTTTACTTTTACGTGTAGCATGTAAAAAGGGAAATCTTTTGAGAGTTTTACCGTGAATATTGCATTGAGAGATAGTTTGAGGAAAAGCAAGGAGTAGGTATATTAGACTAAGAGATAAGTGTACTTTTTGCAACCATCAGCTGCAAGGCTGATTCAGTGTTTATGAGGTGTAGAGCATCTCTGTAATGGGGACGGACCAGGTCTGCCTACATAACTCCAGTCGGTTTAGAAGTTACTGATGTTTAAAGGTCAGTAAAAAATTTGCGTTCAACTGAAAGGCTGGTCGTATCATATTATTGTAGTATGCACTGTACCTATGTTTACAGTACTAAAACTGACATGGTTCATCAGTCGGTTTAGGAGATACAGCCGTTCAAAGGTCCGACCTTTGAACGACTGTATCTCCTAAACCGACTGGCAGTTCATGTCAGTTTTTGTACTGTTTACATAGCTACAGTGCACACTACAATAATATCATACGATCAGCCTTTCAGCTGATCGTAAATTGTTTTACTGACCTTTAAACTTCTGTAACTCCTAAACTGACTGAAGTTATGCAGGCAGACCTAGTTCATCCCCATCACAGATATGCTCTACACCTCATAAACACTGAATCAGCCTTGCTGCTGATGGTCGCAAAAAGTACACTTATCTCTTAGTCTATATTATTAAGTATTTTATGAATAGTACGTACAACAGTCTTATGATGGATGATAATATGTAAAATGCTGTAAAAGGAAGAATAATAGACAGGTAGGTACCTTACCTTTGAGGAATCAGCGATACCAACTGCTCCAGTCTATAATAATGGGCAAAGTGGAGGGCAAAAGAAGCGTCGGTAGGCCACGAATGTCATGGCTCGCGAACCTTAAAGAGTGGACAGGCATTGCCAGCGTCGAGGAGCTGTTTCGTTTGGCGAGAGATAGACAGGGATATGCAGAGCTGACTGCCAACCTCCAGTAATGGAGAGGAACCCGAAGAAGAAGAAGGTACCTTATCGTACCTACATACAGCATCGTTCCATTTTGTTTCCGTAAGCGGCAGCTCCAAAATGGGTTCTACTACTGACACTTGGTGGGTCTTATGCTGATTAAATGTGTTTTGTTTGATGATGATGATGGATTCCTTTCGAATTCAATTCGTCGATTTCAAGTGCGGCGACTGCTAATCTTTATAGAAAAACAATCCTATTTTAAAGTGCATATGTGCCTACGCGCTAAACACTGATGCACTCTCTCGGCCTTACTCTCCTATTAGCCCAGTCATTTTACAGTTTGAGCCGGGACTAATTAATAATTGATTTTTTTTTCGGTATAGTATTTAATTCAAATTAAAAAAAAAACAAAATAATTTTATTTCAGACACAGTCCATTGATCCAAGAGCCAATTTGAAATTCGAAATGTACCAAAATTTAAAAAATATCGGGTCAGCAACAGTCCCAAATTTTTAATTTAGCCTTTATCTCGTTCTAAAAAAACGAATTGTAAATTTTTTTTGCAAGCTTTTAAGGCTTAACCATTATACATTATACATACTTCAAACATGGAGTTAATATTTTGTATAATTACAAGGCTTTGAAAAATACATTAGTATTTTCTATTAAATATCTCATTTTTTAAGAATCAATGCCTATATTATTGCTCAAAAATAATTTCTATTCTTAAATATAATTTCTATTCTTAAATCTAATTAAAATGAGTGCATTGGTGTTAATATTATTAATTTAAAAGCCTTCTGGGAGATAGAATTTTGATTTCTATGTTGCGTAGCGATTTTTTTTAAATACAATATGTTTTCAGATAGTCTTTTTGTCATTAAATGGTGCCGGATACAGTTTAAAAGTCCAATTCATAATTACTCTCCACCTCTCCTAACAACACTCCTTAAAATGACTGGGCCATATGTCTGATGGAACGGGAGACCGATTTTGCCGATACGATCAGAGGTTGGGGTCAGATGCAGTAATAATTTGTCTAATAAAGAAATACCTATAAAATTAAACAGATCACAGTGACACTATAATAGGTAAAAGGACAAGACAAATATAAACGCTAATGAACATGTGTTGTATCTGCTCGTTATTAGTGAAATAAGGGTCGGCTGAAGAATTCCACTCGTGAACAAATTGATGGCGAATAAATAAAACGGATTCTTGATTTTTGATATTGTTTTTTGTTGGAACTTCAATGGAATAGAGTTGACATTTAAACGAAAACGTTCACGGTGTATCGGAAATCGTAAGTCCGTGTAGACCAGCACCTGTCTGAGCACTACCCGCCACGCGTGATGTAATGTAAGGCTTGCGCGTCACCTTGTTTATTGTCCTCTCTGTTTTACTTATAATGACAGTGATTCTCCTTATGTGTGTAAACTGGATGGAACATAGCAATCAATTTCCCATAAAATTCTAGATTGTGTTGCCTTTGTCCCAAGGAAGTATGTTTTAAATATTTCTATCAGTTTTCTAGAGATATTGTGCGTCAAGTCGTCAAACTTTTAAATCATGAAGATGTCAATCATAAACCATACAAGCTGATCGAATTAGTGGTACCTACCTACAGTACGACCCATTTTTGAATCTCATACGTTGAACTCGACAGTTGAAAATGTTTGGAGATACGCATCTTTCTACTGCTGTTTTGACTTTCAAAAATCGCACTCCTCGAGTATGATTTTTGAATGTCAAATCAGCAGTAGAAAGATGCATATCTCCATAGTAATATTGACATTTTCAACTGCTGAGTTCAATAAATGAGTTTTAAAAATCGCACTGCTGGAAAATAATTTCCCTCTTCAATCTTCTCCCGCAGATAAGCCAATCGTAACATGGGATTGAAGGTAGCACATCCTGATTAGTTATTATAATTTCGCGCGCTATTAAAATTTGTCAACTGTGCAGGTACATCGGTGAGACTTATAAACCTGGTACTAGTGTACTATGAATGTGACCGAGTGATCCCTACATCCATCGGTCGCATTCTTACCTGTCAGATGCATCGTCTATCTGTCTGTCTGTCTGTGTCTAGTCCATCTAGCTAGCCCAGAAATTGCGACAGGATGGGCTGATTTCGATTCGGTTTTTTAATCGAAAGCTGGAATTGGCGAGATGGTTCTTGGCTTTTTCGTGACATCGGATAAACTGTTTTCAAGATCTTTATTGTACCTTTCATAGAATATAGGGTCCTTCAAAATATGCCAACGGTTTTTTAAGAGAACGATCTGACCATCAAACTATACATCTTTCTCCAAAGGACAAAAGTGGAAACGCGAATAAAAATGTTGCTGTACCTTTTCGGTCGAGCAGAATTGCAGTTCTGTGCAAGCATGTACATATCAAGAAGGACCCTGATGGATATTCAATTCCATAGAGGAGTATATGGTAGGTAGAGAAGGGACCGAGGTACCTACTTACTTAACCAGTTATATGGTGCTAAGATTGTATTGCTCAATGTAAATGTATTGCATACGTACTTTTAGTTTTACTGAAAGGTTCTGTATCAATGCATACGATACCGTAGTTTCATGAATAAATTTACATGCCATACGCAGATGTTTCTCACAGTTTTCCGATAGGGTTTATTATGCGGTTCATACTATACCTACATTATACTTACCTCATATTCTACATACATAGCGCTACGTTTGAGTTACAGTGAAATTCGTTTGCAAGAATATTAAAGTAGTTTCTTTGGTCTTACCTTTTTCATTCACGATTTGGCTGAATTAAGAAGAATACTTATTACTATTTTAAAAGGTTTTAAAATGTCGAAAAATAATTGAAGCGAAATGGTCGTGTGATAGCTTAATATTACTGCCTGATGCGCGACAAAGAGAAGGGCGGCGCGCGCGCCTGAAACGACGCAAGTGTAAAATAAACTTTATTTAATTGTGATTGTACTATTTATATGTAAGTTCAATTCTGCACTTATCAAATTTTTTTAAATCAAGGTTTCGTGTTTCTATTATTCACCGTTTAGCAGTTCCAAGCGTTTATCGATAAAAGCGTTTATCGGAGGTTATTTTGGCTTGTTTTTCTATCGAGAAAATGTATCTTAATCGTGTTTTGACTCTAATCAAAACTTCAATTATATGTTCAATTTACACATATCCGTAAATCATACTCCTACTGTTAGTACTTCATGATATATGACGCTTTGAAAAATCCATTTTTTTTTCACTCATCCTCTTAATATAAAAGACAAGAGTCATAGATGGCATAGACAAAATGAGGATGCGGGTTTCAATCGTAATGAATCAATAAACTTAATACAAATTTTACATTAAATAAGTATATGAATTTATTCATAGAAAATTTCAAGGCATTATGTTTTCCTTACTATTATTATATTATATACGAGCGTTAACCCGCGACTTCGTCCGCACAAATTATATACCAGATTATATATACAGATATTTAAGTCAGATCATAAGCTATCAAACAAAAAAAGTTTCATCAAAATCGGTTCAGTACTTTTTGCGTGATGCTCGTTCAAACAAACAAACAAACAAATAGACAGACAAAAAATCCAAAAATTGGTGAAATGGAATCAGGGACACCTAAAAACCATATCGTAACTTTTTTTTTGTTAATATCTTCAATGTACAGACAAACTTCCTATTACAGTTTTATAATAGTATTATATATTATATATAAATTGCAAATTTTATTTTTGACGCGGCATCTAGGTTTTCTAAACTATTTTTCCATGTTATAAGTACAAAGTATTACTTTTTATTAATACCCTCTACTTGTATACTGCGTCACACTTTTGTAGTATAAAGTCTTATTATTATTATTATAACACTTTATTGTACACACGGACATAATAATACACAAAGTTGAGAAAACATGTACAAAGGGCGAGCTTATCTTCACAAACACGAAATAAAAATGCAATTTGTAACAGCACTTTCATCAAAGGAAGAGAGAATATTCTTGTCTATAATTAATAATGCATTAAGTAAGATATATCTGAGGCGGCAGGCGCCAGTCAAGTGTTTCGAGTGCAGCCGTCGCTTGTCCCAAGCACTTGACTTTTCAGCAGGTACCCAGCGTAGGCGGATGCTAACAAGGACTTCGTCAACTGTTATGGAAATATTTAAATGAGTTACAGTCAGCACGATGCAGCTTTACTCCCTTGTTTCATTGGCGTAGCTAGAGATTTTCCCTGAGGGGGGCAACCAGCCACCTACCTCATAGCTACCCGCCCCAGTGGCAAGACTCACATTTCTCGTGGCAAGGTCGGATCCATAAGTACATTTTCCTAAGGCTCCCCGTAACCAAAATTTGGCTTGGAATTTTAATGGAGGTTGTAGAACATGTTATAACCGTGAAAGAACGCGATTATTCCATAAACAATAACAGCTGTGTGGATGCGTCAGCCCTTCCATGCCTATATACATCTGGAGCGAGCAAAGCGAGCTCGAAATTCTGCAGTATTGCCTCTCAGTTTTGGCTAGAATTTCACAAGATGATGTTGAAACAGTGTCTACTACTATTTAATTATTTCTTCACTACTTTCCATCTTTCTAAGGGGGGCAACAAGCTTTCTGAGGTGCTTTAGCCAAAATGTAATGTAGACCTACATAGAATACCTAGAGATACAAGTCTATCATAACATCATCTTGTTTAAGAGTTACGCTCTTGTCGGTGGAGTATTCGTCAATCCAAGAGAAGAAATAATTCAAACCAGAAAAGTTGTTGGCACTCTGGCGCTCTCTACTCTACGTTTTGATTTTCATTTTTAAATTTCCATCTTCCATAACTATTATTAACTAACACTTTAGATACCTAATCTATTTCATTGTGCTTTGTCTCCCGAAAATATTTAGTTAAAATAATTATTTTAAAAGTATATATTTCGTATCTGGAACTAATACATTTTTAGCTTTACTTTAAATTGAAATCCATGTATATAGACATAGACATAGACAATAGACATATATTTATTGATAATTTTCATTACAGGTCATTTTATTGTATACACTATATGCATAGGTAAATATTTCATTGTAAAACAATAAAAAAAATTATATTAGTAATAATAATATAATTTTTGTCAATACATCGATGTCGTTAAATATGACTACCCTAAATTATGGCTATATAGGTATTATCTCTATATTAATCAGAAAATAATGTAGGACCTGTATTTATTTAATAACTTCATAATAATTACTATCGCAGATGGACCATATTTAACATGAATTAAATGCAAAAAATAGGTACGTACCTAAAAGTTCTATCCTTTCGCGAAAAAAGTTCAAATAAATTCTGGAAAACTAACAATAAGTAACTTAAGCGTGTAAGTGTTAGAATAGTACCTATGCATAATAATTATTGGTTCCCTGTTCTCGAAAATATGTATATATTATTATTTTATTAAAGTTACTGAATTAAATACATTTTATTCATGAATGGATTGAATTCGGAAAACTATAGGTATACTACCGTAACTATCGGTAGATAGTTAGGTACCTGCATAAAAACATTGTGGGACATATTATAAAACAAATGTAGGTACTGGCTTTTGTAAGAGCCGGTCGATTGTTTAAATTGCAATCATTGAAACATTTATCTTGATTTGTACAAAATGAAGATGAACTGACGAACGAATAGAGTCACAGCTGGAAACGCCTCGTCGAAACACGGTAAATTTTACTTTGTAGAGGAAAGCTCGAGAGTTGTTAGTAAAAGATTTTATACTACGCGATATGAAATGGGAAAGTTTCATAGTAACTTTGGAGTCAGACTGTAATACCTACACATTTAAAGTTTTCTTCTAAACTTACTTATTTCTTAACAGGTGACGTCGGTCACTACCTGACTTTACTATGTTTTTATACTTTTAGTTCTACTAATACTTACCCGTCTTTTAAAGCGATTATCATCATCATCATTCTCAGCCTATAAACGTCCCACTGCAGGGTACAGGCATAGAATAACTACTACTATGTCACAGGCCTATCCTCAGGGAGGGTGTATGTTGTATGGGTATTAGTCCACCACGCCTGCCCAATGCGGATTGGTAGACTTCACATACACATCAGAATGTCTTCTTAAGCGTATGCAGGTTTCCTCACGATGTTATATGCTTCACCGTTTGACAGCAGTCAGTATTACGTACATAAGTTAGAAAAACTCATTGGTGCATGGCATGTTGTCCGTGCGGAATAGTGCGGATTCGAACCCCATAATACCCGCAACGCGCCAGATAGGGCGGCGAGAGGGATTCTAATCTGCGACACTGCACACACACATACACTCATTATGGGACCTTTAATTAGAAGACTACAAAGTAAAAAAAATAACAATAAGTAAGTAATATTCTTTTCATCCCTTCATCTCGGAAAAAGTATTTTTGCTCTTCGATATCTGAGTGCAAAAGCCGTTTTTATCCGCTAGAGGATAAAGTAAATTGAATTTAGAACATCGTGTGCACCGTGTGCACTCAGTTTGTGAATTCAAAACATCATTAAACCTATTAATTTACTTCTGCCTTCATGGTGCCGAATTTATCATACAACCTTTTTTAATTTGTTATAACTCGGACTCGGAACCTTCATCGTGTACTTTATTTAATTTGCTTTGCGCGCGCACTTTTTCTTTTCACGTCATTCCGTGGTCATTTCCTCGCTGAGGTGGGATGAAAAGTTGCGTGTTGCACTAGAGTGCAAAGATTTTTCACCTCGTGCTTTTTTGATTCCCTCGCTAAAGCTCAGGATTCTAATTTTTCAATACCGCTTGCTCGGTCATCAAAATTGAGCACGCGGTTAAAAAGCAACTTTGCACTCTTGTATAACAAATAACTATTATTTGCACACCAAAATACATTAAAAAATAATCACTTTCCCAATTTTCAATGGTGGTTCAGTCAGATCATCAAACTGAACAATTTTCACTAGGTATTGGTAGAAAAAATGAAATTGATGGTCTGGATTGTTGGTCTGAAGTCTGAACCACCCTGAAGGAAAGTTGATAAAAAAAGAGCCCAGAATATTAAAAATTACAAATAAGTAGGTTAATAGACAAGAAAAATAATCATTAAAATTCTGAACTAGATTTAAAAATATTGTGTATCGGGCTAACATTATTCGATCTAAAAGGTAAATTGTAAAACAACAACACGCGTTTCAAAGATAAGACACTATACCACCAAACTACCAACACGGTACATAAAAGCTACGCTAAACAAAATAAACAACCGGGATCAATTTACCCTAAATCTTGCTGAAAATGTTCAGTTTCAGCGAATTTCATAAGTTATGTTTACTTTATGTTATACACACTGTAACTCTCTTGGCTCTATAATTTACGATTGCTCAGTTCTGGCTGCTCACAATCAGTCCCATCTGTGCCCAGTTTAAATTAAAAGTAATTTTCTTATGCAGAATGAATTAATGACTAACGAGCTCAATAGGGTTCATCAGGCGGAAGCGTGTGATAAAGACACTGAATACACAAAAGCTTTAGAAAGAAGAGGATAGATATATTAGAGTCTGGAGTTGAATGAATTTATGCCGGTCTATTTAGTAGCGCGTCAATTTGGCGCGAGAAAGGTTGTGGGTGAGGTTGTTCCCTCCACATCGCTGTAAAAGCGCGCGAATTTTTTCGAACGTTTCGTAAATTCATTCGAACTTAAAAAAAACATTTAAAAAAATGTAAATTAAAAAAGGAACACCTAAAGTTTATGTTGTGAAAAATAATTTAGAAAAAAAATAGTTGTGTGGAACTTTTTGAGGTGTTATGTTAGTGGTGTATTTTGTTATTATAATCTTCAAGAAAAGACAAATTTAGGTACAAATGGTACAATACACATAATGAATATAAGACATATCCGGGAGTATGCTTTGAAGTGACATATGAGATGAGCGCAGCCAAAAATAACTATCAGATAGGTGTTAGACATAACGAAGCACTTGAGCAATACGAACTAGACAATATTCAATTATTTTTTATAGGTTAATTAATATTATTGTATTGATAAAAATAACTATTAGATACCCTAGTTGTCAGACATAACGACACACTTGAGCAATAACTAACAATATTCAATTTATTTTAACTCTAGGTACCTACTCGTGTATTTCAAAAGAACACAGATAATAAAATAAAAAAATATGATACATAAAAATAAAATGTTCACGCATTCTAACTTAATCTTTTTTTTTATTTTTTGGTTGTAAACTAAAATAACGAAAGACATTCATAAAATTGTCGTAGAACTTTACATCACACATTTGTTTAGTACTTTCTACAAGAAACTTAGGTACTAATGCAACTTCGTCGTAATTTCACAAAACGTTGACTTACTAAGTTGAGAATTGGCCCAGCCGTTGGCAATAAAACATTTTTATTTGAGTTCTGCCGATTCGCACGGCGCCGCCGGCCGGCTCTAGTTGATTTGTGCGAAATGTTACGACTACAGCGCAAATGTGAATTCGCACATGTTTATAGAGCTAATAAAAGTTACGCTTGATCTATGCCGACATGACAAGTGACGTCATACGTAAATGTTAAGTTATGTGTTTTACCAATTAAGATCTGTTAAAGTCGAGTTGACGATCGTTGTGGCTTGAGCTTGGGGACGATTCTCTCAAATGATTAAAATAATGTTTCAGCTAGTGTTGGATGTGTAGGAATTATAATTACCACGCAGGTTTTGGGAGTACTGAATATTCTCTTAATAGAAGTTTTATTTTATTAGTTTTAGCAAAATATTTAGGTACTAGTACTACACAAAAAACTACACTACCACATGACTAACACAAACAAAATCTAAACTATTATAAAACTGTAACAGGAATTTTGTCAGTACATTAAAGATTAACAAAAAAAATGGTACGATATGGTTTTTAGGTATCCCTGATTCCATATTACCAATTTTTGGATTTTTGGTCTGTCTGTTTGTTTGTGTGTTTGTTTGTTTGAACGAGCATCACGCAAAAACTACTGAACCGATTTTGATGAAACTTTTTTTGTTTAGTAGCTTATTATCGGAATTAAAATCTGGTATATAATTTGTGCGGACAAAGTCGCAGGTTAACGCTCATCTATACTAGTATAAAACTGTAACAGGAAGTTTGTCTGTACATTGAAGATATTAACAAAAAAAGTTACGATATGGTTTTTAGGTGTCCCTGATTCCATTTCACCAATTTTTGGATTTTTTGTCTGTCTGTTTGTTTGTGTGTTTGTTTGGGTGTTTGTTTATTTGTTTGTTTGAATGAGTATCACGCAAAAACTACTGAACCGATTTTGATGAAACTTTTTTTGTTTGATAGCTTATGATCTGACTTAAAATCTAGTATATAATTTGTGCGGACGAAGTCGCGGGTTAACGCTCGTTACTAATAAAATCAATAGTTTTAGTTGAATGTATTGTATTTGCTTTTATGTATGCCTATGTCACCTATATACCTACCTAGTTATACCAAGATTGAACTTCTATTGGGATACATATTTTAAGAACAAACTTGAAACAACGAATTATCTTGAATTTTATTATTTGTTTTTATAATGATAAATAACCGCAAATATAAAAATGCTGATAAGTAGGTAACCTATGTATTCATAGGTATTGAAAATGAAATTTATTTGAATAGGTATTGAGTAAAAATAAAAAAATATACGAAAAGGTATTATAAGACGTTTCATTTTTTTTTGTTGAATTATGGATATTCGTTCTATCTAATATTTTCTAATTATTAACATGACATACCTACCTACTTGTTGAAACGGAAATTACGAACAATTTATTATTTCATCTCAAAGACAAGTAAAGATAAAATTGTCCTTTTACCAGGGTCCCATGTGATCGTAGGAGACTGAGGTACCTACCTACTCATAACACTCTACTCGTATCTCATCATAAAGTCTAAGTAACGTGATCATATCGTACGCAAACGAGCACGCTCTCTAATTAGGGCCCAACTCGGCGATAAACGCCGTAATGTGATAAATAAACTACTGTTGCTCAACTCAACTCAAACACACTTTGATATTGAGTTTACTATCTATTAAATTATGTTTATTAATTATATTTTTGAAACGAAAAATGTTAAGATGTATACAGGGTGTAAGCTAGCAAATACTGAAACGGTATACTCAGACCATCAAACTGAACAACTTTCACTACCTACCTCAGGAGACTAGAAAAAAAATCAGCTGTCCCATACAAAACTGCAGTAAAACCTACCCGACTCAAATGTATGGGACAGCTCATTTTCTTTCGCGTCTCCTGAGGTAGGCTCCATAGTGAAATTTGTTCAGTTTGATGGTGTGAGTTCACCGTTTCAGTATTTGCTAGGCTGTCACTTACACCCTGTATTTGTGAAAATGATAACAAGCTGTGTGATTTATTAGTTCCTACCCAGTTGCAATGGTAATGGTGAAGGTGATAAGTAGGTCATACAAACTAATGATACGAACTACAAAGATAAATAGTATGCCTAAACAGTGATATTCACATAAACTTAACAGCTATTATTAATCTGTGTTACTACTCCCTACTACTCTAGACTAGACTCTACAGTATGATATTTTCGCATATGAGACACTACAGGTTCCCCTATTTTGCGGTTGTAATAGCTCTTCATCTGGGTACCTACATACCAATTTAATATACAGGGTGTAAACTTTCAGACCATCAAACTGAACAATTTTCACAATAAAGCCAAAATCGAATCCCGTAGAAAATATCAACAGTAAAAAAAATAGGTATACAGGGTTTTACAAAAATACAAATAAACATTTAAGGGGGTGGTTAAGACCATTTCAGTATGATGGTCTAAAGCACCCATTTAAGTATGTAGCGTATGTAATTACCCTGCATAATGAAATGCGTACGTGCGTACCAATTCAGAAATCTGAAAACAATTATTTTTTGTATTAAAGATTTTAAAAGATACAGGCTGTAGGATCCCACTGCAGGGCAAAGGCCTCCTCTGGCCATAAAAGGCGAGAGGGAGTAAGTTATACAGGGTGTAAACTAAAATGCTCTACATCAGCTCTACATACTTAAGGGGATGCTTCAGGCCAACACACTTAACAACTTTCTCTACGGGACCAACATAAAAATCGCAAAAAAGCGCTGCATTTGCAATAAGTGAATAAAATAAATAAATGGCGACTCGACCCAAATGTGTGAAACACTCGATATTTTTAAAACTTAATTCTGTATTTTACCATGCGATCGTTGCATACATCCAACCACTACAAAACGAGCGACTCCTTTACTACATATAAAATGAATAATCGTAAAAACATTTACAATCTCTAAACTAATTCGAACTTTATAACATCAAAAGAAAGTCACTTCAAAGCATACTTCCATTACTACAGACTGCAAAGTCTTAATTAATTTAATAGATAAGAATTATACAGGTTGAAATTGATATCATTTATTATTTGTGGTTGGGCTTATTACAAGCAAGGGTTGTTATGTAACACTGCGACCATCGCTGATCTATTGTGTTCGCCCCAAGCTCACCCATATTTTACGCATACCTCCGAACTTATGCTATTTTCTTTTCATTCTCGGTAATGCAGGTTTCCTCACGATGTTTTCCTTCACCGCCGAGCTAGTAAATGATAAAAATACAACCGTACATAAATTCCGAAGAACTTAGTAAAATATTGATATCATTAGCATCCTTTTAAACTAAGAGTCTACTCATCAACCTATACAACTTTTACTATGAGAGCAAACCGATCGGAGCAAAAAAGAAAACAGATGTTCCATACTAAACTGCAATGTCGACGCGCGAGTTCGCTACTCAAATGTATGCAACAGCAGATTTTTTTTTTTGCTCCGATCGATTTGCTCCCATAGTAAAAGTTGTTCAGTTCGATGGGTAGACTCTTAGTTTAAAAGGATGCTAATGATATCAATTTCACCCTGTATAACCAGACCAATCTATCTGCAGATGAAATCTCAAAGGCTGTTAGATATCTAAGATCTCAGATATGGCTACGAATGGACAAAATAGACGGACGACGGGAGGGGACTGTTGGTGGCAATCTCGATTGATCGTGGTCGCTGTTACACTCGCCTGTGCTAATTCACAAGGTAAGATTTAATTAAGGTGCGCAATGAATAGCCCAGTTTACGGAGTTTTGATAGGACGGGTGGGGAGTAATTATCAATGGGACTTTTACAGTCAGGTCTTGTTGACGTAGTTAAAGCTAGCAAGAGATTTAATGGAGGATTAACTCTAATGAGCGTTTCTGCAACTGAGTGTTAAACTGTTACCGGCACCATTAATTAAGTGACAAAAAGAATATCTGAAACATATTAAAAAAAAAATCGCTACGCAACATAGAAATCAAATTTAACTTAATAATATTATTACCAATAAACTCATTTTAATTAGATTTAACAACATAATTTATTTTGGAGCAGTAAAATAGTCATTGCAATTTTTAAAATTAGGTATTTATTAGAAAATACAAATGTATTTTTCAAAGCCTTCTAGTAGTTCTAAGTAAAATGGCTGGGCTAGAAAGTCGACAAGGAAAATACTTAGTAAACCTATCCATGTTAAACTCAGAGGTCTAACGCCTACCACACACATACCTACATAATTTAGATACGGAATTCCGAATCAGAATCAGGATTTCGTATGGATTTTCGCCCTCCAGAATCCCGCTCAGAATTTCAAATCCATACGAAATCGTAATTCTGTCCGGAACAATTCCACACGCATGTGGCGGGCCTTAATCGGTACGGTCAGCAACGAAAAGACTTATACACTTTTATTCCGTGTCACAGTTTAGTCAATGAACTTATGGGTAATTTTCATAATGAAATTAATATCGAATAAATCGATATTTTAGTATGCTATATGTAGTCTACGATGTGACGTGAAAGTGCGGCGTTAAATTAACTTCAATTTCTTAACTAAAAATAAAAATACTAGAATTAATAAAACATCATTTGATGTCATATTAATTCTAGTAATTTTATTTAAGGGCTTATGTCGAAAAATAATTGAAGCGAAATGGGCATTATAATAGCTTATATTACTGCCTGATGCGAGAGAAAGAGATGGGGCGACGCGCGCTCCTGAAACGACGCAAGCTTAAAACAAACTTTATTTAATTGTGTTTGAACTATTTATGTAAGTTAAATTCTGCTCTAATCAAACTTTATAAAATATCAATTTCTTTTTTTAAATCAAGTCTCGTGTTTCTATTATTCACCGTTTAGCAGTTCCAAACGTTTATCAATAAAGACGGAGGCTACTTTGGCTTGTTTTTCTATTGAGAAAATGTGTCTTAATCGTGTTTTGGCTCTAATCAAAACTTCAATTATATGTTCAATTTACACAATCATATCCGCAAATCATACTCCTACTGTTAGTACTTCATGATATGAAGAATACTATTTCTTCACATAGCCTCTTGACAACAATTATTATTATGAAAGTAGATTTCGTCACATTTACTTTTGATGTTGACTGTACTAAACTGTATTACATATTATATCATATTTTAGTTGCAGACTGTTCCTTAATAATCTTAAAATGAATTTATTTTATTTTGTTGCTCACAGTATACTTTACACTTTTTTGATGTTTGCATGGCATTTGAAAACGAAACAGCACATTCTAATCTCGCCTACAAAAGACATTATTTTAGTAATTTCGTTTGCATTTTGTATCTACACATAGTGCTTCGAACTTTATTTTAGGTACTTATATGAGTATTTACAACATTATGTACAACTTATGGCTACTTAAGGCTATAATTAAAAATAAAAACAAATACAAATAGGCGAAGAAGAAATGAGCCACTATATCGAGCACGACTTCTGTTCGACTTACACTAAACAGAAGACGTGCTCGAGGCCACCGTCCTGCGGGAGGGTGCCCAGGACGTAGACATCAACGAGACCATCAAACTGTCGATTTTGCGCTAAACTATTATAAATAAATAAATAAATAAATATTTTGGACATTGTCACACAAATTATCTAGTCAAATTTAAAGTACCTGGACTTGTATTATGATGACTAGACAACGATATAGAATACGTATATAGATACAGACATACATGACTCGGGTACAAATATTTATAATAATAATAACGAGCGTTAACCCGCGACTTCGTCCGCACAAATTATATACCAGATTTGAAGTCAGATCATAAGCTATAAAACAAAAAAATTGTCATCAAAATCAGTTCAGTAGTTTTTGCGTGATACTCGTTCAAACAAACAAACAAACACACAAACAAACAGACAGATAAAAAATCCAAAAATTGGTGAAATGGAATCAGGGACACCTAAAAACCATATCGTAACTTTTTTTTGTTAATATCTTCAATGTACAGACAAACTTCCTGTTACAGTTTTATAATAGTATATAGATGTCGCAAATCTTGGAAAACTACATATAAACTGCATGCAGTTGTAGTTTATCAGTATATCACAACATAATATATATATAGAATGACCTATTGGTCGATGATGAATTGTTTATAGGTAAATAATTATCATTTCATGATTCACCTGCTGGAGAGCATAGCGCTAAATAAATCTCAACTGAACCATGATTGGATCGCGTGTTAACCACAACTTTTCCACACATTCGGTATTGCGCTATTCATTTGACAGCCGTTAGAGCCGTTTTGACAGATCATCGATCGCTCAGACTTTAAAGTCTGTCAGTCATATACAGGGTGAAATTGATATCATTAGCATCCTCTTAAACTATGAGTCTACCCATGAAACTTTTACTATGGGAGCAAAACGATTGGAGCAAATAAAAAATCAGCAGTTCCATACTAAACTGGAATGTGGGCGCGCGAGTTCGCGACTCAAATGTATGCAACAGCTGATTTTTTTTGCTCCGATTGGTTTGCTGCCATAGTAAAAGTTGATCAATTCGATGGGTAGACTCTTAGTTTAAATGGATGCTAATGATACCAATTACACCCTGTATTGTTTAGCGCGATGCGGATTTCAGAACAGTTATATTGGATTGCAATGTGATTAGAACTGAAATTGGATTAGGATTGGATGTTTTAAATAAGCGCGATCGCGCCTCCTGGTAGGTATGTCATTACTACTCAACACGTTTTCCTGCTTCTACTTACATATTTTATAGTTTTGGTATTTTTATCCGACTGCGCGACGCAAAGGACGGGTAATGTTTTTTTTAAATTACATAGGTACCTACTTTATAATATAACGAGCGTTAACCCGCGACTTTGCCCGCACAAATGATATACCAGATTTTAAGTCAGATAATAAGCTATCAAACAAAAAAAGTTTCATCAAAATAGGTTCAGCAGTTTTTGCGTGATACTCGTTCAAACAAAGAAACAAACACACAAACAAACAAACAAACAAACAAACAGACAGACAGACAAAAAATCCAAAAATTGGTGATATGGAATCAGGGATACCTAAAAACCATATCGTAACTTTTTTTTGTTGATATCTTCAATGTACAGACAAACTATCTGTTACAGTTTTATAATAGTTTAGATTAGAAGTATATTATAAAGTATGTAATTACTATGTAATTTAAAAAAAACATTACCCTTCCTTTGCGTCGCGCAGTCGGGTAAAAATATCCTGGTTAAACGGCTAGATCGATTTCTATAGAAATTTACATAATTTGGTAAAGTTTCGGGCGAGCGTTTGGATTATTTGGATGTTTAGATTTTTTAGATGTACAAGTATAGGAGAGTCAATATTTCAATTTTACATATACATATTTATAACTTTATAAGTTACCTGCAATAGGTATAATTAGTCATGCGGAATAATCAGGGTCAGAGGCAACTTATTATTAATTATTATCAAAGCTTCTTTTAATATGGGTATTTACCTCGAGGAATATACCTAGGTAATAATGCAATAGTGTTCATATTTTAGCCCGATAATGCACTGGATGTAAGCTTAACTAACGTAATTATTAATTTCCATGGCGCAATACGGGACATTTAATTGAATTACACGGGAGCTCATTTATTCACATTTTATAATTTTATTACTCTGCTTCCATTATAACGATTTTAATGTATAATTAGCCATTTTTACAGACAACATTTTGGTAGTTTCTGACCTGTTTTGCGATATTACGTCTGGTAATTTACTTAAGGCGGTTGCAGAGGGGTCAATTTTATACAAAACTTTGACGCACAATACGCGTAGACGGTATTAATATAAGTAACTTTGTATATATGGAAAAATAGTTTAGAAAATCTAGATGCCGCGTAACAAATAACATTTACAATTTATAAAATAATGACTAAAATATAAAACTGAAATTTTTCATACAAAATTTTAAAAGCCTTATATCTTCGTAATTATATTATGAATTGCAAATGTTATTTGTTACGCGGCAACTAGATTTTCTAAACTATTTTTCCATATACAAAATATTACTTTTATTAATACCGTCTACGCGTATTGTGCGTCAAACTTTTGTATGGACTGAAACCACCTTAAAGGGTGAAATTGATATCATTAGCATCCTTTTAAACTAAGAGTCTACCCATCAAACTGAACAACTTTTACTATGGGAGTAAACCGATCGGAGAGAAAAAAAAAACAGCTGTTCCGTACTAAACTGTGCTCGCCGCCGTTGCCTACTCGACTCAAATGTATGCAACATCAGATTTTTTTTGCTCCTATTTGTTTGCTCCCATAGTAAAAGTTGTTCAGTTTGATGGGTAGACTAGAGTTTAAAAGGATCACAATGATATCAATTTCACCCTGTATACAGAGTGTAAGGAAAAGTATCATTAACCTTTAAACCATATACTCTACCCATAAAACTGAACAACTTTTACTATGGGAGCAAACCTTTCACCGAAAAAAAAATCAGCTGCTCCATACTAAACTGCAATACCTAACCTACTCGACTCTAACGTCTGGAGCAGCAGAATTTTTTTTTTGCGTTGACATGTTTGCTCCCATTGTAAAAGTTCTTCAATTTCATGGATAGAGTATGTGCTATACTTTTCCTTACACCCTGTATAAGGATTCGATCATAATAATTAGGTTCCCGATATTTTCAGTATTTTTCACTGCTCATCGATTTTACAGGATTTAAAAGCAACATATGAGTTTTTTTTTGCAAATTATCATTCAATTTACGTATCAAAGATGATACCACCCAAAACAGTGACGAGTAGGTAAACTCGGGCAAGCTACATGACTTTATTTAAAACGAGCGTTAACCCGCGACTTTGTCCGCTCAAATTATAACCCAGATTTTGAGTCAGATCATAAGCTATCAAGCAAAAAAAGTTTCATCAAAATCGGTTTAGTAGTTTTTGCGTGATGCTCGTTCAAACAAACAAACAAAAAAACAAACACACAAACAGACAGACAAAAAATCCAAAATCTTTTTACACCTAAAAACCATATCGTAACTTTATTTTTGTTAATATCTTCAATGTTCAGACACACTTCTGTTACAGTTTTATAATAGTACGAGCGTTAACCCGCGACTTCGTCCGCTCAAATTATAACCCAGATTTTGAGTCAGATCATAAGCTATCAAGCAAAAAAAGTTTCATCAAAATCGGTTTAGTAGTTTTTGCGTGATGCTCGTTCAAACAAACAAACAAAAAAACAAACAAACAAACACACAAACAGACAGACAAAAAATCCAAAATCTTTTTACACCTAAAAACCATATCGTAACTTTATTTTTGTTAATATCTTCAATGTTCAGACACACTTCTGTTACAGTTTTATAATAGTATATAGACACAATTTACATAGTGAAAACAACGCTTTCTAGCAGTTTCTAGTTTCATCGTATACCTATAACGTCATCCTACTTTTATTATCTACTTAGTGATAAATTTATTGAGTCTGTCGGTCGATCAGTAAACACGCTTATCGCAGCTCGTTCTCATGAAACACATTATTAATAGAGTCTCTTTACAACTATATTTTGCATATTTTATTCAAGCGGCAACTATAGAGGCTATGTATTAGCTAAATGAGATACATAAATGCTACCACGTTTACAAACTAGGGCTTGCTCGCGGCTTCGTTTGCTTATTTAGCTGTCGTGTCAAATGCTCGAAGCAGTTTAGGTGAAAGCTAACCTTAATAAACTTAATGTACAATAGTAATATTAAGTTTATGGGTGAAAGTTTGTATTGAATCAAGTGACCGTTTAAAGTGCATGTAAATGAATTTCACTTTTATGAATTTCAGTGCATGATTTTTGAATTTCACAGACGATGATTGATATCCGTACGGTGTGGTGCTAATTGAGAAAACCTATGACAGATCCCAGCCATAGTATATCATAGTAGGTACTGTAAAGGTTGCATATCGCGGGGTTTAATACTAGCTGCTATACAAAATTAAATTTGGAACATGGACTTTAGAAAGCAAAGATGCTAGGTGATAGTTTTTTATTACGTGCTTGCACAATCTAATTAGAAGAACCTTGGGACAGGCTCGCGCAACTCACTAACTAAAAAACGTTATATGAAACGTGCACCGTCGCCATTTTTTTTTTGAACGGTTGCACCCGTTTCATACATTCTGGATCGTCGGATATGACTAGTTTTTAGTATGAAAGTCCCGACTCTTATAACGTAGTGAGTTACATTCTCTTTGCCTTGGGACAAAAGAGTGATTGACGTCTTGCTTTATAATAAATTTTCATATAAAAGAAATATAATTGTTCCTCAAGATTCAACAAGTATTTTATTTAAAAAAAATCTCTCGCAGCCTAGTAAAAGAGTAGTACACCCGTCCATATTACCTACAGTAAGCATTGAGCAACGAAAAGTACGTGGAACATAAATGTGTATAAATCCATCGTTTCGTTGCCGACTGTACAATTAAATTACCAAACACCCAATCAGAATAGTACTCTCTACTTAGAAAACTTCTTTACATCAGCAGTTTGTGAAATCAGCTAAAATTATAAATTTCAAATATTGAGTGAACCATGAACAATTTTTTCATAAATACAGGGTGTAAGAAAAAGTACCATTAACTTTAAACCACATACTGTACTCATCAAACTTAACAACTTTTACTATGGGAGCAAACCGATGGGTGGAGTATGTGGTTTAAAGGTTAAAGATAATTTTCCTTACACCTTGTATATCTCAAGATTTACTAGATATCCAGTTCAACGCCAGTAATCAAACGTCTAGCTCTGCCCTTCTCGAGCAACTTCCTATAATTTGGTTCCATCGAAATCAGCTCAAGGCTTATTAAACGGGTCCGCTAACAACTCTTGTAAACATCTATAATCTTAGCTTTCCCTTTAAAGTTTAAACCCTATATTGAAATTAATACTCAGAATAGTGATCGTGTCGTATCATAATTAATGTGAGCTAGAAAATATGATTGAATCAAATAAACTAAAGGATAATTATGTTGATGTTGTGTCTGTCACAGAAACAGAGATTTAATCAGGAGAATAAAGATAGCGGCTTTATTGAAGTTTAGGAATATGTTTTGTAAGAAATATACTGTTACCACGGATCACAAAAATTAAAGGGTGAAAAGGGGCGGGGCCAGTGTCACAGCAATATGCGCAAAAACGGAACAAATTGCTCGCGACAATAAGTATTAAATATATTATGAGGCTGAAAGCCAGTCGAGATATTATGTTTTAATAGTTTACAATGCTTAAGTATTACGAAAGATTATTCGAACGTTGAGTTCTGATACCGCAATGGATAATGAGCACATTCAAGCTAACAAAATACTTTCTATCGCGTGGTACTGTTGGTAATTCGTGATTAAAGCACCCTGTGCCGTAACGTTATAAACACAATGAACATAACTTTATTTAAATAACAAATTCCATACATGCAACTAAAACTCAACTAACATGAACCGCAAAAACGACACGCTGTACCTATACAACGTGCAGCGTGCAGAATCGAATTATCAAAGTTTCAAAATAGGTTAATTTTTTTCAACATATCAAATTAATTTGTTAGTATAATTTAAAATTTACTGAACTCCCTATATTTACTATTTACTATACTACCAAATAAGATTCTTAAAATATATTCATGACCACGCTAGCGCTTTCAATCATTGCTGAAATAATAACAAATCATTTTTTCCATGAAAACTTAAAATGCGTTTAATTAATAAAATAAAATGTATTTTATTATGATGCCAGCCAGTGGTATCAAAGGCGTTAAGTCTTCAAAACTGTTTGATACTTTCGCCCATATCAATTAAACTGTACTATTTTCAGCCATTAAAGATAGTGACTAAAGTCTTAACGGATAGCTTACTAGATCTAGAACTTTCACCCGCTATCTTCATGTCTTAGGTACTTATTATACTGCTTTTCAAGTTTTCTCGTATCGTCATTTGTTTAATATAATCCTAGCCTGCAAGCTAGTTAGGCAACCAGACTAGAACGTTTATAATACCTGTGTTAACTCTACAAGCTATTTCACGACATCTCATTACAAAACATCCAGAGTAGAGCTACAGTTAGGTTATAAATTATAATTTCTCCCATTAAATAAATTGGAACAATATCACAGGGAGAATAAAGGCGGTCGTTAGAGGAAATAGATCAAAAGCTTTATGCTGTCGTCTGTAACTGTCGCAGTCACTTTATTGTGGCCCCGGCAACAGCTGTTGGCCCATACTGCCATCCGCCTCGGTTCTGTTGACGTTTTCATATACTAATATTTTGAATAGTGATTGTTTTATTGTTTCTTTTTTTTTACAGATATATCAGCGTGCTGTGATAAAGCGCAGGGGACCTGCAGGAGCGTCTGCGAGAAAGTAAGTTGGATACTCGAGTCTTCTATTGATATACTCACTTGTTCTTGTTTTGTTTTCTGTGTTAAAATTGGTTATGGGTCACTATTTTATTTAGGGTACCATAATCCAGTCCCCTTTACAGGCAATGGGACAAAGGTAAATTCCAAAATAAAGCTGTTATCGGTAGCTACCGAATAAGAAACCAGTCATAGAACAACGTAGGAATTATAGTAAAATACTTAACTATCTATAAACTTATTTGCAAATTACGGTAATTCAGTTGTGTTTTTAAGCAACGCAATATAATTTTGAGGGACCAGTAACGCAGTTGTTATTTTGTTGAATAAACATCAATAAATGTAAGAAGTAGCATGAACACAACAAGATGAAGAACGCAACTTGGTAACGAAGATTTTCGTAGATTTTTAAAAGTGAAAATCAAAATGTCGTTTAGTGGTCGATTGGGGAGTTTCAGGTTTTGTTTAACATACCAATTGTTTAAATGACGAAAAAATCAGATTTTGCGAAACACCTCTTAGGGCTGTCATACATAGTCTAAGGGGCTGTCGAACACAAGAGATTAGTTGTCTAAGCGGTGTCGACATCCTGATCTAATCTATTGCATTTTCCCATGTCCTTGCCGGCAGTAAGTATGCCCTCCCCTGACCGTGTCACACGAAGCACGTTTCACTTACGTATTCCCAGCCGCTCGATATCGGACATTCTTTGAGACGACCGCCTCCTCCCACTGAATCTTTAATCTACACGGATTTCCAATCAAAACTTTCAGAAAGCTGAATTGACTAATTAAGTAGATTTATTGCTTCCTTAAACTTTTCCGTCTCTGAATATTTTTATTCCCTTCAAGAATAAGGTCACTCAATATTTGTTCGAGTAAAGGCAAAACAGTTACAAAGCTTTGAGTTTCTTTCAAAGAAACCTGTTGCGAGTCTTTGATGTAGCTTTTCTCAAACAATAAAGGATGCTATGTTGACGCATTCGGAGTCAACTTCAGCATAAGCATCCTGCGTTATTGAAATATTATAAAGAGAAATGATTGGAAGCGCGTTCTATATGATCAAGATTCACGTCATAGCCGCAGCCGTGGACGTTCTAAGAACTCAGGCCGACATCGAGTGAATAAGGGAAATTATTAAAACGTGTAAGAGGAGATGAGGGAGCATCGACTAATACATTCGTTTAATTCTGTCTCGTTAGGGAACACCGCGTGACGACCGCTTCCTTCCCCGGGACACTGCTTGAATAAGAAACGGGAGGACGTCGATTTCTTTTGTTGTTAAAGATGTCGATAGATTTTTTTCGAGATTTGGTTTTAAAAACATAATTTTCTGTAAATATTAGGAGATAGCTACCATGAAGACTTGAAGAGTAACGATTACCATCTTGACTTTGTAATGTTAAAAGTTGTTTGAAGAAACTAATATAAAGATAGTTCCAACTTTGTGAAATATTTGAACGATAATAATAGGTACATACCTACTCAATATCGATAATTTTACTTGATATTATCTTAGCAACTACAACCCTAATGATTATAAGTAGCAGAGCAATTTAATTCAACAAAAATAATTCGTTAAAAGTCTACACAAACCATGATGATGATATGATTAAAAGTAGGTACCTAATATACAGTGTGTAAGTGACACCCTAGCAAATACTGAAACGGTGAACTCAGACCATCAAACTGAACAACTTTCACTATGGAGCCTACTTCAGGAAACGTGAAAAAAAAATCTGCTGTCCCGTACATTTTAATCAGGTAGGCAGTTTTGTATGATTTTTTTTTCGCATCTCCAGAGGTAGGCTCTATAGTGAAAGTTGTTCAGTTTGATGGTCTGATTTCACCGTTTCAGTATTTGCTAGGCTGTCACTTACACCCTGTATTATAGTCAGGTTAAAGCAGTGCTGCATACTTTGATTATGTAAGTCGAATAATGTCGATAGTAAATTTTACTTTCGAGTTTAAGAATCTTTATTATCCTCATTAAAATTACAATAATTTACTTACATGAGAACTTAGAAAAAGTATATAAATATAAACTATATTTAAAAGTACTTTATGTCTATCAACCACACCACAACCCTACTGACTACACTCATCCGGTAATTTTTTAATGTCACGAAAGACGACACATTCAACAATCTAAATAAAGTGGCTCCTTGTTAAACCCCTATTAACCTATTTAAGGGGTTAAATATCCCTTAAAATTTACAAACCTTTAGTTCGACAGACACTTTCTTTTATGAATAGTAAATTACGTAGGACAAATTGAAGCACAATTATAGTGGTGGTATTGAATAGAATATTGTTTACCATATGGAGGGTAATTGGTACTGTTGTGGACCCCGGATGACAGGGCAGGCGTAATGACTTAATGGCGCCACCGACAGCGCCACTGCGCGGACGGTAATGGTACTATTACGATATAATCATAATAACAAGCTTTTTTCAGCGTGTTTCGTCTGGTTTTTCCTGAAACTTACATAATGGATTAAGCGTTCATGCTTTTTAATGTTGCGTAAGTTTTCGTGGCGTGTGAGTTACTAGAGTTATTTCAAAATGAGTTATGAGTTATGACAGCTGTATTAAAATTATCACACTATCTGCTATTTATTCTGACTTTTTTTAGTTAATTAGTCAATAATTGAATAAAGTAGCTAGACACAACAATAATGTATGTTCTAGCAAATAATACGTGTTATGGGGTTCGGGCCGAGTTATTCAATTTTTTTTGTGTCCTGTAAAATTTGCTTTGTGTCAGATAGGAGAATTTAGTTCATTGTCTTCGCCATGAGTTTACTAAAATATCGTATTGTCATCATATCGAATGCAACAATATCTCATTCATCCATTAATCGAACTAACTCAAACAAACAAATTTTTGTTGTTGCAATCGATCGATATTAATTATTAGAATTTACAATACGAGTATGCTAGAAGATTCTAACTGAAATCTCGAGAAGCGTGATTATTCATAGAAATTACCATGTTATAGACATCTTGTCAACGTAATAGACTCGTTTATTGAATACAACTAGCTCGTTGAAAATATAATGAACTGATATTGATGTATTCGGTGAGTGGCAGATGTAGATTGCGACGGGAGATGGGCTGCGAAAAATATATTGCTCACAAAACCAGCGCGATGGCTTGTAGATACATCGGATGGTCGTTCTACTTGTAAACATGCGTGTTTGTTGGTTTTATGTCATCAAGTCTTGTCTTTTACTATGATGATAAAGATTGGAAATGTTCGTGAAATGTTGGTCTTTTTACATAGCCTACCTATATAAAAAAGGCCAACATTTCACATCCTGTAAATTCAAATAAAAAATTTAAAAATGTTCATTTAATTAAGCTACTGGTGCTATACCGGTATGTCCTGAATTCTTCAATCTCTGGCGTCTTAATGGCAATGAGGGAATTGAAGTGACGCGATACTGGTCCTGTACAGTTTAAAATATCTTTAATAACACTTTTACTGCTGTGTTTGAAAATGGCTCTTTTTTCCATGGTCATGGAAATTACACGTTATTTTTAAGAAGTAAAAGTTAAATTCGAATTACCTTAAAATGTAGACCGTATTATGTCTTATTACGCTAGGTACCTATATAATGCTTGGGCTTTCACTATTAATATGAGTTTTCTAGAACTTTTTTAGAAAAATATGCTTCATGGCGTCAAATGCATCTAAGTACCAAACCTACACTATAATTTACAGTTTCGTGTAATAAATATTTTTTAGTTCAGTTAGGTGACAAAAATATAATTGAAGAGGCAGTTTTAAGATCTTGTTTCCTCTACTAATCTTGATAGCCTTGTAGTTTTCCCAACACTTAACTTTTTGAGTAGTTAAGAATTAATAATCTAGTTAACCGTATCTATTCATCCATGGGTTTGACCTAAATTCTATAAATTTGTTTAATTATAATAAATAGGTACTCTGTTGTGTATGTTCTCTTGGCGGTTACAAGCGATAGTTCAAAGAGAGCGGTGTCTTTGATGTAGTGCGAGCGGCAAGTGACCCAGGGTGTCGCGGTCGGCACAGCTGTGGCTAAATCTGTCTAGCTTACCCATTTAGCTGTTCACTAATTATCATTACACAATAACATTTTAAAAGTATCGTCAAAGAAATTTTATTCAATTTTATTAAGTTTTCGGGTTATTTTTGGATTTAACAGCCAATAAGAAAAGTTAATATCATTGTTATTGTTCTATGGGAACTGTGTTTTATATACTGGGATTGTTATAATACAGGGTAATACACCCAAACTTAAATAATGCGTTACATATTCAAGGGGGTGCTTTAGAGTTTTAAACCATCAAACTGAACAATTTTCACTATGGAACCAACATTCAAGTTGCAAGAAAAAAACAGCTGTCCCATAGAGAAAATCAATACTATTCTACCCAAATGTATGGAATAGCAAATTTGTTTCGTGAGTAGGTACATGGGTACATTATTTATATAATACCTACTAGTTTTATATACCTACAGTAATAGTCTTAGTTAAAAATCTATTAAGATGCAATTTAATTTTAACATTACATGCGCTAATAAGAGTAATGAAATGAACTAATGACTAATGATAATGAGCACCTAGTACTGAATGTTTTGTTTGATGTCAACAGAAACTAAGAAAATTACAAAAAGTGTGTGTACCTACTATAATATAATATAAGTTATGAATAAAAAAAACTATAATTAATAACTAACTTCATGGTGTGTATTACATCGGAGCGCGCTCCTGTCACGTGCTCTGCTCAGTGTATTTTAAATTTTTCATACACTCTGATATGTTTCTCCCTGGATGAGGTTTCTCCTAACGCGCACAAAGAAGTATAACTTCAATAAAACGCTTGCTCAAATAAAGTATTTCCAAAGTGAACAATCGTTTTTTTCAGCTTCTTTATATTTCTTTCTTTTCCGCGATCTGACTGTCTAACACATCGGTTTTATGAATTTAAATATTATTTATTTGTATGCAACCGAAATATCCATATAGAATACGCAGGTCATGTCTCTGACTTCAAATAGCCGAATGCGACTGTCCGGTGTCCGGCTGTCCGACGCGACGTGACAATCACTGCGAGCTCTCGGTGTACCGGGAATTTGTCCCATTTAGGGTTAACACAATAACTTAATATCCGGATGAGATAATAAAGAGGGAAATATGCGAGATGTACTCGAAAAGAGGATAGGTATTGTTTTGAAAAGGTAGGTACCACCATACCAAAGAAAATATACTAACGCGAACTCTAATAATAGAAATGTAGAGTCAATGAGTATAATATAGAAACTGTAAAAAGTACTTATAGGATAGATAGTTGCCATTGATCTGTTTTGAACTAAGTAGTAAGAAAGAATGCAACTAAACCATTTTCATCACAGAAATATAAATTATTGAAATATAAATTATAAAATCAATAATATTTGAAATTGGAACAGGGTGTGATCTATATCTACTCTCTACAAAGCCCAAGTGCGATCCTGCATGGAGTACAGCAGCCACCTCTGGGACGGTTCTGCAAAATACCAACTGGATGCACTGGACTCAGTTGAGCGCCGAGCCAAGAGACTCATCAACGATGACGCACTCGTCGAGGCTAAGTTACATAGTCTGGAACACCGGCGATTGGTCGCTTGTCTGTCGGTTTTTTATCGGATACACTTCGGCGAGTGTGCCCAGGAGCTACATGACCTGATTCCACCATCCCCCTTCCACCAACGTACGACAAGACGTAGTGCGAGTCTGCATCCATACGTAGTCGATATTCCAACAATCCGCACAAAAAGGTTCGCATCCTCTTTTATAATGAGAACCGGTAAGGTTTGGAACTCACTCCCTGCGTCTGTGTTTCCAAGCAAATACAATCAGGATATTTTCAAAAGAAGAGTTAATAGGCTTTTTCTGGGTGAGCGCGCTACATCCTCGGCTTCGTCTACACTTCCCATGAGGTGAGATGAAGCCAAGCGCAAACCCATTATGAATAAAAAAAAAAAAAAAAATATCGTATGAATTCCAGTTGTAATGCTGGACTTGCGGGTTGGTTAGTTTGTAATAACTACCAGTAGATGGCGCTCACGTCCCCTTAAGACGCAACAGATTGAAAATTTCGTTCTCTGGATAGTGAGCTCGATGGCGAAAAGGCGAAACCGGGGGGTTTGGAAAAGTGCGGGTTCAAGTCCCGCCCGAGACAAATTTTTCAATCTTTAATTTGATAAATTATTGAACCCCCAAAATGGCTGCGGCGCGGCGCACCCTGGGCAACTACCAAGCCTTTATAAAGTAGGTTGGCAAATATTTTCACGATGTCAAGTCAAACTCAATGTCATGCTATCGACACGACAGAAGAAGAATTTAATCATCGTCAGAAACCGGACATTTCTTCGTGTAACCCGGACGTTTGTCAACCCTACTCCCGATCGGGTTGCCAATCCGGAGTCTATCGCATGCCGATCACGTAGCGGCAACTTTAGTGGCGTTTACCCGACATCCAGCATTGCTTACTTGAATAACTTTGTTACTTGTTTGCGTTATGTATGTATTTTTGGTTCTCTGACTTTTGGCGTTTGATCTGTCTTTAGTCTTAACAAACAAGCAGCATTGGCTTTGCCCAATAAGAATTATGTTCGTTTTGTGGACTAATGCAATTTCTACAGGCTGCTGCTTGCTGCTTAAATTCAGTTTTAATGTCTTTCTAAGCGGGAAAACGCAGTTAGAACATAAATTACTAAAATACACTGTAAAAAGTAAATTAAGAATAAGCTTTCTTTAATTTCGTTTGGTTTTAATTTTTTTTTATAAACGCTAGTGAATTTTTAGTTTCTCTACTAAGGAATTTATAGGTACGTGAAAAAGAATCAATAATTTAACTCAATTCAACTGTGCACAGTAGAAAATAACTTGAATATTTAATTTTATATTAAAAGGTCGATATTCATAAATTTTATAAGTATTGCGAAAACAAACAAACGAATGCGCCCGCGCCGCATCGTCGTCGGAGTCGGCTCAAAAGCTTAAAGCGGGTGAAAATAGACACATCTTACCCTTTCATGTCTGTATGTCCGTCCCATCCGCGACACCGTGAACTGAACACGTTTTATTGCATAAGTTCTATAGAGCTAAATAGTACCTAAACTAAACAGTATTATCTATTCGCTAAGAGATTCTGAGTAGGTATAGGGTACCACTGCACAACTAGCCCCAACTCTTTTCGGGACGATGTTTGGAAGACAATTCTAATAAGTACCTAATTCAGTCACGTTTTCCGATGTTAATGAATCGGAATCTCACTTTTTTGTTGTTGCTTTTAACGGCCCCAAAATACAAACTTTTAATTGGTACTGTACCTTCATAATTTTATTACTAGCAAATATTAAACAAAATAAGGATGGGTCGGATAAGTTTTGATTGTTCTTGTGCTTTTACTACTTCATTCTTTTAATAAAATCTAATAAAACAAAAGGATGGGTTATTTAAAAAAAAAGTGGGAATTACCACATAAAAAAGTAAAAAATACTAATACTTGATAAAAAAAACTAATTATTACCAATTGCAGCTATATAAATAATGATTGATTTTAATAACTTAGGTAATGAATTTTATGATAAATATAATTATTTATTAAATAAAACTCTGCCCACACGATAAGAAGAAGTAAAACGGTTATAAAGCAAATGATAAAACTAAAATAAAATAACTAACATAAGGAAAAATTACAATTTATAAAATAGCACGCGGAACATCACAAAATGTAGGTATTGCATTTTGATGCCAGCAGGGCTAGCATGCCACCCACGACAAAGCGTTTAAACGAGTAAAACGACATACGCGCTCTTTTTGGCATACGTAAAATAATAAAGTCTCGATTTTTATCGTTTTCTCGGGGGTGGCATGCGAGGCCTACAGGTCCTGCTCCACTCTGTTAAGAAAATACATTAGCAGTGAGCAATATGTAAAGATCAAAAGCAACTTTTCCTTTCGCGTAAATATTCTTTGTCAAATATCATCATAAAAATGTGTGTCGTCTAGTCAGTCCATTGACGCCAATTTTCCCTCTGGAGAAGCGTCACTTTTTACGCTCGCTTCGTCATCATAAAATGTACAAAATGTTGGGAAACAGTCTGAAACTAAATTGGAATTCACGTAGTTACATAATTCAAGACTATATAAACTTTCGGAGTGTATTAATGAGTAGGTAGCTAGTTGTTGTTGATAGTGCAATGAAAACATTACAATTAACTATCGCTTTTAACTGCGATTTCGTTCGCATATCAAAATAAAGTATGTATAGCCTATGTTACTCCGGAATAGTGTAGCTTTCTATTTGTGAAAGAATGTTTACATTCAGTTCAGAAGTTCCAGAGATTAACCCTCATACAAACAAACAAAATTTCCCTCTTTAGAAGTGTAAATGTAAATTAAATAGGTACCTGCAGGTAGGTACAGTATTAGGGTTGATGGTCTTTCGAGCAGAAAAACACTGTAATAAATTGAAGAATAGAAGTGGCCTTGTACATGTTTCACACCGTGTGGTCCACACGGCAAATGTACATTCAAATCCATTCTACAAAAATTTTTACACAAAAAACATGTTTCGTTAGATTGATCCTTATTCCTTATCAAGTTATCAAAGTCAAAAGATTATCGCTCTACAATTGCTCTACAACAATGAGGTTGCGTTTGTGTTTATATGAATTAATTATGTGGCGCCGTGCTATGAAATGGTGATTGATTATGACCACGGAAACAAGTATTTTGAAAAATGTTAATGTTTTACATAATTAAATAGGAAATAACTTAGTTTAGATGGAATAGATGGTAATACTTACTTAACAGCGTTGCTCGATGGCAACTCATGTTTCCTTTATAGCCCAGTCAAATACGAATGTATTTTTTAAAACCTTGTCAGTAGACAAAAATATTTACACCATGTTTGAAGTATGTATTAATGGTAAAGCCTTAAATATGTGCAAAAAAATTTACCATCCGGTTTTTTAGAACGAGATAATAGCTAAATTTTAAAATTGGAACTGTTGTTGACGTGATTTTTTTTTAATTTTGGTACATTTCGAGGTTCAAATTGGCTCTTCAATATTATACCGAAAAAAATATCAATTATTAGTCCCGGCTCAAACCGTAAAATGACTGGGCTATCAGAGGCTCAACGAAATTAATTTTAAATTGAGCCAACATCATCACAGGGATACCAATATCTATTTCAAAACGCTGAAACCACTCTACCTAAACATTTTCTGTAACCAGCAACGATCTCTCTGGCGAAAATACTCCAAATATTGTCGCATTTTATCGTTCCCCAGAAGGGCGATAAGAAGAGGGGTTCCTGCGAAGGAAGGGTAGAAGGGGGACAAGAATTCCTTTAGCTCGTTAATCACTCGCTGTCAGCGTCCGTGTGACGTCTTCAGCGCTTCAGCCAAACTTTATTGGTGTTCCAACAACGAGTTTGGTGAAAAAGACATACGGTGCACCTCGTAAACGTCCGTACCGTTTTAAAATTACGATTTTTCAGTGGCTGCCTGTCTGATCTCTCTTAAACCTTGCCCGGTCTTGTTTTATGATGCTAAGCTGTGTTTAGACAGGAACATATTTAGTGAACTAGTTGTCAGGATTTTAATGGTGGTTATATGGTCTATAAATCATTGTTTTTGGTGTCGTGTACTTGTTTAATAAATAAATATAAATATCTTGGAAATTTTCACAAAAATTATCTATAACATTTAAAGTACTAGAATCTAGACTGGACTGACTAGACAACGATATAGAATACATAGAACCCCTTATTTTGTGCCTCTTGTATTTTTATCTCATTATGTTCTGGTGTAAAATAAAGAATATTTGATTTGATTTTAATTTGATATGAATACATGTATAGATACAAAAATCCATGACTCGGGTACAAATATTCATATTCATCATACTAATAGATATTACGGGATTCGAACCCGCGACCCTTGGCACAGCAGGCAGGTTCACTACGTCCGTCGTTCAATGACGACATTAAACAGATTATCACTCAGTTGCAAAGTTTTGCAGTTGTTGTTAAAATATGACATAATCGCTCAGTTGCAGAAACGCTCATTAGAATTAATCCTCCATTAAATATCTTGCTAGCTTTTACTACGTCAACAAGACAAAAAGTGACAGCAAGAAATTTAATGAATGATTAACTTTAATGAGCGTTTCTGCAACTGAGCGATTATGTCATATTTTATCCGAACCCAGAAGAATATTATAGGTCCAGAAAATTCAAGACCCATAGAAACCGATGATGACATAACGATCTAAATGCGCACCAAACAGATACCTAGATTGGGGCTTGGGGTGGAATAGCTTATTTTACTACAAAGAATGACATCCTATCTCGAATATCGCTATAAAACTTCAACCTTCATAAAACGCATTCCAAATCATGTACTAGTGAAAATTCTATCTTTAGATGGAAAGTTAGGTACGCCCGCTAGAAATATTCAGTTCAAAGTCAGTATATTTTTATTTGTGAGCGCGTGTGCCGTATGGTATGTAAATCAAGACAAATTCACAAAGAAACATCAAAGCGGTGATGGATGGAGCGATTTGATTCCGTCCTTTGATTGCGAGCATGTTCCTCGCTCGCTATTTCGGAACCGCCTCTACACCTAGAGTCACTACGAATTAGGGCTGTTAAATGGAGAATTTAATGAAACAAGATTCGTAGGAAACAATTGAAAGTCTGACTCACTTCTTGTAACTATAAACAGCGGTGCAAGGAAGAGCCTCCTCAAATGACAAGACCTGAGAACGTCTGGCGCACCCTGGGCAGTTCCTCCTCCATCGTCGATACGTACATTGCTGACTAGCTAATCTTTATGCTACGGCACGGGCGATCGTCGTGCTATTACTAAATTTGTGAGAAAAAATATAGACAAATTTCCAGATAAAACTGGGTTTAACAAGTATTCACTTCAAAATAAATCGGACTTAATAGTTACAAATTGTAGACTAGAAAAATCGACTAAATCCATATATATAATAGGCCCTAAAATTTACAATAAACTCCCCAACGATATCAAACAGTGCAAAGAAAATTGTACCTTTGAACGTAAATTAAAAACATGGCTTATAGATCGTGCTTTCTATGACATTGATGAATTTTATAACTTTGTACCTAATGTTATTAGAATGTAACCGGACTGTAATAAAAATAATATAATTATAAGTAGTTAAGGAGTGCATTTGACATGTAAAAATATCTTTATGTAATAAATGATTATGATTATTATTATATTATTATTATGATAGCTCATGCTGACACGAAAGACGAAGACTATAAGCAACACAAGTTCGCAAGATGTATCAATAATGAAAATGCTTATAGAATACTCAAGGTCAAGCCAACCTCTGGAAAAAAGTTAACTATAAATGTAAATCAAGTGTAAATATTCAATTCACGGAGTTTGTGGCGTCTAATCGACTATCTATCTTCGTGATAACCCTGCCCCATCAACGAGCAACTTGCGATTGTCGCTCCACAATAATTACAGGCGGGTATAGTCACTAAACTATTTACGGATGGTTCCACGTACGAAGTCCTGTGTAAAAACCGTTATAGCTACGTCATGATACCCAAAATGGCTTGATTCGTGGTATTTCTTGGTAGGACTATTTAGGTCGTACAGAACGGCACGCGTACTCTCTGTTTTATTCTGTCAGGACTTCAGCCCTTTGTGTTTTAATTAGCACTCACTTGAGATCTTTATTGGGTGTTGTGGCCGTTTCGAATATACTGGAGGATCGTTAATGAATTTTATTGGGGAATAATGTTTTGTGAAGTCGAGTTTATGTCATTTTTAATTCGTGAAAATCAATTTAATCTTGATTTAATTAGTGAATACATAGCCAATTCAGTTGCTTTCAGGTCAGTGGATGGCGGTAACTCGTTGATCATTTTTGATACCTATCGATTGAAGATGACTTAAAAATATGATAATTATATTTAAAAAAAAGATGTCCTAAACATCGTCACACTAATTATCTATATCTAGTCACATCAGATATATGGCAGAATATATGAGTGATGTGTCAATTCACCTGTAGTAAATCCGTATGCAGCAGGAATCACTTAAAATTTATTATCGGCAATTACTATGGCATCGGCTTATGCAAAATGCCTGGACAGAGTTGCGTTCCGAATCTTAATAGATTCATTGTCTTTGATGGTTTCTTGTGGAGCGATTTGTCATGGATCACAGGTTCTTAGCCTCAGGTGTTCAACGTTTATATCTTATGATAAGATTCTTATCTCAACTTTACTAGCTTTTTATATGCAGAGATACCATCGAGGATATTTTAGTGTGTTCAGTATTAAACAAATAGGGCTTATCTCCATAATATTTTCAGTTGAGTCTCTATAACCTTTATCCATCGTCTACACTGTGGAATAATAATTGAAGATAATGAATAATGATTAAATGATTCAATTTGAAAAAAGAAAAAACAATATTATTACAGTAAAATTTACTATATCAACCAGCCTTCTCTATCCACCAACAACAGCATAATGACTACGTGACATACCTTATTCATTATATATTTAATATGCACACAAATACAACATAATTCCAGGAAGCATCCAATACTTCATACTCCTCAAGTTCTCGTATCGATGCAGTTCACGTATGACACAGGACGTGTCGCCAGCCACGGCGTCAATGCCAACGCTATGATGTCAACCACATCCCGATTGTTTTCATGCTAATATCATGGGAGACCACCTCATGTACATCGTTATGATTCAACGGAACTCTTTTTTTTCGTCGCCTTTGATACGCAGAAACGAATCTTTTGAAAGATCGATATTTTATTTTTATTTTTTATAAACCGATAAGCCTGTCAAGGAACAAACCCCCCCCCCCCCCCCCCCCTAAATAATAATGCTTTCTGGGTTGTAAATTTGCGATCACTCAAACCTTATATGTAGACACCAATTAGTATGTAAATACAGGGTGTTACAAAAATACAAATAAACATTTAAGGGGCTGGTTAAGACCATCAAACTGAACGACTTTCACGATTGGACCAATATCGTAATCGCGAAAAAAAATCGGATGTTCCATCATCATCATATCAGCCGATAGACGTCCACTGCTGGACATAGGCCTCCCCCAAAATGAGGAGATTTACCATAATCGCCATGATGCGATGCGTTTGCGATGTTCCATACTAAACTTTAGATCTACTCGAGCTAAATGTATGAGGCAAAAGATTATTTTTTTCGCAATTTCGATGTTGGTCCCATAGTTGTTCTTCTTACTTCTGTAACACCCTGTATAAATAAAATGGTTTTTCTTACGTGTAAAGTGTAGTGTTCATTATTTTATGTTTAAATACTTAAACCATATTCTTATGTATATGTACGTTTTTTTTTTTAATTCTTTTGTTTTTTTTTTGAGCTTTTAACCCTGAGGTTACGTCAGCCCATGTACGTTATGTACGTTGTGTTACGTACTGTAGGTTCCTTGCCGATAAGCTTAATTTCCTGTTGCATCCAATTGGTATCTTTATTTGTATAATGGCGGCGACAATGCTTTTTCTCCACGCCCGCCATTGACAAAAGGTCGCCGCGGATTGAATAATAATATGTTTTCGAATGCCAGGGCGACGAATGCATAAAAATATAACGCGCCTTGGTTCAGTTGTGTCACCTCACCTCGGAGCATATTGAAATAATAAGCTTCTCAGAAACCGTATTTCTAATATTAATTTAATTTTGACTGCTCATTGGAGTTTTTGGCTGGTTCTAATTTGTTAGTTTAATTTCAGCACTAATTCTGATAGCAGTAGAGTTTGAATTACTAGATTGCTAGACTACGTGACTCGTTACTGGACGGGAGCATGAACGATGTTACGAAAACAAACCAATTCCCGATTCTGATAGGATTTATTGACTTTCAGTTAGATTCTAGATACGTGTTAGGAATAACGTCGAATAGAGGATTCTAGTAAAGCTAGTCTAGTATAGTCGAATTTAGGAACGTAGGTATAATCGTTTACAAATAAAAATATTTGTAAACGATTATACCGTTAGAAAACCAGCGTTAGTACGTAACAACCGAGAAAAATTTGAATGAATGAAATGAATGAATGTAATATACTTAATTTACACCAAAAGAAAATACAATGCACAATAGGAAACATAAACTGAATATGGTACAAATAAGGCGGTCTTATCGCTAAAAAGCGATTTCTTCCAGACAACCTTAGGGTAGAGGAAATATAACAAAGAACGGGTCGGTGTTATAAAAAACAAAATTATAGGTGAAAAAGAAGTGAATACAACAAATACATAAATACATACATATTACATATAATTAAAGGTACATAGATAAATAACATATAAATAATAATATATAATAAATATCATACATGCTACAACAAAACATAAACATACCTACACGTACCCGATTAATTTAGATAGAAAAATAGAAGGGGGAGGAAAAATCAGGAACAGAGGTCCAGGAAGTGTGCTTTGATTTTCGATTTAAAAACATCCACAGAAGGAGAATGTCTGATCGACTCTGGCAACAAGTTCCAAAGTCGAGCAGCTTGGACTGTAAAGGAATGGGAATTTTGATGATTTGCACTTTTCTGTAGTATCAATCTATATTGAAAGATCATACAGATCCTAGGATGATCTTAGAATCTGTCGTATAAAAGTTCAGGCTAGAATCTGGTACTTTCAATGTGACTAAATAATTTGTGTGAAAATGTACAAGATATTTTATTTTTAAATAAAAAGCGCGGCTCTCTTCTCTGCCATTGCTCTTTAATCTCATATAATTATCTGATATGAGATAAAGAGCAATGGCACTATTTTCCTTTACTATGTTCATGTAGTAAAATAAGTCATCGGGTTAGGCTTAATTACTGATGAAACTTTGATTACCAGGGTTTGCTGCCCACACGAAGAAGAAATAATAAAACTTTCATCAGTAACTCTACTAACTAGGCTCCTCATATTATGTCTGCAGGTTATGTTACAGACTGTAAAGTTATAAACTAAATCAAGATGCTACACGCCAGATAGCAGAATGATCCATTGAAGCCTCATCAGCTTTTATAATGTGACATTAATCCCGCACCTTGCAATTTTCTTGAGACAATAAACGATGATTGTTGATGGTGTGGGTAGAATTGGACTTGTTTAAACGACATCTGATTTGTATACAATGATCATTGTTTCGCTCGGGCTCAAGCGAGACATGGGCCGCCCCAGTCAGGAGGTTAATCGATCAAAACATGTTGTGTCAACTTATTATTGACATGTGATCTTTAAGTTGACAGGATAATAACTCTGCACACAATGGTGCTTTAGAAATTTCAGGAAATTTTTTATATACCTACTAGATATCTTGGACATTGTCACCATACGATTTTCATACATAATTATTTATTGAAAGTAATAGAATCTAGCCCGAACTTGCATAATGATGAATAGATAACGGTATATAATACCAAACAGAGATAGTGCGGGACATGAGGTTATGAGATAAACTTTTGACACTTTGTTAAGATAACGAGTTAATAGGTCGCTTTAAATAATGCATATCATGCATTTCTGAGTAACGAATACGCTTTTGTTTCATTTTAATTTAACACTTTATTGTACCCATAACATTTCAGAAAAAAACAATTAAGGTAGACATGTACAAAGGACGAGCTTATCTCTAAAGATATTTTTTCCAGCAAACCCGCAACAGAGACAGTTCTAAAGTGTGAGGCAGACAAAATGTGTACAGCACAAATGATAGAAACTAGATACTTTAATGGACATTAATATATGTATGTATTAAATAAAAAAATATATATATAAATAAACAAATAAGTAGATACAATAAAAATACATAAACTATGGCATATTTTAGAGAGTGATAGTGTTCATTCACTTGCTTTTTGAAGGACGCAAATGTTTGACAATCACGAATATCGGCGGGGAGTGAGTTCCACAACCGGGCAGCATGGATAGTGAAAGAGTAGGAATAGAAGTCGGTGGAGTGTGTCGGGATTCTAAGTTGGGTACGGATATGAGATCGACAAGGTTTATCAGGAGGGCGGGAAAAGGAGAAACGATCACGGAGATAGCTAGGGGCAGAAGGATTGTGAAGGATTTTGTGGAGGAGACCCAGGATATGGACGTATTATAGGATTGTATTAATAGGATTCTATATCAAGCTAAGTACAAATATAGCCACCAGTTAGAGTTTTCGTAACTGTGTAAAAGCTCTCTGTCACAACGTAAAGGGCTATAGATTAAGGAACATTATAATATAAAATAGTATTCTTGCATTTTAAATAACTTTGAAAGCAGTTTTTAAAGCATTGGTTGGAATTTAAGCATCCATCATCATGAAACAGTTCCTATTAAGACAAAAGCCTTAAAAGCTATTTTTATGTCAATAGTTTTATAGGTTTATTTATAGGTCTAAACATTTTCAAAAAAAGAAAAGCGGCCACGTTTACTCTTATTACGATATTATTCTTAAAAGAGGAAAGTTTAGAATCATACTAAAACGCTATGATGTTGCTCGAAACTTTTAAGAGGGTGGTTTAGACCAACAAACTGAACAACTTTCACTATGGGACCAACATCGAAATCGCGAAAAAAATTATCTATTGCCTCATACATTTAGCTCGAGTAGATCTAAAGTTTAGTAGGGAACATCGCAAACGCATCGCATCATGGCGATTATGGCAAATCTCCTCATTTTGGCTGAGGCCTATGTCCAGCAGTGGACGTCTATCGGCTGATATGATGATGATGGAACATCCGATTTTTATTCGCGATTTCGATATTGGTCCCATTGTGAAAGTCGTTCAGTTTGATGGTCTTAACCACCCCCTAAAATGTTTATTTGTATTTTTGTAACACCCTGTATTTATAAAAGTAGTATATAAAAATAGCTTTTTGCCTTTGTAGCTAGTTGCAGTCGAACTTTTTCATTTAGGTTTTCATTATTGAGAAATCTTTTATATTGAAATGAGAGCGCCGCGACAAACTCTCACCACGCTTGGTACTAATTTGAAGTAACAAAAAAATAGCTCCACTGTTGTTTACTCGTAACAAGATACTTTGAAAGGGACACATGATACAGTAAGTAACGCGTTCGTGTCTGTATGTCAATTAATTTCATTAAGCGAGCCTAATGCGGCCCAATAACGGGCAACATGTGTTTATTTTGATCTAAATATGTATGCTGCTCGTTGCGTAAGTTTTATTAGCTTGTATGTTACATATTTAATGTTTAGGTGGTTTATGAGCTTCTTTTGATATTTCTTATTACTTATTAGTTGCGAAATGGTGTGGATTTAAAACAGGCCCCGATACCGAAAGCTCTGGATATTTGTGATGCTCGATATAACCATGAGGCTTCTAAACGGATCCTTTAAGAATCAGTAGATAAATAAAACAATAAATAATAGTATTGATATGACTATGCTTAAATATTTATGTAGAAAAATATGAATATTAACTAATTTTCATTAAGTATTTTCATTTAATCTCTCTCTTCAGTCGCACAGAAAGAATTTTCTCTTATAGCTTTGTCATCTTAATTTTACATTTCTGGCTATCTCAGATGTCCAGGTTCCTAGGTAGCCGAGATTATGATCAAAGATTTACCTTCATATACAGGGTCCAACTTAATATGCTGACGATTATTAAGAGGATGATCAGATCATCCAACTGAACAACTTAGAAATCGCAAAAAAAAACCGGCTCTCCCATACACTTTGGTGAAGTAGGATTGCAGTTTAATACGGAACAGGAGTGCGATTTTTGAAAGTCAAATCAGCAGTAGAAAGCTGCATATCTCCGTAGTAATTTTGACATTTTTAACTGCTGAGTTCAGCGAATGAGATTAAAAAATCGCACTCCAGCTGTTTTTTTTCGTTATAGCCTATACACCTAGCCCAGCAGTACGATTTATGAATCTCATTCGCCGAGCTCAGCAGTTGAAAGTGTCAAAATATATGGAGGAAAAAAAATCTTTGGAGACATGCATCTTTCTACTGCTGATTTGACTTTCAAAAATCATACTTCAGGACTAACATTAAAATCGCGAAAAATATCGCTGTCCCATACAAAACTGCAAACATAACTCGACTGAAATGTAATGGACAGATTTTTTTTTCGCGATTTCGATATTGGTCCCATAGAGAAAGTTGTTTAGTTTGATGGTCTGAAGCCTTTAAGTAAGAGTCCCATTTAATTTTACACCCTGTGTAGTGGGATGTTTTAACTATAAAACACTGGACATCGATACTTCGATATCTTGGATGTATTGCACATTGAAGTACCTACCGCTATCCTGATAGATAATTTAATTTTCGGTTCGTACGTTGTTCCAGATGACTCTGGTGGAGATACCATCGGATTCTGCGATGCGGGAAGAGAGGATACAAAACATTTACAAATTCTGCCCACCTGATTTAGTAAGTGTCTAGATAGTTTCTTGCAACCCGAATATCCTGTAACCTCTACGAACTACGAAGTTGCATGCTACGTTATAGGTAGTTTTAATTTTGTCAGCGAAACAAGTTGAAACCGAAAGGAATGAACTAAAAAGCTCTATATAGTTTTCGAAACTCCTACACTTAGGTAAGGCAGGCGGTAGAGCGGTAACACGATACCATCCATTCAAAATAATCACTAAGCTCCAAGTCTATTGAGTGGGTATCATTGAAATAAATCTTCATTGAACATCAATAAACCGCCTATCATTTATTGTATTGCAATTGGGGATGGTGTAGAGTTACCAGTACCTTATAGTTCGTTCCGAATACGATGTTCCCGCGGATCAGATAATTTCTTTACTTATTAACTTCGGCATAAGAAATAATTCGGAATAATTCTTGGGTGCAGTGCAAACAAAAGCTTTTGTATAGACTTTCCCGCTGCCGCTGTATAATAGTATTTCAAACCAATTGACGGACAAAAACAAAAAAATAGAGGTCTAATCCATAAACTTAATAATTACTACCGTATAGTATATTAAGGCCCGATTCGACCAAACGCGACAAAATTTTATTCTTAGATTAAGTCGCCGGTTACTCTAGAGTAAACTATTATTTTGCGTTTTACCAACCCTAATCTATGAATAAGTTGAGAGTTAATTGCCAATTTTGACGGTGTAAAGCTTATACCGAGACTAATGAAATGTCAATGTAAAAAAAAATAAAGAAACCTAACAAATTAAAACTGTATAACCTCACAATGCGATAAGTACGGATACAACGACCTCTTTCTTTAGGTGGATTATACATTCGTTCTTTTAGTATGGGTTTAGTGTGGTAGAAGACAAATGAAGTTATTTCGGAGTAAACAATAAGGGTAAAATTGTTCCTTGTATAGTTACTCTTCTATAAATCAAAGTTTGGTCGTATCCGGCCGAAGTTTATGGTCTAATCGGTCGAATAATAATAATGTTAGGATTGTGAATTACCTACTTTGTTTTATTTTCAGATAGAGTTCTGGATCTGCATAAATCAAACTATTCAAGGTTAGTCTAAATTGCTTGGGTACCCTACCTAAGTTGAAATAAGGTTACAATCACTACTTCTTGGATGTTTACCGTAGTAGGGACATAAAAAAAATTGAATATTACTTTTTCGGATAATGATAATGATAACCCTTTCAGAAGTAATATCGGGGTCGGGGTGGTGGGGGCGTGCGTGCTGCGCGCTCGGCCGGTCGTCGTCGTGCCGGGGCGCGTGCGTGACGGCGCCGGCGGGCGACGCGCGCGCGCTGACCGCCGCGTGCAGGCACTCCGACGAGATCGCCTTCTTCGACTGCGTGCAGCGCCAGCACGAGGCCCAGTGGTGTTGTTGTGAGTGTTTCTTAATTACTTACCAATCTAGCGTAAGTGAAACTTCTTGGTCAATGTTGTACGGAACTAATTCCATACATTTAGTCTATATTGCGTAGCCCGTGCTCCAAAATGGCAACAAAAAAGCAAGGTAATTGCCCGGCTTTCACGTAGTCACGTGCCGTCTAGTATACGGACTACACGTCACTTTATCGCGCCATTTTAAAGTGCAGTGATGTTAACGTATGACGCGTCTATTTGTAAAACGTCATTGGTCTACGGAGATGAAAATGACAAGTTCCTAAAAATGCTACTTACTTCTCTACTACACCCTAAGAACAAGAATTACTTTAGATTAAATTTCTTTGACTACACCTATGTGAGAGCAAAATGTCACACATTGTGTTGTAATAAAAAAACCTTTTCTAAGAATTCTCGCCCGATTGCCTTTGCCTCCCTATGTAACTTTGCATTGTGAATGAATGGTGTGACCGACGCTGAAATGCATTGACTTGGAAATGTTGATAAGATTGCATTGGAAGCTTTTAAACGCAAAGGTTCCTCTATATGTTAGGAAAACTAGCAACCAATTGAAACTAGTTTAGGGAGAGCCGTCGTGAAAGCATATTTAAGCGTTGCATTTTGGTTTAATTACACACATAACTATACCTAACGCAAATTACTGATTGTCTTGCAACTCTCGACGTATGTGTAAATAGTTCACTCACACATGTGCACTTTCACAGCACAGACACAATCCCTGAGCTGCCATGAAGCTTGCCAGAAAGTAGTATGGCGGATCGGCCAAGCACGAGTCAATACCAGTGCCAGGGATCGCGCCATGGAAGCTTGTGACCAATCACCTACACGGAACTGTCTTCGAGATCTGACTGCTTCTACTGTCCACGCCGATACTTCGAAATGTAAGATCTAATGAGATGTACCGTGACATCAGTTAAGGAACTTTTGAGGATACCTACTAAAAGTGAATATCCCTTTCTAGATTTACCATGCTGTCAAGAATCACCAAGTAAAGAATGTCGGGCGACATGCGAGTCTGTACTTCGAAGAACCGGTGAATCTCAGGAAATCGCTGAAGCTTTAAGTAAGGAATGTGGTGCTCCCGTGATACATGATGATGGTCTTTGGCAATGCTTCTTGAGAACAGACGCTCCGCCTGATGTAAAAGATGTTATTCCACATGATGTCGCTAAATTGCATTGTTGTCAAAAGGTATAGTTCACCTCATCATACATACTACAATTAGCTCATTGAACTTGTGCTAAAATCGTTGAACTTTTTAAACAGGCGGCAACAATAAACTGCCGAAGATTATGCTTTAGCACCTTCAACAATGATTGGCAGAATAATTGGCAAAAGTTCCACGCGGAGTGTTTGGGTGATCCACAGGAAATGGAAATGTCACAATGCATAGAAGAAGGTTGGTCAAGATGCTCATATTTATTTGACCGAACTTTCTCAATTAGGTACTTTTAGATATCTGATATAGAACTGTTTGCTTTCAGTGGAGTCCCCTTGTTCTTTGGGTTGTGCTGGAATGACGTATTGTAGTCAACTAAATAATCGGCCAACTAGTTTGTTTAGGTCTTGTTCAGCTCAAGCTGATTTGGATGCTCATTTGGCTGTGGCAGAACAGAAGGGTAGTGGGTAAGATTTTTAATAATTACCTTTCAGTAATATTTCTAGTGTCTACAATGTTTGTCATCTAGAGTTAATCTTTGAAAATTTTCTTTCAGTTCAGTAACATTATCAGGGTTGCCCTCATTACCTCTGAAGAATTCGACTCAATGTACTTCCGATGTCTGGAAGAGTGTGGCTTGTGCTTTACACGTAAAACCTTGTACACCTAAGGTCAGTATTCCTCTAGCTTCTTCCATAAATAACTACATAAGCAATCATCAGTTTCCAATTAACTTTCTATTCTTGTAGGGTCACAGTAGTCTCCTGTGTTTAGAAGACTGCATGAGGCTGGTATCATCTTGCGTGGATTGGTCACGGACACCCTCGCAGTTGACGGCGACTTCTTTATGCGCTCGTCTCGCTCCACGTTCTAATACTGCTCCCTGTGTTCCTCTTCGACAGTTCATGGCACCAAGTAAGTATTTTGTCTTAATTTTTAATGTCCACTGGGCGTTATTATATTCTGTCTCTGTACTCTTTTTTGCTGGAGTGATTTTGGTGGGACAGGAGATTTCAAGACTGAAAATCTAGTAAGCTATGCTTTCTATTACGATGCACCATTTTCTACCTTCTTAAATGGAGGGCATTGTTATCATAAAAGCTGTTGTGTGGAATAAAAAGCAGATAAACATCTTTTGTATTGCTAATTTTAATAATTTGTTCATACTTTTCAGGTACAGATCCACCACTCCTCTCAGCGAATGAAGCAGTGACGTCACCGTGTGCCGGCAACCCTTGCAATTCCACCCAAGTCTGTATCATCAACAGAAACTGTTTACAAGGCGGTTCTTGTACACGGTTCACTTGCGTCGATGGCTGTCCACTAGGTAAAATTCACATTAATTTTAACTCAAAACTCACGTTTCATCACCAAGCATTCTTGATTCAGTCTTTCAGGTATTGATTGACTTCTTTCACAATTTCCAGTCTGTTTATCCTAAAATTTTATTACCTAATAGTTAGTTGGTTAGTTGTTAGGTAGGTACTATAATTTTGATACATTAATAAATTCACGGAAAAGATTCTTTCTACCACACCATTGAGTTGCTTTATGAATTATGGGTTCCAGGTGATGGAAGTCCGTTCGTAGTGCCGATTGGAACGTGGGCGAGGATTCCCATGTCTAGTCCTGCGAAGAAGGCCTGCTTCAAGATCTGCCGGTGTACCAACAAGGGCCTGACCAATTGTCAGCCTCTGCCATGCGTAGCTCTCGACAACTGTCGGTTACATGACAAAGTGGTTAACCATGGTAAGTTTAGGCACAATATAAGTCATAATAGTACAATGGAAAAGACGAAATTAGCATACACCACACATACACGCATACGCCACACATACAGTCACGACTATAATTCCTTTGTGCAATGGTCAGAAACATAAACAGGGCAACAACACACATTTGATGGTGGCTGATCATTGATCAACGATCCAGTAGCCTATTGAATGTTTCAGGATGGTATGACATGTCAATTAGTGATGGTTTGGAAACAGTTGATTTTGTTTTCGATTTTGATCCCGTAGTAAAAGCGGTTCAGTTTGATAGTCTGAATTACCTCTGAAAATTTGGAAAGGGTTTAAAAATCACCCAGTATAAGGTTTATGAAGATGTGAATTATGGTAATTATGGCATTGAGGTACTAGAGAAGACACCTACACTAAATTGTTTGTAACACTCGTATAGGCCAATTGTTACAAACATAACTAGTATTTGCCAGGCGCTCGCCGCACGGTGACGACCCCCCAGTGCGCGCCCCGCACTGCTGATCGTGGTGCACAAATTTTTTTGCGTTGTCTGTTCTATACATAATTATTCCTCATTACAGGAAAGAAGTACTATAATTATTCAATGAACGATGTAAATGTGACATTACAGGAGAGAAGTACTACATGGAATGCAACGCGTGCACGTGCGTGGTCGGGGAGCGCGTGTGCTCGCGGCGCGCGTGCGGGCGCGCGGCGCTGCTGACCGGCCTGCCCTGCAACTGTCCGCCGCACCACCTGCCCGTGCACACGCCGCGCAGGCTCTACCCCAACGCCTGTCTGGCTAAGTGAGTACAACTACTAATCTTTTTTATTCTTCTTTGGATTCATCTCCATTACTGGAGGTTGGCAGTCGGCTCTGCATAAGGGCAGGGGCCTATCTCTCGCCAAACAAAACAGCTCCTCGAAGCTGGCGATGCCTGTTTACTTTTTTAGGTTCACGACCGCGTACAGACTCTTTTTTTGCCTAATATTGTAATCTGGAGCAGCTGGTCTTTCGAAGGGTCCAAGATACCGACTACATGTCAACTATGGATATTTAAAAAGCCCGGATACAAGGAGCACTTCATTAATTTCAAATATTTCTGACAGAAATTTATGAATACTAGGTATGTGCATTTTAGTTTGCCTGGAACAAGGTATATAATTAATCCAAGGAACATAGTATTCCTGACCTGATTCAAGGAAGCGTTTATAATACTTTTTATCAGGGCAGGCGAAATAGAGAATAGCGATTAATTATAGTTAAAGATGAAGGTAGGAAGTGAATGCTGCTGTCCATTTCTGGGTAAACTTTGTCGCCTCGCCTCCAAGAGTAAAATAGAGGTACATAGTGTTATTATAGTTCGGAACTGAACAGGCTATTTTCAATGTTTGTGTTTGTTGTCCTTCACAGATGCGCAGGTGCAACGGACGCCGAGATAGAGTTCGGAGTGCGGGCGCCATGCTCGGGCGTGGTGTGTCCCCGCAGACACGCGTGCTTGCCCGCTCCCAACATCTGCCTGTCCAGGCTACAGACGACTTGCCCTCAACATGTTTGTGGTATGAAAAGTTAATATGCCCATCTGATCTGACTTACTTGCGCATACTGGAATCTTTTGAATAATTTTTTGCGAGCAACTCCCAATCAGACACATACATAATAGTAAAAGTACCGCTTCCGTGGTCTAATAGTTAAGAGCATTGGCTCTCGACACGGAGGTCGTGGGTTCGATTCCCGCGGGGGACACCTAGTGAAATGTCACTTTGTGCGTTCTTCCCCAGTTGGTTAGGACATTGCAGGCTGAATCGCCTGATTGTCTGAAAAGAAATGATTCCGTGCTTCGGATGGCACGTTAAGCCGTTGGTCCCGGCTACTATCTCTGGTGGTAGTAGTCGTTACATAAAAACCACGTCAGAGGCCGTAAGGCGGTCTGAAAAAACTCTGACACCCCTCTGCCCACACGATAAGAAGAATAGTAAAAGTAAAGTAAAATCAGGACCACAATCCCTTTTGGAGTGATCAGAGACATAGCTACAACTATTTTACCAATCATACGATTTGGTTTGATTTGATATTTTCAAGCCTTCTATAGCAGCAAAGTTCATTTAAAATAGCATTTCCAGGGTTTTAGCGCAAAATACGTTGATGGGTTGGATAAAAGGTTGGAAGACAGTCTTTCGCGATAAAAAGTACTGCGAACGAAACACTATTCTTAATAATAATAAATTATTCTTAAACAGTGAACACAACAGGCTGCAACTCTCACCCAGCGATGCCAGTTTGTGACACTGACGGAAGGACGCACGCCAACCCCTGCCATCTGGCGATGAGTGGCAGAAGGCTGGCCTACTGGGGACAATGCCTGCTGAGGTGTTCCAATGTAAGTAATCTGCGAATGAAACGTAAATAACAAAGGTATCTACGTAAGTTTCTCTGCGTACCCACCAGATGCCATACCCTTGGTAGGATGGGTCCCAACCATACCCTTTCTAATTTCCCAATATTTTGCAGGCGGGAACAGTTTGCGGAGTCAATGGCGTCACATATTTCTCTGAGTGTGCTGCGTGGGCAGAATACATCAGCGTTGATTACTTGGGCCCATGTCTCGCTGTCGGCCCCATATCCGATCTCATGGAACAGAAGTGCCAATTTGACAGAATCTTATGCCCTGCGTTGAAGAAAGAAAAATGCCTTGGCTTCACCGCTCCTGGAGCTTGTTGCCCGAAATGTGGTGGAGCTTTAAGAATACTATACTCGAAGAAACAAATCGACCGAGCTCTTTATGGAACCAACATATCAGCTACAGTTATAAACCTAAACAATGTAATGAGTGCTTTAGATAGACACCTCAAAATAGCAGAATGTGCTCTCAGAGGATTCTTAACTATAGAAATGGAAATATTCGTTACCGTTGAATCTGTGTTACCGAATCCAACAGATTTGCAATTAAATGTATGTGTTCTGGAAGCGGAGAAACTGGCCGATCTCATAAATCGAGAGAGTGCGTTAGTCGCCAGTGATTTAGGTCTTAGTGCTTTGGCAAATGCTCTTACTGTCCATACATATCCTAAGGATAGTGCTAGTAGTATAAGGCTATCAATTGTTGTCTCAATATTATCTTGTAGTATTTACGTTTTGAGGTAGAACTTGGTTGAAGGTTCTTTGTAAATAGTCGGTATGTTTACTTTGTAAATAAGTTTTTGTAAATATGAAATGTTATACACCAAATATTATAGTGCCATTGTGAGAGTTATACCTAGAGATTAGAGATAATGCTTTGGTCTGCTTTATATATTTTACGGGCACCTACATGTCGTTGTGAGTTCGTTGTGCCATCGTTGTAGATATTTAGTATGTGATGATTGATGCCTTTGATTTGCAATATTGCTAAATGGAGTTGAATGGATTTTATATAGTTTATAGACTGATAAATAAGCATTTTATAACAATTTACAAAAGACAATCTAAAAAGTAGTCCTTATACCAAATACGCATTACTTTGTTAATATTTTGTTAGAATTTTAGATGTAATTTTAAGAGAAAAAATATTTGTTCATACGCTTAAAGCTCAAAAGACTATTAAAACAAATAAATCAGTATATAGTTTGATTTTTATTTTGCACGTAACACTGAACAATCGAGGAATATACATTGTAAATGTGAATTATATTATCACAAGGTAATTGATCACTTATATTTAAATTCGGTTAAGTCTTTTTTATCGAAAAATATATTGATTCTATCCATTAGCTGCGGGTCTGTGACCGTTTTGGCAAGTTGAATAAACCCGCTGTGTAGCACCGGGTTGATGAGTTGGAACCTTTCCAAAGGAAATGTCAGTACGAGTTCGAGATACGCCATTAAAATGTTTTGGAAGCAATTTCGTTGCACCTCCGTGTCCTGAAAATAGACATTAAGAATGTTAATTTGCTCTATTCAACGATCGTGTAGACTGTGAAGCTTCCTAAGTTTACGAAACGAATATCAATGACCCAGAGGCCATGAAAGTAGCAAAAAAATAAAACAAAGATCTAAAAAAAAAAATTCCGTTGAAATGCATAACCAAACACATTTTTTGAAATCACAGAAATACATTACTATGTAATTTTAATTAAGTTTGATCTTACCTTAGCAATGCTTATAGCTCTTTGCTGCTCTATCTCTGGTGGTACAGGCTGCGGTGGAATCAGTGGCTCAACATTTTTAGTTTTCGCCGATATAGGCCCATCACATATTGTTATATTAACTTTGCGAGTATTCATGTGACTATCCAGAGCGTCTGAAACACTTATTCGTTTATCTTTATATGGAAGTTCTTGAGCGTTCAAATCTGATTGAGATGTATTATCTGTGGCGTCTACTTTATCGTTGTTACATTCCGGTTCAGCATTCTCAATTTCGGTAAGATCTTTAGTTTCGTTATCTGATGTAGATTTTCTGCTTTCTTCATTATGAACCATTATAGATACTTGACTGTTCATTTTGAAGTCTGCAAACGTGAATGGTTTTGGTTTTTCAACAGACTCTTCTATAGTTTCGTCGAGATCTTCCTTTTTTGTAGCAATGAGATCGCTGGGTGTTTCAGTTTGTTCCTGTGATTCTTGTGCGTAATACTCTTCATAGTGATTGGATGACGAGTCAGTATCTACGGAACTGCATGAAATTCGTTCTTTGACGTCATCACTCTCATCAAAATCGGACACGTTTATCAAGTGTTTTATATAACTGTTGCATAGTAGTTCCCAAGTGGTTTTCAAATCAAATATTTTCCTTACAAATCTATCATATTCCATAGTCAGATTCAATGTCGTTGTGTAGTTGTTCAAGATTATGGATATGTCGGTTGGTTTCAATTTAAACAGATGCACGCCACTGAAAAATATCTCAGTGAGTGCTATAATTTTGATCAGCCATGAAGAAGTAGTCTGTTTGTACAGATTAGCAGCACAATCTAGGTTTGATACTTTTTGGACCAAAAATTTTAATCCCGGCCTCGAGTCAAACTGCAACGCTCTCATATAAGATAGTTCTAAACTCTTCAGCAAAAGATCAGTGTTGTCATTATTTAGGAAGAACTTGTAATTGCAAATGTTTGATCCAGTCTTCAAGCTCTCCATCAAAATACTGTTAATACCTTGGAAGACGTCTGAAGAAGCCTGAATGAGAACTGTAGCGATTATTTGAACCAATATCTGATGAGCCAATAAGCCAACAACTAAACCTCTATGAGGGATCCTGACTGTATACAGTTCTGGGTTCAAAGAGTTGATCGATTCTTGAAGATATACGAGGAAGATGTAGCTTCTGTCGTCGATTAGCATTAGATTTTGAGAAGAGTTCTTTGGTGTCAATTTGGCATGACCATCTACTTTCAGTTGTTCTGTAAGAAACACTTGCTGTGCCATTGCATGTAATCTCACGTTATCGTTGACTGAGCAATCACGTCTAGCTGCCACTTTGACCATAGCTAGATCCCCGTAGAAACTATTTGAATTCTCTTTGAAAGCATACGATAGTTGTTTCAATGGACTCAAGCTTACATTGCAAGCTCTGTGTAGACTCATGCAAACAATTTCCCATTGGTTATCAGTTAGCAAATGTCCTGAAGTCAAAATGATATGCCTAATACAAGACGCTCCGAGTCTAGCTATTGGTTCTTGCGGTTGTGCGATACATTCTACTAAAATCAACATTATTTGCTTCAAAGCAAAAGTAGCTTCAGCATTTTCAATCGGTTGCATTTCTTCGTCAGTCTTTTCATCTGTCGATGATCTCTCTACGTTTATCTGTTGCAAGTGATGTAAGTAAACTACAATAGTGTCTGTGGTCATTCCACAGCATTGTTTGAAGTTTGGCATAACGCTGTCCCAGTGTGTATTCACATTGGAAATCTGCCTCAGCCAGTTTTGGACAGTTGGTAAAAGGAGATGATTTATGCAGTGAAGACCAAAGTGCGTTCCTGGAACATCAACCGTATTTCTTAGCAGCTTGAATAGGGTTTCCATTGCGGCTGGTTGATTTTTTTTGGAGCAAACTACAGTGGCGGAAATCAGTCCTTCGATTAAGACGTACCATACTTTGAGTATGTTACTTGGTCTATCAAGCTTTAGGAGACAGTTGTTAGTAGTGTTTGAAGCAGGAAGAGTAGTAGAGAGTTTCCTGTAAGAAATTAGCTCTTCCTCAAAATGTTCGTTATCGATATACTTAGTGATATCTAGTGATGCACTCGGTATTATTGGATCTACAACCGACAATGGCATGTCCCCCTTTATTCTGTTACCTGTATTGAATATAGGGCATTTCGGCATATTGTACATCATGGTCAAAATATCAGCACAACTTTCCAAATGGAACAAAGCTTCCTTGCACATGTCTACAATGATCTTTTCTGATTTTTCTTCACTAAGAGGTATGAATTTGCTGTTCTTTGAGAACTTCAAACTCAGGCTGGGTTTTGGTTGTGTCGGGGTTGTAACTTTTTTCGGCTTTACTTCGCTAGCTTGAACCTCTTCATAATGAAGTCCTTTGATATGACTTAAAAGGCAAAGGATGCAGTCGAGAGCGGCATTAGCGAAGACAAGAGTGTTGTCTGTGTTAAGGAACACTTTGAATATTTCCAGAATGGCTGAATACTGGTTTGAGTTATTTGCTGCTCGCAGTGTGTTGAATAATGGTCGCCATCCTGACCTGATTTCCATTCTATTCGTCTCCACAAATTCGCAAATACACGAGATGATTTGTTCCTGAAAGATAAAAAAGTAGTCCCACATCAGACCAAAATCGACAAGACTGTTGCAAAGATAATTTCGCAATAGATTAGACGTTACCTGGATATCATCGTCGCACAATTCCAAGCAAAGAAGATTCTCGAAGGGTTTAAGCAGAGCTTCATTGAAGTGGAAGTGGGGCAGTTCTACTTGTTGGTTGAGAAGTGTAGTCGCACAGTCGTGCAGGCATTGGATCCCGAGGCTTGAGATCTGGAGATCTTTGTGACAGGCCGCCTGGAATACAATTTGAAGGTTGTATCAAATTAATACATAACGCCAAAGTTTCCAACAAATAGTCACTAGCCATAGGGCAACGGTTGGAAGCTCGGGCTGCCTCTATGGGGGTGAGGAGGTTGAACAATAACGCCATGCTTGGAAGGCAACATGACTATTGATGTTAGGAGGTAGTATACTGGTGGTGCTCATGCATTGGTAAGATATAAAGAATACTGATGCAGCAGTTCTATTTTAACTCGATTGAGGTAAGACCGAAGGAAAATAAAATGTGAGATTTATTTTATTGTATATTTTTTACCAAAAATTCATATCTCCCTCAATATCTATCGAAGTTATAAACAAAATACTAAGTAAATGTTTTCATATCATGTAGCGTTCTAAGGCTCATGAGAGAATAGTGCCTACTATTCTCTCATGAGAACTTCAAAGTAAAATTACTACAGGTCACGACACGACACGAGTCACGACGCCGCGAAACCGAAAACAATGAAGGGCATCAATCTCATTCTCGGCCTTTCTCGTTGTGCAGGTTTAAAGCAATACCCTAACCTACGGAAGATAATCTTCAGCCACCAGAACAAAAGAGTAAACGAACCTGCATGAAGGGCGCGCAGGCAGCGCAGCGCCACGTGTCGCCGGCGCGGCACAGCGCGGCAAGCGTGAGGTAGGTAACTAAACGAACCTGCATGAAGTGTGGTCCGACGACGGTCCATATGGCCATGCGGTGCGCGAGGGGCCTGGCGGCGCGCAGGCAGCGCAGCGCCACATCGCCGGCGCGGCACAGCGCGCGCGCCGCCTCGCCCGAGCGCCGCGCCGCCGCCGCGCCGCCCGCCCCGCGCCGCCACCACGCGTTGTTGTTAGCACTGTCGCGCTCGCGCTCCCACGGCGAGAACAGCTGGTGGTACATTAACACCCGTTAAGCCCTTATACAGGTTGTAACAAAACACCCTAGTAATTATGTAAGGGGGTGCTTCAGACCATCAAACTGAACAACGTTCACTATGGACCCAGCATCGAAATCGCGAAAAAAAACAGCTGTTCTATACATTTGAGTCGAGTCGGTAATGCAGTTTTGTATGAAACAGCTGATTTTTTTTTCGCAATTTCGAATTTTGTTCCATAGTGAAAGTTATCAGTTTTATGGTCTGAAGCATACCAGACACATTGAATACATAAACAATTGTTTTCGAACGCAAACGATCCACTGGGGTCCATCTAATTAAGGTATTTATTCTCTAGCTGTCAACATTATTTTTTTAAAATTTTTCCCTAAATCTGTTTGAAAGAGCTGCATTATAAGCTAAATTTTTGGGCTTCCTAGACAAAATACACAACAGTGAAGAAATCTTCTTATCATTCATAACTTTTTAGTTATAATAAACTAAATATAACATATTTTACCGAAATATTAAGAATTCAGGAAACAATAGAAAATATTATAATTATAAATTATAAAATTACCACGCTTACTAAACAATTTTGTCACTAAACTATGGATATCATAAACATCACATAGCCTCCGGATGTAATCAGGAGATTGTACTTCTGAACCTTAATACATTTCGAATCGAACTCTCGGAATTGGCGCCCGACATGTGAACAACCTACATCTATAGATCTGGCTTTTTCTGGGTGAGCGCGCTACATCCTCGGCTTCATCTACACTTCCCATCAGGTGAGATGAAGCCAAGCGCAAACCCATTAAGAATAAAAAAAAAGAAAAGATAAGTTATGTAAAAACCACTAAGACAAACTATGTCCTTTTAGGTTTATAGCTATTAAAATAAATTGTTATACAATCTTTGCAATTACATCACAGTAAGCCCAGCATCGGGGGTATACATGATACGATATGCGTAGAAAAAAATTAAAAAATTCAAGTCAGAATAAAACATAACATCTAACCAGTCTATGTTGATGGGTGGCAAGTCGTTGCAGAGCTGCCCGAAGCGTAGGCAGAGTGGTCGTGGCTGCTAGACGCGTGAACAACGTGTCAGCCGCAGCGGACAACGCGCAACAAACACGCGCCGCCCCCGATCCCGATATAATGTTGCCACCCTGCAGTTACAGATCACTGAATACATTTTATACAGGGTGAAATTGATATCATTGGCATCCTTTTATCAGAACAAAAACTGCTGTTCCATACTAATAGTCGACTCAAATGTATGCAAAAGCCTTTGATTATTTTTTGCTACATTCGGTTTGCTCCCATAGTAGTTCAGTTTGATGAGAAGACAAGATTCACAGTCAATTCTACTTGTCTTGCCAACACTTCAAGAAGTGTTAATTTAAATAAGAGACGTAGGTAGGTAGCTATTATATTCTTTATTTGGGTGGGTAAAAGTCAGTAAATAGTGGAGATGACGAGAGAAAAGATATACAGCTCAAACAGCAGCACAATCAAGCTTGACGATGATGAAGTTAGAAAATTAAAGGTACCTCGCGGGCCCAATTCGGGTTGATAGAGACAAGTTAATCAATGATGCCATATTATTGGGGTATTACTCGCGACCAACTTTACTGTTTACGTTCCTTCCTAAGGATATAGTGACTTCGTGTTAGAATAAAATGATGAGATGAAAAAATGCTTAAGCGAACTTTAGGGCCATCCAAAAACTCTCCCCTGGACAATAGTCGGTACTTAATTGGCACAAAACGGAAATGCAAACAAGTTTTGAGAAAATCAACAGACCTTTACCCATCAGTGAACCTAAAGAATCTAAAACGGATCAACTTTAGGAAAAAACTGCAAAACGAATGTTTAAGTTCTCTTATGGATGGATATACCTCTTGTCGGCAAGTCTCAACAATTTTCGCAACGGACATTTCATTGTTTGAATTGTTTTCTAATACTGGCTGCAGGAAGTTAAAAACATCCACGCTGAAACAAAACACGAAATCAAATACCTAATTTATAATTATATTCCCAGAAAGCGTGCAATTTAATGATTATAATTACCAAGTCTCATCTTCTCGTCCATCCAACCCAATCTTGGCATCTGTCTGAAGAATAGACACCGTTTTATTTCTCCCAGTCTGCATGGTCACTATAGGAGTAGCATTATTCCCTTGCTGCCCGAAAAGAGAATGCTCGAAACTCGACACATATTGGCAAGCTGCGAATATGTGCTCCCAGCATTCTGGTGCCTTTGAACCTAGTTCTAGGCCACCTGTAATGTTTTATTTGCTTAGTAACTAAAACAACTACGTTTTGGCGCCCAGTGTGGGACTCAATTTCATATCTATGATATAAAAACGCATTATTTTAGCGTTAAAAACACAAGAGGCAATAAGTATGTTTGATTTAACCAATTTTATAATATACAGTACATAGTTATAGTAATATGTTAGAAAAAATAGACACCTACCTCAATAACCCATTGGCGCCAAATAGTGACGTTTTAAATTTAAATCATACTCATTAGTTACTAACGTAAAATCTTACCTGTTATTAGAATATCAAGTGAAAGCGCGTGTGTAGACAGTATTTTGCCATTAGGTGGTTGTGAAATCGCAGAATTCGCAAGTAGTGCCAATATGCTACTGCATCGGTTTTGTAAGTTCAGTGTGTTACTTACTCTGGCCGCCTGAAAAATAATGGTACTTAGACTGTAATCAATAATGATCTAACAGTTAACAAAAACGTATCGCTTTTCATCACAACCTCTCTATTAATAAATCAGTGATTACATTTTATTTCATTCCTTACCTTATGAAGTCCTTCTAAGCATTGAATAGTCAACCCTTCCCAAGCGATTCGGTTCCTCTTTCCAAACGTATTGATCTTCTTCGATATGATCCCGTGCAGTTTCTGCTTCTTATTCCTGTATCCTGTTAGCGGTACACTTAGAACTGTCACCATCGAATCCCAAATACATGTTAATATCCTGAAAAATCAACGTAGCGTGATAGCGTCCGAATAATTTGGCATAATAATTTATATTTCTCAAAAGTTGTAAAAGGAATGCTTCCTTGGTTTATTTTGAGTATAAATAAAAGTTTGCTTATAAACCAGATTTAAGGTGAGTATAGGTAGAAGTATTGGAAAAGAGGAAGGGCAAACTTAGGAGAACGTATTAGGACCAAATTATATACGGAGTAAAAATACGGAGTAAAAATTTAATAAAAGTTACCGTCTTGCCCATCGTAAGCTAGCCTGATGTTGCGGCGACTCATCAGTGTTGCTATAAAGCATTGACACTTCCTTAAGCTTCTGCCAATCCGACATCACTGGACTCTGATCCAAACCGCCAAGATCTAATAAAACATACAACATGATTACATTATCCAAATATATTGTACAGTTTTAAATCAGTTCAGTAGGTTGTTCTGTTGTACTTTCTTCCACATTCCCTTTAATTATGATTGTGTATTTATAATGACTGCATTTCACTTAGTTCATCTGATAAAAAAGTCGTATTTAAAAGATCTAGTAACAAATACCATACAACAAGGTAACAATATAAGAAGAAAACATTTGTTCACAAAGACAATACATTTTTAATTTATCACCAACTTATTTCATACCTGACAATAAATGTAACAGCGGATGGTCAGCGCTGGGTACATCCTTCAGCAGATCGTTGGCTAACACTTGCTGGTACAACTCTCGCAGCCACGTAGCCGACAGGTAAACCAGAACTCCGCTGCCTTGCACTTCTTCCACGAACTCGTCTTCTGTTAGAGCTTGTGCTTTCTGCAAATTTAAAACAGAATAGGTAAAACATTCATAGGTGTCTGTATTCCTACAATGAATAAAAAACATGAAGCTTTCACTAATATCGACTGCATTATCTAAAATGCTTATTTCTGGTCCTTGCTCTCGGATTCCATTTACCCATAGTAAACCGAATAGTACTAGAGATGTTTGTTTTGGTTTCAACATAAAATTTATAATTATGATTATTACAAATATTTGTGAAAAAGAATTGCAAAGCGTAGAATTAGAATATTAATTGGATTATTATATTGGAAGGGAAGATACAGGGGAAGAGTGGCAGAGGAAGATCTAGACAGAGTTATTCCAAGTGAAGGAAAAGTTTGATGTCGTATCGTATCAAGAACTCAAACACTAGTAGGAAAAGAGACAGGATTGGCGAATACTTCACCGATAAGAGTGTAGCTCTTAACACTTTCGCGGACACTGAACGAGACACAATAGAACTTTTATTGTTATCACTGCTATAGCCGGTCACTGTCCGCGAACGTGTTAAATAAGACGATGGTGATAATATTGATCATTCGTGACCTCGGTATTCAGAGTATATATTTTGACCATGGCAAGGTTCATCAGGTACCAAGTCTGAAAAACACACATTATATCTAGGTACAAACCCCAGGTTCACTATAGTAGTTAGTGCGGCGTTGCTTCAGGGTCAGCAGTAAAGCAGCGTACGTGGCAAGATAAACTCCATCTGCATTCATAATGCACGATGTAGCTGGAGGCTGTGCCGCGTTGTGCTGGCAACATTTCGACGCAAACTCTTGCATCGCTTCGTCCACCTTATCAAATAGAAATATATCTCCATCATCATCAGCCCTTAAACGTCCCACTGCAGGGCACAGGCCTACCCTCAAGGAGGTTGCATGGGGAAATACATCTTATCAATACTTAAATTCGTTTAATAGAAATCTTGAAATGGATGATACCCCTCGAAGGTAAATGTTTCAGACTTCAAAGAAAGACAAACTAATGCGACCACCAAGGTCATGATCCGGGATATCTCGGAGATAGGTTTGACATCAAATCCGGCCTGTTCAGTGGCTTTCCCTCTCTTTCTCCAATTCTATCTGTTCCGTGCATACTAGACTCTTTAGAAAAGCAACCAAGTTGTCTCTCCATCGTCCGGATCTATCTCAACGCATAGCCTCTTGTGAAATTACTTTGTCTGTCACACTGCCACTGCACTGTGACTGCACTTTTGAAACTTAATACTGCCCACTGGCAGTATTAAGTTTCAAAATAAGCTATGTAAAATTCCACATCAAACTAACCTCAATACAGGTCCGTAAGTTTAATAACTTAGAGATAAGTGAACTCTGTAATGTTTTCACAAACTGCCTTGCATTGTGTCGCTCCAAATCAACATTACATTCTGTTATTGTGCACCTGAAACATTAATATTATTACACACGTGCCTACTGCCGATTGGTAGACTTCACATATGCATCAGAATTTCTTCTTCAGTGTAGTACGTTTCCTTTTCCTCACGATGTTTTTCTTCATCGTTTATGAGCAGTCGGTTTTACGTATATTAGTTAGAAAAACTAATTGGTATATTCGTGCGGATTTGAACCCGCACCCTCTCCTCAACGCGCCACCACCGACGCGATTTAAAAATATAAGGTCTAACAAAACTAGCTGAAACTATTTTAAGGGGATGATCAGACCATCAAACTGAACAACCTTCTATGGGACCAATATCGAAATGGCGAAAAAAAAAAATCAGCTGTCCCATACAAAACTGCAAGCATAACTCGACTCAAATGTATGGGACAGCAGAATTTTTTTTTGCGATTTCGATATTGGTCCCATAGAGATAGTTGTTCAGTTTGATGGTCTGAGCATACCCTTAAAATAGTTTCAGCTAATTTTGTTAGACCTTATATATTATAGTAATAATGCAGACAGTACTATGCGTAGACCGAATATTTAAATATGCTGAATCCATAGGAATTGAAATGGCTTGCCATAAGACTATTTTGGAAAATGCGAAATAATTCCTGAATTTATTTTTAAAGATTTAAAAAGTAGTGACCTGAGTAGTGAAGATATTACAAATGCGATGTCATTATCCATTATAATTATCTACTCATACCTTCCGAGGTTAAGAGTCTTTGGAACAGCCTTCTTCGTCTTCTCATTAGAATCGCTCTCTGTGTCGTTAGGCGACGAAGGATTGTTGGCGCGGGACGGTAGGAACACGTTGTCTGCATCCGAGTCCGCTTCACCGTCACTGCCTGATGACACGTTCTCTGGTCCTGACGTATCTGTCGAACAATGGGAAGTATTTAGTAGTTAGTATAAGATTTGACCTTGAATGTTTAGTTAGACATACAATCACGGCCTTTTTTCATTCGAAAGGCAGGGTGCCTTTGACACTTGACACTTTGCCACATGTAAAAGTTTGGCCAGCCTTAAGTTTGCAGTTCTATGAAAGTTCATTATACGATAAGATGAGATGAGATGAGATGAGATGAGATGAGATGAGATGAGATGAGATGAGATGAGATGAGATGAGATGAGATGAGATGAGATGAGATGAGATGAGATGAGATGAGATGAGATGAGATGAGATGAGATGAGATGAGATGAGATGAGATGAGATGAGATGAGATGAGATGAGATGAGATGAGATGAGATGAGATGAGATGAGATGAGATGAGATGAGATGAGATGAGATGAGATGAGATGAGATGAGATGAGATGAGATGAGATGAGATGAGATGAGATGAGATGAGATGAGATGAGATGAGATGAGATGAGATGAGATGAGATGAGATGAGATGAGATGAGATGAGATGAGATGAGATGAGATGAGATGAGATGAGATGAGATGAGATGAGATGAGATGAGATGAGATGAGATGAGATGAGATGAGATGAGATGAGATGAGATGAGATGAGATGAGATGAGATGAGATGAGATGAGATGAGATGAGATGAGATGAGATGAGATGAGATGAGATGAGATGAGATGAGATGAGATGAGATGAGATGAGATGAGATGAGATGAGATGAGATGAGATGAGATGAGATGAGATGAGATGAGATGAGATGAGATGAGATGAGATGAGATGAGATGAGATGAGATGAGATGAGATGAGATGAGATGAGATGAGATGAGATGAGATGAGATGAGATGAGATGAGATGAGATGAGATGAGATGAGATGAGATGAGATGAGATGAGATGAGATGAGATGAGATGAGATGAGATGAGATGAGATGAGATGAGATGAGATGAGATGAGATGAGATGAGATGAGATGAGATGAGATGAGATGAGATGAGATGAGATGAGATGAGATGAGATGAGATGAGATGAGATGAGATGAGATGAGATGAGATGAGATGAGATGAGATGAGATGAGATGAGATGAGATGAGATGAGATGAGATGAGATGAGATGAGATGAGATGAGATGAGATGAGATGAGATGAGATGAGATGAGATGAGATGAGATGAGATGAGATGAGATGAGATGAGATGAGATGAGATGAGATGAGATGAGATGAGATGAGATGAGATGAGATGAGATGAGATGAGATGAGATGAGATGAGATGAGATGAGATGAGATGAGATGAGATGAGATGAGATGAGATGAGATGAGATGAGATGAGATGAGATGAGATGAGATGAGATGAGATGAGATGAGATGAGATGAGATGAGATGAGATGAGATGAGATGAGATGAGATGAGATGAGATGAGATGAGATGAGATGAGATGAGATGAGATGAGATGAGATGAGATGAGATGAGATGAGATGAGATGAGATGAGATGAGATGAGATGAGATGAGATGAGATGAGATGAGATGAGATGAGATGAGATGAGATGAGATGAGATGAGATGAGATGAGATGAGATGAGATGAGATGAGATGAGATGAGATGAGATGAGATGAGATGAGATGAGATGAGATGAGATGAGATGAGATGAGATGAGATGAGATGAGATGAGATGAGATGAGATGAGATGAGATGAGATGAGATGAGATGAGATGAGATGAGATGAGATGAGATGAGATGAGATGAGATGAGATGAGATGAGATGAGATGAGATGAGATGAGATGAGATGAGATGAGATGAGATGAGATGAGATGAGATGAGATGAGATGAGATGAGATGAGATGAGATGAGATGAGATGAGATGAGATGAGATGAGATGAGATGAGATGAGATGAGATGAGATGAGATGAGATGAGATGAGATGAGATGAGATGAGATGAGATGAGATGAGATGAGATGAGATGAGATGAGATGAGATGAGATGAGATGAGATGAGATGAGATGAGATGAGATGAGATGAGATGAGATGAGATGAGATGAGATGAGATGAGATGAGATGAGATGAGATGAGATGAGATGAGATGAGATGAGATGAGATGAGATGAGATGAGATGAGATGAGATGAGATGAGATGAGATGAGATGAGATGAGATGAGATGAGATGAGATGAGATGAGATGAGATGAGATGAGATGAGATGAGATAAGATAAATGTTTATTCTTAACTTTTGCTTAAAACTATTAGCTATAGCTATAAGCTATCTAACTTTCAGGAGTTCAGTCACACACACACGTCATCTCACGACGCACGATCACGTCTAGTACGATTTCTGTACAAGTAGGCGCGCGACGAAGCGTGCTCCATAGAAAATTACCTCTTCCCGCACTTTTTGGAGAGCGAAAGAGCGAAAGCCGCGCTTGCCGCGACATGTAGTATGGAATAAAGCAGAGTCGCGCCCAAGAAGAGAAATCATGCTAGACGTGATGTAATGACGTGTTATAGACATAAACCGTTTCTTTTGTTTAGCCTCTTTTATTACCTGATGAATCATGTCCTTTTTCTTCGTTACTTTGCAGCACAGCAACCACATCTCTGAAATAAAAATACATAGTGAATACAGAAGTTAGACCTATACAAATGGGGAGCTATTTTCATGCAACACCTTAATAACGCTGCCGCTGAAGGAATCTACGTGAAAACACAACGCAGCAGGTAAGAACTAAGTCTCTGCGATGACGTCATGTCGTTTTTAGTAAATACGTCTCTACTTATCTTACACTTACATCATACATACCTACACATGCTCACGACTATATTCCCCAAAAGGGTTGTCAGAGAAATTATGAAACTCAAATCCTTCACGTTTCTCTAGTAACACCAAAACTGTACAGTGTGACGGGGTGTGAGAGTGAGCCCGTCGCCACTTTTATGGACAGTGGGTATAATACACGCCTCGAAAATGAACTATGCAGGTATCCTCACGATGTTTTCCTTCACCGAAAAGCCAGTGGTATATAAATTCCGGAAACTCATTGGTACGAGTCGGCCTGGACGGGGATCGAACCATCGCCTCCTGCAGGCAACCACGGCAGGCAAGGTTACTCGCCACTGGACCACCACAGCTTTACTACATAACCACAGATTAATAATAACTTACCTGTATGGACTGGGCAGCCGAGCTAACGTCTGATACGTCAGTGGGCCACTATAATCAGCGTCGTGCAGCTTGGGCCAGTGCCCCAGTATCAGCGCGGCTACTTCAGGCGACAGGTAATCGATCGTGCCCGAACACAACTTCTCCAGGGCATCGAGTAGAGAGACCACGCATTCCACGGCCGCGGCGACTACTTCCGGATTGCCGCTTCGTCCACATTCTTCTATGCCGTCCATTATTCTGGGAAGGTCAAACGTTTACTTCTTGGAGGTTATTGGTGTGATTTTCTTAAGCATCAGTTCATTGACGCAGTCGAGTCAAAACATTTTAATAGTTTACATAATGCAACACACGTATTTTTTGAACTTTTTCCCTTTGGACTTTGGACATTTTCCATTTTGAACATTGTAGTGCGTCAACGTCATGAATATTTTGAAATTGCTCATTTTGTGTTTTAAATATTTTCTGTATTGAACCACTCGCATTTTCATCATTATTTAAATTGAAAGGATTATAAAAATTTGGTACCTTAGTCAGGTATTCCACAAACAAAATAACACTGTAGGGGTTAAAAAAACAGAAAACACTCACAATCGAATAATAGCCATATCGTCACTATGCCTCTCCTGGTCAGCTTTCTTCAGCAGCACCAACTGGCATAGCCGCTTGGGGTTCTGGAGCAATTCCCTCGTACTCCTCAATGGTTCCACTCTGTGTGACACCGGTGGATACAGCAGCATTCTGTGGTACAGGGCTTCTAGAACCGGTCTTAGGTTCGATGTGGAGCCTACTAGGCGGACTAGCTGATTAGCTATGCTGGAATATAATAATTAAAGAATATAAAGAGTTTCTGGAGTTTAAGGTGAGAAAAAGTTTAAGCTTTGTTTACCATCTCATGTAATGAATGCTATAATTTTATGAAAGCAATAAAATATTGAGTATTGAGTATAAAAATAGAATCAGTAAACTGGAAATATACAGGGTGTAAGGGACAAGCCCCTTACATCCTGTATATGCTCAACTTCTTAAATTGAGAACTACAAATAAAAATAAACCCCAAATAAAGAACACGAATTTACGCCTTAATAAGTTTCTTCAAGGAAGACTCCTAATCTAGCAAAATGTAATCACCAAGATCAGTTCACAGGCTGGGCGTTGACTTTGTCGTACAGCTGATAGTATATCATCAAAATATGCACTGGCCAATTGTTGGTAAAAAAATTGTCTATGACTGAAATTGTATCATATTGAAAACTGACCGTTAGAATGGTTTCTTACCTGTAGATAGCTTTAGCCTGTTTGCTGTTAAAACTCGGTGCGCAAACCAAAGCACCAGAGCCTCTGCCCGAATCATCGACCAAGTGACCATCGTGCTCCCTGAAAGTTAAGATATCATTCCAGATAGCTAAGAATAAGAAGAACGAATAAGAATCATTTAATTGTGAAACATGAGTACACATTACAGCTGTTGATCCTGGTTTACAGGAGTTACAGCGGTGGGAAAGTGTCTCCACACTGGGTGTTTCTCCTCGGCGTTTGAACGCCGTCATTATCCTCACCAAATACTTTCGCTTTGTTTAAATATATTGGGTATACAATTATATATAACGCTGTTATAAAGCCCGCTGGTCCCTTGTAACAGCGCTAAAAAAAATATACCTTTTCTTATAAACATGGCGAAAATAGCCGAGGAGAAACACCCGACTATGACCGACTGCCCGTTAAAAAAATACATTAAAGTAGATGTCAGGTTTTAGAAAGTCCTTCATGTTTAGCTCTTCGGCATACACATTACATGCACTGCATGCACAGAGAAACTGGGTGAATATCCCAAAAGTAAAAAAATTAGAAAGATTGACGTTTATTTAAAAATAGAATCGAAAAAATAATCGATGAAGATGACCAAGGATCATTATCCTTGCGATTGCAATAATGTTAACAGCTGTGAAACTTCCGATAAACTTCTTCTTTTCAGTGACATTTTATGCAGATTTGTATGACACCTGGGGTAAGAAAACTGTACCCACCTTGACTTAATATTCTTGTCCACTCTCGGTGTTCCAAGGAAAGATATCAGCGACGGGCAGAACTTCTGCCAGAGGAACGTTGTAAAGTGCGAGTTGCCGCTAACACGCTCCGACAGACTGGACATCAGAGTTAGCAGGCAGTCCAGAAAGAACAGAGCCAGCGGATTCTGTTTTGGTATCCTGAAATTGATCAGTTTGCGAGGACGGTTGTTCAAGAGTAAAGATGGAGAGGAATCTTGTGTCTATAGAGCGCATAGGTACAATTTTAAACTAACTCCAGATTCCAGAAATATAAAAAGTTTCTGGCTTCACTAATTTGAGATCTCTAGTATTGATAGTAAGTGATTGAAAATTGGAAATATAAGTTGCTAGAATGGCACCCACCAGGCAAGCGAAAGAGTGGCCGCCCTTAAATAATATGGCCGCGATCTATAGAACAGAGGCCAAAAGTCTTAACTAGACCTGGGGAGGATATCTACAGTGCTGCCCTAGATGGAGAGCTATTATCCGAGCATATACCTCACATAGAGAGCAAGAGCGTCGGTGGCGCGTTGCGGAGAGGTATGGACACCCAATAATGGGGGTCCGGGTTCGAATCCGCACGGACAACATGCCATGTACCAATGAGTTTTTCTAACTTATGTACGTAATACCGACTGCTCTCAAACGGTGAAGGAAAACATCGTGAGGAAACCTGCATTCACTGAAGAAGAAATTCTGATGCGTATGTGAAGTCTACCAATCCGCATTGGGCACGCGTGGTGGACTAATGCCCATACACCCTCCCTGAGGGTAGGCCTGTGCCCTGCAGTGGGACGTATATAGGCTGATGATGATGATGATACCTCACATAGGAGTGACAGGAAGATAAGAGAAGCTGCTCGATAGAGTCTACAACAAGCTAACACTCTGCACTTTGTCCCCTTTTAATTTCTGCAGTGCTTTCAAGTGTACACAATGTCCATTAAGATTTTATGCGGCTGGCCAAGGGAGGCCGATGCCGTTTTGTCAAGGTCTTTTCTTTATTTAGAAAATCCACTGTTAGAATGGGGATGGCTCAAGCTTTTCATGGTAGATTATGATTTATTTACACTGCCTATTAATTCTTAACAAAGAACTGCATGGTAACTAACAATAGAAATTAAATTCAAACTGCTTTCAGTAAAATCACAAATAACTTAATAGTTAGGTAGTAGTAAAATGTTGTTTGCAAGACTTACAACTGAGCTTCAGTGAGTCTGCCGCATAAGTACTGTATGACTGGTATAACTTCACTGTAACATCCCACTGCCACAATGTGGTTCCTGCCAAGTGGAGACCCTTCAGATAACAGCTCTTGGCATTCTTCGTCTGAAACAGAAGTAAAGGCTCGTAAACTCATGTCTGATTAAGCCCGCCTGCGCACTAGGCGACCAGGTCGCGGCGGCTACTTAGCGAACAGCGGCTAGTGAGACAAACACTTGCAAATCCCAGAATTCACTGGCTACCGCCACCAGGTCGCCCCGCGCCTAGGCACGCTAAGTTAATGTGAATGATGATTTGTTGAAAATTTTATGTAAGGTTGCCTGGTATTCTTCATAGTTAGAGGAAGTTGCTACATTCTCTGACTGACGCTATAATAAGCAAAGTATTGCTATACTTTGCTTATTATAGCGTCAGTTTTACACAGAAAGCCGCTTTCATACTATCATCATCAGCACCACTCACCCAGCTGCGCGCAGTATGCTCTAAGCGCCTGCGCGGCGGCAGCGCGCGCGGCGGCGGCGACGTGCGGCGCCGCGGCGGCCGCTTCCCCGCAGCGGCCGCACGCCCATACGCACAGCCGGCCGTTCAGCGTGCGCCGCGGCGATAGCGCCAACGACAGGTACATACGGAATATTTGCACCTGACCGAACAACAACACACTATTCTGTTATCAGATGGATCAACTTTATAGAGATGCTAAGGAAAATACAGTTTCAGGGAAAGAGAAAAGATGACTTTTATTTCCCGCGTGATTCCGGGCTAGAATAGGGTGACCCCATCACCGTCGAGCGAAGAGTTTTTAAAGTTTACCAAGGATCGCCCCGCCCCATTGAGAACCATAATATAGAAAAGTTGTCTTTGGTACAGCTAAACAAAATGTTTGAGAAAATCAGTGGAGGCCTAAGATTTAGACAGTGTGAGACTTTCTCGGTTTCAAAAACATGGACAACAGTGACTAGAAATGTTAATACACACCATAAATTAAGTAGTTATATGGTAAAAAATCCTGAACAATCAGATGCAAATGCTTTAAAGTAAATTAGGGATATCCAAGAATATTTATGTACCTGGGTATCTGGCAAATGGTACATAACAGAGGCAGTGGCGCATAGCAGCTGTGACGGCATCCATAGTGAATCGTCTTCCGGCTCGATACCTCGGTGAAATCTGTCGTCCCGCAGGATTTTCTGAAAGAGTATAAGTATTTGAATATTGTTCCTATAGGATTCATAAAGTGCATATCGTCGTAGTTGTCGAACACTGTAGTATAAGAAGAAACCCAAAATTTTCTTTTTTAGCTAATTCGATGCACCTAAAACAATTCTATTGATTGATGTATTTATCTTTTTTTTTATTAATTTACTGTAAAGTTACTTAGTTGGTATAACGTGGCGTCTAAGCCTGGTCCGCAGTACACAGTTTATTGCTAAGTACGTAAGTGTTCTATGCCTATTCCGCTTCTCCCACCCGCGAGACCGCGTGACGTATTGTCTAAACCGACTTCGTTCCGAGGAATACATTGTTGTTTACTGCGCTTGCGATTTATTTAAAAACAAGTGGTTTAAATCAGTTTAATTTTTTTTTGGTGTTTATACGTAGTGAACATTCATAAAGTCAGCCTCAAGAGCAAGATGTCATAAACTAGTTTTAAATGCAAGGAGAAGTAGTAATGCATACACAGAATATAAAAAAAAACGAAATTGTCGAAAAGCCTGATAATTCAGATGATGAAATCATACCAGGGACACCAGGTAAGGCAAAATAAGAGTGTACATGTCATCAAAAGAGACAGAAAGCTAATTGGACATGATTAAGACTACGAATATACAAAGCTTCAGCCTCTTGTTCTATGTTCTGTAGGCGCGTCAAATCTACAGTTGTTTTGTCAGGAATTCCTGAAACGCGTAGCTGATGAGCTTCGGCCTCTGGCTCTCGAGAGAACTGAAGCGGCAGCAGGCAAGTGCGCCGCAATCCCTTTGTCATGTTAGCATTGTACTTATGTTCTAAGGTTCAGGATCCTTGGGGGCAGCCCTGGAGCTCGTTAACGACAAGGCTCATTCTCAGAGACCTGAAGTGGCAGCAGGCGTCGCAACTCTACGGCCGTCAAAATCTTATTTATGTTGCAAGGTTCGTTCATAGGTATAGTTAGGTTAGAAACTACTCATATGAAAGCCCAGGGGTACCTACATAACTGACAAGCCTTGGCCAAAAGGCCAAGAATACAAGAGTATTGGAGTGAAATTTAAATCAGCAACAGGCAGGCGGGTCGCAAGCAGCTGTATTGTTTTTCCATGTTTCGTTCATGAGTGAACTTACATAGAATTTTGGAGCGCGTGGCTAACAAGTCTCAGTCTCTTGCTCTAGAATACGATCAGCCGCAACAGTATGTAGACGCTTCGCAACTTCTGCTGTCTTCTTAACACAAACTACTTATTGTTCCATGGTTAGTTATTGGGTTTACTCACAAGGAAGCCCTGGAGCGCGTAGCTAACGAGTCTTTGTCTCTTGCTCTGATATATGATCTGCAGTAACAGTATTTAGACGCGTCGCAAATCTTTTTGTCTTTTTAACACTACTTATGTTCCATGGTTCGTTAATGGGTGTAGTCACAAGAAAGCCCTGGAGCGCGCAGATAACAAACCTCGGCCTCTTGCTCCCCAGTGAGATCGGCAGCAGGCAGGCGCGTTGCAACTCCTGTTGTCTTTTTTAACACTGTACTTATGTTCCGAGGTTCAGGTTCAAGGTATATACTCACATGGAAGCCCTGGAGCGCGTAGCTAACAAGCCTCAGTCTCTTGCTCTCCGGTGAGATCTTAAGTGGCAGCAGGCAGGCGCGTTGCAACTCAACAGGAGTTGCAACGCGCCTGCAACTCCTGTTGTCTTTTTTAACACTGTACTTATGTTCCGAGGTTCAGGGTCAAGGTATACTCACATGGAAGCCTTGGAGCGCGTAGCTAACAAGCCTCGGCCTCTTGCTCTCCAGTGAGATCTGAAGCGGCAGCAGGCAGGCGCGTCGCAACTCGTACGATGGTCGTCGTGCACTGCTCTCTTGTAGACACAGCAGTTCTGTTTGTGGTGTCAATTTTTAGCCATCAGATAGTCAACATTTTTTTCTTGGCCTACATCATCCCACTGCTGGGTAAGGGAAAAGCCACTTTTCACCCATTAATTAATATTATGTAGGTAGGTACAAATAGATCCTGCTTCCGATCAAGACCTATTGGTGTTTTCATATCTATCTATCATTGGTTGTAGTTAGTAAGTTTAGGAACGTTTTCAATAGGACTAAAATTTTACGCCAAAGCCAGACTACCAGTCAACTATCTAAAATCTTTCATTTCTGCGATCTATCTCTGCCGGTATCATTGATTTTTTTTATTTAGCTACCTACCTAATATACAAAAACACAATGTTGCTTAGTAGAATTAAAATTAACCGACATTTTGCTGAAAAGTACGATAAAAATTGACCGTTATACAATGGAAATGACCCGCAGTTTAGGCTCTTTATGCAAGTGTAGTTATGTCATCAGAATGCAGCAGCCTGCATTTACGCATACCAAAATAATGTACATTATATTATATGAACTTAATGCGCCTTTCGTAAGATGCGCAGCAAATATTTCTAGGGGCTAACATTGATTCATACTTATAACTAGTGCTATTTGCTATGTCCAATTATTTTGATTATACGAGCTGTTAAAGCTTCTAGCTCATGCTACAAAAAAGTACCTACTTATAAATCACAATACTATAGGAATTTAGATACAAAGTAGGATAAAGTATTATACTGGAACTATCGTAAGTTATGGACATAACGAACATTGGCAATAATACGAAATTGTTTGTTAATTAAAATAGGCAATTAATTAAATACCTAGAGCATCTTGACAAGATTTCCTCAAGGCAGTTAACTTGGGCCCGGTAGCTTCTTTAAATATATCTTGGAGTAGCTCTTCCATTCGGATAAAACATTAATCACTTTACCACTAGTACTACTTCACCAAAATGTTAATAACACGCGACTGGGCTATATAATATATATCTAACAATACAACAGAATATTTGGCTAACCGAACTGAATAACTGCGTATTGCAATAGGTACTAAGTATTATTTTGTGTGGGTGTTATGTTAGCTTATCACTTGACGTCGATTCGTAGGTTCGAGCATGCCCAGTTGGGAAAATCAATAATACTACACAAGGGACTCTTTACGATTCGTTAAAAACCAGATGCAACAGGTTGTATAATTGTGTGAAATATTACGTAGAAATCGTTTGTAAACACGAAACAACATAAATTTAATTTCAAAGCTTGGCTCTTGGGATTTGATTTCCAAAATTTAATAAATCTTAAATCTTACGTATATTGTTTCTTTATCACAGGGAATATATCATTAAAACATAGAATACACTATGTCGTTGTATATTGTTATAGTTAGTGAATTAAACCGGTTAATTAATAATAAATTGTAATTGCTAAAATTTATTTAAATTTTAGCGGGCTAGCGGGGTCCACGTACTTGTGACTTTTTGACTGACATATTTTATCCTTTCGGAAAGGCAATGGGAACTAGCCCTTACAGCAGTTGCCTTTAGTTATATTTTTTCTTAGAATCTTAACCTAACCTTATACTTAACTATTGAAATGCGAGGGTGGATCACACATTCCAATGTTCAAGGGAGTTTTACGCGAGGATCAATCCGAATCAAACGGGAGCGCCTATCTTTATTTCTCACTTTACTATATTGTTCTCCATTAATGGCATATTATAAAAGTAATTGCACCACACTAACACAATAATAACCACGAAAAACTTATTTAGAAAATCAAGAAACAACGCCCGTCTTTTTTTCACAGTTCCCGCGCAAAACTCTTGTTCAGAAATTTTTTGTTCATGGCAAAGGGATCTAGCTCATACAGCCGATGGCTTCAGTAATTTATTTCTATTTTGGCAGCCAGTCAGCATGCTCGTTGCAACAAAAATCAACATAATATATTTTAGTTGTTTGAAGCATTGTTTTGCGGCAGTCCGCCACACAAGTGTGTTAAACACTTGTGTGGCTGTCTGCCACCTGCGTAATTAAAATTCGTTTAAATGACAAAGCAAAAAAAAATCTTATTGCATTTGCTGCGGTTTTCGAACCGACGACAAGTTTCTCTATGAATGTGAGTTTTTGGCGGGAACTCGGGTTTGAAGTCCACATATTTTATCGATTTATTTTTTATTTATAAATTAAGGGACTGTTGCTTGTGCGTCAGCACCGCATTTCCGCCAAGGTTCAAGTAGTTTATGGAAGAATCTATCCCAATTTTAGGGATTGTTTTTAGTCATGAACAAGAAGAGATTGAGGATTGCGAAGCCTTGTGGCAAGCAAAAACGCGAAAACCACGCGAGACAAGTGCTCGGGTCAGAACCTGCAACGTGACTCTTCTTATAAAAATTTAATTGTTTATAGTGAGTTTTGGTTCGTGAAATTTGTGTAGTTTTGCGGAACAAAGTATCGCGCAAGTGAAAAATATACAGTTCTGTGAATATGATGGTGCATGGTGTATGTGTGGTGGTGGTCGTAATCAGTAAAAGTGTTCCGTGATTTTAGCGCAGCAAAGCGGTTGGTTCACTTCTTTCCTGTGGATTTCTCTGTGTTTCCTGCGTCTTTCGATTGTCTCCAAAAACTCCAAAGAATTGTCAAAACGTCGAACACCAAAGTTTTAATTGCTACCATCAACATTGAGAAAACTTTACTAAAGACATCGACTGTATGGGCTAGATCCCTTTGCCTTGAATTTAACAAAAAAAAATCTCTATGAATTTTTTTTTCGCTGGCAACATTTCGATGAACTGTCAAATTTTAGTCAAAATAAAAAAATGGTGTCTTGGAGTGCTCTAGGCCGATCTTTCGGCGTAAATTTACTGAAAAACTGCCCTAAAGCTCCAATTCTTACACAAAATGTAAGCTTTACAACAGGGAAAGCCTTAGGCGCTGGCCATGGCAAGACAATGGCGTTGCAACCGTCCAGGTATGATGTTCCATAAAGTGATTATTTAACCAATTTTCGTTTTTCTGGTTTGTTATTATCACTGAAAATCACTGTTATACAAATTGTAGGTATGTATAAAGGCAAGAGTCATTAAAAATTGTTGACATAACACTCAAATAACTCCTCAAATAAGTGTCACTCAAAACATAACCTTAGTAGAAATTTTACGATGTTATTTTATTGCAGATGGCAATGGCACAAATTCAAGGACATGTTACACTACTACGTCATGATCGGTCTGATTCCGGTCACGGCCATCATCTTCTACACCAACGTCTTCATAGGACCAGCCCAGCTGACAAAAATACCTGACGATTATGTCCCAAAGCACTGGGAATACCACCGTCATCCCATCACGAGGTTTATCGCTCGCTACATTCACCACAGCCCTCAGCAGGTAAAGATTTATTCTATTCACTGCTTATAAGGACCTAGCAGGCCTCCGTTACTCTGCCATAGGTGCAGGTACACTTTGGTGCATCGTAAGGTGCGGGACAAACATAAGCGGCGACGGGTGCGGGCGAGGTGCTGGTAAGGCGCAGGCGCGGCGCCGCTCATTACATCTATCATATGAATTGTATGGAAGCGGCGGGTGTGGGACATATACAAGTGGCTGCACCACGCCCGCGCCACGCCCGAGCCACGCCGCTTGTATATGTCCCGCGCCCCGCCGCTTCTATACAATTCATATGAAACACGTAATGAGCGGCGCCGCGCCCCCGCCTCGCCGGCAACTCGCCCGCACCCGCCAGACGGCACCGTCGCCTACGTCGCGAGCTGTACAAAGTACAAGACAACACTGAGTTAAGGTTCAATAGATACGTTTTTGCGTACTATCTGACAGAAGGTATAGGTAATTAAAGCATGAGATCATTTTCTAAAGAAGTGATGTATCTGTTATCAAATCAAATAATTTATTTCAGACAAGATGTCCAAATAGTGTAGTCCATTTATCTTACAGCTAGTGTTAGTAACAAAACATTTTATTTTATAAACCCGGCATGGAGCTTCACCCAGTGATGCAACAGCTAGTAGATGCAGCTGCTAGATGCATGTAGTAACTAGTAATTTGAGCACTAGTACAATCCCAGCAGCTTACGGGCCAACAATATGGTCGATAAGGCATACTTGATCATAAATTTCATTCAGAAAAAGGTTGTAACTAGAGATTTTCGGATTCGGATGCATACTTACCTAAATTTCCACATGTTGTATTTTTGTTTTTTTTGGTCCCGCTAGTTCTCTAGTAAATAGTCCTCATGCTATTTCTACTGATCCTCTTTACTGCGAGTACATTAATGCTAATAAAATAAAAGTTCAAGCTTCAAAACAATTCATTTTTATTTCACAATAGGGTATTTGACTGTAAAATCAATTTTGCTGAAAGCTTGAAGTCCAGCTGATTTTATATAAAATGATTATGCATAATTTATACTTTCATACGAAACCAATGATGGTGATAGGCAATCCTTTGCCATGCTGTGACTTTTTATTATTATTTGTGGTTGGGCTATTGCAAGCAAGGGTCGTTATGTAACACTGCGACCATCGCTGGTCTTTTGTGTTCGCCCCAAGCTCACCCATATTTTACGCATACCTCCGAACTTATGGTATTTTCTTTTCATTCTCGGGAATGCAGGTTTCCTTACGATGTTTTCCTTCACCGCCGAGCTATTAAATGATAAATACAACTGTACATAAATTCCGAAAAACTTAGTGGTACAGGCCAGGAATCGAACCGCGTCCTCGTGATTGAGGCGCTAGCTCTCTTCCGTATGGGCTATCATCGCTCTAAATGCTGTGACAGTGGGATCCTCTATCTGGGATATTACAGTTAGATTTCTTTATTTACTCTTTAATAGTAAAATGCAATCAAATTAGATCACCCCACATTTTTCAAACAACCCCATAGTTTATGAAACTGTTCCATGCTATCCCCTTTCTCCCTGATCATGACATCAGAGTAACAAGATGATCGTCCAGTTGCATGTTTGTCCATTAATGTTAATCCTCCATCAAATTTCTTGCTGTCACTTTATGTCTTGTTGAAAAACTAGCAAGAGTTTTAATGAAAGATAAATGTTAACACTTTCGCCGCCGCTAAGCTCAAATGATACTCGCGCAGTGCTAACATTGTGGAATATGATACAATCCTGTCTCAGCGGGTGAGTCGTGCGCACTGTGGCCCGTTGCTGACCTAAGATCTAGGTTGTCAACAGCCAAAGTGGTAATGAACGTACGTGCAACTAGACGAATGTTCCTAGCAGTAACTTGCCAAATTCTCATGTTTTCTATCATTGTTACAGGAGTATGAGAAGTTTTTGCACTTCATTGATGAAGAACAACAAAAAGCTAAACTCCGCCAATTAGAAAAGGATGTTATGGCTAAGATGGCCGAGCGCCAGGACTACCAGGCATATTACTACCGACCAATGGTCAACAAATATCTTCGTATCAACAAGAAGACTGGAGAAGAATTGTACGATCGCTTGGGTGACAACCACTCGGACTAAGTTTTCATCACTTGTTCTATGTTAGTATATATTTAGTAATCAAGTGAATTGTTACATATTTCAACTGTAGATAAATAAAACCTTTTGTTGCTAATAACTTTATTTATTAAAAAATAAATTTTCCATTCTGCATGACATGTATGCAACAATTCTACCTTTGGACGGCAATTTCATTTATATGAGAGTATTTCTTGTATATTATTTTACGGATTTTCCTGTTTATTCCTTGTTAAACCCAGAATATACTTATTTCGACTAGTCTAATTTAGTTTAATACCATTATTGTCATTAATAAATAATTTTGGGTAAAATAAAAAATGAAACTGCAGAAGTATGGTAACATTGTTATTTATTTTACAGGAAACTTCTAACGATTGACAATAAATTCCGACATGTGGAACCCTTACAAAATTAATGTCAACACTTACCTAGCAATATTTTAATTGCATCCTGATATGATTCTACGTTTTAAACGTTACAATGAGTTAAAGTTTAGTTTCCTACGGCTTTCTTGACTATTTATTATACTTCATGTCGGGGAAAGGAAACACACTAACCAACATGATTAAGAATTATTAAAATATGCATTGCTATTCAAAGTTGCACTCATATCAGGGAACTAATAGAAAAAAAATAACAACCCTTCCATCGCATGAGATGACAGTTTCAAATATTAAAAACACTTACAATTAATTTATGAAAATATTTATACTTAATCAAAATAATTATCAATTCATAGAGCAATGAAAGCTTTGCTAGACTAACTAAGTAGAACAAAATTAGTACCTATGTTTTGAAATTAACTCTGGCGGTGCTGGAATGCACGAAGCTCTTAACTACACTGTTACATAATTAAATTACGAAACGATATGATTTCATTATCCCATTCGTTCAGTCTTCGCAGCTTGTAGAGTTCCAACTATGACCCAACAACTAAGTATTTAGATTGCTTTTCATAATAACATTTGACTTTAAAACTATGTACAACAATCCCTAATTTTAAATAACAATGACTAGAAGAAATATGCGACGGTTGTAGCTCAATCAAAATTTGATTGAAATAAAATTATATTTATGAGAGAATGAACAGTAATAATTAATTCACAACATTTTCTGATGTAATTCGAATCAAAATGAAAGGAAAATATCCATACTAAGTTATTGAAAATGTACAATACAATTAAATATGGACTACGTTAGTTTAGAGTTGTTTACACGCTATTAAAATTGTTTTTACGATTTCTCAATAATAACAATCCCGAAACTAATATCTAAAGACGGCTACGAGTTCCTACAATGTAAAAATGTTAATGGTATATCTTTATTTACTCTTTTCTTTTTCTTTGTCTGCCAGCGCCGCTAGCTTCGCTTCTTTTTTGGCTTTTTTCTTTTCTTCCTTCGCTAGTAATTTGGCTTGTCTTTCTTCTTCCTTAGCTAACAGTTTAGCTTGCCTCTCTTCTTCTTTAGCCAACAGCTTTGCTTCTTTCTTAGCCTCCTTCTCTGCTTTGAGTCTTAACTTTTCTTCTTTCTTTCTTTCGGCGATTTCATTCTTTCTATTATCACTGGTTTCTTCCTTTTTGCTTTTCTCATCTTGTTTTGTATTCTCGTCGTCTTTATTTTTCTTGTCTTCCTTCTTGAGTTTTGATTTGGGGTTATCTTTTTTCGGTTCAGTCTCTTTGCTATGATCTCGTGATGTTGGTTGGTCGTCCTTATTAGATGGTTTTAGAGGTCGGAAGAAGTGCTGTTTGTTCTTTTGCGGTGAGGTTTCTAGCTGCGTTACTATTTTCTGGGCACACCTGGAAAGAAATAATAAACTATATCAATGCAGGTTAGAAGGGGGACCTATCCAGTAACTCCAATTTCATATAGATCATGGTTGTTTTTCTCTGTTAGGTAAATATATGCACCTTATTCTAGTGGAGGCGGAAGCCGCAGCGGCGCTTTCGCGTCGTCCCTCTCTGAATTCCCTCTGGAACTCTCTAATGGGAGGCAGTCGACCTGATGGCTCGCCGGCTGCTGGTCCCCCCGTGTAGCTGTGCACTTGGTATTCTTGCAGTCGTGCCTGTAACATTAAGTAGAACATGTTTTGAGAATTCGGTTGTGAATATAGAGGAAAAGTGGATTTTATACCTATATTTAGAGCCAGAGTTACGTGGTAATTAGGTAGACGAGTCAAGACTGAAGAAATCAAATAGACAGACGACAACGAAGTAAGTAGTTTATTTCGTTACGTTAGTTATTTAGTAGGTACATCCCTGTTTGCATACTTTGGGCTGCATGCTAGTTTTGTTTGTATTAGTAACAAATTATATTTTTATAAACTTGGCATTTTCCGGGTTACCATCATTTACATCTAAGCTCAATGTCGTCGGTAACTTAAGTTTACAAGTTGTAAGTGTAGATGTGTGCATTACTTTAAAGGGTAGGTACCTAGGTACCTACCTATTCATGATACTCAACAACTTATTCCAAAAGGTACCAAGAGCACAGAATAAATACTAGTACTACCCGCCAAGAGGAAATGCGTACAAACAAAATTTAACTGCCATACAAAATGCAATCAGCTGATCGAACGTTTTTTTGAAAAGATGAAAAAAATGTAAGCGAATTTTCCTTAGGTTTCTTGGGGAAAGTTTATCAGTATTATGAGATGGTACATTCACCCTTTAAAGTAATGCAACTGTCTACTCTACACTTGGATAGGTACACCCTGTAGAGTTGATAGAAAAATTATGTGGCACAGCCTTAAGCTTTGATTAGTTCTTATAAGATGACACACCTTCATGCTATGATGCTGCGACCGTCGCAGCGAGTTGGACGCCGGCTGCCTCGGGCGAGGCGGCGCGGACGACGCGACCCGAGGCACCGCGCCGAGACACGCCCCGCCACACTTCGCACCCCCGCACAACTTCGTCGAACAAGTATTGCTGACATTACCACCGCTGTTCGATGACACGGAAGACACTCCTGGGGGTTAAGGTTACTTGGATTAAATAGCTTGGTAATACGAGAACGCTTGAAGCCTTGAAGCGACAATGCACAAAAGCTTTGTGGTTAGGGGTTAGGACATTTTATGCCGCAAAGGTCTCAGATCGGATTTTTGACCATGAACTATTGCGGTAGGCTATTCTAATAAAAAGATGATTATTATGGCTGATGAATTTAGTGATGAAAGAGACTCGAGTCCTTTAGTCGTTTATAATAAGACTAGCCTCTTTTTACACGACTTGGCTCTAAAATTAAGACTTAATGTCTTAATTAATATGACTCGGTCGATTTACGTATAAGACTTGTAGACTAAAACGACTTAAACGACTGCAGTCCTTTGCAAAAAACTGGCGTTTAAGTAAAGCGTTATCATCATCATCATTATCAGCCGTAGGACGTCCACTGCTGGACATAGGCCTCCCTTAATGATTTCCAGTCGTCTCGGTCGGAAGCGGCTTGTATCCATCGTGATCCTGCAGCCTTCACCAAGTAAAGCGTGACAATTGTAATTAAAAGCTCTTTAGGCTGAAATGAGCTTACTTTTTAGGATTTTTAGGTACCTCAAATGAAAAAAAAAATCTTGAACCTTTTTTTAAACTAAGCGATTGAGTTAAAACTTGATACACATAAATTATGTAAGTATGTGACCCAAAGATGGACGTGTATTTTTTTTTATTATATGAAGTGAAATTGTGAATTGATTGAATGGATAATTAAATATTTCGAATGTCTCTCAATATAAGCGACTTATACGACTCTCGACTCCATGACTCCCAGGGCGATGAGTCGTTAGTCATTTAAGTCCTTTAAGCTTGAAGACTGGCGACTTACTACTGCTCAGTTTTTTACATTAAAAGACTTCGACTAAAAATACTAGTCTTATGACTAAAGGTTGGGGACTAAAAGACTGAGTCAGTCGCGAGTCGTAAAAATAAAGCGAGTCTTTATTAAAGGCCTTAAAAGACTGAGTCTCTTTCATTACTACTGATGATAATTTGGATTTATACTTGTATCTAACGATGGACTTCAAGGCTCAAGGTGTATGAATGAATAAGCTAATAGCTCCCATGTTTCAATGTCGTTTCAGCCACGCCTTCGTCTTTAACCGCTCACCATTATTTCAACTTTCGTTCCATACTGCCAATTCTGTTCTACACAACGGAGCAAAATAATACCTTAATTACGTCATTAAATTGTTACATGATTTTTGCTTGCGATAAAAGTGATTGTACGGTAGGTAACGCAGTAGGTACCTTCTATGTCTACTATAGGTAGGTACCTTTTTAAGTTGATACAAAAGAACCCAGATAGCAGAAAAACAACAATCGTTTCCACTATGCAAAATGATTGGTTGATAAACCAACAAAATCACAAAATTCATGTTCCCAGCGTGACATCTGTATATCGATAGTAGGTGTAATGAAATGAGGTACCCTTACCCCTATCCTATAGGTACCTACTCGTTCTTCTTCAAGTTCCTTTCTTTTATTTATAGGGAGCTTACAAAATAGTGGGTTATTCTCCAACAGGCGTGATTACTGATTAGACATAATTATAAGCGTATCACACGGCGAAACATCAAGCTATACAAAACCAATATAAGCTGGCCGCGCGTAGGTTGAGTAACGTATAACGTCGCGCGGCCAGCTTATATTGGTTACATGAACATTTAAAAACAAACCAGAAAGGGAAGACTCGCCGCTGGTGACGGAGTAGAGGGACGCGGAGGCGGGCACCGAACGAGCGCCCACCGAGTAACTTGACACGGAGCCCGGCACGCCCCACGACTTGCCGCTGCCGCTTGACACCTGGCGACAGGTCATAGGTTTAACAATCAAGTGTCTATTGATAATTTGAACCTTTCTATTCATGTATAGGGATACTAAGGGTTGAGACACATTGAACCGACGGGCGGCGGGCCCATACAAAAAGCACGTTTAGTATGGGCCCGTAGTCGGTGAAGGTGATGATGATGATGATGAACCTATTCACATAGCTGTCATCCACGAGTTCTACGGGTCGGCTACCTGCAGGGGAGGCTTAAGGTGTAACAGCGATGGATGGATATATACCTGACAGATATATTTAATACCTGTGTGTTGTATAATATAAGTAGGTAGGTACCGACCTGTGTCTACTGGTATCTAGGTAGGGTCTTCGTACGTAGAAGTTAAATACATGGAATTCATAGGGATCTTCATTTATTCAATCCAAAATGATACATATAATGATATATTTACTGTGATGAGGACTATCAACAGATAATACTGCCGCTGGCACTTTCTACGAAAGCAAGTCAACAAACCTGCCAGCTCTTGCTAGTGACAAGCCTCGGCGCCTGCCGCAGCCGCAGTATCTTAGCTCTACAGATGACGCAGCGCAGCGGCAGCAGCCGCTGGCTGACCGCCATTTGGATGGTCTTCACGAAGCAGCGCCGGCAGACCACGCGGTGGCCGCACGGCGACGTCTGCATCGTCGCCTTTGCGTTCACGCATATTACACACTGCAATATAGATTAATCTTTTTAGTAGTTTATGAAATAGGCACTTTACAATACAATGACTAGGTATCGTATTTCCTTTTCTCGAGAGCGTCGGTGACACGTTGCGGAGAGGACACTCAATCGTGATGGCCCGGATTCAAATCCGCACGGATGACCTGTCATGTACCAATGAGTTTTTCAAACTAAAGGTACTGTAAAAACATCGCGAGGAAACCTGTATACGGTGAAGAAGAAATTCTGATGCGTACCTATATGAAGTCTACCAATCCGCAATAGGCACGCGTGGTGAACTACAAGCACATAAACCAAAATACAGCCTCCTTCAGGGTAGGCCTGTGCCCTGCATACAGGGTGTAAGGAAAAGTATCATTAACCTTTAAACCACATACTCTACCCATCAAACAGAACAACTTTTATTATGGCAGCAAACCTGTCAGAAGTTCAGAACAACAAAAAAAAACAGTCCCAAACGTATGGAACAACAAACTTTTTTTGTTCTGACAAGTTTGCTCCCATAGTAAAAGTTGTCAGTTTGATGGGTACAGTATGTGGTTTAAAAGTTAATGAAACTTTTCTGTTGTGGTTATACAGACTACACTCTGTATAGGCCGATGATGAATGAATGAATGAAATATACTTTATTTTCACCAAAACAAAATACAATGCACAATAGGAAACATAAACAGAATATGATGATGATGATGTTTCCTTTAAGCAGCACATAAAACTGGGTACCTAACTGCTGTTGGTAACTAAAGATTTAATTTTTTTATTAGGCTGAATACCTAACTTGGTTATTATAGACATGGTAAGTAATTTCTCAAAAGGCACCTAAGTATCTACTAAATGTTATTAATAGGTAAGTAAATTTATACATATATCTAGGTTCTCATTGTGTTAGATTCGTGTTTGATTACAAAAATGAATTAGTAACTAACCAATAAGTTACACCTAATTCGTAGCCAGGTCAAGGCAGTGCCTAATATTTCAATGACTCACTCTTATTCGCCACGTCGCAGAATGCCTATGTAAAACAAGTATTACAAAAGTACAAAGTATACTTTGCTACCACGCAAGTATCTATATTTTATAGCATTAAAGATGAATATAGCTTAGTTTCTAAAATGAGTGGGTAATAATAAAAATTTATAATTTTCACGTCTTAACTCAGCATATAGTTTGTACCTACTAATTATAAGGTAAGTATTAAAATAGTAGTCAAGCTAAAAAAATTAAAGTTTTTATTAATAAAATTTTTATGATTTAATAAATGTAAATATTTTTTAATAGGTAGTGATATCAGTGTTAGGGTAAACAGTTGCATTACTTTAAGGGTGATTGTACCCATGACACTGAACAACTTTCCCTAGGAAACCTATAGAAAATATGCATACATTTTTTTGGCTTTTCATACAAACGTTCGATCAGCTGATTGCATTTAGTATGGCAAGACCAAATTTTTTGGGAATTTCCTCTAGGTTCCTTAGGGAAAATTGTTCAATATCATGGGTACAATCACCCCTTAAAGTAATGCAAATGTTTACCCTAACACCCTGTATTATTGTAGTTCCCTTAAAATATTGATATTGATCATGTACCAAAACTAGCTTAAGATCTTTTGTAACAACGTTGAGTGCATAATTATTATTGTGTAGGTGTTGAGTAGGTATAAACATGCAAGTGAGACTACAACTGACATTTTAACCCACACACACTATAGTAACAATATCACAATAGGTATTATATGTTGTCATAATACATACATATAGGTAACCTACTTACTTATAAGGCTATGTAAACGGTAAACTTACTTCTTCCTCGGGCGAACTGGCGATTTCGGGCTCATTCTCTTCCAGTTTATTGAGCAATTTGTCCTGTAACAACGGACACGGATTTAATGTCGCTGTTATGCTAATAAAACACTTATAATACTATTATATGACTAGTCTCAGGGAGTTCAACTAGTCAGACCCCAGAGTGTATTGTGTCTAGTAAGGGCTTGACTTGATCTGGTAAGATGTTGGGGAATAGTGTAGGTAGGTACCTGATTTTTCTAGAGTTATAATTACAAATTCTTTACCTTCTTACCACAAACGCTAAGTTAATAAAAGCAAATTAAAAATAGTAGTTAGTAAGGCGTCCCGGCAAGGAGGTAGAATAATTAATTGATTATCAATCAATCAATCAATTATACTTTATTTGACACCAAAAAACATAGTATACAGTGAGCAAACAAACAGGAAAAACAAAAGGCACAAAAACAGGCGGTCTTATCGCTAAAAGGGATAAGTAAAGACATGATTTTAAAGTTTAAACCAAAGTTAATTTACAAAGAGAAAAGTAATGGAATATAGGAAAACCTGTGTATTGTGTAAGTAAGTGACATACACTACAAACATAAGATAATGTATTCTCACGACTATATTCGCCTAGGGGGTGTGATTATTCTAGGACTAATCAGTCAGAATATCCATAGTCACAGTGCCTCCGTCGTGCCTCCAGTAGACTCCGTCCAATGTGACAGATAGTGAGCATGTCGTTGGCTTATTGATTTTACACTCAGCATGAGTTAAAGTTATTAAACTGATAATAATAAGTAAACCTACAATCTCAAGCCAGTTTCCTCATATTCGTAAGTAATATTCGACTATTGACCTGATTTGTTAATGATTCTTTAATTGTTTGATCTCGTGCATCGAGTAGTATCGAAGAGGTGTGCCACGGAGATGCTCCTTACCTACGCATCCGTTATCATCAATACTATTGTTGTATTCACTGGTAAGATGTTTTTAAAACTATATTATACTAGAGTTAACCCGCGACTTTGTCCGCACAAATTATATACCAGATTTAAGTCAGATAATTAGCTATCAAACAAAAAAAGTTTCGTCAAAATTGGTTCAGTAGTTTTTGTGTGATGCTCGTTCAAACAAACAAACAAACACACAAACAAACAGACAGACAAAAAATCCAAAAATTGGTGATATGGAATCAGGGACACCTAAAACCATATCGTTACTTTTTTTTGTTAATATCTTCAATGTACAGACACACTTTTTTTTTTAAATCTTTATTGAAGAGCTTGGCCTGAGGACATGTCGCTCTGTGGACAGACACACTTCTGTTACAGTCTGTTACAGTTTTATAATAGTTTAAATTACCCCTATAATACCTACCTAAACAAGCTCTACCTAGTAGATGTATAGAGTAGAGGTGTGTGCTGATTGGGACATATCTCAATAGGACTGTCCTTATATTAGTACATATAAACCTGTGACGGCGAAATGCCACATATCACCGATGTACCATGTGTGTGATGTTTCAGAGGACGCTCACTAGATTTCAAAGGATAAAAGTCAAACAAGTTACAGGTTTTTCTGGTAAAATTATCAATCTTAGGTACCTACTGTTATTGTACCTATTTTATCTATATTACTGCGTGAGTGATGGATGTTCTGGGGAAAGGAGTCTTTCCTGTTTAAAACGCGTGAAAAATGATAAAAGGTCTTCATTGTCTCAAGAAAAAATGTATTCTTTAGCTCTTCTCTACATAGAAGCAGAGATAAAGAACACCATAAACTATGATAATATTGTAGATGATTTGCTATTAAAAAGTCCCGTAAAAATTGTAATTCTTGTTTCTTTTTTACGCTCTTTCTTAATGACTAATTAATTCGTTAATTTATAAAGGAAAATTGTTATTTAAGAAGGTACATGGGGCGGCGGCTTTGACTAGGGCGGCGGAAATAAAGTAGCCTACACTCATAAAAAATATAAATCCGGTACTGCACTGTACTCGTCATTCCACCTTGAAATCTTCAATATCCTAAACGTGAGCCTTGCTACAACTGCCTGCAATAGAGTTGGCAGCAGGCTAGTTAGGATGAATAGTGATATGATGATGGTAATAATAATATAATACCTACTTACACGTGAAAGTGATTATCGATTTTAGACATTATATTGATGTGGTTTGTTCATGATCATGGTTGGTTGAATTGAAGGGTTAACAAGGGTTATGTTAGGGTTATTTATAGTACTCTGTGGTTATCTAGGCTTCCTATGTCGCCGTTTGATACGTCATTAGACGGTAGCGCTCGGTCTGCGGCTCTCTTGGCAGGCAGATTGACCCCAGAGACCAGGTTCCAGAGGGGATGCTTCTGAGCTTCGCTCCTTCGCGTATCTCGGCCTATACAGGGTGAAATTGATATAATTAGCATCCTTTTAAACTAAGATTCTACCCATCAAACTGAACAACTTTTACTATGGGAGCAAACCAATCGAAGCAATAAAAAGAATCTGCTGTTTAATACATATGAGTCGAGTAGGCAGCAGCGGCGGGTGCAGTTTAGTATGAAACAGCTGTTTTTTTTTGCTCCGATCGGTTTACTCCTATAGTTAAAGTTGATAAGTTAGATTAGGTTAGATTTATTATTTTTATTTATTAGATTAGTTAAGATAAGGGTAGAATCTTAGTTTAAAAGGATGCTAATGATATCAATTTCACCCTGTAGATATCCAATCAGAAAAACTAGGTAAACGTTCCCGTATTGCCCCTGCGCATGAGAGCTTATATGAAGCTGTTTTTCTGGTAGAATATAGATGAGTCTTGCTGCAACTGCACGCTTCATAACTTCGTTGGTAATTGCAGCAAGGATCGCTTTGCTACAACTACGAACTCCTCCTCGTTAACTTAACCTCGATGAGGATTATGGTCGTAAGTTAATGTGTTAACAAAATAAACTATCATCTTGAATTATATCAAGTTCCACTAGACGTAGCATTACGACGTCGGTCTACCTTGTTACGTCATCATCCACGACATTAACACAAATTAATGTGAATCTTCGCCGCAGACGAAGCGCTCTATTTTAATTACCGTAAGAATTATTATTCACGGAGGCAACTTCATAACCCGCTTAGTTTAACAAACTCCAGAAGGGAAGCCGGGAGCAGCCGGGTTAATCGCTGGGCTTAGAGCTAGGGACGAGCACATACCATAAACATTGTAAATAATACTTCTAAAAACCATTTATGTGGAACATATTTCATTGTAGTTTCATATTTCACTACTAAAAGGGTTCCAATGGTGTAATGTTGTCAATCCTTGCTTATTATTATATCTTACTTAGGTATACAGAAATAAATTTGCATGGTCTAGAGGTAGAGTCAACATAAGAGACCAGAAATATTGAAATAACATGCAACTATGTTCTGATATACCTAAAAAACATTTATGTAAAAAAAAGTTCATACTAACAAAAAAAAAATTATATTCTTCTTTTTTGTATAAACGGCGCGATCGAAAAAAATTTTTTGTGGTACACAGCCAGTATTACTTACAATTTTACAAAAGAACTAGATCCCCGCTCATTTAATCGAACCAATAAATAAAAACATTATTACTGTTTATATGAGCGAAAATTGTTCTCAGTTGTAATCTGATAGGTCCGTACTAAAAGGATCTAGGTTGTATTCAGTGAACAAAAAGAAAGAAATTATTCGATTTTATGGTATGGAATAGACTCAATACTTTTCCAGCTTCCTGGATTTGTTCATAATATATTTGATTATCAGCCAATTCTTATTCGATTTGGGTATAATAAACTACTTATTTAAAAATATACTTATTTAATATTATATCTAAACTATTATAAAACTGCAACAGAAAGTGTGTCTGTACCATAAACTTAATATTACTACTGTGTATATTAAGTTTAGGTCTGTACATTGAACTGTTTGTTTGTTTAATCGAGCCACACGCAAAAACTACTGAAACGATTTTGATGAAACTTTTTTGTTTGATAGCTTATTATCTGACATAAAATCTGGTATATAATTTGTGCGGACGAAGTCGCGGGTTAACCCTAGTTATAGAATAAAACTCAAAACAAGTGATAAACCTACTTTCTTAAAAGTGCATTTTGTTTTTTGAGTGATTTTGAATTAAAATAAACAAAAATCGCAAAACAGTGTAACAATTAGAACAATGGTTAACAGTTATGGTACAAAGGGCTGGATCTTTTGAAAGGTTATACGTAGATGGTGGAAATTTTCACAGAATAGATAAATGTGCTTTATTATAGCGGATTTGCTAACAAATCATGAAAAAACAAACACTTAGTAAAAAATTAAGGGGTTACAGAAACATTATTTTTTTCAAGTTATTTGTGTTTGCTCTATCGTAAAAACTGCAATACGTACTAGCGTCAAACTTGGTGTTATTATAGACCATACTCTAAACTAAAGTACAGTAGTACCAGGTTTATAAGTCTCCCCGACGTACCTGCGCAGTTGACAAATTTTAATAGCACGCGAAATTATATTCACCAATCAGGATGTGCCACCTTCAATCCATTTACGCTATTGGCTAATTTGTTTCGCGCCCTTTTCGCTGCTATCCGACTTTGCACCCTTTGATTACTAAATGACTTTGGGTTTTGTCTGGACTCGGGCCTGCTCTGCGCAAACGAAGATTGACGAGCGGAATTATTTTCCTGGTCGTACTGTAAAACAACTTTTAAAAAAAGTGGCCCAGCGTGTGTCAGGCTTGCTCTAAGAATCCGGGAGAACAATAATTGAATGATAATAATAATGGTGGTACGGAATAACGGAACCCTCCGTGCGCGAGTCCGAATCTCACTTGGCCCGTTTTTATATTACCTCGAAATCTAGTTTTAAAAGCAGTAACCAAAACAACAAAAAATATCTAAATTTAATAAAACGCGAAACATCTCAGTTCTACGCCCTCGCCACGTTCCGTTTCGTTGCCCAAGCGGATGTTTTTTTTCCGAAGTTTATTATGAAAGCTACCGAGCGCGCTGCAAACAAACAGAGTTCCGTCCCATATGAAATTATTTCGAACACGATCTAGAAACCAATCAATGTATGTGCTTTGCATTTGTCATATTTCCTTTTAAATATACAGGGCGTAAGGAAAAGTATCATTAACCTTTAAACCACATACTCTATCCATCAAACTGAACAACTTTTACTATGGGCATTTACTATAGCAAACATGTCAGCGCAAAAAAAAATCTGCTGTCCCATACTAAACTGCAGCGCCTACTCGACGCAAACGTATGAAGCAGCAGTTTATTTTTTGTTCTGACAGGTTTGCTCCCATACTAAAAGTTGTTCAATTTGATGAGTAGAGTATGTGGTTTAAAGGTTAATGATACTTTTCCTAATACCCTGTATAGTTTCAATGCTAGGATTAATTTAAGATTTGTATGGAAAACATTGAGCCACGATAACTTCAGAACTAAATTTTTATAAAAAGAATCTGACAAATGCAATGCGGTTATTGGTTTTCTATTCTAGATTAAGTTAAAACAATTTTTTTTGGTTTTATTACTAAATGTTCAAACAGGACGGAACTTCGTTTTGTACTGACCTTGTAGTTTTTTAAATGCTGTTTTTAATTTATAATTATAACGCTAGTTATAAGGTCTATGACTGAAGTACGTATGTTAGTGAACGAAATTTATATTGCTTGATGATAGCTAACATTAACTTAAAACTTATAATTTTACTTGTCTATTGATTGATTGATGGTTGGGCTATTGCAAGCAAGTATAATATAATCTTGCTATAATTTTGGGCAATGTGACTAAGGCCCGATTCGACCAAACGCGAGTAAATTTTATTCTTAGATTAAGTCACCGGTTACTCTAGAGTAAACTGATTTTGCGTTTTACCAACCCTAATCTATGAATAACTTGAGAGTAAATTTTACACAGCCAATTTTGACGGTGTAAAGCTTATACCGAGACTAATGAAATGTCAATGTCACATAATTAAAAAAAAATATAGAAAAAAGAAACCTAACAAATTAAAACTGTATATAACCTCCCAATGCAATAAGTACGGATACAACGACCTCTTTCTTTAGGTGGATTATACATTCGTTCTTTTAGTATGGGTTTAGTGTGGTAGAAGACAAATGAAGTTATTTGGGTAAACGCTAAGAGTAAAATTGTTCCTTGTATAGTTACTCTTCAAAATCAAAGTTTGGCCGAATCCGGCCTAAACCTTTAGGTAGCTAGAGCACTTTCTGATTGACTGATAATAAGTGATCAATGACATTTTCGAAATAGCTCTGGGTAATTTAAAAAGTGCCTGCTTATAAACATTTTGTAATGCAATCAATTCGGTAGAGTTTGTTGCGTAAAGTGCGGGCGTGTCACCGCATTAGTTTCAGTCCCAGACAAAATTTAACAGTCTCCAAATACGCTTCGGATAAACAACAACCGAATAACCATCTAATTCAACTGCATAAAGTATTCTATAACGTAACGTAAACCCGATGGTTAAGGTTAAAGTCAGGGCGGAGTAATTTATAAAAAAATTGCGACATTCTATTACATCTTCATACAGGCTTTCCGCATGTGATGCAGTGGACGGGCAAACGCGTCTCGTGGTTGGATGGTTTAATCAAAAAATTCTCGAGTAAAAAAGTTTTTAACGAGTACCGAAGCATTGTGCTTGGGTCCATTGTCAGGTGGAAATTGTAAGGCCTCGTTACAGAGGAAAATGCATCGTTGTTTTGAGAATAGTTTTCAGGGAGGTCCAAATGTGTTGTCGTAGATACTTGTGAGTTAATAATGTTTTTTAGTTCATTGGTGGCGACTAATTGCACTGTGACTACGTTTTTCATTGGTAAGTTTTTGTTTTTGTTGTTATAGTTTTCTGATTAACTTATTGTAGGTATCAGGGTTAGAAAGTATTTTGGTAGTGTAAGTACTTAATATGATGCTGTGCCTGTCATTAGTGTGAGCTGTGTAAGAGACACGTAATACGTAAATACGTTTAAGCTTTACTTTTTGGTAAAACTCTCGCAACAATTTTGTGTTTTTTTTTTCTTTCACTTGATAAAGTTCTCCTCCTGATATTCTATCAGGTATCTAAATAGGTGGAGTTACAGGTTTTGCTAATGCGATAACACCACAATTGTATTTTGACTTTATTCAATTCGAAATCTTATAAATATAATACCTATTTACAAGCTATCTACCTAAAATAAACGATTGAGCTATTAGTTGGAAAAGCATATTTTTCTGAACAGGTACGGCACGTGTATTGATGCAATTTGTTATCTCCGATCCAAATACAGTTGTGCATGTACGGTGTCATAGTAGTATATCTATATGACATCCGTTCGATACACGAAGGTATTTGTACATGTGATAAATGTACATACTTTAAATATACTGCAGGTTTTTTGATAAAAAGACATAATATAATCTGCTCAGGACTATATTGCCCGAGGGGTTCATAAAAAATGTAGGAAAAAACGTTAAAAAGGTTCAGTAACGTAATTAGAAAGAATCGCCCATTAAAAGTAGAATCTCGTACTACTAGAGTACCAACTAAGTACTTAGAAATTGTCATATTGTCAAACATTAGAATTTTGTCAAGAAGTTTGGATGGTATAGTCTATACAAGAAGCTTAGAAGGCAGTAAGCTTTGTCTATATTGATGTGTGAATTGTTCGATATGAACACCACCTCATTGTTCAGGGCTACAGTTTCCAGGGTCCAATTAGCGCAAATGATAGTCAACCTCCGATAGGCGATGGCACCACAAGCAGAAGAGTATGTAGGTACAAATAGGGTCCTTCTTAATATGTTGACACTTTTTTAAGTGGATGATCAGACCATCAAACTGCAGATAATATAATACTATACTAGTAATCAAACTGAGCAATTTTCTCTATGGCATCAACATCGAAATTGCGAAAAAAATCAGCTGTTCCATCCGAAACTGCAACCATACTTGAGCCAAATGTCTGGGACTGCAGATTTTTTTTTCGATTTCGCTGTTGGTCCAATAGAGAAAGTTGGTCAGTTTGATGGTCTGATCATACCCTTAAAAAGTGTCAGCAAGTGACCCTGTATTTTATAGACATTTCAAATATTATTGATTATAAGCATGTTTCAGCCAAGCAGTGCTATTTCAAATCAAAAGATTGAAAATGTTGGGTGGGATTGTTTGACTCGTCGCGTCCGAGACTTAATTTTTCAATCTTAAATTTGATTTTTCTAGAAATTGTTTTCAATTATTATGATTTGAGTGTAGTCACTGACCTCTATTATTATCTGTAGTTTTGTCTCTGAGTGGATACTTAGATTGTGTCTACTAAGATTGATAATCTTTAGCCGCACCAGAAACGTAGAAAGTGAAATTCTCTACCTCGAACAATAGAGGACTATTGTTGCTTGACTTTATCTAATTTTATGGTACACATTTCTACTACCTATTATTCAAAATAGCTACCTGCATAAAAGTTTGATTACATATATGTAATATACCTATATCAAAATTGAATATAGGAATAGGATATAATAATATAGGAACGGTAATTTTCTTAAAACAAAAATCCTACTTAGAATCGAACAATATCTAAAAACAATTTATTAATTCATGGATATCGAAAGCTCCTTGCAGCAAAACATAGAGCTCTATATTTATAACCATAAGATCTTTGTATCCACCTATGTTTACGAATAAATATAATTTCATTTCATTTCATTTTCATTTCATCGATTTCGAAGTGCTAACTTTGCACCAAATTGCATTAAACGGGAAAAGGGTAATTTTGTTTACAGATATGTACGCACGGCGACACATCAAGCTATACAAAACCAACATAAGCTGGCCGCGCGTAGTTCAAGTAACGTATAACGTCGCACGGCCAGCTTATGTTGGTTTTGTATAGCTTGATGTGTCGCCGTGTGTACACCAAAAGATTGATTTAAATAGTTGTAGAGAATCCTATTTCAAACAGTACCAAATTATAAATCAACTATTATAGTACTCTGTGACGTAGGTACAGGTAGGTAACTTTGATAAGTTTAAACTATGTTGAGACGAACGGAACGGATCTTTCATTTCATATTCGGAGATGATATCCGTAATTGGAAACCAGATTGCTTGCCAAAGATTTAACTGTCTGATAGATTTATTTTACCGCAGTAGCGGTTTTTTCTACACTTATGTATAATACTACCTGCTGATAGAATTCGAATTTTACAGACTATTTTGAATCGCAAATCTGAGAGTTCAAGTAGGTATTTACTTTATCTAAAAATTTACTTCGAACGTCTTTAGTATTGTCTAACATGTTATGTATTATGCATTGCTTCTGACCGATGATGTCGGCCACGGTGTCTGCTTCGATTCCGCTGTTGGCGTTGATGAGCTCTCATGTGGCTAATATATCCACATATCGAACCATAACCTAGAGTAGTAGGTATCTACAGGGTGAAATTAATATCATTAGCATCCTTTTAAACTAAGAGTCTACCCCTCAAACTGAACAACTTTTACTATGGGAGCAAAACGATCGGAGCAAACAAAAAAATCTGCTGTTGCATACGTTTGAGGCGCGAACTCGCGCGTCGACATTGCAGTTTAGTATGGAACAGCTGATTTTTTATTTGCTCCAATCGGTTTGCTCCCAAAGTAAAAGTTGTTCAGTTTGATGGGTAGACTCATAGTTTAAAAGGATGCTAATGATATCAATTTCACCCTGTATAATTATGTAATATCTTTCTGAAAAATAAATTGTATCTAATTACCCAAATGGGCTGGCAGCTACCTCGGTCAGCGCATCAGCCTGGCCATACAAAGAGGTAACGCTGCCAGTCTCCTGGGCACCTTGCCGCCAAGCGGCGGAAATTTCGAGGACATTTTTTATTTGTAAGTAGTATTAGTTTTTTTTTTTTTTGTTTTTTCTTTAGGTTAATGGTTATGTAAATAGTTATTACCCAAATACTCATGCGAATAGGCCGGAAACCTTAATGAGAATCGGAATAGATTTATAATCGTATATAGGTAGAATTAAGGTTATGGAAGCGAAACCTGAAAACAGTTTGTGTAAAAGTGATAACAGAACATTTTGATAAGAACCTACCTATCTACCTACCTTATTATGTAAAGTTTGTTTCTGATAATTACCAAAAGTTACATAACAAAATGTTCTTCAGTAATCGAAACTACACATGAGGTTTTCTGTTTCTTCTTTCTTTAAAGTTTAAAGACGTTCTGATTTGTATACTAATTGTGCAAAGATGACTGTTTCTACACTTGTGTCACTTGCCTTTGCACCACGTTGCAAGTCTAAAGTTCTAAAGTAAAAGACCAAACTTGTCACTTACCTAACCTACTAACATAATATAATGTAAAGTAGCTTCATACATAAACGCACGCCTTTTTCCCAGAGGGGTAGTAAGAGACTAGGGATATCCACTATTATCCACTTTGGGAGGTCCTGGCACACCTCTCTTGCTTATCCTCTAGAATCTCTAGATCAATACAATCTTATCACATCTCGACGATTTCGGCTGGAACGATGATGATGATATCTGATGACGTCCCCAATACCTAACTAACACACATGACACATGTTATATCATCATCATCATATCAGCCGGCAGACGTCCACTGCTGGACAAAAGCCTCCCCCAAAATGGGGGGATTTGCCATAATCGCCACGCTTGGCAGGCGGGTTGGCGATCGCAGTTGGATCGAATCAATATGTGTACTCAGAGGATTCTGCTGCCCATCCTTCAGTAGATCCCTTAGTCGTCTTTTACGACACCCACGGGAGGAAATGGGATGTTCTTCATGTTATATATTTTTAAATAAACGATTATTATAACCACTTACAACTATGAAAATCATTTTTTTTTCAATCGAAATATCCATTGACAACAGTGTGAGGCTGAGTGTATGCTGTTAAAATATTTTGTCGTCGAATTTGAGTGTCGATTTAATTTTATCCACATGCACATTCATTTTCATAAAAATTCCGAAGCACGTGTGCTTTTTTCCAGCAAAATATATGCAGAGACGCGCGTTGTGAATTCATAATACGATTAAAACACTTTTAGTATTCTCAAACGGCCACCTGATTAAGAGAAGAGTAATTTTAAAGAATGGCTGTACCAATCTTCAAGTCTCAATCAATGGTTGTCTAGGGCTAGTACCTAGTAGTAAGAAATTGTTTGTGAAATATGGATATCCTGGAGTGCGATTTTTGAAACTCATTCGCTGAGCTCGGCTGTTGAAAATGACAAAAAATTTGTTGAAAGTCAAATCAGCAGTAGAAAGATGCATATCTCCATAGTAATATTGACATTTTCAACTGCTGAGTTCAAAGTATGAGTTTCAAAAATCGCACTCCAGAATTGTTACCCTAACTGTTACTCGACCCTAAGGTTGTCTGAAAGAAATCGCTTCTTAGCGATAAGACCGCCTTATTATGTGCCTCTTGTATTTTTATTTCTGTATTTTACTGTTTATGTTTTGGTGTAAAATAAAGTATATTTGATTGATTGTTATATTAAAGTTATAAGTTGATTTGTGATACTATCCAAAGCGATTATGTTTGGTTACATGTTGATTATAACTTTCTTATAAAAAAAAATTATAAAAATACTGTATTATATTCAAAAATAGAAAAATCCTAAGGTTTTCAAAACACGGCCGCTATCCTCAGGAGCCTAAAACTCATGAAATCTCAAGACAAATCCTGAGATACGGTAATCCTACTTGTGTACTAGCTCAAACTAAGATACTTACTGGCAAAAACAACGTTTTCTAATTTCTCAACTATTGTAGAGTACCTACCTACCTATCTAAAGCATCTTAGGTACCTAACTCAATTTTATGCATGCTATAAAACAAGTGCATTAGAGCACAAAGAAAATGTTTACCTTGTCCTTTGAGCATTGTATTGTATTACGTTACATACAAAGTCCATAAAATAGATTGCATGTCTGTAATCACGATACAAATACATACTTCCATAATATTATAATATATTAGAGGTATTTATGGACCTATAGAATAAAGACTATAAATGTTTATTAGTGATCATTTGAGCTGCACGATAGGGTACAGTCATGCATGACGTTTATTAGATGCGATCTGGACAACAAAATGATCTTGATTAGGTACCGTAAAAATGCTCATGACTCACCATGACTGTATTTCTCGAAGCACATTCAGAATATCAACATTTATATACCATTTTTCAACTTCTGTATACGAAAGGTAAGTGTGCCCGTCATTACCAATTAAGGGCAGGTTATCCCAGTGCAAGCGTCTCTTTCTTACAAGCATACGTTTGCATTTAGCCATCCCACTTCAATTGAAAGCAGGATCGAAAAAAAAACGTATTTTTCATCAATATCTTTTCTCTAGGGTGTTTGGTGTAAAAACTAGCCTCAGAATAATGTAGACAATATCATTTCCTATTTTACAGTTTATTTTTTTATTTACAGTGTTAATAATCTTTAATTAAAACTTGAAAAATAGTCATAAACTTACGTATCTTTGCATGGTTTTATAATCGCGAGAAGTAATAACTGTCGTGTTTTGAGCCTAAGAATAATCAAGATCAACAAAATGTATATTTTTTGTGGATTAAAACAACAAATATTTCATGCCTTAAGACTCAACCAAAAACAGGTTGATTTGAAAGAACCTGCCCTTAATGGGGAGTGGATACTTGTCTACTGCATTTGGACATGCCTCGAAATCGAAACGTTACGTAGTATAGGTTTTCGGCGTGATATTTTTCCATGCCACCGAGCTCACGATGACTGTGTACATGCAAAAAATCCAGCAGTAGGTACCAGCTTGAAATGGAACCCACAACTTTACGTTTAGGACGATAGATTTAGAGAAGTTCCTTAAATACAAGGAGTCCAAATTAGTTAGTAATTAAGCTATTATATTATTTTAATGCATAAAGTGTGAAATTTTGTGTAGGATATTCTTAAATAAAATACGTACCCCTAAATTATTATATCATGGCAGCATAAAGTAAAGCTGTTAAAAGATAGATCATGTTTGTTGATAATTAAGCATACAATTTATTTATTTCAGGTGTTACGGAGATTTGTTTCATGTCAGCACCTGTGGGCGACTGCCCGTATTGTTGTTCGAGAGATGACACCATTGATATACAATACAAGCTATATACAAGGTTAGCCTTTGTCATGTTCAGTGCATGCTTAAATTTAAGAGCAGCACCACAGGTAACACATTTGGCATGCAAAACTGAGATGGTTTTGTTATTTACCTTTTTCAATTCACTTCATGAAGGAGCGATGATACGGAAGGGACCTAGCAACTCAATCTCGAGGCAGCGGCGGTTCCATGGCCTGTACCACTAAGTTCTACAAAATTATTGTACGGTTGTATTTGACATTATCACTAGCTCGGCGGTCAAGAAAAACATCGTGAGGAAGCCTGCATACACGAAAATGAAAAGAAAATATCATAAGTTCAGTTATGTGTAAACATATGAATGAGCTTGGGGCGAACCAAATAGACTAGTAATGGTTGCAGTGTTATATTCGAACCTTGTGTGCAAATTGCAATAACCCACTCAAAAATATAGTCGCTTCACACAATTGGTAATTATCAGAGAATTACCTCATGATGTTTTCCTTCAATGTTTAAGAGTTGGTTCCTAATAAAATATGTTTCAGAATGATCGCACTAACATTACTAGGAAATACCTTTTTAACATTGCCCTTTTAGCCGATTGCCAATCAGGGTTCAAGTAGAGACAAGAGACTACATTTAATATCCAAAAAATCTTCTAAAGACACCATATCCAATCCAGATGCCTTGAACAACACCATAATTCACTTGCCCTACCCCATAATTTGGGATCGACGCCATATCTCATCTTCTTTCATTTATCATACGAGTCTCATACAGCACCATACCATCGGGAGTAGTTGGGCCAGAACCAAGCTATAATTTATTGATATGAATGCAATAAATATCCCATGGGACCAACCAAGTCCATGTGCAACTTAGCTAATGCCAACAATTTAATAGAAACAAACAATAAATAGAAAATGTGACCATGGTTCAATGACGCACGTGGATTGAAGAAAATCGCGGTAATAAAATGACGCAGAAAGTTCAATGCTTATGGATACTTTTTATCAAACGGTACACGAGTAGAGTCGAATTCGAAAACACATTACTTATGTATTAACTATAGGTCTTGCTTGTGATGTCCTCCACGCGGACACGTTTATTTGCATCTTATGTTCATTTAGATTCTAGGTATCTACCTAGAGATGGTTTAATTTTTAATGCGCTTCGAGGTGCTTCAGACTATCAAACTAAATAAATTTCATTATTAGACCACCATTGAAATCGAAAAAAAAACAGTTTTTTCATAGAAAACATCAATGGTGACTTAACTCAAATGCATCTAATAGAATAGCTGTATTTTTTTTCGCTATTTCGGCGTTGATCCCATTGTGAAAGTTGTTCAATTTGATAGTCTGAGGTAGGGTGTAAACTTAAATGAGTGCTGTGTCCTACAATGCGGGATGTACATAATGTGGCTAACTTTTGTTTTCTGCAATTTCAGGTCAAGCCCAACAAACTTTCAATTACTACCACTTGGCAATGTGAACGCCCTACGAGCCACTGCCTTCGATGCGTCCAATCTTACAGTTATTTACCTCATGGGATTCTCTGAAGTCACTACAGGACTTAGTACCACTGCTATAAGAGATGGTGGGTACACTTTTCAGACATTTAAGTGCAGACAAACATTTAGGTTTCATTTTTCGCTTAGCCAACACAAATGATTTTTCAAAAGATGTGAAGTTATTAAAACAATGTATGACGAACTGAATACTATTAAAAGATATAAGTACAGGGTCCTTTTCAATATGCTGATTTTAAGGGGATGATAAGATCATAAAACTGAACATCTTTCTCTATGGGTCCACATACATACATACATACATATGCTCACGCCTAAGTCCCACTACTGAGGTAGGCAGAGACAACATGGGTCCACAACGTCGTAATTGCGAAAAAAAATCACCTGCCCCTGCCTACCCCATATATTCGGGTCGAAAAGGTTTGCAGTTTTGTATGGAGCAGGTGTTTTATTTCGCGATATCCAACTGAATCCAATAGAGAGTGTTGTTCATTATAATGGACTGATCATCCCCATAAAATTCGTCAGCATTTTCAAGAAGGATCCTGTATATGGGTTTGAAGCCGGGAAGTACAGAGCTTCAAAATGAATATATAGCAATCAATTTAAATTGATTTTGAGGCAGATAAAATTGAGCCAGGTTCAAAAATGATTTCTTTGAACGGTGGCGGCGCCTTGGCGGCAGACTGAGTGGTGACAGCCCTAGTTTTTCCAGTTCTTTAGATCAGTCTCCTTCCGATGGCACCTCATTTACTTCCCAAACAGATAGGTGGAAAAAACTGTACCAAAAATCATAATGGAAAAGGTACTTGCGGCAAGATTTTTCTAGGCTACCTGGCGTTGTATTATCCCCTGTGTAAACATAAACTAGAATCACATTTCGTTCGCCAAAGAAATAGGTGCATAATTTTACGGTCGGATCTCGGACCATTAAACATGAATGCGACAACTCAAGATCTAATTTATTATTAATTCGTAGAAGCTAAGCTAACATTTGACACAAGCTAATAAGCACATCACGTAATTGTGTTATGGATGCAATATTAATTTCACGAGCTACACGTTCTCGTCAAAATGATGGCTTCTGAATTGTTCGGTATTATGAACATTACTCCGTTGTTCTTTTCCCTTTTCAGCATATTTGGCAGTCGGTGAATACAACTTTATAGCAGTGGATTGGTCGCGACTGATCGCATTTCCATGGTACGTAAGTCGTAACGTAAGTGTTCTTTTGTTTTTTAATTATGTTACTTAATTATAGGACATAATTCCATTAAATTATTATTCTATTTTTTCACTTTTTGTTCGCTTCGCTCGCTTAGACTTTTTCGCAATTGCGTGAACGTTTTCGTTCCAATGTCAACTCTATTACAATGAAGTTCGGACCGAAACGGTCGAGATATATTGAAAATCGAAAGACCGGGTAGGTACAGGGCCAGGTTTTATTCGACCAGGTTTTAACGACCCGATCATAGCCTAACATGCCGACCTAATCACCTTTATAGATAATGAGTTTCTTCGTCCTAGGTTTATTTTTTTTTTATCTTTATCACGTTTTGTCAAAATTACAAGCTCTTATAGCTGACTAAGTTTTCCCCGTGTCAAATGTATTCTTGCCGAGAATCAAACGATCAAAAATTTTAAAGTCTTCTGGGTATATGACCTGAAGAGTAATTATTAGTATGTTTTAGTTGGAATTTTTGACATAATCTTGTAGTCATAGTCAAAAATTCAAATTCAAAGTCCGTACACGCTTCAATAAACTTTATTGAGTTCCGTATGTTTATGCTCTCGCCAAATATAGGTGAATATTTTCCCGGAGAGGAGGAACGTTTTAAGCCTGTTATTTATTATGGCCGTTAGCCAACTTCATTGCACTGGATTTATGTAATGTACCACATTCGCTTATGTATGGAACTAAATTATTACATTTATGTAGATAGAACTGTTACTTATCATAGTGAGACACAAAATGCGGGTTGTTTTAATGATACAGTTTTTGAGAGTAACGAGGTTTTTGTGATTTTGAGATTAATAAAGAGCCTACCGAGCCTATTGTGCTGGCCCCAATCGTAGTTTTATTAAACAACATTTCCAAAAAAACAAGAATGTCACATTGTAGTACTGATTGGCTTTCAATTTATCGAAACGTTACGGATTATTACGTTTTTTGCTTGTAGCTATTATCGTTTGAATTAAAGGTAATAACTAAAAATATTATTAAAACAAATCAGCAGTGACTCGATAAATTGAAAATAATCATCATTGCTTATTTATAGCAATAATAACAATAATATTAAACGTGGTAAGAACCCATTAAAATGATTAACTTTAGCTTAAGGCTGCACCGAGCCTATTGTGCTGCCCCCAATCACGAAAAACAAGTATGTCACATTGTAGATGATTTTTATTGTCTTCAAGTTTATAAGTACAGAACAGATTTCAATTTTTGGCAGAAAACGCCGAAAAAACCTGCGCGTACGTGAAGAATCAGCGTAAAACATGCAAACACTTGAAACTGATATCAATTGTTAAATTATGTTCTGCTTGTTTTCATTTTTGGTTATTTTTGTTTTTATTGTTATTATTAAGTATTATTTTGATTATTATTTTTTTAATTTCTTAAAATTTTTGTGTCCTGTGTCCTCTATATATGGCGTAGAAAAAGAAACTGTGTATATTATACTGTAACTGTCCCCTTTAAATGATGATTTTGTCTAGTTGTTGTGAATGTTGTGCCCACCTGTAACTCGGTTATGTATCAGAATTATACCTAACTAAAGATGTAAATGTGAGTGTTATAATATGTAATCTGTTGGTGAGCCTAAAAAAATAATTAAAAAACTGATGAGGCATTTTACGTAGACTTATAAATTGGGATCGTAAATCTTCTATTAATAGAACGAAATTGAAAAAAAAACTGAACGATTTCAGCACAAATATGTGAATACCTGTACAAAATGAGGCTGAATTTGGCATTACAAATTGCAAATACGTATCTGTTACCAGCCGACCGCTAAACTCCAAACTCTAGTAACCACCTAATCAACGGAACGGTCAGCTTGCCGCTCGAGTAGTTTTGGAAATTAGGAACATTATGTAAGCTTATGCCAGTGGGCTTTGAGGCTGCAATTTGTTTTATAGTTTGTATAGTACGCAATGATGTGACTTGCAGAATTTAAAGGTTGCACGAGTCGTGAGTCAATTTATAATTATTGTTTACTGATACTTCTGTATATTATATCTGTATTGTTTACTGATACTGCCTTCTGGCGGATCCAGAGTAGTTCAGTCAGTAGTACCTGGGAATAAAAGCAATTTTGTATGTTAGATTCGATGACGTGCAAAACGTTTGTTTATTAGCACGTTATTCCACCATGAGGCCTAAAACATGGTTAAAATTGACCTTGCGATAACTGCCTCTTTAGTTGGTAGTTCTTTATGACACGGTACAGCTCCTGAGCATCATGAAACACAATACTGTCTGCATCGTGAGCTTCGTGAGTGTATTTAGGTACCTAAACATATTATATGATGCAACGATTAGAATCTCCATCTCTCTCATTAGAAACGCTACTCTCTTATTAAGAGCAGTCAAGCAAAATAAAGTCATCATCTATGCGCTTCGATACGCGCATTGAACATTAATTAAGTTTATTTTGAATAAGATGAGCCTAAGATGCGTCGTCTCGTTCCGGGTTGGTGGTACAGACATAATTATGCTATGCCAATTATCTCAATTTCCAGCCTCTCCCAAATCTCCCACCACTTCGCATCCAACATCCTAAGCTAAGGCCTGGTATCCCTCGGGTCACTTGAGATATCTCTATTAACTATAATTGTTGTAGTAAACTAGCAGTAGGTCCCTATGCGATGCAGCCATTAATAAATAAATTGCATTTCTTAGATCGAGAGAGCGTCGGTGGCACGTTGCGGAGAGGTATGGACACCCAATTATGGGGGTCCGGGTTCGGATCCGCACGAACAACATGCCATGTACCAATGTGTTTTTCTAACTTATGTACTTAATACCGACTGCTCTCAAACGGTGAAGGAAAACATCGTGAGGAAACCTGCATACACCGAAGAAGAAATTCTGATGTGTCTGTGAAGTCTACCAATCCGCATTGGGCACGCGTGGTAGACTAATGCCCATACACCCTCGCTGAGGGAACGCCTGTGCCCTGCAGTGGGACGGTTATAGGCTGATGATGATGATGATTCTTTAGATTTTTTTTTTATTCTTTTGTTTTTTTTGGAGCTTTTAACCCTGAGGTTAAAACTCTACAAAATGAAACAATATTACAATGAAATAAAAACCTAACACTACCTAACGAATATACAAACAAACACACATATTAAACACTAGTACTATAAATAAAAAGGTACACCATTTTAGCCTCTCCCGACGTAGGGGCGGCCAAAATGGTGACAAAAGAGCCTACATTCACAATATTTAGATTTAAACTATTATACAGTAATAGCCTCTGCGATTGATACCGGACACATTCCGCTAATAAATGCTGAACATCCTCCACAGTACCGCATACCTCGCAATTAGGTGAGGGTGCCTTTTTCATTAAAAACGCAAATTTGTTTAGTGGAATGTGTCTGGATCTCAGCCTAAAAGCTATTTTAACCAGCTTCCTACTAAGACAGGTACCACTGAACCAGGGTATGCGAGGAGGTTCATTCTGCATGGTCCTATACCAAATCCCTTTCTCTTTCAATCTTTCGTTAAAATACTCCTGCCAATTAAGATAGCACCTAGCTTTATATTTATGGAGCATTTCCGTGTAGTCCGGTATCACAAAAACCTCATTACCGTTCAAGCAAGCTTCTCTTGCCAAGAAATCAGCCTCTTGGTTACCCTTCAGCCCTACGTGAGAGGGAATCCATTGCAATCTCAGAGTTAGATGGCGGGACAAGGATCTTATTTTGTTAAGTACGGAATACGCTAAGGCCACACCCCTAAACCCAGAGGCGCAGCGAGCTAAATGTTGCAATGCGCTTTTACTGTCGGTAAGAATCACCACCTTTTCCTTTCCCAATCCCTCAACGTAAGATACAGCCTCCGAGATTGCAAATAATTCCGCCGTCATTATACAAATATTAGACATGATTTTAAAACTGCTGCTAACTTTCGAGCTCACGTCAATATATGCAGCTCCCAAACCACTCTCACTTTTCGACCCATCTGTGTAGATGTAAGCGTTATTTGTTAAACCCATAAAAAAATAAAAATAAAATAAAAAAATTGGTTTTGATTGGTTGGTTTCGACCTATGTGTAGAGAACTATTGGCATTAGGAAAGAAAATATAAATTAATGTTACTAGAAAAAAGCAAATCATCTTCCTTAAGTTCCTTCGTTTTCTGTCCTTCATGGACTCGGGTTTTGTAGCCACCGAATTAGAAAAGTATATCTTAGGTGAGCGGCACTACACATAGTCTTTTGCTTTATGTCCTTTTTGTTTTTGGTGGTACTAATTTAATTGATCTACCACCCAACACTAGTACATACTTAAACTCAGGAGTGCGATTTTTGAATCTCATTCGCTGAGCTCAGCAGTTGAAAATGTCAAAATTACTATGGAGATATGCATCTTTCTACTGCTGATTTGACTTTTAAAAATCGCACTCCTGGAGTATGATTTTTGAAAGTCAAATCAGCAGTAGAAAGATGCGTATCTCCATACATTTTCCACTGCTGAGTTCAGCGTATGAGATTTAAAAATCACACTCCAGGACCATAATTCAAGTCTATTGTAGTGCGTGCAGTTGTAATAAGTTTCACCTTTAGCATAATTAAATTGGAATATTAATACTTTTCACAGGTACGCAACAGCGGTTCGTAACACCCGCTACATGGGCACAAGGCTAGCAGACTTCTTGCAGTTCCTCGCGTCCGCCGGCGTGGCGCTGCCGTCAGTGCATGTCATCGGCTTCTCACTGGGCGCCGAAGCTGCTGGGTTTGCTGGCAAGGAGTTGAGAAGGAGGGGCTTGATGATAGGTCGCATTACTGGTATGTTCTTACTCTCATATTATGTTTACAGTTGTCTATCTAATCTAAACTACACTGGCCTGCAAAACTAAGTATCACACTTTCGTTAGACGGCAACTAGGAAAGGATTTTTTTTGTTTATAAATAAAAAAAATTTCAGGCATTCCTTAAAAGAAGACTCTAAAAGTTTTATATAAAACAAATAAAAAATTCTTATTGTTTTTGTTTCAAAAATACATCTAGTGCACTTTAAAGGTTATTTCAATTTTAAAAGTGTGGGACTAAGTTTTGAAGGCCAGTGTATTTTAAAACTGAAAGAAGTGTGTTTGTACATTAAAGATATTTACAAGAAAAAGATCAAGATATGGTTTTCAGGTGTGCCTGACTCCAAATCGCAATTTTTTTATTTTTTTTTCGTTTATTTGTTTGTTTGTTCGTTCGAGCATCAACTACGGAACCGATTTTGATGAAACTTTTTTGTTTGAAAGCTTGATGTTGATTGATATGATTTGACTTTAACTTTGGTTTATCATTTATGTAGACGAAGTTGCGCAGCAGTAAAAGCTCGTATAAAATAAACGTTTCGTGCCGTAGACATGAATATTATAGGTAGGTAAGGTAGGTACAAAAGAAATGTGAATCTATGTCATTAATTATGTTATGTTGGTTGGTAAGTAATAAAATAAAGCTAGTATTCTGTTCACACTTTAATACGCTGCTTTTCGTATGTTCATTTCCCTTTTTAATAAAAAAAGTTTATTTTTTATTTTTTATTTTAGTTCCATATAGAAGACATCAACGGTCTCATAACTTGTTAGATTAATAACAATATCTAAACTGTAACTAGTGCTTTAATGTTTGGTGTGCACACGTGTGCAAAAAAGCAGGTATAATTAGTTGATAAACTCACTACTGACCCTTTCAGGGTGGTTAAAAACATTGAGCATCTTAAAACTTAGAGTATCTTACGATACGATCGAGTACTCGATAAAAGAAATGGTTATCAAATACTTTCCAGCGGCTAAAGCATCTCGTAAGAAAGTATTCTAAAGATGCTTTTAGCGTGTCTGACCTCACTTTCAGGTACCACGACCACGACACCTGTAAAATTTATGTGTCTGACTACGCAGACTCGTGAATCAGACGTCTTCTCAATGAGTCTGCTCGCCTGGTAGTTTCACTTATTTAATTAAGGGGCCATAGGTTCAGACGAATATTGTCTATGAGAAACGCGATATTTTTGTGGACTGTAGGTTTGTTCTGGTGGCAGGCAGTAGTGGTTCGTTGGAAAGAAAAGTCTTGTTTGAAGCACTGGATGTTTATTTTTACACCAGGGCTAGTTACACGCAAGCACCGTACAATACGGAAGAGAGGAGACGGAAATTACAACTTTTTAATTACTACATTTTATGTTGGTGTTGCCAATACTACATAATATAGGTACAATGTTACTAGGGTTCGTAGGCATAAAAGAGCTTTGGTATTGAAAAAAGTCTGATCAGCCTTTTGATGGGTTTTGGCCGCGACGCCGCGTCTTCGTCCGCGAGGATTAAAAATGTTTACACTCCATAGTATGATTTCTCTACACGCGTGCAACACAACTTTGCTCCATAGAAAAATGGTCTCTTCCCGCGCTTTTCGGAGAGCGAAAGCCACGCTTGCCGCGACATGTAGTATAGAATAATATTTATTTCAGATTTAGTCCATAGAAAAAAGATTAGTAACAATTTTCCTTAGAACTAAGTTAGTGAATTAAATTAAATTACAATTAACGATATTTTATTACACTTGACCAAGACCTTGACAAGGGACACTTGACTCCCTTCCCCCCCCCCCCCCCCCCTGCAAGCTAAACGGTTGTTTCAGGGCATGTAAAAAAATTCACGGCAGTAGTAAATATAACGAAATTAAAAGGAAAACTATCACCGCTAAGTTTACGAGTAACAGTCGAACAACTTAAAAAAAAACATTTTACACTTTATTAGCCGTTAAAATGTAGTATAAAACAAAAAGTCCCCCTTCTAAGTCTGTGATGGGCAACCACGGAACCCTACCCTGCGTGTGGCCCGATACGCACTTGGCCAGTTTTTTTTTTAAAAGCAATGAACCACTCGAACATGACTAGCTGTTATGTTCTAACTGGTTTTAACACTCAAAACATGCAATTTTGTTGTTGTTTTGTTCTTGAATAGACCTTGATTAATATATAATAGCTAATTTTAAAATTGCCTCGAATTATTGTCGTAGAAAATAATGTAACCAAATTGTTCATTTTATTGCGTAATGCATATTTTGTATGCAACTGTGGGCAGATTACTGTCGTTATGTTAGATTTTAGGTCAGTATGTAACATACTGACCTACCTGCCTGCAACAGTTATTTGAAAACGACTGAATAACTAACTATTCAGTCGTTTTCAAATAATTGTTGCCTTCTTTGACTATTTATTTATTATAAGGAGTAGCTTTGCGGTAGCATTTCCCCTCTGCCACGGTATAAGATCAATTAATCGTGTGCATTTACATTGAATTTTATACCTTATCACTAAACGAGACAGCTATATAATTGCGAAACAATAATTTCGAACTTAGAACGTTTGGGGTTCACGCGAGACTACTTTCATGATTTTTAACGTTCAAATTAGAATCTAAAGTTATGGGAATAAAATCCAAAGTTACGGATTTCATGTTACCTCGCCCACCGCAAAAAGTGGCAGAAATGTTTGTTAGTAGAATTACATGCGTAACTAGTCCCTATATTAAGTAGTCAAAGGTTGCCTTATATTACGAGCTTTTGACCCACGACTTCGTCCGCGTGGATTAGGTACCCTTTAGGGGTCAATTTAAAAAAAAATCCTTTCTTAGTGCACCCCTACATCCTTTGAAGAATATTCTATCTAATCTATCTTCATCAGTCATTCAGTCACGGAACTCTCTTATAATCATTTATTTATATAAGTACCATACGAAGATTTCATTTAGTACTTTTTTGCCAGGGAAGAGCGGTATGAATAAGGCAAGTTGAGTGCGAAAAATTTAAACCGCCTCCAAACAAACTAAAAAGTTAATTAATAATATTGCAGCCGATGACTTTTTGGTTCGCATCATAAGAACATTAATTTGTTTTATCGAAGTCGCTATCAAGCCGGTACGATTCGCGACAGGGCTTGCATTAGTTTTTGGCTTGCTTGACACCGACTTCTATAAAACAAATGTTCTTATGATGCGAACGAAAAAGTCATCGGCTGCAATATTATTAATTAACTTTTTAGTTTGTTTGGAGGCGGTTTTAATTTTTGTTGTTAAAATTTTGTTTATTCACACAATTTTCAGTGGTGAATTCATTAGTTAAATTTAATAGTAGTGCTTTAAATTAACAAACGCACTATCCGGCACTACGATTTTCAAAGGCTCCCCTCGATTTCTCTGAGATGCCATCATCAGATCCTGGTTTCCTTATCAAGGTACCACACTTGGGATATCTTCTTTCCAAAAAAAAAAGCATTATCAAAATCGGTTCATAAACGAAGAAGTTATCCGCGAACACACATAAAAAAAAAGATATATATAAGGTCTAACAAAATTAGGTGAAACTATTTTAAGGGGATGATCAGACCATTAAACTGAACAACTTTCTCTATGGGACCAATATTGAAATCGTGAAAAAAAATCTGCTGTCCCATACATTCAGGTCGAGTAGGTTTGTATGGAACAGCAGATTTTTTTTTGCGATTTCGATATCGGTCCCATAGAGAAAGTTGTTCAGTTTGATGGTCTGATCATCCCCTTAAAATAGTTTCACCTAATTTTGTTAGACCTTATATATTATATACGGTCGAATTGAGAAACCTCCTCGTTTTTTGAAGTCAGTTCAAAAAGAAAGATTAATTATTTGCAAAATATGACACACATTATAATATCGTATACAAGACACTTGACAGAATAACCTATTACAAATTAGTTATCTACAGATTTACAGTCTACACTAATATTATTATAAAGAGGAAAGATTTGACTTTTTGTCCGTTTGTATTGGATAGGCTCTGAAACTACTGGACCGATGTGAATAATTCTTTCACCATTAGAATGCTACATTATCTGTGATGAACATAGCTATGAAAATAAAAACGGCCAAGTGTGTGTCGGGAAAAAAGGAGCATTGCACCGCATGCCAGGCACAGCTAGAATTTAAATAAAAAAGAAAATAAAGCATCTACGTTATGTTGTACTTTTCTTACAATTATTTCGTTGACCGATCAAGATCATTTGAAAAGCCACTGCAGAGCACACGACACCTCTCATGAACAGAGTTGAGAGGAATCAGCCAAACTCACAAGCAGTGCAATGGTCACGGGACTCCTTAATTCCACCATAAGCCCTTACTGTGGTTTGGTCATTGGCCTTAAATACTAGGTTTGGTGGGAAGTAAAAGGCTTTGTTGTCAGAATATTTGCTAGTCGCCCAAAAAGGCCTCTGTCTTAGCATAAAGAATACTGTCTTTTAGAGGGTTACCATGCCATACAGAGCGATATTTACCCAAAGGGTGAAAACGTGACCTTTATGTATTAAGCCTACGTTGCGTTGTCCGTCCGTCTCCTTCCGTCCATCTGTCCGTCCTACCTATTTAGGGCTGTAGTTTTTTAACCGTAATAGCAAGACAGTTGAAATTTTCACAGAATGTGCGTTATTAGAAAAATGCAAAAAAAAAAAACTTAGGGAGGTCCTCATTTAAAAACTAGTTTTTATCATAGTTTTTTTCTTCTCGCTCTATCGTGAAAATTGTCATACATATAAGCATCAAACTTGATGTGATTATAGCGAAAACTCTACAGTATCACAAAAAATAATAAAAACTGGCCAAGTGTGAGTCGGTCTCGCGCTAAAGGTCCTGGAGAAAGCAAAACGTTTTTGTAAGTAATATGTTGTGTGGTGGTGTGTTACTGAACCCTCGGTGCGTGAGTAGCCCGACTCGCACTTGACCGGTTTTATATCCATGATGTTAAAACTTCCAGGACTCGACCCGGCGTTCCCAGGCTACACCCGGAACAACAATGACGATCATCTCACTAAAGGAGATGCGTCATTTGTTGACGTCCTTCACTCGAACCCAGGGATCTTGGGATACCCACGTCCTATAGGCGACGTGGATTTCTACCCTAACCCTGGAAGCTGGATCCAGCCAGGCTGCTGGGTTGATCAGCTTATAAAGAACAGGGAATTCAGATTTGCATGTGAGTACAACAAAACAAAAATCTACTTTAAATCACAACAGGATAGGTTCAATTCCTTTTTGGATAAAATAAACTAACCATGAAGATGGTATTATATTTTGATTTTGATTAGGATGATAGCTGGCTGCTTATATAGAAAAAAAATCAAGATGATGCCTTAAATAATTTAAAAATATACCTAATTTACTCTTTTAAACATTTTAATGGCGTTTGACAGATTATTTGGCGCCAAATGGCCAGTAACTCCTTATCTACATTTTTTTATTCACATATAGATACTTTTTTGACCTCATCTCTTTTTGTTTAACGAACACTTTCTACAATAACTTGATTCTTGATGCTAATATTCTCTTTGATGCTAAATGCAAAAAAGTGTAGAATGGAAGCCATGTTAAATCATTTAAAAGTAAATATAAATTATTTATTTATATATTTTTTTTGTAAACATACTTAACATAAATGGTTTATTAGGTCGCGTTTGACATATTATTATTTTGACGCTAAAGTAGCTCGTGGTTGTACAAATTGTACCATGAACCAGTATTGACTAGACTTTGACCAGAATATAATATGCTTAGATAAAGTATATGTCTAGAATGAGCCTCAAGCTTCTACCGTATAAAACAAAAGGGGCCAACTTTCTTAGGTTGGTGTGCGTGAGGCGACATACCAATTATGTCTGTGTGCGTGTATATGGAATTATGGATAGGGTTTAGAGGCCAGTACTGGTTGCAATTTTTTTCTACGCGTTCGTAGCTTCGACTGTCTATCTTGATATATAACTTTATCGAAGATATAATGCTAATGTCGCGGCACATCATCTCGCGAATACTCATATTGTTCTAAAAAAAAATTTTTATTAATAGGGTGCGTAAGTAAGATTTTATGCCATGTCTGTGGTCGGAGAATGGGTGTCGCCGTCAGGGTCGACCCCGAAAGAGATGGAGAGACGACCTGGATACATTCGACGAAGAGTGGATGGAGGATAAAAGGGGAGGCCTTTGCCCAGCAGTGGGATGAATAGGCTAAAAAAAAGTTAGATTTGTATTTTTAATTCTGCATAGCGACTCCGCCAGGAACTCGGATTAGCCCCAACGTTTAACAAGATATAATGTTACGGTCCTCTGGGAAATCTAATCGTGAAATCTAAATGCTTCGAGGGCAAACTATAGCTGTATACTGTATTTGATGTTTAATTTCGGTAGATATCATAATTTATAAACGTAGGAGACTTGACCTTTCACTTATAAACATTTAGCAAAAGAAAAATGATAAAGTACGTAGGTACCTAAATATACAATAATTTACAACTCACAAGTCAAGCCTGACCAGAAAAATGAATAAAACATCTCGGCATCTATCTTTCGGAAAATCAATGGGAATTTATTAAATTATAATTAATCTAGAATTAAACATTTTCGCGTTTTGGTATATTTGAGTTCCCGATATTATATTATAATTAACTCGGAAACTGAAAATTATTGTATGGTACATCAGTGGAAAACGCATAATTATAAGATTTTTTTATTTGGAACATGGGCATTAAGAGCCTACCGAGCCTATTGTGCTGCCCTCAATCGTATTTTTTTATTTCTTAACAATTACACGATTAAAAAAAAACAAGAATGTCACATTGTAGTCCTGATTAGCTTTTAATTTATTGAAACATTACGGATTATTAAGTTTTATGCTTGGAGATTTACGATAATAGCTACAAACATTATAGAAACAAATCCGCAGTGGCATGATAAATTAAAAATCAGCAGTGACTACAATGTGACATTCTTGTTTTTTGGAACTACTGTTTTATTGTTAAGAAATAAAAAAAAATACGATTGGGAGCAGCACAATAGGCTCGGTGAAGCCTTAACGTTTTAGTCGATTGTAGCGCCCCCAAAGCAGGTTTTTTTTCTTGTGTGTGCTCATACCTTTTATAAAACAGTTTGAAGTATAAAACTGCTTCTCGGCTTATCACATTGCTATTATCTGATTATGAGTTTGCTTGCTGGTCAATTTCTTAAATTTTCCAAGCCTTTTACATAAAACGTACATATTCTGTTATTTTTTTTATCGAGCATAAGCCCACCACTCATTCCCACCGCTGTAACTCCTGTAAGCCAGGATCAACAGCGGCGACCATTAACAACACTAGACAATGAAGTCCAGCGAGCCCGGGGATGACTCTAATCTGTCTTGGAACCCGCAATGAATAAATCAAAGAAGATAGGAGGAGTAGGAAAACGAAATATCCGACTTCAGAGACAGCAATAAGAAGGAAAACAAGACATGGCTATTAGAGAGCCAATTCCAGAGATCATTTATGGCAGTGTTGAAGACCCTACCGCAAAAGCCACAATAGTAAGCAACAATAGGAACCTAACATTGTACTGAAACTATGACCTATTTTGCTTCCAATAATAAGTATGACAAAAACATCTGAACGCACGGAAGTTATCCCTAGTCGCAACAAGATCCATGTAGTAAGGGACACCAGAAAACGATTTTATTGAGTCAAGCATGGTCTGGCGCTCGGCGTACCAGAGCTCACACTCCCAAAGAACATATTCTGTTAGTCATGTCCTTGATTTTCTCCATAATTCGCTAGCACACACCCACTCTTTAAATCCTATCAATAAACTTACGTAACAAAAGCTAATCTACATCTCATTAACTGCGGTGGTGCAACCCTAAAGTTGGGGAGTGGATCGATGCTCTGACGTCACGACGCGGATGCTGCGGGGTGGCGGGGGTTGAACGGAGGGGAGAGAGGGGGGGGAGGTCTGTTACTACAGACTACGCCAAATCAGCAGGCTCTGCGGGGTTATAATATAGCCTACTGTTTACCAAGGACACTGTTTTTGTAGCGCTGTTTGTCTAATACTTGGGGCCCGAATCTGAGCTCCAGTTTTGAATTATCATATTAGTTTATTAAAAACGAGCGTTAACCCGCGACTTCGTTCGCACAAATTATATACCAGATTTTAAGTCAGATCATAAGCTATCAAACAAAAAAAGTTTCATCAAAATCGGTTCAGTAGTTTTTGCGTGATACTCGTTCAATCAAACAAACAAACAAACACACAAACAAACAGACAGACAAAAAATCCAAAAATTGGTGAAATGGAATCAGGGACACCTAACAACCATATCGTAACTTTTTTTTTGTTAATATCTTCAATGTACAGACAAACTTCCTGTTACAGTTTTATAATAGTATATAGATACTGAAAAACTTTAACTTGGGAGAAAACCGATCAGGAGTGCGATTTTTGAAACTCATTCTTTGAACTCAGCAGTTGAAAATGTCAATATTACTATGGAGATATGCATCTTTCTTCTGCTGATTTGACATTAAAAAATCATACTCCAGAAATGCGATTTTTGAAAGTCAAATCAGCAGAAGAAAGATGCATATCTCCATAGTAATATTGACATTTTCGACTGCTTTCAAAACAAAAAAAAGTCTGCTGTCTCATACATTTGAGTCGAGTAGGTATTGCAGTTTATTATGGAACAGCCGATTTTTTTTGTTGCTCTGACATGTTTGTTCCCATAGTCAAAGTTGTTCAGTCTGATGGGTAGAGTATGTGGTTTAAAGGTTAATTATACTTTTCCTTACACCCTGTATATCTATTAGTTTCTTTAGAACCTCGTAATATACTTATCTTTTCGAAGAACAGCATGTTACAGTTAAAATTACCATGCTCTTACATAAATGTAGAGTTGATAGAGAATGTTAATTTGATAGAATAATCATTATACTTATTAATTTTACCTAGAATAGACTAGAGTAATATTTATTTGCTTTTAAATATGGTATATTAATATTAATGATCTAACCTAAGGTACTCAAGTATTGTCCAACATAATTATTTAATTATAAAATGGCATGCAAAAATGCATGTTAACATTAAAAACACAAACATTTAGTACCCCTTGTGTGTGTAAGTTGAAAATATTAATATTTACACTATGGAAGTACAATATGATTTTAGCTTTGACTATTTATTATAAGGACTAGCCTTGCGGTAGCATTTCCCCTCTGCCACGGTATAAGATTAATTGATCATGTGCATTTACATTCAATTTTATACCTTATCACTAAACGAGACAGCCTATAATTGCGAAACAATAATTTCGAACTTAGAACGTTTGGGGTTCAGACGAGACTTCTTTTCATGATTTTTAACGTTTAAAATTAGAATCTAAAGCTATGGGAATAAAATACAAAGTTGCGGAATTCGTGTTACCTCGCCCCCTCGCACAAAGTGGCAGAAATGTTTGGTTGCAGAATTACACGCGTAACTAGTCCCTATATAAGTAGTCAAAGAATTTTAGACCCCACGGCCACTCGAGTAACAATATTTATTTAATTTGTGGCATGTTATTAAAAAAAAACTACATTACGAAAATCTTTGCGAAAAAAAAATTCGGAGGCACAAACTAGAACCACAGTAAGTTTAAGAAAGAATATCTATTACTAGCTAGAACAATAGGAGATGAGATCGGACAATTAGTCAAATTAGCTACTTTTAATCTAGCGCCACTCAAGGCCTCATAAAAAGGCTGAAAGGGTTAAATCGTTCTAGGCTGAAAGTCACCCAAAGGGCAATGGAGAGGGCTATGCTCGGAGTTTCCCTGCGAGATCGAATCAGAAATGAAGAGATCCGCAGAAGATCCAGAGTAACTGACATAGCCCAAAGAATTGCTAAACTAAAGTGGCAGTGGGCGGGGCACATTGCTCGCAGAACCGATGGCCGATGAGGCGGAGAAGTTCTCGAGTGGTGATCGCGTACCGGAAAGCGCAGCGTGGGTAAGCCCCCCACACGGTGGACCGACGACCTGGTGAAGGACGGGAACCCGTTTAATGAGGGCAGCGCTGGACTGGACATGGTGATGATGAATCTAACGTCAAAACGCGTGCGATGTATGAAAGATTGTACCCCTGTACTATCAAAACAATCGACGATCTTTCGGAAACGGAAAAAAGAAAGAACAATCTTTATAAACCTCAACTACCTACCTAACAAGTGAAATGTAAATTCGTATAACGTATTTCATACACAGCTCGCCCGCAATATTATAATGCGAAAACATCTAAAAATAGTTGTAATGAAAATTCATATTGTATTGCGGCCGAGCTCCGCCCAACTCGCGCCCATATACCTACTTAAGGTTTCACGCGAACATAATTTACATGGTTTAGTGTCCGTCTAACTAAGCCCAAATGAAATATTATTATTATTTAAATATCTGCGGGAGGTAACACGAACGCAAATAATTAGGGAATTTGTTCTTCTGGTGACAGGAGTTGGTTTTCAGGTCATAGCAAACAATATCAAAACACCGTAGATGCATTTTTCCTTGAACCAATCAAATAATTGTTAGGTAAGCGAGTTGTTAACAAACAATTATGTAAATAAAAAAGTTTTCTTTACAGTACCTACCTACGAGAAATCGCCGAATAAAATCGCTCGAGTGAAAGGGCTCTATAGGTTGCCATAAAGACTAGAAATATGTGCTAGCCTCAGACCATTATTTACTATAGATATGTTACGCGTGTAATTCTACTAACAAACTTTTCTGCCACTTTTTGCGGGGGACGAGGTAGCATGAAATCCGAAACTTTGGATTTTATTCCATTAATTTAGATTCTAATTTTGATTGTTAAAATTGTGTCTCGTGAGAAGAGAACCCCAAACGAGACTATTTTGAAGTTATTGTGCCGCAATTATATTAAGCTGTCTTGTTTAGTGATAACACTGACAATCAGACTCGCGCAACTTTCTAACAAAAAAAAATGTGACATGACGCGTGCACCGACGCCATTAAATTCCTTTTAACGTTCGCACACGTTTCATACATTCTGGATATCGGTCACGACCAGTTTTTAGTAAGGAAGTCCTGACTCTTATAACGTAGTGAGTTACTTTCTCTTTGCTGACAACCGATAAGGTATAACATACGACGACCCGGTTGGTGTAATGGTTACCACGCCGGACTGCCAAACCAGGGTCCTGGGTTCGTATCCCGGTTCGGTCATGGATGTTTAATGTTTGTGCCGTTGTTGTATGGTTTCCATAATAAACAGCCTATATAGTGCTTTCTTGGGATCATTACAATGTATGTGCCTGTGAGCGTTATTTATTTAATGGTCAATTGGCCATGTAACTTGGCAGAGTGGAATGCTAACGCAAGGTTGGTTATATGGTTAATGGTGATAGCAGGAACTAAATGTTTTACTGCAAAATCTTGGGACAGTCTTGCCAGGTTATCATTAAGAGTCGTCAATGCAGGTTATGCGTGATTTTGACGTTCTTACATGTGGCGTCCGTAATTTGAAGTCGTCATCATCTCAGCCGACGGACTTCCACTGCTGGACATAGGCCTCCCCCAAGGATCGCTATAACGACCGGTCCTGCGCTACCCTCATCCAACGGGTTCCCGCCGTCTTCCTAGGTCGTCAGTCCACCGTGTGGGGAGCCTACCCACGCTGTGCTTTCCGGTACGCTTAATCGCTACTCGAGAACTTTTCGGCCCCATCGGCCATCGGTTCTGCGAGCAATGTGTCCCACTGCCACTTTGTCCATGACGACCCGGTTGGTGTAATGGTTACCACGCCGTATTGCCAAACCAGGGTCCTGGTTTTAAATCCCGGTTCGGTCATGGATGTTTATATGTTTGTGCCGTTGTATGGTTTCCATAATAAACTGCCTATAGTGCTTGCTTGGGATCATTACAACGTATGTGCCTGTGAGCGTTATTTATTTATTATTATTATTACTTTAGTTTAGCAACCCACTGCCAATTTAGTTTAGCAATTCTTTGGGCTATGTCAGCTACTCTGGTTCTTCTGAGGATATCTTCATTTCTGATTCGATCTCGCAGGGAAACTCCGAGCATATTTGATTTAGCCCTCTCCATTGCCCTTTGGGTGACTTTCAGCCTTTTTATGAGGCCTTGGCACGTCTCTGTTCCATATGTCATCGTAATTTGAAGTGGACTAACAATATTAGTTGGTTCAATGTTTCTATTCCTTTTTAGGGTTTTTTTCTATTGAGATTGAGAAACATGATTTGCTGATAGGTGCAAAAGTTCCGGTAGAATGTTTTAGCTCTTTTTAATAACTTACAACTTAATTATCTTGAACATATTATCATTTCAACAAGCTACACTTACTTTCAGCATCTTTTTCAGTACGCTGAAACTTCTCGACAACTTAAAATATAGGTCTAACTTGAAACTACAATATAAGTACTATAGTATAGACGACACACGCTTGGCACCAGTCCAAAGATTGATCGTTAAATCAAAATGTCAAAAGGGGATTAGGTATCGGGCCACCTTCGCTCCCCTACATTGCTTTCGACGTTGGTAAACATACAATAAAGTGCAAATGTCAGAAGTTTGAACAAAATATAGGTTAATCCATCGTTTTGTCGGAAATTTTGTGTTTAGGAAGTATTCTTTGCGTAATAATAGAGGAGAATTAAAGGAGTCAATTTATTTTAGGCCCACAAATGCTATTTATAACGTTTATTGATGGTATTACACTCTAAAAACATAATTTAAGTAATCGGACCAGCAGGGCTAGCATGCCACCCACGACAAAGCGTTTAAACGAGAAAAAGGTCATGCGCGCTCTTTCTGGCCTACGTAAAATAATAAAGATGGCGGCGCATCTCGATTTTTATCGTTTTCTCGGGGGTGGCATGCTAGGCCTACTGACGATATGACGATCTGACGATATCGATAGAAAATTAATTACAACCATGAACCTACTTAATATCGTGACGGACCCACCTGGCCTCCGGCGCGGCGGTAGGGTGGGACCCTAACCATACCCCTATAGTAGACTTGATCACTCAACGATTATACAAGGGTCCAACTTAATATACTGATAGCTATTTAAGAGGATGATTAGAATATTAGATTATCAAACTAAATAACTTATCACCAGTTGCACGTACGTACATTAAAGATAATCCTCCATTAAATCTCTTGCTAGCTTTTATTATGTCAACAAAACAAAGTGACAGCATGATATTTAATGGATGATTCTTTAATGAACGTACGTGCAACAGGCAGTTTCTCTTTCAACAAAGAAATCGCGAAAAAAGAATCTGCTGTCCCAACAAAACTGCAATCATTCTCCACCCAACTGTATGGGATAGTTTGTTTCACTATTTCGACGTTGGTCCCATAGAGAAAGTTGTTCTGTTTGATGGTCAGATCACCCCCTTTACAAATCGTTACAAATATTAAGAAGGACTCTGCATAAAGATTGCATGCTTGTTTACAGACGGTTGCAGTCATGCTAGAGCGTGGCGATTCTACGTAGAGTCGGTGTACAATCCCATGGGATTCCCGGCCTCTTTGTGCAGGGACTGGAAGTCGACGAGAAGAAGCTGCCAGTTTCAAGTCGATGGCTACATGGGGTTCGCAGCAAGACAGCCGTAAGTATCTTTTATCTATCTTCTAACATCTATCTTTTATTTGGATCGTCTAAACGGCTTAACCTGGTCACGTTCAACGTTTTAGAATCAAGCCTAATTCGTCGTTTTTCTTTAAATTATGAATCTGGATTATCTATCTATTATAATACTTCAAGCGAGCAATTCATGTGTATAAATATATACCTATGTACCTGCTTGCTGTACATAGGTATATATAAGGTCTAACAAAATTAGGTGAAACTATTTTAAGGGGAAGATCAGACCATCAAACTGAACAACTTTCTCTATGGGACCAATATTAAAATTGCGAAAAAAAATCGGCTGTCCCATACATATAATATGTCGAGTAGGTTTGTATGGAACAGCTGATTTTATTTTCGCGATTTGTTCAGTTTGATGGTCTGATCATCCCCTTAAAGTAGTTTCACCTAATTTTGTTAGACCTTATATTTGCTGCTGTTGCTTATAAAATTAAGTTTTTCGGAAACGGTTCCAACGATTGGGAAGAAATTTTATATTAAGGCAACTAAAATTGTATTATTTATAGTCATACATAGAAAAAGCAATACCAAGCTATTTTCATTCCTTGGCATCTTCTCAGATTAGGTTTGGCTAACTCGCTGGATATTGTCTGATCAAGATTTCTGATTACGTCATTTCCCTCTAACATTAATGCGACCGAATACCGTTGGCTAGATAGTTGCTCAGTTGACATAACCTTTAGTTATTCCGACACAATTACCCAATTTATCGAGAGCTTTACAAGCCTATCAGCCTTTTTCTGGCCCAATTGACTGCGAAATCGTGAAAGGTCCCTCCACACTGGTTGGGCCAATATTTGCGGTCGTTTTATGAGCCTTAAAGTTCGTTTCATATTCGAAGTCCCCTGGATCAAGCCATTTACAACTTTACGATAATGTTACATAAAGGTTCTGTCGGGTGACTTGTGATCAGTCCAATAGCCAGGGCACGTACGTCGCATGAATTTGACATACGCAGATTTGAGAGTGCAATAACTAAATGCGTGCTAGACATAAATGGGCTATTGCTAGATTTGTTTGGTGCTTAGGTATTGTTTTTGTTTTATTCAATATACCTAAGTAATCACTTATAAAAGTAGTTTGCTGTAGTGCGCTATTGAGATTCAGTTACATACAAGAATTTATATTGGACCCAGTTCCGGTAATAAATCTTTGAATGAAAATATTTAAATAAAGTTACACAAATTTTTATTTGATAGCATTTCACGTTTCAATTTTACATTGTTTTTTTTCATACATAGTATATTTTATTTTTACAATTTTTTGGATGTTTTCAAAGCATAATTCACAGACAGTAGCTTAGGAACAAGAAGTCAAAACACAACTCCCAAGTTAGTCGTCATCTCAAATGAACACGACAATTAACCAGATGATCGTAATTCCCCGGGCATTGGAAGAACTTCCTGCATTCTGACTCGCTTGCCACGAATTCTCTATGAAACTCTTCTCTGGCCCAGCATATCCCCAAATTCACGAACTGCGTTACTCTATCAAGAGCGTTGTCCATCAGGTCTAGCTCCAAGTCGTTCATTTGTGCGGGAAAGTCGAACTGTTTGCAGATACCGTCTTGGTTTAGAAGTACATTTACAGCGAGGTACCTGGCATGCGAGAACAAAGAGAATCATCATACTGGAAACACGTTGGAAATAATATTAAATGTCATGGTTAAGTTAGTAAGACTATTTGCTCAGCAGTCTCGTCGATACTTTTAAGATCTAGATAGAAATACTGCTCTAAAACTTTGTGAACTCTGTCACTAAAGTTTCACCAGACTATCTTAAGTCTGGTGAAAATTTGGAGATTTATGAAAAATTTTCCTTAGTTTTAAAGCATAAGCATATGCTCACGACTATATTCTCCGAGGGGGTAGTCAGAGATATTCTGAAACCTCAGAACATCTACGTTTCACTAGTAGTACCGAAACTCTGTCCAGTGTGACGGGGAGTGAGCCCGTTAGTTATAAAGATTTTTTTAAGAACAGTTATACAGGGTCTTTCTTAATATGCTAGCGGTTTTTGTTCTGGGAATGATCAGAATATCAAACAAAACAACTATTTCTAAGGGCCCTACATCGAAAACGCGAAAAAACTGTCTCTTTTTAGGGTTCTCTCAGGGGTTTATACAATTTGGGTCGAGTGGGTTGGCAGTTTAGCATGAAACAGCAGATGTGTTTTATTTTTTTTATTTTGACACTTTTTTGTACACACGGAAATATAAATGAAAACAGCATAATAGGCAATTACAAATTGCGAGCTTATCTCTAAAGATATTTCTTCCAGCAAACCCGTGAAAGAGAGAGAGCATCTCTAAGATAAGAGATAAGCTCGCAATTTGTCTATTATGCTGTTTTCATTTATATTTCCGTGTGTACAATAAAGTGTCAAAATAAAAAAAATAAAACATCTGCTGTTTCATGCTAAACTGCCAACCCACTCGACCCAAAATGTATAAACCCCTGAAAAAACCTTCACCTTCTGTATATTAAGAAAGTCTGTTTTTGGTAATAAAACCTTTTTTTATAATCATTTCCGTTGACATCCTTCTTTCTGTTCACAGGATGACCGGCAAGATGTATTTGGAGACCAACGAGAAATCTCCATTTGCTAAAAATGGTCCATAGGAACTTTATGGGTTTAGTTTACCATTAGTAAAAAAATAGTGCCAAAATTACTATTATTAGTATTATTTCTTAAGTTGCTAAAAGGAAAAAAAGGTTACAAAAACAATATTTTATTTTCCAGTTTATCACAGGTTTTTTGTCATACAATTTAGATACTTATACAATTTTTTTTGACAAAATCACTTTTACAATTTTTTCGAACATTTTCATGATTCACAGACAGCAATCAATATTCGGAGACACCAAACGTTTACACTAGCATCACTAATACCTTACATTATAAACTGTACAGTCATCTACGCGATCATAATACCTAGGCAAATGAAAGCATTGCTGAGACTTTTCCTGGCCATCCTTCACCTGTTTGTAGTAATCCTCCATGTACCATTTCTTCGCAAGCCCTACATTTTTCGTGACGTTTGCTAAGGATATTACCATTAAATACAATTCTAGATCAGTCATTGGTGCGGGTAAGTCGTACTTCTTGCAGATGCCTTCCCTGTTTAGTAGTACATCTACCGCGAAGAACCTGTTGCGTGATAGAGAAGAGAATTAAAACATGTTTTCAGACTTGCAGAAGATAGTTTTTTCACGTATGATAAGGCGTCAGTTGCGATGGTGTGGTCATTTCGTCGGATGCCGGAGGAAAGAATTTCCAAACGCATCTTCTACTCTGAACTGCAAAGTGGCAAGCGGAAACAACGCGGGCAGCTTTTGAGGTACAAATATGTGCAAAAACGCCACATGAAGCTTTGCGAGATTAATTCGAATTGTTGGGACGAACTTGCTGAAAGATCGACCGGGATGAAGGCACACTGTTCAGAATACAGTGTTTGACTTTGAGGCTTTAGCACAGGGCGGATCTCGATGCCAAGCGCGAACCCGCGGCCATCCAATACAACTATCTTAATGGAAAATTGACTTGTAGCCTGTGCGGAAGCATTTTTACAGCCAAGTTAGGCTACATCAGCCACCTAAGAGCACATAACAGGCATAATCAGTCGCTGTGGTCGAACACGTCCATAAACCATCATCATCAGATATTAAGAGTTCTATTTTGCGAATTGAGTTCAGATTTCGTAAGATGTCTAATTAAAATATAGTAGCGTTACAAATAGCTATGGTAAATTTTGTCAAAGCGAATCTTCAAGCTTGCGCTTAGGCATAGGGTAAATTATTGTTCTCTAGGCCATCGGTATACTTTGGAGAAAGAAGCAAGTAAGTAAATGAAATTCCAGTTATAATATAGTATCACACATATTTATTTTACGTCCAAAAAGTTTTATTAATTTTCATCTCTTATTTAAACATTATTATAAGAAATTTGTTTACGCCACAAAGATATACCACCACATCACTTAAGAAAATCCGTCGAAACTGTTGTAATTTTTAGGAGTGAAGAATTGATTTTTAAAGCTGTCCAGTTTTGGTGTAGAACTGCTGAATTTAAAGTACCACTCGTCCACCATCCTCATTCTGCTATTAAGTTCAAATAATGCGAGGTTGACCTGCGTAATCTCGGTCTCCGACATCTTGGGTAGACCGAGATTCGTAACGATGCCACTCCCATTGAGCTCAACTGGACTTGCGATGAATCTGGAGGGAGAATTCTTCTATTGATATCTAGTTGGATGTGAGCACTGAGTTGCACTTACACAGGTTAGAAAAACAGGTGAAATTCAAACATTTCTGCGCGAAATTCAGTGTTGCCAGCCGGATCTTGTCAAAAGTAACCGGAAATAGATAAAAAAGTAACCTTTTGGTGTGAAAAGTAACCTTTCATATTTTTTTCCATTAATAGGGTATTAAAAGTTGATAGACAGAGGTTGGTTGTCTTACAAAAATATAAACAATTCAGTAGCGTTTTCCATTTTAAGTTGCATTTTCATGCGATTGATTGATCGAGCGAGACGCTTAATTTAGTCATTTGTGATTTGGTCTCAGATTTGGTATACATTAGTGCGAGAGAAAAACGTGTTTTTAGGAGTTGCACTCACTACGTTACGAACGTTTTGGGTTTTAAAACATTGCAAAAAATATGAAAAAGCGTTTCGTTTCATGGAAAAATAACTTTAAAATTGATTATACAAATTCCGAAAAATCACCCAAAAGTAACCTTTTAAATCGTGTAACCTAAAGTAACCCGACAGAGCTAAATATCTCCTAAAAGGTTACGAAAGTAACCTTCTGGCAACACCGACGAGATTTAATGATCAGGCGTTGCCATTGCTCTAGAATTGGAGCGCAAATATGAAAGACCCGTGTTTTAGTTTTAGAATGTAAAAAAATCGTAGAAAAGGCAACTTGTTTACCAGAGAGTACATTTCTACAGGGTTTTAAATCGTAATATTTAATGGGGTGTGTTAGACCATTAAACTGAACAACTTTCACCATGGAGCCAAAATCTTAAATAAAATTTAAAAAATCTGCTGTCTCCTAGAAAACTGTAGGTAGTACGGAGGCGACTCCAATGTATAAAAAAGCTGATTTTTAAAAATTTTATTTCGTTTTTGGCTCCTTAATAAAATGTATTCAGTTTGATGATGGTCTAAACTAAAAACTACCGTTTTAAATATTACTAGGGCGGGCGTTTTGTTACACTCTATACAGGGTGAAATTGATATCATTACCATCCTTTAAAATTAAGAGTCTACCCATCAAACAGAAGAACTTTTACTATGGGGGCAAACCAATAGGAGCACAAAAAAAATTTACTGTTGCATACATTTGAGTCGAGTCGGCACAGCACGGCACTGTAGTTTAGTATGGAACATCCGATTTTTTTTGCTCCAATCGGTTTGCTACCATAGTAAAGGTTGTTCAGTTTGATGATGTAAAAAAATGGTGGTAGACTCAAAAAATTACGTCAAAAAGCTATCTATGTGATATTATTTTGAATAAAAAATTTTTGAATTTTGTATAAAAGGATGCTAATGATAACAATTTCACCCTGTATAGTGTATAGGTAGGTATTAAAAAATTAATAATATAATTGGCAACAGCTAATACGTTTTGTACTTTAGACGTAGCGCAGTATACAGGGAGTGTCCGTACTGTATTTCATATACTGTGCTCCAAATTTATACCCCCGGCGGCCCCCGCACACCGCGAACGATTGAGCTGTCGCGACCGCCGATTTCAACTACAACATTTTATTACAATATGGTCTAGTTTCTGCTAAAACTAAGAAACGTATACCTGGCTGGAGATATGACTTGGCCAGCGTCTGTTTCAACGAAGCCGCTGACCCTCGGTATGTCCTTACAGAGCAGTGCATGGGACACCTTGTTGACGAGCTTGGCGAGCGCATGCGCCTCGCTCAGGTCTGCTGCTCGCATGCACGAGCACTCTGACCTCGCCACGGCAAGTGGAGCCGTTCGGACCGCTTCAGTCATCAATTCTGCGTTGTGCTGAAGGAGTTATTGTATTTTATCAATACTGCTTCCTTTTAGTGACAACAGGAATACACCTTTTAGGGTTGAACCTCATCTGGCAGCAAGGAAACGCATTTTTTCAAGCTATATTCTTTTCTGTCGCTCAGGAACGACACTTGATAGTGCGAGAAAGATATGGGAATGTGACAGCACGCGGCGGCATCGGCACCGGCAGTGCTGCGACATTTCTTGCGAAAAATGGAATTCCGTGCTCCGTGATACCTCTCAGATGCTCAACCCTTAGATACCTTGACCTTTTCTAAAGATTTGTCTAAGTGTCAATGGGTGAAATCAAGACAAGTCGTGAATCTTTAGTTCCGTCCGTTTAGGTACTGGAACGATCACGTGCACCGTAATGAATAAATCCTTATATATTATCAATTATCTTACACGTGACCATACCGGTAACAGTTAGAACGGATTTTAGCAAATCCCGATAGATTCCAGAGGATTTGGATTAGTATAAACTATTTCATCGATTAATTTTGTACGGCTTCCAGATTACTGTACAAGAGCGTGAAGTGCCCTTGGTGTACTCGTTATGCAACTTACCCTGTGTTAGAAGTTTATGACGGTAAAATTTATAAGGAATTTACAAGGCACGAATTTACGAGAACATACGAGGCACAATATGTTGACGGTGTTTAACCCCCGTCGCTGTTTTTGGCGTTGGGGGTTTTTATAATTTTTGTAATTTATTTAAGGGGATGATTAAACCATCTAACACTTTTTCTAAGGGAGTAACATCGTATTCACGAAATTAAATCAGCTGTTTGTTCCTTAACTGCAAATTTACTCGACCCAAATGTATGGATGCTGCCGATTTTTATTCGCGGTTTGGATATTGGTTCCGTAGAGAAAGTTGTTCAGTTTGATGGTCTGATCGTAGCCTTATTAAACCGACAACATAATGTGTTGTCATCCTTTTGATATTGCTGCCGAGCGAATAACTATAGCGAGAAACATTAAAATGAATTTCCTTTTTTGTCACTGCGTTAAAAACAGTGAGCACGCAAGGCGCTTTCACGAGTTGAAGAGCTCTGTAGCTATTACAGCTCTTTAACTCACAAACAAAAGAATAAAGAGATTACCCTAGCAAAGTCGAAGTACTCGACAGCCTTGGAGAACAGCGGTACCAAGGCTTCTCCTTCTGTTCCTCCTACACAAGGTACCCTCGTGTATCGTGGTTCGAGGCATAGAGCACGAGCAGCGAGCGTGGACGCGCGCATTTCTGGCACGGCGACAGAACCCATCAACTTGCGCGGGTCATACCAGCCGGTCTCTTTTAACGTCTGCGGAGTTTTTTGATTATTTAGGTGGCCAACATCAACATATATACGTCTCACTGCAGGACACAGGCCTACCCCAAGGCACCCTCCTTGCGGATTGGTAGACTTCACGTACGCATCAGAATTTCTTCCTCACCGTATGCAGGTTTCCTAACGATGTTTTCCTTCACCGTTTGAGAGCAGTTGTACGTACACAAGTTAGAAAAACTCATTGGTACATAGACAAACCATGCCGTCCGGGCGGATTCGAACCTGGACTTCAAGATTAAGTTTCATTCGTCTCCGCAACGCGCCACATACTTTTTTTTTAAATGTTGTTATGGTTTTGAGTTTAGAACACAGGTTTAAGGGTGCAAGTTTAAATGTGTTACATATTAAAGGGGATGCTTCAGACCATCAAACCGATCAACTTTCACGATGGAGCCAACATCGAAATCGCGAAATATAACTGTCAATAATGGCTACGCGATTTCAATGCTGGCTACACAGCGAAAGTTGATCAGGAGTACGATTTTTGAATCTCATTCGCTGAGCTCAGCAGTTGAAAATGTCAAAATTACTTTGGAGATATGCATCTTTCTACTGCTGATTTGACTTTCAAAAATAACACTCCTGAAGAAAGATCTCCATAGTAACTTTGACATTTTTAACTTCTGAGCTCAGCGAATGAGTTTCAAAAATGGCGCTCCAGTTTGATTTGAAACAACTTTTGATCGTTATCTAACGTATTTTATTTTACATCGCTGTGTATAATCAATAAATCACCGAGCGGGTCAGAGGACTATATAGCCCCAAAAACTTTTAGATGGAAATTTTTTACAATGTAATTCCCAGATTTAGAGCATTTGGAACTTCTGCTAAAATCAGATTTGATAGATGCCACGTCTTACGAATTTATTGCTACTTTATCAGAGTAACTGTAATCAGGGGATAGCGATCATAGGAGAGAATGGAACAACAATCATCGACCTGATTCTGTTTGAAGACCCAATAGCCGATTGTTTCTGTTTCCACTTTCTTTCGAGAGAAAACGATAGGTCAAGATTGGACGAACAAAAAACAAGTCCCTCTTTTTTACAAGGTTTAGTGAGTTACGTCACAAAGCGGATTGTAACAAAAACAAAATTTCCTACAGACTTGTCAGACTTTTCCTTACTACGGAATTTGTTTGAACATCATTATAATTTTTAGTTAAGTACTTTTTAAATTAAATTATCAAAGAAAGGTTGTTTCTCTGGATCTTTAGCCAAATTGCACAAAAAATAAAATGTAAGTAGATGAAATTGGAGTAGATCTACCACAAAACTAAAAGCACATCAAGATTGTTATTGTTTTCACTTTGCCTCCTCGGTCTCGATTTTATCTTGTTTCCCCAAGTAAAGGAACTAACGAATTAGTTCACTCCATTATCTACGCAGTTCGAGAAAGTTGACCGAAATTACCGAGATAGCCAAACAGTCTGACAATTAGGTGAGGCTGTGTCAAATTAAGGCTAGTATGGTTCATCGTTTATGGCTATTTTCCTTTGTCTACATGTAAGCTGCAATGCAGATGCTGCAGATATAATTTCAACATATTGATCTCTGTTATGTTTGACATGTCATTATTGCGGTTACCATTATCGGATGGGGGTCTTTCATCAAATAATTAGCTTGTCATTATTAATTAATTGGATGTTGAATAGACAATACTATCGTTAATTGGATACAATTCACTGTACAATGAGCTTCATACCATAGCTTCCTAGCTTTGTACCTGACCCTTCTAGCTAAATCTTTATTAAGCGCAAAGGGGTTAGATTTCTTTGATGCTGACCGTACGCACGGCGACACATCAAGCTATACAAAACCAACATAAGCTGGCCGCGCGACCTTATACGTTATACGGCCAGCTTATTTTGGTTTTGTATAGCTTGATGTGTCGCCGTGTGTACATCATCATATTATCCTATCCCACTGCAGGGCACAGGCCTACCCCATAGGGAGGGTGAATAGGGTGAATCAGCGTTAGTCCACCACGCTTGCCAAATGCGGATTGGTAGAGATCATATACGCATTATGGCCGAGTAGTGTCGGCTAAGAATAGCACCACCCCATTTCCTCCCGTGGGTGTCGTAAAAGGCGTTCATCGAACTGCGATCGCCATCCCCTCATTTTGGGGGAAGCCTATGTCCAGCAGTGGACGTCTATCGGCTGATATGATGATGATGATGATGATATACGCATTCGAATTTCTTCTTCTGTGTATATGCAGGTTTCTTCACGATGTTTTCCTCCACCGTTTGAGCGCAGTCGCAATTCACTGTAAGGTCAGCCACATACATACCCCGTATGCCGTATAGATCCCCCCCCCCCCCCCCCCATTATTCCGTTCGGAATTGCGGAGGTATCAAAACCTAACCTATACGAAATCGCAATCTTGATTCCGTATGTGTGTGCCACGTATAAAGGTTTCAATTATTCGGTCGATGTAACTTGACACATTTGGGTCTGTTTTCGAAACCAAGAATAGACATGGGAATTGCTAAGAAACAATGTAATCTAACCCGAGGTTTCCGGTTCCAAGGCGGCTTAAAAGGAGGAAAATATTTTACATGCAAGAATGAGGCACAGATTACTGAAAAGGGGAGAAATCTCCATGGTATATTGAAATTCCTTCATCCTTGACATTGTTTCAAACGTTGAATTTATGTTACAGATAAAGATGGTTCAAAAGTACAATTAAGAATGTAAAAGCAAATAAGAAAACATCGTAAGGTCATTTTAAATGCATCGACTTCGTTTATTCCATACCCAGCATTACACTCCCATACATAAGGGTAGGCAACAACCATGATAATCACTACCGAAGTTCTGAAGGGTTCTCGCAAAACATGGAAATGATAATACCATAAAGTAGATAGAGGAACTGACATGAGTTGTTAAATGAAACCGTTTTTGGAGGTTTTCAGGAGATTATCGGCAGGCTAAAATTAGCACTGTCTATAATACGGAGTCAAACGTGAAATTGTGGATTATTTAATGAAAGAGTGTTAGTATATTTCACAAAATTATCTACGATTTCACTTTCGATTCGCAATTATTCACAGAAACCGCATTTTTACCCTGCGATAAGATCCCCAAAAACGGTTCTATTGCCTCGCGTCACGTATCTCTTTCTATTATGCAGTGCGATGCCGCTAAGTACATCTCGCTCTCTCAGCTGTCATTTCCTCTATACCGTAAGGTATAATAACTTTATGGGTAATACAAAGGCAATGCTAGGTAAGATCTTTGATAATCGATATGGGAAGAACACAAGGTCTGATTAGACTAATGTCGAACAGTAATCACAGTAGCTCACAAACCATAACATTCAGATTTTCATTACACCTCTATCGGTGACTTAACGATCAATAACCAAACGCCATAAACTCGTGGTATTCGAGCATTATTCCTTCATAAAAATTTTAGTGACACTCGAAATATGCAACACATTGTAAGAGGTAATTTTGTGATAAAAGAACATTAAAGCAGGCACACTCTTGCGAGTAATTCTCATCAGGACTTCTTGAGCATAACTTCCAAGCAAAATAACTACAGCTCATGACGCCGTGAGAACAATGAAGAGCATCCACACTCTCGTTCTTGGCCTTTCTAGTCTGTTCTCGGCGAGAATGTTTGTGCAGACTTCGATTCATGATTAATATTCGCTGGGCTCGAAGACTCATTTATCTAAGCTAAGAGTGCAGGCTAATCTAGAGCTTTACCTACAAGTTCCAAAGACTCACACTCAGTTGCAGAAACGCTCAAAGTTAATCATCCGTTAAATCTCTTGCTGTCACTTTTTGTCTTGTTGGCGTAGTAAAAGCTAGCAAGAGATTAAATGGAGGATTAACTTTAATGAGCGTTTCTGCAACTGAGGGTTAGTAATGTCAGTAGGCCAAAATATAATCCTCCTATATTTACTCATATCCAGTCTATGTGTTCTATGTTATTATGTTATGTACCTATTTAAAGTAAAAAGGTATTTTTCATACCCTTATGGGATATTTTTATTTCCAGTTTTGATTAACCTTTTCACCCTTTCGTATTCCCTCCGACATTCATGTCAGTAAAATGAAGAGGAAATGAATATTTGTGAGCTTTTTCCGAAATGGAATGGAAACTGTTCTATTGTAGATAAATTCCACATTGTCAGCAACAATAAAAAAATACCGTGAATATAATATGTGAAAGATCAAACGAAGTTTGGTGACTGACAACGGTGAAGTTAGATAGGTACATATAGGGTCCTTCTTAATATGCTGACAATTTTTTAAGGGTATGATCAGACAACCTGAACAACTTTCTCTATGGTACCAAAAAAAATCTGCTCTGCCATACAAACTTTGACTATTTATTATAAGGACTAGCCTTGCGGTAGCATTTCCCCTCTGCCACGGTATAAGATCAATTAATCATGTGCATTTACATTCAATTTTATACCTTATCACTAAACGAGACAGCCTATAATTGCGAAACAATAATTTCGAAATTAGAAAGTTTGGGGTTCAAACGAGTCTACTTTTCAAGATTTTTAAAGTTCAAAATTAGAATCTAAAGCTATGGGAATAAAATCCAAAGTTGCGGATTTCATGTTACCTCGCCCCCCGCAAAAAGTGGCAGAAATGTTTGTTAGTAGAATTACACGCGTAACTAGTGCCTATATAAGTAGTCAAAGCATACAAAACTGCAAACCAACTCGAGCCAAATGTATGAGACAGCAGATTTTTCGATTTCGATGTTGGTCCCATAAAGAAAGTTGTTAAGTTTGATGGTCTGATCATCCCCTCAAAAAAGTGTCAGCATATTAAAAAGGACCTTGTATTGGCAATGCGACAATGGCTGTTATATAAGGTCTAACAAAATTAGGTGAAACTAATTTAAGAGGATGATCAGACCATCAAACTGAACAATTTTCTCTAGGGGACCAATATCGAAATCGCGAAAAAAAAATCTGCTGTTCCATACAAACGTACTCGACCTAAATGTATGAGACAGCAAATTTTTTTTTCGCGATTTCGATATTGGTCTCATAGAGAGAGTTGTTGAGTTGAGAGAACAACTCTCTCTATGAGACTAATATCGAAATCGCGAATAAAAAACAGGTGTCCCATACATTTAGGTTGTTGAGTTGAGAGAACAACTCTCTCTATGAGACCAATATCGAAATCGCGAATAAAAAACAGGTGTCCCATACATTTAGGTCGAGTAGATTTGTATGGAACAGCAGATTTTTTTTTCGCGATTTCGATATTGGTCCCCTAGAGAAAATTGTTCAGTTTGATGGTCTGATCATCCCCTTAAAATAGTTTCACCTAATTTTGTTAGACCTTATATATGGTTTGGATAATATGAATCATCCAAACCATAAAAAGAAAGTCTATGTCTCAATTAAATTACTTATTTAGTAGGTCAATCAAACATGAACTCTAATAAAGAATTATTTAAGGATAAATATACCTCAATCAAGGACAACGTGCTGTCGTGCGTTGCTAAACGCTTTGGGAATCACATCAGATATTCCATCGTCGTATTGTTTGGCGCTTGGTCTAAACCAGATCAAACTAAAATAAACTCTAAAAGAAAAAAGTAAGACTGAATATACCTCAGCAATTAAAGGAACCATGCAGTCGACAGGCGTTGCGCATACGATGACGAATGCTCTGGGGCATTCGTGTGATATAGCGTCGGCATATCGCTTGATCATGGGTGCCTGGCAGTAGAAACGTTTGTCGAATGGCATCTCATTGTTCGCGTACTCGCTTTCCAGTATCAAGACTATGTCAGTGTTCTGGAGGGAAAAGGTAAGGATAAAGTTAATGGGTTAGGTTCTTTGACTTACACGCAGTTGTTCGTAGAATTACACGCGTAATATATACTTATATAGGGACTAGTTACGCGTGTAATTCTACGAACAATCATTTCTGCCACTTTTTGCGGGGGACGAGGTAACACGAAATCCGTGAATTTGGATTTTATTCCCCATAACTTTAGATTATAATTTTGAACGTAAAAAATCATGAAAAGAAGTCTCGTGTGAACCCCAAACGTTCTAAGTTCGAAATTATTGTTTCGAAATTATAAGCTGTCTCGTTTAGTGATGAGGTAAAAAATTGAATGTAAATGCACATGATCAATTAATCTTATACCGTGGCAGAGGCGAAATGCTACCGCAAGGCTAGTCCTTATAATAAATAGTCAAAGGTTAGGTTAGGTTAGGTTGGATTGTTTGCAAAATTTCAAGCTTTTTTTATTATTTATATAGTACCATGAAAAGCTGTTTACTGGTAAAGTACCTATAAGATATTCAACAAAGATAAGATTCGTAAACAATCCAATCACAAAACTAGAAATGATAAAACTAATTTTGTTAATAAAGAATATTATGAAGATGTCGGAGTAAGATAGGAATATAGGATAAATGCTAAAGATTCGGCCTATGATATACAGGATGAAATTCATATCATTAGCATCCTTAAGAGTCTACCCATCAAACTGAACAACTTTACTATGGGAGCAAACCGATCGGAGATAAAATAAGTCAGCTGTTGCATATATTTGACTCGAGTAGGCATTGCAGTTTAGTATGGAACAGCTGATTTATTTTTGTGCTCCGATCGGTTTGTTACCATAGTAAAGGTTGTTCAGTTTGATGGGTAGACTCTTAGTTTAAAAGAACACAAATAATATCAATTTCACCCTGTATAGACCACCATATTATATTTGAATGATCCAGAAATATTATATTTGCCCGAATGGCCCATTAACATCAAACCAATACTGACCAATTAGGTTAGAGGTATACCTATAATTATATTCTACCTACTAGTTTGAAAGCAGTATATATTTTGCAATAGATTTTGATATTATCCGATCTCTATAATTTATCAAATACACTAGTAAGTAATACCTTTAGCATTTTGAAGATTCTATTGGCAAAACACAACTATATTAAACGACAACAATTTTAGTCTGGGCATTGAAATCAAAATCAATTGTCCGCTCGACGGGGCATACAGCGGCAGTGAGCCACCATTAAAGTGTCATACCGCAAAATCGTTAATACATACATAACGAGCCCTGAAAGGGCAAATTGTGAAACCCGTTTTACGCAAAGTCATCAATATTAGGCCCAGGATTCATCAATTACAATAGAACAATTTTAGATCATCATCATCATCATCAGCCTATCATCGTCCACTGCTGAACATAGGCCTCTCCCAAGGCGCGCCACAAAACTCTGTCCTCGGCCTTCCTCATCCAGTCGCTGCCCGCTACCTTTTTTAGGTCGTCTGTTCAGCGGGCAGCAGGACGTCCCACACTACGTCTACCAGTTCGCGGTCTCCACTCCAGAACCCTGACACCCCACCGGTTGTCAGTTCTTCGGCAGATATGACCATTTTAGATCACCGACTATTTAATATTTACTACCGTAACAGATAGTTCTCTCAACCCGATTTTTCGAATTTCGAACGCGCGCTTCAGGAACGAAAAATAAAATGCGCCTTATGTCAATGAGCGACGATGCACCCCACGGTGGGGTCCAGCTGTCAAACATACCCGAGCTGTGGAGTGAGACAGGCCTGCTATTATGTCGAAGTAATGATAATGATGCTGGACATTGACACCGTTTTACCAAAATAGAAAATTCCTGTCATCGTAAGTAACTCTACTAAAGGAAAACAATTAATTAAAAGTGGCAAACAGTTAAGGTGGTTTCAGTCCATACAAAACTTTGACGCACAATACGCGTAGACGGAATTAATAAAAGTAATATTTTATATATGGAAAAATAGTTTAGAAAATCTAGTTGCCGCGTAACAAATAACTTTTGCAATTTATAATATAATTACGAAGATATAAAGCTTTTAAAGATTTGTATGAAAAATTTCAAAGCTTTATATCTTCGAAATTATTTTATAAATTGCAAATGTTATTTGTTACGCGGCATCTAGATTTTCTAAACTATTTATCCATTTATACAAAGTTACTTATATTAATACCGTCTACGCGTATTGTGCGTCAAAGTTTTGTATAAAATTGACCCCTCTGCACGGTTGCAGCTTAAATACAATTTGGAATGAACACTTTATTGACTTCCATGTTCGTCCGTCTGTAATTAAAGTGATTTTCTCTGAAAGTTTGACGCAGTTGGTTGAAATACAAAGGTAGAAGATTTTAGTGTGATTTAGCTTTTTGTACGAGTAGGTATGAAAGTGTAATGTGTTCAGGGAATTCTTCGCTCTCACAAGCTTTCATTTTGGTACCTAAACAGGATTTAAACATTTTTGAAAACTTCAAGAATATTAAATGTTGCAGGTTGCAGGAGTGTGATTTTTAAAAGTCACGCGTTAAAAATCTTGGTCTAATAATGCATAAACTCCATATGGTTTAAGTCACTTTCGATCGTGATTTTGAGAGTGTGATATTCAAAAATAATACTGTACGATGTTTTACGTATTGATACTCGGTTAGTTTATTTCTAGTTAAATGAAAGACTATACGTACACAGATTGGCGTCCAACAGCTTTTCAACCAGTTTTTCAAATACCAACTACGCAATAAACTCGTTTACGCTATTCATGAAGCTAATATCGCTATAAATATTATAAACCTCCTTGTCATAGTATATTTTTGCGGTCGGAGGGCGGGTATTGATTGGCAAGGCACCTGGGGTCGATGCCACCCTAAGCTCCCTTGCAAATACTATGCATGTTCAAAGAAAATGGAACAAAAAAATCAAAGCTCCAATTGAATCGCTATTGTAACCTGTAGATTTCTTCGTTTTCATTCTGTTTCCAACGTTTATATAAATCATATTAAAATTATTGGACTCTGTGGATTTAAAATAGGGCAGGATTATATTAGTTAACGAAATAAAGCGATCCTATTGGTGGACTTTTCTCATAACCTCTCCGCGCTTCCTCACTCAGCTCTGGCAGACAAGGCCATGCCCTAGGATTAAAACTACCCACTTCCCTGAAAATTTTTGTACCTAAATGAATTTTTCCCGTTGGATGTTGGGTCAGTAACACTATGCATGCATGCGAGGGGGTATATACTATAGATATAGATGCGGGGGTACCGCACGCTAGGTTTAAGTTAGCGTTGCTTACTGCTCGGCTTCCCGCTTGACAGACGACCTAAAAAAAGTAGCTGGGAGCAACTGGATGAGGAAGGCCGAGGACAGAGTTTTGTGGCGCCCCTTTGGTGAGGCCTATGTTCAGCAGTGGACGATGATAAGCTGATGATGATGATGATTATGACTGCCCGGAGCTTATTGGGTGGAGGACTGAAAAAAAATTCGCCTATTTTTAACCATTATACAATTCGTACGCCGTGAAGTACCCAAACATTTTCGGATAGTGGGTCGTTATATTCTACCGCTTCTAGCCAGTATTATATAAGTCTTTCGGAGTGCAATCACCCTCTTTTGTTCGTATTCCATTCGATAGATATAAAGAGACGTTCAAAGCAAATTGCAATCACAGAGACCACTAATTAAGTTAGATCCACCGATGCACAAGCTGGCTTTGAGTGTGATATTGGCAACCATAGAACATCTAACTAGCAGACTTCTCTTGCAAGGCGAGAAACTTTTGCAACACGTCGAAACACGGATAAATATTTCTGGGTTAATTAAATCTGATTGGCAGGCTATAGCAGGTGATAGGCACCGTGGTATCGGGGTTGTTTTGAAGCCGGAAAGAAGGTATATGCCTTATGTAGCAGAATTAATTACAGTAAACGCCTCGAACTAAGCAGGCGCGATGCCGACACGTCGAGTGGGCTTCTTTTCTCGGCGTGATAAGAATATAGCTTACTTACTAATGCTTCTCACACTTTCGAGATATTCTCAATTTCTCTTAAATTATTTTACTGTGCCAATCGTTTGTATTACTGATGGCATATCACCTCCTTTCGGCTTCAAAACGACCCAGATTCCACTGTGTATTTTCAACAAATCTGTGCGCACGCTATCTTTCCGTCTCCGTCCTTCAGGAGTGCAATTTTTGAAACTCATTCGTTGAACTCAGCAGTTTAATATGTCAAAATTACTATGGAGATATGCATCTTTCTACTGCTAATTTGACTTTCAAAAATCGCACTCCTTAAGAATGATTTTTGAAAGTCAAATCAGCAGTAGAAAGATGCATATCTCCATAGTAATATTGACATTTTCATTTGCTGAGTTCAAAGTATGAGTTTCAAAAATCGCACTTCTGATGCTCACGTTGGAAATCTGTTACGGGTAGATACTAGATAGTCTATGTTGTCGATCGAGGCATATTCGAGTGCACACTGCAGAGTTCAGACCAAGATATGCAAATGTTGAATATTCTAGGAACGAGTTGCCAACTTAGTTTTGGTAGATAACATGACTGAATGAACCTAGTGGTGATTTTATTTAGGTATCCTTAAACGGAAGGCTGTGCTTTCCAGTCCTTGATGGATGTGTGTGATATTTTAACGCATCATAAGAATCACCAAATTGGGTTAAATACCGCAGAACTGAACAATTCTTTTTTTTTTTCAAAAATATGTATGGGTCTTCGTTCTTTATACTCGACTATTCGAGACGACGATATATAGTAATGATTTTTTTATACAGAATTGTAATCATTCAAAGAGAAGTGTGACTTCGTTAGCCCAGACTACTGAAATTACCAATGTAAAACATATTAAAGAAAAATCTTGTGTTAGAATGAGCAGATTGCGATGAAATCAACATGTTTTTAGATCCTTGATTATTTAAACAGCCCTACAGGTTCGCCACATACATACGGAATTCCGAATCAGGCCCTTTACCCGGACTTTCGATGTTCGATATATCGCCACTGTTTCGGTCCGCACTTCATTGTAATAGAGTTGACATTGGAACGAAAACGTTCACGCAAAGTTCGAATGTACGGGTAGAGGCCCAGGATTACGATTGATTTTCCCCATCCATAATTGCGTTCGGAATTGCGGAGGTATCAAAATATCAAATCCTATACAAAATCACAATCCTGATTCGGAATTCCGGATATGTGTGTGAAATAATGTGAAAAAGTTTTACTTATCATCAGTCTGACCCCACAAAAAATAAAAGCAACAAAAAAAATCGGAGCACCTGTAAACACCGTTCCAGTTCAAAACATTGGCTGGTGAACGCCTGAACAAGACAGTTGGTGTCAATGTGCTGCAGATCCTGCACCACTTTATACATGTCCCGGCTGCATTCTGAGGATTCTGACGTATCCTTCGCTTCGTACAAACGTAATCTGAAATGCCAGTTAGATTTCTGAGTGGAGCATGAAAGAGGAAAAGTCGGTGATGAATGAGCCATTTATAAATTTGAATCGCTGATGGATAGATTTGAGTTTCGAGGTTGCTTTGTTACTGCTTTTTAAATTGGCCGCGATTGGGTTGCGATCACTCTTTTAGAGGGAAATATCGTATTCTTTATATTACTAGCTTTTGCAAAGTTCGTTTAGATTTCATTCCTGCTCGCACTACAGGCTATCTGATGTTTTTGATTATGCTAGCATTTCACATGGCTCATTTGACAAATATCATAGTGTCTACCGGAGGATGAGCAGCAGCATCCTCTGAGTACACACATTCAATCCAACTGCAATCGCCAACCCGCCTGCCAAGCGTGGCAATTATGGCAAATCCCCCCGTTTGGGGGAGGCTTATGTCCAGCAGTGGACGTCTATCGGCTGATATGATAATGATGATAGTGCCAGCGTTAAAATGTTGGTAGTTAGCTTAAAGTTCGCGACTCATGAGCTGGGTCTCTAGTATAAAATAAACCGTAAGCAAAGGTGAAACCGGTTTATTCATTAAATATTAAAGAATTTTTAAATACGCCAACATTTGAAAAGTACCTACCCCTAGTGTCCTGTAAGTGGCAACAAAGATTAATTGAAAAACCACGCCTAAATAACCAACCTGCTTTGTCTTTGCAAATGTAAATCAGAGCGAAATTATATTCAAGTCGCAAGTAAACACAGTTCTAGTTCTACAGTAATAAAAGTCCGCGATAAACAGCGCGAGCCCCACGAGTCACGGGGACATCGTAAAATCTTTACAGTATATTCCACATAATGCTGTTCCTAGATTTAACTCATGTAACTACGTTTCTAAGAATGAAAATGCCTTGATTCACGGAACTTCGCATGTACGAACTACCTCCTTTATTACATTCGCTTGAATGGTTCACATGATGGCATGTCTAAGGCCTCCCTGAAAATTTTATACGTCTGTGAAATGCCTAGTTTGATCACGTGACTGGAATAAGAGACAGGGTTTTCGTTATCTGGTCATACGTGATGATTAATAGGGTTTTCCATCTTTCTATTTCTATTTTCTCTTAGTTTTTTTTATTTCTCTTAGGTTTTTTTATTTATTTCATAAGATTTCTTGATTATGATTCTATTTATGAACTTGTTAAATCTACAGGGTGAAATTGATATCATTAGTATCCTTTTACACTAAGAGTCTACCCATCAAACTGAACAACTTCTATTATGGGAGCAATCCGAACGGAGCAAAAAAAAACTGCTTCATATTAAACTGCAATGCGTACTCGACTCAAATGTATGCAACAGCAGAATTTTTTTTGCTCCGTTCGGATTGCTCCCATAGTAAAAGTTGTTCTATTTGATGGGTAGACTCTTAGTTTAAAGGGATGCAAATGATATCAATTTCACCCTGTATATAGCATGAAACCAACATGAAACCCACAATAGAATGTATTCTTTCTTAGAATGAAACCTGACTCCTTATCCATCTCATACGACTCCCAGGGTCAGATAGAGTGTGGTCCATTCAAGCCGGGAACCACACAGGAATTAGTTATACACTAGCCCAGTCATTTTACGGTTTGAGCCGGGACTAATTAATAATTGATATTTTTTTCCGGTATAATATTGAAAAGCCAATTTAAGCCTAGAAATGTGCCAAAATTAAAAAAAAATCACGTCAGCAACAGTTCCAATTTTAAAATTTTGCTATTATCTCGTTCTAAAAAACCTGATGGTAAAATTTTTTCTTCACCTATTTAAGGCTCTACCATTATTACATACTTCAAACATGGTGTAAATATTTTTGGCTACTTAGAAGGTTTTGAGAAATCCATTCGTATTTTCTAATAAATACCTCATTTTTTAAATTTCAATGCCTATTTTATTGCTAAAAAATAATTCAAATGAGTGCCTTGGTATTAATATTATTAATTAAAAAGCCTTCTGGGACACACAATTTTGATTTCTATCTTGCGTAGCGATTTTTATTTTAATATGTTTTAAGATAGTCTTTTTGTCACTAAATGGGGCCGGTTACAGTTTAAAAGTCCAATTAATAATTCCTCCCTACCCCGCCTAACAAAACTCCGTAAAATGACTGGCCTACACTTCATAAACCCAAACCAATCAAAGAAATTCGTGATAATAGGTACGAGAATCTATGTCGCCTATATAAAGAGGTAATAAAGCTGTACTATTTTCCAGAGGGTGTGGAAAGGGTACTCCTTAGGGACGCGTCTCCCGAATCATGGGCCGTAGTTTACGTGTCCATGCTGTAGGTACTAGTACTACCAATTTATCAGTTTACGAAACTATAATAATATTTACCTTTTCGTCATTTGAAATTTTAATGCAGAAAAGCTAGAGCCTCCTTGCTTGTTTCGCTAAACAATATGTTTTACGCGTTTGTTCTATTTGAGCTTTTGCTATGACAATCACGTTTTACATTAAACAAATATTACTACACTGCATTGCTTGTTTTTTATTTCTTTTTATTTAATTATATCCCTTACAGGTAGTATATGATTTGCACCTTTGCCTTTCAGGAGTGCGATTTTTGAATCTCATTCGCTGAGCTCAGCAGTTGGAAATTTCAAAATAACTATGGAGATATGCATCTTTCTGCTGCTGATTTGACTTTCAAAAATCGCAGTCCTGAGGCAGCAGAAAGATGCATATCTCCATAGTTATTTTGAAATTTTCAACTGCTGAGCTCAGCGAATGAGATTCAAAAATCGCACTCCAGGAAAAAAGTCTAGATTTTCATTCCTAATTATATCAATATCGGACGCGCGTTGAGATGTGACACCATCAAATCACGCTGTTATGCAACGTTTGCTTGGCAAAGTTATTCAGCCTAATTCGAACACAATGAAAATTTGAGGTAAATAGTAACCTTTGAAACAGTCAATGAACTCACTGAAGCTGACGGTAGAATGAATAATTCTTTGACCTCATAAATACATTATCAGAGATTAAAACATAGCGTGTAGTAACGAAATAGAGTACGAAAGCTATGGAAATTGATAGTTGAAAACGCAGACTAAACAAGGTCAGAGTAGTTTAGGCGCGTAATGTTCAGAGAGCAAAATGTCCCAAACGCACAAAGTCAAAAGCGCTAAATGTCCTTTCCATCCAGTACCCGGTCAACAAATAATTTAAGTGTGTTGAACAAAATCAATGCTCATTAAAACCAATGTACGTAAGCGCCAAAGCACGTTTGATTTTCGCACGTCACACACGATAAATCTACAGTCCATTTCACGCATCTAAACCTCTGACAGAACACTTACGTTTTTGATATAAGGACGAAAATGCTTTGATACGTGGAACATTCTACAGGGAGCGACATATTAAACCTGTGTTGGTGCAAATAAAACGCGTGTTGTGACGTTCGGGTCCGAACGGCCCCCGAGGGAACGAGCTTCATGAGCCATATCTTGTAGACTGACGTCACGAATGGCTGGCTATCGGCTATTCCCATAAGCTACGACGGGAATAACCCGAAACATGACATTTGCGAATTTAGACTTAGGATTTTTTCTAGTTTTGCTGACAGGGGTATTCAAGAACGAATCTGAAGGGGAAAGAGCTACTTATTGAGATATAGCAGCTTAATTCAGGTGAATCACACTGTAGAAGTGATGTAAGAAGTGGTGCTCTTTGGTGGTAATAAGTAGGTAGGTATCTAATAGTCAAAATTCTAATAAGGGGAATTTGGTCGTGGCCAAACCAAGAATCCTAGAATCAGTCGTGTTTAGATAACAAAAACGTATGCATGACGTATGTAAAACTCCGTAAACTGTAGACGGTATTAAGTAAACAGTTATTGATACTCTAGTGCCTTAATAACAGGATTATTGACAACTTAACGCTGCCACTTACAGCTCATATAATAAGCTTCATACTTGACGCGACTGAATGACTTTCAATGGGTCAGTCAATAAAACAGATTAGCATAAAACTGCGTGATTTAATAGTCGTCTTTATTTGTACTTAAAGGTTAGGTTGTCTTTCATTTGTCCGAACTAAGAGCCGCAATTTAAACGCGGACGCCGAGCTACTAGAATAGTGTAGGTACTTGACCGGCATTTTGTATAAAGTATGTACGTATGTATGTTCCACGAGGAGCCTTTGTTCGCCAGCTAGTAGCTGGTCAGGGAATAAATGCCGTTAAATATTTTCTTGTCTCTTTCTGTATTACAACAGAAGATTGAGTCAAGATTTCATTATCATCATACTCTTGCCCATTTCCCATTGTTCGGGGTCGGCGCATCTTCTTCCATTCATCTCTCTTAGCCGTTATTTCAGCACACCAGCCATCCATCTTGAGTCAAGACATTATAGGAACAGCAACCTCACACTCCAGTGACTCCAACTAGTGACATGTATGAATGATACAACCACTACAATTTTTTTTTTTTTTTAGGTACAGACATTTTTAGCTTTTTATATAGTGTATGGTACCATTACAATGATTACAACCTTTGCTTGACGACTTTCAATTTATTGGAGAAGCGGTAAGCTTTTTGGGCTGCGTTAGACGTCATAGATAGCTGACTAACGCAGCCCAAAAAGCTTACCTCTTCTCCAATAAATATATATGTCTCCATGATTCAATTCAAACTGCAATCGCAAGTGGAATATAGAACTTACTTCTTGATACAGGGGCACTGTTTCAAAAGCAGGGCGACGTACTGCCCTACCGCCGTGTCGGCGCCAAGTATCGATACCTGCACCCCGTGCCGAGGCTCCGGCATTGTTGGCAGTTCCTTCTTTGGTGGTGGCAGCGCTTTCGGCGCAGGCTTTTCCACTTCCACAGTACATGGCGCCTCCACCTTCTTGAGGCGCCGAAAGGGCGCTGGAGAGGTCAGGGAGTATTTTAAAGAATGAGGAATTTCCGGATGGTATTGAAAGTACAGCTAAGTACAGCTATCGTATCGAGGAAACAAAAAGAGAGCAGCACGAGATTCAAAGCTGTGAAACAAGATAGCCAAGCACGTGTGGAGTACGGATAGGAATTATCTCGCGACAGAATCCGAATTCCTGTTTGTATGACATCCGATTCTTTTTACATTGTTTTTTCAATGAATGTGCCCTGAACCAAGAATCTGGAATCTGGAATACGAGCTTGAAGATAGCACAGAGAATCTAGCATACGGGGCGTGCAATAAAACTCACTAACTACCATGAATTTCCCAATGGTTTTATCAGACGTCATTTTTGGTTTGAGTTGTTGTCGCTCTGAACAACCACATATTTTTTTAAATGTGTGAAAAAAAAATCGAGGTAAAGATAAAAAATAAAGCAATAGTAGTAAAGAAGAAGAGGAAATTGAGTAACTTACTCCCAAAATTAGTTCCTCCCTCGATGACTCTCAATTTGATTCTGTGCAAGATGCTTGGTTTCTTTTTACTTTTCCTTTCGCACGGCATATTTGGGCAAATCGGATCTACCTCTGGAGTTACGTCCGCGAGAGCTTTTCTGCAGTCATCTGACCTCTTCGCGTACCGGCGAGAAAGTATACCTTCGTTTCCATAATAAGTTTTAGTTCCACTCAGCAAACTTGACCATAAAGATTTGGTTTTGAATAGTATAATGGTTGAAACCATTGTGAATTTTGAATATATTTTTATTTGATAAAAATTTTAGATGATTGCTGCTGTGAATTTTGCTGTGAATTAATTTTGATGTATATGACGTTTTATAAACGTTTGATTTTTGTTTATACGATTGTCATTTTATTTTTTTGTTTAAAGAGGAATTAATGGCATAAAGAACACCAAAAAGAAAGTATATTAGTTTGCTCAACTACTTTTTCAACTCAACATTTATCCGAAGTTGGAATATTGTCTGTTTTAATTTGATTTTAATGTAAGCCTGTGGTTTTGTCCAACTTGTATAATGATCGTGACTACACGATTTAGTTTAGATTTACTTAATTATATATAGATTATACCTACCACCTACCAGCATCTCGGTTCAAAATGTTAAACTGTAGCCCCTATTATATGGCCGTAAAAATATTTAATTAGTCGCCTAGAACTATAAAAAACGGACACAGTTTTCAAAAAATTAAAAAAAAAAAAATTTCTTAATGTTTCTACTCTCTACATGAGTACTAATATAAGTGTAGACTTTATCACTAAGAATATTATTTAATTACTTACGTATTTTTAACCGACTTCAAAAAATGAGGAGGTTTTGTATAAGTTAAAGTTAATTTTGTTATTGGAATACTCTCCTCTTTCTCTAACTCCTTTTGCAATACTTTAAAAGATGGTTAAGTTGTAAGTGAACTGTAACATTATTTTTAGGAACATATTGTACACTTAGTATGCAAAATAAACATTTGATTTGATTTGATTTCAATATTTGTAAACGATTGTTCACGATTTCTAACCGTCATGCATCTTCATCCTCAAAATGACATCAAAGAATCAAATGTTTGTATTAAATGTGCGACTGAAAATGGTTTGATTGATGTAAGTAAAGCAGGCATAGGCACATGCGTAATTAAAGTTTCCAACCCAATAAACCAAGCCAATACGTCGAGTAGAGACTCTATAGAGAAGTTAATTGAAGTCAAATGGTTTCAATACAGTTTCCGTCCGTATAGTACCTGTACGAACAATAAATCAATTCGAGAGCGAAAGCGCTCTGCGAGGGGTGAGGTGAGTAGCTTGTGGGCAACGTTCTGCCTTGACACTGTCATATTTATAGTCTACTCTGTTGCTGATATTGGCCCATATTCTATTCTAGTACCTGCTAAATATGGTAGTGTTTCGAACTGAACTTTTAGGTAAACTTCTTAAAAAAATTAAGGATTTTTGACCACGGTTTGATCTGTACCAAAAAAGTTCTTCGTGTCTACTAAGATAAGACCATGGAAAGATCTTCCCTTTCTAAGACGAATTCTAACATAAAATCACTAATAGTCTCTCTTTTGACATTTAAACTCATTCAACTCAAACGTAAATCCTTCTTAAAAGTTCAAAGGCAAATGTTACGGAATAAAAACATGTTTATACAAAGTTCCAGATGACCTTTTCATAAAGGAGCCGGCGAAGTTTTGAGTCGTAACGAGAAAACCAATTACTGAATTTTGTCGAGTAGGCAGACCCCTCAGACCCTTCCTCAGTGGCGTAGCGAGGGTTTTATCGCCCGGGGCAAAGGCCGATTTTGCCGCCCCCTTTTCTTTAAATACCTAGATAAAAAAACCTGGGAAACGAGCTCGAAATTTTGTAGCACAATTATTTGACTATGTTCAGAAATTTTTTGGTTTGACTGGTTTATCCATGTCAAAATAAACAAGAGCTCTTTCGGTACAAACAAGTGCATCAGAGTATCTACTATAAGTAAACGTTATGGAGCGAGCTAGCGAAGTGAGCTCGAAATTTTTAGCACCACGTCTTAGTGTAGTCAGGACTTTTTAGGATTATGTGTGCAGTAATTAAAACAGAAACTTAGAAACAGCGAAGCGAATTCGGGTTTTTTTCGTTTAAGAATTGGTTATACATAGATAGAGCTCGACCAGTATAATATATTTTCCCCAAATTTGCCGTCCCTAGTAATGTGCTGCCCGGGGCACTTGCCCCCCAGCCCCCGCCACGCTACGCTACTGCCCTTACTGGGCCGAGTAATGCTAGGTATACTTATACAGCCTAAAGTTTAAGCTGCATGTTAGGGAACGACTCTCACAGGAAATATTGTTGAACAAGTTAATTTTACTGCTGGAGTAGTTTCTCTCCGCAGAAATAGTAAATCTTAGGAGTTTTAATTAGACTTTGTTGAAGGGGAATTGGCCATCCTCTTTTCATGGAGGTCTACATACTATAGTAATCAAGAAATCAACAATTTATAAACGAAAACAGACCCCACAGAATTGTAAGCGTACCTCTCAGTAAACCACCAGGGTTTATCTTTTCATCGGCCCATCGGCTGGCTTCAAAGCTAGCCTATTGGCGATCTTCCCTTTTCAATTGAGGATAGTAATCGTATTCCGCATTTTATTCAAGAAAAATCTGGTACGAATATTGAGGGTTACATAATTAAAGCTGGGCCACACAGAGTGCAGCTGCAGAACGGGTGAAGACCGGCTGCAGGCTGGCAGTAGTTGTAAACTATGGAATTATATGCGAGGTGTCACACTGAATGCAGTCCGGCGCGGCTGCGGAACAGCTGCGGAGCCGCAGTGTGACACCTCGCATATAATTCCATAGTTTACAACTACTGCCGGCCTGCAGCCGGTCCGCACCCGTTCTGCAGCTGCACTCTGTGTGGCCCAGCCTTTAGAGTATTCCTATTATTTTGCTACAAATGACCACCGAGGTCTCCACAGTGATCCATCACGATGGCCGTCTCAGGAAATTGCGTGACAAGTATTTGGCGGCTCATGGTCACGTAACTGAACGGGAATGATTCGCTAATTGTAATACTTTCGTGAAGTAGGCTGAAGAAAAATTTGATGAGCCAAAAGTCGAGAGGTCGAGGAGTCGTTAAATTGAGATTAGAAAAAAGGTTTGCGTCATAATTTTACAGTTGATGACTTTATGAGTAATACAGGGTCTAACTTAATATGCAGGTGGTTTTGAAGAGGACGATCAGTCTATCAAACTAAACAATAGGACCTAGGACAAAATCGCGAAAAAAAAATCAGCTGTTCCATATAAAACTATGATTTTTTTTTCCGCGATTTCGATTGTGTTCCCATAGAGAAAGTTATCCAGTTTGATGGTCTAATTATACTCTTAAAAAATAGATGTATTATGATTATTAACATATTGCCACACTCATTCTTCTTCTTCTTCGGGTTCCTCTCCATTACTGGAGGTTGGCAGTCAGTTCTGCAAATCCCTGTCTATCTCTCGCCAAACAAAACAGCCCTTTGACGCTGGCGATGTCTGTCCACTCTTTTAGGTTCGCGAGCCATGACATTCGTGGCCTACCGACGCTTCTGTTGCCCTCTACTTTGCCCATTATTATAGACTGGAGCAGTTGGTATCGCTCATTCCTCAAAATTTGACCAAGCTAGGCGACTTTCCTCCTTTTAATGGTTTGCAACAGCTCCCGGGACTTCCTGACACGTCGTCTAGAACTTCCACATTGGTGACTCGTTGAACCCAACTAATTCGCAGCATTCTTCGGTAGAACCACATTTCTACACACTCTACACTCATAACAATGAATAATCTATTCCTTAGGGATATGAACGGATACAATCACAAAATTTGGTAAGTATATAAATAAAAGTTAAATAAATAACCGAGCATTACTGAAAGCTTTCTCGTTAAAGACTCTTTTTCATGGTCACAATGAAAATTCCCCAGAAATTACTGACTCATAGGAAAATCCACAATATTGTACCGAGTCGACATGATCGCGTGTTCGCATGGGCACTCCCACTTGATCGGCCTACGCAGAACTTACTGTTATAGATTTCGCAATTTCACCTTTGATTTTAATGAGAATGATTGACATGATGTGGGCGTAGATATAAAAAGATACGATTCATGGAATAAACCTCTAAAAGCTATCAGTTATTATGTACCCTGCAACGGAGTCTGTGGCAGACTTTCCTGTCCGTATTAGAAAATAACAGGAATAACGTGAAACCGTGTTCATTCGTGGAATAATTCTATAAATTTTAGAGCTTACACAATGCGATTAGAACTTAGGTCATTACATAGATAGACAGGCGCTGCCTAAGAATAATGGCTGGCTGGCTGTTAATGAGTCCCCCGCAAAAAGAAATATAAATTACAACGCACAAAAAGAGTGTGCTGGGTGCCTATTGGTAAAACGTTGGTTCCTGGAATAAGGCTATAAAAGCTGTCTGTTAGGTTTCTAAGTTTGATTACCTAGCAGGTACCTAAGGTAAAAAGGTTCAGGAGTTTGATTTTTGAAACTCATTCGTTGAACTCAGCAGTTGAAAATGTCAAAATTATTATGAAGATATGCATCTTTCTACTGCTGATTTGAATTTCAAATATCATGCTCCAGGAGTGCGATTTTTGAAAGTCAAATCAGCAGTAGAAAGATGCATCTCAATAGTAATTTTGACATTTTCAAGTTTTGACTGCTAAGTTCAAAGTATGAGTTTCAAAAATCGCACCCCAGTAAGCAAATCGTTGAAGAAAAAGTGTGCGTCATTTGTGTTACCTCACATCATTTCATGCGCTTTATCAGCCACAAGAAATACACTGCTGGACATCGATCTAATAAAGAGCGATATTTTTATACATAGTCGCCACGTTTGCCGGGTTTGGTGACGAATGCTGATTCCTTATATTACGAGATGACCCACGAGTGGGGTCAATTTGGATGAACATACTAATAAGTACTTAAGTGTATAATATTTGACAGAAACCTTGACTTAGCACAACAAAATGTGTAGGCGAAAGCGCTACTGTACTATGTTTATACACCCGTCACCCCCTCCCCATTGGTCAACTTGTTTGCTGCTAAGTGCATCACGAAACCCATAAAAGGTATTATATTCACCATGTATAGTCACTTTGCAGCCGTAAATGTTTTAGGCTACAATGCAATTATGCAGCCATTTTCGAACACTTTGGTAGGTATACGATGCAAATTGAGCATGAGAGCGTTTAGGTTAGGTTACTATAATAAGTGCAAACTAACATATTTACCTTTGCTCTTTACTCGCTACGTGAGTTTAGGCTTTTTAAAGAGAATATCTTACTCACCACTATACGGAATCGATTGCGAGGTTGTTAAAAAATTTGAACTTTGGGTTAAATTGAAATCATTGGCATCCTTTTACACTCAGATTCTACTTATCAAACTTAACAAGTTTTACAATCAGCTGTTCCATACTAAACTACAACGCCTTCTCGACTCTAATGTATCAAAAAACTGTTTTTTTTTGCGATGACATGTGTTATTCAGTTTGATTGATGCCAATGAGTTCAAATTTACCTTGTATTTGCAAGTATTGTAATTTCTTAAAGCATGCCTTTGAGATAATGTTGACTTCTGGTTTTAGTTAATGGAAAAAAATATCCTATCAAGTGGTGATAGGATGGTTATATCGGCGACTAAAAATGCAAAAGAAATGTTTTAATACGTCATATACTTGTTATATTATGCATCAATATTGAGTATTGACCCTTTCTTTACAGAGTTTGGTAAGCAATATTATAGGTGAATAAGTAAGGAAAATATTGTTCCCGGAAGATTGATGAGTTTCGCTAACAAACTGGATGTATAAAGCGCTCTTTCTATTCTTACTACCTATATCTTTGTAGTGTAGTGTAGCTTGTTCCACCTTATGCTATTAGTTCTTCTATGATTGCATAAGTACATCGGAGACAACAACATAAAAATCGTAAATTTTTAACGTCATTATCACTCTAATTGTTTGTTGATTTCATTCCAAAAACGTTAACACCTCTCTCCATTTACTAAAGAACAATAATAGACTGGTATCAGATAGAAAGGAAATTGATTACAATATCATTAAGATTTCAATGGAAAATCAGTTTCATCCCACAACAATGATTGATTTAAATAAATATAAATCACGAAAACTGGAAGCAAAAGAATGGAAAGTTTGTCGTCGAACTGGCGAATTACCTTCCGTCGATGTATGTAATCATACAGTTGGACCGCGACGTGAGCTACAAACTTCTACGAACATTGCCCCTCTACCGAGGCGTAGATCCGAGATAGCGGCATTTCAATTTTCAGGTAATAACTCTTAGCTATGAAATCTTTATCAAATGCACGTTGCAAGACTGCTCACGGAGTCGTAAAGATCTCGAAAGTACAGAGCAGGAGCAAGTACTTACTGTCAAAATTGTTTTCATTGGACTTCTGAATGTTAGGCTGTTAAATTCTTCAGAACTCACGTTTGGACGGTGGTGTGTGGCTATTGGTAAAAGTATCGACATTCTTAGAGGCTATCGAAAGTAGAGATTGTTAAGACGATTTGTACGACTTGGCTGAGAGGCAATGAGTGTTGCTAACAGCCCTTTGTGGAGGGGGTTCATGGAGGTTGGGGAAACAGCTGATCACGTGCTCTTGGAAATAGTTGGAATGCAACGGGCTACACACACATATACACACTATTGATTGGGCACAACAACACTTCGAACCACCGGTGTCGCTTTCGGTAGTCTTTGGCACCATTAACAAGCTGGTGGGGAGCTGTGGGGCTGGGTGGCTGGCTGGGGGGCTGTGGGTGGGGTGGTTTTCCTGGAGAAGCTGGGATGGCAGGAGTAAAATCATTTCCACCTCACCCAAAATAACTGCCAAGACGTCATGTTGTGGAAAACGAGCGGAAACCAATAGGTGCTAAACCAAAAAGTACTTATTGTAGTAAACCCTCAAACTCAAACTCAAATATACCAAGTTAAAATGTTTATTTCTAGATTAAATAATAACCGCGTAACTCTCAAAAACTGTATTACTTATTGTAGTAGCTCCAAATAATAACGTCGCACTTTAGTTTTGCAAAATGAGAAACAGTTTTCCTTTTTCATCTCTCTCATCCTGCTGTAAAATTTTAATCACTGTAGGGTGTCGGAAAAAAACTCAAAAAAACTTACGATTTTAGTGTTGAGGTGCAAAAGCTCTCGCTCGGTGACTCGGCGTCGCGCGGTCTCCATTTGCTGCTGACGGTACTGATTGTACTTATACAGCAAATACATTCCGGGCAGAGCCAGCACCACGAACGGTCGCATCAAGCTGGACGATGACGGCGCGCGCTGCGGCATCTTCTTATTAACATTATTTTTTACTTTTAATCCGCCATGCACTTTTGTTGCTGACTGTACATTCGAACAGCCTTTAGTTGGGTTCTTTTACCACTATTTTTAGAGATCATTTTTGCACTTCTATTTTAAAATACAGTTCACGCCACATGTTACTTAAATTTAACACTAAATTATGGAAGATTTCGTATGAAAGTTTCTAAATTAGCACTTTTACAGCGTCTCTATTTGCTAAGGGGTTTCTAAGTTTGATTATTGCTTCATTAATAGACCTTTTTACGTTATTGACAATACGATGTCCTTCACCGAATCTGGAACAAAGAGAAAATCTCTAGTTAGTAGAGCTAAAGATAGGGCAAACTTATAAGGTTTAGATATTCCTAACAAAATCCCACAAAAATGTTATTTTATTTTATTTTTATTTTATTTTATTCATTTTAGGAAAACTTAAGAACTAATGACAGGATAGGGTATCAACATTTTTATAAAACAACATTGCCAACTAAATGTCTCCAAATGTTAAGTTTAAAAATGATGTATGTTGGCCGCCAATTCTTCTTCTTACGAAAATCTGTCATTTGTGTCAGGACTGCCAGGTCAACTTCTATTATGGGGGACAATGATGTATATTAAATATATCTATTCCGGAATGTATCAGCATTTCTATAGCTCGTAGAATTCTATTGCAGGCCAGAGTTTCCTCAGATTCAGAATCTTGCTAAAGAGGGTGAGAGGGACCAAACCACACCGGCCTTGTTGATAGAGGCAAGTTGTGGATACCTTGCAGGCAGACCATTTTATATCAGCCCAATATAGGCAACATACATACATCTCGGCCGTTTTGTGTGATCAGAAACTTTGCTACAACTGCCAACTAATTTATCGTAAGTCTGCAATTGACGTTAGGTTCATTTTTAGCATTAATAGGGTTTTAGAATTACTTTTAAAGTGGTAAAAGCTTTTCATTCGCAAAATCGCTGACACAAAAGCCTTATAAACATATTGATGAGTCTAATAATTTTATAAGCATATTTAAAGTAACCAATTAATATGGTATGAAACACCTTAAATTCAATTATAGTAACAACGCTCACTAGATCTAAGAAAATTTTTAACCAACGTTACGATTGCCGATGCAAAGGCAATTTCGCGAACCCCAAAATAGAGCTAATAAGAGGCAATAGGTTGATTGATGGCTTCCCGGAGTATAAACAGGGACGTAATCGACTATCTTCCTTATTGTATATTGATGGCCATAAATAGTTGATGGTTTGAGATTTAATAGTTCATGCTACTTTGGTGCTACGAGTGTTTTTAACAATGATTATTGGCGACTATATTTGGGGGATGTATTAGATAATTTAAGCATTTATCATTACTTGGTGTCTTTTTTTATACAGAGCCATGGATGAATTGAGAAAATTTTTATAACAGAGCTATGGTTGATTATAAAGCATGGATGAATTGAGTAAAAGATTAGTGAAATATGCTATATTTTGTGTGAAAAAATAAATAGGCATTGAATAAAATAATAGCGCGATTAGAACTCAATCAAAATATGTGGATAAGATCTGGAAGGCTTGTTACTATAATCTGGGCTGATGGTTTCATTTCAAAAATTCTGTTATTACAAGAGGTTACAAAGTAAATTTCGAATCAACCTAGCATGTAGGAGGCACGTAGAAGATCCTAAGCAAAACAGAATAGACGTAACAGCAAAGAGCTCAATGTAATAAGTATTGATTTTGTCACATATCAAATTCGAAAATAACAAGAGGTTATATTCATCCCTGTATCGGTATAACCCTGTGCCAGCCGACAAAGCGGTATCGGTTACGATACGATCGACTTACGACAGTCATTCGCTGTTTGATCAACAACTGTGACATATACCCTATATTGTTACCAACGCTGAACTTCCGATCTCTGTCATTTACTTTCGTCTGTGGAAACGTACGAGATAGAGCGGGACGTAGATATTTTGCGAATTGAGGTTTCGAAGCTATTCATTCATTCCAAGTCTTCGATTTGGCGTGATGTGCACGCAACAAAAATTATCGCGAAATGTTTTGTTGTTTATCGCATGATACAATGGCTTCCTGCCTAGCTAGCATGCCACCCCCGAGAAAACGACAAAAATCAAGAGCGCGCATGACGTTTTTCTCGTTTAAACGCTTTGTCGTGGGTGGCATGCTAGCTATGCTGGTTGATACAACAAGTCAGAGTGCTATCTTGTCTTCAAAAGACTTGGTTCGATTCTTACAATACACTGGGTGTTAGGGTACACAGTTGCACGACTTTAAGGGGTGATTGTATACATGATACTGGTTAACTTTCCCTAAGAAATCTATAGGAAATGCCTTCGCGTGCTTAAACCTCTTTTTACAAATCATTCAAACAGAAAAAATAAATCACACAGCATTACTTTTCACTCGTAAGTACATGAAAAGCAGGTCCATTTTTCGTAATGCAAGAACGTCACCTATCTTCCGCTATTTTAATTTAATCAAAGGTGCCAATAGTAATATTCAGAACGTAAGGTTTTATTTTATATAGAGACAATGTTACATTCGCAACTTTGTTTCCACCCACATTGAATCAGATTTACCCCTGACCCAAATACTTCCCAACGATCTAAATCCTACATACGACTTCATTACCACAAAATTGTTATCTACATTCACTCCTTCCAATTATCATTCAAAGATAATCAACTTTGAGTTTTGTCTTCCTCGACTTCTGGTTAAAACTTTGTTTGAAACTTGGTAACTTTCATGTAACTTTGCCGTGTATAAGTTCTTATATCTATCGGCTCAATCAAGCGAGCTCTACCGGGCGACGTCGACGACGACGCAAAACGGTTTTCTGCTTGATTGCCTCGTTGGGTAGTATGGGTAAGTTTGACGACAGCTTTAGGTACATTATACTGCAAAATAGTGAAGTCACAATATGACATTTGGGTGAAAACAAAGAAAGTGAATATTTTATTCATTGAGATTATGAGATAATTGATTACTAGGCGGTCAGAGAAAACTCTGACACCAGGGCTCTGCTCACACGATAAGAAGAAGATTGAGATTATTATTTTGTACTGCTACCAGCAGCCACATAATAAATAGTAGCATTACATGAATGTTTCTTTCGGTAACATTCAGTACCTATTCAATTTAATTTAAGCACAGTTGTCAGATGAACGGACACTTGATACGAAACGACAATTTCTTTAAAACCATACTGGAAGGGAAGATAGAGGGGAAGAGAGGCAGGGGAAGAACTAGACACGAGTTATCTGGCCCAAGTGAAGAAAAATGTCGTATCGTTCATACAGGGTGACTGGTAATTCGACCTATTCCTTGAAAGGGGTTATACTAGAGTTCATTTGCAACAATTTTTCCCCAGTTAACTGGGGGTCGAAAATCGCTTGTTTTCGAGTTCTCTCATTTTTAAGAATTTTTTGAATATTTCCGTTTTTCGACCTAAAAATGACAATTGTGAAAAAAATACTCCACTCTCTGCACTCTATAAGCATTTTTCTAGTAGCTGATGAATGAGCGACTACTTTAAACTAAAATACATGTGAAAAATACCCAAAACCACCGAAATAAAAGGTTATAAACCGCAAGACAACAATTTTTTATTTGGATTTTGTTTCAATCCAAAGAGGATTACTCAAAAAAAATTTATGACACTTGGCGTACAAATTGCGGAAATAACTTCCTCAATTCCTAAGCTTTCCAATAAGATGCAAAAGTTGTGTACTTTAGTTCAAGTTTGGAAAATAAACCTTATTAAACACGCAGATGTGAATTTTATTCAAAAAGTTATTGGTTTGGTGAAAATAAAAAAAAGAGTAAAATAATAATGTTTAGTACCTAATCATATGAAATTACAAATTTTGTTTTAAAGTTTTACATTTAAAAATCACAAGTCTTGCTCAAATTGTCTTCCTCCGTTACGTATGCAAGCACGAAGCCTGCGACGTACTTCGCTTACTGTCACTCGAGTTGAAAGCGTGTCTTTAATTTGTTGGGCAGCTGCCAAAATCCTCTCTCTTAATTCTTCTTGAGAAGAGATAGGTGTACGATACACCAATGTCTTCATATGACCCCAAATGTAGAAGTCGCATGGGGTTAGATCGGGACTCCTAGCCGGCCAAGGGATCGGGCCGCCTCGACCAATCCATCTCAGTGGATAGTTCTCATCCATCCACTGTCGCACGCCCCGGTAATAGTGGGCTGGGCAGCCATCATGTGGATACACCAAAGCTGTTCTTGTGGTAAGCGGCACATCCTCCAGCAGCGGACGTAACTCTTCTCTTAAAAAGTTTTCATAGGCGATGCCGGTTAGGCGTGCCGGCAGAAAGAATGGCCCGATTAAATTATTGTGCACGATTCCCATCCACACATTAAGTGAGAATCTGTGCTGGTGAGCTCCTTCGTTAGATTTTCTCAGATTCTGACCTTTAGGGGCCCAAAAATGCAGATTATGATAGTTTGTAATACCATCACGGTCGAAGTTCGATTCATCTGTCCACAAGATTGTTTTTAGATACTCAGGGTCTTCAATGTCTGCATTTATTAGAAATCTGCAGAAATCCATCCTTCTGACAGGATCTCCCTCCTCAATAGCTTGTACTGGCGTGTAATGGAATGGATACTGCCGTGCTGTGTGCTGAGTGAACCAGACTTTCCACTGAGACATACCAAGCTGCCTAGCCACAATTCTTGTTGAAGTAGTGCCGTCTGCTTGAAAACACTGCAAAATTTGCTCCTCTTCGATTGGATCACTAACGCTAGGTCTACCGGCGTCGGTTTGGCGACGTCGAACCGATCCCGTTTCTCGAATGCGCCGATATGTCGTACCAAACACGCTGACATCAGGTAAACGGCGGGTAGGAAAACGTCTTTGATAGTCTCTTCGAGCAGCAGCAGCGTCACCATCACAAAACCCGTAACAATACATGATATCCGCGTATTCTTCATTTTGGTAAGCAGCCATTTGAAAAGGAAGCTGTTTTAGCGCAGAATTTAAGTTAGTTAACAACGACACGTCCGAACTCCAAGATGGTTGAAACTAACTGATTATTTAATGAATTGAGCGAATGAGTGGGCCTCGATTGTGAACCTTAGTACAAACATTCCCGAATACTTACAAAAGAGAAACAATGTAAGCAATAAAATGAAAGAGACAATAGCAAATCGGCATCTTGTAAGGTTCGCTTCTAGGAAATCCGCTACCTGCTCTGCCATTGTTAACAATTTTTTTCAAACTCTTGTCAAAGTAGACAACATTTGCACCTTTTTGGAAAGTTTAGGAATTGAGGAAGTTATTTCCGTAATTTGTACGCCAAGTGTCATAAATTTTTTTTAAGTAATCCTCTTTGGATTGAAACGAAATCCAAATAAAAAAATTTTGTCGTGCGGTTTATAACCTTTTATTTCAGTGGTTTCGGGTATTTTACACATGTATTTTAGTTTAATGTAGTCGCTCATTCATCAGCTATTAGAAAAATGCTTACTTAGTGCAGAGAGTGGAGTATTTCTTTCACAATTGTCAGTTTTAGGTGGAAAAATGGATTTTTTCAAAAACAATCTTAAAAATGAGATAACTCGAAAACAAGCGATTTTCGACCCCCAGTTAACTGGGGCAAAATTGTTGCAAATGAACTCTAGTATAACCCCTTTCAAGGAATAGGTCGAATTACCAGTCACCCTGTATATATGCTAAACAATATTATGAATGTAAAAAACAAGTTAGTGGATGGCTTGAAACTCTAAATTATGAAGAGACGGAGAACCTCTTACGCTACGTTACCTAATGCGGTATATAAAACGGTACTATGGAAGAGCGGAGCCTCCCCACGCAAGCATTATCATGCTCAAAAGGAGACTCCAATCACTATTTATTGTAAATCGCTAATTACCGTGAATGAAATAAACATTTTATTTTTTTATTTTATTTATTTATCAAGAACTCAAGAGACTAGCGGAAAAGAGACAGGATTGGCGAATACTCCACCGACAAGAGCGTAGCTCTTAAATAAGATGACGATGAAGATGATGTCAGAATCAGCCGTGATATTCTTTAAAGTACATCTCCGGCTTAATCAACCACAAAACCACAATTTAATCAACCAAAACTGTGCTTAAAATAATTGTAATACTGAATGTTACCGAAGGAAAATGAAAGCCTGGAGTGCGATTTCAAAAATAGCACATCATTGTAATCAGCAGTCTTTGACTACTTATATGTGGACCAGTTACGCGTGTAACATTTCTGCCAATTTTTGCGAGGGAGGCGAGGTAACATGAAATCCGCAACTTTGGATTTTATTCCCTATATAACTTTAGATTCTAATTTTGATTGTTTAAAAAATCATGAAAGTCTCGTGTGAACCCCAAACGTAATTTTTTTTTTTGAAAGTGACTATTACAGCTTTGCTCCGGGAGCAACTACTGCTTTTTACTGCGGGCTATTAGGGGGACCACGAAAGGTCACCGAGCCAATTGAATGAACGTAAGCAACCGACCTAGGGGCACCCAGAGGGGTACGGACCTCGGCCAAGGACGTTGCTGGGGCTACGCGGCGGATTGTGTAGCTGGGATAGGTTGAGAAGCGGCCTGGGATTGGCCTATAGCGTCTGTAGGCGCCTGAATTGAAGGGAGTGTGCAGTGGTCGCGGCTGTCTCCGCCGGCGGGGACGTCGATTACTGTGTCGGCGTGTTGTTGTCGTGTGTTGTGAGTTTGCGATTGTTAGTGTTGTGAGTTTGCGATTGTTAGTACCCCCAAACGTCATAAGTTCGTAGTTATTGTTTCGCAATTATTGGCTGTCTCGTTTAGTGATAAGCAGAGAACGGAATCTGCCGGTTATTTCAAGTGATATGATTGGGGCCCTGTCTTTTTTAATTGTTTTGTGACAATGGGGGAGGGCTACTATGGTTTGACTTTTATTAAAATATCAAAATAGCAAGGAATTCATTATTACAAATATTATAACTTCTTGGAAAATACAAATAAAGAAATTTAAAAAGAGAGCCCCAATCATATCACTGAAATGCGGACCTGAAACAACCGGCAGAATCCGACCTCTGGTGATAAGGTATGAAATTTAATGTAAATGCACATGATTGTTCTTATTCCGTTGCCGAGGGGAACTGCTACCGCAAGGCTAGTCCTTGAGCAGTAGAAAATGTCAAAATTAGGAAAAAAAACGAATTTATGGAGTTGGAGATTATGCATCTTTCTACTGCTGATTTGAACGTGTGATGTTCAAAAATCGCACTCCTGACCTGTTCCTAAAATTAACGATAAATGACCATCTACAGATGAAATGTGTTCAAAAACTTTATTCCACACCACAGAAAAACAAAATGAAAAAATTGCTTAGACTAGAGTACATACGTAGATAATTATTGAGAAAGTCCATTATGTTGTTGAAAACTCACCACATAACAACGGCTATACAATAACGGTTATAATGGTATACCTACCTAATATGCCTGAAGTGAAACAAGTACTTAAGTACTCAGTATATGTGCTTGAAATTCAAAGCCCAGAAATAAAGTCGTCACAAGATGAAACGCAAGTTGAACGCAAACAGATTCAAAAGGGCTAATCAGCTAAATAGCTGCTGCCTCCTTTGACGTGAATGAAGCCAAATGAAAAAACACTGAGCGGAACCCAAATTATAGAGCTCTTTGACTTTGAGAAGTGAATATAAGAGCCTCAAAAGTTTGCATAAATATTGCACTATATTATGGAGTAAAGGACATAATCGGCGTTTCATACATTTTTGGTCCAAATGTGAAAGTGCCGGCCAACAAAAATCAATGCTATTATATTCTATTAGAACGTGGCCGTCTAATAGCTTTAAGTTTTATTTCATCGAAAATGTATGAAAATACGATTTTTCAAACTTTATTAAAACCAAGGAAAATGGCCCTACAAAATAGCTACAGCCTACAGCCTATGCCCTACAGCTTTGGTGCCATACAAAAAAATGCTGAGACGGACTAGTTCTAACTGAAACCTTAGCTAATTTCATTGAAAATGTGTATGAAACGGCAGATTTTCGAACCCAAATAAATCCAAGGACAATGGACCTACAGCTTTGGTGCCATAATAATAAATGTTAAGAGGGACAAGTCCTAACAGAATATCGGTTTTTTTTCTTGGCCGGCACTTTCACATTTTGGACCAAATCCGATGATGTCCTTTAGTTATCTCGATACGGTACACTGAAAGGCATCAAAACAATCAATTGACTGTTACTATAAAAGTTATGTATTTCATTCGCTGACAAAATCTTCTGTAACTTTTGCTTCGTTCAGTTTATACAGGGTGTAAACTTAAATGCATTACATACCTACTTAAGGGGGTGCTTTAGAGTTTAGTTTAACAGCATTTACTATAGGACCAAAAATGATAAGGCGAAACAAATTCTGCTGTTCCCTACATTTGGATCGTAGCAAAGCAATTGACATTTTCTTTGCCAAACAACCAATTTTCTTCGCGGTTCAATATTGGTCCTATAGTAAAAGTTGTTTGATGGTCTGAAGCACCCCCTAAAGTCTGTAAGGCATTTAAGTTCACACCATGTATATTTTGGAGAAATGGCTTTAAATGATGATGTAAGTAAATCAACATAAAAGAAAAAACTTAAAAAGATAATGCTTGAATTTTTCGATGAAAACTTGTAAAGAATCATACCAGTCATATTTAGTGTCAATTTCAGTATCTTTAAGGCGTGTTCATGTTTCGGTGTTAAATTAAATTAAAAAATACATATAAGTAAATAAACAGGGTATCCCATGAACCGAAGTCAACCCAGCGGATGCTGATAGGTTAGGTCATGACTAAGCAGAATATCAAAATTTGACTTTAGTAAAAGTGTCTTAGTTTTCGAGATATTGACAGTTTTAACACAGATACTGCATAGAATATTAAATTTGTAGCCGTGGCACTCAAAATAGTGACTAAGGTAAAGAGTTTCACGAATTTCATAAAACTGTCCTTATCTCGAAAACTAAGAACCTTTTCCTAAAGTAAAATGTTGACAGATTGATTGATTAATTGACAGATTTTATTTTTAATTTTATTTTAGTATATTCTGGTTAGGCATGAACTAACCTATCAGCATTCACCGGGTTGACGTCGGTTTACGGGACACCCTGTATATTATATCGTACCCAAGTGTGAGAACTGTATTTGACTGCCATTTGATAAATAATGTAACAAAACTGTATTATAGTTATGAAATAAAAAAAAATAAAAAAAATAATAATTACATTATTTAATAAGAAAGCTACGATTGAAATGTGTAATTCAAGCGTAAAATGCCGGACAGTGGAAACTCTTAGCCGAGAACTTTTAATATTCTTTCCTTTCAAAGCTTTGTTTTATTTCTTTTGTTCTTTATAATGTCTCGTCTCGCTTGCCTGACGGCAGACTGAGGAGTTATAGTATAGAGTTTCTTTTCTAGTATAATGGAAGCAAAGTAGTACACTATTATTATGAACTAAGTGCTAGGCAGGAAGCTGGCATAGGTATTGTCTACTTACCTTGGAGGGCACACTGCCTGACAAGCGGTGAAACATGATAATACTCATTGGTGGTCGGTGATGATCGTTCTTCTTTCGTAAATTTCCGTCTATGTTTTCAACGTTACTCAGTCTCTTTCTAATCCAATGACAAAAATAAAAAAAAAGTTTTTATTTAATTTTTGTTCTGATAGAAAGGGACACAAAAACGTTGGAAATATAGACGTACGAAAGAAGGTCGAACATTACCGACCGCCATGGCCAACTTTCTTGTTTCCATGCTTGTAAGGAGGAGTGGCATCCTTTATGATTCTGAAATCCTTGATGCTAGGACAGTGATTAGTGACTTAGGTTGCCAGACGTTGACAATATTTCCTCGTACAAAAGCACGAAAAAATTTCGTACTTTGGCTATTAAACCTCGTAGATTCATCTAAAGTTTAAAAAAAACCTAAAAAAAAAATAAACAGAGAACTAGGAATATAATACAATTAAATATTAGACTTTTAAACAGTAAAAAAAATTCTTTTAATTAAAATGTATAGGTATTTTAAACCGGAAAAGAGCAGCTAATACAAGGAACGAATCGAAGTAAATATAGATATTATCTGTGATATACGTTTCTTCTGGATTTCCCGGCAAACTACAAACTAACCATAAACATCTGATAGTCTTTGATGGTTTAGAAAGGTATTCATTTATTCAACAAATAGTCGCCTGCAATAGATTATAATGTCATAATTTCCCTAAAAGTCAAAACCTCGTCCATATTTGTACTAGGCTGACATCATCCTCGTACTTCGCACGGGAGACCCCAAATCTCGTATTTGTACGAGGAACCTCGTACGTTTGACAACCCTGTGACGTACAATCGCTGTAATTAAAAACATTGACATTCGGTGCATAATAATTTTTTTGCTATTTCGATGTTAGCGCCATTGAGAAAGTTGTTCAGTTTGACGGTCCGGTCCGGACCCTATACAGGGTCCTTCTTAATATGCTGACACTTTTTAAAGGGATGATCAGACCGTCAAACTGAAGAACTTTCTCTATGGCACCAACATCGAAATCGCAAAAAAAGAATCTGCTTTTCAATCCAAAACCGCAAACCTACTCAAGCCAAATGTATGGGGCAGTTGATTTTGTTTTCGCTATTTTGATGTTGGTCCTATAGAGAAAGTTGTTCAGTTTGACGGTCCGATCATTCCCTTAAAAAAGTTTCAGCATATTAAGAAGGACCCTATATGTTTGTATGGACTACAACGCAAAACACCAATCACCTATTGCACAAGGCTTCGAAATACTGCAAAAAATGTTAGCTCTAATGAAGTGTTCTTCGGGACAATCTGGCCAAAGCTGACCAGCTAGACGTGACGTCACGTCCGCATCCGCCGGCAGGCCGTGCCGCAGCGCGCCAAATAACGGACATTTCGGCCTGTCCCCTGGAAATTATGGTATTGTTTCCGCTACAACATTTATGCTCTATATGACAACATATTGTTGACATTGCGCTAGTCTGCTTTACTGCATTCGTTATATTTATTGCAAGCTAACTGCTAATCTACGTTTCACTATGCAAATGTTGTTAATTTACGATGAAAAAATTAATGAGATTGTTAGTCAGGGTGCGAAAGATAACAAACCTAACAAAATGCAACAGAAATGCAACGCCAATGTTTTCACATTCGCTTAATCTATCTATCTATATCATCTATCTAAACTATTATAAAACTGTAACAGAAGTGTGTCTGTACATTGAAGATATTAACAAAAAAAGGTTACGATATGGTTTTTAGGTATCCCGGATTCCATATCACCAATTTTTGGATTTTTTGTCTGTCTGTATGTTTGTTTGTTTGATCGAGCATCACGCAAAAACTACTGAACCGATTTTGATGAAACTTATTTTGTTTGATAGCTTATGATCTGACTTAAAATCTGGTATATAATTTGTGCGGACGAAGTCGCGGGTTGACGCTAGTACTATTATAAAACTGTAACAGAAGTGTGTCTATACATTGAAGATATTAACAAAAAAACGGTTACGATATGGTTTTTAGGTATCCCGGATTCCATATAACCAATTTTTGGATTTTTTGTCTGTCTGTTTGTTTGTTTGATCGAGCATCACGCAAAAACTACTGAACCGATTTTGATGAAACTTTTTTTGTTTGATAGCTTATGATCTGACTTAAAATCTGTTATCTAATTTGTGCGGATGAAATCGCGGGTTAACTCTAGTTAACACTAAAAACTTTAATATTCTTTACAAAAAACAAAGAGGAGTAAACCTTCGTGAAGAAAAATTACACAAACATTTTGTACCTAGTCACGCAAAGTAATTTTTTCGCATAACGATTCAATTCAAAACATTTATGAATGAATAAAGTACAGTCAATCTATTGCTTATCTATTGCAAAGAGATATTTTTATACGTACACACGGCGACACATCAAGCTATACAAAACCAACATAAGCTGGCCGCGCGACGTTATACGTTACGCAACCTACGCGCGGCCAGCATTATGTTGGTTTTGTATAGCTTGATGTGTCGCCGTGTGTACATTTTTGTGTGAATTTTAAAGTCTGTTTTAGTATTCCACGATGTTTTTTTTAATATTGTTGGGAATATACCTTGCATTAAAAGATTTATTAATATTGGCATTAGGCATTGGCATTAGGTACCTATAATTATTGGCAATACCTTATCCACGGATAGAGTCACTCAGAGTTATTTTATTGGAATGACAGCGATAATATTATGCCCATGGAGTAAGTATATAGTATGTATATCTACTGCTTGTTATTGCGAAAATTTGTGTACCTACTTCGCCCTCTGGCTGCAAAGCCAACAGCGGCAGAAACAGTAGTGTAAGGGGAAAGATATCCAAGCAACCGTGTCCTAATGGCACCAAGGGGGTAGCCAAGGACCATGGCTTGGGGCAGCAGCGTTTCGAGTTGACCGAATCTAAGCTAAGTGTGATGCTAATACAGGGTGCTACAAAAAGGTTTGCCTTTCTAAAGGTTACTTCAGACCATCAAACAGAACAACTTTCAGTATGGAGCCAACGAAATATAAATCTGCCGTTCCATACAAAATTGCAATACCAACACGACTTAAAATTATAGTCTTTCTTAATATGCTGACGCTTTTTTAAGGGGATGATTAGACCATCAAACTGAACAACTTTCTGTGTGGGAACTTTCTGTGTAGAGGGTGAAATTGATATCATTAGCATCCTTTTAAACTAAGAGTCTACCCATCAAACTGAACAACTTTCACTATGGGAGCAAACCGATCGGAGCAACAAAAAAATCTGCTGTTCCATACTAAACTGCAATGCCTACACGACACAAATGTATGCAACAGCCGATTTTTTTATGATCCGATTGGTTTGCTCCAGTAGCAAAAGTTGTTCAGTATGATGGGTGGACTGCTCTTAGTTTAAAAGGATGCTAATGATATCAATTTCACCCTGTATATTTATCGAATAAGTTGTATAGTTTTGTAAGGAACAGCTTTTCTTTTTCGCTATTTCGATTTTGGTCCCATAGAGAAAGATGTTCAGTTTGATGATCATCCCCTTATCTGTAAAACTCTGTTTTAGGGGTACCTATTGATCTGTATTCTGTAATATGGGCAAGCGATTGCACCAGAGAGCTCAAAACATCCAAAAAATCAATCCAAATCAGTGCAGAAAACGTTCATGACAGATTGTAAAATATGAATGTGCGTCGTTTCCTTTACTAGACAACTGCTTTATCCCACGATTTATTATTTATTGCGATTTACCATGAGTGAAACCTACAACTAGGCTAGGTTATTGTTACAGGTCAAAGGCCTAAATATGTACTCTAAAATAAATTGATAGGCTTTTACAAAGTTCCAAGCAAGTTACTACACGCAAAATTGGTTTAATGGACCACATTTTTGTAACATTATTCCCAGTAATGGAATCTATATTTATCTATACTATTATAAAACTGTAACAGGAAGTTTGTCTGTACATTGAAGACATTAACAAAAAAACAAGTTACGATCTGGTTTTTAGGTGTCCCTGATTCCATTTCACCAATTTTTGGATTTTTTGTCTGTCTGTTTGTTTGTGTGTTTGTTTGTGTGTTTGTTTGTTTGTTTGAACGAGTATCACGCAAAAACTACTGAACCGATTTTGATGAAACTTTTTTTGTTTGATAGCTTATGATCTGACTTAAAATCTGGTATATAATTTGTGCGGACGAAGTCGCGGTTTAACGCTCGTAAATTATAAGATGGTGTGTTTTGTATGGGACAGCTGATTTTTTTTCGCGTTTCCTGAAGTAGGCTCCATAGTGAAAGTTGTTCAGTTTGGTGGTCTGAGTTCACCGTTTCAGTATTCGCTAGGCTGTCACTTACACCCTGTATTGCTGGGTACTGATAGCAGTCTCTCACAAAAATAAAATTAATAAATGTAATGTAGGAGGATATAGTAACAAGGATTGAAAAGGGAATGCTGAGATGGTTTGGTCATGTGGAAAGAATGAGTGATAGCAGACTGACGAATGAAATATATAAAGCGAGTGTGAATGGGACAGTCAAAAAAGGTCGCCCTAGACGTACGTATGCGGACCAAATTGGCAGCGTACTTAAGAGGGGTCAGATCAAATGTACCCGAAACCGACGAGCGTGTATGAAGCGACTTATGACTGTGGAAGAGGCGAAAAAGGTGTGTCAGGATCGTAGCCGATGGCGATCCGTTGTCTCTGCCTACCCCAATGGGACACAGGCGTGAGTATATGTATGTATGTATGTATAAATGTAATGGACATCTTATCTTATCACTGTGCACTGTATTTATTGTCTGTGTGAGAGAAAAAATAAAGTATTTTCAATTATTTTTGCATTTATCAATAGTTGAGGTAGCTAAAATCTTTTCTGGTTTTGTCAGTCAAAGTCAAATAATTTTTTTTTATGTTTGATAGGTAAAAATTTATTGCCTATATGAGTTCTTTTGGCATACCTTTCATCAACGTATCGAATGTAGCACAAAACAACGATGCTTTCCCTATCCTATTCAGAGTGGTCCAGACCAGATAATAAACTTTTTTTTAGATTGCCGAATTGGGGACCTACCAGGAAAAAAATCGGTTCCCACCCGATGACAAGGAAATATTTTATGTTTATCTGAGGAACATTAAATATTATTTTTTAATTTTTTCAATTATACCCACAATTTTTGAAATTTTTTGTGCCATGTGTTTTACTTTATTAACTGAACTTTCTCAATAACAAAAAAACAGTCCGATGGGTATCAGATTGATTGATTTTAAGTGCACTTAATTTAAAAAAAAAAAATTATCCGATTTTTTTCCTGGTGTGTGGTCCCCTGAGTACACATAAAAATCTGGTTTGGCCCACCCTGTATAGTGCAATAATATAGTAATAAAAAAAACAATGTAGGCAACTGCTTCAACACACCCACAGCTCTTTTTTTCAGCTTCCAGTTTTTCCCACATTTTAGGCAACTTCCTTTTCACCGCCTAACTACTTACATGATCTACATATACATATCATTATAGAATACTATAATATTAGAGTGATGGAGTCTGGAGGTCAGAATCGATATCCTTACCCTTTACTACAAAGATAACTCTTCTATATTGTATTTCTCATTGTTTGTTATGCTGTACTACAAATTGTTGTCTGGAAATACATTTTTTTTTTTATCTATGCTGTTGGTATCTAAAAAAAAATTTACCTTAGTTTTTCGATTTTTTTCTCATTCCAACTCGCCACTATACCCAGTAAACTAATTTACTTTATCCTACTACCCCCAAAACCAAATCCGTTTACTTTGTTATTCCTACTATGAAAAGCAATTTGAAACAATGCTGAACAAACCAAATAACGAAAATGAAATAACGGAACAACTCTGTATAAAGTTTGAAACCAAAAAAATAACTAAAGCTCAGTTCCGACTTGTACAAACATACTTGTGGCTCCAATTAGATCAAATGTGGATAACTGTAGAGCGTTACATACATTCTAAAGCTGGGTTTATACTAGTAGGTAAATGACAGTTTATCCTGGACTTTTTATAGGAACAGGATAATAGAGAAAGCTGTAAGACAAAATAGAAATGTAGGTTCATATTATTATATTTGATATTATTATTTATGTAAGTATATTTATTTATTATATTTATTTATTTGTATAGGTGTATCTTATATTATTTCTTATTTTATATGTATTCATTTTACTATCTCATAATTAAGTAGATTTTTATTTGTGTGCACACTGATTTTACCCAAACATATTAGTTTTCCTCTCACTCAACGGTTTGCTGGACGAAAAATCTTTTAGAGTTAAGCTCGCCTTTGTACATCACGACTTATTGTAATTTTTTTCATAATTATGTTTTTGTGTACAATAAAGAATCTATGAATCTATGAAATGTTTTAGCAAAGATCCGGACATCAAACAACACCCTAAAAAGGGTGCAGAATGGGAAACTTTTTAGGTTTAATCACTTTACAAAAGAAAACACGACAAAATTCGGTTTCATTATTGAGTAAAAGATGTACCTACCTAGTACTCTTGCTTAAAATTGTGGCCGTACGAAGCTCAGAACCATTCAAAATACAGCATCAACCCAAACGTATCTCGTAATAGAGGTGACTTGACTAATCCTATTAGACATCGTCTATAACTCGAATGCCCGCGCCTTATTGATTGTAGAATACATTTGGTCAAAAATCTCGTCACAAACTGCTGTTATTCACCTATTCCAATGTACCTAAGCTTAGAATCTGCTCTGGTTCAAACAAAAGCCGCAAACAAACCGTAATCGCATACAAAAGTTAGATTGTAGTTCCGAGCCTAAAGCCAGGCTTGAATGCTTTCAACAACAAATAGCATTCGGCTTTCAATAGAAACAGACGCAAACTGAATTGACACATTCTCAATAAATAACATATGTATGACTGACAGTTATAGCTTTTGAGCTTTAATTATTTCCCTGAACTAATAATTTTCCTGAACTGCACTTCAGTTCTCCACAGCTTGTTGGTGTTGTTCCAAGCGACGACACTCAACGTGGCATTTAATTCAAACAACAAGAGTTTACTCATCATTATGATGTCGAATAATGTACGTATTGTTCTCCAATTAGTTTCTGTTTACATATTAAGGCAGCGAAGAAGGTAACTTCAGTAGTTACAATATTTAGAAGTAAGTGGTTTTATGAAGTAAAAAGCGTATTTTAATTAGTAAGACAAAAATCATCATGCCCTGGATTCCCGACAACGCTCGGCGGCGTCCAAGTTGGCCCAGTAGGAAAGAGGCCAGAGGTTGCTCAAAACAGGAACGAGTGGAAGAGCAAGGGAGAGGCCTTTGCCCAGCAGTGGGATGAAATAGGCAAATAAAAAAAGGATAGATACAACGCTCCAACTATTTTTGACTTGAATTTTATTCACGCTATAAATCTAGCGAACAGGCTGATCTTTATTCTTTAGCAATAAATAACTTATCAAAGGTTTTATTTCAATTTCGAACTGGCTTGCAAATAGAAAGCTGTTTATTGAAAAAAAGAAAAAAAATGAACACTTTTATTGTTGTTCGTTGTTCGTCATTGATTTTGAAAAGTAATTGTATTTTTCACCCCTCCGGACGGAAAGCGTTAACTTTCGTCCCGCTGCGCTAAATGAAGTTGCCGCTTTACGCCTCTATCGAGGAGAAAAATAGTATGCTAACATGTTTGTTAACCTCGGCTTCGCCTCGGCCAGCAATTACATGAGATCTGAGCATACACTTAATGGATCTGAGACATATCTTACTTTCCTGCCCTCGGTATGTAATCTACTATTAATTTTCGCGCATTATTTGAGAAAAGTACTATATGAAGAAATAAGATAAAGATATAAAGAGAAAAGATAAAGAGAATGGAATCACTAGGTACGTTTTAAGAGACCGCACTGTCTAACTAGCTTCGAAATCCAAATTAGTATGAAGTAAGGGCATTCTACCCTTGAAGCCCATACATTCTAGGGCATTTCATACATCAGAGCTACGGCTTCTGGTTGTGGAAGAATGTATAATTTCTGTGAACCTCAGAAGTCACCTCCATAGACATGAGCTAGGTGCCTTCCTACACGTATTAAATATTTTTTCGCAAATGAAAAACCAACAAAGGTAAGGACATATCAGCTGGCAAGCTACCAGGAAGAATCTCAGGCAAAACGCTTTTTATTAATAATACATTATTTTATTTTATTACCCAGTTACAAAAGATAAATTTAATAATCAATATTAGTTTCCATTTTTAGTTCATAATGAACGTAACGTGTTTGAAAAAGGCAAAAATAGTTTTGTTTGGTAAAACACGCGATAGCAAAACTTTTAGCAAACTTTTGTCAATGTCTTTGATATCAAAATAAACAGTTACGTACCGAATATAGCAGGTAGATCTTAACTTTCTATCTCTGGTAAGTCTAGGCACGCATCTATGCTCAATCACAGCCCTAATAAATCCTGTGGCAGTACCTACTTAATATTTATAGAGTAGAGATTTGCAAAGGACACACAATGTTACTACCCCCAAAGTACCCAAAGTAGAATATTCAGAACTAGGCACTGTTTATTTCCATTGGTCCTAAGACTTAGGATATAAATGAAATCCACGCATTTAAATCTTTGCAGCTCTTCTTGGTTAAAAGATAGATCACAAACGAGTTTTAAGTATAAAAATTACCTCAAGAATTCTGGAATAGGTCAAAGAATCCTGGAAAGCACACTCTGATCGGAATTATTATTTATGCTCTTTAAATTCAAATTCTCAACAAAAACTAATCCCGCTATTTCAAATAAGCATTGAAGGTCCACTATCCCACTATCACTTAAAGGGGTTTTCCCAATTGGAATGATAGTTAAAGACATCTTCTACTTGTGTTGCAATCTTCTATCGAAGGTTGCCTATCATTAGGGTTTCGGACCCTGGAGACTACAGCCCAGTGGTGTTCATATCAAATCCCCTTTGAAGATTGGATTGGAGACTGAAAGGGAAAGGCCTTTGCCCAGTAGTTTAAGAAATACATAGTATAAAAATTAATATCTATGAAAGATGGGCAAAAGCAAGTATTAAATAAATAAAACAGACAACTCCAGTCGCCACAAATCCCCCTGTCAAAAATTTGAATCCAATTTAGTCGGAGCCCGAGTAATGAAGAGACAAAGAGAATGTTGAAACACTGTTGTCAGTTGTCTCATTAATCATTCCCTTTCGCAAATCCTTTTAGTCGCGCCGACCTTTCATAACTTAGGTGAAACGGAATAAGCGGATTAAATGTTACCCATGTATTTTGTTTACTCTCAGAACTACATTACGTAGTTACGTAGGACTCGTTAAGCAAATGCAGCATTGGGTTATATTATTATAAGGTCGCTTTTTCTCCAAGAGCTTACACATTTTATTTTTTTACGATAGCTATGGGCCAACATATTCATAGACTGGGTTCTAGGACTAGAGCCGGAAAAAGATAGAGAGATAACTTGGATGTATTGGCAGTTGATTGGGGAGTGGAAAAGAAGGGCCTTTGCACAGCAATAGGACACTGAACATAAAAAAGAAACAAAATAATTAATATCCTTTTAAGCCACACGACCTAGTAGTCAGGTATCGTAAAAGGTGACTAATTCTTTACAGGAATCTTCAACATCTTATTAGTTGTTCACTGCACATCGGTTAGAGTTGCTGCATCCGACCGGTTTCCTGTTACATCAGATTAAGGAGGAGAGAATGCGTCCGTTTTAGCTCATTAATTATACACTTATATCCTGCGTAACTGTAAAAGGGGCAAACTGCGTAATTGAGAGGGCTATGCTCGGAGTCTCCCTGCAAGATCTTAAATGAAATGAAGCGATTCGCAGAAGAACCAGAGTATCCGACATAGCCAACTAACGCCACTCGAAAACTCTTCTCTCCGAAGAGGTTTCGAGTGGCGACCGCGGACCAGAAAGCGCAGCGTGGATATAGGCAAGGTGGCCCGACGATCGGCGAAGGCGGCGGGAACCCGTTGGGTGAGGAGGCCTATGTCCAGCATTGGACGTCTATCTGTTGAAATATCAGATGATGAGGAACAGCCGCGAAGCTGTGCAAATTGTAGGACAATAGACTTGTTGACTTCGTGTTACATGTTAAATTCTGATTTCTTCTCAGTCTTGTCTCTTCTAAAAATATTTTATCCTCTATACTTTAAACACCTTTTTCTGGTTCGGGATGATCTCAAAGGTATCAAATTATCTCGTGTGTTAACAAATACCTATACCTATACTTAGTAAGTCCAACTAAGGTAGGTAACATGTGTCCCAGGTTGCGGTTGACCAAATTTCGGGATAGTTTGACCACAATAGCCTTTGATCCAGGTTGCAACGTGATTCCAGCTTGACTCAAGTATATTGTGTATATTTGTTGTATTGTATTATACAGGGTTTAAATTTATGTTACATTCTTTAAATTATGCTTCACACTATCAAACTGAACAACTTTCACTGCGGAGCCAACATCAAAATCTGTTGTTCCATAGAACGGCAACGGCTACTCGACCCAGAAGTAGGTATGGGACAGTTGATTTTTTTTTGTGAGATCGATGTTTGCTCTATTGTGCAAGTTGCTGATTGTCTGAAGCACACTTTATGTATCGCTTTTATGTTAACACCCTTTATAGTTGTCGTGTAGAAAAGTAATTGGAAATTGTTGGGTAGGTACGCAAACAAAATAATACTTAGAACGATATCAAACTTCTTATACAATTGGTGATCTAAAGAAAAGGAAAAAGATAAAAGGGAAATAAAAGATTACAAGCTGTTAATACATTTTGCATGATATTTGTAAATATAGCCCAGTCATTTTACGGTTTGAGCCGGGACTAATTAATAATAGATTTTTTTTCGGTACAGTATTTAAGAGCCAATTTGAGCTTAGAAATGTACCAAAATTAATAAAAAATCCCGTCAGCAACAGTTCCAAATTAAACATTTTGCGATTATCCTGTTATAAAAACCGGATGGTAAATTTTTTTTGCACGTGTTTAAAGGCATTACCATTATACATACTTTAAACATAGTGTAAATATTTTTGTCTACTTAGAAGGTTTTGAAAAATACATTCGTATTTTCTGATAAAAATCTCATTTTTAAAATTTCAATGCCTATTTTATTGCTCAAAAATTATTTATATTGTTAAATCTAATTCAAATGAGTGCATTGGTATTAGTATTATTAATTTAAAAGCCTTCTGGGACTCACAATTTTGATTTCTATGTTGCGTAGAGAATTTTTTTAAATGTTTTTCAGATAGTCTTTTTGTCACTAAATTGTGCCGCTTACAGTTTGAAAGTCCAATTAATAATTACTTCCCACCTCTCCTAACAAAACTCCGTAAAATGACTGGGCTAATAGTTGCATAAGGACTCAATTGTAACTATTATACTATCTTGTAACTACACCCGTTTCAGTGCAAATAAAACTTGTCTTATCTTAATTAGTTTGAAATTCGTCTCATCACAGAGTACTATAATTACTAGGTTTAATTTTTTTTTCGGGCATAGGCCCACGACATATTCCTCTGTAACTCCTGTAAGCCAGGATCAACAGCGACGACCTCGACGATTCACAATACTAGACAATGAAGTCCAGCGAGCCCGGGGGATGACTCTAATCTGCCTTGGAACCCGCAATGAATTAATCAAAGAAGATAGGAGGAGTAGGAAAAACAAATATCCGACTTCCCTCCATTGCAAACGGGAGACAGCAATAAGAAAAAAAACATGGCTATTAGAGAGCCAATTCCAGATATCATTTATGGCAGTGTTTTTGTTTGTGACCCTACCGCAAAAGCCACAATAGTAAGCAACAATAGGAACCTAACATTGTACTGAAACTATGACCTATTTTGCTTCCAATAATAAGTATGACAAAAACCTCTGAACGCACGGAAGTTATCCCTAGTTGCAACAAGATCCATAAGAGATACCAAAAAACGATTTTATTGAGTCAAACATAACCATGCTTAAGTAATAACTACAACTACTACGTTTCATTGTTTTATTCGATTTTCTATTAGCTATCAATGTGTATTGTATGTATCATACCCAGGAAGTACCCAGGTAGGTACCTAACTGCTCTTATGCTCTACTGAATGCAGTGCATGGAACAAACAAAATGTTGCAATTCAGGAATATGCTGGATAGATAGAGAGGCAGTACTTAAAATATCAAATGTCAAGTGCTGGCAAATGTGTGGAACATAATTTTTATTGATGATACCAGAAAATGCGTCTAAGTTTATAATATTGATCTTGCTTGTTGTATTCTACCGATGCCATCGAGGGTTATGTATTGACTTTGGTTGCTTTATGGACCACTACATTGTTCGATTCTTATTTTAGACAAGTTTTTTTCAAGTAGTTTCTTTGTTGAACCGCATTGTCCCGATATCATCGTTGATACGTATTGTTATTGTTGCTTTTGGGTTTTTTTTTCTATAAAAACAATAGAGGAATTACGCGCCATGATAAAAAAGTTCATCGATTATTTTATCTTTAGTTTTATGATTTAAAAAAACAACTATGTTGATTATTCCAAATTCAGGTCTTATACCGTATATAAAATTTTACACAAAAAATTTCTGTGTTATTCAATTACTCTTAGCATTAAAATTTACTTTAATATTATTCAGATTACATATCGGCATGCTACCTATAAAATACTTTGCATTGCACATTTGACGGTATGGGTAGGTATTGTATATCATTGACTGATACTAGAGTTACGTAAGATCTAGAGTAGGGATATGGCGTATTGTCTGGTCTGACTTACTGCACGATTTCTTCTCAATCTTGTCTCTTCTAAAAATATTTTATCCTCAATACTTTAAACACCTTTTTCTAGTTGGTCTATGTACTACGTAGCCTTTTGTTTTTGTTTCACCAATATGCTGTTATAGCGACCTTCTAATACATCAAATCGTTGCAAAGCTTTAATGATTAAAAACGAGGTTACAACGAACAAGCAATTTGTTCAATGATTTCGCCGTAGCACGTCACGCGAGCCCTGCATTTTGCCACATTAAAGGGAAGTCCATTGGTATTTTCACATTGGCATTTATGAAGGTTAAACTTCGGCCTTAAAACTTACCTTATCAAAACAAACAGCAATCTTATAACAGTCAATCGTACATACAACTATGAGGGAAGACACTACGGGCAGCTAATTCTCTTCAACTCACACGTGTTCACATGAATCTTTACAGCGGGGGTAAATTGACTTGTTATGACGTCACACACGTAATATTTACACTTTGGGAGGCATCTTTTTATTGATGATTAGGGTTTTGGGGGTGCGCACAGGGCGTGAGGGGGGGACGGCAGGCGAGCGCGCTAGCCGGCGCGCCGCCACACTTTGACTGAAACGCGCTTGGAAAGCAATTTTTGCGCAAGCGTAGTAAAACACAGGATCGGCCGAAATTCACCTAGAATCCTACTTGTCGGAACGGCATAACCGCTCCAGGATTCTCCTTGGAAAAGAGACTTTAGCCTCTGCAGTTAAAGATCTCTTTTCAGTTGGTGATAGGTAAACGGTTGCGTGGTTTCTAGGGGAAGATAGCGCGTGCCGCACTGCACACGATGGTAATTAAATATGTGTTTGACAATACAGTTACTGTGCTCCGGTGGCTGTGCTCTGAAACTGATGACGTCAATGTACCAAAGACTACGGTTACACGGAGGTGGTGCCGTTTGATAAAGTAATTAAGGTCTCGGCGACACGCGATGTTGAGAGTTTGGAATGGTTTGGATGAGTTTACATTCATAAATAAATGTTAAATAATATTGTGTTTGTTAAGTTCTTTGTTCCGCTGTCTGTCTAACCAAGTCATCTGTCGAAAGATAGCTCATCTTATAACAATATGAGCGAGCATACTTTTGCCTTGCAATAGATAGGGGCGTCGGCTCATAAGATAAAGATAAATATTCTTTATTTGCACACCAAAATAAACAAAAAAAAACAACAACAATGTGAACAAGAAGGGTACAAAAGGTGGCCTTATCACTAAAAGTGATTTCTTCCAGACAACCAGTGGATGGAAGAAGTCTTACATGAGATAAATGCTATGGCGGTGTACTAGTTGATACATAATATTATAATGAGGGATTTTCCAGAAGAAAAAAAAAGTTAGTTCCTAATTTCTCAATAGATGGCGCTGACCAGAGAAGGGTCCAATAGGTATGCGCAAATATATTAATTAATATTAATAATAAAAATACACAGTACAAGTTATTAAAAATCTGTGTTATTGACCCGGTTGGTGTAATGATTGCCACGCCGCCGGCCGGACGGCCAATCCAGGGTCCTAGTTTCGAGTCCCAGTTCGGTCATGGATGTTATATGTTTTTGCCGTTGTTGAATGGTTCCCATAACAAAAAGCCTAAGGCTTACTTGGAAGCATTACAAAGTATGTGTCTGTGAGCGTTATTTATTATTTATTTATTGTCAGTCAAAAACTAGTCTGCATTAGCTTCGTTTCGTATCCATTTTGAATAAAGGAGCAATATTTAAATTGGTCACTTCTCTTTTCAATATAAAGAATATTGAAATACCTTTGCTAATAAAGAGCAAAAATTTTCGTCTAGGGCTTTGCTTTTCATTCACGAAATCTGACGTACGATTTAAATATTTCCCGTTTATTTTTATTGAAATTATCAGTTTCTCTTAGGTTTTTGTAGTTTGTTATAGTTTCTCGTTTATTGTTCGTATATTCAAAACGGATACGTAGCTCATACAGCCACGTCAGATACTCGATTCGTTATTGACGGACAATAACACCGAGATTGCTAAATAATAAACAAATAACAATAATAAAGGGTTTGTACTGTGTATTTTTACTATTAATATTAATTAATATATTTGCTCATACCTATTGGACCCCTCTCTGGCCAACGCCATCTATCGAGAAATTAGGAACTAACTTTTTTATTTTTTTTTGCCTTTGAAAAATCCCTCATTAACACAAAGTATAAATCTATATATACTATTATAAAACTGTAACAGGAAGTTTGTCTGTACATTGAAGATATTAACAAAAAAAAAGTTACGATATGGTTTTTAGGTGTCCCTGATTCCATATTAGCAATTTTTTGATTATTTGTCTGTCTGTTTGTTTGGGTGTTTGTTTGTTTGAACGAGTATCACGCAAAAACTACTGAACCGATTTTGATGAAACTTTTTTTGTTTGATAGCTTATGATCTGACTTAAAATCTGGTATAATTTGTGCGGACGAAGTCGCGGGTTGACGCTCGTAAATACATAAATACATACATACTCAGTATAACAAAATAATAAGCATAGTATAGCACAGCTAGCTCATAGCTAGTTTAGTTAGTCTTCCAGCTAAAAAAATATTTTTGATGACTTTAGTATTATTTCAGGTTTTTCGGATGGAATAAGTCGAAATGTTGGATGGACCAAAAATTTATGATGTGCTTTAAAATGTTTAGGTCTAATGTTGTTGTCCTCACTGAGGACACTCCTCAGTTTTGGGGTACCTAGTACCTACATGAAGAGACTGATTGATGTCAAGAAAGCCAGATCAGGATCGTGTATAGCAGGTAGCGTTCTATTGTCTCTGCCTACCCCAATGGAAAACAGAGAGATAATATGCATGGAATAGTATTTTAGGTAAGTTTGCTAACTTTTTCTATGCTTCCTCTTCTTAGTTTCTTTTTATGTAAGTTATCTGAATCCAAAACTTACTAAACACAGTTTACTAAATTGAGAAAAAACATTATAACAAATTTCAGCAAAGAAAGATTCCATTCGCCAGCATTTCGGCAGTGTACGTTTTTCAGGAGTCTATAAAAGTGTTGTTTGCATACGCTGCAGCGGTCAGCGCTCTTGAACCGTAGTGATGCTGAATCGGGAAAGAGCCGAAATAGGCTCCGCTTGAATTGAAACGTATGCAAATATAACTGTGCTGGGGTGAATTTAGCTTTCATCTACGTAGCGCTGTTGAAGTTTTAATCTATACTATTATAAAACTGTAACAGGAAGTTTGTCTGTACATTGAAGATATAAAAAAAAAAAAGTTACGATATGGTTTTTAGGTGTCTCTGATTACATTTCACCAATTTTTGGATTTTTTGTCTGTCTGTTTGTTTGTGTGTTTGTTTGTTTGTCTGTTTGTTTGAACGAGTATCACGCAAAAACTACTGAACCGATTTTGATGAAACTTTTTTTGTTTGATAGCTTATCTGACTTAAAATTTGGTATATAATTTGTGCGGACGAAGTCGCGGGTTAACGCTCGTACATAATAAGTTTACCAATTGATCTATTTGGTGCTACTTTGTGGTGCTACCTACTCGTACTTGCCAATTGATACTAGGAGTTTCTCGAGTTAGGTAGGCTACTTTGTAAGTATTTTCCATAATTATTATCATCTAATTGCTAAATAAATAGTAGAACTGCCAAAATACTATTATCTACAGGGTGAAATTGATATCATTAGCATCCTTTTAAAGTAAGAGTCTACCCATCGAACTGAACAACTTTTACTATGGGGGTAAACCGATCGGACCAAAAAGAAATTCTGTTGTTGCATACATTTGTGTCGCGAACTCGCGCGTCGACAGTGCAGTTTAGTATGGAACAGCAGATTTCTTTTTGCTCTGATCGGTTTGCTCACATAGTAAAAGTTGTTCAGTTTGATGGGTAGACTCTTAGTTTAAAAGGATGCTAATGATATCAATTTCACCCAACTACTTTGGGAAATCAATTTTACTCAGCCGCACTCCAGAAGTGCGATCAGTAAAAAGATACAGTAGGTAGTAGTAGGTTAGTAGGTGCTTATCTCCATACATTTTCAACTGCTGAGTTCAACGTATGAGATTTGAGTGACAATGTCCAAGATATTTATTTATTTACTTTGACTGCAACTGTGCGTTGGATGAACTCTTAGGTCATACATAAAACATGAAACATGTCCACGCATGGAACAGTTGCAGTTGTATCTAAATCCAGATAACATGAGGAAATGACCCAGATGTTATAGCTCGCAACGAAGGTAGTAAAGCTGCATTACTCTATCGGGAAAATATTAAAATAGGTTCTATTTCTATCTACTATATCTGTCGAACATAACAATAAATGTGGTAAATAGGTAAGTAGTGATTCTTGTTTTAGTTCAGAATAAGTAGGTATGGACCACGGCTGGATTATTTTTAGGGGGGTGCATCTGGCTAGATCCATACATAAAGCAAGGAAGGATCCAGGAATTTGTAATGGCAATAGGAGCCAGGAGTCTGGAGATTAAATTTCAGTATCTACTATTTTTCCAGAAAATTTAGCACAAGTAGGTAGGTATTAGTCACTGCAACCATAAATAAATATGAAAAACTATAGTAAACGAATGAAACAGATGAATTAACGAATAAACCAAACAAAAAGATTTTTTTTGGTCTATAAATCTTTGCCAAATAAAATCTAGGAAAATTCTAAATGTCATCTTGTAGTGAGCGCTTTGTTTCAATAAACGGTACCGATATTTCGCGCTTGACTAACAACCTTCGATAGCTCAGTTGGTAGAGCGGTGGACTGTAGAGGAAAATCGACACTGTCATCCATAGGTCGCTGGTTCAAATCCGGCTCGAAGGAGCACACCTCTTTTTTTGTTTTTTTTATTTTATTTTAATAACTAACATTTTTGAGCGACGCAAAATGTTTAAATTCTTTTTGATCAATTATTACTTATATACATATATATATATTAGTATTAGTATTGTATTATTTCATTAGAGTTAAGTAACAAAATAGATACTTTAGATAACATTTATTTCACAAAGTCATAATCTCATAATAAATCAATGATCTTATTAAAACTAAAACTTTGAGTCAATTAAAGTTTTTTGTAAGTAGGTAGGTACGTAGTTTATTTATGTGTTATGTCTAATATAAATATAACTCATTATAACTATCTAGAATTCTAGAGTGACATAAATCATAATCATATCATTTATTGCGTTATGTGGTTACATAAGATCTTATACTTAAATATGGTACAGCATACACATACCCTGAAAGGACACAGCAATATCCTAAAAATTAATAAAAAACAACACATAAAATCTAAAAACAAAAAATCTTAATAATCAAATAAAAAGTATAGGTACCTACTTAACATTTTTTTCCTGAAGTTAATAGTTGTGTTTATAGAAACATAGTCATTGAAAACTTTGAACTTTTTTGTATTTTTTAGTACATATAAATACTTAAATTTTAAAAACGATTCATTAGCATTGAGTTAGCGTACGCTTGAATAATGTTATATCTTTTTTTCTTGTTATTTAAAGAAGAATCGAAAAAAAAGTCGCTGCGGACAGGATTCGAACCTGTGCGGGTAGAACCCAATGGATTTCAAGTCCATCTCCTTAACCACTCGGACACCGCAGCTGATAGAAGGGGTGGCGAAATAACGAGTCGCCTTCGATAGCATCTTTTGTCATTATTTTGTTAGTGTTGTGCCTGTGTTGATTTGTATTATTTAATCTGTGCTTGTGTTGTGCGTTGAAGAGATTACTTTTTTGGTCTTCGCACAAAAAAAAATCGTTGATATTATCATTATTACTATTTTTTTGTAAGTAATTATATATTTGTTGCGGCGGCGTTCCATGTGCATTGAGCCTCCATACATTATTGTAGCATAGGCTTTTTCTAGCGATCTCGCTGTATCAAGCAAATTATATCTCAGCATAATTAAGTATGTAATACGTGTATGTAAACGATTAATAAGTAAATGTAAAAGTGGTATACGAAGTAAAAAAAAATTATTAGGTAGAAGTTGTACGGAGAGTTATTATAGTACTCTGTGGTTATTATTTTTTATTTCAATACAAAAATTAACAATTTAATTAAACCTAGTGCCATCTACAGTTCGCGATAAAGACCTGTTTCTTGTTCCAGCTCGCTCTTGTTCGCAATTAAGTATACCAATACTACTCGACACTAGATGTCGCTATTAATATTAGTATTCCTATTCAATACTAGATATCGCTACTCGTATTTATATTCGCAGTAAAAATTCCAGATTCATGTAAGAAAATTAAAGTGAAATAAAATTTTATTTTAAAAAAGTGGTTTGGCTTTGTTCTAAAACTTAGATAGTTTTTGTTAATAATAATAATGTTATAAAATAAAAATAAATAAAATAATAATTATAACAAAATAAATTAGTATTTGCACCTAAGTACCTACTTATCAAGCAATTTAGATTTTTTTTTTGCTCCGTTTGCTCCCGTAGTAAAAGTTGTTCAGTTTGCCATGAGATTCTGGAGTGCGATTTTTGAAAGTCATTCGTTGAACTCAGCGATTATTAACGCACTCCTGCAGTATGATTTTTGAATGTCAAATCAGCAGTAGAACGATGCATATCTCCATAGTAATATTGACATTTTCAACTGCTGAGTTCAATAAATGAGTTTCAAAAATCGCACCCCTGTTGGTTGGCTTGGCATACTAACATTAGTGTAAGGACATTATTCTAATAAAAGTATGTAGGTAGGTCACCTACCTAAACTCTGATATAACCTAATTAGGCGATCAATTTTGACGTAACTTGTGAGTAAGAATTACTTACTTCGACTTAACTTTGACGTAATTAAGAATGGAATCATTCATAACGTCTAATTATGAATTTGAGTTTAGGTTAGGTACCTGGGTACCCAACAAAGTTGTGATCTTATTAATTGTGTACCTACCTACCTACTAACGTACTAACATTAGGTATCTAAGTACAATAGGTACTCTACCTACATTCTTTTAATCAGGAAATTCAGTCTGGCCTTCATGGAAAGCGGTTTTATATTGTATCAACAAGACAGTTCACAAAAAGGTGTCTATTTGTTCACTAAATCGTTTTCATTATTTCGGTAAACAGATGAAGTTAATAAAAAGTAAGTAGGTACCTACCGGTAAATGAACGAATAATTCGACGTTGGTACGTAGGTAGGTACTGTCGAAGGTCTACCAGAAACTTATGCCATAAAAAATAAAAATAAAGATTTCCACATGGTAATGTCAAACTGTCATCTATCTAATCAAAGTATGCGTTTATTTTTTACAAACTGCGACTTTTTGCAGCTATAAAAACGCTCGTTTGTCAAACCCCGGGGGGGTCAGTCGCGATATCTGCCCACTCCTTTTCCTTCTGGCGCCTATAGACGCCACCGGCACATCGCTGGCCGGTTCTTACCGATCTCCACTACCCAATCGTAGTCCGCGTAGTCCCAGCAACGCCCATTGCCGAGGTCCGTAACCCTTACAGGGGTGCCCCTTCACTGGTTCGGTAGACCATAGACCTAACAGGGCGCTTCGCCGTCAGGAATAAGCAGTAGCTGCTCCCGGAGTAATGCTGTATTGGTCAAATCGAAAAAAAAAACGTTTGTCAATCGCGTGACTGCATCTCTTCTCTAGACTAGCAAATTAGCAATAGCAATTAGCAGGCGCAGGCGTATGTATCGATTTAACAGCGTAATTGAAGTGATGCACACGCACGTTTGTACCGATGCAGACGCACGTGTGCATTGCGATAAAGGCTGTCGACGAATGACTGACCAAATATTACGGACGTTTTGCGTCGTGGCTGTATCGCGTTCCACCTACCCCAGTGTTGCTTACTCTAAAATTTTATTTCCTTATTTGCCACAGATTCTGGTAGACCTTATTAGACACCGTAGGCCTAGCATGCCACCTCTAAGAAAACGATAAAAACCTTGATGTGACTCCATCTTTGTTTCTTTACGTAGCCAAAAAAGGTGCGCATGAGGTTTTTCTCCTTTTGTCGCTTTGGCCGGGAAATAACACTACTACGGGTACCAATTACACTTTACTGTCTCGAAATTTCAGCAAACTAATATTTCAGTAATAATAATTAAAAAAAAAGAATTAAAAACAAAGAACTATAATAAAATTATTATTATAGTTCTTTTTTTAACTTTTTTTTAAACACATCATCAACGTCAATAGATATTAAAACGGTTGCCAAGATAAATCCTTTAACGGTTTTTAACTCTGCAGTTTGTAGGCAGCACTATGTTTGTAATAAAATAAAATAAAATAAAATCAGTAAACATAAAGTTTACCACGTCTCTGTTAAGGAAAACAAACGAACTGACATAAAAACAAAAGCGTATAGGTAGGAATAGGTCGTAAAACAAGCATTAGAGACCGCTTACTAAGTGTAAACAGTACATTCGTTCATAAAAATGGTTACGAAATAGAATAAAATTAATAAAATTCTTTCCAGACTCAAATACCAGAATTTGTTTAGTAAAATAATGTTGCAAAACTTTTTTACTTTACTAATTAACTAGGTACTAACAACTTTAACCCCCAAAAAGTGAGTGTTTTAAAAAATCACCAGTTATTTCCCTACTAAATGTATAGGAATAAAATTTAGCATTTTCTGTGAGTTCTAATACCTTGACCTCGGTCGACCCCATATATAGAGACTTAAGTTCATTATCAACCGAATAGGATAAAAATATACTCCAAAAGTTAGGCTTAGTCTCCTAAGTACGCTTTCTTGTAGGTATAATGCTTCTGGTTGCTGCCCTGTAAGCCACCCATCTTAACCATTACATTCTTAACTTTCCACCCTGTTTGATGCTCGTTTGAAAAGAGTCTTCTGTTTCCCTTTTATCCATGACTGTACTTTAATGCAAGTTGTTAACTCAAGTTTTTTAAGGATCACATTAGGATAGTGGTTCCGTTCAGTGCAGTCGAGCATTTTATGGTTATTCGATGTTATTTAGTTCTTGGCAGTCTTCAAAAGGATAGTAAAACAGGTGTCTTGGATGATGAAAGATAGCTATGTTATTTGACATATTACGTTCAAAATACACAACACAACTAAATGCTAATGGTTTAATGAACTAAAAGGTAATATTTTGTTTAGAAACAGGAGTGCGATTTTTGAAACTCATTCGCTGAGCTCAGCAGTTGAAAATGTCAAAATTACTATGGATGGATTTGATATTCAAAAATCATACTCCAGGAGTGCGATTTTTGAAAGTCAAATCAGCAGTAGAAAGATGTGTATCTCCATATTCTCCATTTTCAACTGTTGAGTTCAACGTATGAGATTCAAAAATCGCACTCCAGCCTAGCTAGCATGCCACCCCCGAGAAAACGACAAAACTCGAGATGTGCCTCCATCTTTATTATTTTACGTAGGCCAGAAAGAGCGCGCATGACGTTTTTCTCGTTTAAACACTTTGTCGTGGGTGGCATGCTAGCTAGGCAGGTACCCATTGCTGTTGTAATTTTTAACATTATGCCTATATTTATCGGTATAGTATATTGTTCACACTTTTTTAAGGGGATGATCGGACCGTCAAACTAAGTAACATTCTCTGCTATGGCGTCTATGGCATCAATATCGAAATCGCAAAAAAAAATCACTCGATCCATACTAAACTGCGAACCTACTCGAGCGAAAATATGTATAGGACAGCAGATTTTTTTTCGATATTTCGATGTTGGTCCCGTAGTCAAAGTAGTTCAGGTTGATGGTCTGATCATCCTCTTAAACAACTGTGAGCATCACAAATCACAAAAACTAAAGGGAGATGTGAAAAGGGGGCGGGGCCAGTGTCGCTGCAATATGCGCAAAAACGGAACACATTGCTCGCGACAGTAATGATTCAATATATTATGAGGCTGAAAGCCAGTCGAGATATTATGTGTAACTAGTTTACAATGCTTGCGTAGTACTAAAGATTATTCGAACGTTGAGTTCTGATACCGCAATGGATAATGAACACATTCAAGCTAACAAAATACTTTCTATCGCGTGGTACTAATGGTAATGCGACACTAGGTTTCGTACTCAGCGCGTTGGTTGGCATCTCTCTAGATCTCTATGGTCAGCATATTAAGTTGGACCCTTTATGTATCTAAACAATACAAAAGATGAACTGAAAACTCAAAACATCCATGATCCAGTCCAGTCAGTCCAGTGGATGTTCTTAGGTTTCAGAATATCTCTGACTACCCCCTTGGGGAATATAGTCGTGAGCATAAGTTATGCTGCAATAGATCGGATATAAAAATATTACCTACACATGAAAGCAACAAATATGTATGGCTTTGGTGACTTGGCTAGGTAGGTACTCACAACACTAATGGGAAGACTCTTTTGTTATTGGCAATTTCAGCCAGTATAATATAGATTAGGCGAGTATATGAATTTATTTGAATTATATTATTATTATTTATTTAATTTTTTTTTGTTTTTTTTTTTTATTATTATTTGAAATTATATGAAAGCACTACTCAAGCAAAAATGAATTCGTGGTTGCAAAGGCATTGCAGTTTAGTACGGAACAGCTGTTTTTTTTTGCGATTTCAGGTTTGCTCCCATAGTAAAAGTTGTTCAGTTTGATGGTCTGGATTTTTTCCCTGATAGTTTCCAAACGTGAAAAAAAAGTCATCCGGTAAATCTAGGTATCGGCCGGTATATTTTTTCTCGAGTTTCTTGGCGCCACTGTTATCATATTCAATTTGGAAACGTCCAGTCGATGTTTGCGGAGGATAGCGATAATTCATCACGTTGGATAGTAATATTTGATCAGTTAAATGAAAATATGTGTTTTTAAATAGTTTGTCTAATTCCATATCAATATCAGTAAGCTTAGATATCTGTCTAAGTCTATTGTTATTCAGTAGAGTGTTGGCATAGAATAACTAATATATTCTTATGGTGTTGGTTACGCGTGGCGTGGTGGAGGTGGACTACTGTAACGCCCTCACACTTTGACTATGAGGGTAGGTCTGTGACCTTATAGTAATTAAAGTTCAGCTTAATACTATAATATCGAAATAACGAAAAACAGAAGCCTGTCCCATACATTCCGGCCGCAGTAGGTTTGCAGTTTTGTATGGAATAGCAGATTCTTGGTTCGCGGTTTCGACGGTCGTCCTCTATCGAAAATTGTTCAGTTTGGACCGGTTTTTTTGCTGGGCAAAGGTCTCCCCCAAACCCTTCCATGTCTCTCTTGGATCTGATCATCCCTTTAAAATAGTTTCAGCAAATTTTTCTAGTCTATACAAAGAGTTTGTCATTTCGGCTTTTTCTTGACTCTCCTCGTAGCTCGAAGCCAACAAGAGTTCTGATCAGCTCACTGACCTGTGTTGGTTAGACTTAAATTGGCTTCAACAAGCACCGACCATTAAAAACTCGGGTTTTGGGAACCTGATCGACTTTTCGTCTCTAAGTATCAGCACTATTGGTAGGTACCATTATTATTATTTGGTGTTAAGGGCTTGGTCGATGACCAATAGCTACTGCGACCTGGACAGATCTATTGTAGCTGTCACCCTAGACCAAAAGGTCATTTCCTAGGCCCACGGACTTCATGAACCGTGTTATGCTTTTAGAAAGAAAGAAAGAAAGAAAAAGAAAGAAAAATCTTTATTCACCGTTAAAGGCACACACACGAAACAACAGAGTAGGAGGAGGGGAGGTCAGTAAATGTTATTATGTATCCACCTAGATGGCGACTCCTGCTGTGAATGAGCACTTCGCATTCGCAGAGGAGGTGTATGGGCGTTTCCTCTGCTTCACAGTAGAATCTGAAAGTGGGTGAATCTACAAGCCCCATTCTGTGTAGGTGTTTGCTTAATTTGCAGTGTCCTGTTAAGGCTAAGTGCCTTAAGTCTTTGCGGTTTGAATGGATGGCATCCTAGGTATGTCTGTTTGAGAAGCCGGTCACAAATTCTTTTGCATGCCTCGGTCCTGGTGTATCCGACCAGAGCTCACGGCTCCGGCTTTGGTTCACGGGCCATTCCTTTAGCACACGTCTAGAGGTGTTGCGAGAGATGCCGCAGTAAGGCTCGGGGCCTATGGCGTGGCGTCCTCTTCCGCCCCTCTTCGTGCCAGCTCGTCAGCAGCCTCATTTCCATCAATACCGAAGTGTCCAGGCACCCAGCCTAGGGTGACAGAGTTTGTCAATCCTAGCCGGTTAAGTGCTCGGACACAGGTTGGTACCAACACAATTTGTTTTTTTTCGCTAGTCTGTTGAAGTGTGTTTACTTACGCGACGCGTGCGCACTGCCATCACGTCAGCAGACATTTCTCTGAAGCTCTTTGTTGTCGTCAATGATAGGATGACGATCGGATATCTGTAGTTCAACTGAAACAAAATACAAAGACCCGCGAATTAAACAATTTTCATATTTATGTTGTTGGGATAAGGGTTAAGTAAGGGGCTGGCAAGACTGTATCTGCAATTTGATTCCATTGATATCTAAAACGATTTAACCACTTCTAGGTTGATATTGACGCACCAGTAGATGCACTTATGTTTGTATAGTTTGTAGGCTAGAACTGGGCGTAAAGAGATGCTTAAAAATCCAAATTAATAGCTCATCATCATCATCGGCTTTTCCATCCACAGGGTGTAAAATTAAATGGGACACTTACTTAAAGGGGTGCTTCAGACTTTCTTTATGGGACCAATATCAAAATCGCGAAAAAAATCTGCTTTCCCATACATTTCAGTCTAGTTATGTTTACAGTTTTGTATGGGACAGCGGATTTTTTTTTCGCGATTTCAGTGTTCGTCCCATAGTAAAAGTTGTTCTATTTGATGGTCTGAAGCACCCCTTTAATTTTGTCCCAATTTATTTTACACCCTGTATAATCGATGATGCAAGCTGCGTCTTGGCGGCACTTACGCTCGTTTCGTGACTTAAAAAGTATGAAACGAAAGCGACAGGTAGCGGCAAGTAAAATAAGAGGTAAAATACTCAATACAATAAATAATTTACCTGTATAGTGATTATATTTAACAATACTTAGTTTCGATTTAGGGAATTTAGAGTTTGTTTTGGAAGTCGATGTCTCGTCCTTTAGTAACGTCAAAGTCAAATGCAGGTGGGAATACTAATGTAAGTACGTCACTGCAGGTGCTAATCCTGCGTGGTACCTACAGTGCAAACCTTAAATTTAAGATGCTTTAACTAAAATGCAATGCGCTATAATACATACATTCATAGAAAATGGCGCTAAATTGTGCCACTGCACAGTTGTCCCGCCCGTTGTCATTGCTTGACGCGGATTGTTGAAAGAATACCCAATTGGGACTTTTTCGAGTCTTCACTTTTCGCTAGCTTTTAACAGTAGGTGGTATGGTTGGTATGTTAGTATGGTATGGTAGCTGTATATTATCTGGAATGTCAAACTGAGCACAAGTTTATCAACGTGTCTTTTTCTCCAATACTTATTTCGTCCCTGATTTCCAGTCTTCTTTTCGTGTAGGCATCTATTGTACCTTCAACCATCTGCTTCCAATATCTTGCTACCTCTGTCGCGCTAGTGGGTGCCCTCATAAGGGTCATCCTCTCCACATCGTAGGCCTACTCTGATAATGTGCTGTGCATGATCTGATCACCGCTGTTGATCCTGTTTGTACAGAATTTAAATTTTAGATCATAAATTCAGAACTAGTTGCACAATCTCATGCATGTTAAAATCTTGGAAAATTGTTGTCTGAATTCACATGTTTACTGTCTGGGAGATGGAGCAAAACTAAGACCGAGATGCCCTTGAAGGGGTAGGTATCTTTCTGGGTTTGAATCCAGATTTTTGTTTGAGGGCTTTTGAATCTGAAATTTTTGAGAGTTCTCTAGTGACAACCACTTACTGGAAGGCGCAGCGTGGAATTAGGCCCCCACAAGCATGATGGACCGAAGGCTTAGTGAAGGTGGCGGAAAGGGCGGAAACCTTTTAGATTAGGTCGTATGATGATCCTTAGGCCTATTTTCAGCAGAGGACATCTATCGGCTGAGATGATGAAAGCTGTAAGAGCCAACTATTCTAACTTGAAAAATCTTCCATCGATTAAGTACAAAACTAGAGACTAAACATATACACGTGACGGATTGTGGTTGAAACAATATCTCTTAATACGATCCGTCAGTTGACCGCAATGTTACAAGCGGTTACTTGGTCACGAGGCTGCCCCTGCGCAGGTGCATCAAAATGGATCACTCGGGAGCGAGTCGGGGCGGAGCGGAGGTTATGACGTAAAAAGTTTATTTTTAATGTCAAGTTTCTGGCATACCTAGCATGCCAAGCCAAGGATTGTTGAAGTCAAAGGGTGTATTAGAGTAAACAGTTATTTTAAAGGTTTAAAAGGTCGCATCTAGAATGTAGTGGTGATCTGTTTTAAGTGTGCGTATAAAAACGAAAATATCATAGGTACGTGAAGTACTTAAGCTAGGATCGATGAATATGGAGCATCTACTGAAATAATACTATCAACGAGACATGAGCGATGACCTTGAATGTGCAGAAGGAGGCGGCCGATGCGCGAACGCCATTGGCATAGTCGCCTTTTACGTTATCATCAACCAGAAGTGATATCGTGAGATTCAAAATCGTTGTTGAACACTAATTCGAAAACTAATTCAAAATCGTTGTTGAAACCTAACCTATAATCTCCACTCCGAAGCGATTTTGACGTTTTCTACTGCTGATTAGAACGTGTAACTAACACAGGAAGCTGGCATAGGTATTGTGACTACCACTTTCCCCCATCGCCATGATAAGTTTATAAAAAAGTGGCCAAATTATACCTACCTCAAAACTTTTCTTTTACTTTATGTCATTTCTTGTGCCATTTCTTTTTGTTTTGCCGCCTGTTACCTACCACTCTTTTTACCTTACATAATCCGTCATAGATATGACCGCACGTTTTAAAATGCTTATAAATGAATGTCTGTACACATACCTAAGATTCTCCTATAAAACCATTAAAAACGCACATCCGATCAACAATTAGCGAGATTAGCATGTCATGTAAGCACGAGACTGTCACGTATGAACGAGCTCAGAATCGGAAAGTATTAAATACTTCCATGGAACATGCGCGCGCGCACGGCTCGCTCCATCGCGTACGATATTTGTCGTTTCTCCAACACGAAATACGAGTCTGCTGGAATTCTTCCGCAAAACAATAAGTAGAGGAAAACACTCAGATTACGGGCGGAGCTTCAAAGTATCGAGTGCGTCAATGTTATCTATCAAATTCGTAAATACACACATACATATGCTTACGCCTATGTCTCACTACTGGGGTAGGCAGAGACAACAGATCGCCACATGCTACGATTCTGACACACATCTTTCGCCTCCTCAACATCCATAAGTTTCTTCATACAAGCTCGTCGGTTCCGGGTACATTTTATTTGGTTCAGTACGCATCCGGTTTGACCATTCCATTCACACTTGCCTTGTAAACTTCATACGTCAACCTACTTTCGCTCGTTCTTTCCACGTGGCCAAACCACCTCAACATGCCTTTTTCAATCCTGGTCACTACATCTTCTTTCAGACCACATCTTTCTCTAAACACAGTATTCCGTAACCGGTCCTTCAAAGTCACACTACACATACTACGCAGGGCGCGCATTTCAGCAGATTTATTGTTTCTTTTGCCATACCCAACTCTCACTGCCATACATTAAAGTTTGTAAATACACTCGACAGCAATGAAAACGGGTCACCACGGGTCACCAACAACATAAACCTTAATATCTCGGAAACTAAGAATGATATTTCTTATTCAAATAAAAAGTATTTCATAGACAATTTAATACTACTACTTAAACTTATACAATTTCTGGTTGCTATAAAGTAAATGCCAATAAAAAAGGCTAAAACCTAAATAATTATTTTTTGAAAATTTAATTTTTAGAATTTAACATTTATTATTAATGTGTTAATTTTATCACTCACATACACCAAAATATGGAGAAATGTTGTAACTGTGTTAAAAAATGGTTATTTCCAATATTTGGTCTGCGATAGAATTGATTCATTTGTATTTATGTATTTTAATTAAGTCAAACAAATGAAAACTAAAAATGCTATCAATTAATTTAAGAAGTATTAAATAGTCTATACTTTTTATTTGAATAAGCTATCATTCCTTGTTCACGAGATATTAAGGTATGTTGGTGACCCGTTTTTATTGTTCTAGAGTGTACATCACAATAATATGTTGGTCCGTCCACGGATGTAACCAACCACGTTACCGCAAAGTTATAATATAATGTAAACCTTCTGGAAAGTACTTACCCACATCTTTCCGTTCAAACCACGGTTATGAATCTATGAAAAATTGGACGAAACACTTCAAAACTGGTGTAATTAACCTACTGTCAACCACTAGGTACAAACCTACCTTATTTTCAGGAAGTTCTTAAAATTTACCGTTCGCAGACACCATTACAATTAAAACAAATTATATTTAAAAAAACGGCAATAAAAATGAAAGTGAATCTGCGGAGAGTACATTACTTTTTGTGTTATATTTAAGAGTTATTAGTTTCGGTCATTATTTTTAACTGGTCTGCAGATAATTGTGTTGTTATGTTACGTGGCTTTTGGTTTACGTATTACATTTTACGACTTTGTTAAATGCAAAAGGATTAAAATTTTATCCTTTTAGTAATAAAGATAATTTTTGGGGAAAGAAAAACGAAGCATGGTATACTTATATTTTATATGTATTCATAATTACCTAACATCATTAACCTTTAAACCACAACCACATACTCTACCCATCAAACTGAACAACTTTTACTATGGGAGCAAACCGATCGAAGCAAAAAAATGCCCACTCGACTCAAATGTATCAGCAGATTTATTCCTCCTGCCATGCCTATTCCATCCTCACTTGTAAACCTTCTTCTTCTTTCTTTTAAATCACGTATTTCTCTTATCACACTTTTTCGTATCGTAACCCGTCATTCAAAGTCACACCACAGATACCTACTTCTGCTTAGGAACTACGCAGCAGGGACCGCAATCTGTTAACATTATAGGGAGTAAAGTGATTAGGTAAAACTGTGGATTAAATTTTAATGATGTACACAACAAATATAGGTAGCATTGGATGATTTGGTCGATCGTCAACGCGTTAAAAAACTGTCGTAAACAAGAACACACGGCGACACATCAAGCTATAGAAAACCGACATAAGCTGGCCGCGCGTAGGTCGAGGAACGTATAACGTCGCGTGGCCAGCTTTTTTTAAACGGGCATAGGCCCACTGCACATTCCCACCGCTGTAACTCCTGTAAGCCAGGGTCAACAGCGGCGACCATTCACAACACTGGACAATGAAGTCCAGCGAGCCCGGGGGATGACTCTAATCTGTCTTGGAACCCGCAATGAATTAATCAAAGAAGATAGGAGGAGTAGGAAAACGAAATATCCGACTTCCCTCCATTGCAAACGGGAGACAGCAATAAGAAGGAAAAAAAAACATGGCTATTAGAGAGCCAATTCAAGAGATCATTTATGGCAGTGTTGAAGACACGACCGCAAAAGCACCAAAAATACAAAATAAAACAATAGGAACCTAACATTGTACTGAAACTATGACCTATTTTGCTTCCAGTAATAAGCATTAAAGTAAGCGTGGTGGCCAGCTTATGTTGGTTTTGTATAGCTTGATGTGTCGCCGTTTGTACCCGTCCAAATACGTTGACGTGACGTGACGTATCGAACAGTTTACAAGTATTTATCGAAAAAAAATGTCGTCTATGTATTTATCATATAATTTATTAGGTGGTTCTATGTCATAGTCTCATACTCATACCTAGTAGGAGGCATAAAAGTCAATGCTTTTTACACCCCAACATGTAGAAGATAAACTTGTTGCAGATGTGTTTTTATCGACAGCATAATCATCAGGTGTACCTTTGCCCTTCTGTTATAACCTTTTACTATTGTTTATTAGTTTTATTAAATGCTGTCAGTGAAACGATCCAGCGATCAATCAATTGCAACTTTTGTTCCTTACTTAATAATAGACATCTATCAAATAAATATAGGTTATAAGGTAAGGCAGGTCATGGAAGAGTTTACAAGCAAATCATCGTCGCCGTCAAATATGCTCCGATCAAATTGTCATTCAATAATTTTGGCCATAGATTAATTGGTATATTGGATATAGATAGGTAACTCGCCTTGAATTTTAGGACGTCCTAATTGCGTTGCCGCTTATTAGCACTAGGGGGCGCCACTTTATGAAATAAATTGAAAAAGACGATCGGCTGACACGAGGATCGAACCTTAGCTACCCGGATCGTAAGCCGGTTGTCTAGACCGCTAGACCAACAAGACAGTGACTGATATGAGCGAAATCTCTCACTACTACAGCGCAGCGCGTGAAGTGTAGTGCGCTATTACTCCGATATGAACCCTAGTTCACATAGTGTACACATAGTGCTTCGAAACATAACCGATAGATGGCGGAAGCTTTCTATGGAAAATCAGCGTTCCACTTAGTTTGTACTAAGATAACATAGCATGATTTTTGCATTCTATGCTATAATACGATAGTCAATTTATTACGAAATCTTTATCTTTTTGTATTTGTTTAGTTTAAGTTTCGTACCCATCTTCTTCTAATCGTGTGGGCACTTTGACTACTTATATAGGGACAGTTACATTACTTTGCATTTCTTTTTTGCTAATAAAGATATTTGTATTTGTATTTATTTGTATTAGTTATGCGTGATATTCTACTAACAATCGTTTCTGCCACTTTTTGCGGGGGGCGAGGTAACATGAAATCCGCAACTTTGGATTTTATTCCGCATAACTTTAGATTCTTATTTTGAATATTAAAAATCATGAAAAGTAGTTTCTCGTGAACCCCAAACGTCATAAGTTCGTAGTTATTGTTTCCCAATTATAGGCTGTCTCGTTTAGTGATCTAAACTATTATAAAACTGTAGCAGAAAGTTTGTCTGTACATTGAAGATATTAACAAAAAAAAGTTACGATATAGTTTTTAGGTGTCCCTGATTCCATATCAGCAATTTTTGGATGTTTTGTCCGTCTGTTTGTTTGTGTGTTTGTTTGGGTGTTTGTTTGTGTGTTTGTTTGTTTGAACGAGCATCACGCAAAAACTACTGAACCGATTTTGATGAAACTTTTTTTGTTTGATAGCTTATGATCTGACTTAAAATCTGGTATATAATTTGTGCGGACAAAGTCGCGGGTTAAAAGCTCGTAAGGTATAAAATTGAATGTAAGTTCACATTATCAATTGTTCTTATACCGTGGCAGAGGGGAAATGCTACCGCAAGGTCAGCCCTATAAATAGTCAAAGTGTGGGCATGGTGTTAGAGTTTTTTCAGGTCATGGTTTTTATGTGAAACTTTGTATGTGCTCTCAAACGGTGAAGGAAAACATCGTGAGGAAACCTGCATACACTGAAGAAGAAATTCTGATGTGTATGTGAAGTCTACTAATCCGCATTGGGCATGCGTGGTGGACTAATGCCCATACACCCTCTTTGAGGGTAGGCCTGTGCCCTACAGTGGGCTGTTTATAGGCTGATGATGATGATTTTATGTAACGACCCATAATTTGAGTTTAGGAGATGCTTCTGTTTTCTAATGACAATAAAATATATTCCATATTATTTTCTATTCGCACTCCCCAATCTCCCCATTTTAACAGCCCAGCTACTGAAGAAATCTGTTAGGTATTGCAAAACAAAGTTAAGCCAATGGGACTCCATTTAACAAGCTAGTGCCACAGTATAATAAAGAGTATACAAGATCTATCAAAAATAGGTGAAACTATTTTAAGGGGATGATCAGACCATAAAAGTGAACAAATTTCTCTATGGGAGCAATATTGAAATCGCAAAAAAAAAAATCTGCTGTCCCATACATTTAGGGCGAGTAGGTTTGTATGGAAAAGCTGATTTTTTTGTCGCGATTTCGATATTGTTCCCATAGAGAAAGTTGTTCTGATCATCCCCTTAAAATAGTTTCACCTAATTTTGTTAGACCTTATATAATTGCTAGTGCGCAGTGAGTAACGCATCTTCCTCTCTTGGTTTCATCATGATTTCATAAGTTTATTATCAAAGGTAGGTAATGTTTGCTAACCTGAAATATGTATTAGTGGTCCACTTCAGATAAAACGAGTTTTGGAGCACTATAGCACAAGTCGATAGTGGTGAAGATAAGATTATAAGTAAACCATGTTGATGGTTTAAAAAAATTAAGGCAATTGCCTTTCGAACAATGGCTTGCACCAAAAAGGTAGGTAAGTATTTAATAGGCCTGAATTTAGCAAAAGGTTTTATTTTTAATGTACACACAGAAATACTTACATGTGGTTTTCATCTGTATTTCCGTGACACAGAGTATAGTATAAGATATATTAAACAAGTGATCATCGAGCGTAGGCTACACTGAAAAAAATGTTTCGTTAAATATAACCGAACTTTAGTGACTTCCAAACTGTATTGTAGCACATAAACAATAGTTTGGTTATAAATAGCATAACTTTTTGCTATTTATATACAAACGTTTGGTTATGTGCTACAAAACAGTTTGGAAGTCACTAAAGTTTAGTCAAAACATTTTTTTCAGTGTATGGTACTATGTAGCAACTGGGGGTCTACCCGGACATTCGAACTTCGCAATTGCGTGAACGTTTTCGTTCCAATGTCAACATATAATGAAGTTCGGACCGAAACGGTCGAAAATCGAAAGTCTGGGTACAGGGCCTGATCTCAGAAACATCGCGGCGATATCGCGACGATATCGTACCGTCAAAGCCTATGGTCAAAATAGCTTGCGTACAAAGGGTGAGGTCGGTCGATATCTCTGAAGAGATTTCTTTCAGCAGACCCGGTGTTTTTTTAGATCATACTTACTCGTGTATTACGAAAGGCGAACCAAATTGTCGTTGTGGACCGTACTTTATATCTTATCGCTTCCTTGAGTAATATTTAAATTATCTTAATAGGTCGAATTCATGGATTAAACGTAACAAAAACCATAACAAAAACCCTAAAATGCCAATTCTTTTGTTTGGCCATTAAAATTAGGAAATTAACAAAGCAATTGATGTTTTTGCAGTTGATCCGACTCTTATTGCAATGCAATTTAGACGAGATTACCTTGATTTGTTTTCTGTTTAGATGAATCATCATAAAAATCGTGTCTAAATACACGCAAAATATAAAGATAGTGATCTCCTTTGTGTTTGAACTTCGGATGTAAAATTGAAATAAAAAATTAAGTAACTTAATTGTACGGAATAAAATGCTATGTAATGTTGTTAGTGTCCATTTATATTTCCGACATGGGTTCTTAATACATCCTAATTATGAAGGAACAGTCTACATAAAATTAATATGTGTGCCGCATGCCAGATGAGATGACCTATGGGCCAAAACTACGACCAACCAGCAAAACGAAATTGGCGTCGAGTCGAGGCAGAGACCTAAAGAACTGGACTATCGAAGCGCAAAACCGGGACGCATTGCGATGTGAGATAATGGAGGAAATACATTGTCCAACAGTGGGGAGTGTGACAGCTGTTAGCAATAATAAATGGTTGACTAGAAATAGTATAAAGGAAAGAACGATTTTTAAATGTTTTCTAATTTCAAATTGATAACACCATTTTTTTCACACAACTTCGGCACTCGATTATTTTGAAGGGTAAGTATACCTTCAAGACCCTCTCATTTCGATTTTCAGATAAAAATTTCCTCAATTTTAATAATCTCAATATTTATCGTTCTATCTTATCGAAATTATGTATATCACTGATGTCAGATAAGTCAAGTAAATTTTAATAAATGATTGACATTATCAATCATGCATGCAACACCCAGCCGTCAATAACTTTGAGATGAACAATGTGTAAACGTGTTAAAGAACAATGTCTCAAATTTTCATAATGTTCTTTAAAAACTGTAGTAAATGATGTCTTTATGAAACAACCAACAGCATAAGCATAAATTAGCAGGGAGAGCATCAGTAATGTTTGCAGTCGTATCGTAACGCAGCAGGGCTGGCATAGCCTTAAGTTGTGCCTTTGCAAATGTCCTTTGCAAACGACAAAAATCGAGATGTGTCTCCATCCTTATTATTTTACGATTCTTAGAAAGAGCGCGCATGACGTTTTTCTCGTTTAAACGCTTTGTCATGGGTGGCTTGCTAGCCGTGCTGGGTTGCCGGGTAGCCTACAAGGCAATGCAAGACAAACCACACAAATGCAAAGGTGTCAACAATAGTGAAGTAAAACGCAAAATCTGAACACGGGTTCTACAGAATATGACACTTTTATAATTTAATTTAAATTTCCAACAAAAAAATCTGTTTTTATTCATAGCGAATTTTGAGAATTTTGAAATTACTTACTACTATACTCTACTTACCTACACTACAATGCTTGCATAGTGCCACTGACATTGATATAACTAAATACGATTTTAACTAAATACGCTATTTTAATTTATTCAATGGGTTACAGGAATATGTATTTCTTGAAAAAAAAAAGAATTGGTATCCTTGGGTAAAAATTTAGCTCAAACACAAAATGTGCCATATTTGGGAATGAATGAAAGTCATCATCATCATCATCTCAGCCGATGGACGTCCACTGCTGGACATAGGCCTCCTTCAAGGATCGTCATAACGACCCGTCCTGCGCTGCCCTCATCCAACGGGTTCCCGCCGCCTTCACCAGGTCGTCGGTCCACCGTGTGGACCTACCCACGCTGCGCTTTCCGGTACGCGGTCGCCACTCGAGAACTTTTATGAAAAGAAGAATGACGGTAATAAATATAATCTCTGTTCAGTATAATACCTATACTTGTTCGTTATTTTCTCACTACCAAATTAATTTCATTTATTATGTAGTAAGTTCGGATAGTTCACCGAACAAGTACTCTAACGTCTTAATTAAATAAAATAATAGTAATCAATATCAAATACTATAAAAGCTTTTATGATTATTATCTCTAACTTAACCGGCTGAGTGAATGGGAAATGTCAATGACACGGCGCTTTCTGAATGACATTGAAGTGAATGAATGTTTTATGCAATAGGCACAGAGTGTTTGGCTTTGGTTTGGCTAAACAGTTTTAATTTAAGTCAAGGCACACCTTGGACACTTAGGGTCAGGCAGGACACATTTGACCGTCGTTAGTCGCCGTCGGTCGATGTGTCTCAACCCTTAGCTGACATATTTTCATACAAAGAAATATTGAAAAGAAGAGGTAAGCATGTGCGATACGGAGTGAGTGCGGGCGAGACAGGAACACGCCATTGCCTACATTTTACGCCACACTTCCTACCAGAAGGGGTGAGGTTAAAATTGGTGAGGGGCAGGGTATGTAGTACTAGATAAATTCTTATATAAGGTCCAGGTTTGTTTCCATCAGCTTGGATATAGACAATGATTATAGAAACTATTTTAAGGGGATGATCAGACCATCAAACTGAACAACTTTCTCTATGGGACCAATATCGAAATCGCGAAAAAATAATTGCAGCAAATTGTTAGCACAAATATTGATTGATTGGATAAGTTGGATTGGGAAGTTATGGACAAAGTCAATCAACTATAAGTATTCGAATTTGTTTAACAGAAGGAGTGATTTTCTGAAATAAAAATCGTTCAACTGTTTTTGCAATTAATGTAGGCAAGTATAAATTATGTATAAACATTGGGATAGACAAGTTAATGCAACTTTAACAACCACATCTGTAGCTAAACATGACATTCCACACTCGACCTCTACATAGACTATACATAACGGAATAACGCTTAATTTTTCGGGCATAGATAAGCCAACCAACCACCATCCATTCTCAAACCGTTTTATATACCTAGCTCCTGTAAACCAGGCTACAACAGCGGTGACCCCTCACAACAGATTATGAAGTCCAGCGAGCCCGGGGGATGACTCTAATCTGTCTTGAAACAAGCAATGAATTTAATCAAAGAAGATAAAAGAGAAATAAATATCCAAGTTCCCTTCGTTGCAAACGGAAGACAACCAAAGGAAAAGCATTACCTATGGCTATTAATAAGCCAACTGTTGTTATTTTAATTTTTTTGTTTGATGAATCTGTTTATTGTTTGTATTTTTGTGTGGCAATAAAGTTCTTTTTTTTTTAACTCAAGAGATAATTTATATATGAGTTGAAGACCCTACCGCAAAACCAAAAACAGAGAAACGCTTTTTATCTATTCAGAAATGTCACCAATGTTGGCATCTATCTCTCAAGGTTGGAAATAAATTAGATACTATTGCTAAACCATACATTACACCACTATCCACAGCACTGCAGTCATCCTACGCCTACCGGAGGAATGCAATACCTAATCATCGACTCATCCGTGCCCTTGTGTTTACTCACGTTACCATTTTTGGGCAAGTCCTATTAAAATTCCAAAGATATGTCTCATCTTTTAATCATATACGTTCTGTTTACATACATTAATTAATAAAACAGTGATTTACATTTCATGAGACAAAGTTAATAGGTATTTTTAATTTATATTTTGTTTACTTGTTTTTGTCGGTGACTCCGTCAATGTGTTATAATTATTAGCAGGGCATGATATACCTAGTGTTTTTCAAAATCATCAGAAAGACCTTGTAATTTCTCGATTATATTCCCCGAAGTCAGATTATTATAAATACAAGGTCCCAATTTGTTTACGGTTTTTTATGGGTCTTATATAAGGTCTAACAAAATTAGGTGAAACTATTTTAAGGGTATGATCAGACTATCAAACTGAACAACTTTCTCTATGGGACCAATAGTGAAAACGCGAAAAAAAAATCTGCTGTCCCATACATTTAGGTCGAGTAGGTTTGTATAGAACAGCTGATTTTTTTTTCGCGATTTCAATATTGGTCCCATAGAGAAAGTTGTTCAGGTTGATGGGCTGATCATCCCCTTAAAATAATTTCACCTAATTTTATTAGACCTTATATATCGCGAGAGAAAAAATATTCTGTTCTTAAAAATGTAAGGCATTTCGTTCGAGATTTAGAAGTTAGTTCCATAGAGAGAGTTGTTTTGTCCGATGGCCTTGTCATACAATCCCCTTAAGAAATAGCCAGCATATTAAGAAGGGCCCTGCTTAACATCATTTCTCCATACCCCTAGTTTATTATTACTGAACATAACTTAGGGTGTATTCAGACAATGAAACTACTTTCCCTAAGGAACACGGGTCAAAACCTTTTGCGAATCAACCGATCGATTTCCAAAGGGAGGTCCAACAATTTTTCACCTTTTTCGACCCAATGTTCCTTAAAATTCAATCATACACCCTTAAAATTATGTTAGTACCTTAACTACCTAATTAAAATTATTGTAGGTAGCTCCAAACAACTGCTACTGCTGGTTGAGAAAAGCTAATTGTTTTCAGAGCAGGGAACATTGTGTTAAAGTGAACCTCCTTCAGACATGTAAATATCTTAGGAATCGATATACGACGTGTGGCTAGACATGAAGGCTACACACTGGTTCAACAAACTGCACTTCCATTTGGCGGGCTCGGTACTGTATTACTGTAAGTATATGCTATTGAGACAATAGAGCGACTATACTTCTTCTTTTGTTTTATTGTCTTTGAGTAGACACTGTAGACATGATAATTATAAACCAGTTTGTAAGGGGGTATTTGCACTCACCGAACGCACACTATTGCTAAGTTTTTTAAATTATAATTTAGACAAAATTTGAGTTATAGAAAACTAAACTGAAACATTACAGAGCTTGTTTGGTTGCAATAAGAAAGCTGCCTATGAAAAGTGTTCTATTATCTTTCTTCTTTAAATCATTTATTGACTATCATCAGGGTCTGAAAATTACGGCTATTCAGACTCTTTGTAGCCTTGAATTATGGTGGTATTCATATTGTTATATTTAACAACTATTTGACCGACAGTTAGCTGACTTTGCTAAGAAAATTGTAGACTTTACGAGAAAATTGATTATTATAGGTACATCGAATTCTGGTACAGTTTACTAAAGTCGGCTAATAACAAGAAACTTATGTATGCTTAAACTAATTATTGTTACTTGGATTGTGTTCAAACTACTTATAATACATAAAAACGCATCAGTATATCAATACCATAAAAACGCACTGATATATCAAGTGAATGATTTTGACGTTGTCAAGACGAGAGATGTGAGCACGCTGAAAATATTGAGTGAAATAAATACAATTGTTATAAAGTTTTACTGTAGGTTTTCACTAGGAAAATCTACTAAATGTTGTCACATTGTACTTACTAACAGATATTTTTCTCCGTGCAGTCACATTAGTTTTTAACTCAGACTAGAGTCTGGTACCTTGACTTTCCAGGCGGCTGAGAACTTCTAAGGTAATTCTGGTTCGGTATTCGACATTCTACAGTGTGAATGATTGTGTACTGTGTACAATATGCTCTGGCAAGCATAGTCAGTTGGATTGGACTGGAGCCAGACTGTAGTTTGCGTCGCGTGATCTAGATTGACCAGACTTCCTGCAAAGCCTTTGTTTTATTATTGTCTACTACAGACGTGAGTTGACTCCTGAAGTTAATCAACAAAGAACCAAAAGAAGTTTAGTGTTTCTTCCGAATACATACTCTACCTTAGCGTAGGTTTTAGACTACTTAGGTACAGCTAATTTACCTCAGGCTAGAGATGAAAGATTCACAAATATCTTCTAAGTTCGGTATTTATGACTTAAAAATGTGTTCGGCTATTACCAAATCGAGTTCCTTCGTGAAACTTTTGCTTTAAGTTAAAGTCTTAAAGTCCTTTAGAATTTAACGTCTTGAGAGCCTGTAATGTAATGAAGGACCCATCTAAGAATTAAATAAATTTGTCATAAGTCATAACAAACAAAAAGCGTTCAAAGCTTTCGATATGTTTTGTAAAGTCTATGTAAGACGTAAGTAATATACTAAGTACCAGACGAAGTACCCGACCAACAAAGAAACTAACATTATTTCAACTGTTATAAAGGTCAGCACTATTAATTATTAATGAATATTTTTCTGCTGGCTGCCAGCAGAAAATAATGTAAATATGTTCGGCTATTACAAAATCGAGTTCCTCCGTGAAACTTTTGCTTTAAGTTAAAGTCTTAAAGTCCTTTAGAATTTAACGTCTTGAGAGCATGTAATGTAATGAAGGAAGTTTTGTAAAGTCTATGTAAGACGTAAGTAATATACTAAGTACCAGACGAAGTACCCGACCAACAAAGAAACTAGCATTATTTCAACTGTTATAAAGGTCAGCATTATTAATTATTAATGAATATTTTTCTGCTGGCTGCCAGCAGAAAATAATGTAAATGTGTTCGGCTATTACCACATCGAGTTCCTCCGTGAAACTTTTGCTTTAAGCTAATGTCTTAAAGTCCTTTAGAATTTAACGTCTTGAGAGCCTGTAATGTAATGAAGGACCCATCTAAGAATTAAATAAATTAGTCATAAGTCATAACAAACAAAAAGCGTTCAAAGCTTTCGATATGTTTTGTAAAGTCTATGTAAGACGTAAGTAATATACTAAGTACCAGACGAAGTACCCGACCAACAAAGAAACTAACATTATTTCAACTGTTATAAAGGTCAGCATTATTAATGAATATTTTTCATTTAAGAAAAATATTTAGCATTTAGAAAGACTTGTGAAATTAAAAACAATAAATTCCGTCACTTTATCATTGCCGACTTCCAACCAAAGCAAAACATTTTCGTTAACATCAAAGCGTCCATTACTTACTTCCCTGCTGAGACGACAAATTGCAATTTTGGCAACGGTCATCGACCCCGCCTTAATTGAGTTAGTGACGTCATTAATAAAATATATGATGATGAAAATTAATGATGGTGACAAACAAAAGTTAAGGTGGATCGGCACGGGTCGTGCTCGATGTATTAAGAACCTAGTTCAAGATATGAAATGTTTTTGAAATTTTCGTTTTTTTTTTTATTTCAAATGGGTTTTTGAAATAAAAAAAAACGAAAATTTCAAAAACATTTCATATCTTGAACTAGGTTCTTATATGTATTAAGAACCTAGTTCAAGATATGAAATGTTTTTGAAATTTTCGTTTTCGATATGTATATAATTTTTTATAAACCCGAAATATTAGTTTTTTTTTTATTTCAAATGGGTTTGCTCTTGACCTCAATCCAATCCTCAGGACAAAGATGGGGTTTATAAAAAATAAAAAATATTGCAGAGACTAGAAGGCAATGTGGTTGAGTGAGATCAAGGAGCTGACCAACAGCCAGATCGTCTAATGTCAACGCGAAGTGTGATGATTGCGACAAATAGAAAGTCCATACCACCAAAATGAGGATACTGAGATCGGCTGATGACGCGATATTGCGGCATGAACACATCAGAGTTTCAAAATTGCAGCTATCACACACAGGACAGCGATTGAGATGGTTAATGCTTCATGGTATGGATGGACACATTATGAGGCGTGATGCCGACCACGTTGGCCCTCCCCAACTCCAAAAGAGCAGTGGGACGTCCGCCAGCCACTTGGTGGGCTACGCTGTCAAAAGGACCTGAAACGAGCCGAATTGTATGAGCACAACCCAGGACAGACCGTCTTGGGGCATGAAAACGAGGAGAGCTGACTCCAAATAAAGGGATACAGCCAAAGATGAAGATATTTGTGACGATTCACCTTAAGTAAAAAATCGCATACATTCGTCACTGACGCACAGTAATCAATCATTCTATGCTAATTGCGATGTACTCGCAAACTAAGATGAATTAAAATTCGATAAAAACTAAAACTAATTGTCTGTGTGTTTGTAACAAAAAACTTATTAATAAATTAGTGTCAACAAGGCGTAAACGACCGGAACTAATGTTAGTAAAAAAATGTTGTTCAATTCAAGCTTTGTTTTTTGGGAACGGAAAAAAATATTTAAAAAGTCTTTTGACATTTGGGACCTCCAAGTCTGGTACCTGGTTTAATAAGTCTTACCGATGTACCTGCGCAGTCGACAAATTTTAATAGCGCGCGAAATTATATCATTAGCATCCTTTTAAACTATGAGTCTACCCATCAAACTGAACAACTTTTACTATGAAACCAACATTAAAATCGCGAAAAAAACTGTTTCATACTTTTTCGCTGAGTACTAGCTATTGTTATTTTCTATGGATGCATTGACCAATCAGGATGTACCACCTTCAATCCGTTTACGCTATTGGCTAATTTGTTTTCGCGCCCTTTTCGCATGCTATCCGACTTTGCACCCTTTGATTACTAAATGACTTCGGGTTGCGCAAACGAAGATTGACGAGCGGAATTATTTTCCTGGTCGTACTGTATCTGTTTACTAGTTTTAGATAATTATGTTTAAGACAGTTTGTGTCCAAAATTGAAAAGTAAAATAAATTAAAGAGTGTTAGTGAGTTTACTTTTATTTTAAGTTAAAAATATTAAGACAATAATTATAACTAGGTACAATATGGCTACGGAGCCCTACCATGAACGAGTCAGACACGCTCGTGGTCGTTTCTTTTCCTTGAAACTTGGTAATTGTAGTAGCCTTTGACCATCCCGAAAATACGGTCGTGTGTCGGCTCTAAAGGGCGTATATTATGAAGTTTATGATATTCATACATACATACATATTCTCACGCCTGTCTCCCACTGGGGTAGGCAGAGACAACGGAACGCCACCTGCTACGATCCTGACATACCTCTCTAGCCTCCTCCACATTCATAAGTCCTTTCATGCATGCTCGTCGGTTACGGGTAGATCTGACCTGGCCCTTTTTAAGCACGTCGCCAATTTGGTTCGTATATGTACGTCTAGGCCGTCCCCTTCCAACATTTCCACTTACGCTTGCCTTATAAATTGCCCTCGTCAATCTGCTCTCATCCATTCTTTCCACATGTCCAAACCATCTCAACATACCTTTCTCTATTTTTGTCACTACATCCTCTTTTAAACCACAACGTTCTCTAATAAAACTATTTTTCAATTTGTCCATCACAGTCACACCACACATATGATATTCAATCACAAACAAAAACGAATATAATTCTGAAGACAACAGCAGCTCCAAGAAATGCTAATTAAACAATTGTGATGATTTGTGATGGGCAAAATTTTTCGAAAAGTATAACAAAATATCGATATTTATCGTCGACTGTTTTTATCTGTTTTAGAATATCTCTGACTACCCCCACGGGGAATATAGTCGTGAGCATATGCCATGCCTGTTTTATTCTCGATAAGTACGAGTAGTAAGATATATTTCAAACTTTATTTATAGTTGAGTATTAATTTAGGATAAATATATTTTTTTTTGTTTTAACTCAGCTCAGTGATAGGTAATCACGCGTTTCAATTTCCGCATTTTACTTGAATATTTTATATTATATTTTGAGAACACTTGGTTTACTGGTTTTGGGCAAAAATATCGATACGTCGAAATATCTATTATTTTTCTTGTATATAAACATCGATTCTGTTTGTAAATATCGATACGATATTTTTCTACTTGCCCATCACTAATGATGATTAATTATTATTAAGCGTTGAACCTTGTAACACCCACGGGATGTTTTAGCACATAATCCATCCAACGTACCTGTTGCAACATTCACAATAAGAAGTCCCGCAAAACAAGCGATTTTCAATCTTACAGCCAAGATACTTTAGCGCCCTCTCTTGGGACTTTTTATTTGGAATAATGTATTAGCAAGTACTTGTGATGGGTTGAATATAATAAGTGTATAGTTGTCGTCCCACGAGGAGCGATGACCTGATGGAAGCTATTGTCTTTAATCCTACCGGGGTTCGATGGTGCTGAACTGCTGAGGTTCTGAGGTCCAAGGTTTGGACGACTTGTTTTGTAATTCAGGTGTTAGGTTAAACAGTTTCATTACTTTCAGGGGTTAATATTGTACCCATGATAATGAACAACATTCCCTAAAAAACCTATACAAATTTTTGCACAAAATAAATGTTGGGCTTTCCATACTAAATGCAATCTGCAGATCGAACGTTTGTATGAAAATATGTGAATTTCCTATACAGGGTTCTTCTTAATATGCTGAAAAACAGAACAATTTTCTCTATCGGATCGGACCAACATCGAAATCGCGAAACAAAATCAGCTGTCCCATACATTTGGCTCAAAGTAGGTTTACAGTTTTGTATTGAACAGCTGTTTTTTTCGCGATTTCGATGCTGGTGCCATAGAGAAAGTTGTTCAGTTTGACGGTCTGATAATCCCCTTAAAAAAGTGTCCCTTAAAAAGGAAGGACCCTACAGGTTTCTTTGGGAAAGTTGTTCAGTATAATGGGTACAACCACCCCTTAAAGTAATGTTTACCCTAACACCGTGTAGTTAGGTAGTCGCAGTCCTAGTGGGCCGGTCGCAATTCAGTCTTCCATGAATATTTTTATAATCGAAGAAAGAGAATGAAAACAATAGATAGCTGGATGTCTTTCTTTTGAATTAGGTATATGTATAATGTATCGAGAACTGCAGCTCTGCTTGTATGAATATGAATAACGCGACGATATAGCTTTTTCGGCTCAGGGGCCAACGGCCTTTATCATTTATCATCCCAAAGAGGATCTTAGCCTCCGACACACCAGCCTTGCTTGGCTAAATAAAATAAAATAAACAATGTTTTATACGTGTTACACTAGCCTCACAAAATTTCGCGAAACTTTCATAACAACCTAAACATTTACACAGTACAGTTAAACCTTTGATTAGAGCCGCTTAGTTCAAATTGTTTGTTTAAACATAGCACAGTGGTCTTTATAACACCTTCGTCCGTTCAATCGGACACCGATGCCGACAAACGCTAAGTAGAGGATGTAACAGTACACTCGGCACAATATTTGCACAACATTCACTTCCGTGTGGAATGGGTACAGTTGTGGCGGTCTTGTAGAGTCCAATTCTCATAATGACCATCAAAATGACTACAGCGAATTGAAGAGGTAATGAAACTCATGAAACAAGGGCTTGTACCTTTGAATAAAAGAGAAGCGTAGGTTAGGTACCTGTTTATACTATGTAATGATAATTAATGGTAGAAATGGTAGAAAGAATCGAATACAGACCTATAATTATGTATGGAATTTGATTTAAGGACAATTTCATGAAGAGAAGAACGGTCAAGGATCGGCCGTTTTGAGATCAGAAGTTGGAAAGCAGGAATTTTTAACTAGAACTGATTTAACTTTTTTTAGTTTAGAATATTTTTTATCTTATCTTATCTTTAACCAACAAAGGCAGAAAAAGCGGTGGCTCAAGTACGACTTCTCTAAAAACTCTTTTAGCGTAGCGTCAATGCTTCGTTCCACAGAAAGTACAAAACTCGATAGTAACTCTTTGTAGTACTTACCTAACTTGAGTTAATCTGTGCTAGGACGTTATGGTTTACGACGATCGACTTGAGCTTTTGATCGTCCTAGGACGTCCATCGTCCGACCTTACATTTGCTTACGTACAAATAACACCGGTAGCAAGTGTAAGTAAGTAAATATTTTTATATATTGCATGCAATGATGTCCAACGACACGTCATATGCCATGTATGTCGTTGTTATAGGTCAGGATGCCTTTTTAACTTAAGGTTTGACATTTTCTTCATTCTCATACGTTATTATTATTTATTAATCCAGACCCGTGTTGATATCTCTCTCTCTCTCTCTTCCTGGCTTTTAATCCCATATGGTGGTGGGGTCAGCCTTCCGTATCTGCCCTCTCCACCTTGCCCTATTTCTGACTTCGTTATCGTGTTGATAAAGAATACAAATTCTCTCGGTTCCAGAAGATGAAGATCCTATGAGTAAAACAACAATAATTGTGATGGTGTATCTTATTATTTATCTATAAAGTATCTAAGATACAGTAACCTATGATAATATTTTAGTACCTACTACTTGGTATCACCTGTCTGTGTGACTTCTGTAGGCCTCGCATGCCACCCCCGAGAAAACGATAAAAATCGAGATGTGCCTCCATCCTTATTATTATATGCCAGAAAGAGCGCGCATGACGTTTTACTCGTTTAAACGCTTTGTCGTGGGTGGCATGCTAGCAGAGGACTATACTATAGATATACTATAGACTATACGAGTAATAACGTTGCATTTAGACTATTTTAGTCCTCTCTAAAAGAATGAATGATTGTGATCTTATGTGATCGTACGCCATAAATTATATAAAGTATGAGTCATGCCTCATCATCATCAGTAAAAATTCTGTAATCCGAACCTACATGTGAACCCCTGAGAAAAAAGACAGGAAGCATGAAATAAAAGAATTGTACAAAGCAAAAAAAAAACAAACCATTCGCAAAACGACCGGTGCCGATGAACTCTAAAAAAGGCAAATGTCACAAAAATTACGAGTAATTTTTACCAAATTGTAACGGATGTCCAGTGAAGATTATAGTCCAAAACTGGTATGATATTTGCAAAAATAATATAATTATATGTGCTTACGTGTGGAACAAAATTTTTGCCATTTTTGTCTCTAGAAATCAAATGACAAAAAAACCGGCCAAGTGCGAGGGTTCCGTACGTATTTGCGGTTTGTATTTACCAAACAAATTGTGTTTAATTATTGTTCTGATTAGAAAGGAACAAACCTAAAGTTGGAAACATCGACGTACGAAAGAAGTACGCTTCTTAGCGATAAGACCGCCTTATTTTGTGCCTCTTGTATTTTATTTCTGTATTTTACTGTTTATGTTTTTGGTGTAAAATAAAGTATATTTGATTTGATTTGATTTGATTTGAAAGAACGTTGAACATTACCGACCGCCAAGGACTATTTTCATGTTTCACAGCTTGTAAGGAGATGGTATCCGAACCCAGGAAAGTGGCTTCGGTATTGTGGCATAGGTATTGGTTAAACCATAAATTTAATAAAGGTACTATCGTAATGCGACGAAAATAAAAAAAGAGTATTTATTTCATTTTTATCCTGACAGAAAGGGTCAAAGCCAGGAAGGTGACATAGGTATTGTCGGTCAAACCCATAGGTCAAACCAAGTTGACCAAGAATTTTTAGCTTACGCTGTCAAACCTGAAGTTTGAAACATCGACGCCGACTTACGAAAGAAGGTTGATGGGTGGAACATTACCGACCGCCATGGCCAATTTTCTTGTTTCCATGCTTGTAAGGAGGATTGCCATTAGCTGCCTCCATGGTCTAATGGTTAAAAGTAGGGATGCAACGATTCGGCTATTACGATTACGATTACGATATTAATCGTTATTTATTACGATAACCGATGCATTACGATTATTTAAGACGAGCGTTAACCCGCGACTTCGTCCGCACAAATTATATACCAGATTTTAATCATAAGCTATCAAACAAAAAAAGTTTCATCAAAATCGGTTCAGTAGTTTTTGCGTGATACTCGTTCAAACAAACAAACAAACACAAACAAACAGACAGACAAAAAATCCAAAATTTGAAATGGAATCAGGGACACCTAAAAACCATATCGTAACTTTTTTTTGTTAATATCTTCAATGTACAGACAAACTTCCTGTTACAGTTTTATAATATAATAGTATAGATAGATTATCCTCAGAATGAGTTCTCATAGTGTTTCTTTGCATTCCAATGAAAGTAAAATCATTAAATTTGTTTTTTTTACATTCCAATATTTTGTAACTTTTTCTTCTAATTTGAGATTGTAGTCAAAGGTACACTTGGTCAGGATTCTGATTTTTGGATGCGTAGAGGATAATTAGTTTTGAAAAACACAATATTAAACATGGTTCTGAATAATCTCGTTAGTCAAGCGATATCTCGTCCGATTTACGTGGGAGATTAATCTTTTGAAATGTGGATGAGATATCGCGAGAACGAGAATATATGTAATACTTCAAACCGAAAATCAAATCATAGACCTCAGAAGAATTTAAAAAATAATAATAAAATGAGAGTCAAATCTGATCAAACAAAAGTCAGATCACAAACTAATTAGAAGAACTACCGTTAGTCAGATCTAGCTCAAAATGAGCTAAAATGGCAGCGAAAGAATGGATTTTTTTAATATGGTTTTTCGGCTCTGGAATCTAGTATTCTGGTCTGGTATTTGTCAACAAGTGCGATCTGATTGACGTTTTCAATTAATATTAATAATCGTACGATTCTTACTACGGTGCATTGCATCGTTATTAATCGTGATTATTACGATTACAGATGCAAAACGATGCACCGCTTCGTAATCGTTGCATCCCTAGTTAAAACGACACCTCGACACGGAGGTCGTGGGTTCGATTTCCATGGAGAACACCTAGTGAAATGTCACTTTGTGCGTTTTTCCCCGGTTGGTTAGGACATTGCAGGCTGAATCCACCTGATTGTCTGAAAAGAAAAACGATTCCGTGCTTCGGATGGCACGTTAAGCCGTTGGCCTCGGCTACTATCTCTAGTGGTAGTAGTCGTTACATAAAAACCACGTCAGAGGCCGTAAGGCGGTCTGAAAAAACTCTGACACCAGGTCTCTGCCCACACGATAAGAAGAAGAAGGAGGATTGGTATCCTTTATCATTCTAAATCCAGGGGTTAAACCAACACGAGATTGGTATCTTGACATTTTGTCGGCGAATCTTGACATTTAACATGGGATTTTCGTGTCTATATTGTACTATTCAAGAACTTTTCGGCCCCATCGGCCATCGGTTCTGCAAGCAATGTGCCCTGACCACTGCCGCTTTAGTTAAGCAAGTCTTTGGGCTAAGTCAGCTACTCTGGTTCTTCTGCGAAAAAGTTCTCGAGTGGCGAGGGGACCGCGTACCGGAAAGCGCAGCATGGGTAGCCAGAATGGGTTGACAATATCAGGTTATTTCTCCGTGGTTGCTTGAGCTTGACAAAGCTCATCCTTTTTAAGTACATGCATGTATAATTAAATCAAGCCCGCTGCATAACTTCATAAGTAGGTAAGGTACGCATCAATTGTTACCATGTAGGTACATTGTACGTTATTTCCCGTTGCATTAAATTATGTAAACATCAGTACATATTTCCACTGGCCACCCAGTACTTTCACTGGGCTACCTATCACTCAGTATAGTTCTTCAAAAAGAATAGCACAACACGTTTATCCCCCGACCACACACGCGCTTGTTTATTTTGTCCCAGCTACACGCCACATTTTGCCGGCTTTGTATTTCAGAGGTTACCGACTACCTACAACTAGTCTCCGAATCTATGTCTGGAACTTTCGGATAAGCGACCCACACATGGTTAGTTCTAAGAATGGCAAACCGTTGACCCTCGATATCTGAGGACCATTTATCTTTTTGACGCTCAGTTAACGATTAACGTTTATGGGCAAAGTATCGCCTTACAAGATGATATACTTATTCACTAATAGCAGAAATTTCCCAAAATGATTTAATTTTTTAGGGTTTCGTACCTGAACAGGAAAAAACGGAATCCTTATAAGATCACTTTGTTATCCGTCTGTCTGTCTGTCTGTCAAGACATGGTCAAGACCCTTTTTTCTATGAAACGGGTGGAGGTATCAAGTTGAAATTAATAACAAATACTAAGGTCTACGGTCACTTGGTGGTGTAAGAAATTCAAGCTTCTAAGTCAACTCAATCAAAAGATACGTCCATTTGTTATCAAATTTTCATACAAGCAGCTCGCAAATAAAAACCTATAGGGTACTTCCCGTTGACATAGAATCATGAAATTTGGCAAGAAGCAAGGTCTCTACGCAGAAATAGGGGAAAAAAACCGATAATAGTTAATTTGTAGTTATATCACACAAAATAGCATAATATGATCATACTTTCATACTCGAAACTCGCAAACCAAAACCTATAGGGTACTTCCCGTTGACATAGAATCATGAAATTTGGCAAGAAGCAAGGTCTCAAAGCACAAGTGAGGAAAATATTCGAAAATAGTTAATTTGTAGTTATATCACATAAAAATAGCATAAAAACTTATTTTTTCGATTACAAACTAACATTTTCAGTTGAAGCATCGACCGTGGTATAGATGGATGTATGGGAGAAAAACTTATCCACCGCAAAGTTAAGTTTTGTTTTTCAAACTTTTGTTAGGAGCTTTATCCAAACTATAATAGATACTCTTTCTTATATTGTGATCCAAACTGCTTGGTGTTTACCTTACTTACAATTACTTCGTGGATACCATTCATAGCCAACATAGAGTCATCATGTCAAATTATAATGTAGTGATAGTGATGTGCTGTATAATTTTTTTTACCGATATCGATAATTATAGAAAATAAAAAAGGATGCTACTGATTGAAATAATAACAAAAACAGTGGTTTTTGTTGTGTTAATAATTATACTGTAGAAATTTCAAACTAAAACATTTATTTTAAATCACAAAGATTTGAAGCTAACATTAATTTCAAATATTTAATGCAATTTTTATTTGGTAGGTATGTGTGCCAGTTCTTCGTTTTTTCCCTGTGATTTAAAAACCACTTTTGACACCTGAAAATAAAAAAAACATTAAATATTATGAAATCATTAAAAACTTCGATAGGTATCGATATTTTTCTTATAAATTTTATATTATGAAACCATCAAAACATTGATATCGATATTTTTCATAAATAAATCAAAGCACTAAGCGTATTTAAAAAAATAACACTCTTTTTGAATTTTTGCTCAAACATGAACAAGGGTTTATAAATTACAAGAAAATGCACTCACCTTGCTTTATTTATTTGAAATTTAGCTTGAAATAACGAAAACAAGCTGACAATGACAATTAAAATATGTGACATTTTCATAAAAGAGAGCATCAAGAAGGAAGATGAATATGAACGCTCAAGCTGTGGAATAGATAATCTATAGATACTCTTTATTATACTGTGCTGTGGTTTTGCCATAGATATAGGAAGTACTACGAGCAAGGATTTTAGAATCATAAAGGATGCCATTCCTCCTTACAAGCACGGAAACAAGAAAATTGGCCATGGCGGTCGGATTCATCATCTCAGCCGATGGACGTCCACTGCTGGACATAGGCCTCCCCCAAGATTCAGTTCAAGGTTCAGATTATTATTTCAGTTGCAAGTAAGTCATAATTGACTTACTTGCTTACTTAAATAATAATAATAATAATTGTAATTGAATTGCAATTGAATCGCAACTGAATCGTAATTGAGTTGTAATTGAATAGTAATTGAACAGTAACTAGATTTAGTTACTGTTCAATTGCGATTACGAGTCGTAATTGACCTGCAACTGCATCGTAATTGAACCGCAATTGAATCGTAATTGAGTCGTAAGTGAATCGTAACTGATTTGTAACTGAATCGTAATTGAATTGCAATTGAAACGCATCGGAATCGTGATTGAATTGCAATCGAAACGCAACTGAATCGCAATTGAATTGTAATTGAATCGTAATTGAAACGTAACTGAATTGTAATTGAATCGCAACTGAATCGTAATTGAGTCGTAATTGACCTGCAACTGAATCATAATTGAACCGCAATTGAATCGTAATTGATTTGTAACTGAATCGTAATTGAACTGCAATTGAATCGCAACTGAATAGTAATTGAATCGTAACTGAATCGTGATTGAAATGCAATTGAAACGCAAATGAATCGTGATTGAATCGTAATTTAGTCGTAAGTGAATCGTAACTGATTTGTAACTGATATAGATATACTGTATATTGTATTTTTTATACTGATTCAATTGCAATTCAATTAAGATTCAGTTGCAAGTCAATTACAACTCAATTACGATTCAGTTGCGATTCAATTACAATTCAGGCACGTTTCAATTACGATTCAGTTGCGTTTCGATTGCAATTCAATTACGATTCGGTTGCGTTTCGATTGCAATTCAATCACGATTCAGTTGCGTTTCAATTGCATTTCAATCACGATTCAGTTACGATTCAATTACGATTCAGTTGTGATTCAATTGCAGTTCAATTACGATTCAGTTACAAATCAATTACGATTCAATTGCGGTTCAATTATGATTCAGTTGCAGGTCAATTACGACACAATAACGACTCAATCACGATTCAACTACGATTCAATTACGTTTCAATTACAATTCAATAGCGATTCAGTTGCGATTCAATTGCGAACTGCAATTGAATTGCGAACTGCAATTGAATCGCAACTGAATCGCTATTGAATTGTAATTGAAACGTAATTGAATCGTAGTTGAATCGTGATTGAGTCGTTATTGTGTCGTAATTGACCTGCAACTGAATCATAATTGAACCGCAATTGAATCGTAATTGATTTGTAACTGAATCGTAATTGAACTGCAATTGAATCACAACTGAATCGTAATTGAATCGTAACTGAATCGTGATTGAAATGCAATTGAAACGCAACTGAATCGTGATTGAATTGCAATCGAAACGCAACCGAATCGTAATTGAATTGCAATCGAAACGCAACTGAATCGTAATTGAAACGTGCCTGAATTGTAATTGAATCGCAACTGAATCGTAATTGAGTTGTAATTGACTTGCAACTGAATCTTAATTGAATTGCAATTGAATCAGTATAAAAAATACAATATACAGTATATCTATATCAGTTACAAATCAGTTACGATTCACTTACGACTAAATTACGATTCAATCACGATTCATTTGCGTTTCAATTGCATTTCAATCACGATTCAGTTACGATTCAATTACTATTCAGTTGCGATTCAATTGCAGTTCAATTACGATTCAGTTACAAATCAATTACGATTCAATTGCGGTTCAATTATGATTCAGTTGCAGGTCAATTACGACTCAATTACGAGTCAATTACAATTCAACTACGATTCAATTACGATTCAATTACAATTCAGTTGCGATTCCAATTGCAGTTCAATTAAGATTCAGTTGCAAGTCATTACGACTCAATTACGATTCAGTTGCGATTCAATTGCAATTCAGTTACGGTTCAATTACGATTCAATTGTGATTATTGAATCTAATTACAGTTCAATTGCGATTCAGTTACGACTCAAAATGACTCAATTACGATTTAATTATGATTCAGATACGGTTCAGATACATGCAAGAAGGACTCGGACCTTGGTGCAAGAGATAAATTCTAAGGTACCCGAAATTTACAATTATATGACCCAATGTTACTACAACCCTTCAAAATTAACGCACAAGAATAATGAAATCCTTTCAGCTATCGGTTTCCAGCAGGGTGATCCCCTCGGGCCAGCAATTTTTAGTTTGGCCATCAACCCCATTATTCAAAGTCTTATTTCAAAATTTTACGTTTGGTACCACGACGACGGAACTCTAGGAGGTGACGCGAAAGCTGTTATTTTTGATCTTTCGAACATAATTAGAAATTTTAATACTCAATAGTATTAAAATTTCTACTTATGTTCGAAAGATCGAGGCCAATGCCTCAGTCTAAATTTTGATAAATGTTCCCTTTCGAACAATATTACTCATGACACCAAGGTAATTAATCAATTTAATATTTTGGCACCTAAACCACAACAACAACAACATAACAATTTTAAAGAAAGACAATTTATGCCTCCTGGGTTCCCCAATATTTGATGAAGCAAAATGGACCGTCCGACCTCGTAGGAAGTATCCTAGCCTAGTCTTTTGCCACTGTCAACGTACCGGCCACCCTTGAGCCGAAAGGTATTGTACGGGAGGATGGCAAGAGACCAGACGGGACGTCTCTCGTCCCCTGGAAGCTGGGTCGGGTGGTTGTGGACACTCTGGCGCCGTTCCATCTACGGGGAACGAGCAAAAGAGTTGGCTCGGCGGCGGAACCGGCTCCAGCTCACATGACAGGGGTGAGAACGACACAGGTCACATCAGGCGACATCGCTCTCACCCTGCTCTCAGCCCTGTCATGTTACAGAGGCTGGTGAAGGCGGCGGCAGGAACCCGATGGTTATCCATCGGCAGCGCAGGACCGGTCGTTATGGCGATCCTTGGGGGAAGCCTATGTAGCCTCCAGCAGAACGTCCATCGGCTGCGATGATGATGATGATGATGTACTCATAGAGGACGGCGTAACTCGCGGGGCGTTGACACCTCTGACACGAATTACGACGTCCTCTATGGTATAAGACTATTTGTCTCTACTATTATCTCTACTCAAGTAGTTTTTAATACCTACTTCTTGGTGAAAAAAGTACAGTAGTACGGTTGATTAGTACTTGACATGAGCGTTCATATTCATCTTCTTTCTAATAATACTTTAAACATTGGATACGATTATACTATGCGCCCTAAGCGAATAATTGCTTATCTAATTCTGACTTGTGTAGGTAGATGGTTAATATTTTGCTTTTGTGATAAACGTATGTTATCTTAAGTTGTATTATGTGAGATATTTACTTCATTACCTCTTAAATTTGCATGTTCTGTCAATAACACCTATATTTTAGTTTAAAAGTAACATTGTTTAAAATTCTCTTGTAAAGTGACTAGTCTTTTGAGAATAAAATTCTTTAAACCTCTAACCTTTCTCTCTTTTATGAAAATGCCACATATTTTAGCTGTCAATTTGCGTTCACGTCTGTATGTCATGACATGATATAGACCCTTGCGGGACTCCAGAAGGAATATTAGTCCATACAAACGTGTATCCCTGCAAAACCCGTAGTACTTCCTATCTCTATGGCAAAACCAGGGCACAGTATAAGAAAGAGTATCTATTCACAAGCGCTCACAAGCATTCATTCTACGCTCAAGCTGTGGAATACCACGGCTTGAGCGTATATTGATGAATATAAAGCAAGAAAGATGATGATCTTTCTTGATGCTCTCTTTTATGAAAATGTCACATATCTTAGCTGTCAGTTTGTTTTCAAAAAAGTCTCTGCAAATTTATTTGTAATTTCTAGCATGCAAAATTTCCAATAAATAAAGCAAGGTGAGTGAATTTCTTTGTAATTTATAAACCCTGCTTCATGTTTGAGCAAAAATTCAAATATTTTAAGCTCCGAAAAGTGTATTTTTTATACATGTCGTGCTTTGATTATTTATGAAAAATATCGATACCTACCGATGTTTTTGATGATTTCATAATATTTAATGTTTTTTTTATTTTCAGGTGTCAAACGTGGGTTTTAAATCACAGGAAAAAAACGAAGAACTGGCACACATACCTACCAAATGAAAAATTGTATAAAATACTTATAAATGTTTTAGTTTGAAATTTCTATAGTATAATTATTAACACAGCAAAAACCACTGTTTCTGTTTATATTTCAATCAGTAGCATCCTTTTTTATTTTCTATAATTATCGACATCGGTAAAATAATTATTCAAATACAGTACATCACTACATAATAATTTGACATGATGACTCTACGTTGGCTATGAATGGTATCCACGAAGCACAGACATATAAACGAAGTAATTGTAAGTAAGGTAAACACCAAGCAGTTTGGATCACAATATAAGAAAGAGTATCTATTATGGTTTGGATAAAGCTCCTAACAAAAGTTTGAAAAACAAACTTAACTTTTCGGTGGAAAAGTTTTTCTCCCATACATCCATCTATACCACGGTCGATGTGATCTTATAAGGGTTCCGTTTTTTCCTGTTGAGGTACGGAACCCTAAAAACAGCTGTCCCATACATTTAGCCCAAGTAGGTTTGCAGTTTTGAATGGAACGGCTGATTTTTTTTCACGATTTCGATGTTGATGCCATATAGAAAGTTGTTTAGTTCGACGGTCTCATCCTCCCCTTAAAAAAGTGTCTGCATAATAAGAAGGACCCTATATTGTTAGCGTTTTGTACAATAAACTTAATTTGTCGGTTCCGCCATACTTGATTCTCTTTCTAATACTGTGTTCCTCTGTCATTCACCTCGCTTTGTCCTAGTCATGGTCAATGAAGAGCTCGCAATGCTACTATCAATAATATCGACCATCAAATTTTCTGACTACCTAAGCCACTTTGACTAAGTAGAGTAAGGTTCAATGGCGGGCAATTTAATGCCTAATAACAAAGGTAAAGTTGTTTACACTGATGATGTCAAAAACAAAGACGAAGCTGCTGGAAGAAGTAGCAAACAAACCGTGATAATTCCCAGCTGATTAATCAGCGGGTCTCCCACGGCTGGTCATCGCTCCGGTGTCACCGCACGTGGCTAGGAAGCGTTTATCACCGGCCTTCACGGGGCGCGCGCACTAATCTGCGCCCGCGCCGCTTCCTGCTCCGGTTGTTACCACTGATTTGTTGGCTGCCTGATAAACATGGCTGTTTGTTATTGATGATGGGGAATTAATTTGTTTTGACTCTTTTTGCGTCATAGCATGATCGTTGAACACTATTGTTATCGTAACTTATGGTGTGTTTGGTTTGGACCTTTGGACTATATTCTATTCCGATTGGAAAGAAGAACTAAGAATAAAATCAATCAATAAATCAATCAAATATACTTTATTTTACACCAAAACAGTAAAATACAGATAAAAACGTTCGGTCTTATTGCTAGCTTAGCGATTTCTTATAAATACATATTTTCTAAAGCAGTTTTGTAAAATTGTTAACGCAAGCACACTGAAAACATAAAAATGTTAAAGTGAACCTTGCTAAAATTACAACATAAGATGGTTGCTGGTTTGCAGCAAAGTTCTAATAATAATTAGAATTTGATGTACCTTGGAAATTTGTCTACCATCAAATTTCAAAGTTGCTCTCCCATAGTAAATTTTTTTCAGTTTGATGGTCTAAAGTGCCTTGTTCCATATGTAACGCATACAATTTTACACCCTGACCTAAATGAAACGGTTGCTATAATCAAGCATCGTTAATGAGGAATAAAATGCCCACTTTTGACTCAGGATGTTGCAAAAAGGAAACTGACGTTGCTAAAAGCTTTTCCTTTTGCAGCAAATACGAGCCGTTCGGTGTCGCGTTTCGGACGAGTCATCTTGCTTTAATTATCCTTTCTTTGCTTTTTGTTGCAGTCTGAAAGGAAATGACCGTTGAATGTGTGAGCGGATGCTTCAAACTAAATGGATTTGTTGTGCTTGTAAGTGCGTTATTGATTTAAAACTGGTTTCCTAATCTACAATATCATGCTGTGCCGCAGTATAATTTTTGGATTACAGAATCGTCTAATTTTGTTACCTGTGTATCTTCGGAAATTATTGTTCGCTTTCTTTATCTTTCTTTGACCCAATTATTTCATGCCAGTCCATAGCCCAGTGAGGACTGATCTCTGACCCGGCAGGGTTCTTATTAGGTAACTACCTGATTCAATCTCCAAATCGGCGTAGTGCTTTTTGGGAATTCTTAAGTCTTATTAGGTAAAACTATATGGCAGGTATATTTAGGTATAGAATTTAATAGCCAATTTGAGCTTAGAAATGTACCAAAATTAAAAAAATATCACGTCAGCAAGAGTCCCAAATTTAAAATTTAGCATATATCTCGTTCTAAAAAACGAATGGTAATTTTTTTTTGCCATGCCACCGATTTTGTAAATGATTATAAGATTTATAAGTAATCGGAAACTTACACAATAATGGTAGGATGGTCTTATTACTCTCAGCTCGAACGTGTTTAATAAGACGTAAGTAAGTATGTTATAGCCTGTATGATAATGTGGGGACTTGCTACAGATGTCAGCACCCACAAGTTATAGCAAAGATGCCAACAGATGGCGATACCGTCGCTCTCGGAAATATGCTCCATACATAGACAACGTTCCCCGTGAATACGTAACTCGTAACCTACTACAAATAAGGTTCATAATCGAATGCAAGACATACATCGCGCAAGAGAAATAATCACAGAGATTCGATAAATATACAAGGTCCAACTAAGAACTGTTGGATCACGGCCGGTCCCCAGGCTTCACGCATAGCCTGGTGGAAGATCTTCCCTTTTCAATGGAGGAACATTTCCAATAGCACTTCCATAATACCAATTACCAATGCAGGGAAAAGGCCTCTCACTAAGAAGAGGTCAAAGAGTCAGATATACTCCACCGGTTCCAGTGCTGATTGTTGGAGCCAATTCTCGAATAGCAAGTTAAATTAGTGTAGAATTCAATAAATGCACCACTTGTAGAAATAACTTTTATCTTGCCGCTATTAAACTTCAAAATTACACGCAATTTAAATTTGCATCCGTATGTAATAAATATGACTGCAATTACCCAACTGGACAGGCTTGTACAGCAATGCGGGCGTATCAGTGTCTACTATCAGACACTTTCACTGGGAAGCACTAAAATTGCCACAGTTCGGCAATATTATCTCGAGTGACGCCTACGTAACTCTCTGATAACGTTTTATGTGCAAATTTTTAAAATGGCGTTTGTCGCAATTTTTTATGACCTTTAGGTTACAGTACCTAATAAAATTTTAAAGTATTATAATTACGTATGTGTGCCGCCGCGTGAAACTGTGTGGTTACTGAGTACTGACATAAAACCACTAATACTAAGTGATTTTTTAATCAGTTTCAAAATTATCAGGGGTGGTTCAGACCAACAAACTGACTTCTTCTTCTTATCGCGTGGGCAGCAAACCCTGGTGTCAGAGTTTTTTCAGACCGACTTGCGGCCTCTGCCGTGGTTTTTATGTAAAGTAACGACCACTATCACCAGAGATAGTAAACGGGACTAACAGCTTAACGTGCCATCCGAAGCACGGAATTTATTTATTGTTTATTTATTTTAACACTTTATTGTACACAATCACGGAATCATCTTTCTTTTCAGACAGTCAGGTGATTCAGCCTGCAATGTCCTAACCAACTGGGGAAAAACGCACAAAGTGACCTATAACTAAGTGTCCCCCATGGGAATTGAACCCACGACCTCCGTGTCGAAAGCCCAATGCTCTTATAACCATTAGACCACGGATTGCCACGGAGTATCTCAAACTCTAATAAGTAGTAATAAAAGTAATCAACTTTTACTTTGGGAGCAAACCTGAAATCGCAAAAAATATAATTTGCTGTTTATTGTTTCATACATTTGAGTCGAGTAGGCATTACACCCGCTTTACATTATTTCGTTGCGACCGAAAGAATGTCATTTGAAGTTAGTACGGACGGCGACACATCAAGCTATACAAAACCAACATAAGCTGGTCGCGCGACGTTATACGTTACTCTGCTTATGCGCGGCCAGCTTATTTTGGTTTTGTATAGCTTGATGTGTCGCCGTGTGTACATTACTGCATGAATGAATGAATGAATGAAATATACTTTATTTACACCAAACATAAAATACATTGTACAGGAAACAAACATGAGTATGTATTGTCAATTTTATATCAAACTATTCGGTCGATGTGCTTCTAATTGAATGATTTGGGTTGCTTAAGGTGGTTTCAGTCCATCAAAAGTTTGACGCACACTACGCGTAGACGGAATTAATAAAAGTAATATTTTATATATGGAAAAATAGTTTAGAAAATCTAGATGCCGCGTCACAAATAACATTTGCAATTTATAAAAAAATTACGAAGATATAAAGCTTTAAAAATTTTCATACAAAATTTTAAAAGCTTTATATCTTCGTATACAAAGTTTTGTAAAAAATTGACCCCTCTGCAACCACCTTAATCTAAAGCAAGCATTGCCGTGCTATGATTAAACCTTGCAACATCTGTACGCTTCCGAAGAGTTTGTCGTCATTTCTGACCACCCCGAAGTGGAATATTGCCTTGAGATTTTAGCATGATTTATTCCTTGTGATAGCGTCATTGAGGTACCTACTAGAGGCGACACCCACACTAAATTTTTTGTAACACTAGTTTGAGCTGATGGGCTCTAACTTACTTAGCATGTGCCGGGCGCTAGCTGCACCGCGACACCCCCAGTGCGCGCCCCGCGCTGCTAATCGTGGTGCACAGACTTTGTTCACGTTGTCTGTTCTATACATAATTATTCAATGGATAGCGTCAAGTAAGTAGAAATACCCAGTACCTAGCAAGCGTCCCGTCCTTTAGACATCTCGCATGCACCTTTCACCCGTGGTCAAGTCAAGCATGATGCGGTATTGTACCACCTACATGCGATAACTATAGGTTTACTTGCCTCATTAGTGACGGTACACTTTCACGAAGCACTTCTTTATTTAGTTCCTACGCAGGTTCTCGACAGATTTACATGCTTGTTAAAACGTTAAAAGTTTAAATTTTTCATTGTTTTGGTTGTAAGTTATTTTAATATGTTTTGTTGCTAGATTTATATAACACGAGCGTTAATTAACCCGCGACTTTATCCGCACAAATAATATACCAGATTTTAAGTCAGATAATAAGCTATCAAACATAAAAAGTTTCATCAAAATCGGTTCAGTAGTTTTTGCGTGATGCTCAAAACAAACAAACAAACACCCAAACAAACACACAAACAAACAAACAGACAGACAAAAAATCCAAAAATTGGTGATATGGAATCAGGGATACCTAAAAACCATATCGTAATTTTTTTAAATTAATATCTTCAATGTACAGACACACTTCCTGTTACAGTTTTATAATAGTTTAGATAGATTGATTGTTTTATAATCTGAACATTTTTAAATGCGAAATAATTCGATTTGAGTAAACCTTCCATCATTGTAACTCATCCATTTTCGTTGAAAATTATTACTCTTATTCATTTGGAGTTAGCTCAACTCTGTGTTTGCTCTGTTGACTATCCTTTCAAGAGTTAAACCACCTGCATGAATAGCATTGTAGATACTAGGTATACTACAATTTTTTCCTGGAAGTAATCTTTCGTCTACCATTTCTACATTAGCAATATCAATCAAGAATTCGTATCGCTCTATTTGCTACTGTTTTAGATTTGAATAGTCTCTTAATTGGAGATTGTAGACTTGATATACTAAATCAGCAGTAGTGACACCGAGATTGGAGCAGCCTGTTGAATATGCATTCCGAAACCCTGGACGACTTGTAATACGGCGACACGTCAAGCTATACATAACCAACAATAGCTGACCACGCGACGTTTATACGTCATTCAACCTACGCGTTATGTATAGCTTGACGAGTCGCCAGGTGCACTACTTCTTATATTGCAATGTCGTCATCTATCGTCGTGACATGGTTTACGGTCATTCAAAACAAAAATCTGACGCAGATTTTGTACCAGTCTCGTCGGTTTTTGGTCCTAGATGTCCTACGCCTGTCAAGTTTTCTGCGTCCTTGAATCTTCTCTCTCAGTAAAGAGATACCTAGTATAGAACACGAAGTAAACAAAATATTTTTATTTGACGTTGAGCCTGTCGCTTGAGTCGGACGAGGATAATCACTACTTCTTGTTCTTGATCAATGCATTTATTTGCAGATCAGTTGTATGGACAAGTACTGCTTGATTAATGTATTGAGTTGTAGAGCAGTTGTATTTGAGTAGTTATAGAGGAAGTTGGCTATTACTTGGCTTAATCAACTTTCACTAAGAACTTAAATCGAATTTAGATCTATTTGTTATCGCTTTTAAAAGACCTATTCCTGTTTATGAATCATAATATCTTGGTAGTGACGTTACAATTTCACCAAATCGGTAAAATTATTTCACTCTGAGAGTTGTAGCAGTATCCAGTAGGTAGGTAAGGAAACTTTTTGATATCTTTAACACTAAAGTGAAATTAATTTTTGAATGTCATTAAAATAACTGAAATATAAGTGTTTAAAATTTACGATTAGAGCGAGAGGCATATAATAAAGGAATTCATAAAGTCGTATTTGCTTACAAATCATGACGACGACGCCGACGTGTCATACAAACACTCATAGAGATATGCAAACACCTGTTTTGCATGAAAGAGATAGATAATGAAAAAAGAAACGTTTTTCAATCGCTTGTAACTTTTTTGTTTTCTATTTGATTGTAATTTCGTTTGGACATTTCGTCATTATTAGCCTTTTTTTCAGGGCTGCCAGATTGTATAATTGGATACAAAAACTGTATAATTGGGTGGTAGATTGTATCCTCTATGTATCCTGTACACTCATGTATAATTTGATACAAAACAAGCATTAAACTAAATAACAAGCACAGACCAGTTACCTAAAAGCCGCTACTCAGTCACAATCATAGATACATATATTTTCGGCCATACTTAGACCAAGCTTACGCTTAAAACAAGTCTATGTGAACCTGAATCCGAGCATGAATCTCGACCTTATTGTTGTGTATAATAGAAAGATGTATTACTTAAGTTGAACCAATAAATGTTTAAAAAAAAGTTGGCAAAAACCTTTTTGACCTTAAAAAAATCTAATTATTCGATAAATGATAAAAAATACATTTTTTATTTGATTCGAATGTTTTGTACTTACCCCTGATTGTATCTTGCAAGGCAATTTTGTATAATTTCACGGAGATGGCTGAGTAATTATAAAAAATCTACTGGCAGCCCTGCTTTTTTTGTAATTCGTTACAAGATGTTAATTTCCAGGATCAGTCAGCATCTCAATTATTGACTGTAATTTATAAGTGTTTATAATTGTTTTCTTCAGGTTTATTTCGTAGTGTTTAACAGTGGCAATTCACAACGTCAATCACAGCTATAAATACCACGATAGGCTATTTCTCAACAAAAAACAACTGTATGCTCTAACTGTATGGTCTCCCGTCGTTTTCTTTAAATTACTATGGCGACACATTTCTGGAGGACAACTAGGATCAAACAGAGAGAGTTCATATTCAATGCGCTTTTTCCATCTGTCTGCCTCAGTTCAAATACCTAATTATCGATCTCCTCGAGAGGTATTCCTTCACCGTTTGATATAGAAAAATAGCTTAGTTATTGAACATTTTTATGTATTTAACCATGTTCTCATGTAATAAATACTAAAAGTGGCAGTGGCAAAATTATTATCTTACTTTAACTTCTTTCATGATGTGCACATAATATGTTTAGGATTATGGCTTGCTTTACCTTTTTAATCTGTCTAAATTTGGTGTTTTTATAACTGTTATCTGTTTTATGTGCCTAATAAATAAATAAATTGATTCCGTGCCTCGGATGGCACGTTAAGCCGTTGGTCCCGGTTACTATCTCTGGTGGTAGTAGTCGTTACATAAAAAACACGTCAGAGGCCGTAAGACGGTCTGAAAAAACTCTGACACCAGGGCTCTGCCCACACGATAAGAACAAGAAGTATCAATTATGTCTTTTTTGAGAATAAATTTCTTTAATACAGTTTTTTAGAGTTACGGGGTTATTATTTAATCTAAGAATTAAACATTTTAACGGGTTCTTACCGCGTTTTGGTATATTTGAGATCCCGATATTTCGGCAGTATTACAACTGCCATGATCACGGGATGACTGAACTCCAGGTAGTTTTTTAAGAGCAGACACATCTATCTACCCTCACTCTTCGTCAAAAATGTTTAGTTCTAGATTAAATTTCTTTAAACTATAAATCCCATGTTTGCTTCAACTTTAACAACCTATCAAGTAGGTAAGTATTTGAAATATTTCATAGTGCCCAAATATTGATCATCATCATCATCATTTCAGCCGATGGACGTCCACTGCTGGACATAGGCCTCCCCCAAGGATCGCCATAACGACCGGTCCTGCGCTGCCCTCATCCAACGGGTTCCCGCCGCCTTCACCCGGTCGTCGGTCCACCGTGTGGGGGGCCTACCCACGCTGCGCTTTCCGGTACGCGGTCGCCACTCGAGAACTTTTCGGCCCCATCGGTTCTGCGAGCAATATGCCCCGCCCACTGCCACTTCAATTTAGCAACTCTTTGGGCTATGTCAGTTACTTTGGTTCTTCTGCGGATCTCTTCATTTCTGATTCGACTAATTATTTTGATCCACTATTATTAATTATTTTTGGTGTTAATGAATTTTTATACAATGCAAAACTCATTAGTGCTAATGTTGCTGTATCCATATCATAACATAGATAAATGGTAAGCCTTTAGGCGTGCAATTTGTGAATGTAAGTACCTACTGTTGCATAATAGGTACATAGTAAATTGGACAGTTTGACTTCACTTTGAATTACATACGAAGTATCGCTAATCAAGGCATTTTAGTATTTATAATGTCAGTATTAAGTGTCCAGGCATGGGATTTGTAAATATTGTGAATAAAAAGGAATATCAGTGCCAGTATAATAATTACAGAATCAAGCAGTACACACGGCGACACATCAAGCTACACAAAACCATTGTAAGCTGGCCGCGCGACGTTATATGTTATTTGATCTACACGCGGCCAGCTTATTTTGGTTTTGTATAGCTTCATGTGTCGCCGTGTGTACCTAGGTATGGACAACTTGAAAATCATTTCATTAATATTTTTGACGTTTTTATTTTGTGACTCTACCCTAACTCTACCGTCTGTCGATTCGAATTAAAGTGTGGCTCCTGTAAAGAAGATTCTGCAAAGAAATATATAAATAAAATAGATAATAATTATAATAAAATACATTGTAATGATCCCAAGCAAGCACTATAGGCTGTTTATTATGGAAACCATATAACAACGGCACAAACATATAAACATCCATGACCGAACCGGGATTCGAACCCAGGACCCTGGTTTGGCAGTCCGGCGTGGTAACCATTACACCAACCGGGTCGTAACATATAATAACACAAAAGGACCAAATACATAAAATAATTTAAAAAAAATTAAACGAAAAACAAACCTGAAAACCGTTTCTTGAAAACTGTGATACACAGTCGATTTCATCATTCATCCTTTCCTTCCTTCATTTCCTTCATCATTCCTTCATTTCTCCAATCATCAAATCAAATTGGTGAACATCTAGATTTTCGAGTGTAGCTCCATCACGTGACATAGGCTTAGATTCATCTAAAGACGTAGGTATATTCAGTTTCAATACTGCATGATCACTGTATTGGGATAATACCCATCATAAGTACGTTAGCGTATAAATTAGATTAGTAATGTAACAAGAGCAAAAAGTTGCCAAATTAGTGTGTAACAACTAACACGGTCCGGGCCTGTGTTGTGTAGTAAACATCTATTACATCGCCTCTTATAACGCTCGACTATCTGTAACTATCAATTATTTATTCACTAGCCTAGCCCGCAGCTTTGTTCGTGATTCGAAATAAGATTACTACAGAAGCTCTCAATCAAAGCTGATTTATTTGAAAACGGGTGAACCGATTTTCATGAAACGTAACTAATAAAACTCTCGCATTTCAATTACAAAACACCGCATCGACATCGGTCTACCCGTTTCGAAGCTGATGCCACATACATAATTATACAATATACATATAACTAGAGGATGTCAAACTTATAACACCTCCGACCAAACTTTGATTTATAGAAGAGATCTATACAAGGAACAATTTTACTCGTGTTATTTACTCCGAAATAACTTCTTTTTTTTTTTTATTACGTATGGGTTTGCTCTTGACCTCAATCTAGTCCTCAGGACGAAGATGGGGTCGAAGATGTAGCGAGCTCACCCAGAAGAAGCCTATTCACTCGTACTTTAAAGGAATTCGGGTTGTAAGCACTCGGAAATACTGACGCAGGTAGGGCGTTCCACTCCTTGGCTGTGCGCATCATTTGTGCTCTACAACACTAAACCCATACTAAAAGAACGAATGTATAATCCACGTAAAGAAATAATAGGTCGTAGTATCCGTACTTATTGCAATGTGAGGTTATCTAGTTTTAATTTGTTAGGTGTTACTTTTTATTAAAATTTTTTTAATTATGAGACATTGTAATTTCATTAGTCTCGGTATAATCTTTACACCGTCAAAATTGGCCGTGTAAAATTTACTCTCAACTTATTCATAGATTAGGGTTGGTAAAACGCAAAATCAGTTTACTCTAGAGTAACCGGCGACTAAATCTAAGAATTAAATTTACTCGCGTTTGGTCGAATCGGACCGTATTCAAAGAGTAAAAAGTTTTCCACAAGCCAAAATATTTTATTTTCGTTGGAATTTTCGGTAAAATTCACACATCCAAAGCACGACAGTGGTGCGCTCATAAAGTTATTATACTGGAAGCAGTGCGCACGTGGGAGTGTATGTATGTACTCGCCACCATGGGCTTGTATGAAGCTGTTGTTCTGCGGTAGGATATCCGGATATCTATTATGTGCCTGAAAAGATTATAGTTGCCTCTTCTACAACCATCTTTGATTGCGCTGTTAGTTAGGATTCAGTCGGCACATTTGTAGTTACTAACCTTTGACTATTTATTATAAGGACTAGCCTTGCGGTAGCATTTCCCCTCTGCCACGGTATAAGATCAATTAATCATTGTGCATTTACATTCAATTTTATACCTTAACACTAAACGAGACAGCCTATAAATGCGAAATAATAATTTCGAACTTAGAACGTTTGGGGTTCACGCGAGACTACTTTTCATGATTATTAACGTTCAAAATTAGAATCTAAAGTTATGGGAATAAAATCCAAACTTGCGGATTTCATGTTACCTCGCCCCCCGCAAAAAATGGCAGAAACATAGAAATGTTTGTTTGTAGAATTACACGTAACTAGTCCCTATATAAGTAGTCAAAGTTACTAACAGACAACCAGCTATACTTTCATAAAGAGATGTAGGTAATTAGGCTCACATAATAGATCAACGAAACATCGAATAAAGATTTTTCGCGGTAGGTAGGTACGTTGCTGGTTGTATATTGTTTAGTTTTTGTGCTATTTTAACGAATTATGGAAAGTTGAACTGAATCCGGTTTATGGATGATAGACTAGTTCTTAATGTTCTTCAAATACTTATGCTAAAGTTTTTGCACCAGACATTTTTAACGAATGTATGATGCAAGCTTTTTATTTAACGATGCGTTTAGTATTCTTAAAAACCTGATAGGTATTCTTGGTTTCGAATTAGACCGTGTTAATAAATGTGTGTGTGTGTTTCTCTGTAACTCACTTTTATGGACTAACCGTCCAAAACAAAGATTTTGATTGATTATTTTAAACGAGCGTTAACCCGCGACTTCGTCCGCACAAATTATATACCAGATTTTAAGTCAAATCATAAGCTATCAAACAAAAAAAGTTTCATCAAAATCGGTTCAGTAGTTTTTGCGTGATACTCGTTCAAACAAACAAACAAACAAACAAACACACAAACAAACAGACAGACAAAAAATCCAAAAATTGGTGAAATGGAATCAGGGACACCTAAAAACCATATCGTAACTTTTTTTTTTGTTAATATCTTCAATGTACAGACAAACTTCCTGTTACAGTTTTATAATAGTATAGAAGTATAGATTATTAATAAATACTTGTGTATTGACTAGTTTTAAAGTTAAGATAATTTCGGATAGTATAACTTATCTTTCTGATAATTATAAATCGTATTTGCTAATCAAAATTGGCCAGAAAGCTAAATTGGAATCGAAATACATCTTTTCATCTTTAAATGGAATGAAACCTGTAGGTACCTAACTTATTTCCGAAATTTTGGGAAACAGATCGGTAAAATTATAATGTAGGTACAAGTACAATGAATATGGGAATACATATTGGTTATGTGCTGGTTGATTTTTTGACAGGCTTACGGCTGATGATGATGAGGTAACCGTTGTTTGAGGAAAGTCGAGATACGCGGGGTTTCACGTGGATTCTTGGCAAAAGGATGGTGAAATCAATGGTGCCAATGCCAACATAACGGTTTTGACAGCCCTAAGTTGTTCAGTGATCGTAATTGGGTTAGACCTTATGATTTTTTTATTAGCCTGTTTCACCCCACTGCTGGGAAGAGGCTTCCCCTTTAATCTTCCAACCATCTCTATCCTGGACAAGGTCTGGCCACTTGTGGTCAAAGCATTCAGATCATTCCGCTGCCTCTTCGTGACGACCTGGACGCCGACAACCATTTTCTGGGATCCAGGGCGTAATAATTTTTGCCTACCTCTCCTAGTACATTCGACAGGCACGGCCTTGACCTAGGCAACATACATTATGATTACGATAGAAAATGTCTGTAGAAAAAAAGTTGCGGTCTAATAAATTTAACAAATATAACAATTAGGTAGGTTTAATTAGGTAATTAGGTAGGCAGAAAAGTATCCCAAAAATGTGACCCGGACATTAAGACACAAAGAGATCCGTCCACATGGCACGTTCTTCAAACAATACCCTTCCTGGTATTTCTTTTGTCAACAGCAATGAAGGGGCTATAGCATCCGGTGTTGAAAGTCACCCCGTGTGGAGCCGGCCTTTATGTAGTTGCAATGTGTGGGAGTGTCAAATCGACGGCGACTTGGTAAACTTTAGAGTTCAGACTTCGTAAAAATATGAAACCTGGAGTTCTACCAGTCTTTATTCGTACCAACTATTGAGCCCGCGCTCAAAAGTGCCAACCGTGTCAACCAGAAGAGTAACAAAATGAAAAAAGAGTAATAATTGCGCGCCTGTCTCCGTTTGATCGAGACGTCCTTAATGCCGTATACTGTGCTGTGAAAATTTGTAAAAACTAGGAGTCTGACTCTCCTCGTTTTAGAAAAGAAGTTTTTTGGAAAAAATAATTTTAAAACTACAATGTTTTAAGCAGCGATTATATTACCCAACATGCAGGGATTTGATCTGTACACTTTAAAATAGAGAGAACAAATCAGGCAATGTTTACCTAAATCGGACCCGACCAACTGCACAAGTGTAACCGCTGCTTTAGTTAGTTGGTTTTTATTACTTACGAGCGTTAACCCGCGACTTCGTCCGCACAAATTATATACCAGATTTTAAGTCAGATCATAAGCTATCAAACAAAAAAAGTTTCATCAAAATCGGTTCAGTAGTTTTTGCGTGATACTCGTTCAAACAAACAAACAAACAGACAGACAAAAAATCCAAAAATTGGTGAAATGGAATCAGGGACACCTAAAAACCGTATCGTAACTTTTTTTGTTAATATCTTCAATGTACAGACAAACTTCCTGTTATAGTTTTATAATAGTATATAGACACGTAATTTTACGTCTATATTCGTATACAGTTCGGGATACTTTCATCAAGAATTTGTATGAGACCATAACTTGTTGTCATCACTTAGTCAATGGCTCCTATGCTCATTGGCAAATCTCTTCACGAAGAAAAATCAAACACAGAAGAGCAAGAAGACTGATAGGACAACAGTGTTTTCGATTTCGGTTGTAAAGTTTGTCCCAAGTTCAAAGTTTTAGTAGCACTAAGGGCCCCACATATTGCAACATTTCATACATATTTCATGTGGACTGATTGTCAGTGTGAACTAATTAGTTTTACTTCAAAACGGTTTCGATTTAGCTGCAACTTTGAATAATTTATCTATTGCGTAACTATCACTATGCTCTTAAATTAGTTAGGCAGTGGTAATCGTATGTAAATTTAAGGGTCAGATTTTACCACCTTCTGTGTGGTATTTATCTATCACGTTTGAATCAGGTTCGAATGGTAAATATCATATACAAAACAGGAACGGTAAATAGGATACATTCATTACATAAGGCCTTTGGACGATATATTGTATTGTATTGTATACCAATAGTTCGGGGTTTAAACTATCACCATTGGGTGGAAATGGAAACCATATCGAATTTGCGAAACTTATTAAATAAATTTTATTCTTATTGTTAAATAACTAGGAATTTAAAAAAAATATGATTTTCTCACCTCCGGGCGGAAAGCGTTAACTTTCGTCCCGCTGTGCTAAACGAAGTTGCCGCTTTCTGCCTCCGTCGAGGAGAAAAATAGTGTACTAACCTCGGGCAGTAAATAAGAAAGCCTCAGATCACATGTTTGACGATGACGTCCTCGGCCAACAATTACAATAGATCTGAGACCTTTCTTACTTTCCTGCCCTCGTGTGTAATCTACTATTACGGTCAATGACATTCTATACAAGGAGGATTTCGCATCAGTGCGCTATTAACGGGACCACTAAGTATTGAAGTATTCATAAGACTACCTCTACATGTTGAAATTGATATTATCACAAAAAAATCGTCGGTTAAGTACTACCAAGGATTTTAGAATCATAAAGGATGCCACTTCTCCTTACAAGCATGCAATCAAGAAAAATATCCATGGCGGTTGGTAATGTTCGGCCTTCTTTCGTACGTCTCCGTCGTCGATATTTCCAAAGTTTTTGTGTCCCTTTCTATCCAATTTCCCATGACGTGACGTAATGTATGACAGGAGCTACAATTTTTGTCGTTGGATTAGAAAGGGACAAAGTAACGTCGAAAGCAACGACGGAAATTTACGAAAGAAGAACGATCATTACCGACCACCAAGGAGTATTATCATGTTTCACCGCTTGTTAGGCAGTCTGTACTCCAAGGTATAGACAATACCTATGCCAGCTTCCTGGTTACTACTTTTTGCAAACTTTCAAAGTGTCAAATACCTATCAAAGTAGTATCGGAAATTATTAGTTCATGCGTGGGATGCCAATTACCATACCGATTATTCACGGTTATTTGCTTATTTGCACGATTTAACAGTTTTATTAAGAAATTGATTCTACTATAAGATTATGCGCGTACGTTCAAGGTAATGATTTATAAATACAAAATAGTTGGTGCTTATGTCAACATAGGCTGTTTAAAAAGCAATAAAATTCGTATAGCCTTGTTTAAATGCAAAATGAAGCCATCTTTAATTCAGAGTTGGTATTGGTACTGGCTTTTATTAAAAGGTTTTTTTTTAATATACAGAGTCCTTGAAATTCGATCGTTATTTTATTTTATTTGAATTTGGAATCAAAGTTATTTTTGGCTGAGGCAATGGCCGCGTTTGTGTCGCCAGACCAGGGACCCGATCGCGCTAAATAAATCTCTACTGAAACGTTATTGGACCGCATGCAAATCACAACCTTTTACAGATTCGGTATCGCGCTAATCATTTGACAGCTCATGACAGGCGTTTGACAGATCGCTCAGACGTTTCAGGCTGTCAATCACATAGTAAAAAGTCAAGTTTATCACGATACGGAATTGATTACAGCTGAAATCAATTTCATCCTTATTCAAATAAGGATTGTACTTCGATATTTTAAATTAGCGCGATCGAGTCTCAGTGGTAAAAAAAGTAAGTTGAATAGTAACTGGATTGCAATGTGATTACAGCTGAAATTGAATAAGGATTGTGCTTCGATGTTTTAAATTAGCGTGATCGGAACTCAGTGGTGAAAAAAGAATCCAGAGTTTAGAAATATATTGACTTCCAAAAATGAGGAAAAATGAACTGATGCCAAAATAAACCGTGAAATTTTTATTTAGTTCCATCTACCATCTAGTACTAACCAGATTAATTGATCCCGTAGTTTTGGACTCCCGCCGCGAATTTCCGTTGGGAATCGACTGTTATAACTCTTATAACTCCACAATCATTAAATTGCTATTCCGTTGACGTTCAATGCGACAATCTTGCGCAGCCCATTTACGTACAATCGCGCACAAATTTTGTATGGTATAAAGTATCATTAATTTTGTGTTAGTTTTCTGTCACAAAGTGTCACTCGCTTATTTTGAGGATCATTAATTTTGGACCATTATCTCTGTCGTACGTGTCTTGTGTAAATAAAAAGTAATGCCAAACTGATTTTTTTGTCTTGTTCGGATTTTTTTCTTATTTTCATCGATCGATATAGGAGCAACGATCCGGCGGTTTTGCGGTTAGCAGGTGGGTTTGAATATAAATTCGAAGACGAATTCAGCAAATGATGTTTTCAGCTCAGTGTTCAAGATCAAAGTGAAAAAAGCAACAATATTAGTGTTGCCAACGTTAAGTAACTGAATGAATGGAAGATAAAGCTACATGTCGACTGACCATAACAATTCAACTAAATCAAACAATGATTATTAATAATTATAATCTATGTTGGTATTATTAATGTGTCACACGCATTGGATGATTGGAGTCTAGGTGGGCAGAACTGTAACAGTACGTCAAAAGTATGAACTGTTTTTATGGAAATCATTAGTTTCACATTCGATACAATTAGTATCAGAAAAGTTGTTCCAGGATTTTTAACTAAAAAATTAGACGTAAGACTGTAAGTAATTATATAATATAATATAGTGTAATATAGTGAATAAGCCTGTAGTCGGAATCCATTATGAGAACTCAATCAATAAATAATTCAATGACTGCTTAATATACTGAGTAAATTTTATGTTTACATGATTTATGTCTTCTCCCAAAGGACTTCTTACTATAAATTATGCTGTTTATTATTCTTGTACAATTGTATTGCGCAAAGTGCAGTTGACCGCGACTATACTCATAAACCGGTACGAAGGCTTGTAGCGTTCCTCGGTCCTCGTGTGTTTACATTTATAACCGCACACGTGGCCCTGCGACCTTCAAGGACGCCCACTTCGCGCGAACCATGGGCTAAGATACAATAGAGTTTCCCTTAGATCGCAAAATACCAGAAAAAAAATTAAGCTCAGGGTTTTTACCTTTAAATAAAGTACAAAATTGAATGATTGGTTTTTTAAGAGGAAGATCAGACCATCAAACTGAACAACTTTCTCTACAGGACCAATATCAAAATCGCGATAAAAAAATTCAGCTTACTATTTTGGGTCGAGTAGATCAGTTTTGTATTGGAGCAGCAAATATTTTTTTCGCGATTTCGACGTTGGTTCCAGAGAAAAAGTTGTTCAGTTTGATAGTCTGATCATCATCCCCTTAAAACACCGTCAGCATATTAAGGAGGACCCTATACCTATAGTTTGTTGCCAGTCGCGACTATACTGCAGAAACCGGTATAAAGGCTTGTTGGGTTCCTCATTCCCCTGTGTATTTAAATTGACGGTCAAATACGTGGCAATGCCCGCAAGCTTCAAGGACATCCGTTTGGCAAGAACCCAAAGTTGTTGACCTCAGTTTCGTTGAAAATGCAAGAAATTACCGAAACTGAAGCACCCTTTGCCGGAACTAAGGTATCCTTTAGAAATTGAGGTAAAAGCTAGTTCAGATCTTTAGTCCGTAAATTCATGCATACATACATAAACTCACGGGGTAGTCAGAAACATTGCTACAACTACCGTCTTGAAGGCAGTTGTAGCAAAGCTCAATTTTAGCGTATTGAATTAAAGGATTCTAGATGAAGAAGAAGACCGACGTGTTAGGTGGTTACAGGCTTACAGGTGGCTTGCCTTTTGCCCTCAAATATACTGCAAAAGATCCCTTAGGGCCCATGTTTAGTCCGTTGGGTTTATAAGATGGTCATTCGATATTCGAGAACACTCTTTTCGCACAAACTTGGTTTAAATATACTAAAAAAGTGTAGTTTTGCAGCAGTTGAGCGCGATGCGCAAATATCTTTGCAGAAACCGGTATGAACGTTTATCAGTTTCCTCAGTCCCTCTTATATTATTATGGTAGAACACGTGGCACGGTCACCTTCAAGGACGTCCTTTCGTACGATCTCTGAGATGTTCAATTTACTGGTTTCCTTTACTGATTGTTGTTTTCTTGAGTTAGATGCTTCTTATGGAGGGTTTACATTTTTCGTTCGCTGTACTGCTGGTGGAAAGCCTCGTCGCTTCTTATGGTGCCAGATTATCCCCCGAGTCCTAGAATATCAAACGTCAATTTTCGAAGATTATGAAGTTTCTTACGTAAATGGAGAAGTTAACTTCAGATTGAACTCATTAATTTTTGGCAACTTCAAATCTATATTTCATTATGTATTTAGTTGATATTTGGTGAAGAGATTTTTTTAATCATTAGTAGAGGCTTGCTGTGTGCCCTTATGTTCTATTGCCCTTGTGATCTTATGTTATAGCGATCGCATTTCACAGAATCCACCTGTGTTCGTATCGGTCTCTCGTTCCATTAGATTTATGAGGGTAAGGACGAGAGAGTGCTTCTATATTTAAGGCGTACACTTATGCACTTCAAAATATCCTGCGTATTTGATTCGATCAGCAGTCACCGTTAACATCGACTAGGAATTCATCGCCATTAGTACCTCGTTTAAAATGGTCCTCGAAATAATTGAGTCGCGATTTATTTGTTCAATGTCTGGTAGACATTGAACATCCAGTTTTATTAAGTGAAGTTATATGTATATTAATATACTGTGTGTAATTGTGTATAAACTAACAATAGGCTAAGTGTGTTACTTAACAAAATTATTTTGATCTCAGTTGGTCGAAAAGTTTTCTATTCTATTCTATTGTAAATATTCAAAATCAGCAACATAAAAGAACTAATCCATATTGAATAAGGTCTTGTGTTAGTTTTTAATTCAAGGTTTAACATTGTCAACGAATTTAGAGCTTATTAAGTATTATGTTAAGTCGTTCTAAGTATTATGTTATCAATATTTATAAACTAATGCGAATGCTCATATTTTAAGGCTCGTATTATTTAAATTAGTATTAAGACTGTCAAACAAACGATTGCTAAACCAACCAGCTGATGATTGCAGAATAGATCTAATCTTTTGAATTGGAATTTATGACCAGTAAAGCCAGGTTGCAATAACAATTAATAAAGGCTCAGTTGAGTATGACTTTATGTGCGTAGGTGGTATGTCGGAGTCGTATTAAAGTCATCTAAACATTCGGTGGTTTGTTTACTATTCTTAAATTCTTTGCGATGTTAAATTAATGTGTATTATAAACGTTTGTTAGTACTTAAGTATTTACAACACCTATTTTATATAAATATATAGAATGATTAGGATGTAACTGAGGACAATGGATAAATATTTGAAGATGCTACACAGGATACATTTTTATTTTAGTCAGTGCGGGAACTTTAATCACGCATTCTTCTCACCAAACTGGAAATATTTCACTAGCCCAGTCATTTTACGGTTTGAGCCGGGACGGGAGTAATTAATAATTGATATTTTTTTCAGTATAAAGTTGAAGAGCCAATTTGGGCCTAGAAATGTAACAAAATAAAAAAAATCACTTTAGCAACAGTTCCAATTTTAAAAGTTAGCTATTATCTCGTTCTAAAAAACCTGATGGTAATTTTTTTGCACATATCTAAGGCTTTACCATTATACATACTTCAAACTTGGTGTAAATATTTTTGTCTACTTAGAAGGTTTTGAAAAATGCATTCGTATTTTCTAATAAAAGCTTCATTTTTTAAATTTCAATGCCTATTTTATTGCTCAAAAATAATATAGATTATCAAATCTAATTCAAATGAGTGCATTGGTATTGATATTATTAATTTAAAAGCCTTCTGGGACACACAATTTTGATTTCTATGTTGCGTAGCGATTTTTTTTTTATATGTTTAAAGATAGTCTTTTTGCCACTAAATGGTGCCGGTTACAGTTTTAAAGTCAATTAATAATTACTCCCTACCCCGCGTAACAAAACTCCGTAAAATGACTGGCCTATATTATGAAGCCAACATAGAAAACGCGAAAAAAAATCTTCTGTTCCGTACATATCTCAAGACGGTATAGGTACTGCAGTTAGTGAAAGTTGTTCAGTTTGACGAATTTATGGGTATTGTTTCCGTACTGAATAAAAATGTTTACCGTATTTAAAAAATCTCTGACTGCCTGTCAGAGAAAATAGGGAGGGAACGAGTCAATGAAAACGTTTGATTTTTTACATCATAATCGAGTGCAGAAACTCGATTTTAATTGTCTTATAAGGTTTTAACCGATACTATACTATGAAGCTAGCCTAACATTTTATGCAAATGGCCTCAAAGCTTCATTAATATTAAGCACAGCCTTGAATAATATCAGATGATTTATATTGTCTGATATTTATTGCAACGACATTCCTAATAAGTAGTAAATTGATGTATTTGCTAATCCGACAAGTGATATGGCCAGTATCAAAGTAACCTTGTCGTTTGTGAGCCTACATTAGTTTTGATGACGAAAGAGACTGAGCCTGATATACTTACGGTCAGTATTTAAGAGCCAATTTGATCCTAGAAATGTACTAAAATTAAAAAAATATCACGTCAGCAACAGCCCCAAATTTTAAATTTTGCATTTATCTCGTCTTAAAGAACCTAATGGTAATTTTTTTTTGCACATTTTTAATTCATATTTTTGTTAGAAGACTTTAAAAAATACATTAGTATTTTTTATTAAATACCTCATTTTTTATGTATCAATAATTAATTTATTGCTTAAAAATATTTTTTATTCTTAAATCTAATTATAATGAGTTCAATGGTATTAATATTATTAATTTAAAAGCCTTCTGAGAGATACAATTTTGATTTCTATGTTGCGTAGCGAATTTTTTTTATATGTTTAAAGATAGTCTTTCTGCCACTAAATGGTGCCGGTTACAGTTTAAAAGTCCAATTAATAATTACTCCCTACCCCTCGTAACAAAACTCCGTAAAATGACTGGCCTATATTATGAAGCCAACATAGAAATGTAGATATGTTGCATAGCGAATTTTTTTAAATATGTTTTCAGTTAGTTTTTTTGTCACTAAATGGTGCCGGTCACAATTTAACTTTACTCCCCACCCCTCCTAACAAAACTCCGTATAATGACTGGGCTGTACAGCATTTGGTGGGCAAAGAACTACCTGTTGACGCAGCACCCGGGCAGAGTCCACTGAACCAGTGAAGAAAGCATCAAAGCACTTAAGCGACGCAGAACAAGATGTAGTGACATCTTAACCACCACTTAGCGCTAAACAGATTTATTGCTAAGAACCCCGAGCATCTAAAATTGCGTAGATCATAAATTACCAGTGACAGCTTGTTCATGACTAATAATTCAACAACTGACACAGTTATTAAACCTAACCGCGGATGCAATCAAAAGTGACCGATATATGAAGAATTCCGCTGGTTTGAAGAAACCACAATAAGTGATTTTGAAGCCCACTTTGAACGCCCGCGTGTAACGGGCCTTAATGATATAATAATAGTGGGTGTATTACTGGCCGTCGCGTGTGTAATTGCCCTTAAGTTGGGTGTTCGGACAAAAACAAGGATTCGGTAACAGCTGGAATGATTGTTTCTTTTTGTCTGGTGTATCTACTTTACCAGTTAGATTAATATGTGTAAGCCAATAGATGGCTTACTGTGCGATATTATGCGGGTTTGGATTTACAAAGACGATGTGTTTGGATTTACAAACACACGACGAGTTTGGATTTACAAAGACAATGTGTCTTCCTTTATTGCATTGCAACCACAAACCACCTCCTTTAAATCTGTTAGTTTCTATGTATAGATCTAATCACGATCCTATCCCGTGTTTTGATGAGAGATTGCACTGAACTGAAAGAATCTTCTCAATATAAAATTAAAACATCATTCGAAAATTAGACTTACATTTTTTACCATTTAGTGCTTTGAATGTCAAGATACGATTTCCTCATTTCCTAGTTTGATACTTCCTTTGTAATTCGGGCTAGTTTTTTATTGTGATTTCAAATCCAAAGCGTATAAATTCCTCGTTTAAAGGCAAGTACCTCTAACAAAATCGCATGATGATTCGGGAACGCGACGGTGGCCGCTCTCATCTCAAGCTGTAATTTTATGTAATTCGTCTGTGGATTAGGCTACACGGTTATAATATCCAATCATGTTTGATAATATTTCGGTGCCAAATAGGAAATATGATTAATTTTGGTAATCTGCGGTAAGAAATGAGCTTAGACACGAAACTTTTTGACATGGATAGATCAACGTTTTTCAGAGAACTTGGGAAATAACGAGTGTGTCTTCCTCAATTTAATTGAATTATAATTATGAAAGTGTTTGTGTATGCAAAATGATATACTTAGCAACAATTGAATATCATTAAACTTATATTATTTAATATTAGAGTTAACACGCGACTTCGTCCGCACAAATTATATACCAGATCATAAGCTATCAAACAAAAAAAGTTTCATCAAAATCGGTTCGTAGTTTTTGCGTGATACTCGTTCAAACAAACAAACAAACAGACAGACAAAAAGTTCAAAAATTGGTGATATGGAATCAAAATAAAATCATATCGTAACTTTTTATTGTTAATATCTTCAATTCTGTTACAGTTTTATAATAGTTTAGATATACGTACGTTCCTACCCAACTAACAATTTGGTCGAATAGGTGTCGTATAGTCGAACATTAGACGCATAAAGCACCAGTAAATGACGAAATTACAGTTATATAACTTTTATATGCCAAAATAGTCATATAAATGGGGGCCTAATACGACCAAATTGTTTGCTGGGTAGATTTTACAAAGTAGTATACGTTGGAACACGATTGTTTCCCGCTAATGTAAGTCTTGTATTGACAAGGATCACAGCGGCGATCTTTAACACTTGGATAGTGAATCAAGTCCAGTAAGAGGGAATTACTGATTAACTGTCTGGGAATCTACAATGAATTTCATCAAGGGGGAAAAGTAATACATTGTCAAGTGAGACCAATTAGGATAGCGAGATATGAAGTCCAGTAGGGGGGAATTACTGGTCTTGGAACCTACAATGAATTTAATCAAAGTGGAGAAGGGGTATGCCAATCCGAGCATGATCAACAATTATTCGGAATCTTTCTCATTATTCATCTCTTAAATCATTCTATTTGCTTAGGTATGATTGTCTATTTAAATAACGATTTTATTGTGATAAAGTACCTTAAGGGCCTATGTCGAAAAATAATTGAAGCGAAAAGGGCGTGAGATAGCTTATATTACTGCCTGATGCGAGAGAAAGTGATGGGGCGGCGCGCGCGCCTGAAACGACGCAAGCGTAAAACAAACTTTATTTAATTGTGATTGTACTATATAAGGTCTAACAAAATTAGCTGAAACTATTTTAAGGGGATGATCAGACCATCAAACTGAACAACTTTCTCTATGGGACCAATATTGAAAAAGCGAAAAAAAAATCTGCTGTCCCACACATTTAGGTCGAGTAGGTTTGTATGGAACAGCTGATTTTTTTTCGCGATTTCAATATCGGTCCCTTAGAGAAAGTTATTCAGTTTGATGATCTGATCATCCCCCTAAAGTAGTTTCACCTAATTTTGATAGACCTTATATATGTAAGTTCAATTCTGCTCTAATCAAATTTTATAAAATATCAATCTCTTTTTTTTAAATCAAGTCTCGTGTTTCTATTATTCACCGTTTAGCATTTCCAAGCGTTTATCGATAAAGACAGAGGCTACTTTGGCTTATTTTTCTATCGAGAAAAATTGTGTTTTGGCTCTAATCAAAACTTCAATTATATGTTCAATTTCCACATTTCCGCTTATTCTTGCGCCAAATATACTTCTTCTTATTGTGTAGGCAGTGCCCTGGAGCCCGATTGCGCTAAGTAAAACATCAAAGTTCTATTCTTATCCAATTTCAGTTCTAATCACATTGCAATCCAATTTCTATTCAACTGAGCTGAATTCCGCATCGGGCTAAACTCTATGTAACAATGACAGCCAATAATGTCTGAGCGATTTGTCAAAACGGCTCTAACGGCTGTCAAGTGCAGTACCGCGATTAGCGCAATGTCAAATGTGTCAAAAGTTATGGTTTGTACGTAGTCCAATAACAGTTCAATCATCGAATATTTACCGCGGTTGCAGCCCTTGTGTTAGAGTTTTTTCAGACCGCCTTACGGCCTCTGACGTGGTTTTTATGTAACGACTACTACCACCGGAGATAGTAGCCGGGACCAACGGCTTAACGTGCCATCCGAAGCACGAAATCATTTTTCTTTTCAGACAATCAGGCGATTCAGCCTGCAATGTCCTAACCAACTGGGGAAAAAGCACAAAGTGGCATTTCACTAGTTCTCTCCCGTGGGAATCGAACCCATGACCTCCGTGTCGAGAGCCCAATACTCTTAACCATTATACCACGGAGGCAGTTATACTGCCAAATATACTGATAATATAATAATCCTCAAAACAACAAAAATATATGTAGGTAGGTATCCAAGGTTGGAAGGTACTTATTTTTAAAACTACATGACAAATTAGCATAAAGTAACCAATAATCATGAGGACACGTCCAAATTGTCCTTGGAGTCGCCCACGGACGTGATCTCTGTTACAATGAGAATATAATCGGTGATTTTTTTCTCGTTTCGACCGTTGAAGAAGGAATGTGATGCAAAAACGGGAGCAAAAACGTGGCACACGTGATGGTGATAAACGCGCTCCTATTTGTCGTTAGCTCTTGATTTTGTATTTTGAGTAGTGTCCTGTCTATTATAATTTATTAGTCCTTGTTTTTGCAATTTTAATAGTCAATTGGGATTTGTAGAGATCTGTATTTCGAACAGAACAGATGATAATTTAATGAGTACGTTTTGAATAAATCTATTTTTCTATTGTTTTGTTTTTAATTTTAGTTATATAAGTAACTACCTAACTAGGTTTTATATTTTATTGGGAACACCAACAGTCTTCTACCCTAATCAAAAGAAAATGGATATTACTTTTCGCAGCAGATTATGCTTATAGAAGCATAAACAATTTTTTGTGTTGCCAGACACAAACTTCATCGAAAAAATTGTCGTCTATGCTTCATATGGAAAAATTTAGGTAGGTACCATTATGTTTATTTTAACCTGATACATTTTATTTTTATTTTTTTAAGTGATTATATACTTATTCAAATGATGATGCTACAGTACCTACTTATATCCAGCAGTGGGTTCTAACGGGCTGATGGTGAATGCATCCACTAGGGTTGGCAACATTTTTTAAACTGCAATATTAGTAGATAATAATTAGATATACAAAGTAGAATTGACTACGAATACATTTTTTTTAATTTAATATATTTATGTTTTTGACCATTTTAATTGCATCTAAGTTTTATTGGACCAATATTTGAACTTCCAATAAATATGTTTTCAGTCATAGAAATATAAATGCATACTATATATTTTTTAGACTTATGTAATAGGTACCTGTACTTACCTACTAAAAATAGAAGAATACTGTATTATAGTAGAGTTGGCAACCCTAGCATCCACCCAGTAGTATCATGAAGCAATAAATAGTATAGAATATATACAGACAATTTTTACCTAGTATTGAGACTGACAGTACTTTAATGTTGCCAAGCTAATAATAGCCGCTTTCTATAGCTTGACATTTCAAAAGGGTTAATAGCGTGTTAGCGAAGACCGGGTGCAATTGCTGTGACAGACAGACGAACGGATGGAGCCAGACATAATTAGACGAGTAGCTTTCTTGGCGAAGCTGATTAATTACAGATCTTGTTGCTTTTAATTAAAGTATTAATTACATTGGAGCTTAGAATAGGATGATACGTACAAGTGATATTGTGAACGTTATATTCCACATTGGTTAAGTTAAGATGTATGCTTAGGATGTAAATAAACATGGCGTTATAAGGCAAGAGTGAATAGGCATTTTTCTAAGTAAGCATGCTACATCTTCGGCCTCATCGTCACTTAACATCAGGTGAGATTGCGGTCAAATGTTTACATATCAAACATTAAAAAAAAAAAACGTATTAATAGGACAATAAAATTGACTCTTTCGAATTTGTTACGTATACAGGGTGAAATTGATATCATTAGCATCCTTTTAAACTAAGAGTCTACCCATCAAACTGAACAACTGTTACTATGGGAGTAAACTGATCGGAGTAAAAATATTATCTGCTGTTCCATATTAAACTGCAACGCCTACTCGACTCAAATGTATGTAACAGCAGATTTTTTTTTGCTCCGATCTGTTTGCTCCAATAGTAAAAGTTGTTCAGTTTGTTGGGTAGACTTAGTTTAAAAGGATACAAATGATATCAATTTCACCCTGTATAATAATACTAATAGCGGAATGTTACGACATAAACATACAAGGTCTTCATCATCTGATGATGATGATGATGATGAACATACAAGGTGTGTTATTGATTATTTGTGGTTGGGCTATAGCAAGCAAGGGTCGTTGTAACACTGAGACCAGCGCTGGTCCTTTGTGTTCGCCCCAATCTCACCCATATTTTACGCATACCTCCGAACTTATGGTATTTTCTTTTCATCCTCGGGAATGCAGGTTTCCTCACGATGTTTTCCTTCACCGCTTAGCTCAGCGGTGAAGGAAAACATCGTGAATAATAAATACAACCGTACATAAATTCCGAAGAACTTAGTGGTACAGGCCACGTACAAGGTGGAAACAAATGCCTAATTGCAAACATACATAATTTTGAAAAGATAAATCCTCAGATAAATTATTCCTGTTAATTTATCTGAGTTTCATACCAATTGACCAATTATTGTGCGTACTCACTTTCGAGCTTGTATAAAATTGAGAATTTCATGAACGTTGCATAGGCACTTAGGGTCCTGTTAAAAATATTGTCTAGTTATCCAATGATAAACGCCGATTTAGGTATATGTTTAGGTACCAAAAAAGATATAAATGTAGGTATATCTGAGTATGAATAGGTATCGAACAATGTCAAAAGCTGGGACATTCGTAATAATGACTAAACAGAGATACGAAGTCTAAAAATATGTCTACGCGTGGTTCGACCCACGATCCCAGCCTCTCCTGCAACGCTGGACTTTGACACCAACATTACCAATTTATCTAATCCATTACCGAATTATTAGGAACCTTTTCAAAACAAGGCTAAACACAAAACGCAGTGTAAGTTATTATTGCCGCTTTAAACGCGATTTCAATGAGACATTTTGCGCGTGAATTTATGTATTATCGTTGGCCTAAATGTGTCATTTTGTGAGTCAAGCGGGATCTTTCGAAGTGGGAGATTTCAGTGCATCTAACAAAAATAGAATTTAATGCAAATATACATAAATATAGGATCCAACCTATCATCATAGCCATCATCAGCAGATTTGTTTTTCTCCGACCGTTTACTCCCTTAGTAAAAGTTGTTCAGTTTGATGGGTAGACTCATAGTTTAAAAGGATGCCAGTGATATCAATTTCCCACTGTATACAGCCAGGAGAAAATTATTGTTACCTACCTACAAGAGTCTTAACAGTTTATATTATCTTAAAGTTTGTATACTTACTTATTTATTTATTTATTTATATATGGTACATCAACAGCAACAATACATGTACTTATATTTGTATAAGTTTAAAGTGCTTATAATTTTAATCATAATCTTAATTCTAATTCTGCTATAAAATACTTACATTATATTTGCCAATTTATATTTTATTAATATACACAATACACAACAATGCAAATCCTTTCACCTATGAACATTTTTATTTACTTACTTCTATCGATCGGATGAATAAAACCGTAAACGAATCTGTAAGTACTACATATATCAATAACCTTCTCGTTGTGATTTATTTAAAAATCATGGACAAAAAACAAAAATTATGCAAACTAATAAATTATACAAACAAATAAATTCAATTACTTATTCAACCTCGAAAAAACTGTTAATCAATCAATCAATCAATCAAATATACTTTATTTTTACACCAAGACATAAATAGTAAAATACAGAAATAAAATACAAGAGGCACAAAACAAGGCGGTCTTATCGCTAAGAAGCGATTTTTTCCAGACAACCTTAGGGTAGAGGGTTAATCTGTATAACTTTTGAAATGTTATCGTTCAATCTAAATTTAAGAAGAGAGAAGGAGGTATAGCTACAATTTTTTTTATTTCAAAACATCGCCTTTTGTATGAATCCCGACGCATTTTCAAAAAGATATATTACCAAGATCACTATCTTTACTAATTATACTCTTTGTGGCAATAAAATTTAATCATCTAGAAAGGATTTTTTTAATAATGTTACCGATCCTGCTGATGGGATAACGAGATATTAAAAATGTAATTTTAACATAACATAACATAACATAAATATTATTTATTTGCACACCAAAATATACAGTAACAAAAACGAATAAAAAGAACGTAAGGGTACAAATGGCGGTCTTATCACTAAAAGCGAATAATAAAAAAAAGTAATAAGTAATAAGGTAGGGTAGGGTAGGTAGGTAGGTAAGGTAGTAGTAATTTTCTATCTCGTTTTGTAGAGGAATGTAATTTAAATAAACAATATGTGCAGTTACAGCTATGGTTTGAGTAAGATCATAGAATACAACTTATTCTGTTGTAAGACGTAAACTGACCTTAATATTTACAATATTATGAAATTTCAAGGTTTTAGAGGAATTCTTATTCATTTTATTTATAGGTGACAGTAAAATTGAGCATAATATTTTAAACCAGTTCAGTTCTAATTTATTTTTAATGTATAGTTTTCCATATATTAGAATTAGACCTATTTAAGAGGTAATTATTTAAAAATGATATGTTAGTTTTATCGTAAATTTTGATTTATTTATTTAATTTACGATAAGCATATGCTCACGACTATATTCCCCGAGGGGTAGTCAGAGATATTCTGAAACTTCAGAACATCCACGTTTCACTAGTAGTACCTAAACTCTGTCCAGTGTGTTGGGTAGTGAGCCCGTCGCCACTTTAAATGGACATTCAGTACAATACATGCCTCGAAATTGAAGCATGCAGGTTTCCTCACGAGGTTTTCCTTCACCGAAAAGCCAGTGGTTTACAAATCGTACATAAATTCCGAAAAACTCATTGGTACGAGTCGGCCTGGACGGGGATCGAACCATCGCCTCCTGCACGGCAGGCAAGGTTACTCGCCACTGGACCACCACGGCTCTTTTGCAATAAAACTAACATAATTTATATTTTTAAATAATCACCTCTTAAATAGGTCTATAATATCTATACAGTATACATATTCAGAATAAATTAGAACTGAAATGGTAATGGTTAAATATAATGCACAGGTTAATTTTCCTACATTGTAACTCGTGACTTGGACGATTGTTTGTGACCAAATTATAATTGAAAAAAATCATTCATTCAATAACAAAGCAAGAAACCTAGTAACCCCAAACTGTAACTTTTGCTCCAGTATCGAAAAGGTCACCGGGTGGGCGCGTTCTTTGTACGACAAACCGATATTAAATTATTGCCCATTCATTGAACTTTCAGTATTGTATTTGGAAATACGAATATAGAAAGCAGGGGGAAACCCCATTCATCAAACATTGGAGCCTTTTTATCGAAAACTGGGTTATACGGTTACACCCTTGTGTCACAAAGACGAACTTTAATGTTGATTTTGATTTTTCCCTGTTGTTGATTTTCAGTTTCATGTCCTTTAATTTTTGCATGGTCATATACAGGGTGAAATTGATATCATTAGCATCCTTTTAAACTAAGAGTCTACCCATCAAACTGAACAACTTTTACTAAGGGAGCAAACCGATCGGAGCACAAAAAATTGCATACATTTGAGTCGAGTAGGCGTTGCAGTTTAGTATCGAACAGCTGATTTTTTTGCTCCGATCGGTTTGCTCCCATAGTAAAAATTGTTCAGTTTGATGGGTAGACTCTTAGTATAAAAGGATGCTAATGATATCAATTTCACCCTGTATGTATAGGTATTTATTGTGATGATTTGTAAGACTATTTTTTACTTAAGTAGGTACATGCAATTCCATAGATTTCAGTAAGTACTAACTTTGTTCAGTTCGAATGTTGTAGTAGAGATTATGTAGAGAGTATATAGAGAGTAGTGATTCTGAAATATAGTAGAAACAGGGAATTTCAAACTCTTAATTCTGTTACAGTTCACTTACTTTTAATAAATATAGTCATTCAATATGGAATATCAGCTTAATAACGTACCCAAAATATACAAATAATACACTTTATGTAATAAATAAACCTTCAAGCCATGCACAATATTAGCACTAAATCGAAAATATTTACTATAACTCTCATATTTTAAATAAAAAGAGTCGACTATCCTCAAAATTGTCATAGCAATCAAAGTTTTATAGCTAATATGTGTATATATTGAGCACGTTTTGTAATTTTATTACAATAATGTATAGCTACTATACCTACCTACGTATTCCATCTCGGATTCCCTTTAACAAATGCCTACATGGGTTCCGAAGCCGAAACTTTAATCCGCTTTAATCTTAATTTATGAACAGAGGGGGACATCTGAATATGCAACTGGAATTAGTATTGAGAAAAAACCACGTCATCAGTGCAGCTACAAATACCTTTTTAGTACAACTTACGACCTTAAGAAGTACTAGATAAGGGTTAGAGTGCAGTGAGAGGAAGGTATAGTGGGTATGAATGGTTGAAAATTATTCATCAATGTTGAAATAAGAAGCGGTGGCAATATAAGCACCCCTTTCGTCGGTATTTTTGGTTACTCCTCGAAATAATTGATTTGTGAATTTTTAATACACTACAAATGAGCGCTGAATTTTACACGTTGCTCTTATCCATAAGCAGCCCTCCTGAAAAATGTTAATAAATTAGGACCCCAAAGAATTAAAAGCCAGTACATTCGAGGGAAGAAAAACTTGATCACCATCGAAAAAACCACATTCTAAAGATTTATAAAACATGTTTATTGTGTTTAAGCCGTCGAATAATAGGGGATTCCGTTCCCAAGGACATAATTTTGTATTTATATCACGAGGACCTTGCCTTGGGAAGGGCGACAAATCACGTCTTCAGGCTACTTCTTTTAAGGTTAAACGCTCTTTCAATTTAATTTCTAATTCTTAAGAAATAAGTGTCAAATTCCCTTGTGCATCTCCTGTCCAAACACCGGACTGTCAAGCGACATGTTGACAGCTGAGCTTTCTCAGAAATCATCCGAATCTCAAGATTATTTGTTTTTATAAAAAGTAAGATTAATGTATCGCGAGGTGTGAAGATTTCTCATCAAAACTTCGTTAAGTGCCTCAATTCTCAGAAGTTTTAATGAATAGTTTTCATTGGTTTGTTTGTTTAAAAAATAGGACGAGAGATTTAATGTAACTCGTTGTGTTTGGTGTGAAACAATTATTATGTTTACTGGGTACGTAATGTATGGTAGAATCTGTTTCTTCATTAAAATTTTCCGAACCACTGCTATCAATTGTTTTGACATTGGAAATGTCTTTTCGTTTGCTCCAGTATAGGCCCCGATTTCACGACAAAGTGCGATCCCCTTATATCTCAGAGAGTTGTGAAGATATGATATTTAAAAAAGGTTCAAAAGACATGTATTTACGAGAGCTGCAAGGTGCAAAAAGAATTATTCGAGAAAGTCAAAAACGAAAAAAGGTTGGCTGAAATAGTGAAAATTTTTTTTTATTTTGGCGCTCGATATTTTGGAAACGGAGAATGATATCAAAAATTTGACCAAAACTCCAGAGGAGACAATTTAGTCAGCTACAATTTGAGCCTAAAACAAAGACGATCGGGTTAAGGATTTGCCCTGTAGCTTAACCTTTATGAGACAATATTTTTTCGAATTCCGTAGATTCATTTCCAATGTGCTCGATAGTCGTGTGAGGCACGAAATCTGTGAATTTTTACCATGTTTTACGCATTCGATTATGATCGTTCTTTGATATCTTGAATAACCTTGTTAAGTTATGCATACTGTTACTCACTTTACTATAGTGATCTTTACTTTTATTTTAATGTGGTATCGATTGTCTACCTTTTTTATGTTCTTAATCCGATCCCAGTCGATCCTCGTCAAAAGAACCCGAAAGAAAAACAGGTAGCGCAAGAAATGCATCGAAGCGATCAGGAGATCAGGACCCCTTTTTTTAAATCTATGGATGATTTATTGCTTGTTTTCATTGTTTTTTTTATTAAAAACCGAACAGAATTAGTAGTCAGCTTCAAATGTCAATATCAGAGATAAGACTTTTAAGAAAACTTTTTTTTGTTATTTTTATGTTTTGTTTTTTCTATGCGTTATGCGGTTATTTTTTAATGTATTTTGTTGTACATATTGAATAAATTATTTAATAAATGAATCTAATCTAATATAAGAAAACTAAGTTTTAGAAATGTTTTTTTTCCCTAGTTTTCTTTTATCGTTGTCTTGTCTCTCTTCCCGAATTACATCTGATTGCTTTGGAGGTAGGACTAGTTGCTATTAGTGGTGTTTAGGGTATGTAGGATTTTCTATAAATGCTATTAGTAGGTTAATTTTTCTTGCATGTCTGTTTATCGCTAAGCCATCACTTAGGTGCCTGTGTAACTACCCGATTCAATCATCGACATGATGTTTGCATGATGTGACTGTTTTTAGCGATTCTGCTTCATTAGTTAATTAATTTCACATAATGTATATGATAATCACAGAAACAAAATTTTACTTTAAAATATCCTATTACATACATAATATACCTTTAATATACCTACGGTTGTCGATCTTGTCAACGATATAATCGAAAACTTACAGAATAGCAACGATATCCTACAGGTCTTATTAATCTCTTTGGCTTCGGTTTAAAAGGATTTATTTGCGTAGGTATACGGGGTGAAATTGATATCATTAGCATCCTTTTAAACTAATAGTCTACCCATCTAACTGAAAAACTTTTACTATGGGAGCAAACCGATCGGAGCAAAAAAAAAATCTGCTGTTGCATACATTTGAGTCGAGTAGGCAGCGGCGGCGGGTGCAGTTTAGTATGGAACGCTGATTTTTTTGTTGCTCCGATCGGTTTGCTCCCATAGGAAAAGTTGTTCAGTTTGATGGACTCTTAGTTTAAAAGGATGCTAATGATATCAATTTCACCCTGTAGAGGTATCCCACGATATTTGGAGAAAAAACTAGTTTCAACTGTTGTTGATTATAAAATACTGCGAACAGTAATAACTTTTACTTTTCCTTAGATAAATTTGGTCAATAAGCCTAGTCATTATCATCATAATAGGATGAAATATGGTCACTCATAAACATCTCTTTGTGAGTCGTTAAAGTTTTACGATCTCAAATTTTAAGGAGGGTATTAAAATTGTCATAAAATGTTGCACAAACTAAACAAATAACGTTCCACGGGCAAATGCGGCACTGTGAACAATGTTTTCATAAATTATTCAACGGTTCTAAATTGTGCATGAGCATCAATTCATTAGATACTGTCATAGAAGCTTCTGCGTTTTAAATCTATCTATACTATTATAAAGCTGTAAATGTTTTTTTGTTTGTAAAATCATGGATGATCTTACAAACAAAAAAAACATACAAAAACTACTGAACCGATTTTAATTTATCTTTTTTGTTTCATAGCTTATATATCTTCTTCTATCGAGTCGATGGCATATGTCCTTCATTCGTTTAACTTAAAATCTGGTGTATATTATATTTGTGCGGACGAAGTCGCGGATAAACTCTAATGTTTGTTTGTTCGAGAATCATGCACAAACTACGGAACCGATTTTAATGAAACCTTTTTGTTTGATAGCTTATGATTTGACTTTCTTCCAACCCAACATAGAAATAGCGAAAAAATACAGCTGTCAGCACACATTTCGGATCGAGTAGGATTTCAGTTTTGTATGGAACAGCACACTTTTTATTCGCGATTTCGACCTTCATCTCATAGAGAAAGTTGTTTAGTTTGATATCGTCCATAAAGGCGAGCTAGGTCCCCTTAAAAACTGACTCTTCATAATTCAATTCGTGAACCGATTAACAGGCATACGTCAGGAGTTCTATACGTCTAAGGAAAAGTATCATTAACCTTTATACCACATACTCTACCCATCAAACTGAACAACTTTTACTATGGGAGCAAACCTGTCAGAATAAAAAAATACCAGCTGTCCCATACTAAACAGCAATAACTACTCGATTCAAACGTATGAGACATAGTCGGGGAAATCTACGGATTTTTGTATGGAGTAGGTTGCATTAATTGCACTTTAGGTGATAGTTTGAAATATTAGTAGATACATACCTGAAAAACATAAATTCGCAATAATCCCCGATTTTGTATTGTGTATTATGGAATAATTAAGACATTTACAAAAAATTAAATTTAGGTACGAACAAAAAATGGAAAACTGGTGATTTTGTACAGGACGGCTTCGTTCCTATAATCCCAGGTTAATATCGTAAATTTGAGTAGATATTTAATATTTTGTGTTTTAAAAATATAACCTCAAAACTTAATTATTTACTGTTTGTTTGTACACAATAAATTTGCCTAGTGATAATTAACTGTCTCTTTTGCTAGTATACTGGAAGAAATATATTTAGAAATACGCTTGCCCTTTGTACATTTATATCGATTTTAAGGTATTTCTCAGGGCCCTCAGCCTATATAACCACGAAATCTCGACAAAAATGTTATAAACTAAGAGTAATACTAGTTCAAACACAATTTACTAAAGTGTATTTAATGCAATCTCAAACCGTATTTTTCCTAGACTAACAGCTGTTTTTTTTTGTTCTGACGGGTTTGCTCCCATAGTAAAAGTTGTTTAGTTTGATGGGTAGAGTATGTGGTTTAAAGGTTAATTATACTTTTCCTTACACCCTGTATTATCGAAGATTAAGATGAAAGATGATCTGATGATGATGATTAAGAGTAAGATGCGTCATACTAACTTATCAGCATTTTATTATTAAGTGCAATTATCTATTGACGCAACGTTTTGTAAAACTCGTCCTGAAACAATAGGACATGAGTCATTTCATCAGACGGATGGACCGGGACTTCTGTAGTGACCTCCATAGTCGTGATAAATGCCCACAAACATGTCGCATGCGCCCCGGCGCCATCGACAGATAAAAAATTAAAAGACCCCTTTGTTTTAATGTTTAGGACAGTTCTAAATGGACCGTAATACGATAATGTGTTTAGGACTAAAATACGACCACAAAAAATGCACTTGCACCAATGCCGTCGGCGTCTTTCTGTGAGCCGGCCGGCGCCGATTTTTTTGCCCCTCCATATGGTTACAGGATGTACCGTACAATAGATATTGACATACCTTTCTTTGTATCTAATCTTTAGAAATGTTTTGAACGTTGGGTCATAGAATTGTGCATTTTGCATCGAGATTGCGATTGTGAATTTTATCTGCAGACATTTTTGTAAGTCGTCGCTTTGTCGTCGCTCCATTTGGCGTCGTCTGGGCGAATTGTACGCTTTTAAAGTTGAAAGCTTTCTGACTAAGCTTCTTATTCTCCACCTGCAATTTCAACATCAGAAAGAGTAATTCTATTTCATTATTTGACCTTTGTTCGACGTACCTTTCTGCAAATGGAGTCATTTGCCTGTGAGCAAAGCTCGGATGAAAATTGAATAAAATGAAAACGTATTTTTACTTCAAATTAAAAAATGTTGAATTAGCTTTTTTTTATATATTTAATGTTTAAGAGTGCAGTCCTTGCATGGAAATCTTTGAGCCACTGTAACTTAGAAACTATAATTTTAACGGAAATCTGACTAATTAGTATCTATCTAGAAATTAGCATTGCTTTTAATTGGTTCATATACAAAATACAAACTTTCTCAATCGACACCAGCGGCTGGGAGGATCTCGCTAAGAACCTCGACTTGTGGAGGAAACATTTAGCTGAGGGAAGAGCTGTTCACGACAGGGCCTGATTTGCTTCCGTGGCTGAAAAGCGAGAAAAGAGGCATGATCGGCTAGCAAACCCAACTGACACAACAAACTCAAATTTCGTACATGCGGCCGTACCTGTCGCTCTCGTATCCGGCTTTATAGTCAGGAGCGTAAGTGCCGCCAAGACGCTGCTTAAATCATCTTTCAAAGATGTAAAGGCCAATGATGATGACTGCTGATTTTTGATATTTTTTTCTGGAAACACCGCCTACCTTTTTTCTTTTCACCGTTTCCTCTACCCTAAGGTTGTCTGGAAGAAATCGCTTCTTAGCGATAAGACCGCCTTATTTTGTGCCTCTTGTATTTTATTTCTGTATTTTACTGTTTATGTTTTTGGTGTAAAATAAAGTATATTTGATTTGATTTGATGATTGATACAAAATAGAATTAAACTTCGTTCGTATGGAGCTCCCTAACGGTTATAAATACTACTTGCAGTCCGCTCGCCAACAAACCTCAGCGTGATCATTTCTACAATTATTCGACAAAAAAAAGATAGATGCAATACTTTATCACAATTTTAACTGTACCAGAATAATTCTTCAATGATTCATGGAACTATAATTACTTAATGGACCGGAAGCGAGCAGGGAAAGATATTATAATTGAGCGTGCAAAATCATCTGACCACAAGGGCAGGCGTCGGAATTGTCGGAAATTACGCTTTTCCACGATATGTACTCAGTATCTATCTCAGTATATGTACTGAGATTGTTCCTAAAGTTACGTAGTAACTTATTATTAATCTGTGCCTAAAGTTTCTTTTATAAAAGTACCTAGACCTTGAACGTAAACCCTGAACCTGCAGGAGAACCAAAAGAATACTAACTTACCTATAGCACCCTATAGTATGTATGTCTAACCTCCGCACATACGTCCAGAATTCCGAATCAGGACGATTACGATTTGGTATTGCTTTTCCCCCCCTTCAGAATTCCGTTCGGAATTGAGGAGGTATCAAATCTAATACAAAATCACAATTCTGATTCGGAATTCCGTATGTGTGTGCTGTGTGGAAGGGCTAACACAGCAATTTTCTTATGACCGATTGTTTCCTTTGTACGTAAATGGACGTGTTACAACTGTACAAAAAAGGGGTGACTTTAGATTCCCTTTTCTTCGGTATTATTCATTAAAATTGATTTCTAGAAAAACCAATTCACTTCTCATATCGTATAGATTTTTCAACAAAAAGTGCCATAGTTAATGAATAAAATGGTTACAAAGTTACCCAATTTTACCGTAAAACCGGGAGGCAGCGCCTTTATACAAGTCGTTATGACACATTTTGAAAAGGTAGTGAAGTGAACAGAGATCATAATTTGATGTGTAACTTTTATATAAATAACAAATTATTCTACTGTTTCTACACAAATATTTTAAAACTCTTACCTTTTCACTGGAATTTGTATAATTTCCTTAACGAATCAATTTCCTTAGAAAACATGCAGTGGGATCTTGGAATATAAAGACTTACCCTTCTGGCATCGTAACATCTCTGATGCCCAAGACACCTTGGCCAATTTGATGTAATTTTATACTTACTGGGAAAAAAGACATTTGTGCGATACTGAGGGAGTGCGAGACTATTGTCAAAAAAATCGGTCAAGTGCGTGTCGGGCCACGCGCAGGGTAGGGTTCCGTAGTTGCCCGTCACAATATAGGGACTAGAAGCCCCTTCTGGGGATTTTTTATACTACGGTTTAATGGCAAATAAGGTCTAAAAAGTACAATTTATAAGTTGGTCGACTATTACTCGTAAACTTGTAAAGCCTACTTAGCGGTGATAGTTTTCCTTTTAATTTCATTATATATGCTACGGCCGTGAGTTTTTTCACATATCCAGAAACAACCGTTTAGCTGGCAGGGGGAGGGGGGACACACTTGGCTCTAACAAAAATTTGCACTTTAAAGGTTAATACTTCGCTAACGGATCACTTAATCGAAAAATGGTTTTCCCAAATCCACAATATTTTTAAAAGACCTATCCAACGATACCTCACAATCACAACATGGGAGAGACGAGAAAAAAAAATTACATCCCCACTTCACGTGTAGGTACCCAAAAAACATATTTTACAAGATTTTATTTTACCACTTTGTCGGCGTGATTAATACCCATACCAAATAACAGCTTTCTTGTATTAAGCGTCTCTGAACTAAGCCGCGGACGGACGGACAGACGGACAGACGGACATGACAAAACTATAAGGGTTCCTTTCTGACTTTGGAACCCTAAAACTATGTAACGCCTATTATTGTTTGCCTCCTTCTTTCTTTATTGTTGTTCTGCAAAGAAGGGGAGACAAAAAAATTGTGAGGCGCAGGGAGTGTCCGTAAGTACTAGATATACTCTTTCTTATTCCTTGGTAATTTCTGATAGACTCGATAGATAATAGATGTATACCTTGATATAGATTCTAAGAAATGATACGCCATAGAGTCTGGTTACAACCTTGTGAGGCTTGGGTCTCGGATGTCAGGTGACCGTGACAAATGCTCAATGCTCACGTTTTACTATTTGCCTTGTGTATATTTACTCTAACCTAAGTTTTAGATTCTATTGCAAATAAAAAAATTGCCATAAAACATCTTGAAGGACGTGAGGAAGAATTTAGTATTGAGGTTATGTAGGTATACCTATTACAATAAAATTTTGCAAAGGTTTCTTTATTTTTATGTCTGCCTGCACCACGTTGGTTTTCTAACCCCGGTTCGGATATTAGGTACATACCTATACTCCATTCCAAATAGCAACGAAATTTTATAGCCCAGTCATTTTACGGTTTGAGCCGGGACTAATTAATAATTGATATTACCAAACCTAGAAATGTACCAAAATTTAAAAAAAAATCATGTCAACAACAGTTCCAATTTTAAAATTTAGCTATTATCTCGTTCGAAAAAACATGACGGTAAATTTTTTTTTGCACCTATTTAAGGCTTTACCATTATAGGTACATACTTCAAACATGGTGTTAATATTTTTGTCTACTTATAAGGTTTTGAAAAATACATTCGTATTTTCTAATAAATACCTTATTTATTGAGAAGCAAACTAAATACATTTTATTAAACAAAATACATCACTCATATCCACAACAGGCTTCGTCATAGGTATATACATCAATACCTCATTTTAAAAATTTCAATGCCTATTTTATTGCTCAAAAATAATTTATATTGTTAAATCTAAGTCAAATGAGTGCATATTATTAATTTAAAAGCCTTCTGAAACACATAATTACGATTTCTATTTTGCGTAGCGATTTGAATACGTTTTAAGATAGTCTTTTTGTCACTAAATGGTGCTGGTTACAGTTTAAAAGTCCAATTAATAATTACTCCCTACCCCGCCTAACAAAACTCCGTAAAATGACTGGTCTATTGTGTGACAATGTTCAAGTTTTATTATTTTGCTTTATTCTGCTTCTGACTACAATTTTAACCACTTGACATCTAAACTACGTTTCTAACAAGTCAATGCCAAGATTTGCATTCACTGATGCCAAGTCATTGAATTTGAGTTGGCGACGAGGCTTGCTGATTGTTCAGGGTGCGCCCCGGACTGAAGTGATTTCAATAAAATTTAGAAAAGATGTAGTCTGTAGTGTGCTAAACTAAAGGCCACTTTTCATACCATTAGCGAAATGGTATGGTGGTAGTATGTTGGTTATGTGGCGAAACTTCGGACTCAAACTAATTTAATGGTAGCCGAATTCATTCTTCTCCCATATAAAGATACATTATTGCTTTACTTTTTGAGTACCTTTCTTAAAACGCAAAACTCTCGATTGATTATACATTTTGTTTATTCAACGACGTCCTTTACAAATTGATGATCTCAATAATATCTTCATTCTTCGTTGTAAGATTACCCATAACATTATTGTTGTAACATCTCTATTAAACAAAAACTATGAAGCCTTGATGCGTATGCGCAGCATGATGTGGGTTCTCACGGCAGTCGACGCGTGTCACTCATACTCTCAACTCAAGCAAATAGGTACAGCGTGCGTGCTGAGTAGGTGTGTCTACGCGTTTTCCATTGTAAACCATTTGTCGATTGTGAGCCAAATTTATATTGAAATAATAATAAACTAAATTGAAGAGTTAACATTAGACGAATTAAAAATTGGCGACATATACCTATAGCACTAAGGCGACCGACTTATATCACGCCTTCATGCCTACTGATTAATATATGATTGTAGTTGTAACGTTTCTTAGAAAGTTACATAAAGCAAAGTATTTTACAACTATCAAAAACTATATAAAATTCAGAGTGAAGGATCTTAATGAAACTGAAAATCTAGAAACGACCGTACTATACGGATTGTGCTAATATTTCGAGGTCTTCTTAGGATACCGTCGAATCGTACATGAGTTTTCATGAATCGCTGGACTTAGGTTAGACTAGAACGTTTCGAAGCCTTACCATGATCCCTAATTAACGCTCAAATCCTATTCAAAAAAGTTTTGGCTCGCTGTCATTATAAAAACTATTTAAAATATGACGAAGAAGTTCACTAAAGTGAACGTGCAGTTTTGATATTGGAAATGTGTTTTCGTTGTATACGCCAAAAAAAATAATTCAAAAAAAGTGAATTTACGAGAGCTGTAAGGTGCAAAAAGAATTATTCCAGAAAATCAAACACGAAAAAAGTTATGGCCGAAAAAGTGAAAAAAAAATATTCCATATTTTGGAAACGAAGAATGATATCAAAAATTTGAGAAAAACTCCTCTGGACAATTTAGTCAGCTACAATTTCAGCCTAAAACAAAAACGTTAGACGATTTGAGACAATATTTTTTGGAATTCCGTAGATTCATTTCCAATGTGCTCGATAGTCCTGTGAGGCACGAAATCTGTGAATTTTTTATTATATCCGTGTCGTACACTGTGGAAAACACCCAATCGTTGCATCCATCCACCAACACTCGTCTGTGGCAGATTGCGCGGCCTCGTTTCTTTGTCTTATCCAAATTATTAAATTCAGCATTCATTTCACAGGCTGTTGAAGGTCGACAACGGAGGCGGAAGATTCGTCAGAAATAAATTTAAATGGGTTTTTAATTTGTTACAGATAGAGAATAATTTTGTTTACGTGACGTGGCTTAAACTTAAAATTACAACTGTGGAATGAGGAAAATTAGTTTTTAGCCAAGCGAAAAAAATATTGATTTAGTTTTCCAATCAGTGACTAAGCTAAAAATAAACTAAATTATTAAGAAAAAAAAAACCCCGACTGTATAAAAAACTATTAACTGAAAAAAGAAAAAAATATAATTTGAATGTTATTAGGTAGGTATCGCAAACGGGGACAAAGAAGAATGATAAACATACTTACCTATTATGGGTTTGTCCCCGCCTGTAGGCCTAGCATGCCACCCCCGAGAAAACGATAAAAATCGAGATGCGCCTCCATCTTTATTATTTTACGTAGGCCAGAAAGAGCGCGCATGACGTTTTTCTCGTTTAAACGCTTTGTCGTGTGTGGCATGCTAGCCGTGCTGCAATACCTATAATTTAGAATCGTCTGTTTACTAGCTTTCACTTGATACCCATATTACTTATATTTGGAGACAATTGGCTAGTAGATACGAATTTCGCCGACCCGAAATAATGGGTTAAGGGCTGGAAAACGATCATTTAGGAACAATTTCATAAAGTAGTGCCGAAATTACCTAATAGTTCAAAACAAAACGTCGACCCCGACGTTTTCATTTGCGAAAACCACATAAGTGCCATACGAAAATAGACTAAGAGATAAGTGTACTTTTTGCAACCATCAGCTGCAAGGCTGATTCAGTGTTTATGTGGTGTAGAGTGACGGAGATGGACCAGGTCGGCCTGCATAACTCCAGTCGGTTTAGAAGTTACTGATGTTTAAACGTCAGTAAAAAACTAACAATCAGCTGCAAGGCTGATCGTATGATATTATTGTAGTATGCACTGTAGCTATGTGAACAGTACAAAAACTGACATGGTTCATCAGTCGGTTTAGGAGTTACAGCCGTTCAAAGGTCCGACCTTTGAACGACTGTATTTCCTTAATCGACTGGCAGTTCATGTCAGTTTTTGTACTGTTCACATAGCTACAGTGAACACTACAATAATATCATACGATCAGCCTTGCAGCTGATATTTAAATTTTTACTGACCTTTAAACGTCTGTAACTCCTAAACCGACTGAAGTTATGCAGGCAGACCTAATCCATCCCCATCACAGAGATGCTCTACACCCCATAAACACTGAATCAGCCTTGCTGCTGATGGTTGCAAAAAGTACACTTATCTCTTACTCTAAAAAGTCTTCTTCTCCTTAGACTACTTCTTGAACTTTGAACCTACAGTGTAAATCTTATTCTGATACAAGATTTTACGCTGATCTTGTAGGTGATACAAGATTTTATACTGATTGATTCAAAATTCAAGAAAACGTATTCTATAACACGTTCACAGAATTGGAGTCTATAGTATTTGCAGTCAATGCTGCTTGCCTACCCCCGTGGCATATCGACAGTATGTAATTCCAATTCAACAATAACATAAGCAGGACGGGTCGTTATGGCGATCCTTGGGGGAGGCCTATGTCCAGCAGTGGACGTCCATCGGCTGAGATGATGAATAACATAAGCAGTATACACTTAGGCTAGGTCCTAGTTCATACCTTACATGTGCTAGTCAGGGAGGGAGTATCCTTGTGACTAGGATGGGTGTCCCTTAGGTTCCATACATTTAAAAGTCATATTTTGAAAATCCATAACAGACATGACAAAACGTTTATTCGTATAGCAATTAAAATGTTTAATATGAAAATATATAGCATTGTTGGCCATAGTAATGAAAATCCATAACTTAGAAGAAATTCTTAATGTTTAAATAGCTAACATCTCAGGGCATGGAATAGCATTAAAAGATTATAGTAGCGACCTATAGGATGTTAGTATAACTGGGATGAATGAATAAAAAAATGGTTAATGGTAAAATCAACATTTATTTACAAAATCATTGAGTAATTATTTATTTTACGTCGTAATATTATGTATACAGGGAGTAAAATTAAAAACATTACATAGAACTAGGTGCTTCAGACCGACAAACTGAACAACTTTCACTATGGTGTGAACATCGAAATAAATAGCGCAACAACAAAAAACAGCTGTTCCATAGAAAATTTAAATAGCAGTTTTTTTCCGATTTCAATGTTGGTCCCATAGTAAAAGTTGTTCATTTTGATGCTCTAAACTTCTAAAGTAACCCATTTAAGTATGTAACGCACTTATGTTTACATCCTGTATCGAAAATACACAGTTATCTATATCAGGCATATCAGACCATCAAACTGAACAACCTTCACTATGGAGCCAACATCGAAATAGCAGATTTTTTTCAATATTGGTCATAGAACCTAAAGTGGTTCAAGTTGATGTTTGATATGATGTTTACACCCTGTATAACTTTAACTTTAATTTCTGATCATTAAAATTACGTGTACCTATTTTACGTTTTTTTTTAACGTTATTCATATTTACAATATTCTTATTAAAGATATTCTTTTTTAGTCTATTTAAATTTCAACATTATGGATTTTAATGATTATGCGTTTTAGATGTTTTAGGGTTTTCAATATAGGCATTTTCAATTATGAATTCTAATATAGAAAAATTCGACCGGTACAGTAAACGTTAGAATATGCACGGATTGCAAACTATTTGATTTATAAACAATTTCCTTAACAAATTATGAATATAAGTGGTAAACGTAATTACACACTAGCATACAGTTTGTAATAGTAGTTTGTTTGTAGGTACGTATTGGCAATTGTTCCACATTCCGAGGTTTAACTACTGCGTGACTCAATTGTTACTAACTTAATGATTAATTATACTAAGCAGGCAATTATGAACCCTATGCAGTTACATTAACAATAAAACTGCTATAAAAGATGAGTAATTGTTCATAAAAACATAGTAGTAAAAACATGCAAAATGTAGTAAGTAATATCAAGGCTTCTCTACCTATTACAAATATTCGTATGTATTCGTCACACGATATTTGCCCCTTGCGGGATTCGAACCCGCTTATTGTAGTCTTCGCAGCCGCACTCACTACAAGCTATCGGGTCATATATTGCTCATTGGTTGCACTGGCAGGCCTTGTCGTCGTTCACTTCGGATTTTTTGCAACCGGATAGGTAGATATTTTTTTCGCGATTTCGATGTTGGTGCCATAGAAAAAGTTGTTCAGTTTGACGGTCTGATCATCCCTTTAAAAAAGTGACAGCATATTAAATAGGACCGTATAATATAGTCACTCCTTTATAGATGTTAAAAAGTTGCTGAAATACAGGGTATTAAAATATTTACAAAAGCAGAAGAGACCGTTACAATCGAGTAATCTTATAATTATAATGTTCAAAGCTTTCTGTACTTATAATACTTTTGTTTCGCTATTTATCTCGCAAAAAGCTTAGTTTCTCCGATTAAAGATTAGTCTAACGAGGTTAGGTCAAAGAAAGCTAGAAAACAAAAGAAATAATCAAGACTTTCTAAATCCAATCTGAACAAAACAGTAGATTTATCAAAATCACCAGAGGATAAACATTATGCTTTGAAATATAGAGATAATTTGTAATTGTACCTACTTAAATTTGCCACCCATCGCATGCCATCCATGTTTCTAATTCTACTATTTATGTGGGATGGTAAGGCCTATGCACACTGCTAATTATTTTTATCTTCTTTCCTATTTTGCAAAATAGGTAGGTACCTATATAATGAGCAAATGTTGCATTGGCTGACTCGGCAACATCACAATCACGGTCTTTTCGATCATGAAGGCAACGTGGTTTTTTTGCTATTGCTATCTAATTTACATTTCCCTGAAAATCAAAATTCGCATTCGGAACAATTTAAGTAATTCGTAATTTCTGCAAAATTTGATGATTTTCGATTTCGAGTTAAGTTTCTGGAGATCTATTGATATTGATATTGGATATCCAAGACGTTTATGACAAACACATTCTTGTTATTTTTGCGAATGTTGTCGATAAACAACAAAACCCGATACTGAGAATAAGCACTCTGTTAGAAATCAGTTAGTAGGTAAGGTAATATACAGGGTGTTTGGAAGGTGGGTGCGGACCTTTGAAGGGACGTTAGTATAGACCATTTAGAACATGTTGAGCCATATTTGTCCTAGACCAAGTCAGATATATTTTTTAGAGTACTCATACGTTTTTTGTGCCAAAAACCCAAAATTTGTCAATTAAGTGCTAATAACGTTTAGTTTAAGCTGAAATGTCATTTTTTTTTCAATTGAATTTATTAGTCCAATGTGTCCTTTGTTGTACTGAAGCATTTTAAGGCACCATTGTGTCCAAAAAAGAAAATACAGACTATTTAAACTTAACAGAAATTATATTATAAGTATAGGTTAATAACATTTATTTCATTGCATTTATTCCTTAAAAACAGAATTTATATGGACACAGAAATAACATGAGCAATTAAAAAAATAAATATGCAGCATATAACAAATGAAACTACACAATCCCTTGTAGGCGTACAGAAGGAATGTCTCATTGACTAACTAGCTATAACTTATCTATTACATTTAACTATCACTTCTATCATTGCCGCACTATTGGAGCGTTGTTAATCGTTAATGATACGTTGCCAATTAAATTGATTTGACAAGGGGGCAATGAACTTTAGAATATTATAGTTAAGGTTGAGGTTATGTAGATACTCTATTCATACATAGGTAGGTACATACAATAATACAAAGTTGAGTAATGGGCAGTGACAGATTTATTTTAAACGAGCGTTAACCCGCGACTTCGTCCGCACAAATTATATACCAGATTTTAAGTCAGATCATAAGCTATCAAACAAAAAAAGTTTCATCAAAATCGGTTCAGTAGTTTTTGCGTGATACTCGTTCAAACAAACAAACAAACAAACAAACACCCAAACAAACACACAAACAAACAGAACAAAAAATCCAAAAATTGGTGAAATGGAATCAGGGACACCTAAAAACCATATCGTAACTTTTTTTTGTTAATATCTTCAATGTACAGACAAACTTCCTGTTACAGTTTTATAATAGTATATAAACTGGCGTGGCGCTCCCGTGTTCCAGATCCTACACAGACTATGGATCTGCTTTATAGTATGGACTTTATAGTCGAAAAAAATAATTAAAAACTGGACATTCAAAATCTGCGGTTTAAATGTAGTGTATCAAAACTATTATAAAACTGTAACAGAAGTGTGTCTGTACATTGAAGATGTTAAAGAAAATAAGTTACGATATGGTTTTTAGGTACCCCTGATTCCATATCACCAATTTTTGGATTTTTCGTCTGTCTGTTTGTTTGTTTGAGCATCACGCAAGAACTACTGAACCGATTTTGATGAAACTTATATTGTTTGATAGCTTATGATCTGACTTAAAATCTGGTATATAATCTGTACGGACAAAGTCGCGGGTTAACTCTAGTATGTCGTAAAGTACCAACAGAGTTAATGAATAGCTGTTACCCCAACTTGAGCACTCCTGGCAAGCAAGGCAGCAATAAACTCCAGGTTAAGTTTATAAACCATGCTTTTTTGTACTTATAGAAAAACAACCTGAGAGAGCTATTTTACCCGGATAGTATAAGAGATAGACGTATTTTTTGTTATCATCAGCTGCAAGGTTGATTCAGTATTCATAGAGTGCATCTCTAAGATGGGGATGGACCAGGTCTGCCTGCATAACTCCAGTCCGTTTAGGAGTTACAGCCGTTCAAAGTTCAGTATGCAGGCAGACCTGGTCCATCCCAGACTTGCAACTGATGATAACAAAAAGTACGTCTATCTCCTATAATAGGAGTTAATTGCTAGCCCAGGTTGACGCAAGTGGGGCGAAATATAAATTGAGAAAATTTATTCCAGTTGAAGGTTAGCACCCTTGAAGTCCGTTAAGCATTCCACTAACACACACGCCTATATACAGGGTGTAAGTGACAGCCTAGCAAATACTGAAACGGTGAATTCAGACCATCAAACTGAACAACTTTCACTATAGAGCCTACCTCAGGAAATGCGAAAAGAATCAGCTGTCCCATACAAATTGCTGTACCAACCCGACTAAAATGTATGGGACATCTTATTCAGTATTTGCTAGGCTGCTACTTACACCCTGTATATAGGGTCCTTCTTAATATGCTGACACTTTTTTAAAGGGATGATCTGACCGTCAAACTGAACAACTTTGTCTATGGCACCAACATAGAAATCGCGTAAAAAAATCTGCTCGTCCATACTAAACTGTAAACCTACTCGAGCCAAATGTCCTCTTAAAAAAGTGTCCGCATATTAAGAAGGACCCTGTATAATAGCCCCAATATTCCCCATTAGCTATCATTATCTAAAGGAGACTACCACCGCTCCCTAAACACAAAACATAACTAGCAGTAGGCTGACTAATAGCACTGTACCTAGGCCTAATACCTATATCTACGCTTCAATTGTTCCCCGATATCTTAAAGAGTTATTAGCCATTGTTATAGCTCCGAGTCTATGAGGTAACTCCCTGACATTCTGATTGAGTTGCATCTTCATTGACCTGTGTCAGCGTGGGTTGCTCCATTGATTGGGATGTTTAAACTGCTAAGTTTAAATTACTAGTTATTGTCTTAGATCATGTTTGCTTAGATTGGTAATCGATCAGTGAGTTATGGTTGGCAGGAGGATTGTGGAGCGGGCGGTTGAGGAAAGAAAACATCTCTCGTCAGGATGGGATTGATGCCTCAGTTATTATATTTTATTATATTTTAGTTGATGCATCAGTTATTATAAAGAATAGAAGAAGGAATGAATTAGTTACAATAAAGTCCTCACCATAATGTTTTACATAGGTACATAATTATACAACCATTCGATTTCGTTCCCTAATTTACATCCTTAGGCACACAATAAGAAAGTATTTTTGAAAATCAACTGATGTTCCGAAAATCCTTTCTTCAGGTCAGTCAGTCAATCAGGAGTACATTTATTAGGTAAATTACAGATAATTAGGCGATGTTTACTACAAACTTTGCAATATATTGGATGGTATATTTCATAATGTCATTGCAACTCGTGTTATCTATAATAACATTGTCTGATATTTTATTTAGCCATATAGAATATAGAATGGCCCCAAAAAAGGAGGTTTTGGCTTATTTCTTCTTCACGCATTCTTTTGCTTCTTTGTCTTGTGTGTATTTATATTGAACGATATACCATTTCGAGTCGAACAGTGATCAACCACGTACCTAGCTTTATACTAACTTTTAAATTAGGTCGTATCGTAACATTGTAGTATAGTTAAAAGAAATAAAGTTGCATCAGCTGCGCCCATGTTAACGTGTTGTAGACAGCGCGGCGCCGCACCTGCTCTGCGCGTGGGCAAGTGGGTCATCTCGCCGCAACAGGTTCTGCTGATTGGTCAATACGCTGTCTTGTTATGCTTATACGGTCCGTTTGTGACTATCGTGCATTTCCCTTTGATAGTGAGTTGTTAGAATTGGATTATAGGCTGACAAACTTTAGAAGTACTTCAGCCCTTTCTATTCCCTATACTACCTACATATACAGGGTATAAGTGACAGCCTAGCAAATACTGAAACGGGGAACTCAGACCATCAAACTGAACAAATTTCAGTATCGAGCCTACCTCAGGAAACGCCAAAAAAAAATCTGCTGTCCCATACAAAACTGTTGTACCTACCCGACTAAAATGAATGGGACAGCTGATTTTTTTTCGCGTTTCCTGAGGTAGGCTCCATAGTGAAAGTGGTTCAGTTTGATGGTCTGAGTTCACCGTTTCAGTATTTGCTAGGCTGTCACTTACACCCCGTATTATCTTCTCAATTACTAATTAATTGGAACAGTGACAAGGATATTTACAAAATGAAAATCCAAAACTATGCCCAAATGACAGGAATATTTTTTTAATTTTCACGCGTTCTACTTCTAAATCTCTCTCTCTGACTCGTTAATCCCAAATGGTGGTCTATTCTAGTCTATTCTCTCCACCTTACCCTATTACTGACGTCGTCTTCGGAGACATTGCACTCAGTCACATCACTGTAAAGTTGCGAACTGTGTTCATCCATCTAGATTCTAGTCTACGGACGTCCTTTTGGTTTCTGTCCTGGAATCGTCAATTGCATTGCAATATTTCCTGGGATGGCTTTCGTTTCACATGTCCGAACCACCTACATTCTACTTTCAAGTATATAAAAATGTTGAAGCCTGAAGACTAGTCTAGGCTAGGTAAAAGTTAAGGGCAAAGTGGATTCCTTCCCTCAGCGAGCTTTGCAATTGTATCCTTGACCTCCTTGCCCTTTACACACCCTGCTAAGTGCTTCGTGCAGACTATGAAGTCTTATATTTATGGACTTGTCTATACGAACCGCTACTTTAAATTATACAAGTTACAAGACTGGTCCTTGGTTGACCATTGGAATTCAAAGAAGATAATCTCGCCGGCGAACACCAAATAGGAGAAGACCACAACATGTTAATTCAATGCGTAAGCGAACGATTCTGTGTAGAATTTTAAAGCAACTTAACAATGTAAATCCACTGGATAATAACTTAGCAGACACTTGATTGAAATGTGCTAATTATATATGTTCTTATTATATTACAATGAACGGCGCGGCGTAGGTAAGTAAACCATTGGGTCGAAGGTGTGGCTCACTAGACTAAATTGGCGGTAAGAAAAGATTGGGAACACTCATTTATTATTAAAGAATACCTACTGGTATTGTTATAAGAACGGGGCTATCTCGGTTCTGTTACGAAATCAATCAAAGTCGTAGTAATATTGTTTTGTTTTTTTAAAGAAACGGTATTTAAGTGATCGTACTGTCGAATTGATTGGTATTAGATCAAAAACTGGGCGTGTTGTTCTACTTCTACATAACAAATAAGTATAATACAGTTACTTTCTTTAAGTGAAATGAAAGTAATGAATGACTATTTTGAACTTGCTTACTGGATTGACTATTTTTTAAGCTCTCCAAAATGTGGCTCTAGAAACTTTTAAAAGCTGTTAGCAATCGATTTCTCTTTGAGGCTCTCAAAGAGTACCTATTCTTTCTAGTTTTCAAGAATAAATTATGTAAATGAATATTTAAAGTTTAATTTTAAGTAAAGTACATTGATTTGATATCCCCCTGTAGAACATTAATCAAAATAGAACATGCTGTAAAATTACGAGGACTGCTTGTACGTAAACTAATCCCAAATATTACTAAATAAATATATAAATAAATAATACAAGAGAAAAAAATTATTAATTTTCCAATGAGTCTTTATTCTAATTTCTTAATTTTTTTTAGGTTTGCAAAATGCACATTGAAAAAAAATATAAGTCTGGATACGTGCTTGCGCACCACCAATACCGCTGAAGATAGAAACATGTGTGGAATGTAATATTCTACAGAGGATGTAGGGCTGCACTAAGATAGGATTTGTCGGAAATCGACTCCTAAAGGCAAAGGGTTCATCCACGCGGACGAAGTCGCGGGCAAATGTAACTAGGTTACAGTGCAGCCCTGGCTCCCATGCAAAGGGAAACTGACTGACAGGAGCCATTGACATCGAATGTAACCCATAAACATCTTCACAATTTGTACCTACATTACATGCCCAACCAAATTGTTTACCACCCAAAATTCCGAAGTGGGCGTGAGTATCCGATCAATCATTAATTCGAAGGTCACGGTCAGGATTCGACAATGTGATTGTGACTGTCAGCTAAACAAATCCATCTTACTTATCAATCTTATCATGAAGGTAGGTACCTACGTCGGAGGCTTGACTATTCTTTGAGATCCAGATAACGTGTTTGATGTATTGACGTTTCCTTTATCTCTCTTATAATACCATAGGAGCCTCGATTTCTTGTTAGGTACTTTTGCTTCACATTCGATGTAGCTCTAATCAAGCCACTTTCATACCTACATCATGTATTAGGAACTTTGACACGAGTCAGACCGCTTCTGAAATTGTAAATCAGAAGATGGATGACTGTTTTGTTCTTGTATCTGGAGCAATCGTTTGACGTACTTTCAAAATCACTTTCTTTATCGGCAATGATATTTTACACAAGATCTGATAGACCATGAACCAGACCTCATCTTTTTCGAGTCTTCACTTTACGCGCGCTAAGTCTTTAGATATCTGCTTATATCTGCTTCTTTTTTCTAGATTCCGTACCCAAAGAGTAAAAACGGGAACCTATTCATAAGCCTATACGTTGTCCGTCCGTCCGTCCGTCCTAGCTTAAGAGGGTTGTACCTATTTTCTAAACCGTATATAATGTAGGTAGCCAGTTGAAATTTTCACAGAATATGACCATTGTATTGGATTTGTTGACAAAAAAATTTTGGTATAATATTATTATTTGTCGATTAAAGGTTTGAAACATGGACAATGAGACCTGGACATGTTCAAATGTTATGTATTCCTTTAACATACTTTCAAAATCACGGTGACAAAATTTCTTTATCGGCAATGATATTTTACACAAGATAGACCTATCTTTTTCGAGATTGCACCACATCCTAGGTTAGTTTAGTTTTAAGTCACTTTATTTGTAATTTTATTTTATGGATCTGTCGGCTAATTCCTAACTTTTATATGTTTGCAAATTATATGTTTGTCGTCTATTATCCTTCAAGAGAAAGATTGTATTGTTTGTGCACATAGCATAGGGAGGAAAACAATAATTTAAAGCAAAATGATAATAATACCATGATTTATGCGTAGTTCGAAGGACAATAGGAACTATCTTTTGTTTGGTTGTTTAGGTTATTTAATGACATCATATTATTGTTAGGTATGCGACGTCGGTCAGCCTCGGCCGTCGCCAATGAAAACAATAAAAATGTTTTCATTGGCGAAAATTTTCATTAGTGTAAACTAAACCATCCCTAATAATACCAGGGTTTTTTGTGACATCCTGGATAGTGTTCTGAAAAAAATTGTATTCGATATGAATAGCAAAATAACCTCGAGGACATAGGTTAAACGACTGTATTTAAATTATTACCAAGAGTTAGTCATTAAGTTACCAATTATTCATAGGAGTTAGTAAACAAACTAGTTAACTGCAAAAAGGTTCTAATTAAATAAATGGAAATGCAGACAATTTTGTTCAATTGAGTTAAAATGTTTTCGTGTTCTTTACTCGTGACTGTAAGTGTGTAAATTATTCAGTTTGTCGTCCAAATTTGTACATATGCGATAAATTGCAAATCACGGAGATTTTGTTGTTGCAACGTGAGGGCTTATGAGTTATGGAGGTGATATTGACCACTATAATAAGTTTAATAAATGTTACAAAATGATACTAAATATTAATGTCTGGAATTGTGTTGGTCTTCACATCTAAATTAGTAAACCTATTTATTGGAATGTTTGTTTGAATCGAACTGTATTTTGAGAAATTACATAGGTGGCCATGAAGATATATTATAAATAGATTCTAGCAGGCATAACAGGCATAACCACTGGCAACAGATTGAAAATTTTCATGCAAATACAGGTATTGATATGTTTACCAAATTACGCAATAAGAAATTACGAGAAAAAAAATGACAAAAAGATGTCATTTTTAAAATAAAATGTGACAAACTAATGTGAATAACCTCATTAGAAATTAATGTCATTTAAAATAAAATGTGACGAATTAACGAAAGCAAACCGTATAAGAATTAGGTTACTTTTTCAAATGCGGTCAAATCAAACTCATTACAGACAATCGGACGATTCTGTTGTAGTAAATGCCTCACACCGACACCGGTCGATAAATGAAGACATGACATATTGAGGTCCTCAAGATAAAGTGCTGATAATGAATACGAATGTCTTCATTGTTTCATCCATCGCGCGACGCCTGCGCCGGGACGGGGTGTGAACTTTACCTCAGTGATTTATTCGTTTGGCCTTACATTAATTGAGTTGTTTTGTAGATTTGTCTGAGGCTCTGCTTTGCGTCCATAGCCCGTGTAAGTCTATGCTTTGCTTATAGCTATTATCAAGTATAGGCTGTCATACAGAGTAGGACCGAATAATTGAGTAGAAATCCTGAAAACTCGGAAATTACAGTAGGTACCTTTGACAAATACCAAATTCATCAGATTACTTATTTTGTAGGGGAACATTTTGGGGAGACGAATGCCTAGAAGAAGAAGAACTTCGTAGCTTATCAGTCAGTCGTTTAGCCAGCCGGTTTATCCTTGCATATGATACAGATACATATTGTAGGTAAATTTCTAAATCTTATCATAAAAATTATAACGACCCGAGTATTTTGTACAAACCAAGAAATTGTTCTTAATTCTTAAAACCTATGTGAATGGTTCGATATGAACACCACCTCACTGTTTAGGGATGCAGTCTCCAGGGTCCGAGAAGCTCAAATGATAGCCAACCTCCGATAGGAAGAAGAAAAAGAAGAAGATGCTTTGCTTGCTGCAGCTAACATTTAGAAGACAGTCATCGTCATCAACAAAAAGGTGAGAGGCCTCCTGATTCTAGATCTTTTCTTCGATATCATTTTTTTTAAAGATTGAAAGGGTAGAAACGTAAATCTTAGATTATATTTATATTTATTATACTTACTTGTATATAAAATATACAAATATTTATTTAAAATCGATAACAGAATACAAGCAAAGCAACTAGGTATGAATATTTAAAAATGTTTTCGAAGTTTTACAGTGTTTTCTTTGAACTTCAGTAATAAAATTGTGGTTCAGCTATCGATATACCTACCTAAGTATTATAGTAAATATACAGTACCAATATATTATATTTGTATTGTTAGTGCTAAAATTGTAGTTGCATCTTGTCCTTGGCATGTATTGAGTTGAGTATGAATAAAAGTATAGGTAATGGTCATACATTCACAAACATTTTGAGGCCACGTTTGTTTAACCACGTTTGTTCAATCCACGTAATTATCTAGTAAGTAGGTCGAACCTGAATCAATATACTATTGTTTATATGCGATTTTTATACTGTGGTTTTACCATGACTACTCTGACCACATGCTTTTGCATTTCATTAAAAAAAATTGACTAAATAGGGTGCTTCAGACCATCAAACAGAAGAAATTCCACATAAAATCACTTTTCCATACAAATTTCGGATTTCGGGGGAGGTATAGATCCCACCTACGGATACGTGTCTAGTGACGACCTTCTAACAACTAGATATATCTAATTCTACTTGTTCAAAAAGAAAGTATCTAATTGACTCAATTTCACAGGATGTTTACATTAGATATCGGTGTGAATTGGATCGACAATTGAGGGCATTTCCGTTGCATATCCGACCTTACGTCCTTCGGTTCAATGCCGAATTTTATTCGCTTTGTTTCGGTTTTATGTATGCTACTGTTATTTGCAATTGGTACCAAGGTTTGGGATTCACGTTATCGTTTTATTAGGCAATAAGTCTGAAAATTAAGGTCATTACCGCACACTTACTTACTTAACTCTTACTGGTGTAGGTTCTCTGCGTGTTTTTTTTTCTTGAGTTTTGCTAGGAGAGGTGGGAAGTAATTGTTAATTGTACTTTTAAACTGTAACCGGCACTAATTAGTGACAAAAAACATATTAAAAATCGTTACGCAACGTAAAAATCAAAATTGTGAGTCCCAGAAGCCCAATGCACTCATTTGAATTAGATTTAACAATATGATTTTTGAGCAACAAAATAGACATTGAAACTTAAAAAACGAGGTTTTTATTACAAAATACGAATGTATTTTTTAAAACGTTCTAAGTAGACAAATATATTTACACCATGTTTGAAGTATGTAAAATGGTAATGCTTTAAATATGTGCAAAAAAAATTACCATTAGGTTTTATAACAAGATAATACCTCAATTTTAATTTGGAATTTTTTTTAAATTTGGTGCTCAAATTTGGTCTTAAATACTTTACCGAAACGGCTCAAACCGTAAAATGACTGGGCTATATTTCTAAGGAAGTTTTCTTGGGTTATTAAGTAAGTGTTAAGAAGATCATTTTTTTTTCACATTTTTCTACAGTTAGACACATATTCGACATTTCCAGAAAAGTCATTAGAGTCTCAACCGTTATTTTTTTTTTTGCAAAAAAAAAAATTGTTTATAATTTATTGGATAGTGTCTATAATAAACGAGCAGTCGGCACATGCTTCGTCAATGAATTATACATAACAACAGCCAGTAATCAGCAACATGCTTCGTCAAAACCTTAAATAACCAGAGCATCTAAACGGACATTCGAACTTCGCAATTGCGTGAACGTTTTCGTTCCACTGTCAACTCTATTACAATGGCGTTCGGACCGAAACAGTCGCGATATATCTAAAATCGAATGTCCGGGTACAGGACCAGATCTGAAATTATGCATCGTCAACTTACTAAACCTTGTTTCTTTCTGATATTGCGTATCAGACTCAAAATGTTTTAATTAAAATAATATCACATGGATAGCTTTCTGACGTCATTTTCGACTCTACCACCGCGTCGGAAGGTGTTCTCTTGTAGATAAGATGCGGCTAGAAATTCTACAACACTCTACCTAAAAAAGTCGTGGGTATCGTTGGTCGGAATGCGGCCAGAAACTCTACAATACACCACCTAACAAAGTTATGGGTAATCGTTGGTTGGTAGCATTAAATAGCAAACTACATATCATATTTTTGTTGCAAAAGGAAAACAAAAAGCTGTAATTACTTGCAATTTGAAACAAATTGCACATTACAACGTAGGGTATATTGAGTAAGACATCGGCCACACCTCCTTGGACTTGAGTTGGAATAGGCACTTGTCATCTTGCAACACAACGTAACTTGCCACTTACCTGATACAATGCTTGATGCCATACAACCATGTTTCCTTTCTTGTTGTGAAGACAGTGAATAAGCTTCCTTAGTTAGTTGGGAACAAAAAAGAAATACTTCGTATTTGGAGACAATTGGCTAATAGATATGAATGGAAGATGGCGAATTGCGCCGACCCGAAATAATGGGTTAAGGGCTGAAAGACGATCATTTAGAAACAATTTCATAAAGTAGTGTCTGAATTACCTAGTAGTTCAAAACAAAACGTCGACCCCGACGTTTTCATTTGCGAAAACCACGTTAGTGCCATACGGAAAAGACTTCTACTTAGATTACTTCTCAGTATTTCTGAGCGCTTACAACCCGAATTACTTTAAAGTACCCGAATTACTTTCAGTAGATTGAATAGGCACCTTCTGGGTAAGCTCGCTACATTTCGACCCCATCTTTGTCCTGAGGACTGGATTGAGGTCAAGAGCAAACCCATCTGAAATAAAAAGAAAAATAAAAAAAACTTTGAACTTACGCCTACGTGTAAAAATTTTGTTATGATACAAGATTTTACATTTATCTTGTATCTGATAAAAGATTTTGTACTGATTGATTCAAAATTCAAGAAAATTTATTGTTTGACACGTTGTAGTTACCTACGGTGTTGAACACGTTGATGTACATAATGCTACATGCCCTTGCACTCGCTTCTCTCATCTCCCACTATCACGGATGAAAATATGATCTTATTATATCTCCCGTATTATAGTCATTCATTCTTTCGCTTTTTAAAATGTCTACACTAATTTCTAATAATAATATTAACTCATTTCCTATTATATCCGATATCTATCATGTGAGTTATCATTGTCACTGTAAATAATCTAGTCATACGTTTAATATATTAGGTACTTATGAGATTTTTTAAAGGAAATACTTAGGTACTTTTGTTTCATTTTAGGTTTAGAATTTTAAATGTTTATGGTACATAAACTCTCTTAAGATCTCTCTGCAGAGTAAAGCTGCATTCGAAAAATTTAAATTGACAAGATGACGTCTGCACATGCGAAACCAAAGAAATTGAACTTTAAGGGCCTGTTTCACCACTTTTGGATAAGTTCTTGTTAGCTTATCCGACAGCTCATTTCACATATTCTTCATACAAAATATGTCAAATTAGCCGTCGCATAAGCTAACAAGAACTTATCCAAAAGCGGTGTAACAGACCCTAAGTCTTCTTCTTAGGTAACTGTCGGGTAACCAGAGGGCGATAGAGGGCGATAGTGAGGTAAAAAGTTGGTGGGAGGAAGGGAGTGTCTGTACTGTATCTAGTAATAGATACTCTTTCTTATACTGTGGTAAAGGTGTCATGCATAAGTGTGAGATTTCTCCCGGCAGTCCTGTTGGCAGAACAAACTGAAATGAATGGATTTGAATTTGATTTTACTTTGCTTTGTTGTGAGATTTTAATTAGGTATAAGTGCCTATAGTCATATTATACAAGTACTTCTTAGTCACCATTTGTCAGGGTAGTGTGATGTGATCAACAGCACGTATTACTTAGAAATTGTTGTTTGCATTATTGTTTATGTGACTCTTGATTAATATGATTTAATGTCACATCACATTACGTAAGTCCTGTTTATTGCAGGTCAAACATCGGCAACCTTTGTGGTTCTTGGCTTTTGAAACAAAAGAGTGCCACATATACCGATTCAGCGCGAGCTTTCGCCAGATGCTGACTTTAAGCTCATTAACAAAGATGATGATGAAAGAACATGGATTTAGATTTTAGATTGGCCTCGAGGTATAAGGAACGAATAGCTCTGTGAGCAGAACAATGTCACTGACGTCATCTTGCGTATCGCGAAGCTCAAGTAGCAATGGGTTGGTCATATCGCCAGAAAAGAAGGCTTATGGGGCAAAGCAAAAGAAGACCGCAAAAGCGTTGGTATGACGATATCAAACGAACAGAGGGACAAGATAGAGAGAGATGGCATAGAATGAAGGATGCCTACACCATTACGGTTGGAAATGGCTAAGAAGAAGAAGTTAGCCTCAACTGCGTCGCTCCTGCGATACCGGGGCACATGAGTAAATACCCCACAGAGGGAAAGCTTGGAGTTCTCCCCACAGGGAGACATTTGGCGTCTCACATGATCATATTTTTGTGCGCTCCTTTGACGAACCAGTTTATCTAATGGTTACCACGCCGGACCGCCAAACCAGGGTCCTAGGTTCGAATCCCAGTTTGATCATGGATGTTATTTGTTTGTGCCGTTGTTGTATGGTTTCCACAACATAAAGCCTGTTAGGGCTTACGTGGGATCATTACAATGTAAGTACCTGTGAGCGTTAAACAAAATATTAAAGAATAAAAAAATAAAAGCTTTGTCTCTGTGGGGCCCAGGGGAGCATAAAATGTTCACGTGACGCGCTCGGCCAATGTCTCCCATAGGTTGTCCAATTTGTCCACTCGCGCGTTTGTGTCGAAGCTTTCTCATTCTGTGGGGTATTTACTCATGTGCTTGGATCGACATACTGGACGTCGGCCATTAGGGAAGTCTCTAATTTCTGCATTTCCGTACCCTCCAACTGCGTTCCTTGTTTTGCAGGATTTTACGTATCACTTTTCCTCTCGGACACCAAAAGTTCTGCTTTACCTATCACAATTTTAAGTAGTTTCCTTTACTTTAAGTATTTATGTTAGTTAATAGTTTTGCCATAGACGGACAATTATTGCAGTCCTTGACTCCTTGTACAAACCTATCGAGGCGTATAATCATGTAGTCGAGCAATGGAAGCCAATAAAGCGTAATCCATAAATAATTACCAGTGGGTTTTGCTGCTAAACTCTTGTTTATCCATCTTAAGGTCAAATTAATCTGACATGATCCTTTATTTGGAATAGATATGCGTAAAAATTCGTTTACTTTTCTTCAAATTCGAGTACCTATCTCGAATACTTACTCGAATTATAGTATGCACATATTATATTTTTTTTGACAAAATATCGTAAACTTGAAAATTACAATCGATAACAGATAAGAAACTTGATTTTTGTCAAAATCGGGAAAAATAAATGTGCTGTTCCATTTAAAACTGCAAACCTTCTCGCAAAATGCAAATTTGCAAAATGATGCTTTTTTTGTGATTTTGATGACGGTCCCATACCCATAGAGGAAGTTATTCAGTTTGATGGTCTAACGATCCTTTTAACACCATCAGCATTGTAGTTTAAGCTAATCGATAACAGATAAGAAACTTTCAAAAATATGAGACCAACCTTTTTTTTAATCAAGGATGAACAAAAATGATGGTGTAATAATAAGCGGACAAATCCATTATTGAAATTCGGGTAGGATGAAAGTCGTGGGTGGCAGCCTTGGGTGACGAGTTGAAGTGGTATCAAGAGTCAAGGGTGAGTCAGATTATGAGTTTATGACCAGTCTCGTACTCGTAGTGCCGATCAATATTGTCACTCTGCCATTTTATGTCTCTACGTGATAATAGAAATGAAATATGTGATAAGTGTGAAATGAAAGATTTGAAAGGCAATTAAAATATTTTCAAACATTAAAAATTTATGAAAATATTCTTGTCACCCTTCCGGGCGGAAAGCGTCAACTTTCGCCCCGCTGCGCTAAACAAAATAGTGTACTAACCTCGGGCAGTAAATAATAAACGTGCGAATCAATTTTTTTTAGGTATATGAGTATTTACAACATTTATACGTTTTTGAGAGTTACGCGGTTATTATTTAATCTAGAAATAACCATTTTAAGCGGTAAGAACCCGTTAAAATGTTTATGTACAACATATGGCTAACCTCGGCCAACAATTACATGAGATCTGAAACTTTTCTGCCCTCGGTCTGTTATCTACTATTGCATTAAAATCTCTGACATACCTAAGTACTCTAGATTACACCTTATAGTTACTTCGCAAATATTATATAAGGTCTAACAAACTTAGGTGAAACTATTTTAAGGGGATGGTCAGACCATCAAACTGAACAACTTTCTCTATAGGACCAATATCGAAATCGCGAAAAAAAAATCTGCTTTCCCATACATTTAGGTCGAGTAGGTTTGTATGGAACAGCAGATTTTTTTTCGCGTTTTCGATATTGGTCCCATAGAGAAAGTTGTTCAGGTTGATGGTCTGATCATCCCCTTAAAATAGTTTCACCTAATTTTGTTAGACCTTATATACGTACTACATAATAAAATAAATAATAATAATATTTTAAATTTTCTGTGTCCTCTGAGTTTTTGGCGTCTGTGTTTTTACTAAAATTTAGGTTCATTTAGGCTCTGCATTGACGCATTTGTCAGATCCCTAGTACCTTCTGTCATCTTACTTAACTAGTGACCCGCCCCGGCTTCGCGCGGATGCAATGCTGATGTTTTATAATATACGAGCGTTTACCCGCGACTTTGTCCGCACAAATTATATACCAGATTTTAAGTCAGATAACAAGCTATCAAAAAAAAAAGTTTTATCAAAATCGGTTAGGTTAGGTTAGTAGGTAGTAGTTTTTTCGTGATGCTCGTTCAAACAAACAAACAAACACACAAACAAACAGACAGACAAAAAATCCAAAAATTGGTGATATTGAATCAGGGATACCTAAAAACCATATCGTAACTTTTTTTTTGTTAATATCTTCAATGTACAGACAAACTTCCTGCTACAGTTTTATAATAGTTTAGATATAAACCTTCCTCTTGAATCACTTTATCTACTAAAAAAAACGCATCAAAATTCCGTTGCGTAGTTTTAAAGATCTAAGCATACATAGAGACAGACAGCGGGAAGTGACTTTATTTTATACTATGTAGTGATGATTAACTTATTTAATTCTGTCTTTCCCCTTTTAAACCGATAAACAATGCCGCCGACCACATCGCTATACCTACAATATACATACAACACATTTTAATAACATTCAGATTATTATTCATCCATTAAAACGCCATTACTGGACATTCCATCAGGTTTAAAACTCTACATCAACAGAATTAATGATTAGCATTAAAATATTCATAGCCGTACGATATTTCCTCTATTATAATGTGGGCACAATAAACAATCGTAGAGATGTATGGCGATGGCAAATAACTGCGTCCGGCGTCTGTCAACAAGATAATAGTATTCTGAGGGCGACTGCTGTAGGCCTGTAGTCTAAGAGCTTTGTTGTTTTTTATCATTGATATGATTCAAATACCGCGCAACAATTATGGATCTCTTGCTGCTAGAGTTTCTGATAATGATGATATAGAGTTTTGGTGAAAATTTTCATACTTTTGTAAACAAAATGTGAAAAGTTTCATAAACTAAAAAAGATATTAAGTACATATGAAACTATAGCCTTAAAGATGGTAGTAACCCTATATTTGATCGAAGGTAGTAATTTGTGTTAGTAATATTTTAACAACTAGGTGCTTATGTTTTTGAAATGACTAAATTCTGTGTAAACAGTTTATATAAAATCATTATTATCTGAATTACATAATGCTTATCGACAAACCGCACAACGTAATGAGGTGTCTGGAATACACAAATAATTAATTTTCCTCTTACAGACATAAAATGTTATGTTTCCATATTAATAAATACTTAGTACCTTATTGATGAGTATATGTTTAGTAATTAGGAAAGCATGTTAGGCTCATCCTAAATACCTATCATCCATCCTGAGTACCCAATCATAACGTCTCTATATCACTAAGAAATTACTTGTTTTGTATGTTGGATTGATCTAGGATTGACATGAACGGTCTTTCAGATAGGAAAGACTTTTTTGTCAACTGTTATTAAATAAAGATTTGTATGCTTAATTTGTTACGATAGCTTTACACTTCACAATAATCAGTTAATTATGGCCATCAAACAATACGATCGAAGGATTAATTTTGAACTCCAGCTCTTAAACTATTTTATACTACTACTCGGTTACCTACACTACATTCCTGGGCGTAGTCTACACATGAATTAACCATAATGTTACGTAACTAGGCCTTGGCTGACCACAGCTGCCCAGATATGCCTTATTGGAGGTCCTTTGGTCTAGAATTTAGATCTTTAAGGCGGTTGCAGAGGGGTCAATTTTATACAAAACTTTGACGCACAATACGCGTAGACGGTATTAATATAAGTAACTTTGTATATATGGAAAAATAGTTTAGAAAATCTAGATGCCGCGTCACAAATAACATTTGCAATTTATAAAATAATTACGAAGATATAAAGCTTTGAAATTTTTCATACAAAATTTTTAAAGCTCTTCGTAATTTCAAATATTATTGAGTTTTAAACATGTTACAGCCATGTTGTGTTCTCTTCGTAATTGTATTATAAATTGCAAATGTTATTTGTGACGCGGCAACTAGAGTTTCTAAACTATTTTTCGATATATACAAAGTTACTTTTATTTATTCCGTCTACGCGTATTGTGCGTCAAACGTTTGTATGGACTGAAACCACCTTAAGCAACTTGGAATTTTACCTGTGTAGGTATGTGTTACTTGGTTGGATTAGAAAACAAATGATGTCTGATCAGATCTTTGAAATACCTGTATTTAACAAAACAACCTCGTAATACTTAAGGGGGTAATTCAGACCATCAAATTGAAGAATCTTAACAATGGAGTCAACTTCGAAATCGTGAAAAAATCTACTGTTTCATATAAAACTGCTGCACCGACTCTTTTTTTTTTATTACGTATGGGTTTGCTCTTGACCTCAATCTAGTCCTCAGGACGAAGATGGGGTCGAAGATGAAGCGAGCCTATTGACTCGACTCAAAATGTATGGGACAACTGTATTTTTTTCGCGATTTCGACGTTGGCTCCATAGTAAAGTTGTTCAGTTTGATAGTCTGAAGAACCCCCTTAAGTACTTCTAGAGTTTTTTGTTACACCCTGTATTCAAAGTATGATCCAAACTGGACCTTATACCAACTGTATTTATTTAAATGTTATTTTTATAGGGTTCTTTTTAATGACGGTTCAAAGCGTCATATATCATGAAGTACTAACAGTAGGAGTATGAATTGCGGATATGTGTAAATAGAACATATAATTGAAGTTTTGATTAGAGCCAAATCACGATTGAGACACATTTTTTCGATAGAAAAACAAGCCAAAGTAGCCTCCGTTTTTTTTTATAAACGCTTGGAACTGCTAAACGGTGAATAATAGAAAGACGAGACATGATTTAAAAAAAAAGAGATTTATATTTTACAAATTTTGATTAGAGCAGAATTAAACTTACATAAATAGTACAATCACAATTAAATAAAGTGTGTTTTGCGCTTGCGTCGTTTCAGTCGCGCGCGCCGCCCCATCTCTTTCTCTCGCATCAGGCAGTAATATAAGCTATCACACGCCCATTTCGCGTCAATTATTTTTCGACATAGGCCCTTAAGGGATCATCAGACCATCAAACTGAACAGCTTTCGCTATGGGATCAGGGTCGAAATCGCGAAAAAAAAACAGCTGTTCTGTATAAAACTGCAATCTTACTCAACCCAAATGTTGGTCCAATAGAGAAAGTGGTTCAGTTTGATGGTCTGAAGCATAAAGTACCCCTAAAGTACCTGTTTGCGATGAATCAAAGGAAATAACAAAAATAGTATTTAGCTGAGGACTAGTTTACTTGATATATAAATCTTAGAAAAATCGTTACAAATTTAGAGTTGCAATGGAGGCGAAAAAAAGGCTAGTGTCGGTGTTGCCACCTTACAATTTGAACGTAGGCTAAGTGGCGTAGACAGTACCTATGTCACGCATTTAATTTTACATCCTGTAAAGGGTCTTTTCTTAATATGCTGACGGTTTTTTAAGGGGCTGATCAGATCCTCAAAGTAGAAAACGTTCTATGTGGGACAAATGTCAAAATCGGGAAAAATAAATATGCTGTTCCATTTAAAACTGCGAACCTACTCGCAAAATGCAAATGCAAAATTATGTTTTTTTTTGCGATTTTGATGATGGTCCCATACCCATAGAGGAAGTAATTCAGTTTGATGGTCTCTTAAAAACCATCAGCATTATAGATATAGTTGGACCCTTTATTTCTCTTTTCTCAAAGATGGTTGACCGTTGAAGCTCGCTTACTTAGTTGCAAGTTGAATCATAAGTCCGTAACGATACAGATGCATGAATGGCGGACACAGCTGAATGCAAGCTGACTAATTATAGCATTGCATTGACCCGGTGATAACCTCAGCCCGGCGATCCAAACCAAGTTCTCGCTTGTTGCGAAAACTTGCGTAATGAGATGAATTGCTTTGTGCATCATTACAAGTAATGTCTATTATAATATGCAGGATTGATTTATTAATTTCTTTGTTCAGTAGTTAGCAATGAATCTATTATTCATTCATTCATTCATTTATTTTATTGCAGATCATAGATCCATAGTGTTAGTAACAATGACTTAAAACTATGTTAGTGACGACACTTTTTCTTTATAGATTATTATAGATGGCATTATGTTAAGTAATAGCCTGAAGAATCCCTCCTCCAAAGAATAAGTGTGAGTGGGAAATGCGAATTGTTTCATGGCAAAGGGTGTCACTTTAGTTTAGCAATTCTTTGGGCTATGTCTGCTACTCTGGTTCCTTTGAAAATCCCTTCATTTCTGATTCGATCACGCAGGGAATCTCCGAGCATAGCCCTCTCCAATTGTAGCAATTGATGATCGGACGACCTGGTAAAGGCGGGGAGAACACGTTGGATGAGAGCAGCGCAGGACCGGTCGTTGTGGCGATCCTTGGAGGAAGCCTATGTCCAGCAGTAGTCGTCTATCGGCTAACATGATGAAAGGGTGTAGGTGGATTGCTATAGCTTTTAGAGATTTGTGGCTTCTTTTTTTAGACGTCCCTCGGGAGTTAAAATTTCGTTCGCTATTTTTGGACTCTGAATGTTCGCCTACTGTCTGTTAGGTTTATGTCTACAGGCATATGCAATTCAGCATACATTATAGTTTATAATAAATAATGTCAGCATGAGCTATATCGCAACTTATGCTGCAAATACCTAGTGTAAAGATTAGCCATTCAGCAATGGTTATATCGAGGCTGACTGCCCTGGGCTTCTACACGCACATTCGAACTTCGCAATTGCGTGAACGTTTTCGTTCCAATGTCAACTCTATTACAATGAAGTACGGACCGAAACAGTGGCGATATATCGAACATCGAAAGTCCGGGTACAGGGCCAGGATGCGTGCGCCAGACGGACTCCGGTTTGTCGGAGAAGAGGCTCTTTCATTTATTATTAAGGAAATAACTTATATTAATCCACATGATGTCAACCAGTGCAGTGATCCATAAAACATCACTTGTAACAAACAAGATTACTAAGTTCCTTATGTCGTTTTATAATTAGATTGTTTACGGTTATAGCATTTATAATCGTTATTTTATGGATAATAAATCAAGATTTATATTATAAACCAATTTTTTACTTAAGGTTCCGCTGACACTTTGCTGTAAGTATGCATCTAACCTTCTACCTTTTCACGGAAGGGCAAAATTTATTTATACTTCTAAACTATTATAAAACTGTAACAGAAAGTTTGTCTGTACACTGAAGATATTAACAAAAAAAGTTACGATATGGTTTTTAGGTGCCCCCGATTCCGTATCACCAATTTTTTTTATTTTTTGTCTTTCTGTTTGTTTGTTTGTTTGTTTAATCGAGCATCACGCAAAAACTGCTCAACCGATTTTGGTGAAACTTTTTTTTGTTTGATAGCTTATTATCTGACTTAAACTCTAGTATATAATTTTGGATGAAGTTGCTAGTAACATTATAAAAATGGTAAAGAGTTGTACATCCGAATCCAAAAAGCATCTTCGTCCGAACAAGACGCGAAAAACACTGAACCTAATTTAGTGCGTTTTTAACTATGATGGTCCAATGTAAAAACAAAATTTTTGTCTTGGAATCACTCTAAAGTTCGGTGCCGGTGGCGCGTTGCGGCTCTCTGCATGGAAACAATCTTGAGGTCCAGGTTCGAATCCGCATAGATGACATGCCAATGAGTTTTTCTAACTTAAGTACGTATAATACCGACTGCTCTCAAACGGTAAAGGAAACCAGCATACATACGCAGTAGAAGAAATTCCGATTCGGACCTATGTGAAGTCTACCAATCCGCATTGGGCACGCATGGTGGACTAATGCCCATACACCCTCCCTGAGGGTAGGCCTGTGCCCTGCATTGGGACGTATATAGGCTGTGATGATGATGATGAACTGTCTAACTCTAAACTTACACGAAATATTTTGAGACAAGTTAGATAAGTATACAAATAATAAAGCATACTAAAGCGTACACACTAATCGGTCCCTATATGAAACTTGATACGTAGACAAATGTCTCAATCATCATATAAACGTTACATCACAGCTGTTAACTAACATAATGTCATGTCTAAATGACCAATGTGGGCGGCTAACAAGCAAGTTGTACACTCTGTCAATGTAAATGTAAAGCACGTCATATTTTACATCTATCTTTTGATATCTTCATGTGATTTGTCCTGTGTTCTAAGTTTAGTCATAGTTTAGTATTTCTGATAGGTACGTACTTAAGTATTTCAGCATAGTTAATTTTTAGGGTTCCGCGGTCTAACGTAATTTTTTTAATTTAATTTAATTTGGTACGGCGTATACCTAGGTACGCTAGGAAAACAAAATGTTTGTAATAATTATAATGGAGTGCTATATCCTACTCACAGATCACAAAAACTAAAGGGAGATGTGAAAACGGGGCGGGCCCAGTGTCGTAGCAATATGCTCAAAAAAGGAACACATTGCTAGCGACAGTAAGGATTAAATATATTATGAGGATGAAAGCCAGTCGAGATATGATGTGTAAATAGTTTACAATGCTTGCGTAGTACTAAATGTTATTCGAACGTTGAGTTCTGATACCCCAATGGATAATGAGCACATTCAAGCTAACAAAATACTTTCTATCGCGTGGTACTGGTGGTGATGCGACACTCGCGTTGGTTGGCATCTCTCTAGATCTCTATGATCCTAGTAGTAATTATTATGTGGTTATACTTTTTAGGTTGATTCAACTCCAGAAGGTTGGATGGTATAGAGTAGACCAATGGTATTAGATGGTATAATAGACTACTGCCACCTTTGACTATTTATTATATGGACTGGCCTTGCGGTAGCATATCCCCTCTGCAACGGTATAAGAACAATTGATCATGTGCATTTACATTAAATTTTATACCTTATCACTAAACGAGACAGCCTATAATTGCGAAACAGTAACTACGAACTTATGACGTTTGGGGTTCACACAAGATTACTTTTCATGATTTTTAACATTCAAAATTAGAATCTAAAGTTACGGGGAATAAAATCGAAAGTTGCGGATTTCATGTTACCTCGCCCCCCGCAAAAAGTGGCAGAAATGTATGTTAGTAGACGTTAGTAGAATATCACGCGTAACTAGTCCCTATATAAGTAGTCAAAGACTGCCAACGTCGATGTTTTATATTTTTTTTATGAATAAGGCCTATGGTACTACAGGAACTCGTAGTAGACTTATATCAACTGTATGTGTGGTAGGCCTACTGTTTGTAGGGTACGACCAGGAAAATAATTACCTTCGTCAATCTTCGTTTGCGCAGAGTCCCCTGACAAAAACCGAAGTCATTTAGTCATCATCATCATCATCAGCCTATCATCGTCCACTGCTGAACATAGGCCTCTCCCAAGGCGCGCCATAAAACTCTGTCCTCGGCCTTCCTCATCCAGTCGCTCCCCGCTACCTTTTTTAGGTCGTCTGTCCAGCGGGCAGCAGGACGTCCCACACTACGTCTACCAGTTCGCGGTCTTCACTCCAGAACCCTGACACCCCACCGGTTGTCAGTTCTTCGGCAGATATGACCAGCCCATTGCCACTTCAGCTTGGTAATTTTTTGAGCTATGTCAACCACTTTCGTTCTCTGACGTATCACTTCATTTCTGATGTGATCTCTCAGAGAAACACCGAGCATAGCTCTCTCCATAGCTCGCTGCGCGACCTTGAATTTATGTACTAGTCCTATCGTCAGGGTCCATGTTTCCGCACCATAGGTCATTACTGGCAGGACGCACTGATCGAACACCTTCGTTTTGAGGCATTGTGGTAGAGCCGAGGAAAATATATGGCGGAGTCATTTAGTACCGTTTAGTAACGTTAGTAACGTTTAGTAGTCTGACGACCCGGTTGGTGTAATGGTTACCACGCCGGACTGCCAAACCAGGGTCAGGTTTGAATCCCGGTTCGGTCATAGATGTTTATAATGTTTATGCCGTTGTTGTTTGGTTTCCATAATAAACAGCCTATTAGTGCTGGCTTGGCACCATTACAATGTATGTGACTGTGAACGTTATTTATTAATCACAGGGTGCAAAGCATGTGCAACGTCGGATAGCACCGAAAAGTACGCGAAAACAATTAGCCAATCGTGGCAAGGCATTGAAGGTGGATCCTGATTGGTCAATATAATTTCGCACATTTTAAAATTCGTCAACTGCGCAGGCATCGGGGGAACTTATAAATCTGTTACTACTATAACGTCACGACAACGACAGTGACTAATCACTCTATTAGTTGATATCACTACGCTTATTAGTGAAAGGAACGGACAGAAATGTTTTAACGCTTACCAACTGACCCTTCTCGCAAATTGAAATCTAATTACATTACATTTTAATACTACTACGTGACCGACTTATAGCCCAGTCATTTTAAGGTTTGAGCCGGGACTAATTAGTAATTAATATTTTTTTTCGATTTAATATTGAAGAGCCAATTTGAACCTTGATTTTTTTTTATTTTTGGTACATACCAAAAATAAAAAAAAATCACGTCAGCAATAGTTCCAATTTTAAAATTTAGCTATTAATCTCATTCTAAAAAACCTGATGGTAAATTTTTTTTTGCACATGTTTAAGGCTTTTGGCACATTGTTTAAACCATTATACATACTACAAACATGGTGTGAATATTTTTTCTACGTAGAAGGTTTTGAAAAATACAATCGTGTTTTCTAATAAATAACTCATTTTATAAACATCTTTGCCTATTTTATTCCTCAAAAATAATTGATATTATTAAATCTAAGTCAAATGAGTGCATTGGTATTAATATTAATAATTTAAAATCCTTCTGGGACACATAATTTTGATTTCTATGTTGCGTAGCAAATTTGTTTTTAATATGCTTTAAGATAGTCCTTTTGCCACTCAATGGTTCCGGTTACAGTTTAAAAGTCCAATTAGTAATTACTCCCTACCCCGCCTAACAAAACTCCGTAAAATGACTGGGCTATTATGCAATGTGAGTAATTTATTTAATCTCATTTACGGAATTACCGTTATACAGCCTCGTGATTCAATGGACATCGATCTCTGACACGATGATGTGAACTTGGATATTTTTCAGCTCTTAATGCACCCATCACGCTTGGCCTCGATGTATGCAGCGATTTTGTGTCGATATTTGTAGATTCAATAACGAGTAAGTCAGGCTTTTTTGCTTTATGAATTATCAGAGGTGAACGTTCCACACAATTTTGGCATCACCGGAGTCAGAGGCTGCAAGGAGCCTGTTCACCTTTGTTAACTCATCAGTGTCTCAATAAATAGTTGTAAGTTGTATATATTTAGGTAAAAGGGTACGATGGGACTAACATTTACAATAGGTACAAAAGTCCCTAAATAAAATTAGAAAATAAAAAAATTATCAGAGTTTATACTAAGTAGGTGGCGCGTTGCGGAGAGGTTAACACTCAATCATGAGGGGCCGGGTTCAATTCCGCACGAAACATGCCATTGTACCATACTACCAATGAGTTGCAACTTATGTACGTAGTGAGTACCAACTGTTCTCAAACGGTGAAGGAAAACATTGCAGCCAAAGAAAAAATTCTGAAACGTATAAGTATTATATAAGGTCTAACAAAATTAGCTGAAACTATTTTAAGGGGAGTATGAGACCATCAAACTGAACAACTTTCTCTATGGGACCAACATCGAAATCACGAAAAAAATCTGCTGTCCCATACATTTAGGTCGAGTACGTTTGTATGGAACAGCTGATTTTTTTTTCGCGTTTTCGATATTAGTTTCATAGAGAAAGTTGTTCAGTTTGATGGTCTGACCATTCCCTTAAAATAGTTTCAGCTAATTTTGTTAGACCTTATATAGTCTAGTCCACCAATCCGTATAGGGCACGCCGCGTGGTAGACTAGGCCTGTGCCCTGCAGTGGGAGTAGTGGGAGACGTATATTACAGGCTGATGATGATATTGATGATGTGTGCCGTTGGCATATCTAATAAATAAATAAATAAATAATACTTCCAATTTAAGAGTTGCTTGAAACAAAAAGTTTTTAGCCTTAAACATGTTTAAATATGATGCTGTCACTGTCACCACTATGAGCAGTATAAGAAACGAAGCAATCACCAATACGTGGATATGTGAAAAAATAGGATTCTTCAAAGCTTCATATATCATGAAGTACTAACAGTAGGAGTACGAATTGCGGATATGTGTAAATTGAACATATAATTGAAGTTTTGATTACAGCCAAAACACGATTAAGACACATTTTCTCGATAGAAAAACAAGCCAAAGTAGCCTCCGTTTTTATTTATAAACGCTTGGAACTGCTAAACGGTGAATAGTAGAAACACGAGACTTGATTTAAAAAAAAGAGATTGATACTATAGTACAGTAGATTACACACCGAGAGCAGGAAAGTAAGAAAGGTCTCAGATGTCATGTAATTGTAGACCTTTCTTACTTTCCTGCCCTCGGTGTGCAATCTACTATTTCACCCCTCCGGGCGGAAAGCGTCAACTTTCGTTCTGCTCTGCGCTAATCGAAGTTGCCACTTTCCGCCTCCGTCGAGGAGAAAAATAGTATACTAACCTCGGGAAGTAAATAAGAAAACCTCAGATCAAATGTAACAATTACATGAGATCTGAGATCTTTCTCACTTTCCTGCCCTCGGTGTGTAATCTACTATTTGGTGCAAGCCGACCTTAGCTTCTTAACATATTGTTATAACTAGAAATTCTATTTTTAAATAAATTAGAGCAAATAAAATAAGCAGTGCATAATTATTCTAAACGTCAAAGGTTATAGCAACAATGACTGCACATTAGCTGAAGTGCACATTATGCCATTTTCATTATACATTACCGCAGTGTGCATGCGCCATTACCACAAGTGTGTCGTGTTACGACCCGGCCTAAGGGCAAGTGTGCACTGGCCTTACATTAGCATAATAAAAGAGTAACCTAGTGATAACATGCATGTAATCTCTTTGTTATTACTGTCTTTGATTGGTTTCAACACGGATTTGAGAGTTTAGTATGCAAATTGTACAGCTTACCAGTCATTCAATGTTGTTGTTTTGTGCCTTTAGGCTACGAATAGAACTCGATTGTCAGTTGTTTTTAGTTTACATGTGTTTGATGCAAAGTAGTCCAGATATTTTGTTTACTTCTAAGAAAATGTCCACACTAATACCGGATGATTTTTTACCTAGTCGTGGTTTTCAGTGTTGCTTCAGACCAATAAGTATATTAGAAAAGAGAACCCACTCGTGGCAGCATTATGCATCCACCTCATGTCAAATTGAAGGCTAGCTAGCGCCATCTATGTTTCATCTATGTCCTCCGCCTGCTTCAGACCATCAAACTAAACAACGTTTACTATAATGTAGGAGCAAAAGTGATTTTTTTTTGCGATTTCTTTTTGCGATTTTGTGTTTGCTCCAATAGTACAGTTGTTCAGTTTGATTGTCTGAACCACCCCTGAAAAAGACATTGCCCACGTGACGAACTGTATTCGTTTCAAATCGTTTCAAAACTAACGAATGAGTATGATCAAAGAACAATTACAAAGAGTATGATAGTAAATTATACACAAAACAGGAGGAATATCATAATTCCCAAGGAAATGGAAATTATCCTTTTCTATCGTGAGATTTCTTATAAAATTCAAATTTACCAGCTTTGTAGGCGAAATAGGATTGGGCTATGTCTTCTCGACATGATAAAAAAATAATCCGGTATAACATTACACTACACTACACACATACACTTACAGACTTACACCGACTCTTGTCGTTGAACTGATTGGCTATTAAAAAGGTCCTAGCTAGTAGTGGCAAAAAGGATACAAAGGTAGGATTCGGTAAACTTTTTATCGAATTCTACGGAGAAAAAACCGTAAATAAAAGCTAAGCTATACAAAAAATTGCTTTCTTCTTTTTTCACGCAAAAACAAAATCAGCTGTTGCATACTGAACTGTTATGCCTACTCGACTCAAATAAAATAAAAATAAATAAATTACGCTCACAGGCACATACATTGTAATGATCCCAAGCAAGCACTATTGGCTGTTTATTATGGAAACCATACAACAACGCCACAAACATATAAACATCCATGACCGAACCGGGATTCGAACCCAGGACCCTGGTTTGGCAGTCCGGCGTGGTAAACAATACGCCAGCCGGGTCGTCATAAATATAAATATATGGCAACAGCAAATTTTTTTTGCTCTGATCGGTTTGCTCCTATAGTAAAAGTTGTTCAGTTTGATGATTGTAGATTCTTAGTTTAAAAGGATGCTAATGATATCAATTTCATCCTGTATATTCCGTGCTCTGGTGTATTTGTGATTCCAGACGCGAAGCCATTGTGATCGTGCGGGTTCGGAACCAACAGGAAGCAAATATCATTTTCTATGGTTAAAGCTACGAATAAACCAGTTAAAGTAATAAATAAACAACAATAAATATTATTATGACTTCATTTTAGACCGTATATTGGTAATGTAAAATCTGTTTGATATTACCCAAGACCACAGATCACAAAAACTAAAGGGAGATGTGAAATGGGGGCGGGGCCAGTGTCGCAGCAATATGCGCAAAAACGGAACACATTGCTCGCGATAGTAAGGATTCAATTTATTATGAGGCTGAAAGCCAGTCGAGATATTATGTGTAAATAGTTTACAACGCTTGCGTAGTACTAAAGATGATTCGAACGTTTAGTTTGATACCGCAATGGATAATGAGCACATTCAAGCTAACAAATTAGTTTCTATCGCGTGATACTGGTGGTAATGCGACACTAGGTTTCGTACTCAGCGCGTTGGTTGGCATCTCTCTAGATCTCTATGCCCAAGACTCTTATTTCAAGATTTTTGTTCGTCGTTTTTCGACAAACTGTTGTTTGTCACTTTATTCCATGTCGTTCACAATGCTTCATTCTATAACGAAACGGAACTAACAAAACGGTCGAGTTGTCTGAGCAAAACAAAAGAATTGGGTAAATTGTTACGGTTTGGTTGACGTATTTGAAAAGCATCACGTCAATTCAATACGCCTATAAGTAGATTGTTGAAAAAAATGTGAATGCTCGAAAACACGGAAGATTTCTTTTCAATATCTTCAACAACACTGTTGAGAGCTCAACAACTGAAAATTCGCTTCAGTTTTTAGTAAACTACCTACCCGTAAAATTTAAGTAAATTATGCTCTGACGTGCAAAAAGAAACAACAAACAAATCAATATTATCAATCAGAATCTGATCATAAAGTACAAAGACAATTGGTTATAGCTTTTCTTCAATTGTTTTGTCAGTAGATATTATTTGATCAATTGGTTCCTAATCAAACATTTTAGAGGTACAATACAATTGACATTGGAAAAATCACATATATTATCAAACCTGTTAGGTATATCACAATTTGTTTGATTGATTTTGTCGAATCAGAAAATAATGCTAATTTAATGTTTGTTTTCGTGACTTTAAAAGAGCAGACCACTTTTTGAAAAGCAGCTTTAAGTTCGCAAGTATCTTCTGATTGAGAGATAAAATTATAATTAAATAAAAAATTATATTTTACTCTAAGATTGTCGAAGAAACAAACAGACAGAGAAACGATAAAAAGAAAAGAAGATAAGAGAAATAAAAGAAAGAAGTAAAGAAGATTTAAATAAGATGTAAATGTGAGTGTTATAATATGTAATCTGTTGGTGAGCCTAAATAAATGAATAATAGTACATTATGGTACAAGTGTGTAAAGTTGGTGATTACCGCTGAGGCGCCATTGAGACCCGAGCCGTAGGGAGAGAGTCTTAAGAGAGCCGAGGACGGTAATCATCTATACACACGTGTATCATACGACGTTTTTCAACACACTTGTGAAGAAAATAATAATTAAAAATCATTTTATTTAGTAAATAAAAAGTTTATTTAGATAATTTATTTGTACTATTGAATATGATCTTTTTTGTATCGAAACTTTTTTAAGAACAAAGCAACTTAAGAACTCAACCAAGAAGTTTAGATACCTACTATAAAAAACCTATAACTCCCTTGTGAATAATAGTAATTAAAAGTCACAGTTTGATTATAGGTGTCATTATGTGCCTAATTGCGGTGAAATAAGGGCCATTTTATGAGCAAGTGTGTTGAAAAAATTATTTATTTAATGAATTCCTAAAAAAAACACTATTCAGCAACATGCCACGTCAAACACTTAATCGGAAAGTCCGCCCCTAGCCGTACCTGGCCCAAACGTGCCCATAATGCTTGCTGCGTTTCCGCGTTGTATAGGTAAAGACACGCGTTGGACCAAGTACGACCCAACACGGAAATCATTTCCCCTTTCTCTTATACGTTTGGCCAGATCCCTCACAAAAGCCTAAAAAATAAATTAAAAAAACTAAATGCACCTACTTTTTCTTTTCTTTACCTTTTCAATCAGACACACAGTTTTATTATAAATGCCAAATAGATATATTACTAAGAGAATTGACTCAACTCTCTACTCTACAATTTAATTGAGTAGATTTAACCTATGTTACTAATAAAACAGGCCGACCCATCAAGAATATACCAGTTTTAAGAATAAATTTATAAGGGTTTAGCCTCCTAGTTGACTCTATCAATAAACCACTGTGAAAGTTACGTGATTTGTGACCTTTTCTGTCGTCTTCACACGTCGCGTCCATCTTCACCCACTCACCTATTTCAAGTAGGAACACTTTACCATTTCAAAACATCAAAGGAAATGCATTGACGTGACCTTTATATCCTTAGTGTTAAGAGTGTAAATTAAAAAGCAGTTAGTTGTATAACGCTTATGTAAGCTTATTGTTAGCTTATGGATGTTGATAATTTGCTTTTCAGATTCACTTTATTCGCTGTTAAAAGCGTCATTATTCTATCAACATAGAGCATTCGTAATAGGCTCCTTTGATATGGTTATTGTGCCGTGCGAAACGGATGCTGGTCTAAACACCTATTCAAAATTAGAACCATTATCGACTCTAATTTGAGAGGGCTAAAAATAAGGTTTTGAATTAAATAATAACGTATGTATTTTAATACTTTCATATCTTCATGAGGAAATGGCGGTGCCAACGGCACAGAATGGGTTCCTGAACCAGCGTAGCTGCATTAATCCTATACAAGGTGTAAGGAAAAGTATCATTAACCTTTAAACCACATACTCTACCCATCAAACTAAACGACTTTGACTATGTGAGCTTTCCAAACTAAACTGCAATACCTAAACGACTCAAATGTATGAGACAACAGATTTTTAATTTTTCTCTGATTGGTTGGCTCCCATAGTCAAATTTGTTCAGTTTGATAGGTAGAGTATGTACTTTCGCTTACACCCTGTATAGGTAGAGGTATAGGTAAACGCATGTCCTTTAATCTATTCAGCCTGACGGTATTTAATTCAACGCAATTAGCGTTAATTTCAAAGATGGCAGGATATTAATAACATAAACGAATACTCACGAAGTACAATAATTAAGGTCAGAATTTCAACACAAACTTTATATTGAAAGTGCAATCAATCTCCACATAAAATATTTAAATGTATTTTAAAATCGACGAGGAAATATCTGCCCTAGTTACAATACGCAACGAGAATTTTAGTTATTTTTGCAAATCATACATTCCGCACAAACTAAGTATGTTAATTAGCTATAAAAACTTACACCCGGGTTTGGAAATTGACAGTCATCGTGCATTTTTCCCACGACACGTAAAGTATTTTTTAAATAGTTTAAAAAAAAAGCATGGCTTTGTGAAATAATAAAGTAAGTTACTTCATTACAATTTAACGTTTATCTTAAATGTACGTTTGGGACATTAAGAATTAAAAAATAATAGAAAATAATTTCCGTTTGCAGTGCCAGGGAGAGGGTCAGGAGTCCGATTTTTGAAACGGCTCGGTAGTTCAGTCGGTAGTGAAACTGCCTGCTATGCCGAGGATCGCGGGTTCGCATCCCGTAAGGGACAAATATTTGTATGATGAATATGAATATTTGTACCCGAGTCATGGATGTTTGTATCTATTTGTGTATTATATATTACGAATTCTGGTACTTTAAATGTGACTAGATAATAAGTGAAAAGATATTTATTTATTTATAAACTCATTTGTTGAACTCAGCAGTTGAAAATGTCAAAATGACTATGGAGATATGCATCTTTCTACGTATGATTTGACTTTCAAAAATCATACTACAGGAGTGCGATTTTTAAAAGTCAAATTAGCAGTAGAAAGATGCATTTCTCCATAGTTATTATGACATTTTCAACTGTTGAGCTCAGCGAATGAGATTCAAAAATCGCACTCCAAAACTGACAATTTGTAGTGATTAATTGAATCAGGCGTTACTTTGCGGAAATCCATGACTAATATGTAGATGACACGATTGTATCAAGACCTCCGCTTCTAAGTACCTAGTAGACAAAGTTGTATTACGTTATGTGTTTCGGTGTCGGACGCTCGGCGGAGTAACAACTCTGTTTCGAACGTTCGTCGGTCTAACTCCTGAGGATGCTCCTTGGTGGAGCGAAACACGTGTAGAGTAGAAATTATTTGGTGGGCAGGTTGTGTTGCATAACGTAATACAACTTTGTCTACTAGGTACTTGGAAGCGGAGGTCTTGATACAATCGTGTCATCTACATATTAATTTGTAGTGATTATTAAATCACTACAAATTAATATGTAGAATGTATGTACTATTAAGTAATCTTGATATCGTCGAGCGAGATCCGTAATTCGTTAAAAAAATACATACTTATAATCTTTCATTCCCATTTCATTCATTTCCGTTTTGCCACCTTTTTTTTACTTAGGGTCTCAAATTTCAAGTTTGTGGGCTTAATTTGATCATGAGTTAGTCTGTGGTCGATTTAGTTAAACATTTAGGTATGTTAATGCGAATTTGATGAATCCAATTAGTCTATCCAATAGAAAGTGTAACGACATTAAACATTTTAATAAATCCCTGATAAAATTTAATCACATTAAAATATAGTTAGTGAACAGGGATGTTTTGTTCAAGTAATTGATAAAAATCTGAACAGTGGCTCTGTTCATGAAGTATATTGTGCTGGACCACCCGCCGAGTAATTATTTGCCGCGTCATTATGAAGTGACGTGGGAATGTTCGGATAGTACGGAACCCTTCAGAATATAAGCATTTTTGGACAATGGCATAGTAATGTACTTACTGTGCAGTCACATAGGAAAAAAAGATGGTACTTGCGCATGCTGGGTTTTATTTCATAGAAGAGAAAAGAGTCTTTGCATTAGAAGAAATTGGAATATCTATCAAACGAAATCTGGTGCGAAAAACGTCACACAAAAGTCTGAATGTGGTTATTCAGAAGAGGTATAAAGGATCCTTCTTAATATGCTGACACTTTTTAAAGGGGATAATCAGACCATAAAACTGAACATCTTTCTCTATGGGACCAACATCGAAATGCGGAAAATAAAATCTGCTGTCCCATACATTTGGCTCAAGTAGGTTTGCAGTTTTGTATGGAGTCTGGAGAAGCTGATTTTTTTCGCTTTTTCCATGTTGGTGCTATAAAGAAAGTTTGATGGTCTGATCATCCCTTTAAAAAAGTGGCAGCCTATTAAGAAGGAATCTATATAGTCTGATCATACCCTTAAAAACCTCAGCATATTACGCAAGACCATGTCTAGTTTTGTTCTAAACAAGAAACACCAAAAACCTTGCACTATAGTAAATCGATAAACTATCACTAAAGCCTTATTGCACAATATGAAAACCATAGAGAACTTTAAAATTATTGGCGAAATAAGGAACAAAGTTCAAACTATAGTTCATGCTACTCCACTTGGCTTCATTATTATTGTTTACATCAGTCTCGTTGTAGAGTTTTTATGAGTGAGAAATAAGAATAAAAATGCCTTGTTCTGTGGAACTTCTCATGTACAACTTACTAAAGATCAATCGGTTGGAAACAATTCTTTGTGAATGAATGAGTATAGGAAACGATAGTCTATGGTAGACGCTATACACGTTTTTTTTTTTTCAAAAGTGCCAAATTTAAGGGTATCTATTCATGATTTTAAATCGTATAGTTACATAATTTGAACGAAGTATCTACCTATTAGAGGTAACGATAATTTTACTTTGATAAGATTAAAAAAAAGAGAAATGATCTTCCTTTTAGATTTAGCTGTGCAAATCATTTATTTGAAATCACTGACTGACTGTCTGACTCATTAGTATATGCTATAATGTTCGTAAATGTACGCACGGCGACACATTAAGCTATACAAAACCAACATAAGCTGGCCGCACGTAGGTCGAGTAACGTATAACGTCTCGCGGCCAGCTTATGTTAGTTTTGTATAGCTTGATGTGTCGCCGTGTGTACGCAATACTCAATAAATTTTATTACTTTCCACAATGTATGATTTTATATCCCCATTCGAAACCAAATCCATGTTAATCAAGCAAATTATCATTGAGGGTTAACTTTATATCATACGAGCGTTAACCCGCGACTTCGTCCGCACAAATTATATACCAGATTTTAAGTCAGATCATAAGCTATCAAACAAAAAAAGTTTCATCAGAATCGGTTCAGTAGTTTTTGCGTGATACTCGTTCAAACAAACAAACAAACAAACACACAAACAAACAGACAGACAAAAAATCCAAAAATTGGTGAAATGGAATCAGGGACACCTAAAAACCAAATCGTAACTTTTTTTTTGTTAATATCTTCAATGTACAGACAAACTTCCTGTTACAGTTTTATAATAGTATATAGATATATAGATATAGATAGAAGAGTCACTATAGTTTAGTTTGCGACACTATTTCAATATTTACTAACACTGTACTTACTAGCTGTTAAACTCCATTTTACCCATTTTGCTTTACGTAGCTTTTGAAGCTGATAAACATCATGACGAAAAAGAAATATGAATTAATTCATACGACATCCAAAGAGTGTTCGCAGAAATTCTAAACACGAAAACAACTTATCTTCCTAATCTAATACCGAGTGAATGTTTCGATAAGATCTCCGTCTCAGTTTGCACAATACGTCGAACCGCATTGTACTATTGTACTCTTTTAAAATGTTGCCAAAACACTATAGAAATAATTTTTGATAGGAAATTACATTAAAAAATCCTTTGCATACAATGAACATGATAAATATGGATACATTTGTCAATCAGAAACCGCCAGAGAGATTTATTTATGTGATTTTTGTACTTTGGCAGCTACAAATGGCATCCTTTTCAATGGGAAAGTTATAGGTGGACCCCTGCTGCCTAGGTATTCATACTACGCAGCAACAGCAATATTAACTTATGAAGACTTGGCACTATTTGGGCATGGACACCTTAACATTTTAGTAACTCGGTACCTATTGACAAACTTTGGCATCTTGACACCAACTTCAATAACCCCAATTATTCTACAGGGTGAAATTGATATCATTAGCATCCTTTTAAACTAAGAGTCTACCCATCAAACTGAACAACTTTTACTATGGGAGCAAACCGATAGGAGCAAATAAAAAATCACCTGTTCCATAAATCCATACTAAACTGCAATGCCGACGCGCAATTTCGCGACTCAAATGTATGCAACCGCTGATTTTTTTTGCTCCGATCGGTTTGCTGCCATAGTAAAAGTTGTTCAGTTCGATGGGTAGACTCTTAGTTTAGAAGAATGCTAATGATATCAACTTCACCCTGTATATGGTAAAAAAAATCAATGATTTTTTCATTTCGTATTTTCACTGAGTATTTTCACCATTTTCTTAGAGTGGGTTATATCAGTTATATTATAGATAATAGACACCAATATTATCTATAATCAATGGAACAATGGTTACATACAAACGCAACTAACTGCGTTAAGTAATGCGGTGATCCTTTGAGGAGTTCCATTGTTCATCTCCAAAGTACTTCTTCAACTTTATCAAAACAACCAATCTGACGCCAAATAATAAAAATTTCAAAAGGTCAAAAATTATGTGGGGTCCTCATACAAGAAACCAGGTTTTATCAACGTTTTTTCTTCTCGCTCTATCGTAAAACCGGCAATGCATAACTTGTGTGATTATAGAACAAACTGTACAGTACAACAAAAAAAAAACCGGCCAGGTGTGAGTCGGTCTCATGCTAAAGGTCCCGGAGAAAATATTTTTTTTTTGCATCTTAATAATATTGTTTGGTGGTATGGTACGGACGGAACCCTCGGTGCGCGAGTAGTCCGACTCGCACTTGACCGGTTTTTCTTTTTAACTGTAGTAAGTAGTGTAGTTAGTAATTCAGCAGCATTTTAACGACCATTCCTGTCGTAACAGCCGCAACAGAAACAGTTGCACGATCATATCGTATTGTTACAAAGCACGTAAGTACAATTTGAGTGACTTTCGCAAACAAAATGATACAATTTTATTGTTGACAGCTAACGGTGCAATGCAACAAACATTTTAAGGAAATTAATTACTTCTGTCCATTGTGCAAAGACAATAGTTAATAAAGAAAGAAGGACAAGTGCTACGAAAAAACTAGGCGATCGCGTTCTTTGAATGTAATCTGTACAATTCCTATGGATTAAAATTGTTTAGTTCGTTCAGTTTATTTGTCCAAGTACTAATTATATTACATATTATACTTAATTAATGACTTAATCCACAACAGGCTTCGTCAAAGAAAATACATCACTCAGATCCACAACTCGTTTCGTCAACAGTACATCCAGAACCTGCAACAAGCTTCGTCAACTTCTATATACATTTTTATACTTAATTAAGTATAATATTTATACAGGGTGCAATTGATATCATTAGTATCCTTTTAAACTAAGTCTACCCATCAAACTAAACAACTTTTACTATGGGAGCAAACCGATCGGAGCAAATAAAAAAACAACTGTTCCATACTAAACAGCAATGCCGACGCGCGAGTTCGCGGCTCAAATGTGTGCAACAGCAGTTTTGTTTTTGCTCCGATCGGTTTGCTCCCATAGTAAAAGTTGTTCAGTTTGATGGGTCGACTCTTAGTTTAAAAGGATGCTAATGATATCAATTTCAACCTGTACATTATTTCATATACATTACTCACATCCACAACAGGCTTCGTCAAAGAAAATACATCACTCAGATCCACAACTCGTTTCGTCAGTAAATACATCCTGAATATCTGCAACAACTTCGTCAACTTATAAAAATTTACGTTTTTATACTTAATTAAGTTTAATATTTATATAGTTTACATTCAAAGAACGCGAACGGTTAGTTTTTTTGTAGCACTTGTCCTTCTTTCTTTATTGACAAGGTATTATCTAATTATAGTATTGGCAGAGAGGGTGGGTAATGTCGAAAGGATAGGTCACTTTTATCTAGAAATAAAATGAACTTTACCCAGGCCTAGAGTGCTACCATAGCGTAATTTGGTGCTATTTTTGAATGACACACGTCCTAATTATATAATTCGAAAGTGACATGTTGTAATGCATTATTCGATCATGATATTGAAAGTGTAAGATTCAAAAATAGCAGCAGAAGCAATGATGATGCGATGGATTGGGAGAAAAAACAGGACGGAAAAAATAGCAAATACTTAACTCATTCGACCATTGTATTCGACTAACAAAAAATTAACCTAAGCGTTAAAACAGATACAATTTTGAAAATGTCGTGTGCTAATTGGTTTAAAATATGTTAAACTTACGGGTAGTGTGTCAGGAAATAGATGAGGAAGGAAGCCTCAAAAGAAGGAACCGACTCATTTGAAAACACAATAACTGCGCGTCGTTACTCGAACGTGAAATTCCGTCCGTACGCACGTTTGATTGTCGTATTATCTAAGTCAATTATGCTCATGTTATTACGTTACGTACGTTATTACGGATGAAAATAGTTTTTTTTTTAAAACGAAATCGATCCACAAAGTCTTACAATGAAAACATTTATCTACACTCACAGATTACCCCCAAAATCATAGATGTGTGGCGCGCGTCGGCGGCCTTGTATGCGGTATCTATTGGGGGTACCTAATCTGTATCTACACTGTACCTACGAGTATGTAGGTTTGCCCGTTTTTCGGCAAGTCTGTTTATTTATACACAAATCACAATTTTTTTATCTAGGACTAAAATTAGTGTTTATTTTATTGCAATCAGCTCACTCTATCAAAATGTTGTGAATATTTAAAATTGTCAAGCCTTCTTCTTTAAATTTTTTTGTGAAAACGTGCTTTCAGTGTGTTAAAAATATAATTAAAATGTTGTTTACTTTGTTTGTTTTATTCTGTACACTTTCGTTCCTTTCGTTCCCCTAACAACAGTGAAAAGTTGCGTAGAGTGAAAATTAAGTACCTATCAAATTGCTTTATTAGCTTCGTTATCTCAAATAACTATTGTTTTTGTCATTTTATATTGTACAATGACATCATTGTCACCTACGTGAGATAAAAAAGAGAAAGTAGGTACTGTGGAGAAAGTATTGTCTTCTTTTGGATTTATTTATTAGGTACCTTAACATTTACCTACTATCTGACCAATCGTAGGATCACAGTTTGTCATCTGCAAATTGTATTATACAGGGTGTTACAAAAATACAAATAAACATTTAAGGGGGTGGTTTAGAACATCAAACTGAACAACTTTCACTATGAGACCAATATCGAAATGACGAAAGAAAAATCGGATATTCCATCATCATCATCATCATATCAGCTGATAGACGTCCACTGCTGGACATAGGCCTCCCCCAAAATGAGGAGATTTACAATAATCGCCATGATGCGATGCGTTTGCGATATTCCATACTAAACTACAGATCTACTCGAGCCAAATGTATGGGACAAAAGATTTTTTTTTTCGCGATTTCGATATTGGTCCCATAGTGAAAAGTGGTTCAGTTTGTTGGTCTAAACCACCTCCTTAAAAGTTTTTATTTTTAATTTTTACTTCTGTAACACCCTGAATTGTGTTTAGTTAAGTATCGTGGTTTTAAATGCTATTATACAAACTGTATACATTCCTAAAGTAACCACGTAAATCAACTAAAACGGTAAATTCGTGAGTCCATTAAAAGTCAAGATAAACCGTCGTGCGGTAGGTCTAAAGAGCGTCAACGGATTTCACGGTGATCGCTCCAAGGATTGACAGGACTATAGGAGGCAGTAAAACTTAGGATACGACGTAATGGAGGAAGATGTACGCTTTCAAATTATACCTACAGGGCGACATTGTAGTCGTTGGCATCAATTCAAATTAGGACTCTTTACTGAACAACTTTTTTCTGCGGGAGCAAAGCAACACTGCTTGTGTTGCATTCCGTACCATAGTTATAGTATTTGTACTATAATTTCTTACTGAGTACTATATACTATCGTCTATATAGGAACTAAAATACTATAATCTATCAATACCTCCGATATTATGTATTTTACCCCAATTTTATTTCTTTTTTGTAATGTATCGCGGTAAAGTTCATCGAGGATGCGTTCGGAAATGATCATTTTTAACACTGAGAGCAGGATGGCGCATTCATTATTATTTAGGTGCGAGAGAAATGGCAATAGAATAAATGTTTGATCGTATAGTACCTTTACAATATTATCTCAAATTAACAAATAGTAAAATTTTATTGAATTAATTAACCAACCGACCGACTACTTCATAACATTTTTGCCTTTGAAATTAAGTGTATGAAAAAAAATATGTGAATTTTATTCAAATAAAGTTTATTTTAAAAATCGTACTATAATTTTTCTATCCTTTTCATTGCCATAGACTATAATTTTTCGATAGCCCGAATGCAACACTGAGCTGAAGTCGCAAATAAAAAATCTGCTGTTCTAGACTCAACATAAACCGTACCTTATGATTATGAATGGAACAGCTGATGTCATTTTTACAAATTCAGATTTCCTCCCATAATAAAAGTATTGTTAAGTTCTCATAATTATAATAAATACAGTTCCATGAGTGACACACGTTTTCGCTTTGGGAACTACGAATTTAAAGTTAAGTACACGGAGAAAATCGAGCTCTCTTCGAGATCAAACTCTGCTGGGTCCTCAGTTTCTTTCAACAATGTCCCGCTGGATGGTTGACGAAACACAATAGGACATCGGGACATCGACCATTGTACCCTGTACGAATGTGACCCATTATCCCTATTGCGGGCCGGGTTACGCCGGGTTACGTTAAAATAGGCGGTCTTTAAGATGAATTGATTCCGATTAGGAATGCAGTGGAGTGACGCGGTGACTGATTTGGGTGAAACGCCTTGCATGACAATGAGACGATTTGATTTTTGGATGAGTGATGTCATAATGTATGGAATATATTGAACAAACCAAGAAAAATATAAACGATTCCTTATGAAAACAAGATTAATAAAACTGGTTGATATTATAATGGCTATGATCCTTCTCTAATAACATCATGTATTAAGACATAATTATACAACGTGTTAATGAATTACCGCAAAACTAGAAAGTAGTTTAGAATCGAGAGGAAAATCGAATTACCATGGTTTCAACATAGGTAATTATTTTCAAAATTTTAAATATATTGTTTGTAAAATTTAAAATTTACTGAACCCAATGTCAACCCACCCCACGGGCATACTCACCCTACTTACTATCAATACAAGATTATGAAAATGTATCCATGAGTATGTTAGCTCTTTCAATCATTGCTGCAAATCTTTTTTGCCTCAAAACTTAAAATGCGAATAGCTTCCAATTTTAAGTATAAAAATAATGAAATTATTGTTTCAATCTAATTATTTTGCTATAACTCAGATGGGGTGTATGAGGTTTCGCGCTTATTCATTAACACGTTTTTTTTAAATTCTTTTGTTTTTTTTTTGGAGCTTTTAACCCTGAGGTTACGTCAGCCCCATCGTGCCTTAACCCTTAAGACTCTACAAAATGAAACAATTTTACAATGAAATAAAAACCTAACACTACCTAACGAATATACAAACATAAGTACATATAGCAAAGGAAACATGATTACATTATCGTATGGTCGTGAATCTAGACACATTTGTCTAGATTCACGACCATACGCCATTGCGTAGGCTTAAAAAGGAACAAAAATAGATAGGTAGGTACTCTACAGTTTTTAGTATACGCGGTTGATTGGACCATGATACTATTAAAACTTTTAATCGATCCAACAGACTGATGTCTTTGTAATCTTCAGCATTATATTGTTGTATTACAATTACAGTCCCCAATATTGTTTTTGAAGATTGTCTCCTTCATGGGAGGTTCAAAATGATTCATTATTAGCAATACTAAGTAATTAGTTTGATAAAGTTTAGTTTAATGATGTTAATTTTCACATATATATCATTAAGATAATTCTGTTTGTACTTTTTATAAATCGTTTCTTTGTATGTTAAGTTTATCATGTCATTTGAATATCGTTTCTTAAGTTTCCCATAAGAAATTAGTTATGACAACAGAGGTAAAAAGAAAAAAAAATAAAACAAAGAAAACAGATAAAAAAAACAGGAAAGAAAAAAAGTCGACTTTGAGGAGAAAAAGATTCTTTACTTTAAAAAAAATATGTAAAGCAAATTATCCAACATAACTTTTAATCCAAAAGCACATCTCAATCGTAAATAACAAATAACGGTAAAGGAGCATCCTTATACAATTATAGAAAAAGCATTATTCATCCCTTGTCCAAAGACACCACCCCTGAAAGATTTACAAAGACATAGATAAAAGTACAAAGTAAACACGAAAGCAAAGGCATCATTAAAACGACACGTCGGTGGTAAAAAATAGAATTGAAAATACTAGGGGCTTTTGTAACGGACCCTTGCATCCGTGGGAATAAATATAGTAGTAGCCCAATCGGTAAAATTTGCATGGACCTATAAAACTAGTATAGTGTCATTTATTTTTAAAGTCACTTAACAGGAGTCTTGTATCGAACAAAATAGGTATGAAAATTGTTTAACTGACAGTGCTTTAATTTTCGGAACAAGTAGTAGTGAGAAGTGGTTGTAGTTAAAAAGCGGTAATGAGTCGGAAATATGGGTATTGTTGTTATTGTTAAGAAGCTATTTTAAGGTTTACGAACTGGTTTTGTAAATGAGAATATGAATAAGTTTGATAATAGATGCTTTGGTGGCAGATCTTGATGTGAAAATACACTGACGTGCAAAACTAAGTACTACACTTTAAATATTTAAATTTTTTCTGAACTATAGAAATTTTAAATAAAAATCGTTTTATAGCAAATGTTATCAGCTTTCTTTGTAACTATTCTTTGGAAATTAAACTCTTTTTCGAGTCCTTTTTATTTCGAAAGTATATTTTGTGTACTGAAAAAGTTATTGCATTTTTAAAAGTGTGATACTTAGTTTTGCAGGCCAGTGTATGAAGTTACATTGATCAATGCATGGTCTGATGTAATGTAATGCATTAATTGTCAGCTTCGATGACATAGGTCTATACTGGGTAATTTTTTTAAACACTGCAAACTTTCAGGGGTGGTTCAGACATCAAACTGAACAACTTTTACCATGGGAGCAAACCTAAAATCGTAAAAAAAATGGCTTTTTCGTACATTATTAGAATTCGATTAAAATAGCAAACATCAAAAATAGCAAAAATAAACAGCTAATAAGCTATATAAGGTCTAACAAAATTAGGTGAAACTATTTTAAGGGGATGATCAGACCATCAAACTGAACAACTTTCTCTATGGGACCAATATTAAAATCACGAAAAAAAAATCGGCTGCTGATGTGAGCTGATGTTTTTTTTCTCCATACTTATATGATTATACTAAATTAAGTGTCAAATACCTAAGAGCTTATTATTTTATTTCGCATAAGTATGCTTAGATTTTTTCATCTGCCCTTAAGATTTCAATCCTTCTTGATTACGGCGTAATTATAGGATTTATATAGTTAAGGAAGTGCTTTGTTTTGTTACACATTGTTTAGTTAATAACTTAATAAGCATGCGAAGAGTCAATTAAAATCGTATCGTTTTTGTATTGTTAACATTTTTATACATTATCGCAAATGGGAAGAATATTCTTTAGCCTAGTTTTATAGGTAAGTATGTTAATTAATATTATTAATGCACAAATAATCCCCAGGACTAGCTGGATCCAAGACAGATTAGAGTCATACCCCGGGATCGATGGATCCAAGATGGATTAGAGTCACCCCATTTTATCTATAGATCTAAGACAGATTAGATTCATGTTCCGGGCTCGATGGATCCAATACAGATTAGAGTCACTTCCCGGGCTCGCCGGATCCAAGAAAGATTAGAGTCACCTCCCGGGCTCGCTAGATTTGAGACATATTAGAGTCATCACCTGGACTAGCTGGATCCAAGACAGATTAGAGTCACCCCATTGGATCTCTAGATCTAAGACAGATTAGAGTCATACCCCGGAATCGATGGATCCAAGGCAGATTAGAGTCACCCCATAGGATCTCTAGATCTAAGACAGATTAGAGTCATCTCCCGGGATCGATGGATCCAAGACAGATCAGAGTCATCCTCCGGGCTCGCTGGATCTAAGACAGATTAGAGTCATTCCCAGGCTCGCGGGATCCAAGACAGATTGAATTCATTCTACCCAAGTGATTTCTGCTGCCTACTTATATTTTTGTACGACATCCAGAATAAGTTACCTAGTCTGGATATGTATAAGTAGGTACCTACCTAAATTAAAGTTGTCTGTATATCATAGGAATAAGAGTAAAGTTTAAAATATAACTATTATACTAACATTAAACCGTTATTCTCTTATTCAACTATAATTTTATTTCGTTGTTATAATCTATACTATTAAAAAACTGTAACAGGAAGTTTGTCTGTACATTGAAGATATTAACAAAAAAAAAGTTACGATATGGTTTTTAGGTGTCCATGATTCCATTTCACCAATTTTTGGATTTTTTGTCTGTCTGTTTGTTTGTGTGTTTGTTTGTGTGTTTGTTTGGGTGTTTGTTTGGGTGTTTGTTTGTTTGTTTGAACGAGTATCACGCAAAAACTACTGAACCGATTTTGATGAAACTTTTTTTGTTTGATAGCTTATGATCTGACTTAAAATCTGGTATATAATTTGTGCGGACGAAGTCGCGGGTTAACGCTCGTAATGTATACAATCGTCATAATGCAGTTAACACATCGTTAAATCCGTAAGTGAAAGTCCAGCTGGAGCCATTCATTTGAAGTCCGACTGGCGAGCATGAAAGCATTTATTGTTTACAAACCTCTATTTTGTGCGCTCTCTATGTGTTTCTATAACTGTTTTTGAGGTTGTCAAGCCAATATCAGATTTAGGCTTAGTAATTTACCTTACGTTGGTACCTAGATATTTTCTGTTTTAGTGCCTTACCTTAGGATGACTACCAATTTTTTTATTCAAATATTTAAAAATTCTAGTTCTCTAATCATTCGGGAATCAGGCCGGTAGGTTGAGTTTCACTTAATCGCATCAACATTAAAATTTACCTATGTAACTTTTCAAAATTTTAACCATTGATTTTAAGTAGGTACCAACGAACTAAACAATCTATCATCAACATCTTGTTGCTTCATGTCAACGTCAAACATCTAACTGTTGAGGTGTAAAGCCCCAACAAATGTCGTTTCATAGCCCAGTCATTTTACGATTTTATTTTTTTTCTGTATAATATTGAAGAGCCAATTTGAGCCTAGAAATGTACCAAAATAAAAAAAAATCACGTCAGTAACAGTTCCAATTTTAAAGTTTACCTATTATCTCGTTCTAAAAAACCTGATAGTAATTTTTTTAGCACATATTTAAGGCTTTACCATTATACATATTTCAAACATGGTGTAAATTTTTTTGTCTACTTAGAAGGTTTTGAAAAAACTTAATTTTTTTAAACTTCGATGCCTATTTTATAGCTCAAAAATAATTTATATTGTGAAATCTAAGTCAAATGAGTGCATTGGTATTAATATTATTAATTTAAAAGCCTTCTGGGACCCACAATTTTGATTTCTATGTTGCGTAGCGAATTTTTTTAAATATGTTTTAAGATAGTCTTTTTGTCACTAAATGGTGCCGGTTACAGTTTAAAAGTCCAATTAATAATTACTCCCTACCTTGCCTAACCAAACTCCGTAAAATGACTGGGCTATCAAGTGTTGAAAAAATTAGGTACCTATTATCGTCGAATAAAACGAATGATTCTATATTCAATAGTTTATGCCTAAAATTGTTGATCCGTTTTGCTCCGATTCCTTCATAACTATTGGCTCAACAGCACGCATTGTTAATTATAAGTTACATGCGTTTAATTACGTTGTATTTTTTGATAGTGTGGTTTAGGTTTAGGCAAACGTGATTTCATAATTAAACTCAAAATTACGATTCCAAACGAGGCATACAAATTGATTTTAACAAAGAAAGTCACACAGCAAATTTTTTTTCTATTATGCTGCCTTTAATTCAACACATAATGATCTCTTTGGTTTTCGTTTCCTTATTTTGATAACTAAGTATATAAATAGTTTGTCAAAATGAGTTTTTATATTTTTATATTTTATTTGTTTCGACTGGCAACTTTCATCTGAAGAAAATGTTCAGTAGCCGTTTGATGAATTTAAAAATAATAGATTTCTTTTTATTCCATTATCTGGCGAAACAAATAATTTTTTCAATCGATTTCAGCTAGCTACTTGTTTTTTTTTTCAACTGGCACGTTGGAGGCTTTAGTAGAAAGCGAAAAATTCTTCGTCTATGGAGGTTTTATTCACACTATTTGAGATAAAATATTCCACCATTTTCAATTTAAAGATGTCTTTGTAAAGGGTCGTAAAGTATTTGAATGACATAATACCGGCTCTCTGTGGACATTAAAGTGCATACCATCCTTGGGCATTCTAAAGGAAAATAAAAGTCCACTTAACACCGCAGACCTCTAAGCCCATCATGTCTTACCGTTTTAATTATAAATAAGCGCCATTCATGGTTACTACCCTACTACAAAGCTGCGCTTGCACATCTTATTAGTCTTATTACTCTCGCTTTCTGCGCAACATAGAGTTAAGATGGTTAAGAAATACATCCTATAAATTATTTAAAAAAAAAGAAAAAGATGATTTGGTATTTTATGTGTAGTTTACTTAAGTACCTATCGCAATCGTATCTGAACTGAAGTGTATATTTGTATATTTTCAGATTACCCCCTTAAAATAGTTTCACCTAATTTTGTTAGACCTTATATACACTATCCGTGTGGTGTCGGCTAAGAATAGCACCATCCCATAACCTCCCGTGGGTCTCGTAAAAGGCGACTAAGGGATGGGCAGCAGCATCCTCTGAGTACACACATTAATTCGATCCAACCCGCCTGCCAAGCGTGGCGATTATGGCAAATCCCCCCATTTTGGGGGAGGCTTATGTCCAGCAGTGGACGTTTAATGGCCGATATGATGACACTCTACAGGGCACAGTTTATACTGCTATGCTATGCTATGCTTATGCATAGCATAGCATATGCTCACGACTATATTCCCCGAGGGGGTAGTCAGAGATATTCTGAAACCTCAGAATATCCACGTTTCACTAGCAGCGAAATTCTGTCCAGTGTGACGGGGAGTGAGCCCGTCCCCACTTGTAATGTGTGTGTGTGTGTGGCAAATGTGACTTCCTTTCACGCCATAATACGCAGTAGAGTCGCCTCCCTGATGCGTCGCGTCCAAGGTAGCACCAACAGTCTCCTGAACACCATTTCAAACCGGCCACACTGACCCGAGGCACTGGACGGAACTACACCTCTCCGCTGCCCCCTCTATCAAAAAATAGGCTATTTTAAATTATATGACTGTTATGTATTATACTGTACTAACATAGTTTTTAAGTATATACTAACAATCTATGGACTGTGTCTGAAATAAAATTATTTTGAATTTGAATTTTGAATTTTGTAATGTACAGTGGGTACAATACATGCCTCGAAATTGAAGCATGCAGGTTTCCTCACGATGTTTTCCTTCACCGAAAAGCCTGTGGTGTTACTAATCGTATATGAATTCCGAAAAACTCATTGGTACGAGTCGGTCTGGACGGGGATCGAACCATCGCCTCCGGCACGGCAGGCAAGGTTACTCGCCACTGGACCACCACGTTAAAATTTCCGGTGGGTTTCTTAGGGAAAGTTGTCCAGTATTATGGGTACAATCTCCCCTTAAAGTAATGCTACTGTTTACGCTAACACCTGGTATAACATTAGCAGAGCAGCAGATCCTTGTTCGTAAATGCAATTATTATATTTCGTAGTTCATTGGGGCATTATGGCGACACGTAAGTAAAATCTTACCTACTTGTCAAGCGTTACGTTTATTTATACCTACCATCCTTTAAAAGTATTTAAAACAAATTATATTGGAAAATAACACCAGGGCAGACAGTGGACAGACCACACGATAAGAAGAAGAAGACTTGGCGACCCGGTGGGTGTAATGGTTACCACGCCGGACTGCCAAACCAGGGTCCTGGGTTCGAATCCCGGTTCGGTCATGGATGTTTATATGTTTGTGCCGTTGTTGTATGGTTTCCATAATAAACAGCCTTGGTTCTTGTTGGAATCATTACAATGTATGTGCCTGTGAGCGTTATTTATTTATTATTATTTATTTACTTCATTCCATCAAATGGCATAAGGTTTCTTCATTCTATCTCTATTCTCTTTTTTTTTTTAAATGGCTTCCATCTTGATTGTGATGATTTTGCCAATGTCTATTTTATTTAGCAAGAGTGCTTGACGTTGTACGGTAGTTTATGTAATATATTTTGGTGACTTCAAGGATTGTTTTTTGAAAAGAGCACTATCTTGAGCCCCAACTGGAGCTTCGTTGTAGGCAACCAACAATCGACGAGTGACACGTGACAACGCAATAGCAGACCTACAACTTGACTCCCCTTGACTTTTTCTTCCTCACACTTATCTTCTAGCTTATTCTGCCATTATATTTTGCGTTAAGACGAATAAGTACTGCCATTATATTATGCGTCGAAAGGGTCGTCGCAATGGCGACGACCCTTTCGACGTATTTGGTTGGTGGTGGTTTGTTTGCACTCCTGAACTTTTAGGTCATGTCTAAAATAAATCCAAGTCTATGTACGGTGGTTCACGACTGTTTGCGGGCTTTGTTTACCTTTGCCTCGTGACGCGAAGAGCGGCATTGTGAAAAAAGCTGCACTTTCACGCGGCTAATTATTGTATTGCCATTGTTTGTTATTGTATACGCATTTTTATGTTTTTACGCAACTTTTGTTCGTTATAGTTGTCGAAGGTAAGACTGAGGGGATGAGCAAAGCACATTGACTCAACACTTTGAATTTTTCTACTTATCACGTTCAAGCATCACTTAAATACTTCAATCAAATCAGCCCACCTCAACCCACTACTATACTGGCCTTTTATTACGCCATGCCTCATGTGCTGATCCGATCCAATCTGAAATTCCGAACCCGTCACACTCACAATGTCATAGAGATATAATAGAGTATAGATTAATAGATAACTGATTTATTGGTTGGTTTTTGTGGTCTGCCGACTACTTACCTACGTCCCTCTCTTGGCCACCACTCTGATACTGTATTGGTCCACCGGCCGTCTTCCGTCTAGCCCATGCTATGTTATCTTAATACAAACTAAGTGGAACGCTGATTTTCCATAGACAGCTTCCGCCATCCATCTGTTATGTTTCGAAGCAATGTGTTGAATTCGGGTTCATATCGGAGCAACAGCGCGCTACAGCGGGTGACGCTGCGCTGTAGTAGTAAGAGATTTCGCCCATATCAATCACTGTCTTGTTGGTCTAGCAGGCTAGACAACCGGCTCACGATCCGGGTAACATGGTTCGATCCTCGTGTCGGCCGATCGTCTATTTCATTATGTGGCTCCCCCCGGTGCTAATAAGCTACAACGCTAATAATTAGGACGACCTAAAATTCAAGACGAATCTCCACTTCTACCTTGTGATTCGCTTCGTGAATAATTACCTAAACAATTTTGATACAATTTTCGCAGTTCGGAAACCTATGGTACAG